>CM037463.1:21632525-23045025 GCA_021014325.1 Plazaster borealis
CGATATAGCCAGCCGGCGATTAGAACACATGCAGTACAGGGAGGTGAACCAAATGTGATAGTTTGTCTCCTCCCTGTACTGCATGTGTTCTAATATTCTGAATATGCGGCTGGCCGTTCCGCAAATACCTGGCTGGATATTTTGGACCCAATACTGAGCTAGCTTTAGCTCGGTTTACAAGTTGCGAGCGAGGTAGAAAATGAGATTATTACCCGGTTTTCATCTGACCATAGAGCAAGGAGATCTGACTGGTTTACCAGGCCACTGACTACGGCACTAGCGTAACGACTGTTCGTCGCGCATTTTGCCTATTACATGGACGGTGGTATTTACGGCTGGAAATACGTATACGTTTCGCGGGGCAGATCTCGGGGTCAGATGGCAATGTTTTTTTTTTTTTAATCACCATTCACTAATTATAACACATTAAAGGCATGTTATTGCACGAACAACTCTTAATAAGGATATGGAACACTTCCAAACAGCAAAATTTCTTGAGATTTTAAGGCAACGTGTTCCTTTAATACTTAAAGACGTTTTCAAAAGGTTATGGGTTCGAATTCGGGCCTGAAGTGCCGGCCCATTATAAGAATTTCCCATTAGCCAAAATCTCTGAATTCTACTCACCAGTTTCGCTGTGACTCTTATCAGCTGTTATCAGCTGTTATCAGTAAAGTAGTTGCAATATAAACATTCACCCTGGAACCCACTTCCCCAAGACAAAGCATAATGAAAACTAAGTATACAAAATAGGACAAAAGCTCTGTACACACAACACGGCGCGCCCGCGCACACACACACACCCGCTGTGAAATAATGTTATACATTGTTATGTGAATGGTATGTGCCCTGGCATACAAAGTAACCGCGGCAGTGATTGGGTATAAGTTTTTTAATTAAAGATGGTCATTGGAAAATATTGTCCAATAGACACAGCTGTTGCATCAGTGTGAAGATGATTTCACAGGCTTCGAGAACGACGTCACCCCAAAGGCTACACTGAGTTGTTCCTTTGGTTATAAAGCGACGAGCGAGGCCATGCAGTAAAAAAATAGGTTGCTGTTTGTGTGTTGTGCACATTTGAATAGGTACTTCTGCGGTTTTGGGGTATGACTCAAGTTTTGTAAACTAAAATGGTCGAATCATCTTCTCGGTTATGATGTAAACAAATGGTATCACTAGAAAGGCAGGGATATTTTGTTTAATATTCTGATCACCCCAAATTTACAGCCTCGTCCATTTTAGTGATATGACCAATTTGAGGGCGCAACTGCAAATGCAAGGTAATGCTATTACGTGCATTGTGTGTACGCGCGCACACACAGACATGCAAATGTCCAAAACTTTTCATTATGGATCTTGAGCCACAAGCCGACTGCTGGTGTTAAACACCCGAAATGCTGAGAGCAGAGAGAAAGTCCAACTGTTTCTTATTTGATTTCTCAAGATACATCTAGTAGATTTTTTGATTCAAAGTTGCTTTCATGATAACATTTAACACTGTTTCCCAATACTTCACATTATAAACAAGAACCTGTGAATTTTGTTCAATATTTGTGTCAGTTAGCTCACAGGCAGTGACACCCTAAACCACATGTTTACGCCTCATGAACTTTTGATCAGATAAGAAAGATGGTGTTGAAAACTGCTCAATCCCAAACCAGTGAGTACTGACCAAAGTTTGTCATAGGCAACTGCTTTTAATGGGTGATTCACGTAATCTGACAATACTTTTTCACTCGGAAAGCCCTGAGTGTTCAAAGTAAAACTGATATTAATTTTGTACAAAATGTTCTCAGTTAAATCAGCTGATAAGAAGCCAGTCTTGCCTCTCGCCTTAAAAAAAAGAAATTTAAAAAAGGGATTCTATTTCCCCCTGCATGCATCAATCTCAGTGTTATTGCCCATCTTAGATGCCACAGTGTCATTAGTGACACTTGTAATGTCAATAAACCCGAGGGGGTCCATGCATTAAAACTCATGACGATTCTACATCTACATAGTCAACATGAGTTAGGGTTTCATGATGTTCTTAATGGCTTGGGAATATGAGAGAGAATAGGCCTCAAGGGTTGGAATAATTCTCTCTCAAAGTCGGGTCTTCATCGTAGCTGGGAATCCTTCGACAGCGGCAACCCTTTGCTTCTAGGAGTCAATGACAGTGCTCCTGTGAATACCTATCCCCCCCACCCTCATCGCTCAGGTGCGGTCAAAACCCTGGGCATTTTGCTCCGCCCTGACTACATTGTAAGACAAATTCAATTGTCTAGCTTGTCTTTACCTCACTTAATGAAAAACAGCAGCCATTAGCGTCGTGAGGAACAAAGCAATTTACATTTATCACAAACACATTTAGAGTGCAAAGTTAAACTTTTAGGGTATCTTCTTGAAAGCGATCTTGAAGCTGAAGTTGCTGATCTTAAAGGGAGAGTCGTTGTTTGGTTTTTGTCAACGTAATGCTGACTTACAGGCAAAATTATCAAGAAAGATACATTAAAAGTCACCTGTGAAAGTTTCAGTTGAATACAGTGTCTATACTTGTTGAGAAAACAGTAAAAAAAACGGTCATGGTATTTTCATAAAAAACGCCAAATCCATCCACGTTTTAGCTAGGTAACAGCGAGTAAACAACCCGCATCTCTGACTGTAGTGTTCACAATTGGACACAATAGAAATTTGAATCTCCAAAAGTCGTCTTAAGGCGATCTTTGAAGATTCAAATTTGTTGACATACTTTTATTGATTTCTATTCAACCGGGGGCACTTCAGACCAAACATTTTTGCAGGATGCTTACTACCATTACTATCTTTATGACAAGTAGGCTTTTGGATAAAAATTAATTATTACACACTTTTTTTTCTGGGTCATTACGAAAGTATGACCCCTAGCTCTCAGATGGACTAGGCTATACTCTGGATTATTGTTTTGTTTTTTGAGTTGTTTTTTGTTTTTAACTCGGGAGCTAATTACTAATTAGCACTTACTTGGCCTAAAGTCTCACTGGTGACATCTCGCTACATCCTTAATAAGAACTAGACCAATTGCTCCTTGGAGTGTAAAACTAAGATGATCATTTTGCTTGCTCTGATGATTTCCTGATTGCCTGGGCTGCTGCTGATAACCCAACCGGAAATGTCATCCTACATCATCACAAATAGGGAGTAATTCACAATTTCTGACCGTGTGGAGGGCGTGGTCTGAACCAAATTTACATGATGCAAAACAAGTAAAACAAACCTTTTTTTCATTGTTTTTATTATTTATTATTATTATCTATTTGGTCATTGATATAAGAAAACAACATGCAGTCAGTCAACAAAAAATAAAATTGTAATTTTGATGCAAGGAAATTTCCTGTTAAAAGTGCCCTCGATCAAAAATAGGGTCAATGATGTGCACAATGTAGCAATTTAGTGCATAGGACGCATATGATCTGGTAGGCATGGTAGGCATAGTGGGAGATTGGAGGGAAAAGGAATTGAAGATTTAGGTCTGAGGTCAAATGAAGAATGATAAAATCCTTGTCACGTTTCATCATAATTATTATTATTATTTTTTTATATAGGTTTTCCCGGCCAATTTCAGCATAAAAACATTCAATTTCAAAACATGTTCATGCATTTTCCCCTAAACCACTCAAACTAGGGTTTCTTTTCAGCTATTATTGCATTCAATTTTGTTTTTGTGCAGACATGTTTTTGTTTTTCTCATTCAGATTTGTTTCGCTATTCTATTTCATTTATAGGCATTCTAGACTACATTTTGATCATTTTTAAAGGCACTGGACACATTTGGTAATTACTCAAAATAGCATAAAAACTTACTTGGTAACAAGCAACGGAGAGCTGTTGATAGTATAAAACATTGTGAGAAATGACTCCCTCTGAGGTAGCATAGTTTTTGAGAAAGAGTTAATTTCTCACTAAAATATTTGAATCTTGAAAAGACTTCAGGCCTTTTCAGACATGCAAATTTTGTGCAACAAGGGTGTTTTTTCTTTCATTATTTTCTTGTAACTTCGATGACCAAATGAGCCCAAATTTTCACAGGTTTGTTATTTTATGCATATTTCGGGATACACCAAGTGAGAATACTGGTCTTTGACAATTACCAAATGTGTCCAGTGCCTTTAAGTTGAATTTCTACTACCTATTTACACATGATGAAATTGAATGGTTGACCAGTTCTTGCTGTTGGCTTTCACGAAATTGAATGAATCTTGCAGCCTAGTGAAATTGAATGATCTTATTTGACCAGTGAATGCTAAACTGGTGAAATTGAATTCCTCCTTTTGACTGTTGAATGCTGATTCAACGGAGCATTCATTTTCAAACGAAATTGAATGAGCCGGGTGTTAAAATGAATTGATTTTTGTTGAAATTGGCCGGGAAAACATATAGTTGTTATTGAGGTCACAGATCTAGAATGTAGACCAAGACAGTTAAGAGTAAAACAAGTTCAATTCAATTAAATACAAGTATTAAATAAACCACAAGGGGAAACTGACTGGGTAAATTCCAAATAATTTTGAGTTGAACAAAGAAAAATTGACTAAAGCGGGACTTGAACCTGCGACCTCCGGTTGTATCATAAGCTTGGGTGTGATCCCTGGCTACACGGCAGCTAATGGTTGTATGGCTTCTGACTGGCACCCTCGAACAAAGATATCAACACAATAGGGAGACTGCCAACATTAGGGCTAGATAGCTCAGTTGGTGGAGTGCCGGCACGTTAATCCAAAGGTCGCAGGTTCAAGTCTTGCTCTAGTCAGTTTTTCTTTGTTCAACCCTAAATCAATTCAGTTCAGATACACATTTATTTCGTGATAAATAACAACAAATACATGTAATTATGGAGTAAACAAAGCAATAAATTAGCAACATTAAGAAACGTAAATATAATAAATAGAGCTGGGGTTTGATGGGGAAACTGGAGTAGCCACCAGCTGTGCTCAATTGAAATAGAATTGAAGCCACTCTTTGAGGAGACGGTTCTCAAGCTTGGACAATTTCTGCAGTGGCAATCTGTGTCACTGATTGATCACACGTACACGGTACGATGACAGGAAAGTGTGGTATGAGTTACTTCACCGTTGTGTACTTAGCATATGGGAGAGTTTTGAGGCATCTTGAAGTGTGCATCTTACAAGGCGTGACGATGTACTCACTGGTTAAATGTCTTCATGTTTGTGCATATTTTATGAAGATTAATGAACGGCATTTTTTGACAAGGGAGCATCCGTTGCCTCGCCTCCGCCCAAGAATATATGTTTCTTAATTTCTGACCCTTTGTAAATTTTCACATTGGTGATGATTACTTTGGGAGGCAGTCAGTGTTGTAATCAGGGGGGCTGGAGCCAGAAAAAAGCCTTAAATGTTTTCACTGTTTTTAAACTTTGAGTTTTGAACTTGTGAGATCAAAACTAATTGTTTTTACTCATTTCTCAAAAACTATTCCATTTCAAGCAAAAATATTTCAAGGGCAATTTTCCACCATGACCATCTTTATACCATGCACGTTGTGTGCAAATCTGTGAACATTTATATTTTCGCTCTTACCCATGTTATGCACACCCTTTTTAAACCACTCCACCACGGTGCTGAACTCTTTCAATGCCCACTTTGTTTTTTTGCGTTTTGAACCTAAAATGCGCAGCTTTTTGAGGGTTTTTTCAAAATTCTGTAAAATTTAAAAAGTCTTTTTCACCAAACAAAATTTTGAACCTAAATTGCCAAGCGTTTTGAGGTTTTATGAAAATTCTGTATAATTTTTTTCTTTTAAAGTCTTTCTCAGCAAACAAAATGTATTTTGCTGATTTGTGTTGCCTTGGTATCATCCCAAACTCAATAGTATTTCTTGAGTGATAATGCTCTCTCGTGATAACATGTATACTATGGGTCGCACATGTACATTTGATGACACTTTTGAGTACATAAAAAAGATCGTACATGTTCGATAATGGCGCTTTCGGAATACACACAATAGATCGTACATGTACGACCTTGGCACTGAAAGAGTTAACAATAAATATACCATGATTCATTGTGACTGGGGGTAGTTTGAGGTACAAGATGATATTTGTAGATCTTACAAGAGTACCGCAAACGCAGAAACGGGATACATTAGGTCAGAAAGGAATCAGTCAAGTCCACGTTTTGCACACATTACATAGGCCATTCAGACTTCATTGTTGAAAAGGTCATGGTAATTTTAGCCCGGCAAATTGCACTTCTGTGCAGGAAATGTCAATCTTTATTGGAACCTAACAAAGTGTACAATGGAAAACCGTGGCATAAATAGTTGCACTTACAGCAATCGCTGTCAGTTAATTCAAGGCCCTTCGTCTGAACAAGGATGCTCAGCACAATTTGTTTTTTTCATTCTCTATTTTAAGAAAGTCAAGGCCTACCCATATATTTGAAGAAAAAAATGTTTAACAACAAAATGTTCCCTTTGTTCACCCCAAAGTTGAATTATAATTTACACAGTGAGTTTCCCTTGTGCTTTATTACTTGATATTTGAATTAAAAAGTCATATCCCTTTAAGGTGATCCCTTGGCTGCCGCTTCTCATCTAGGCTTAGGTGTGATCCCTGGTTACACAGCAGTTACAGGTCAAATGGCATTAGGGTTGGGAAACCACCAGGCACTTTAATTAGCAGGTTCAAATCCTGTTCTAGTCAAATTTTCCTGGTTCACCAAGCTGTTTTATTTTCTCTCATCTTGTACGAAGTATCTTATTTTTGTTGTAATTTTTTTTTTTTTTATTTTTTTTTTGGGGGGGGGCTTTGATTATCTGTTTTGTTTTCCCCAACTTCTAAATATAAAAATGTATGTTCCACTAATGTAATTATGTTTATATATCTGCTTTTTTGTTATTGTGTGTGAGCCTGTCACACAAAGGCCTTTATGAAAAGGGGTCCGGGTGGTATGACAAACCTAGGACATTTTCATAACAAAATCAATGGGGTCGTTGCTAAAAAAAAAATTTAAAAATCTGAACAATAGGAGAAAAAAGATAATTCCTTGAATTGTAGGGCCTGCACAGTCGACAAACATGTTTTTTTTGTTGAGTTTGTTTGTGCATTAGGGTCCTAGCTCTATGGTTTGTGTGTGTGTGTGTGTGTGATTTATTATTATTATTATTTTTTTGTTCTTCAACTCCTTAGTTAATCACCACAATACCCAGTCAGATTACTTTAAGTTAATGTTGGAAACTTCCGTCCAATATTTTTCCCCCCATTCCATCATGTTGTCACATCAGACATTCATCCCGGCACATTCATCTCGCACCACGTCTACGGACAACATTTTTTATTGAACCGATCCAATCCAGATGAGACAGTATTTTCATTTAATACTCGTGGACGGGATTTTTGGTATTTTTCCTCCTCAGTTTCCAGTGCCATATAATTAAAACTCTCACGCACGGAATCTCCGACGATTCCAAGACAGTAATCAAGTCAAGACTCCAGGAGCCTCATCTTTCCGTGTCTTACCTCTTCATCGATCCTCATGCCCATTATCTTCCTGAAGAGAGTATATGTCAATACATTTAAGGAGCCCAGAAAAACAAGGGGTAAAAAAAAGAGTTTGGTGGTGTTGACCTTTCTCCATGGGTTTACATCAGTAGAGCATTGTGGCAAGTAAATTGATACAGTCTTACCCTAAACAGGGTTCATGTGATCTTAGAAAGTAGAAAATGGTCAGACAACCTGGTGTTTCTAGCTCAGGTTTTTTTTTTTTTGGGGGGGGGTTTGTTTGTTTGTTTGTTTTGGGTTTTTTTTGGGGGGGGGGTCTTCTTCTTCTTATATACATCCCCTGTACTGTTTTAAGACAATTTTGAAGTCATAAGAATTTGACTTTACAGGTATTATACAAGATTTCTAGAACCTGACAAAATTAGCGCAGACAGTGTTCATGTTTTGTGTGATCAGCCATATACATGAAATAACAAACCTGTGAAAGTTTGGGCTTAATCTGTTGTGTGAGTCAGGAGAAAATAGTTTAAAATCATACACATTTTTCACATTTTACTTAATTTTGGTTGTAACAACCGAAATCAGCTGTTGCGGTTTGGTGGTGGTGGTTATTTGGGGGGGTTTTCTAGGTTTTCAGATACATGTTTCTTGATTATGACTTCATTTCAGAGGGAAATACTTCATAGAAAAAATGATTTTAGTTGGCCTTTGAACTTCATAAGCAGTAAGCTTTCAGACTAAAATTAAAGAATGATGGTTTTTTTATTCTTTCCAGTTCTGTATAATACCTCTATGTTTCTTGTTTTTTCTTTTTTGTTTTTCCTTTTTTATGTTCATCCACACATTGCTTACAGTTTTTCATAGTTTTATCCACAAATAAGCAGCTTTAGAATTATTTTTTGGATAGTTGGCATTTTAGGGATATGATCAGAAACAAGGTGGCTTTTGTCTGTTAATAACATTGGTTTTAAAAATGACCCCCTAGTATGACTTATTACCATTACAGTTTCACTTTTTAGCATTTTGCCATTTCAAGTAATTCATACAAATTGCAATAAATAAGACAGTGAAACATTTAGGATCAAATTTGTTGATACGGGCAACTCATGTTTAATAATAATAATATTGAACATTTCTAGTGCGCCATGTTTTAGCAATGTATCTTTCAGCATGGCAGCAAAAAGGCAGGAAAACCTAAAGCCAAACCCAAGCCAACATTGGCAAGCATTTTGAGGATGATTTACGCGTGCACAAAACTTAAAATCCAAAGTATATTCACGCTCCATTCGTATCAATTTATCAATCCGTGCACACTCATCTACTACGGGAAAAAACAACAGGCCACAAACAGTTTCATTCGGTGCACCAACACTTTCCTCCGTTACTAGATAAAAACTCTCGATAATGGTCCGGGCTCATCAGACTGAGTGACGACTGTCGTTGAGTCTAATGGTGGTATGGGCAGACGGCTTTTGATGAATGGCTATAAGGCAAAAAACATAAAAATATGTTTAGCGTCCTGCCTTTTTGAAAAAAGGAAGAAGAAGGGCCTTTTTTCCCCCTTTTTTTTGAAATGGCCGCCTGACACATTTTTCAAGACAACCAGCCGCGCTATTTTTCAAGATGGTTGACAGCTTTTTAAAAATGGCCGCCACTTGGACTCAGGAAATTACATATTGGCTTCTTATGGGCAAGATGCAACAGAAAATAAGACCAAAAGAATGTCAAAATATAATTGTTTTCATCAGAGATCGTTAAAATTTATTTATTTATTTATTTATTTATTTATTTATTTATTTATTTTTTCACAAACAAAATAACAAAAGCAGGCGGCCCCTAAAAAGGAAGCGGGCAGGGATGCTTAACATGATTTTTTTATTTATTTGGCCTAACATATGTGCCGTCATATCCCATCAAAGACATGTTAAAAAAATCAACTGTTGGAATAGAACTAAACAGTTGCTGTACTCAAGCTGACTTTAATTGAATGCAGTCATGCACTGTGAATTCTGTTAATAATTTTGAATGGAAGTTTAAAAATACACTGCATCTTTTTTTCTCTTCTTTCTCTCTCTTTCAAATTCTCAAACTCAAAACGGCATTGTGAAAAATTCATGACTAATTGATACACAGAAATGAGTAAATCGATGGAGATTTGGGCCCGATTCCATGGCTCTTCTTACCGCCAAATTCTACGCTGGCGGTCACCATTCTTCGCTTACAGGGCAAGCGCCAATTTTCTGCACTAGCTGTTTAAGCAAAGAATGCCTAGTAACGTGGACTAAGCACACGCACAAGCACAAATTCCATGCTTACTTGTAAAATATGCTTGACATAAGCGCGGAATTCCCTGCTTCCATAAGCGCCGATTCTTTGCTTACGGTAAGCAGAGCCATGAATTTGGGCCCTGTTTGGCTATGACTTTGGCTTTTGGCTTTATCACCAATGCCACCCATCGAGGGAAGGTCTCCGTTCGAACCGGGACATTACTCGTCTTATCATTCCTAAGAGTAAAAAATGGATAGGCGATGGATCGTTCAGTGTGTTCGGGCCAACTCTCTGGAACCAGTTACCACAGACTATATGATCCTCACCAACAGTTGATGCCTTCAAGTGTTATCTCAAAACCAATATGTTCTAGCATGGAGCTAGCTCCGTGGTTCTAGTGTGTTCACTTTGCTGATGTTATTCTTGTATTATACATTATTTGACCTCTTATTGTTTTATTGTGTTATACTCATCTCTGAAATTATTATTATTATTAAATTATCTATTCTTTGCCATTTGTTTAGACACTATTTCAACTGGTATCCAAAACAGCTGAACAGTGGGGCGATATTTACCATCGAGTAATCCTACAGTAGTGAATTTTGTTACTACTTTCCAGGGTTTTTTTTCATGAGTATAGAGCAAACTAATAAGTTTAAAATGGCACGAATCAAGTCTGCAAATACAGCTTGACGCAAACACTGGCTACTCCTAAATGAGAGAATGGTGCCTTTAATCAACTTAATGTCTCTGTTTTAAGTAGGGTGGGATGGCAGTCTGCACGATGATTTATCAGTAATAACCATATCATCTTGTGACAGTTTGAGGATAGGGCTATAACATTCCAAGATTTCTTCTTAAAGGCACTGAACACGTTTGGAAATTGTCAAAGACCAGTGTTCTCACTTGGTGTATCCCAACATATGCATAAAATAACAAGCCTGTGAAAATTTGGGCTGGATTGGTCATCGAAGTTGCAAGAAAATGATGAAAGAAAAAACATCCTTTGTACAAATTTGTGTGCTTTCAGATAAGAATAAAAACTTCTTGAGTCATTACCAAACGTGTACGATACCTTTAAAGGGTCTGTATACGTTTGGTTATTACTCATAAAGTTAATGGCAATTAAAACTAACTTGGTTAAGAGTAAAGCAGCTTCTGATATTATAAAGCATTTTGAGCAACATTTCACTTTGAAATAAATGAGATTATGGAAAAAAATGTCAGTTTTTATCCCCCCAAAAAATTGAATCTGAGAAGCGTTTCTGTCAGAAACATTTCTCAGGTTGTGTATTCCAATTGCAGATTATTCTTCCTGCGTGGACATAACCGCTCCAGATTTTTGGCAATATCTCAAAATCGCTACCACCTTTTGAAATGAAATTTTCACAGGTTAGTTTTATGGTATATATCTACAACTATATTAGGATTGAAACAAACAGTGGGTTCCAATTACCAAACGTATACAATCCCTTTAAAAAAGGAAGAGAGGCTTTATGATGAGGGGGTAGTAAAAGAGTCGTAAGCTCGTAGGGCATGTAAACTGTGCAATAATGGCAGGGACTTTTTTCAAAATGCGAAACAATAATCTAAGAGCGCAACGACTGCAATAAAGACATTGTTATTGTGTGTGTTTGATCGGAGAAATATTCAAGTAGTTTGCCGATGAGTAGAAAAAGCTTAATTATGGGGTAAAAATAAATCATTTCTTAACCCTTTAGAGACCATACATTTCTGTATAATCATCAATACACCCAGACATTGCAAATCTTAAGAGATTTTTTGCCCCGTTATTTTCAGGAAAAATGTCAGGAAAATTAGTAAGAAACAGAAATACATGGTTTCTGCTAAGCATAATTTGTTTGTGCTTAGCTGTTTATGTGCTTAAGCATCTCTATGAAATTGGGCCCAGGTATCTACAGGGGACGTCTAAAGAGAGGCATTTTCTATAATAATACGCAGTTCTATGGCGCTTCATCACACTTGACTGGCGTCTCAAAGCGTTCATTGTTTTTTATGATTGATATACAGACAGAGCTATGTTTGCATTATAAGACCTATTTACACAGCATCTTGTATAGATTTTATAAGGTGATGTGGCGCAATAATATCTGCAGCCAAACCCCCGTCTCTTAACGATAAGTGTAACTGCTGGGTTTCTTTTACATTACTGCGAAACACACAGGACTTACAGGTTTACGTCCCATCCGAAGTTCAAAGCAACTATGTTTAAGTGTCTTGCTCAAGGACACAAGTGCCATGACCTGCCAGGGGCCGATTTCACAAAGAGATAAGACTAGTCTTGTCTGAAGTTAGGACCAGTAACTGGTCTTAACTTAAGACTAGTCCTATCTCTTAGCATTGCCTAGGACTAGTCCTAAGTTAGGAAGAGTTTTGTGAAATCAACCCCAGGACCCGAACCCGCACTCATGACAACACCATAACTTGAGTCCGATGCACTTATCCGACACCACCTCACTTGTATGGGAAAAAGAAACCATACAGTAGGATGGACATTTTGAGATTGTGTTTGTCTTTGTTTGTTTGCTTGATTGGGGGCTTCAGGGAAATTGTTTATTTTTCCTGAAAGAGATTTGATACAGTTTCTCAGCTCTACTTGCCGTAAGTGAAAAATACTCGCATAACGTAAGCATTTGTCACATGTTGGCAAGGAATATTTGCTAGTGCTTGTGCGTACTTCACATAATAATAATAATTAAATATTTTATACTACGCACATACATGTATCTCTCAAAGAACACCCAAGGCGCACAAAATGAAAATACAATTGGAGAACATGCATCAGATGCAGACAACAGATGAAGTGTCTCTAGTTATGAGAAAGATTTGTAGAACTAGGACTTGAAGCAGTGTAGCATACTTGTATTACAACAGCTTGTGCAGAAATTTTGGCTTCAGCCCCGTAAGTGGAGAATAGTGACCGTAATTGAAGAACTCTGCGGTAAGAAGAGCCATGAAACTGGGCTCTATAGTGAGAAAACTACAAAAAGGGATAAAACGTACAGCTGTTGTAATTGTTTTCATAAATGCAATAGACCCCTTTTATTGGCCACCATCGCTGATGAAACCTGCAGGCGTGAAAGGGCTATCATTGGCTGAGAGTGTGCATGTTGCCATTGTTTTTCATCAAAGATGGTGGTCAATGACGTCGTGTGCAATCCATCTACAGAGCCCTGGACTGGTTATGTCACGGTCTGCATTTCCGGCAGTTGAGCAGCGACACAATAGTTTCCTATTCTTCTGCAAAGTGGTCAACAAGCTGTGACGTCATCAGCACGAATAATAATAGTAATAGACAATTCTTATAGAGCAAACTAGGGCCAATTAAGAAGTCTGACTTATTTGGGGTGGCATGGGTGGCTAGTGCGTTAAGCGCTCGCCTCTCAACAATGTGGCCCTGGTTCGATTCCCAACTAAAGCCATGTGAGTAGAGTTGAGCGTTGGTTTTTCTCCGGGCCCTCCTACCGGAAAAATAAAAGACTTTCGATCTCTGGCTGTGCTCCGTAGTCATATATGGGTTGATGTGGCTGGCTGCCAAAGGCGCCCTCGCTTGCCTGCTGCTCAAACACGTTGTAGCCGCGTCCTTCGCAATTCAGTTTCTTAGCTGCAAGTAAGAATGAATCCTCCCAAATTAAAATTCAAAATTAAAATATTTATTTCTTGTTTCTTTTTTCTTCTTCAGCCAAAAGGAAGCAATTGCAATAGATGAGGAGCTCTTCTCGACGTACTGCTACAGTCTTGATCAGCTGATGGAGCTAGCGGGGCTGAGTTGCGCCACGGCCATATCAAAAGCGTACCCCATTAACAGTCTCACCAAGTCAGAACCTACTGTGTTAATATGCTGTGGACCGGGCAACAATGGTGGGGATGGGCTGGTGTGCGCCCGGCATCTTAAGCTGTTCGTAAGTGGAAATGATGCGAGTAGCTTAGAACTGATCTGTAGAAATAGAAACCTGTCTGTGTTCTGAGCTTTGCGTCCCCCCTGTGTGTCGGCTGTGGTAAATGTGCCACCAGTGTGTCCGACCTGGTTCCTCCTATCAGGATGTTTTAGCGTGAAACCAGGCTTTCTGCTTGTTCTCACTCATACACTCTTGCTTTGCTGACATGTAGAACAAAGAGCCCATTCCAATAGCTTTATTCCACGCCCTGCATCTGTTTGGAAATCCTTGCCTGGAGCATGTTTCGCAGTAACAATCTAGACTGTTTTAAGAGGAATATCATTTCCTACCTGCAGCTCCTCTGAGTTAGTTTCATTTTAAATGTGTTTTCTTGTAGCCCCTTACCAAGAGTAGCTTTTAGCCTTGTGTTGGGTAAACTTGCATAAACAAAACAAAATCTTTCAACAAAATAAAAAAATATTATTATCAATACCACATGGAAAAAAAAAGGATTTACTGGATTGCCCCAAAGGGAAATTTGCCATACAGCCAAAATGGCTGCCGTATCAATTGCCTCACATCAGACATCTAGGCACTCAGTAGCCTCCAGGGGTCAATTTCATAGAGCTGCTTAAGCACAAATAATAGCTAAGCACAACAAAATCATGCTTACCAGATTAAGGTTACCAGCCAAAATGTCATTTCACATGTACAATCTCTGACTGGTATCCTGCTTATTTTTGCTTTGCAGAAAATTGTTAAGCTTAAGCAGCTCTATGAAATTTTGCCCAGGTTCTGTCTTCTTAAGGCCGTGTCCAAATTGGCAGCTGCAGCTACAGCTGTGGCTGTTGCTAAGGGTGTTACTAGGGGCCTCCTATTCTTCAACGCATGTTTATGTGATGGTCAAGCCGTAGCCGGTAGCTGCCAATTTGGACAAGGCTTTTGAATGACCGAATAAGTAGGCCCTAATACTTCTCATCAATATTTTTGTTCATTTCTTTTCCCTGTTTTGTCTATAATTATGCTCTCTATCCTCTTGCAAACAACTAAGGGAATGACTACTAGTTCTAACCCTTGCCCAGGTTGAACTCCTGTCTTCATTTCAGTCTGTCGCGATATGCGACGAAGGGAGTCCAACCTGAGCTACAGTTCCATCCATACATCACCTAGCAAGGCTGTGCTAAAGTGAGCGCTGCACATTTTACGATCCACCTTGATTTATAACTCACTCAATTACACGCTTACGATGGCCCTGTAAATGATTAACAAGCTTTCAGGATGTCCAATAAGCAAACACCGCCGTGGAGTTGGTGGACATATATAAATGCAAATGGCCGCCATTAACGTGTTTGTCTTCACTCTCACTCGATCCTTGCACAGGGTTACCTGCCGTCCATCTACTACCCGAAACAGCGGGACGCCCAACTCTTCAAAAGCCTCAGCACACAATGCAAGTTCATGGACATCCCATTCCTATCTTACCTGCCCTCGAGCAGCCTCATCGACATGAGTTACAACTTTGTCGTCGACGCTATATTTGGGTTCAGTTTTACGGGTCAAGTGAGGGCGCCGTTCGATGATGTCCTCAAGTTACTGAGAGGCACATCAATTCCTCTTTGCAGTATTGACATTCCGTCAGGTATGTTAAGCCTGTTCGTTGATGCCTATAAAGCTTTTAATTTTTTTGTCCGAAATATTTTTTATCAAATTGTTCAAACTCCACTAAATAGATTAACATTATCGATATTGAATTTAAATTTTTTGTTTTGAACTAATTATTTAACAAACTCTTTGTAGTAAAGGCAAACAAATATTGTTTTCCCCCTTTCTACTTTTACATGAAGACCATCCTTAATGGTATACTCTGTCCTCCTCCCCCCCCCCCCCCCACCCTCACACAACCTACTTTGATTTTTCTAGAATTTGTATGCTGAAAGTTTTCATTTATTTCATATTAAACCCAATGGAAGATATTATCCCCCCCCCAAAAAAAAAATTTTTTTTTATATATAATCTATTTATATACAAAATTAAAAATCCTTGATATCCTACTTGTGTTACTTGCAAAAAAGTATGTTTTAAAAGATTTATTTACAAATCTCTTCATACTAAATTTACATTTTTCACTTCAATTCTACCCCTTGCTCTTGTTTTCTTGTCCCCTTTTTTCCATTTTAATTCAACATTGATTTGTCTGATGTTGATCCCATCAATCTGCTTACATTCCCAAATTATATCTTGTTTTTGCTCAATCTCTCCTCTTTTTTTCCTCTCCATCTCAACCTCCTGCTTTCTTAACCCACTCATCATCCTCCCTTATCTCCATACCCCTGTCTCCTCGCCATCATCTGCCTACTTTCCTAAATCATACCTTGGTTTGGTCTTATTCTCTCCTCTTTTTTTCGCCCTCCATCTCAACCTCCTGCTTTCTTAACCCACTCATCACCCGCCCTTATCTCCCTACCCCTGTCTCCTCGCCATCATCTGCTTACATTCCTAAATTGTACCTTGGTTTCGTCTCATTCTCTCCTCTCTTTTTTTTCTCTCCATCTCAACCTCCTGCTTTCTTAACCCACTCATCACCCGCCCTTATCTCCCTACCCCTGTCTCCTCGCCTTCATCACTTCCATCAATCTTCTCTTCTTCTCTTGTATTTCTTCTTCAGGTTGGGATGTGGAGAAGGGAAATGAGGACGGCCTGAAGCCAGATTTCCTCATCTCTTTAACAGCTCCCAAGAAAGCAGCAGAGCACTTCAAGGGAAAGTACCATTATCTAGGCGGACGTTTTGTACCTCCAGAGCTGGCTCACAAGTATCAGCTTTCCCTCCCTAATTATCCAGGGACAGACTGTGTCGTGGAATTGGCAACAAAGTCCTCAATTTAACAACAAGAATTTGATTTTTTTCCCTGTGTAAATATTTTCTAATCGTAAAAGTAGATCTTCTCATTGGATGCTAGCCATTATGACATAAATTTAGTGTCAACATAACATAGCAAAAGAAACGTACAACATATGAAAATTAGACAAAACATTCCCTCAAAAACATAGAAAGTTCCTGTTTGTGTAAAGTTAGCCATCTTTACAGTCAAATCAATAATTTTTTTAACGCGCAACTATGCGTTAGGGGTAAATACAGCATGCGGGATTATATCAAATTCCTTGTAGATTGGTGGGTGAACAACTTGGTCGCGTAGAAAAATTAGAAACGCTTGACGCTGCCCAAAGCCAAAACCCAAGTTGCCCGTAAAGATGGCGTCTATCGGAAACTATCAATTGTGTTTGAGACATTTAAGAATAGCACAGAGAAAATGCTGAGCTCCACTGCTCATAAGTGTGTCTGCTATGTCAGCTTTAACAAAGAATCCATACCGCATGAGACGGGTGTGTTGCGAAATGGATCGTAATGACCATTGGTAAAAGTTTCATTTTGATACACAGCCAAAATGGCTGCATGCATAAATTGCCTCATGGCAGACCTAGTTCAATGATAATCCCTCGAAGTCTAGTTTTTGAAACCCATGTCCAGACACAGCTCAAGCTTGATTACTTCTTCTCGATTCTCTAATGATTTGAAGAAATTACATTGTAAAGGGATGCAAACAGGTACCTCGGCACAAAACAATTATGCTTACCAGGAAAAGGTTACCAACCAAAATACCATTTCATATGTTACCATTGGTGACTGGTTTCCTGCTAATCGGTGCTGAGCATAAACAGGTTAAGCAATATTTTCTGCTTATAAGCTATGAAATTCGGCCACGCCATCGCTGAGGTCAAACAATGAAAACATGCACACATATACCTGCCACACTCATTTCTCAGCCAATGATAGGGTCTTCACTGACCTCAGTGAGGGGCGAGGGCGCTGTTGTGACATCATTTTATGCAAGGGAAGAAACAATGACACTTATGTGTATCACTGATATTCTGACAGAAACATTGGCTGAAAGGTAGAACAATGTATATTTTTTGGTTTTACCCGTACACCGATGTGTGTAAAGCACTGTATACTCAGTACTTTCCCGGGTCCTGGGAAAAAAAAACCCAGGCATATTACTTGGGTGGGATTCAAACCTTTTGGTTGGTAAGCAGTTTGCTTATTCACAAAATGCAACACAGCAGTTGTTATATGGCAAGCATGGAAAACAAACTCTTTGTGGAGGAACTTTACAAAAATATTCTGGGTATCTTTTTCTGAATATATAGAAATATGTACGTACCAAAGGTGTCTCCCTGTCTCATAAATTCTGCAAAGAAATTAACTGAAATTTTTGATTTTTTTTTTAAAAGGTTCTGTAAGGGTTAAATTGTAGCATACATTGTAGATGTGTCAAGGTTTTCTTAAATACGGTGTAAAAAATAAAGGGCTTGTTGTGTACATTTTAGGTGAAGGTATAACATTTTAAGAAATTCTGTAAATTTGTAGACTCATGTACTGTTGGAATAATGAGTACATGTACCATTTTATTATGATCGTCTCAACAAAATAATGTAGTATTCAAACAGTGACTGTTGATGAGTGCAGGGGTGAGAATGTTTTCAATAGTTGAAAATAAAGTATACGAATAATGAATGCTTATGAGTGCAATTGACCATATTTTTGACCGCATGGGGGCGCTTTCTTCAGGGAATGTCTTGCATCACAATTACAGTTTCATCTTATTTTAATTGCCTGTATGTAGTTTTCTAGCATCATTGACGAAATACATAAACATAATAATAGCAAAAATTAAAACAAACCGTTTGTTTACTTGTTTTTCATCATGTACAAATTGGTCCACAAACGCCCTCACGCGGTCAAAAACGGCGAATAGTGCGCCTCGTTGAATGGTACATTCCATCTTTGTATGAATGCGAAACATTTATTCTCGTTTTATATAACACCCAGGTAGATCTTTGTCATTTGGAGGGAAAAACCGATCATCAAAATGTACAAGATTGTAGTGGCATCCACTGCGAGGCCATTTTTGTACAGCTGTGAAAAGCCAGTTTGTAGGCCTAGTCGGTCGCGCGGTGATAATCGTCAACGCTGAAGGGCATGAGCGTCTTCAGCGAATAGACACTGATCGCACGTCAAGTTTTCAGCCGCGCGAGGTGGTCTAGCGTGCAATAGTGCAAAAAGGATGGACCGAAAATGAACGTTGAATAGAACCAAGATGCACGCTTAATGACGTAGGCATGAAATGGTGACCATTAATCCGCCAATCAAATTACAAGGTTCTACTTGGGTGTTTTATAAAATGTTTGATCTTTCAACGAATGACTTTTTTTCTTTCTCAGTAGCCCATATGCTTGTCCCAATGCACATGATCGGGGCGCAAAGGAATCTGGGTGAAATCCGAGTCCAAGCAACATCGTCAACCATCATGGCGCACTGATTTTGAAGCAATGCGGTACACAACAATAAAACCTGGCATAGTTACATGTAAACTACAGCATGGCGTCCATCTTGGCAGCTTGATTGATTTTTTAACTATACTCGGGTTTCCAAAGATGCATTGCAGTATATGGGCTATTGCATGAATGCAAAACTGTCATTATTTGTTTTATATAACTTTCAAGTAGATCTTTGTCATTTGACTTAGAGGAAACACGCACAAGAATAAAAAACTGTCAACTGTATCAGATTGCATTCTTGCATTCTTGCATCCACTACAAGGGGGTTTTGTACTGCTGTGTTTAACGCATGGTGGTCTAGCGTGCAGTAAAAAAAAAAAGATGGGCAAATATACATGGTGAATAGTACCAAAAATGCACAGTTTATGACGTAATGGTTTGATTAATGAATGCCATGTGACCTACAATCCTCCAATCAAATGACAAGGATTTGGGTGTTTTGAGTGCAATCAGAGTTTTTCATCTTGGTCAAAAAACATCAGAGATTGGGAGGAAATTTTTTCTTGCGCTCTCTCTTATCTTGAGGTGACATGTTCAGAAATTGAAAGAGTCTTTTAAGAAATTACAAAGAAAACAACTTTTTAGTGATAATATCCATGTTAGGTAAGATGTCAGTTTATTGTTCCAATCACCAGTTACACTAAAAGTTGAAGTGATAAACATTTGTTTTTACAAAGTACATATATGGCAAGGACAAGATTCTTCTTTCCAATTATTTGATACATTAATATAATGTTGCTATTCATTTTTTTTTACGAATGGTAATGGAATCAAGGCATTCGGGAACCTCAAGATCTGGGCCCAATTTCATGGCTCTGCTTATTTGAGAATTCTACGCTTACCGCGGCCAATAAAGCACATGATTCTATGGGCCGTAAGCGCAGAATTCCGCGGTAAGCAGTGCCATGAAAATATACCCTGTTCTTGGCATGGGCGTATGGGGACACTTTGGTTAAGGGAGGGGGGTGGGGTGGGGGGGGTGGGGGCAGAGGGGTTGACTTGACTGAAATTTTACAATAAGTAAAAACATAAGTACCAATTGCTAATACCCCTTCCTCCCTGGGTTGTAGGCCTATGGTTCTTTGTACAGGATCAAATCAAAGGGTTCACTTTAAAACTTTAAACAGGTTAAATGCAATCTAGTAGCTGTGTGTACGTGGAGTGTTCACACAGCTTGGCTAATATTGGCTAAGAATTTGATCCAGCTGGGACCTCCGATTGACATGTTTACGACAAGGCTGCCTGTGTGTGCAACAATCTGAACTCGTACCTCGCTTTACTGAAGTTCTGGTTATTAACTTGAAGGGAGACTCAAACAAGTAGGAGAGAAAAGTTCTGCTTTTATTAAATCCTTCTTGAAGGATTTACTGCCTGCTTTCTGACCTTCCCCCCCCCCCCCGAGGAAAACAAAGAAAAAGTAGAAATGGACTCCCTTATGATTTTTTGATTTTGGTGCAAAATTTTCAGGTTTCATTTTATGCTTTTAAATGAAGAAGGCATCTTCGCTGATGCTCATTTCATTTGACTTGACCTACTACATCCTTCATATTTTTTGAACTACTAAAGATTGTCCTGCTAAATTAATGCCATATTTTCTGTACAATTTTTTTTCCCAAAACAGAGCTAGTATCCAAGATCAAATTAAATCAAAAGGCATCAGTAGTGCCTACTGTATCATTTGAGAGCTGAAAATTGCAACTTAAAAATTGGCCCCGAATCCTCCAGATTTGATAAAAATGCTGGGCTTGCCCCTTATGATTTTTCAATTTTTTACCTATTTTTCAAGTATAAATATTTTCCTAAATATAGCTTACATCCTAGTTCAAGTTATATAACAAGGAATCAGTTGCATCAATTTGGAGCCTAAAATTGCAAATAAAAAATTGGTCAAACTTTGATAAAAATGCTGGACTTGCCCCTTATGATTTTTTCAATTTTTGCCTATTTTTCAAGTATCAATATTTCCCAAAATACAGCTTACATCCTAGGTCAAGTTACATAAAAAGGCATCAGTAGAGCCTATTGTATCAATTTAGATCCTAAAATTGAAAATAAAAAATTGGTCAAAATTTGAAGAAAAAAAGCTGGACTTGCCCCTTATGATTTTTTTCAATTTTGGCATATCTTTCAAGTATCAATATTTCCCAAAATAATGCTTACATCCTAGGTCAAATTACATAAAAAGGCATCAGTAGAGCCTATTGCATCAATTCGGAGCCTAAAATTGCAAATTAAAAATTGGTCCAAATTTGATAAAAATGCTGGACTTGCCCCTTATGATTTTTTCAATTCTGGCCTATTTTTCAAGTAGCAATATTTCCCAAAATAATGCTTACACCCTAGGTCAAATTACATGAATAGGCATCAGTAGAGCCTATTGCATCAATTTAAATCCTAAAATTGCAAATAAAAAATTGGTCAAAATGTGAACAAAAAGCTGGACTTACCCCTTATGATTTTTTCAATTTTGGCATATCTTTCAAGTATCAATATTTCCCAAAATAAAGCTTACACCCTAGGTCAAATTACATAAAAAAGGCATCAGTAGAGCCTATTGTTTCAATTTAGATCCTAAAATTGCAAAAGAAAATTGGTCCAAATTTTGAAAAAAATGCTGGACTTACCCCTTATGATTTTTTTTTTTTTTTTTGGATTTTTTTATCAATAATTCCCAAAAAATAAAAAGCACCTAAGTCAGTAAGTTACATGAAAAGGCATCAGTAGAGCCTATTTTATCATCAAAGAAAAAAAAAAAAAAAAAAATGAAAAATGCTGGACTTACCCCTTATGATTTTTTCAATTTTGGCATATCTTTCAAGTATCAATAATTCCCAAAATAAAGATTACACCCTAGGTCAAATTCCATGAAAAGGCACCAGTAGAGCCTATTGTTTCAATTTAGATCCTAAAATTGCAAAAAAAAATTGGTCAAAATTTTGAAAAAAATGCTGGATGATTTTTTCAATTTTGGCATATTATCTTTCAAGTATCAATATTTCCCCAAATAATGCTTACATCCTAGGTTAAATTACATGAAAAGGCATCAGTAGAGCCTATTGTATCAATTTAGATCCTAAAATTGAAAATAAAAAATTGGTCAAAATTTGAAGAAAAAAAAGCTGGACTTACCCCTTATGATTTTTTCAATTTTGGCCTAAGTATTAATATTTCCCAAAATATAGCTTACATCCTAGGTCAAGTTATATAAAAAGGCACCAGTAGAGCCTACTCCATCGATTTAGATCCTAAAATTGCAAGTTAAAAATTTGCCCAAATTTGATAAAAATGCTTAAACAATTTCAATTTTTCACCTATTTTTCAAGTATTGTTATTTCTTATATCCTAGGTCAAGAAACATAGTAGAGACTACTACATGGTTTATAGAGCCTAAAATTGCAACTTAAAAATTGGTTAAAATTTGAAAAAAATGACAGGTGGCATATATATCAGAATAGACCATGCAAGTCTCGCGCGTATTCAAACATTTTTGGGACCACTTTGGTCCCATGCACATTGCTTTAACGCGTGAAGGAAACAAACTCACGCACTTTAACGGGTCTCAATGTTTGAATACGCACGAGACTTGCACAGTCTATAGAGCAAGTTCAGGTGGGTGCCTGGAGTCAACTTAGACTTTTTAACCTACATGTATATGTCACTCGAATGCTGCATGTCTTGACTAGCTAGTCCAACTGGATCAACCTTGTGTGTTACATGTATGTCAAAAGTATTGAACCTAGTTTAATTTACAGTAGGTTTTGTTCATCATGGCAATAATTTATCTTTGCAGTGCGATTAATAACTAATGCAGTAAAGTTAAAGGGATTGTATACGTTTGGTAATTGGAACCCACTGTTTGTTTCAATCCTATATAGTTGTAGATATATACCATAAAACTATCCTGTGAAAATTTAACTTTAAAAAGGTGGAAGCGGTTTTGAGATATTACCGAAAATCTGGAGCGGTTATGTCCACGCAGGAAGAATAATTTGCAATTGGAATACACAATCTGAGAAACATTACTGTCAGTAACGCTTCTCAGATTCAAATTTTGGGGGATGAAAAAAGGTGATATATTTTTCCATAACCGCAGTACTCCGAATTGAAAAGTTTTTCAAAATGCATTATACTATCCAAAGCTGCTGTACTTACCAAGCAAAATGTTATTGCCACTAATTTTCAGAGTCATTACCAAACAGATACAGACCCTTTAAATTGACTAAACTAAATGTATGCGTGATTTAAATCGCCTGTATACATTTGGTAATCACTCTTAAAATTAATGGCAATAAAAACCTAATTGGTTAGAAGTACAGCAGCTTTGGATAGTATAAAGCATTTTGAGAATCATTTCACTTGATGGGCACAAGTTATGTGGTTATGGAAAAGGATATCAGTTTTTATCCCAAAATTGTTTGAATCTGAGAACCATACTGTCAGACACGTTTCTCAGATTGTGTATTCCAATTACGGATTATTCTTCCTGCGTGGACATAACCGCTCCGGATTTTCGTATCACCTTTTGAAATGAAATTTTCGCAGGTTAGTTTTATTGTATATCTACATATTACAAAAATCCAAAGGTATACTTTTCCTTTAAGGAAACACTGATAGTGCTTCTTGTTTCATGCTCTTTCAAATTGTTCTGGAATTGCAAAAACAAATTATACATGTCTGGAAAGCCCTTAGGGAGGGATTACTAAAAAGCATAAAGAATTGTAAATCATTGTTTCAATTTACAAACGCATTTTTTTGGGGGGACACAATTTTTAAACATTGCAACATTTCAGATAAAAATTTGTCACAGGAAATTTAGTCCTGGCGTTTATTTTAGAGAGAAAATGTTTACAGAAATAAGTTGTTTATTTGTTTTTTTTCTTTTCTTCACTTTAAAACAAAGTCTTAACAAATTATGCATCACACCTTTGATCAAAAAAAAAAATCTTAAAACCTTTATGTATAATCGATGTACTAATCAGTACATTATTAAGAAACAAGAATAAAATAAACAATTTCCAAACTTAAACTGAATGAATGCTATGTACGGTGTTTACAATTTGTTACTGATAGGACATTTTCAAAACATAGGCCTGTTTTCAAAACATAGACCATTTTCAAAACATAGACCATTTTCAAAAACATAGACCATTTTCAAAAACAGAGACCATTTTCAAAACATAGACCATTTTCAAAACAGGCCATTTTAAAAACCACGGCTTGGGTTTCGGCTCTGGCTAAGGCACCGGTCCTCCATGTTGGGGGTTGTGCGTGGGGTTAACAAGTCCACTCCGGAAAAACAAAAAAACCTGTTACAGATACCGACCGCCTTCTATCCCCTCCAGTGACAAAAAGAGGATAGGTAGGGAGGTTAGGCACTGTCGGCCTGTTTCGAAGTCCCGAGCCGAAAGTATACATTTTCAAAATTTATGATGGAGCCAAGACTGGGGGAGCCTAACCCGATGCTGTGGTTTCAAAAAAAGGCAGAGCCAGAGACGCTGGGTGTCTCGGAGTCTTTTTGCCTGCCCTATTGTGAAAATGGACTCACTACTCTCTTACCTTATCATCTATTTGATGTTTAGCCCTCCATAACAACTCCAAACTACTTTATTTTAAGATGCAAGAATACCCTTTCGAGAATGCTTTTAAAAAATGTCTTCGTCAATGAGTTCCAACTGAAAAAAATTAATGTATAAAAACACTTGAGCAATTGCAATTTAGGTTGTGTCTTACGATCACTCTTGAGACACCACGATGATATCTGTTTTCCCTCCGCCTGGAGTACCCACAGCATCTTGGCTAGCTGGTTCTTGAAGTGCCTCTGGTTCATTGTAGGGTGGTCCAAGATACTTCCTCACCCCTACGCACCCATGGAAGCAGAGACCTTTGGGCATGGACGCCACCATGCTCCATGAATTAGTGACCGCATCGAAAACCTCCACCTTGTCGAGATGATGTCTCAGCTCTCCGCCCGTGACGTACAGACGACGCCCGACGACCGCCACGCTTGGTGTGTTGCGTTTGTACCGCATCGGTTCCCCCTTGACGGACTGGTAAGTGTCCGGGTCATAAATTGCAACCTCTTTGATTCTGCTTCCTCCCAGAATGAAGATGGCATCTTGGAAGGCAATGACGGGGAAAAGTTGCCTGTTAAGCCCCGAACAAGGCTGTATCATGCATTGTTTGGTGTGGAGGTCAAAGCACTGGACAGCGCACATTAACCTGGTATGCACCAACCAGCCGATTATGTAGAGTTTGTGATTAAGACCAGCCACAGTCAGGTTACTTTCTGTGGGGTTGGCTTCGCCAATGATTTCCCATATGTTCTTCAGGGGATCATACCTTTCAATCTCGGTTACCCCAGCCTCGTCTGTTTCCCCGCCGACCACGAACACCATTCCATCCAGACTGGTTGATGTGTGGTTGAACCGCGGAAGTTTGAGGTTCGGGAGTTGGAGCCATTTATCCTGTGCCAACCTGTAACACCAAACCTCGGACATTGCATCCCCCTCTTTAAAACCGCCGCTGACGTAAATGTTGCTGTCCAGTGTAGTGACACTGTAGTCAGTTTGCTGGAATGGAAGACTAGTCAGTGTCTCCCAAGTGTCAAAGCGAGGGTCGTAGTAAACGACATCCTTCACCCAGTGCCGGCTAGTCTCCATTCCTCCCACTACAACCAGCAAGTCGCTCATCAGGGATGGACGCGGCTTAAGCGAGTCGTTGTGCATCTCTTTCCCTTTCAGCGCCAAGTCTCGTAGATTTCTAGCTTCCTTCACCAGCTGTCGACACTTATCACTGTTGATAAGGAGTGGGTTGGATTCAAGACTGCTTGAGAAGAGTCTTTCACTGAGGAGAGGTAATCTAAGGTGCTGTAAGATCCTAGGGAGATCCGATGCTCGGTTAGTCTCATCATGTCTCACCCATCTCATAACAGCCTCATAAACTACATCTTCAACTGACACATTCAGTTCGTCGCACGATATATACTCGACAAGTTGGTCGACGGATATCTCCAAGAACTCATCCTGGGCGAAAACATCGTTCGGGGAATCGAGGGCAATCTTCCAAGCGGACTGATGGAAGTCTACGCATCTGCATTCCAAGGCGAGATGGGAAAACCCCAGACAGTTCCTCGTGGATATTGCATTCTGGAGAAAGCTTGAGCATAGATTAATGATAGCTGGGTATTCCAGCATACACGCCGCTCTTAAGACACTAGCCGCCGTCTCTTCTTCAAGTTCGAGCGTTGACGTGTACACAAAATTGACAACCCTCTGAAGGGCATTGGGCTTCAAATTGTCCAGACAAACCCTATTCTCACTGTCTCTGCATTTGGAGATTACCCTGTCAAAGTAGGGACTACTGGCTGCAAGGACGCATCTATGACACAGAAATATAACGCCGTTGCATTCAAGAGAGAAATCCACAAATTTACTCTCTGCTCGTTGTCTGTTAAGTTCTGAAAGAATGAAATGACTTTGTCCATCCTTTGAGATACCAAGAGCATTCGCCTTTCCCACTTGATATACTTCTGATGCTGGAGGGATGATGTCAGCTTGTTCAGCAGTGGATGTGTGAGTCGTTTCTTGATCGTCAAGGTCAAGTTGAACCAGACTGGTATCAATGTCCAGATCTGGATCGGGTGCTTGAGGTGTTCGGGGCGAGATTTCTGCTAAATCATCCATTCCGTTGCTGGATGTAGACAATCTGTGAAGAAAAATAAATCAGAAATTAATCCTTGCGATTTAGAAATATGGATAAATAGTTTGGGTAACAATAAAGAAATAAAAGATAACAAAGAAAATAAAGATGACCCGGTCCAGCATGCATGCTTAAACGGAACATGGGCTTGGCTAGCACTGAAGAACTGCGTACTTGCATGCTGGACCGGGTTATCAGTATCAGTATCAGTAGACCTCGTTTACACTATATCCAGAAAGGTGGATCAGACCCGGATCTGATCCTGCAATGTGGATTAACAGCCAAGTGTAAACACAAAAAAGCAGGATCAGACCAGGTTCAAGATCCTGGAATTTTAATTCAACCTTTGAGGAGGGTTGAACCCTGCAATTGGTGGATCAGATCCAGCAAAGTGGATCCCAGAAACATGTGTAAACGCAAAGGTGGATCAGACGCCGCAATTCAATATGGTCATTTCCAGTTTCGCTAGGAATGGAGGGCTTTTTGCTTGTGTTTTTGTAAGACAGCTGTGTGTTTATCTATGTTGCTTGGTATCTGGTCCAGATCAAAAGTGGTATCAGAGCCAGATCAGGCACTGGTGTAAACGCGACACCAGATCTTGATCTGTGGTCGTGATAAAAATGCCGGATCTCAATCCACATTTCTGGATTGTGCAGTACTAGACCAATCAGGATTGATAATCACCCCAGGTAGTGGTAGGAAGTATTGACCCATTTTTTGAGTCAAGTGTCCCCTTGGGCCATACAGCTTCCGGTGACGCTGTATTTACAAGCTTACCATACTTTTTACATGTAATTCGACTCCCAAAATGGCGAGCAAGGCAGACAGACAGTACTCATGTGACCACATTGCTGCAAGGTGTAAAATACATTATTAAACAATTGGTGCACGCTGTGATGGGGGCATCAAACTTTGACAAATTTGTATGTATACCTCTTGCACCAACCTGGTCATATGCGGCTACCGTCAGTCTGCCTCACTCACCATTTTTGGAGTCAAATTGCACCTACATATTTTGGTAAGCTTGTAACACTGCGTTTCAGATTAAAAGAAAAGCCCTAGCTCCATTAGGAAAGGTGCATACAAGATGCTTGTGCCGGCTGTGTGGACATGACATAACTATGGAAACCGTTACGGACAGGAGACTTAGAAAAGTTCTGGTTGACAAATATATGCACTTGATCATTATTATTTTAAGTCCGATGATAAAAATAAGTTCTCTCTCCCCCACAAATCGCTAAGCATGCTAAGAGAGGTCATTCCATGAACTTACTGTACAGCTGTATTCGGGCGCACAAGAACCAAACTAGCTGGCCACATTTTTCTAAATCTTATACTAGTGGTCAATCCTTGGAAGAAGCTCTGGAGATATTGGTGACTGCACCATATCAGTGGCATCCTTCAAGAAAAATTTGAGAGTCCTTCCCTTTGGAGTATAGCCTAGAGTCTAGACTAGAGGACCTAACAACCAACCAAGTAACCAATTGTAAGTAACCAAGTGACTAGCATGACTAGGCACTAGTTTGGCAAAAACAACTGGACAGACTAGTGAGTGAATAGTGCAGTGGGGCTACAAAAGCCCCAGAGTCAAGAAGTGAAAAAAACAAAAACAAACACACTACGAGTACATGGAGTATTAAAGTAAGATTACAGAAGATTCATCATATAATCACCTAGCCCCACTTCAGTTCATGACTTCTGGTTTTGCACCTAAATTCTGTGGCCAAGATCTGAATTCAGATCTTTCATTCTTGGCCACAGAAGTGGGCTACAAAAGCTGTTTATTAACGTGTTAAAAATATCACAATCCAAACATCAATATAACATGAAAATGACAGACATACATGGAACAGCTTTCATAAGACTTGCACTTTGCAGAATGCTTGAGGTTGGCCGGTTGTTTTGTTGTCTTTTGACGAGATTTGCACGGAGGTTTCGTTTTTAAGAGTCTACCATTTTGTTTTATTTCGTCTGCTACAAATGTGTAGCGCCCTCTACAGCTTGGTATTAATTACAACCAAACACAATCAAACTTTCAGCCAAACACAGGGTGTGGACATGGGGGGGGGGAGCGGTTGATTTGCCCAAAATGTTAACTGTTTTGCCTGAGTTTAGGAGTGCAGTTGCCCCCACCCTTTCCCCCTAGATTGTATACCTATGGGTGTGGCTATGAGGGTAGAAGACTTGTTGTTGAAAGTGTAGAGGAAGAGAAGAATGTAAGAATAAAGCAAACAAACTAATCAGTCATCATTCTGTTGAGGGAACCAGGGGGGGGGGGGTATAATAATTATAATAATAGTAGATGTTAAATTTGCATTGGGGATAAAGAATATTATATTTGGTTTTACCTGTACACTCATGTGTGTAAAGCACTGTATACTCAGTACTTTCCCAAGTCCTGTGAAAAAAATCACAGGCATATTTCTCGGGTGGGATTCAAAGCCACGACCTTTGCCATTCTAGAGCAGATGTCTTACCAACTAGACCACCGAGATTGCCCGGTAGCTAGAGGCAGTTTGAATCCTATATTTTAGCAGCAGGGACCGCACATCGGTGTATGGGTAAAACCAAATATAATATTAGTGTTACGCTTATGAACAAAGCTTTGCATAAGAGAGCTCATAATACTGAGAAATAACTACTCCCCCAAAAAACATGGTTTTAGGTTCTGCTACATTCACTGTTTTATTCCACTGAGTCCATTCCTGAGATCTGCCACCATTTCATTTCAACTGTATCCATTCTCCTGATTACAAAGTTTAAATTTTACAATTTTCACCACTCTTTATGTTAATGACCATAATGTACACTGTAGCTCAGAAGCAGACGGACACAATACAAAAATAATGCGAAAATAATTAATTACAACCCTAAAGCTTTCTACAGTAGCTCTCAAAACTTGTCCTTTTTAGCTTACACTAACGCATTTACAGTGCCTTGAACAGATTTTGAGTTTCCCTGTCTATTTGTGAGGTACAATTTTACCATTTTACAATTTTAACCAAATGAGTTATTGAATTGGCTATCATTAATTGTACTTTTCCATCACAACCAATTTGCTCTTCTACATAAGTTTTAAAAAATGACACTTTCATGGCATGTCGGGGCCAAGCGGTTTAGTGCGTAAGACTCAAGCTCTGGTGCCCAAGTCATCAGGATGTGGGTTTGAATCCCGGTCATAACACGTGTGTCCTTGATCAAGACACTTAACTATAATTGCCTCTCTTCACCCAGGGGTAAATGGGTACCTGTGAGGGCAGAGATGGTTCATGTGATTGAAGTAGCTTGGTGCGCTACAAACTTGGTAGCACCGGCCATTATACTCTCCAATATCTGTCAGATAATTTTCATCATCAAAACATGTTCCCTGATATTATATCAGGAAATTATAGCAACAAATTAAAACAAACTTGACAATCTTAACATTGCCAGCCTATCTGCAAAATGCATGAAGTAGTTTGAATTATTGTAGCACACAAAACTCTGAAGCTAATGGGGATTCTTTCAACAAATTTTCAACTCAGGTTTTGGGGTGAAATAAATTGTTTTCAAACTAAAAGCTTGCTTACAATCTGTTCGGAAAATAAAACCCCCAAAAAACCTAAAGTCACCTTGAGCATTCAAAAAGAATAAATTACAACTCAATGTGGAGTTTGTTTTGGCAGCTGAAACCAAAAGAGATTTGGGGTTCAGTTTTAATAGTTAGTCTCAAGGACCAAGAAATTTGCTTTTGGATCAACTGCCAAAATGCACCCCAGTTACGAGGTCACAATGACGGCAGACGATGCATTGATATGACCGACACTTCCTGATTTACATAAACTAATTTACATTTAAATGACTATGTATGTAAGATCTGATTTTACTGTACAATTCTAATTTACAATTTACACAAATCCAGATGTTATCTTGGATGTCTGTCCAATTCAGAGAACATTTGAAGCAATTAAGACTACTTAAGCTCTACATACTTTTTACTACAACTAATTTGTTTTTCAAATATTTTCGTCTTTCTAGTACTGGACTAAGGTTTCTTCGCCGAGTTGACATTTTCTCACCAGGCAAGCACATCGAGACCAGAGACCAATTTCATAGCGCTGCTTAACTATAGTAGAAACATTTGCTTAAGTGTAAGCGTATTTCACAGGTTAGCAAGAAAATTAGGCGGCCAGCTTGCGCGTTCACCATGAATTTGCACTGTTATGTCATTCATTTTCATACAGTAAGCACCGGAAGATAAGCATGTCTTTTCGTGTGCTTACGGTTAGCAGCGCTATGAAATGGAAACTCACGCAGTAAGCACAAAAACGGCTGTTAAGCAGCTCTATGAAGTTGGGCCCTGCTTGTAGCGCCTCTCTTCACCTAGCTCTTCAGCAGAAAATAATTATTGCTTAACATATTTTTGTTCTTCGCTTAGCAAATAAGAAGCTGGAAACCAGTCACAAGCTCTTAACATTAAACAATATTTTAACCGGTAATCTCTTCCTGCTAAGCAAGATTTTGTCTGTGCTTATTAACATATATTGTTGAGTTTCTTTTGACCAGCCATTGCATGTATATCAACTTCATAATAATTCAATCATTACGTTGACTGCTATTGACTGTCTTTTATCATTGAGCATTTTTCACCACTGTCTCCATAGGTGAAAATAATTTCAAACACAGCAAATGATTTAATTTTAGACGACATGACCCAGGGCACTTTTACAGTTTAAAATTATTGCACTCGTTTGTTATGCAGATAAAATATTTAAAAAGGACGCCAATAATACTTCTAGCTACCACAAATTCAGGGCATAAATACAAGGGAAAAATTAACTTGCAGCAATTATAGGTAGACCATTATAAAGATAAAACATGATTAAAAAATGTTAAACATTTATAAGTATTTGATCTAAAATAATGGATTGAAGAGGCCTTATGGAGTGAAAGTTAATTGAATACCTACATTCATTCATGAGTGAAATGTGTCCCTAGAGTACAATGGCCCAATTTCATAAAGTTGTTTTGCAGAAAATTCTGCTTGGCAAATTTTCTTTGCTAAGCAAGAATTGAGTGGGGTACCAGTCACAGCAATGGTAACTTTATGGTATTTTGGCTGGTAACCTATTTTTCTTAAGCCAGAGTTTTCTGTGCTTAGCAAGTTTTTTGTGCTTACATGCTTTGTGAAATTGGGCCCTGCATAGACTTGTACTTAGAGAAAGTGAATTTATAACAGAGGTACACAAACAGCACAGGGGTTGCAGTTTGCATGTTGCTTTCTGCAAGGCCTCAGCAAAGTTCTTGTATTTGGGGGGGTGGGTGAGGGGCCCAGAAAGCTGCTAAGCTGAAAATATTTCACTGAGAAGCATAACATGAACAAAGAACTACTAGTCACAATGTATACTTAACATTTTTGGGGGGCTTGTTATCTATAATGCCTGGAAAACTGTCCTGTGCTAAGTAGATTTGTGGGCTGAGAAGCAGCTTTAAGCCTTTTAGCCGTGGCAGCAAATTCTCTCATATACGGCTAACGAACTTTTTAACCATTATGAATACCATCGCTGTCATAAACCCTGTATGCAATAGCAACAATGAATACTGATTGTCATTACATCAATTAGGGGCCAGACTATTTGCCCCTTTCAGCCTCGGTTTGGTTACATTGATTTGAATGGGAGAGAACCAAGATGGCTTCAAAAAGGATGTCTGAATCTCTCTGGGAATATTTATCTGGTTGCAGCAAAATGCCAGAAGTTTTGAGGCTGTTGTTTGCCTGTGAACGAATCATCAATTTTGTTCAATCCTGTGACTGAATGAAAACACCCTTTTTTGGCTGGACAGCAGCGCTATACAGAATGAAATGCGCATTTAGATTGCCATCAATCATGGCTGGAAAAAAAATTGCATTTCAAAATGTCAGAATCTTGCACATCGTCAACGGAAAGCCAACATCATGGATGGCCTGGATCCATTGTTAAGTACAACTGTGTTAATTTATAGGGAGGTCGATCCAATTTCAGAGCTTGTGGGCCTCTGATTTCATAAAGTCGGTGAGCAGACAAATTTGCTGTACAACATTATTTAACAAGCAAAATGATGTAGCAGAGTACCAACTATTCACAACATCATGGATGACATGGTAATTTTGCCTGGCGAGCAATTTCTACTTAGCAAGCTTTTTCTGTGCTAAGCGATTTGTACTACTAAACAGCTTAATGAAATTGTTTTGGATGAAAATATTGCTTAACAACCTATACAACTCCTGAATACTTTAAAGTCAACCTTGGGCTTTAGATGATTTGGGAGGATTGGGGCACCGTTGACATTCACCTAATATGAAAGCAGTTGGGATGCTACGAAACTCATATCAGTCGATTTTGGCAGGATTAAGGCAGCAGAGATCCTACATAAACTCAATGAGTTTGGAAGATCGGGGCTGTTTCCTGCAGATATCATAAGAAACAAAAACCATTTGAAACATATTTTCTGAAAATATTACAATGGGTCCATGGTTGTGAACGAAGTTAATGGTTTACGTGTAAATATTATATTACTTTTAATAAATATACTATATTATCAAGAATTGAGTTATGTTACACTTTGCACTATTATAGTGTATGTGAGTAAGCAATACTTTACAAGAGTGAATAAATGTAACAGCTAGCAGATTTTCTTGTTAGAACACACAGGTTAAAATTTCTCGCACTTATCATTAAATTAGTTTTTTTAAAGTATTGCAAGCCTCCATACAAATACTACTGCAAACAATCTAACTGAAATACTGTCGTTCATGCAAGCTTTTTTGCATATTGGTCGTGACACTCGTGTCCTTTTAAAGCGAGACACTTAACCATTATTGCTGCGTCCTTCGGATGGGACGAAAAGCTGTTGGTCCTGTGTGTTGTGCAATGCACGTAAAAGAACCCAGTGTACTTATCGAAAAGAGAAGGGGTTCGCCCCGGTGTTCCTGGTTTGATTGGCTGCATGCGCCACAGCACCTTGTAAACCATTACATGGTGCTATGTAAAGGAATTGGTCTCAAACTTCAAAAACGTAGCTCTATATAAGAAGCCACTATTATTATTATTATTATTATTATATCCACGTCGTTAAAAGCAATAGATTTTAAAACAAAAATGAAGTCAGTGGTAAATACATGTTTAGTAGAGTGTTTTAACATTACATATACAATAAGTGCTGTAGATACAAATCCCACAAAGTGGGAGTCAATTTGCATATTTCCATACCGACCAAATGTTGAATACCAAATCGAAAGTTCTTAATCTATTGAATTTGAAAAATTGCTTTTATAAATTTGTTAAAAGGGCAAAGAAAGATTTGGCTTTAAAAACCGCCTACTGTTAAGCAAACGATAGCAGGGAACCAGTTCCAAGCATTACATGCCAACTATACTGGTACCCATTTCTTCTATTAAAGCAAAAGTGCATGTCTATGTTATTGGATGCAGGTTAAAAAGTATCTATTCTTATGCAAATTTTGTATGACTCTTTGTTCTTGGTAAACGAGATACTAAAGACTAAACCTTTGGAGTGAAAAACACTTAGCTGTTATTGTTTAAGCTTGTTAATGTTAAACTATGCCTTCCACATTATTTAATAACTTCGCTAAGAGATTTATGCTCTTCTAGATATAATAGAAAGGGACAGAACTGAACATGTGCCGACCACAATCTTGCCAGAGTAGAGTTCCGGGCAAAATTATGAAAAAAGACTTAATTTCCCCGAATACTTCAGTATAAGCCAGCAAAAACTTTAAACGTCTGTATTTCACATTTCACTGCTCATGCTACTTTTGAAAATGCAAAAAAGTCCACAGTTTAAAATTCTTGTGGAAAAGATCTTCAGTCAAATATATCTTCTTCCAGACGTCACAAATACAGAAATCCTTTTTCCTAGTCCTGTATTAAAAAAATTAAGGAGTTTTTTTTAAATTTCTAACATCATACATGTGCCCCACATACCTGCAAATGTATGAAGGGTGCTGACCAATTAATCGTCAAATAAAAGTCACATGACTATCAACTACTTTCATCAGACAATTCAAACAAAGAGGCTTTGCTTCAACAAGGAAGAAGTTTGGCAAGGGGGGCGTATCAAAGTAGAAACAAGACACGTGTGATTGGCCGATTGCCACATGAATAATCAACTGAAAGCCTTTGATTGGTTGTGTTGAAACTGCCAATTGTTTTCTGTAAACAGGATTTTTAGAAATCCTGCCACTGAAACACTTTGCAATAGTTGCAATGCCGGGATGAGAAAAAACAAAATGCTCGCTGCGAGAAAATCACAGAATTGTCTTATCCGGTTGGTAAGTCATTGCGTCACTTGCATGCGTCGCACCACACAAAGTGCGTATCTGCTGCACACCCAAAGTTTTTGCTACTTCAGGCTCCAAAGCTGGCATATGTTTGTGTGTAATTTTACTAAAAAAACATCCATTTCATCAATTAAAAGCATTTCCTATGACAGAAGCGTTTAATTCTGACAAGACCTTAGTCTTTGAAGAAAGTATGTGAAGGCCAAGTCAAACTATTAAACTGTTTGCATAAATCATCAAATAAACACTAGCTCAGTGCAACTCCTATGGGCGTCTGATAATCAGTGAAGCCAGTTTGTGTGAAGTGGGCGTGGCTTACAGTGGAATTACGTCACACTTACAAACAGGATAGCCAATTATATGACACAACTAAAATAACAAAATGACAAGTCTGTAATACTCAGTTGGTAATTAAAAAACAAAAACAAGTCATAAGATATTGTTAAGGAGGTTACTCCATTCCTTGGACATAGTCGATGTGAACGAGTCCTGATTGGTCACCCTGCGAACACATCAGCCAATCAGGGTCCACCTGTTCCTTCACCGTCATGATGGAGCCTTTGGTGAAACTAAGTTCGTCTTCAGACATGGTCACATGATGGCATCGTGCCTTAACTGGACTCCTGTGATTAAAAAAACACATAGTTTCGCTATGAGGTACTTATTTCTGATTTTCGCAAGAGAGAATTTCCATTCACCTCAGGGTCTGTATATACGTTTGGTATTAACTCTGAAAATGAATGGCAATACAAACTTACTTGGTAAGAAGTACAGCAGCTTTGGATAGTATAATGCATTTTGAAAAAATGTTCACTTTGAAGTACTGCGGTTATTGAAAAATATATCACTTTTTATACCCAAAGATTTGAACCTGAGAAGCCTTACTGACAGTAACATTTCTCATATTGTGTATTCCAATTGCAGATTATTCTTCCTGCATGGACATAACCGCTCCAGATTTTCGGCAATATCTCAAAACCGCTACCACCTTTTGAAATGACATTTTCACAGGTAAGTATTATGGTATATATCTACAACTATGAAGGACTGAAACAAACAGTGGGTTCCAATTACCAAACGTATACAATCCCTTAAAGTGCACACTTCTACACTAAAAACAAAAACACTCATACAGGGTGGTAGCCAAAATGCTGAAATACTAGGTGTCAAAATGTGAATTAAGGTCGTGGAAATTGCTCACTTAAAATTTGTTTAACCCTCCCACGTTTGGTACAAAGACTTTTGGACAACCAGCAGCTAAACCCTCCTACTCTTAGTAGCATTTCCCTGGGAGTTGACCAACCATTTGAAACCATTCAACTGCACTGGGTTTGTATGGTGGCTCAACCGTGTACATGCGTGTACTGTGTAAAGGCCGGCATAGCTTATCTATCATTCATAAATACCTCCGACAGCTTATCCATTCTGATTGGTCAAAAGGAGATCACGTGACCATGTTTAAATGTGCAATGTAAACACAGTGAGAAGTGTTTAAGCACGGCCTGAGGAAATTGAGTCAAAAGAGGGCGCTATCAGATGACCGCGCAGAGCGTGCACATTTCACGTCCCAATTTAAAATGGTAGGTCGCATATTTGGTCTTAACTTGCATGCGATAGTTTGAAATTTAAGGGCGCAAATTCGAAACTTGCACGAGGAGCTACTTAGCGCTCCTTTATCCCACGGCCAAGACCCTGCCGGTTTTAAAACTGCCATTTAAGACATCATCTCATAAACTGTTTTATTCCCTTATTCAAAACCACAGTGGATGATATTAAATGGTCAGACAGTAGGAGGGTTAACACTTCTAATCAAAGAGCGACTCTTGAATTAATACTTTTTCTTACCCAGGACTAACAGGACTCGTTGGTGATCCCATCTTCCTTGAGGAATCTTGTCGAACCGGGGAGGCTGTTTCTCTCTCCAGAGTTCTGTTAGGTGAATTCGGCTGGGTCGAATTCTGAGACGTGGGGGCGTTGCTGATGCGGTCAAAGGCCTTAGACAGACTGGAAGAGAATGAAAAAGAAGGGAAAGATGAACCATGGATTACTGGTATCCTCAATAGTTGGTTTTACTGGAGGGAGAGTTCTTCTAAACAGATCAAGGATTTATTCGATTAGTTTTTGGTTTAGAGGTTGAATGGCTTCTAACTGGCACCCACCGGACAAAGATATTGACAGAATAGGGAGACCGCCAACACTAGGGTTCATTTGGTAGAGGTCAGCCATTGGTAGAGCACAGGCTCCTTAATCTGGAGGTCACAGGTTCAAGTCCCGCTCTATAGCCAATTTGTCTTTGTTCATCCAAAAATTATTTACAATTTACCCAGTCAGTTTCCCTTGTGTTTTATTACAATGATCTATTGAACTATTGTGATTAGCACAAACAGAGTTTTGGCAGGGAAACCGTCGCACGATTTAACAAAGAGCTAAGACTGATCTTAAGATGGGTATCAATCTTAATTGTAAAGCAAAGTGTGATGTCACAATACAAATCACTATGGTGATGTTGACAACTCATCTTAAGATAAATCTTGGAGTTTTATGAAATCAAGCCCTGGAAGTGCCATGCTATCCTCTTCAGTGAATGCACTCTTCCAAAACCACCTTCCCTTTATCTGTAGGTTTCTAGCCAGTGCGGTTTCGTTTAAGATTGGGAACAGTCTCCTTTCATAACTTGGGTCTGCACGTTTGGTGACAGTGGCAGGATGGTGGTGAAACTTGATGAATTGAGAGAGGAGCCAAACACAAAAAGCCTTGAGGGTAATTCATTAATTTGTATATTCCAAAAAGTTTCCTGCCACAAAGCCACTCAAACATTTCTCTAGTAGTAATAGTACACGTGCGTCATCAGCAACCTCCAATCCATGCCCATACGCGCAGTACCAGATCAACCAATGAAACTCATTATCTTTGACCTCATTTGCATACAAGGCACTGTTTTGGAGACAGGATATCTTTTTCACCACTGGAGGGCGGCATTTAAGTGGACCGGCCAGGATTTATCTTTGCACAGCTGGAGTTGAAATTACCTTTACTGGAAAAAAACACATCAACTCATGGACCATGACAGAAACTTGAGACGCATTCCTTCATTTATGGAAGGAAATATAATTGCCTTGGCACGTGTCAAGGCTGCGACCACGCCGAACTTAGGATGTGTCAATTTTTTCAATATTTTCACTGCCAAGAGTTGTTAAACATCTTGTAGATTTGGAAGGTGTCGGCGTCTTATGATGACAGGCGAATTCTTTCTCTCAGTGAAAAAACCCGACTAAAATTGACTCGACATGGATGTGGTTTTTTAATGTGCATGGGACTCATTAGTCATCTAAAAGCTGGAAAATTAATGGCAAGGAACGTTTGATTTATTCCTGCTGGAAGCATCGGTTCTTGTCTTCATTTTGTTATTGTTTCTTCTGTGTATTTTTGAGCAAAAAAACCCAACAACGGTTTTGACGTCACGACAAAACTGAGTCAAAACATCGGATTATGGCAATTATTGTATTTTTTTAGGGGGTAGACTTTTTGTACCGCGATGGCATGATATCATAACGAGCATAATATTTTTGTGAAAGTGAAACTTGACTGAGCTGTGATGAGTGACTCGAAACATGCCTGCATGTCAACTGCCGTCATAAATGGGTGTGTCTGACGACTACTGACTGATAAAACCGCACTGAAAAACTACACTTGATGAGATCATTACAACCCTAACAACGATGCTGCCACTCACTTGGTCTTAAAAAATTTCCTTTCAATTTGGCGCCCGGAATTGTTTTCCAAAGTGCCTGTTTTTGTTTGTTTCATTGATTATAAATATAAAGGTGGGATTCTCGTTTGGATACCAGCCTCTTAATTATGGAAGTGTCAATTATACAAAGTTGAGGTTGCTAACAATATGTCTCCATCGGCCGGACAGGGTTCTTTGTCATGTTTGTAGTTCCAATTATCGGAAAATTATAAACAATCACTTGAGATTTTGAAACAGTGCAGTTGAACTCCATTATCAAAATAAAGGAAGAGGTCTGAATTGACAAATCTGGAGGATGCCAAGTACATTATCAATGTACATCATTTTTCATGCCGTTTAATCTGTGCCCTTTAAAGGCCCTGTACACTATTGGTAAGATCGAAAAACACAAATGTTCACAGATTCACACACAACTTACATGATTTAAAGTAAGTAATGGTAGAAAGAGTTCCTTAAAATATTTCTGCCTAAAATGCTATCGTTTCTGAGAAATTAGTAAACCAATAGTTTTTATCACGCGCGATATTTTGAAAAAACAGAAAACACATAAGGTCTCTTTTCACTATTTTCTCGTGATCTCGATGACCAATTGAGCTCAAACTTTCACAGGTTTGTTTGTTCATGCATATATTGAATCACACAAAATGTGGACACTGATTTTGAGCTGTTACCGAAAGTGTGCAACACCTTTAATGCATATTCAGCTTTCGATAACACCATGTGTATATATATCTACTTTGCTGTAAAGATTTGTTAACCTGTCTTGCTATTTTTTCTACTGCCGCGGAGTAGATTTCAGAATTCGGGCGACTACTAAGTTCTGAAAAGAACTGTCCTGCTTATGAACTACTACCTGGGGAGATAGGAAATTGGCCGGTACTATTATGTTCAATTTCTTAGCTTCTTAAGGTACTAGAGCTGCTAAAGGAGTACAGCACAACAAAAATTATGCTCACCAAAATAAGGTAACCAGCCAAACTACCATTCCACATGTACCATCTGTAACTGGTATCCTGCTTACTTTTGCTTAATTAGAGCAGAAAACTGTAAAGCAATATTTGCTGTTTACGCAACTCTATGAAAATGATGAAATGAGCCCAGTGGAGGTTCTACTTCTACACGCTTCTTACAAGGAAAAACTTTCAAGACGGCTACAACCATCGAAAGGCTTGGCAACCACACAACATTCTAAGCATTCTAAGCATTCTCAGTCAATCTAAGCATACACCTATTGACCGGCAATTTAATGTTTGCTATTGACTGCAAATGTGGTCACTAGGTAGAACTCCTCTATCCGAAAGCCAGCCCTCAGGGGGCACAGCTGCCTGGAGGTCAATGACTGACCCTAAAAGCTTGGTTTCCTACCAGGAAACAGTGAGCTTTTTCGGTCACTCCTCTAAATGCTACAACCTCATCCCCACATCCTCACTGTAACAAGACCGCCTTCATACAAGCACTCCTGGAGGAACTCCATTTCCTTAAACTAACCACTCAAGACTCAACCCACACCTCCAGACTAATCTCCTTTATGGACTATTTGGAGGAAACCAGAAACCAGAATGCAAGATCCAAGATCCATTTCAGCCACAAGGAGTGGGTGATGTAAAACGGAAATTACTCCTCCCAAGATATTTGAGACGAGTACCCGAACAAAAAAAAGGACAACTTTACAAATGAAGTTCAGGTATTGGACTATATTAGGGAAAGCACTTTAGGTAATCCCTAAGGCAAATCAACACTTGAATTACACGAAGGCCACGGAGGCCATGGCCTCTGTTGCCCCTTGTCTTGGCCTTGGTGCCCCTTCAAAAGTTTCCCATAGACTAGATTTTCCAATGAAAGTGCCCTTTGCAAAATAAAAATGGCCTTGCCCTCTCAAAGATGAAATTCCAGGCCTGCAACACGAGGTACACATGTCTGCTGTAAAATTAACTGGCACCCCAGAACACAGATGATGACAAACTAGGGAGACCACCAACAGCAGGGCTAGATAGCCAAGTTGGTAGAGCACCAACACGTAAACCCGGATGTCGCTTTACTCAATTGTTCTTTGCTCACCACAAAATTGCTTGCTGACAGACACATCCTTGCTACAAAGTATTCTTCTTTTAAGCCTATTTCACTCCACTGCAGGAGGAAAGCCTCTTCACCAATTCTCCATTTCACTCCATCCTGCGCTGTCTGTTGCCAAGCAATGCCCCTATATGTACTTAGTTCATCTCTCCATCTTCTGTTTTGTCTCCCTCTTGTTCTTGTTCGGTTTCTTGGAGTCCAGTTGGTTGTTTTGCATGCCCACCTGTTGTCATACCTCCTTGCTAGGTGACCTACCCATCTCCACTTCTTCGATTTAATGGTCTTAATAATATCCTGCATTCTTGATTTCTTCCTTAGGTCCTCACCTATCACCCTGTCCTTCTTTGTTACTCAAATCATTATTCTTTCCAAAGCCCTCTCTGTTACCCTTAGTTTTTTTTTCAAGCTCTTTGGAGGCTGTCCATGTCTCCGCACCATAGGATAGGACAGGTGAGATGCACTGATACAAAAGTATACAGGAAGCAAACTACAGTATTTGTTTTCTATGCTTTGTACACAAACTTATCAAGAGATTTGGATCTGACGATTTTTCTCCAAGTCTTTTTTGAAGACATTTTCATTTATTTATTGGAATAAAAATACTCGCCTTGAAATGAAAACGACATCAAGTTTATGTTTTAGGGGATCATATAACCCTTCTAAAAATGTAGGTGTTTATCCCAGAAATATTTCTCAAAAGCCCACTTTTTCGCACTTTATAAAGTTCGGTTAACCCTTTAGAGACCACAGCGGCCGGAAACGGCTTGTACCAAAATTGCCCATAGCGGCCGCAAACAGCTGCAAGATCTGACCTACCTCAACAAAAAAGGTCAAAGGAAAGGTCACGTCCTGAATTGACATTTTCAAATGTTTTCCATGTTAACATAGTATCTATGTTTCTGAAAGCAAGCAAAATGTTTGTTTCATTTTATTTTTTTAAGGGACTTTTCCAAGAAAAAAAATTGGGTTAAAAAATGCTGGGCGTATGGTGATGATTATACAGAAATGAATGGTCTCTGAAGGATGAATGCCATTATTTTGACAAAAACCCCTAACGTCTTGAAATAAAACAGCATTTTAAAATTACCTGCTGCCAAATCTGCTCCATGAAGACCCTGACGATGTCATGGTTTTGTTACTGCTCACCCCTGTGTAAGAAGTGGTTGCTTCCGTCGGGGCTGCCACAAATCCTTTGATCCAATCAAGGGACCAGTTGTTGGCTGCCTCCTTATTCATTGATAAGTCTTTGGTTGGTTCCACACCTTGAGTAGGGGTGGTATTTTCATCAGTCTTCAACAGCCCACGATCAGGCTGTTCTGAGGACCGACTATTTTTAGTTCTCTCAAATGACCTCTGACCTTTTGAGGTCATTGCCCCACTCAAGGTAGGCTCTTGTGTCTTAGGTTTGTCCAACATGCTCTTCCACAGCGAGCTGGCTGTTCCTTTCAGCCAACTCCCGCCCTGTGGAGCATGGCTCTTTGTCATGCGTGTGCCACTGCTGGCCTTTCCAGCGTACAACTCCATCAGTTGTTGCTTCTCCCTCTGTTGGTTCTGCTGCTTCTCCAGACCCTGGTGTTCAAACTTGTAGTCCAGATCAAAGGGGAGAAGCGTGAGTGGCTGAACGGCAAGCAAGAGGCTGTCAAAGAACGGCTTAGTGGCCCCGTTGCATAGACTCAGGAAGGCGTTCGGTTCATACAGACGCCGGACGATATCTGTGATCAGAAAGGATGTAGTAAAATGTGAACAAGAAGGTCATGATCCGTTTTTCCAACCACTCAAAACAAAAATAGACATCTGACATATTGAGAATGTAGTCTTGAACTGGCCCTGATTCAGTTCCTACTCATGACTGAAAAAAAAAAGTTGCTAATTGGCACCTTTAAAGTTGAATCGCCCAATTTTTCACCAAAAGACCGAAAAAATTAGAATCTCTCATAGGAATGAATTTTGACAGATGATGTTTCAAAATAAAAAACATTATTTACTTTCGAGAAGGCCATGCACAATGCACTTGTAACATGCAAATTGTTTGTACATGGCTACTGGTAACGTATGGGGAGATAATGTGTGGCTCCGAAAATAACTCATTGGTATGTTTTTAGTTACAGGTTGAATGGCATCTGACTGGCACCCCCGAACAAAGATATTGACCAAATAGGGAGACCACCAACATAAGGGCTAGATAGCTCAGTTGGTAGAGCGACGCCACATTAATCCGGAGGTCGCAGGTTCAAAATCCCACTCTAGTAAATTTTTGTCCTTGTTCAACCCCAAAATTCAGATCTTTACAGGCTATTTGACTCCCGAAAATGGCAGACCATAAGCAAACAGTACCCCGCCTGTGACGTCAGAACCAGGGCTCGACATTCTTCAAAGCTCCCAATCTATCGCAAAAGATTCCAAAGTCCCTTTAAGATATCCCTTGATCAATTATAGCCTTCCACAGTGACTCAACGCAGACGTCAACACGAACTTCCTGATTGCATTTTCCAGGACTCAGTACCACCCTTTTGGTTTCGTCAAGGACGGAGCGTGATAAGTAGCAAAAGAAAAACACGGCTAACTAAAACACCCAGCATCGTATCAAAAAAATGAAAAATAAAATAAAAATGTAAGCGTTTGCTGATTGAGTTTTTCATGTAGAGGAAGGCCATAGGTGTTAGAACTTTTGGTGGGAATGGACAGAACATGTGAAAAGTGTGATTCTGGGTTCTTTCTGAAAACAAACCCCTTTTAAGATAGCAGCTTCAAGTGAGCTCTGTCTCTTTAAAGGCACTATACACGTTTGGTAATTACTCAAAATATATATTAGCATAAAAACTGACTTGGTAATGAGCAACGGAGAGCTGTTGATAGTATAAAACATTGTGAGAAACGATTCCCTCTGAAGTAACATAGTTTTTGAGAAAGAGGTAATTTCTCACTAAAATAATAAAAACTTCTTACAAGAAGATTTTATTCCTACGTCTGAAAGCACACAAATTTGTACAACAAGGGCCTTATTTCTTTCATCATTTTCTTGCAACTTTGATGACCAATTGAGCCCAAATTTTCACAGGCTTGTTATTTTATGCATATGTTGGGATACACCAAATGAGAACACTGGTCTTTGACAATTACCAAACGTGTTCAGTGCCTTTAATACCGAGGCTGGGTGGGAAAATAGTCTGGTCCCTATTGGATATCAGTAATCATGACTGCTATTGCACACAGGGTGCTCGTCAAAAATGGGAGGGGGGGGGGGCACACTGTTACGTACCTGGATGCTCTCTGATATGCTCCAACCACAACTCAAGACATCGAATGCTGTATTCAAGAAAGGGTGCAGAAAATGGAGTCAGTGAAATGGCACCGATGGCAGGGAATGAAATAGGGCTAGTCAAATGGAAAAGGACGTGGAAACATCTTCTTCTTAATTAATTAAGAAAGGGAAGGATGGGAATTGAAAATAATGAGAAGGGGTATGGAAACAATGGCCAATGGGAGGGAGTAAATACAACAAGGCGAAGTTGAAAGGAAATCATGAAAATGGTAACAAGAAATAAAATATTATTTGGTTTTGCCCTTACACCGATGTGTATTAAGCACTGTATACTCAGTACTTTCCCGAGTCTTATGAAAAAATTCCACAGCCATGTCAACGGGAAGGAGTGATGTGCTATCCGAGTAATATGCCTGTGGATTTTTTTTTTCAACGAGTATGCAGTGCTTAATACACATCGGTTTAATGGCGAAAAAACAAATAATATTCTTTATCCCCGATGCAAAATTAACATCTATTCAAGAAATCAAATGAAAAGTGGTTGGAAAGTGAAGACGCTGGGAGCAGGATGGGAAACCAATAACAATGAAATGGAATGGAATGCAACTGGCTTGAAAGGAAGACAAAAATAATATATGAACAAATAGTTCAATTAAATGGTAGCAAGAAATGATGGGATAAGAGTCATTACTGAAAAAAGGGTCTGAAACTAGGATCCAAATTTTAGTAAAAATTATGGCATTTCAACCTTTTAAAAAACCCCCTTGGAGTTATAGATTTCAAGGAGTTTCTGGGAACAGTATCCACAGCACTAGAGAAGTAGATCCAAGAGCAGGATTTTTTTTTTCTGAAGAAATTAACTGCTACTTTTTTCACCAGGCAGACAAAACAAAAGTCTGAATTCAGATAAGAGTCTGACATTTCCCATCCTGATAAAGTGAAAGGTGAATGGGAGAAGGAGATTGTAGAAATGAAGGGAATGAGACTGGCATGAGAGGAAAAATTCAGGTAAAAATTTAAGGACTTTGAGACATAAAATGAAAACATAAGAAAGGTGGGATGATGGTGGGGAGGGATAGAGGGACTAATACCAAGTAGTGTGTCGTGGCTGAGCGGTCTAGTATACCGGACTCAAGTCCTGGCAGTTAAGTCATCGGGGGGTGTGGGTTCGAATCCCGGTCATGACACTTGTGTCCTTGAGCAAGATGCTTTACTATAATAGCTTCTCTTCACCCGGGGGGTATAAATGGGTACCGGCGAGGGTAGAGGTTGGTATTGTGTTTGAAAAAGCCTTCGGAGCACCACGGCAGCTCAGGACTGTATACTTCCCAGGAAGCTGAGAAAGATTACAGGAATGTTATTGGCCCAATTGACTAGGGCACTCATGTAAAGTGCATTGATACGTTTTTTGTAAAATGCACTAGATATATAAAAACTAGTTATTAGTATTATTAATATTATTAATATTATTAAGGACAATTGGTAATGACAGATGTCAACCTTTTAGAAGTATGCTCTTCTGTATAGACCATGTCGCCCTTGTTTACAAAAAGTTTGACCTTGTACATTCCAGGGCATTTCCTGGCAGGCAAGATACTACTGATCATACGAGAAAACTTTACATTAGAGGAAGATTTGTCAAAGTAAAAGCTGAACAAGTTTTGAGATGTGCCCTCCCCCTTTCTTCATATCAAAAAATCGTTCGGTGCAATTTTCATAAAATGTCAGATTTGTATGTTTTCTTCTGTTGATCTATGTACAAATTGTGCCTGCAGGAAGTCCAGGCTCTGTGGCTCTTTTGTAAACATGTGATGTCACGGGTTACATGGTCTATAATCACCGGCATTATGCAACATCAGGTTCAGAAGAAAGAACCGAGGATGGCAAGATGAATAGAAAAATTGGGAAACTTGATGGTGGAGGATAATAGGGAGGCAAAAAACGGAGGAGGATTTCTAGCCTCTTCATCACAATAAAAACTCACTTGAGAAGTCCCATGACGAAGGCGTTGAACTTGAGGTCAGAGGTCTTGAGGAATGCCAGCTGGGACAACTGCCTCACCAGCTCGTACAACGGCCGCGTGCCTGGACCTGAAAACAACAAACCGTTGTCAACCGTCATGATTAAAGAGATAAACCGGATTTCAGGGGTTTGTGAGGGTTGAACTCAAAACAAACAAAAACTGAAGCTTTTATTTACATTTCACTTTTCACACAACTGATGTGGACTTATTCTGACATGTGACTATAGACCGAATATTCCCGAACGTGATCAGTGACCAGTCTCGAAGATAGTGATTCGATTGGCTACCAAATTCTACCAAAGATTTAACGCAACATGTAACAGGCAGTTGAAGCCATTTTTGTTATTATAAAAGGAAAGGATGCGACTCCAAAAAAGGATGAGGTCAGGGACGATCAACTAGTGTTTTTTTTACTTGGCCTAACAGGATTTTAAGGTGTCACACTTTTGGGTGTGTGTTATCGGTTATGATTAGTCAATGCACTGAGGGGCGGAGCTTAATGTTCGGTTAGTTTGATGCATCAATTTTTTTTTCATGGCATGCTCTTGAGCTACCCTTATGAATAATCAGTTATGCAAATGATCAAACAAACATAGAACACCTGTCCCCAAACTGCTGAAAGGGCAAACATAGTCTGATCCTTTTTAGTCATTGGAATCCGTATTCATCATCACTACAGGACATAGGGAACAAGATCACACCAGACTGATAAAGGTCAGTGAGGTCAGTGAACCTTATGATGTTTTTGTTTCTTTTTTTTCCCACAAGATTCTCGCAGCTGTACATACCGAGTTGAGTGGTGGCTTCTACAGCGTTCCACACCGTCATCTTGAAGCGACCCACAAACAAGCTGGACATGTGCGGCCGAAGTCCGTCCAGCATTATGGCCCTCATTGCTGGACATAGGTAGTGAAGCATCAGATGACCGACATCTGGACTATGCGCTGTGCTACCAAGTTGACCCTGATGGCATAAAAGATATATAATGAACTCACATTAAAGATGAATGGCCGATTCATGCCACTAGGTATCTTTGTTTGGGGGTGCCAGTCAGAAGCCATTCAACCTGTAACTGCTGTGTATAACCAGGGCCAAATTTCATAGAGCTGCTTAAGATAGATCGATAGATAGATAGCATTTATTGTCCACATTAAAAAATATAGAAATTCGATTTCCACTGGAAAATTGGTAAAAACTAAACATTACTTATATATGCTTAACAATGACATAATATGTAGGCGTGGAGTACAACGAACAGCAAATAGCGCTTAAAAATGTTCTGCTATGCAAAAATGAGCAGGATACCAGTCATAAATTGTACTTGTGGCATGGTAGTTTGGATGGTAACCTTATTCTGGTAAGCATTATTTTGTTGTGCTTAGCTACTTGTTGTGCTTAAGCAGCTCTATGAAATTGGGCCCACGGATCACACCCAAGTTTCTGATACAACCTAGGGAACTGCAGCAGAGGGATCACCTTAAGCGAATGCGACATTTTATTTGTGAGTTAATTTGATAATGAAGAGAACACTGACCTTTTCTTTGATGCTTCTCGTCTTGGACTGAGCAAAGTGATCCAGGATATGCTCAACTGCCGTCTCCACTGAAGTTACCAAAGCTGCAGAGGGATAATTCAGTTGGAATCGTTGTTTTGAAAATATTGTTTCAAAAATTTATATTTTAACGGTAAGATCTGACACAGGTCGAGAGCTGCTAACATTTGTAGGGAGACTGTGTACTGTACATCTATCAGGGAGATTTTTAGAATTGCATTCTTCCCAGGTTTTATTTGACATTGCCCCAAAATAAATTATGAAGAACTAAATCTTCAAAAATGAATTTGTTCAAACAGTTTCAGATATTTGATGTTTGTAGTGGACCAAAAACAAACATGGAGACGGGCATTAAAGAAAGAAAGAAAGCAAGTCGGAGTGTTACAATGAATTATTCATAGAAAAGACATATTTATGTGAGAGCTATGGTCAGGGCCCAATTTCATAGAGCTCAAGCAGAAAATATTACTTAACAATTTTCTGCTAAGCAAAAATGAGCAGGATACCAGTTACAGATAGTACATGTCAAATTGTATTTTGGCTGGTAACCTTACTCTGGTGAGCATGATTTGGTTGTGCTAAGCTACTTTTTGTGCTAAGCAGCATTATGAAATTGGGCCCAGGTGGCCTGCTTAAAGAGGACAGGTTAGGTGAGCAAATGCTAATTTCATATTAGGCCATATCTTAATTGGCGACTACAGCTACGGCTACGACTGTTGCTAAGGGTGTTGCTAAGAATGTCCTGCACTCTAATGTATGATGACGCAGCAAACCAGCCGTAGCCCGACAGAGCCTTACCTTTCTTTTGAACTAAATTAACCTCGTCTTCTCCCTCACGTGGAGACACTTGCATCTCCTGCGGGGGCAAGCAGTCTGTTGTACTCCCGTCATAGTTACTGGTCACGTCAAGACTAAGAGGGCGCTGTTTGAAACTGGCCTCACTTCCCTCCAAATCGAAATCAGGAAGGTCCTTCCTCCGAGACCCCGACTCCCATGAGAGAATGCGCTTGATTGGTTGACTGGAGGCGCTCAGGGACGAGGCCTGTGATTGGCTGATCTGGTTTGGGTTGGTCTGGTTCCGGTACTGGTTGAGATTCGACGGCAGTGAGTGTACTCGGTCTGCCCTGGAGTGCATGGAGTTATTCAGCCCTGGCCAGGCAGTCACAGTGGGAGGCAGAGGGGCCGGGACCTGACCGTCATTGCTGTACAATTTCTGCAGCACTGAACATAAAAACAAAACACAGGTTAACAAAAAAATCATCCAAATAAACATTAACAGAATACATTGAAATATTTTCTGTTACATCACCACAGATTGGGCACATCATTTTGAATAAATGCCGTGTCCGAATCAACCTGCTTTGGCTACGGCTATGGCTGCTGACTACAACAACAACAACATTGAATAATAGAACTTACCAGCATTCTAGCCATAGCCATTGCTGATGCCATTAATTCGGACTCTGCCTTATTTTGAACCATTTTTGCAGCGAAGCAAAACTGTACAACACCTTTAATTTCTAAACACGGTTCTTAAGAACTTTCTTTGAATTGTGCAAAGCAATCTTCTTCTTTCGTGTCCTTACAACGTGGACATCCACTGATGTACACACTTTAGTGCCCGTGGGGTGTTCTTTGCTAGGTCGGTAGCAGTACAGGTCTCTTCCAAGAGTGGGCACCGCAGCATGTGCTGCATTGTCTGTGGTTCCGGGCCACAGTCACATGTTGTTGGGCTGGTGATGTACATGTATTCCCAGGGCCCAATTTCATAAAGCATGTAACCACAAAAACTTGCTAAGCACAGAAAACTCTTGCTTTAGAAAAATGGGTTACCAGCCAAAATACAACACAGTTACCATTGCTGTGTGACTGGTACCCCATTCGTATCTTGCTTAGCAAAGAAATTTGCCTAGCAGAATTTTCTGCTAAACAGCTTTATGAAATTGGGCCCAGGTGTGCATGGAAACTTTGCATCTGCCCACACCAGTAAAAAGACGGTTTAGGCATTTCAAGTAAGTCCAAGATTCATTACAGTGCAATGAAACAATCATTATCTATGTGAGACAATTGGCGAACTGCTAGAACAGTTGTACTTAATACATAATAAACAGCTTCCCGCCAAAATGCCAATGTGATTTTAAGTCTGAACTTTTATCATCCCTGAACCAAGTCAATTCTTCTCAAGTCAAGTCGAGTCTCAAGTCATTTTTTCTCATGTCAAGTCAAGTCACAAGTAATTTTCGTACAAGTCTCGTTGCAACTTACTGAAAATTGAGTCCAGGTCACCGACTTGACACTGCCCATACTGGGATGCAATATTCATCTACGCATCACAAGCCTCTCTGACCATTAATGTAAACACAACTATACAAAATACCAGCTCTATGGGAGCTCTATTCGTACAACAAGGTAAATGCGTATCAGTAAGATACTAGGGGTCGATTTCACAAAACTTACCACTCTTCCTAACTTAGGACTAGTTCTAGGCAATGCTAAGAGATAGGACTAGTCTTAAGTTAAGACCAGTTACTGGTCCTAACTTCAGATAAGACTAGTCTTATCTCTTTGTGAAATCGGCCCCTGGACATGTAAAATTGACCTAAAAAGGTCTAGTCTGTACCAGGGTTTGCCTTCAACTTTTTCACTGACTAGCCAGCAGGACCAGTTCAGGCCTGGAATTTTCATCTTTGAGAGGGCAGGGCCATTTTCATTTTCCATGAACGGGCACTTCCATTAGAAAATCTTAAAGTCTATGGGAAACTTTTGAAAGGGCACCAAAGCCAAGACTAGGGCAACATGGTCCATGGCCTCCAAGGCCTCGGTGTATAACTCCAGGCCTGTCAGTTAGTTTGTCATTTCACTAATCAATCAGCTTTTTCACTTGTCCATGTTTCATGTTAAATATGGACGTGTTTAACACTGAACTGGCCAGTCGGCCAACTTGCATGAAAATGTTCACTGGCCCTCAAGGTGTTTTAACTAGCATTTGGCCAGCAGACCACTGTTACGGGAGAATTCTGAAGAAATTGGAGTCAAAATTACTTGCTGATAATCCATGAAATGCGCTAGCAAGCATGCAAGCTTAAAATCAGCTCCTGTACAAGCTAAGCCTCTCAATGGAGAACACAGTGAAATTGGACTCTGTACTTTTTACAGATTGCAAATTGGATGATGAATCCCCTGGGGGGATGATGACTGCATCCGCAGGGGATGATTGTCCTCCTTGCCGCATCTTACTGATGCAAGGAGTTTGATTGTATGAGAGGAATCAAGAGGATATAATGGGGGTAAATTACATTGCCTTGAGCTATATGCTCGCTGGAATTCTTTCATCAAAACATCAATAATGCAATAAGAAAACACCGAACGAAAACATCTCGGCATGCACGGGTGAATACAATGAAAAACACCAAACGAAAACATCTGGGCATGCATTGGTTAATACAAACAGCTACATGTACTGTATGTATCAAACTAATGAAGAGCACACCAAAGATATTACAAATAAAAACTGAATAAAAAAAGATGAACTCTAAATCCAAAACACACTCTTCCACCCCTACAGGACATAAATGCTGAATGAAATCTATTCTTGTTTCTTTCCAAATTTACCTATTACCCACTGACATTTGACCTTTGCCAACTGTAATGAGTTGAAGAAAAAAATTAAAGAAGAAAATAAACATTTTTGTTTAACTCTGATTAACCACTTCCTCCATGGATGTCTACAAATCATATACAGCATGCAGTTTATTTTTGGTAAAAAAAAAAAAAAAACCCTTATTGGTACATCAAGTCTCAATATTATTCACAACCTTTTTAAGAGAAACATTTTTTTTTCTTCACAAGCCAAACATGACTCCTCCCTTTCCTCTCATCATCATTATCTCTGACATCAATACATCAATACACGCGCTCATCTGCATCTGTACATATCCTTCAGAAGAAAAAAAACCTGGCACCCACAAACAATATCCCTTCAGCGAGGTTTTTTATGAGAAACGCAATATTCAATTCCGCTGGCCTAGCACGTCTTCTGTCTGTTTAGGCAGCCTTCTTGCTAAAAGGCATTGCTGCATAATCATGGAGCACTGAGGATGGTTTCGCAACACACACACAGAGAGGGTTTCGCATAAATCAGCAGAGGTGACGCATTTGAATGTCACGCTGAGATCTGACCGTGATCTGAAATATTTTTGCAATAGCAATGAGGGCAAACTACATATGTACTCCTCACAGCTCCAATTTTGGGGGAAAAAAATCCACATTATGAATTCATTAAAAAGGGATTGTATACGTTTGGAAATTGAAACCCAATGTTTGTTTTAATCCTATATAGTTACAGATCTATATATACCATCAAACTAATCGGTGAAAATTTCATTTCAAAAGGTGGTAGCATTTTTTAGATGTTGCCGAAAAATCTGGAGCAGTCTTGTCCACGCAGGAAGAATAATCTGCAGTTGGAATACACAATCTGAGAAACGTTACTGCAGTAACTCTTCTCAGATTCAAATTTGGGGGATAAAAGTGATATCTTTTTTTCATAACCACAGTACCTCAAAGTGAAAAGTTTCTCAAAATGCATTATATTTTCCAAAGCTGCTGTACTTCTTACCAAGTGTGGTTTTTATTGCCATTAATTTTCAGAGTCATTACCAAATGTATACAGACCCTTTAAATGACTGAGTGATGATTGATAATCTCTCATAAAGATAGTGGAAGTCATGCTTCACTAATTGTTTTCGTTAGCTGAACTAAATTTGTTGGACTTGGTTTCCAAACTGTTTATAGTAGCTCAAAATGTTTACTGGACCAGAACATTTGTTTTAAGACAATTATGAACCAAAATGAGTTTCACATACGCCCTCACACGGTCAAAAATACAGCGAATTAAACAAGCACCGACAGATAATTAATCTCATTTGTCTTATGGATAATACTTCAATACTCAACAGTTGAGTTGAAAGATAGTTATCAGACTCAAAGGTAATATTTGAAAATAATTTTTACAAGTGAAGATATCCAATATTCAAAAACACAAGACTGCCAGACTTGTCCAGTCATAAGTTTACTGGCCCGATGCTAAAATCACTGGCCTCGGGCCTGCAGTTCTATGTAAATTTCAAGCCCTGCTCCTAATCAATATTTGGAATTCATTAAATGACTGAGTGACTAGTAATCCCTCATAAAAATACTGGACGTCGTGCTTCACTAATTTGTATTAGCTGCACTAAATTTGATGGTCTTGGTTTCCATTATTGGCTATTCTTAAAATTAAAAGGTTGATAAACAATTTTTTTTTTACAGTTACAAATTGATTGCCTTTTACATGAATAGCACAATCTATCTATGACAGACAAAACATTTGCAGTTTTGTAATTTTGTTTCTCTCCAATACTTTCATATCTGTTGAATGTTTCAGAATTGAGCAACATTTCTTGACAACCCCCCAAAAAACTATATCCATTGAGCAATGGAAAACAATATTCAATATTTTCATTTCCTTTGAGTGTTTTAGAATTGGGCAAAATTTCTGACAACTAAAAAACATATATTCCTTGAGCAAGAGGAAACAATATTCAATATTTTCATTTCCGTTGAGTGTTTCAGAATAAAAATGTAAACAAACAAGAGAAAAACTAAAATGTGCATGAAATGTTAGCCTTCGAGAAAGACTCTGCTAGGGTCAAAACGTCAGGCCATTAACTAATTTTTGAAATATGTGTGTGTCAAAGATTATAATCTGTAAGTTTTCAATATTAACAACATTATTTACAATGCATGGAATGTATAGTACAGTACAATGTGTACAGTTAGCAATGAGTGGCTCACAACTGGGCCCAATTTCAGAGGGCTGCTTAAGCATAAAAAGTTGCTAAGCACAACAAAATTATGCTTACCAGAATAAGGTTACCGCTTACCAGCCAAACTACCAGGTACAAATTGTGACTGGTATCCTGCTCGTTTCTACTAAGCAAAACAATTTTAAGCAATATTTTCTGCTCAAGCAAATCTATAAAATTGGGCCCAATAACAAAGAGCTGCTTAAGTAGAAAATATTACCTATCAATTTTCTGCTTAGCAGGATACCAGTCAAAAATGTTACATGAAACATGATGGTATTTTGGCTGGTGATCTTACTCTGGTAAGCCTAATTTTGTTGTGCTTAGCTACTTTTATGAAATTGGGCCCTGATGTACCAGACTTTCAATATTGATGTAATTGTCTCAGGTGCAGGGGATAATTATGTTCAGGCACACAATGAGAACTCAGGCAAACTAATTAAGTCACTCCGGTCAATAATTTGCGATGTAAATCAATAGAGAAACATTAACAACACAATGGTGTCGCAGATCCTGAATGTTATGACAGAATCGGCTAATTCACTTAAGTGCAGGGCCCAATTTCATAATAAGCAGAAAATTCTGCTCAGCAAATTTCTTTGCTAAGCAAGAAATGAGTGGGGTACCAGTCCCAGCAATGGTAACTGTATGGTATTCTTGCTGGTAACCTATTTTTCTAAGCAAGAGATTTTTGTGCTGAGCACGTTTTTGTGCTTACAGGCTTTATGAAATTGGGCCCAGGGCCCACTTTTTGTGCTTAAGCAGCTCTATGAAATTGGGCCCAGGTGACAATTTGCAGAAGGTTGAGAGTCATTGCTGAACAAAAAAAGGTCTGAAGCTAGCATCCCAAATTTACGAGGTATTATACAACGATCCACTTTTTGGTAACCGCTGGAGTTACATACCAAGGCATTTGGGTGACAAAGAATCCTAAGTGCTCAGAAAAAAAATAACTTTTTTTTTGACTGAACACTAATTCCGAGAATTAGGAGCGTGTGATATTTTACCGGTCCAATCTTTAATTTGTAATAACAGTTAGGTTTTGAGTGCGCATAATATATGGTGTTCGCTCGTTCTCTGTGCATGACAAGGCAGATCATTTTGGCATGACTCCAACTTGTCATATTATGGGATGCAGGATGCATTAATTACAAGTGCAGGGCGCTGTGGCTACGCAAATCGAAAGGGGGTTGTTATTGCCAAGTACTGGCACATCACGTAAAGCAGGAGACAAATTTTATTGGGAAGTGCTCGTTATAAACGGGTACGGTGGTGAAATAAACTTGAAAAATACACCGTGAGTAAAGGAAGGGAAATTCTTTCTGGAACCGAATCAAGGAGGTGCTAGAAGGTGATTCAAACAATCACCCTACATGGAGACAGTTTCGTGTAGGAATTGAAAACAATTTATTTGTCTTAAAGTGGGGCAGACAGGTGAAATATTTGTGGGAATTGTGCGTTTGATGATACAAGCATTGAATTTGGCACACAGTCAAGAGTTTGTTATGAGAAAAGTAAAGGGCCATCGCGGATTTTTCAGTTTGAAAAAATAATAGGTAGAATAACAAGTTATTTTCATAATTTTACAAAATGGCTACTTCGAAGGACAAATCTGCGATGGCCCTAAAGCAAAAGATCTTTCTCATGACATATTCTGACTGTGTGTCCAATTCCACGCTTGTATCAAGGAGAAACTCCGCCAAATATTTACCCTATCTTTCTGGATGGGAGGGATGGGACTGAGATTTATCCCTGTTCACTGTATTTTTTGCTTTGTAGAAGTGTATGGCCAGTGTCCCGATATACCCTTTAGATTAAAAATATGTTTGTTTCTGTAAAACATGCAAACACAACAACTACAAAAAGTATCCTCTATGTTATGTTGTTCCTAAAAATGTCTAACTGTCAAACCTATAATTGGAGATGTACAAATGTACATGTAGTTGAATAGCAACCTTTGTATTATTATTATTTGCAGCATCACATTTTGCAAAGAAAAAAAAACAAATCAGCCATTCCTCACGAAGCAATTACTACAGGCTGAGAATTTCATCTTTGAGAGGGCAAGGCCATTTTCGTTTTGCAAAGGGCATTAGTTTCATTGGAAAATCTTAAAATCTATATGAAACTTTTGAAGGGGCACCAAAGCCAGGACCAGGACCCAATTTCATAGAGCTGCTTAAGCAGGAAATATTGCTAAAAAATTGTCTGCTAAGCAGAAATGAGCAGGATACCAGTCACAATTTGTACATGTGACATGGTAGTTTGGCTGGTAACCTTATTCTGGTAAGCATAATTTTGTTGTGCTTAGCTACTTGTTGTGTTTAAGCAGCTCTATGGCCTTCGTGGTGTCATCGTATTCCAGACTTTCTAACTTATTACCAAAGTTAAATTACTTATTGTAATAATTTTGAGATTAAGTTGTCACCAATGGCGAGCCTTTCCTTTAACCATGTCTGTAGAATAAGCCACAACATCTGTACACTGCTCCTGTCACCAGACCCATGTGGCTATCATGTAACATTAGCAGTCACACAAGGTAAGTATCAATCGCTCACAAAGAATCTAAACAAGTTGATGTACATCATGATAAACCCAAAATATTTTTCATTCGAAACATGGATTATTGAATAGAATTTGTCCTTTGACATTATTTTTTTTTTAAGGGTTGAGCCTTATTTGGAATTATTTAGAAGAAATGTTTTATAATGTTGTGGCATTTCATGCCGGAGTGGTTTAAAAAGCACCGGACTGAAGCTCTGATATTTCTGATTTTAAGCAGAGTGTGGTTTTGAGTGTGGTCAGGGCCCAATTTCATAAAGCCTCTAAGCACAAAAACTTGCTAAGCACAGAAAAATCTTGCTTAGCAGAAACAGGTTACCAGCCAACATTCCATAAGTTTATACTGTTGCCACCGGTGCCGCACTCATTTTTTTGCTTAGCAAAGAAATTTGCTAAGCAGCATTTTCTGCTAAACAGTTTTATGAAATTGGGCCCAAGGCACTTGTGTGTCCTTGAGCAAGATACTTTAAATACCATAATTGCTTTGTAGTTTTAATGGGACAGGTATATGACATTTATACATGTAGTCAATGACATTTTCGATTGCAACTAATACTTTTTCTTGGTTGTTTTGATTTGTGTGGGTTTTTTTATTACCAACCCTGTAAAACTTTGTCCTTATCAAAGAGGGGCACCAAGGTCCAAATTAGTTTTGCGATAGATAGAGTCCTTATTTTCAGTTCATTCCTCAGTTTTGATGATGTTCAATCAAAACGACATTGAATTTGACATTTTGACTGGCGCAAAAAATCCTCTTTCAAATGTACAGACCCATTTGTCTTTTCCGTCCGACGACGACATGTTTTAAAGTTTGCCCTGAAAGAGTATTAAATAAAATGGCATTTTTACACCAATTTAACGTGCGATTAGAAACTCGTATTCCTCCCTCACTTTCATGGGGACTGTATCTACTGGGAAAATGAGTGCATCACAAAACTGAATTTGACCATGGAGACCCTCTTCAAAATTCATAACTCCCATGATGTTCTGGCTATAGGAGCTGTCCTAAAAAAATCCATCAAAATACTACGGTAAAGCGACACCATTGAGGACACTGTAAGAATGGTAGGCACAGGCCCAGGCTAAGAGCGGGTGATTTGGGGGTAAATCAGAGTTCTCCCCAGGTTTTTTTTCAAAACTGTGGGGCATTCTGGACCCCAATTTTTTGATGTTTGGCCAAAGCACACTGAATTGAAACAAGGTCTTCAGAATGTTTTCTACTTGGTGTTTATATTGGTTTTAAAAGCCCACTGTACAATCTGGAAAATTCTATATGGTTTTTTTCTCTGGGTGTTTTTTGTAAAAAAAATCATTAAACAAAAATCATTAAACAAAATCATTAAACTATCATTAAAAATTATTAATATTTTTTTCTTCTTCTTTTTCATTTCGGCCGAAATGTGCGCTTATCAACATGCAAATCGCGCGTATCGACCAGATTTGCTAGCTTGTGCATGGGGGGAGAACACTGGGTATGGTCACAATACTTTTAAACACTGCATCGCAAGGATGCATCAATTTCCCTTTAGCTGTAGTCAGTGCCCGGGTATCACGACTATTGCCTTAAACTTTAAAAAGCAGAATTAGAAGGAAAGTTATTTGTCACCATGTCTGATTTCTAAAATTAGACTGACCTTGGTCCTTTAAGGGTCTTTAAACGTTTAAGAATGACTCTGAAAATTAATGGCAATAAAAACTAACTCGGTAAGAAGTACAGCAGCTTCGGATACTATAATGCATTTAAAAAAACTTTTCACTTAGAATTAATGCGGTTATGGAAAAAGATATCACTTTTTATCCCCAACAATTTGAATCTGAGAAGCGTTACTGACACTAATGTTTCTCAGATTGTGTTATACATTCCAATTGCAGATTATTCTTCCTGCGTGGACATAACCGCTCCAGATTTTCTCAAAACGCTACCACCTTTTGAAATGAAATTTTCACAGGTTAGTTTTATGGTATATATAGGATTGAAACAAACAGTGGGTTCCAATAACCAAACGTATAAAATCCCTTTAAACCTTATACTCTACACCAGTGATTGTATGCATTTTAGCAGCAAACTATTTCAATGTTGTACCAACTTTGCAAGAATTAATAGTGTATTACCACAGATTTATATTTTACATGTAAAAAAAAATCCCCAAATAAAAATACAGAAATTTGAATCACCGAACAGAAAAATATTGTCTTGATATTTTTTTTTTCAAACTTTTTTGGGGTGTTTAGAATAAACTCAACAGAATATGTGGCCACTTTTAAAACTGAACTTAATCTAAAGTAATAAAGGTCATCTTCAATAATTCAATTAAGTTTTAAAGAAATCAATTTCAAAGACAAAAGACCTCAACTTTGTACAAATGAAACCAAATGACATAAAACAAACACGAGATCCCGGTATCTTTTTTTAATTGATTAAACAGCGCAATGTATTATTAATTTATTTTTGTCATTTTTAAAGTAAATGTTTCCGCCAACGAACATAATTAATCTAACTTCATTTCAGAGTGAGTTTTCACATCTCCAAAACTTAACTATGAATAACTCCTGCTCAGAATTTTGTTTATTGGATTAGATTATGAAGAAGAAAAAAAATTCCCATCTGCTTTGTGTAGTCGTTTTACTTTTACTAGTATTAGCTGAACGTCAGCCCCTGACCCCGACACACACACACACAGGCCTGAACTGACTGGGTTCAAATGGACTCCGCCCCTTACCCCTTCCTGTCCGGGAAGTTAGTCACCCGCACGCTTATCCTGTCAAGCTAGCAAACAAGCTTCAATCAAATTAGATTCCACCAATCAAATGAGTCCATCCCCCTTTCTCGTTAGCTCCCGGGAGAGCACCTGCACAGACTACTGACAGGGGGGAATTAAAGCCATCAGAAGATTTCAGGGGAAAAAAAAAAAAAAAAAAAATCCCAAAATAGCTCAAAACTAAACTAGGCTTTACCATGGACTTCTCTGATAAATATCTTTACAGACCAGGCATTTTTTCCATAATACGGATTATCCCTCACTAAATCAGATTAAACAGATCCTGCAAAGTATGAAAGGGATTAAAACTAACTTATTTTCTGGTGGGTATGAAGAACAAGAAAACCCTGGGAAAATAACGGCAGATCAAACAAAATAATCTGTTAAAGTAAAACATTTAGTTTTTGTGTACATTGTATTATGTAAAAGTAGGTTTTGCGTTAATTCAAACTGAAATTTAAAGGGTGGGTATACTTTTGGTAATTACTCCAAAAATTAATGACCATAACAACTTACTTGGTACAGAGCACTAGAGAGCTGTTGATATTATATAAAACAAAATTGTAGAAACAACACCCTTTAAAGTAATAAAGTTTTAGAGAAAGAAGTAATTTTTCACAAAAATTTGAATCTGAGCAAGGCTTCAGGCATTCTCAGGCATCTGAAAACAAACAATTCTGTGCAACAAGGGTGTTGTTCTTTTCTTTCATTAAATTCTTGCAACTTCGATGACCAATTGAGCCCAATTTCTTGCAGGTAAATAATTTTTATGCATATGTCGGTATACACCAAGTGAGGATACCGGTCTTTGACAATTACCAAAAGTACACCCTGCCTTTATTTAAAAACAAAAGTAAAATAAATACACATTGAAAATCATGCCAACTAATTCAAAGACAAGCAAACATAAAAAAAAAAAAACAATGAATGAAGACTAAGGTTAAAAAAAAAAAAAGAAGATGAATGACAAACAAACACGTTCATGCATCACCACAACTTACACTTCACACCACGATCACGAATACGACATCCCACATGTATAATATCTTTCCAACCTTTTCTCTGGCGGTACTCGGCGTCCACCTGCTTGATGGGTTTCAGGGGTTGATGCCGGATGTACTTCTTGTCCGAGGACGCTGTCAGTGTAGAGGCGCCCACGTTCTTGATCTTGACCACTCTGCTGGTCAGGGTGTCCGCCAGACGAGACTCTTCACAGGTGATGGTGGTTCGGCTCCCGCGTCTACCTTTCCCGCCGATCCGCCACGACTGAATGCTCCTCTCTTCGCTCAACTCTGACAAAGTGTTCCTCTGTTTCACTGCTTCCGGTACATCCTTTTCTTTCTTTGTTGTTTTTGTATTTTTAACACCCGGTGGTCTTTTAGTGGAATTTGGTCTGAGCTGGTCTTTGCTTTTGCACTTTTCATGAGGAATTTTCAAATCGCCTTTGATTTCAGTGCCTTTATCCTGACCAGACACATGTGATTTGTTAGCTTGATTGTTTTTGTTTTCTATCTCGGTTGACTCAGATCGTCCTGTGTTATCCACATCAGAAGCACAGCTTTGTTTTTTGCAACATTGACACGGATCTCCCTGCAAAACAAATCCACTTAACGCATTGTCAGTACTCACTCCAACATCTCTGCATTCTTTTGGTTTCTCTTCTGCCACCGAATCTACCCCGTTCAGGAAGTTTTTCAGGAAGCTACTCGAGTCAACTGCAGGGGGGCTGTCAGTACTGCAACCCCTGGTGCAGGTCTGCAATTCAGAGGACCTCTCTGGTTGTGTCTCCTTGTCACTTTGTTGGATGAGGTTAAGCGTTCTCGGGGGCTGTAGGACTGAGCGAAGTCGGTCCACATCTGACCACGTGGTTCTCGGTCCCGGAACCCAGTCTGAGCTGGATTCTGCTCCGATGTCCGATTGAAAATGCAACCTGTCAAGGAACGAGGAGTTCGTGAATCTGAAATGTCCATTGGTGGGACTTTCCCGCTGTAGACTTTGCGCCTCGGTGGTTGCTTCTTGGGGAATGAAATGATGATGCTCAGGGATGAAAGTGTCCTGCTCCTGGGGCTCTGTGAAGTTGGCGTTTATGTCCATCGCCAAGACGGGAACCCGCAATCTCCTTGGCAAATCTCCTTGACTGCCATATGGATAAGACATGTCTCCCGTTCCAAGACCAGTGTCTAGACAGTGTATATTTCCATTGATCAGTGGGCTACCAGCAGCTATCTTAGGGCCAGAGCTACCCTCCCGATCTCTGGTGGGGTCTCGTTGAGGAGTCTGGAGGCGAAGGGATTGGTACTGACGCTTCCGAGTCAATTGAGAAATGCCTGTCGTGCTTTGGGGCGCTGCTGGAAGAAGCCAGGATCCTAAAAATGTGATTAAACAGAAAAAAAAATAAGCGTTTCCATCAACCAATAACTTCTTTGTAAGTTTGCTTACCTTTAGCACTCATGGTGAAATTTTTCAAACATAGTGTCATTTGACAGAAAGAACGAAATAGTTTTGGGTGGGCTTTTTTTTGGGGGGGGGGAACAGGAAGTGGTTGTTATTTTTGTAATAACATATATTTATAAATGCAGGAAGTTTAGTGTACATCATGTTAAATAATTACACTAAATTTCTTTGATGTCTACTAAAGAAATCTCACCAACAGGACATGAACTACGTATTAGAATGATTAACATCAAATTGAATTTCGAATGATCTCACCAGGTTTGGTTGAGGAAGATTCCTGACCAGAACCAGCTGATCTTGGGAAACCAAATCCTTCAGGAGCACTCAGCGTCCTCGTCACTCCCTTCACCCCAACCACCGATGCCCCCACTACCCCCTGAGTCTGCTCAGGAGTTTGCTGTGGTCTGCTTGACGGCTTCTGTATATGCCTCAGCTGTATCGGAAGAGAGTGTGGTCTTTTGAGGGCTTTGTGGACATCAGCTGCTGTGTGAGAATACACTTTTGAAGAGCTGCAGTCCTCGTTTGGTTCCTCTCTTTTGGGCACACCCGAAACTAACTCCGTCCAGTGGGTAACCTCAGTTGGGAGTGATTGGTGGACTGTCACTTCACTTTTCTTTTTCTTCTTGGCAAGAAGAGCAAATGTCACTTTCTGGGCTGCATCCTCACTGGGATGCGAGTCTTCTTCATATTTAAACTCCTCCGAGTATTCATTCCATGACGATGCTTCCCGGTCATACTTCGGTGATGGGATGGCATCACCAGGGATGCAGGTCACATCTAAGCCGATGATGTCCACGGGGCTCTCCCCTGACCCGTCGGGGCTGCTGCGCCTTTTCTGGCTCAGCACCTTCTGGAGTTTTGGCGAGGTTCGATTCAGGCTCTCCAAGGAGGACCCTGACCCTGTCGAGCTTCCTTCACTCTGTCCCCTCTCCATCTGAAATCTCTCCATCTGGGAGGCAACTTCAAAGCTCCTATAGAGCAGCTCATAGCTTTCTGGACTGGAGGCGATATCTGATCTCTGTATGGATGGCACAGAAGCAAGACTCCCCGAACTCGGGGTGTCTGCGTCTACGCTCAGATCGTCACTGTAGACCCTATCTCTCTTCCAGCCGCAAGGGGTATCCCGACAACCCCCAAGATGGTTGATAGAGGGAGACAAAGAGTTGTAGGAGGTCGGTTGGTCCGGACCTCCACAGAGTTTACTTTGATCACACGGATCTGTTGTACGCCTGTCGCATCCCGATGGCTCAGAACGCAGCTCTCTTACAAGCTGTAGACACGTTTGCGTAATCTCCTCAGTCAACTCGCCTGCCTCTCCGAAGGGTAGACGATGCACCCAGCATTCAAAATTTGTCGTCTTACCGCAGGTGCACGTTGCGACTGGCGTCTTATCCTGATCGTCCAGCGTGGCCATCTCACCCGGGACAGACTCCATGTAGTTTTCATTCAGACTGTCCAAGCTCATGGTGGACGCTCCCCGTTTGAGCTTGTCCCACGGCAGCGGCTTCGTCAAGTCCAGTATATCATTGGTCATCTCGATGGTCTCGCCCATGCCCCTCAGGCAAGGAACGGGATCTGTTGGTAGCACTGACGAAAACAGATCTCCGTTTATCTCATCTGTATGGAACTCTCCAAGCATTGCGGACAGGCTCATCTTCTCCAGCTCATCAATCCTTGGAGGGCTGCTTGGAAGGGAGCGCGTAGGAGGGGGCATGCACAACACCCCTGCCCCCATTCCCTGACGCCCCAACAGCCATTTCTTGTCACTGTCGATAGCTGGCATGGTTTAGGCACACACATACACAGACACACAAGGGAAGACTAACTGCCTACGGCATGGTTGGTATTCTATTATTTTTCACACCTGTGTTTTTAAAAGAAGAATGAAAACAATGAAAAGCTTAGCAAGAATTTGTAACTTAAGGATGGCATTTTTTAAAGTATTTTTGGCATTTTTGTTCAAGTTGACAGTCCTCATGTTCAAACACAGAGAACTTGAGATAATTTTCCTCTTACAAATTTATCACAAGAAATATAGGCCTAATAAAAATTGTTTTTTAAACATTTAACTTGTAGCACTAACAGAACTGCTGAGAGTTTAAAATATCTTGAAGTGCTACATGTACATGTATTACCTACAGGTGTTCGTTAGTTTGAAACAAACAAATAATCAGTACAAATATTAGCCTTCCGCCTAATTAAACATTTCCATTATTGATATTTCCTAGAGTCATAATATCACTGCTACTCAACGTGTAATTATAAATGTAAACCAACATTTCCATTTCCCTTTCAGATTAAATTTGTTTTAAAATGGCATAAGGAAAAGCAAATTCTACAGTTAGAATAATTTGTTATTACAAACTGCTCAGGGAAGAATATTGTCTGCTTTTTTGTTTTGTACTTGCATTTGAAATATTAAACACAACAACTTCTGTTAAAGTAACAATAAATAAAACAATAATCAAAAGTATGCAAACAAGAGCAATATTTCCATTAGAGCTTTTCTTGATTCACTTTCTTCAAAACCTGATTTGTATTTTCTTCAAAAAGTAGACACAGCATAATTCTGTCCTCCATAACTTCGGCCGGCAGACATAAAAATGTTAATTGCATGAATGATTCCAAGGATAAGGTAAACAACTAAACGTCTGTCCTTTCTAAAGATCACTTCTGGAAATATTTCCTCAATGATCTGATACGAAAAATCCAAACGTCATGAAATTGTGACACATCAAAACTAGTACATACCTTAAATTATTTCAATCAGAAAATCTGCCGAGACGGAGACAAACGAAACACCGACAGTATCCATCCGTCTACATTTCACAACATGGCGTCGAAGAAAAGATTTCATCGACGTCAAAGAAAGATGCTGAATTTGTGCATAAAAAGGCCCCCTGTACATGCAAGCAGTACATCGAGCAATACGGCCAAGCACTTTGGCTCTGACTCAGTTCCCTGCCTGCACAGAGTGAGGGGAAAGAGGCCTCTCCGGGAAAGGAATTTGCATATTTAATGTCGTGGCCACTGAAATATTAAAACGCGTTTGTCAAGCTCCCGTTCATCAAATTTATTAGAACAAACATGGTTGTATACACTGCACTCAACTGACTGACTGTACTCCAACATAATCTGGGCAGTGGGCATTGTACTGTATGGTTTTGGTGATCGTATTCTGTGTTATCTAAAAATTCCTATCATTAATTAATAGAACGACCTGGGAGATATTTCCGAGTGAAAAGCTGTTGTATTTCTGTTTGATTTAATATTGTGGTTACCGATCTTGATAACCTGGGCCAAATAGCCCACTATACAATCACCAGGGGGTCAATTTCATCAAGCCTGTAAGCAGACATTTTCTGCTTACAGAGGGGCTCTTAGCGCAGTTTCTATTTCATTTAACCATTGCTTACCTTACCATCAAGCAAAGCAAAAAGGCATGTTATAAACTTGCCAGTGGTTCTTGTAAGCAGATGAGTGGAGCAACAGCACAAATTTATTGTGAACACACTGTGAAATCTTCTTGATCGATATTGATACTCTTTTGCTTACGCAAATTTGTCTGCTTTATTATGTAAGCACAAAAATGCCCTTACTGACAAACAGCTTTACATGTATGACATACATGTACAACCTGTAACTACCGTATAGCCAGGCTCAGGCCCGTAACCAGGAATTTTTTGGGGGCGAATATGATTGGGGGGGGGTTTGGGGGGGCGAATATGAAAGAAAATGTACATCGGCGCAATTTTTTTGAAAATGAAGGCCCAATTCAAGCCATTTGGTCAATTGTTAACATTTTCAGTTTTTCTACGTTCAATCAACAATTTTTAAAATTTACCCGGTCAGTTTGCCTTGTGGTTTATTACTTGATAATAATATTGGTAAACAGCTGTTTTCCAACCATCTTTTCATCTTGAAATCTTTAGCATCACATCCAATTTACACAATAAACCATTACTTTGTATGTAGCTGAATATCATTAAACATGTACAAGTGGTCTGAAAGCTCTGCATTCAATTGGCCGACAAAGTTCACCAAAGTTTACCAAAACTTGAACGCAATATGTAACACTAACAGACACAAACTACATAGTACTGAATCATACTCAAATACTAACTTCTGGCATTATCTCTGGCTACAAAAGCCAACAAAATTGAAAATATCATTCATATTAGAGTTGGGACCCTAGTTTATGACTTGAAGTAGTTCAGGTTGAATTCAACGGAATAATTTTTTTGTTTGATTCAGGTTTGTTTATTTTCCATAACTTCCAAAAAGTAAGTTTTATAAAGTATAATTGAACAGCAAGGCTTAAAAGTAAATAAATAGGAAACAAAGAAATCAAAGAAGTTATGAGGAAGATGTTAGAAGTCCAAGGACTTATGAAACACTCCCTTTACCCCCCCCCCTGAAAAAAACACAGAATACCCCTCAAACCTGACCCCCCCCCCCAACCCGAGATGTTCCAATAATTTAGTAGACACGGAACAATGATGCATGATATAACAATGTACATGATATGTAAAGGGTAGTAATAAACAAAATGAACATTTCAATTTCCTTGCAAATAGTTTCTGTACAATGACTTTACTGGACAACAACATTTTTTCTGGCAGTGCTGGCGCAAAGTAGGTCGCCGATGTTCACCGATGGTTACCGAGACTGGTTACAATGAACTTACTGATTTGTTCCTAAATTTTGACAATAATGTACCTAATCAGGGCTTAAATTTTTGGGGAAAATCCACAAGACCGCAGACTTGAAGAGACTAGAATCAAAATGAGAACACAGTGTTATCATCTTAACTGGTGTTTTTTTTAACAAACTCTAAGAGAAGATTTATCTCAATTCTGTTTTATGGGTGATACTCAGCCGGATTGAAAGATATTTGTGAGACTCAAACTCAACATTTCAACATCATTCTTCTGAGACAAACATGTTGAATTGAATAAAAAAAAGACCACCGGACTTGTCCTGTCTTGAGTTTACTGGCCCGATACTGAAATCACCGGCCCTGGGCCGGCGGTCCAGTGTAAAATTCTAGCCCTGGTATTGTACGATCCGTTTAATGATTAGGCCTATGTTTGACATTCAATAAAATGTACGTACACTGCATTTATTGATGACTGACACTGACAGGATTTACAATTAACAAACCGGGAGATGCCAGAAAACACAGGGAGAAAGGGTACTGGGCTCTTTTACATTATGCACTGGGGCATAAAACATACCCACAAGACGACTTCAAGTCATACCCGAAGTGAATGATGAAAGAATGGTTACATATAATGTCTTGCTCAAAAGAGACAATGTCAAGTCCTAGGGTCGATTTCACAAAACTCTTCCATACTTAGGACTAGTCCTAGGCAATGCTAAGAGATAGGACTAGTCCTAAGTTAAGACCAGTTACTGGTCCTAACTTCAGATAAGACCAGTCTTATCTCTTTGTGAAATCGGCCCTGCCAGGACTCGAACCCGCACACTCTGTAGACTCTGGCTCTGCTGATCGGAACACAAGAATTTGATTCCAGTGTGCTAAGTTAGAGCTCTCGACGTTGACATGACACTCAAACATCATTGGCTGAAATATTTACATTTTCATTCAACTACAGGTGATCGTAAATACAACACCTTTCTAGTTTTTATCACTTAACAGCATTTACATCCACGAGTTTAGTTAACCAATAGTCAGGTTTGTCAGTAAAATAACGTGATTTTCTTTCTTCTTTTCCTTTATTGCAAGTTTTATTTTGTATGGCTTTATACTTCTATATTGTTTGTTATTAATTGTAACCCCATGCACCCAAATGGAAACCACTCTTTTTACTGATTTGACTCACTAAATACAAAGGAAATAAATTAAAAAGTTTAGTAAGTAAATCGTATAAATAGAGGGACTATAGTAAATGATGACATCATGAGCGAAGATTACAGAGCGCCAAAGAAACAAGATGGGGAACTGGAGCTCTGTCTATTGTTAGAACTAGTCAGATTTAATGGACCCAACGCTTTTTTAACCATATATTCATATTTGACATTATGTTCGTCAGATAACTTCCAATTGACAAAAAAGTGTTGTTGGTTGGTTGGGTCCAGTAACTTGGACAATGTTGTTAGAACATGAAATACGCATCAATTCAATGGGCGCCATTTCAGCAAGCAAATGTTTTCTTATTCAATGATAGCAATGGTAATTGTCTGCACTGATCTATTGTTGCATCAAAAGAGTTGCTTGCTGAAATGGTGCCAGTGAACAATTTCACATTTCCAGCTAGAGTAGAGTTCCCCATCTTGATCTTGTGCCTTCGGCGATCTGGCGATCTGTAATATTTGGAATGTCAGTTCAGTCTTCCTCCATGGTTCAGTGTACTCCTAGAACTATGAGGTTCGTTCCACGATCGTGGAGACGATAGCGGAACGGGTAACGAACCTCGTAGTTTCTAGGAGTAAGTTCAGCGCACTGACTCGCGGTGTAAGCATGGAGGTAGATCTAATTCTACCTTAGCTCCATGGTGTTAGTATGAAGAACAAACTTCGGGTTCTCCGCTTTTTAATTATAACAGAATGTGTAAAAAATTATATCCACCGTTATTTCTAAATCACCTACCTTGTCCTTATACTAACTGTTGCAGCAGTGCAGCTAAACTCAATGTAGATGTTTCTTTTACCACTAACTGCAATTTTGAATCTTGTGTTTCCTGGTTTTTATGAAAAAAATAGTCACCAATCAGTCGAAAAGTTTCGTGTACTCTCTTTGGAATCAAAGTCTTCCCGGTAGTGGTTAACAGCGCCCTCTCTTGATTTCACTCTGTGCACAAGTTTTGTTTTTGTATCACCAGCATATAGCAGACAGCTTGAAAAGTGATATTGGTTCGATCGTGGTCAATCCGGTGAAGCAGGAGATTCCCTCGGAGATTCCCTCGGAGATTCTGTCCCTCCCCCCCCCCCCCACACCATACGGCGAATGTATACAAACTTCTTCCGATAGCCCCCTCTTTTGAATCAACCTCCTTCAGCCCTTCGTAATTATTTTCCCAAAATAATGTTGCCTTCAAACAAAAATCCCCCAAGAATCCAACCCACAAGATCGGGATATATAGACGGTGACATTTTAGCCACTGGACCGCCCACAGCCGGCCGCAACCCCAAAACGATACCCCGACCATAGCTCATGTTGTGTTGTTTCTAGCCGTAAAAAAATAAAACTAGATAGTCATAGTATACGCGTTGGTCAATGATACATCTTTTGTCAATTATGATACTGTCAAAAAATAATGCCCCAGGAATGTCAGGTAAAACTTTCAAGAAAGATTGTGTTAATTTTAACATTATACAAAATAAATAATCGCCATAAAAAAATAAGCCGTTCGCGAGAGGCATATTTTTATTCTATTGTTCCCTTGGTAGGCCTACTTATCACTTCAATAATTATCAATTCAATACAATGAGTCGACAGACAAAGTTACTGCAAAAACGGCGAAAATTGAACGTAAATAATAAGCCAATTGGGTTTCTTTTTGAATTTGAACCACAACTCTACTACGTCATCTGCAACTAGAGTCTTGAAAACTAAAACATCTTTCAACAAACTTGGGCGGTGTATCGACTAACTTTAAAAAAAAATGTGAGCGAAACTTCTGCAGTGGCCCAGTGTGATTGACAGCCTTGTCCGAATTGGCGGTGTACGGCTACGGCTTACGACTGCTGCTAAAAAGGTGTTGCCCAGGACGATAACGCATGATGATGTGGCGATCCAGCCGTAGCCGTAGCCGTAGCCGTAGCCGTAGCCGTAGCCGTTGCCGTAGCCGTAGCCGTAAATTCGGACACGGCCTAATAATTATCACAGTCGTGCATATACAAGTCCTTTGATTTATTGAGAATGCCGCGTCCGAATCAAGCGACTTCGGCTACGGCTAGTGGCTGCTGACCGCAACAACAAGCCATAGCCACTACCGGAAGCCCTCAATTTGGACACAGCATGCATTAAAAGTCTAAAATGATCCATGGTTAACATTCTGACATATTTCAATTGGAGTAATGCCAAAGCATTCTGAGATAGGCCTACCCCCAAAAAGACCAACTCTGATGAGCTCGGCGAGTCCCAACTCAGACAACAGGCCGAACCAAACCGACTTTTATTGCCCATCAATGCTCAGTAAAGCCACCAAGGTTTATCAGTTCTAAAATTCACAGAAGAGGCACGCACAGATTCTCATGATAATTATAATAATTTTGTTTGTTTGTTTGTTCTTTTAGACAATCATAATTCCATCGAAATGTACTCTATCCAGGAGTGTCCAAATTCTCTCTGATGAGTTTCAATCTGAAAGCTTGCTGATCATAAAAGATCATCGCCGAACCAGTGGAAATTTAGGGGGCAATTTTCAATTCAAGGGGGGGGGGGAGAGGAGGGAGGGGGTGTGGTGGATTATTCTTAGCGCCCTCAATGTTGACGATGAATTACGCACTTTCTCTTTGACGTACATGGAATGTGCCAAACACATGCATGCAACACTGCACTCACTATAAAACCATATAAATAAATTCATGACGTAGCACGCATTATTTTCTGGGAAAACCAGAAGACGCAGACTACCCAGCACTCAGTGACCTGCGAATTGTTTTAATCCTCAACACTCACTATTCTGAAGCTAAATAGTACTACTGCTATTGAATGTAATTGGTAAGTAAGAAGGAATAACATAATTCATGTTATTCCGTTTGGTTTCCGTTTCTTCTTCTTTCCGAAACTTGTGAAACTGAAGGGTGAAGAATAATTTAGCAAGGACAACGAACGAATCCCAACGAACGATGTATAGGTCGGGAACCAGTCACCTCACGGATGCTTTGGTGCAACTTTTTTGATTTGATTTGATTTGATTTGATTTGATTTGATTTGAATTGATTTTATGTGGTTTATTTTGGCAAACTACAAAAGCAAGTATAAATATATACAATAATTTATTTCCATTGTGGTCCGCTGAGTGAAAACTAAATCATAATGGGGCACTGTTAGTGTTAAAAACCAAAATGGTGTTGGTTGGATTTGGAGGAAGAACAAACAACGTATCCGACTGCCACTTTTTCATTCATTATTATTTAACTCAAATTAGATATTGCTTTTGGTAACAATGAGTAAAAAAGGGGCAGTCAGATACAGAGAAGAGAAAATGGAAAAGTTTCCGCAGCATGCCTCCAACTATTTTTTTTTTTTTCCTGTTTTCCATTTGGAGATAGCCTAGGTGGAAAACAGGGAAAAAAAAAATATATATAAAAAAAATAAGTTGGAGGCATGCTGCCTAAACTTTTCCGAGAAAATGTCCATATCTGAATTGGGTGTGAATTTCAACCATAAAAATGAATTGATTGGAATTAAGCCTAAGTTTGAAGACATTCTTTGAGTTTTGTACAGAAATCTGGAAATGAGTAGGGCTTAGAACTTCTCTGCAGGAAAAAAAAAAAATCACATACAAAAATAAAAATCCAACGATTTTTTTAATTCATAAATATTTTACCCATCATTCATAGAATGCGACAATGATAACCCTGGATCCTCCCCATGGTCGTACATGATCGAGGGTACTCCTAGAACTATGAGGTTCGTTTCGCTATCGTCTCCACGAACCTCATAGGTGTTCATGCACAAAACACAAACGATTCGTTTTGGCATTTCGATTTGCATTCAAATCTCTTTTTTTTTTAAATCAAATCTCGCCAAAATTAGGCTCTATGTGTTCTTTGAACTTTCCTTGAGCTTGAGATGGTCCAGAAAATCCACTCCGCAAACTCAAAATTCTTAAAAAATTATAAATTCTAACCGTAAAACTCAGATCCCATCCACACCGTTTGACTAGACTGTTACAACAATTAGAGCGGCGATCCGTGATTTGTGTACAAAACATGCCCACGCAGACTGGTTTTGTTCCCTGACGCGTGGGCATGTTTTGTACACAAATCATGGATCGCCGCTCTAATTGTTGTAACAGTCTAGTCAAACGGTGTGGATGGGATCTGAGTTTTACGGTTAGAATTTATAATTTGTTAAGAATTTTGAGTTTGCGGAGTGGATTTTCTGGACCATCTCAAGCTCAAGGAAAGTTCAAAGAACACATAGAGCCTAATTTTGGCGAGATTTGATTTTAAAAAAAGAGATTTGAATGCAAATCGAAATGCCAAAACGAATCGTTTGTGTTTTGTGCATGAACACCTATGAGGTTCGTGGAGACGATAGCGAAACGAACCTCATAGTTCTAGGAGTAGATCGAGGGTAGCCCCACTAGTGTGGCCAGGTGTCCACATTGCCCCACTAGGTGGCGCTAAATTCGAGGGATACGATTATCACAACTATTACTTATTTACCCAGATGGAAGTGGAGGTTGGATTTGGCATCTTTTTGGTAAACCATTAATCTGCTCACAAAAGACAACTAAATAATTGCTCAAGAGTAAACTAAAAATCCATCAGTTACTTTTCCACTTACTTTACACAAGATGTGTAATCCCAAAATATAATAGAAACTTTACCCTGCTCTAAAAAGAATAAATTATTAATTGTTTTTAAAACTACTTTACGTTGGTACACTATTGAAATATTAAATCTTTACTGTGTCTCTGTGCGTATTATTTTTCAAACTTTGCTGGGCTTCCGGAGTAATAATTTTCCCATTGTCACAATGAAACCCTGACTTCAAAGGTTTTAGAAAACAAAGGTTCTCTTAATAAGCGTCGGGAGTTATTGTTCTCTTGTGAGAAAATATGAGCAGTATGCGTTCACCGTGAATCGCAAAACCTCCGCTGTAATCTAAGGGCCTTAGAATCTGCTATGGTTTGCTGGAATCTTGGACCATTCGAACTTTAAGCCGAATACAATGACAAAGAATGGTGGCAGCCTGCCCATTCTTGTATTATGCCACATTTTATAGGGGTCTAGCAAAAAGACCATAGTGTTAGCCATAGACCTTTATCACGGTGTGGCCATCTTGATTTTCTCCCCTTTAAAAAAAAAAAAAACCAATAATGTGAAAAAACTTAGTCTTGAATGGAAAAATAGTCTGGTTCCTTTTTGTACAATGAATATTAGCATTCATTACTATTACTGGATGAAGGGAACATGACCAAGATGGCGGCAGTGTGATAAAGGTCAATAGGGGTGTCTGGGTGTCTTTTGGACACCCTGTTTTAAATTTGGACACCCTGTTATATCTGCCATTTACATGCAAATGTATTGTAAGTTAACAATTTGGACACCCAGTTTTTAAATTTCCAGCAAATGTGGACACCCTTTTACCAAATCCTGGCTAAAACCTTGAAAAGGACAACGGTCTGTAATTAGGGATTACACAATAAACCCCAGAAAAAGGGAGATTCAGAGCATGAATTCCAGTACCATCTGTCTATCTTTGTACGAGGGAGCGATGTACAGTATAAGCAGCATGTCCTGGTCAACTAACCGCCCCAAAAAATGGATGATCCAAAGTTGTTCCTGAGGCATTTATATGTTCACCACAAGTCAGTTTGGAATTTGTTTTTCGTGTCACATCATTTGATGTGATGTGGTTTTGTGGTTAAATGAAAGTGATTAATTATTTTTTGAAGTTGCAATTATCAAAATTCTTAAATCAACACGATACAACCCCAAATAACTGAATGTTAAAAATTAATGAGAAAAAGGTTTGTTGTTTTCCCACAGCCATTTCTCCATGTCACAGCTTTGGCGTAACAATCATCACAGCTTTTAAATGTCTATCTATGAATTTTGTTAATTGTTTATTATTTCCAATGATTTATATAGATTTATCAGACACAATTTTTCTTCTGTCATGCACAGGTTTGACTTGTTTCTGACAAGGACATATTTTCATTGACGCTTGAAATCTTCATCTTTGGTCGGAAGAAACGAGGCTAGCATAATGTCTGCTCCACCTCCACCCTACGAACCTCCAAAGGTAAAACAGTTTTTGTTAATGCTACCACAGTTCCACCATTGTTGTCATGTGTTCCTTTTTATGTAAATTGTAAGGGGAGGGGGGGGTCATGGGTTCAAATCCAATCCGAGTAGTATGCTTGTGGATCTTTGTTTCCACAGGACTCCACATGATAGCCTTTTTCCTGTACGTGATAGCCTTTTTCAGGCGATTGTGCTGTATTATCCAGATCCAGATCCAGTGAAATAGCAGGCGTGGTTTTTGAAAACAGTCTCACAAATCTATTGAAAACTGGCCTAAGCTTCAAGTGTACATACCTTGTCTGTGTGTGTTTCTGTCGGGAACATTCAAACTGTCTGGAAGGGAAAATGATTTCGAGGGGCACCAAGGCCATGCCTTGGGGAACAGAAGATATTTATCCTCTCTTGGCCTAAGCTAGATTTCCTTGTGTTTCTGTCAGGAACATTTTGTAAAATCAAAAGGTAGGCTAGTGAGCCTTGTGGTAATTTTTGTTTTTTTAAAGAACATGAAAATTCTTTAAGAAGTTATAACAAATTGAAAAGGGTAAAGGGACCCACAAAGAATTTACTACCTGCCCATATTAACCCAATATACCAGACATTGTGTGTAAAGACAGTGAAGTGCGCATTTTAGGAGAGCGTGGCAGACAATTGCGCGTGTGATGTTTTCAAGGGGTCAAAACATGCAGGTCTACCTGTATGTAAATGTATGTAGGACAACTTTTAAAAGGTATCGTACAGGTTTGGTAATGACTCAAAACAAATATTAGCATAAAAACTTACTTGGTAACAAGCAACGGAGAGCTGTTGATAGTATTTACACATTGTAGGAAATGACTCCCTCTGAAGTAACGTAGTTTTTGAGAAAGAGGTAATTTCTCACTAAAACTAGTAAAAACTTCTTGCAAGAAGTTTTTATTCCTATCTGAAAGCACACAAATTTGTACAACAAGTGTATTTTTTCTTTCATCATTTTCTTGGAACTTCGATGACCAATTGAGCCCAAATTTTCAGAGGCTTGTTATTTTATGCATATGTTGGGATACACCAAGTGAGAACACTGGTCTTTGACAATTTCCAAATGTGTTCAGTGCCTTTTAATCGGTACACAAAAGTGCTTCAAATTTTCTATCATTATTTGTGCACAGAGTTACATGCCATAACCGTGCAGAAATGCATTATAAACCTGGTTTATTGCTCTGTGTTTTATTGCGTGGATGTGTACATTGCAGTGCCTCTAATGATTAGCATGTATACGATCTTCTACATGTATCTCTTTTCATGTATTGTCAGCTATTACTTTTTTTCTAATTGTGTTCCTGAGCCACAGAACTAAATTATTTAACTCCCTTCATCTACGCTGTGCAGGCTAAATGGTACTTCCTCCTTGCTTACGATGGTGACCTTACAATAATTGGGTTCAACTTGGATAGCATAAATCTTTGTGATGTAAATGTGCTGTATACTAGTATGAAAAATGTCTACACTACAGGTTTTCGGTCATGCTTGAATGAAGTTCATTGCTTTTCACCCAATGTCTAGTGCATTCTGTACAGAGTGCGGTGTATTGTATGGTGACTACGTGTGACCTTGTCAGTGGCAAAAACAAACATTGATCTTCACTTCAAATTAAGTTTTTTGATACACTCCTTTTCCAATAGATAGAGTCCTCATGTAAGTGGGTCTCTAACCTTTAATGTTAAAGTAGTGTAATTAGCTGTTTCGTAGCGCAGCGCAGCGAAACAGCTCTTGTTTTTGTTAAAGTTTTTTTTAAATTTTTATTTTTTATTTGTATATTTCAGTCAAAGCGGTTTTTTACATAGTTCCTAAAAAGCAATTGCAATGAAATTTTCAGTGATGAAAGGTATTGGTGGACTAATGGTCCTTAAACAATGACGTCGTGATGACGTCATCACCTGCCACGTGACGTCATCTTAAATATAATTAATTTTAAATGTTTGAAAATCTATATCAAATCAGCCACAAGAGACTGTAGGTTTCTGTTTGCGGGATTGGGTAGGGATAAATCAGGTCTTCATTTTGTTTCGTGTGCGTGACCTCACATGACCTCTACTTCCGGTCGAAACAGGAAGTGCCCTCAAATTCAAAAGTGGCGAAAGTTATGTAGTTGCTTTCAACGATGTTAGTGTCTGGCAAGGGTGGGCAGTTAAAAAAAAATAGTGATGACGTCACAAAATGCAACAGCGCCCTCTAGCGGCAGGTTGAAAACTCTTCAAAATGGACTTTTTGAAGATGTGTGTGGTGAAGTTTTGTGCAATCACTTCAAAATTTACACATATGTTGATCGTCAGGCAGCCATCATATGTGTGAAGTTTCAGATCAAAGACGTCATCGGGGGTCACGTGACGCGGCATTAAAGGTGCACTTTTTGAAGTCGTATATCTCCCGAAGTATTAGTGCGATCATGTTGAAACTTAGTAGGTTGTTAGATATTGGTAAGTTCCTGTAAATTGGAAAATGACGTCATAATGACGTCATCACACGATTTGTTATGATTTTTTCATTTTTCGTCCCTTTAAGTCAGAAATTGCTAACAGAACATGCTTTAATCCAAATTCTTTTAAAAACAGGCTTGATATGTCATTACTGATTCGAAAAATATTTCACGTCATCGTGACGTCATAATTTCTCAGGTTATATTATCTTAAAGGACATTTTTCCAAGATGTATAATAGACAATGAATTTGATCTCACAACGCATTAAATATTGTGTAATTAAGTTGATTATGTACACACTACAACACTTTCATATTTACTTGATTAATTTGAAAAAATTATAAACGAAATAGCTCTGCATTTGTGCACAAATGCAATCATATCTAGTTACCATTCTATTCGATGCACTTCTAGTGCAACATTTGTCAACATTCAAAACATCCTATGACATCATTCAGGAGAAAAATGGGTCTGTAAATTTTTGTGCGGGGGTGTTTTTGTTCAATCCTGACTTTCGATGATATTCAATCAAAACAGCATTAAATTTGAACTCTGGACTGGTAAACAAATTCTTCCTTGCAATGTAAAGACCCATAAGTTGTTGAAATCCAATAACGTCATGTTTCAAATTTTGCTCTGAAAAAGTCATGAATGAACCAAAACATGTACAGACCCATTTTTCTCCTGAATGATGTCATAGGATGTTTTGAATGTTGACAAATTTTGCACTAGAAGTGCATCGAATAGAATGGCAATTACACCACTTTAACATAAGGTTAGAGACAAGTTGTAATTTCTTCCCCACTTACATGAGGACTCTATCTATTGGAAAATGAGTGTATCACAAAACTGAATTTGACGTTATAGCCCATCTTTAACGCCTTTCTTTAAATCGTAGACCCGTTCCTATCACATACCAGCCAAGGTTTTGTAAAGATGGATTAAACAACCTTGTCATTTAGGCCTTTTATATCGAGGATATATTGGCTGTTACTAACGGCTTTCCAACAGTCTGATTGCGTTGCAGAAACACGACTGTAAAAAATAGGTTAATGTCTGAAAGAAAACGTCTATATGTGGGTGTCTAAGTGAGTTTAACTGACAAAGCAAATTTTTAATGGATAGAAGAACAAATATTTGCTGTTTGACTGAAAATAATTCTGCATGGTGTTACGCAGCCACAAATCCAATGGAACAACTCAACAGAATTTAAAGGGAAATACTGCACTTGAAAGAATGTATAGAGGAGTCAAAGTTTAGAACAACAAAATTTAAGACGTTTAAAGGGTGTGTACAACATTGGTAATCGCCAAAGACCTGTATCCAAACTCGATGTGACCCAACATATACATGAAATAACAAACCTGTGAAAGTTTAAGCTAAATTGGTATTCGGAGTCATGAGAAAACAGTGAAAAACCCCCTTATGTGTTTTAACTTTTTTTCAAACATCGGAATTTATCCTGCAGGATAAATACTATTATTTTACTCATTTCATAAAAACTATGGCATTTCAAGCAAAACTATTTCAAGGGAAGTTTTCTACCATGACCATCTTTATACCATGTGAGTTATGTGCAAATCTGTGAGCATTTATATTTTCGTTCTTACCAATGTTGTACACACGCTTTAATGAAAGACATACTCAGCGCTTCAGAAATATACAAGCATAAGGGGAGTCAAATTAATTAAATACAATGAGAATAGAATTAATTACAATGAAAATGTGGTGGGAATTGAACGCGTGATAGGGGAGAGGTATACCTCCATTGAGACTCTAGGCTGGTGTTTTGTAGTCCCATGGCTGGTCCAGTCTTGGGCAGATTCTGCGAATTGCTCTCTGCGGCGCAACACCAAAGTCTGTAGTCCGGATGAACCAGTGAGGGCGGGAGAAGGTGGACCATCAAGAACGGAGGTGTCATCACTGATGCAGTAGGTACCGGCGAGGACTTTGACCATCAAGAACGGGGGTGTCATCACTGTGCTGCAGACGGCAGTAGGTACCGGCAAGGGGTCCTACTACTTGCCGTCAACTCGCCGTCAACTCACTTGTGCCGTCAACTCGCCGTCAACTCCTCCAATATACATTTAAAATCCACAAAAGAAGCATAGAACTGTAAAGTATTAGCTAAAAGAGAATTCTCATAAGTTTTAGGTTACATTTCGGAATAAAAATTTAGTTTTTTTCTCGTGAAAAAATTATCTCGAAGCAGCAAAACCGTCGGCCGCCATCTTGCTTTTTCACAGAGCTTGCACAACATGGCAACTTAGGGCGCTTTTCCTGCATGTGGATTAGTCTTGGCCCAAGATGTCAATGATTGGTACTATTTATTTATCAACACAAAATCGTTTTTGTAAATGAAATTTTACCGAAAACCATAGGAAATATGTAGTTTAGCCCAGACTTAACATTTCCATGCCCTATTTATACATTTTTGATGTATATTTAATGAGTTGACGGCACGAAAATGAGTTGACGGCGAGTTGACGGCAAGTCGGTGAGTTGACGGCAAGTAGTAGGACCGCCGGCAAGGACTTTGACCATCAAGAACGGAGGTGTCATCACTGTGCTGCAGATGGCAGTAGGTACCGGCGAGGACTTTGACCATCAAGAACGGGGTTGTCATCACTGTGCTGCAGACGACAGTAGGTACCGGTGATGGCTTTGACCATCAAGAACGGGGGTGTCATCATTGTGCTGCAGACGGCAGTAGGTACCGGCGAGGACTTTGACCATCAAGAACGGGGGTGTCATCACTGTGCTGCAGACGGCAGTAGGTACCGGCGAGGACTTTGACCATCAAGAACGGAGGTGTCATCACTGATGCAGTAGGTACCGGCGAGGACTCAGTGCGGTCAGCAGGAGATATTAGAAGTCTTCTTGAGGCAAGGCCTCACCTTTCAGTCTCTGGAAACCAAAGCTTAAGAATCTGCCAGGTCAAAAGCATGGTCTGTCCTAAACAACCAATTAGTCGTGTAAATTCCAATGGTCCTCTGGCAAATGCGGTTGGGGACAATGGATCGTTAATACAAGAATCGCGACCACCGGTTAACTTACTGGGACTTAAGGTTGAGTAAACAAGGATAAATACGAATTCTTGAAAATGGGTAACAGAACAGGAAAAGGATTTTTAATCCCAAAGCGAACTGGTTAATACTAAACAAATCTGCTCAGATTATGTGTACTTTTTTTTGGCCTTGTAAACATTGAAAAAGAAAACTTTTCTTTATGAATTCAGGGACCGCAAGCAGGTTACCCTCCACCCCAGCAAGGGTACCCGCCACCCCACCAAGGGTACCCGCCACCCCAGCAAGGGTACCCGCCACCCCAGCAAGGGTACGCGCCACCCCAGCAAGGTTACCAACAGCCACAGCCACAGGGCTATGCCCCACTGCCTACCCAGGGGCCACCGGGTGTGGTGGTGGTGAATCAACAGCCGCGAGTACAGCATACTATTGTGACGACCACAGTGCAGCAACGGTGAGCTAAAAAGCCAAATCAGACTGGTTTAATCTGTTGAAAATGAGAACATTTTCTTTCAAACCCCATTTATTTAGGAGTAGCTGCTACATGGGCAGGTTAATCTTGGCAGGGGTAGATTTTGCATTAACATTGGTTTTGCAGCCGCCAGCCAGCCAGCCGGCTGATTTGCAGTGATGATAAAGAACAACAAATAAAACATCAGTTATTTACAACAGAACGTATTCATAATCATTCATAGCCATGCAAATTTTTCTTGGAATTTTTGGAGGGAGGAAAACATGAAAATGGTGCTTGATATCGGCATAGTGGTACCCCCACTCTCTATTGTGTCTTCATTGTGTGTATTTAATCTTAGCTATAAACAAGATTTTTATAGCTCAATGATCTTAGGAATTCTTTAGAAGATTTTTTTGGGGGCGGGGTACTTCTGTACAAGAGGAAAAGAGTGTTATAAAAGTATGGGAACATTTGGGGGTTACCCTCTGACCCCATATTTTACATGGTATAAAGGTGGGATTTCCCCTTTTTTTTTTTTTTTCAACGTCTGTTTACACAAATGCACAAGCAGGGATCGAGTTTGGGGTAAAATTCCACAAGGTTGCAGGGCTTGTAGCTCAAAATGTTTACCGCAACAGAATGTTTTCTAAAATGAATCAAAATGAGAAAGAACTTTTCCACAAAGTTTAAAATGTGAACTGTTTTCATTTGAACAAACACTGAGGGAGAAGTTTTTTTATGAATAAGTATACTTTAATGCTCAACACAGAATTGAAAGAGTTTACCAGACTCAAACTCAAAGTCAAAATTTGAATATCAATTCTGTAAGTTATTGCACAGTGAGGTATTATTATTCAATTGTAAAACACAAGACAGCCAGACTTGTTCGGTACTCATTTAACTGGCCCGATGCTAAAATCACCCGGCCTCGGGCATGCGATCCAGTGTAAAAATTCAAGCCTTGAATCGTATCTGTGTACCTTTTTTGTTCATGTTATTCATTTCACAGTTCCTGTAATAATACTGCTGTGTGAGGTTAGGCCTACTACTATACTTCAATGTGGAAGTACAAAGTACTAATACAGACACTTAGAACCAGGAAGTACATGCTAACTGAACCAAAAGTTAGCCAACAAATGACAAATTACGGAAGCTACAACCTTTTATTTCTGTATGTACATGTATTACAACGTTCCACCTTGTCAGTGATCTGTGAGCTAAATTCCAATTCGCCGTATTTTTGAACGCGTGAGGGCGTTTGTGGACCAATTTTTACGTGAGAAAAACAAGTAAACAAACAAGTTTTGTTAATTTTTGTGATTATCATGTGTATGTATTTCGTCCTTGATGCAAGAAAACTACATACAGGCAATTAAAATAAGATGAAACTGTAATTGTGTTGCAAGACATTCCCTGAAGAAAGCGCCCTCACGCGGTCAAAAATATGGTCAATTAAAACAAACTGTTTTTGTTGGAGAAAAAAAAAATATATTATTGTTTTATTTGTTTTCGTATTTTATTTGTTTTCATTTACATTAAGTAAACAAGAAAAGAACAATGCAAACATTAAATTAAAATAAGGTTACCAGCCAAAATATCATGTCACATGTACAATCTGTGACTGGTATCCTGCATACTCTTGCTAAGCAGTATTTTCTGCGTAAGCAGCTCTATGTAATTGGTCCCAGTTGGCAAGTAAAACAAAAAGTTACTTAGCAAACACTGCCGGGGAGATTTAAATGGACAATAAATGTAGGTAGATTGGTTTTTTAAATTGTTGCTTGTTGCTTTTGACTTGTACAGACCCAGGGTGAACCATCTGCTTCATGCACTCATCACGTTCTTTTTCTTGCCCTGGCTTATTGTCTGGATCATACTGGTAAGTCTTGGTCATGTTTTGACGCTCCTGGTCAATAACATTTTTTTTTTTAAAGTTACCTTTGTATATAAATTTGTCAATATTTAATTGGATCGTCAAATTAGAAGTGCAATTTTTTTTCAAAATTACTCACAGACATCAAGTTCAAGACGAAGCCATAGTAAAACTTATGGTTGCTTTGTAAAATCCACCATTTTGAAAAAAGTCCAAGGCCATGTCCGAATTAAGTGACTTTGGCTATGGCTATGGCTGATGGCTGCAACCACAATGTTGAAGAATAGGACTTGTCGGAATTCCAGCGGTAGCCAGCGGTAGCCAGAGCCATCAATTCAGACACAGCCCTGCTTTACAGTTCGGTTAGAACAACTACAATACGTCAACACAGCCCGATCGAACTCCTGGAACCCTTTAACCAATGACCAACTGTCAAACTGTTTTATTCTATTTTATTACACATCTAACAGCACAGTTAGCGTCAACAACATGATGAATAGGAAAACGGGTTGAAGTTTTCAGTTTTAGATGGGGAAAAACCCACACAATCAGGTAGGGACTGAAAACCCAATCCATATGCAAGTCTGAGTGGGATTCGAACCGGGGTCCACAGAGGTGAAAGGCAGGGAAAAGAACCAACGAGCAACCTGATCCCTAGTGAAGGCTTGCCAAAATATGCCCCATGTCTCTCCCATGGTTCTTTGTATCACCAACAATATCATAAGTTTGTTCTTCAACAACTTCGGACTTTGTTCTAAGAAACTTAGCAGGAAGAGTGTCTATATATTTGAAAATATTGAACTTCAAACTTCCTTGAAATTCAGGAAGCAACTCCAGTTTTCTCCGTGCAAAATTTATTTCATTTGGATTTTAAAAGTGTTGCCCTGTTTCTAATTTTGTTTTGTTTTTATGCAACGAGGCAGGGAGGAATGAGGCTTTGACGTTGTTTATTTGTTGTTGTTTGTATTTACAGTGCATCACAGAAGGCGAGTGTTAAGCAGCTGAACTTCGGAGCATGGAGAGGATGTGTTTGAGTAGGTCCTCTAATGTTAACAAATAGTTGGCTGTGACATAACGTGACAGCTTGATCATAATTTACCTGTCATTCATGAACACAGTGACACTGTTTCAGGAAAGGACAATAACATTGGTACAGCAATGACACAAAACCACAACTCTATGACAATTTTTTTTTTTTAAACTGTGAATTTTTTTTCTCATAGGCTCTGAGTCACCTTGGCGGTGTTTTGTACTAAAAGTACACTTTAGAAAACCCAACGCCTGGTTTAATTTGAAATATAAAAGAAGCCAATTTAGATGACCATAATAGACCGTGGAAGTCTTGCGCGTATTTTAACATTTTGGGATCACGTTTTTACCACATCCCTTTACTGCGTGAAGGAAACAAACTTGCGCACTTTATTGGGTCCCAATGTTGAAATAGGCGCGAGACTTGCACAGTCTATTTGGCAATAGTTAGTTTGTTCGCATTTTATTCAGTTTAATGGGAAGTTGTTCAATCTTTCAAAGGTATTCGATGTGGTAGATATCCTCAATTGGAAGTTTGTTGGAATTTTGAGAGGTTTTTTATTTTGCATATAATGTATTACCACTAGGTTTGTCAGAATAGAAAACTTAATTACTACAGATTGTAACGCTGCTGAAAATCATGGTGTTTTTTTTCCCTCTACAGTGTATATTGGGTTTAATGGAAATGTCAGTGTAGAAATCATGCTTTTAGCAATAATCTTTTTAATACATTTCCGCTTTGTTCTTTCATCAAATAAGGGGAAACATAAACTCCTTATTTGAATCATGTCTGAAAATTTGATATTTTTTAGGCACAGAGCTGCTAACCTTCACCGATCAAAAGCAGTATATTCCTGAAGGCAAAAATCAGTATTTTCTCTCAAAATTCAGGATTTTTCAAATGTTGGGTATTAAAATCAGATTTACTGATCAATGCTTTCAAACAGTGTAGAGACCGGTTTGCATTCACTACAACGGAGCCAGACTTAAAGTGATTGTATACGTTTGGTAATTGGAACCCACTGTTTGTTTCAATCCTGTACAGTTGTAGATATATAACATAAAACTAACCCGTGAAAATTTTATTTCAAAAGGTGGTAGCGTTTTTGAAATATTGCCGAAAATCTGGACCGGTTATGTCCATGCAGGAAGAATAATCTGCGTTTGGAATACACAATCTGAGAAATGTTACTGTCAGTAACGCTTCTCAGATTCAAATTTTTGGGGATAACCACAGTACTTCTAAGTAAAATGTTTCTCAAAATGCATTATACTATTCAAAGCTGCTGTACTTCTTACCAAGTAAGTTTTTATCGCCATTAATTTTCAGAGTCGTTACCGAATGTATACAGACCCTTTAATCCCTAGATTTATGTGTTCAATCGAACTTAATTGTATGTGTGGAATTGTTATAGTATTTAGCGCAGGGGTTTTGTGTTAGGCCTATATAGCATAATATTTAGGTGTTTTTTCAGAAATCTGACTTATTTGGACATGCCCAGACTACCGTATTTTGGCAAAAATTTTGGCAAAAATATTTGTACGAAAATATGGAACATCTGTTGTTGGCAGCTCTGCTACAAACGCCAAAAATGCTTTTTGAAATCTGGACCCAGGCTCAGCACTTTGGCTGCATTATCGTGTGGTTTCCTGTCTGGGAAATGTGCATAATGGACATATGACTCGTTGTCATGTACTGATACACTCAAACCAGGAATGAGTAATATGGGCCTGTCACCAATGTCAAAACTGAACTTGGGTTGATAGGTTAAACATAACAAAGATTAGGCTGTGGCTGTAGCGTATGTGGCCATGGCTGCTGCCGCTACGACTGCTGTGGCTACGGCTGTGGTTTTTGTGGTTTGGCTGAGGCAGCTGTGGCTATGGCTGCGGCTACTTCGGCTGCAGCCACTACGGCTATGGCTGCAGCTGCTACGGCTATGGCTGCAGCCGCTACGGCTATGGCTGCAGCTGCTGTGGCTATGGCTGCGGCTGCTATGGCTGCTTTGGCTATGGCTGTGGCTGCTGCCAAGGGTGTTGCTATGTGCATCATGGGCTTCAATGCTTGAAGCCACAGCTGCTAATTCAGACACGGCCTGAGAAATATTAACTATATTTTTTTTTTTTTGGGGGGGGGGGTGGGGGTCCTTTATTTATTATTTAGTTTTTTGGCTGTAAACTTTAGAAATAATACACTGAGAATACTGAGCACAATTAGCTCTTCCCATGAAATATGCTGATTACATTCACGCATGCGTCGCGCCACCTTCAGCCCCCATACAAAAAGGTGCAATGTTCCCTCATTTTGCCCACGGGTGTTGTTAGTGCGCACGCGCGATGTGCAATTTACATATTTCATTCAGAATGAATTTACTCAATGAAGCTGGTGATAAATATAAGACAATCGGTTTTTTGGGGTTTTTTTTTGGGGGGGGGGGTTGGGGTTGGGGATTAATGCTTTTGTATTGTTGCTGTCATGTGTTTAAAAAAGAACAGAAAAATTGATTAGAATATAATGATAGAATAATGTAAAATATATACACATACATTTGTTTTGGTAATTTGTGAGTTAAATGCGTTTATACTGTACTCATTTTAAGGCAGTTTTCTACTAAAGCATCTTGACATTGTTACATCCTACCTCCATGGTCACACAGTGTTTATTTTTTTATTATTCTTTTTTGTTGTAGTTGGCTTTTTTTCTGGACAGAAACTACACAAAATGTTCAAGAATTATGGATTTCTCCCTCTGCCTCACGGTATTCAAGCTAAAAAAGCAAAACAAATTGATTCCAACATTTCCAAAATGTTGTGTAACAAGTGTAACACAAGTTGACCATACTTTTGTAAATGTGTACTATTTAAAAAAAAAAGGGGGGTGTGACATTCAATCCGTATATTCTGCAACTGGCACTTTCCACAAAATGCCACGGGAGGCTGTGGAGGTTAAGTCCACAGTACACAAGCCTTGGGGTTTCCTGATAATACCAGCTGTACAAACAGAAGAAGCCCATGTACCGTTACCCAATGCTAGCCTTGAAGATATGGTACTTTGTGGCAGTCTGTGGTACCAGTGCTAGCTGTACAAACAGAAGAAACCCATGCACCCAATGCTAGCCTTGAAGGTATGGTACTTTGTGGCTGTCTGTGGTGCCAGTGCCAGCTGTATAAACAGAAGAAACCCATGTACCCAATGCTAACCTTGAAGGTATGGTACTTTGTGGCAGTCTGTGGTACCAGTGTATAGGAGGGTTTTGCAAGACAACAATGACAGAAGAGTAAACTGGTCATGAAGTGAATCATGAGTGACACCATTATTCCATAATGCAGTGAGCCATTGCCTTGACGCAGTGCATTATGGGCAAAGCAATTTCTAAATGCAATGCAATAGGTTTATATCGGACCAATATTAGACCTTTATCATGTGGCAGTAATGTCATGTATCCAATCTCACCCATGACTGCTAATGAACTATCCTTCTACATACAAAGGGTGACCAGACTAGATTACCTTCCAGCCTCGATTTGAAGGGGAGGAATCCAAGATGGTTGAACACGATAAAGGTCTGTGATGCTATTTTTCCCATGTACTCACAGTCAGTATTTATATTCAAGACTTAAGAGGCTTTTTGTATACATGTAAATTACAATGCACAAAAAAAAACAAGGAGAAAATTGATTTTGGAACATTATCATTTTGAAGGGTGACCGCTCCTGAAACCCCTATGTTCCGATAACCCAATGTTCCTACGATCTATGCTCCCGGGTAAGGTAAGTATAGGAACATAAACATAGAAGTGTTGGAACATGGAGGTGATGGTACATAGGGTTGTCTGTACATAGGGGTGTCGATACAGAAGGGTGGTTGAACATAGAGGTATCGGTACATAGGGTTTTTTGTACATAGGTGTGTATCCTTTTGAAGAACTCAATTCCTGTGTGGCTTTAAGCGAGTAAGTGAGGTCTCTAGCTCAATAAGAAAACACCACTTACGAGAAACTGTAACAAATGCTTCTACAACTTTTTGTCTGCAGGAATCCAACCGAAACAGGTGCAAATTTTGAGCCAGGTTCTTTATTGAACTGTACTATATATCGTGAAAATGGCGTGACATTTTCATATCAGTGTCACTGTTGTTTAATTAGTTTGAGACTTTTCATACACTAAGGTGGCGGAAATGGTTTGAATAATATTAACATCATTAGAGATGTTTTGTTGTTATTTTTCTTGCTTAATTTTCCTTAGGCTATTTCATAGCATTAAAAAGATAATTTGTTCCTTTTCATATTTTGTATCTGAAACTTGATTGTTCTCTTCGGGGATCCGTAACTCCTCTATGCATTTTGTTCTAAACGGTATAATGTTTTGCCTTTCATTCCATGTAATTGTCTGTAACTGTCAATACTTTACTGCTTGTATTTTTATATATATTAAATTGCTGTAATAGTAGACGTAAAGATAAAATTACCTTTGTGTTTTTGTCTTTTTATTTTTTTTACCAAGCAATAGACCGTGACCCAGTTTCATGGCTCTGCTTATCGCTGAACTCTGCGCTTGTGATCGTCGTTCTTCGCTTACAGGGCAAGCGCTAAATTTCTGCGCTATCTGTGTGAAGCGAATAACGCCTTGTAAAGCGCACACCTGCACAAGCAAAAAATTCCCCGGTAACCTGTGAAATACGCTTGATGCAAGTGCGGAATTCCCTGCTTCCATGAGTGTCGATTCTTTGCTTACGGTAAGCAGAGCCATGAATTTGGGCCCATGTCACTTTGTTCACAAAAAGAATGTCCTCGATTGGGGGGGGGGCATGTGCCCGGATCTATAATCAAGAGGGGGATTCGGGCCCCGCGCCACCTACAATACTCTTAGGATGAGGCAAGGCAAACCAATCTTACCTAAGTCCAAACATTTGAGTGTTGGGTTAAACTTGAGTTGAGGATGTTGGAGGATACAGGAGGCCAGATCGCAGGCCAATAGGTGTTCGGGCCCCAAGCCACCTACATTACTCTTACAATGAGGCAAGGCATACCAATCTTACTCAAGTCCAAACAATAAGATGTTGAGTTGCACTAGAGTAGAGGATTTTGGAAGATGTGAGAGGGTCTGTAGCCAAAGACACTGGGGGAGGAGGTAGGGTTAAAGGTTAAAGGACTATACGATATTGTCTCACAATAGAGCAAATATTGTGATCTCGCATATCAAAAGAATGATCAGTTTGCTTTATAAACTTTCCCAGCAGAAAGTTACACCTTTAATATTAGCTCACACAGAAACAGTCATCATTGCATGGTATTAAACAAAGAACACATTAGCATAACTAAATAAAACATGGAAACCGACAAAGCCATGGGACACAAAATAAAATCTTGACAAACAACAAAAATGACTGTGTTTGTACCTTAAGAAAGTACAGGCAGATTCTAAAAAAAATCTTTCTTTGTGCAAAAAGTTAAACCAAAATTATAGACTTAAATCATCAATTGCCTCTTTAACTAAAAATAAACCAACAAAATTTATTACTGCTGAATACCCATCAGGTAACTTCTTTAAAACGCTGTACAAATTAAACCGCAATTAATTCATAATGTAAACCTATGTATAATAATACAAACATTGGATACATATGAAATCTTGAGTTGAAATCTGGACTGTTCCATTTTGGAAAGCCGGATTTCACTGGATGATTATATTCTATGACGATGCATGAACGAAATGCATTCAATGCATTCAATATTGCGTTAAATATTGCATTCAGTTATTTAAAATGTATTCAATATTTGTTTTATGCAACTCATACAACATTACATGGAAAGTCGTCTGCCCCACTCTCTGAAAATACCCCCTTATAAGGACAACGTGGATGTCTTGTCCCCCAAGACACAACCTTGCCTCGTTAGATTAGTTTGCGTCCAATAATTATCCATATTGGATGGGCCTATCCAATATTGAAGTTTGGAGCGTCGCGGCAGTCAATACATGGGAAAATAAAAAATGACATTTGACGTGTGTTCCACCAATCAAATGTCTAGGATCTGTGCGTGTGGGATATAACATCAAATACAACATCGCTGGGTAAAATAAGTTGTTATTTTAAATAAATACTATACATGTACGTGAAAAGTCAATCAGTAAAACCTGGATATTCAACCCAGGCTTTCGGAATAAGTTACAGGGTCAAATTGAAAGTCACAGGATCTTCTGATATTAAAGCAGCATTCTCCCTTAACAGTTATATATGGGCCAGAGTACACATCAATAGGAATATTTTGTTAACAGTCTCAAGACCCAAATGTCATTTAAAAAAAACTAATATATTATTACTTATCATAAAACCATAATAAGTTGGTACTGTTCCAACTCTTGAATACGACTTCTAGTAGAAAACCTTCAGTGATGGAAAAAAAAATATAACCAGAATTTTGCACAAAAGGATTCATCAGAAACTTGGGAGTCACTTAATCACCCCTAATCTCTCACACATGTGAGATGTACTTGCGAAATCAGAAAGACCTGGGAGATGGTTGAATACAAGTTTTCAGTAGCTTCATTTTGATGCCGTCATTTTCTCAGTATGATTGGAAATTCCAATGCGACTCTTCCAGAATGTTTTAATTTATTTAAATTTTACTTGTTTACACAAAATACACATCCAACAGCACAATCAGTGCCAAAAGCAGGATGAATAGGAAATGAAAAGAAATGTTCAGTTTTACATGTGGGAGGAAAACCCCAATGGGGGAAAACCCACGCGATCAGGTAGGGACTGAAAACCAAATCTACATGAGGCTCGGGTCTGAGGTGGGATTTGAACCGGGGGTCCACCGAGGTGAAAGGCAGGGAAGGGAACCACTGAGCCAACCTGATCCCCAATAGTTAAAGTTGGGAAATGGTGTTCATTGAATACTGAAATGATAAAAATGCAATTTTCTTGGCAGTAACAAAAGCTTAATAGTCTCTACTCAACCTCGTCCCCATGGTTTACTTTATTTCCAACCATGTTTACAATAGTAAGCCCTGGGAGGGAAACTCCTTACTTGGACCCTGATTGGACAACGACTGGTGTACAAAAGTATAACGTAAACATGTTAAGTTGTACTCATTCAGTATCCACCATGTTCACAGCCAGACTATTCTAATTTGCATACATATCCAACAATTTTGGATATGCAAATGATCCAATACCAGGTTGAGAGAGCGGTCAACCTGGTACTGCTCGACACACCTTGGGGACGAGGTTGGTCTCTACTGGTTTCACAAGAACGTGTCTCACAGGAGATGCAGCACCCAAGCTTGTACAATTTTAACACACCAACTACGCGTCAAATACAGGCAGTACAAAACCTCAACTACATGTGCTAACTAGTTTTGTAGATACTTCTTTAAGAGTGTCCAATATAAAGCGTACGCTGTACATGTTAACCTTCCTACTCTTTGTACCAATTTCCAGCGAGGTGACCAACTATTTGAAACCATTCAACGGCACTTAGGTTGTGTATGGTGTCACAACTGTGCAACAAGAACGCACCTGAGTATATGTGCACTGTGCAGATGTATTCACCACATGAAATATTGCAGGCTGGCAAAATGCATCCATCAATAAAAACCATTGAGGATGATACTGAATGGTCAGATAGTAGGAGGGTTGAACACAATACAACACTTTAAGCATGTACATTGCAGCAAGTCAAATTAAACAGTGGAAAATGTCGTTCAGTGATCAGTACTCACTCGTTGAAACGGATGCGTCCTCTATCAACGTTCTTCTCCCATATAAAATCTGGAAGAAGCCTTTAACTTTTTTCTTTTTTTTTTAATTGAATTTGGAAGGCCACATTATGTCATTGATGCTTTGGAATTTTTGGTTTGTAGCATGTAACATTATATCATTACATTTCACACATATGCCCACTAATAAAGAGGATTTTTTTTTAAAATCTCTGGTTGTCAACAACACAACCAAGAGTGTAGGTACTGTACAAACGATGCATGTGTTTTTGCACGGAAAACATGTAATGTGGAAGGCAATATCTGTCAAGAAAGGTCTCTACCAATTTGACACGTTCCTGTAGTTTACAAACAAACACACACACCCTTACATATGGCAGAATACGGGTACTTCCATTGTTGTTCTTGTACTCCCTTTTCTAAAGAAATTCTCTGGGGTACCACTGGAACAAAGAATTCCTTGTGGGGTTAGCATTGTTCTATTGTGTAAAGTACCCTGTAAGTTGGCGAGTGAAAGGGCACCCACTCAGGTTTGTCGACAACGTAAATTGGGGACTTCTGTTTGTTCACCCATTGTTTGGACTTAGTGTTTTTTTCTACGATGTCCTCGTTGGTTCTGTACAGGAAAGCGAAGTGAGGGTGTCCTCGTTCTGTCAAAACACCAGGAACCCTTTTGTTAAAGTCCTCCGTTCCAACGGGTAGACACCTTCCCACACACACAACACATCGGGGTGAGAGACACTGCAGACAAAAAGGTCTGAAAGTACGATCCAGATGTTAGTGGGCATGTTGAAATGATGGGATTTCTGCTTTTTGGTGAACCCTGGAGCTATAGATTTCAAGGAGCCTCAGGGAACAGTATCCTCAGCACAACAGAAGTAGATTAAAGAGCAGGATTCCTTTATATCTGAAGAAAATAACAGCTATTTCTTTTCACAAGGTGGACATAAAAAAAGTCTGAAATCAGATAAAAATTCTGAAATTTCTCATCTCTGCCTGACACTATCAGAGATTTGTCTCCAAATCAGCAGGTTGCTGTTTCCAGAAGCCAGTTCCTATGCCAGTGTCCATCATATCCAAGTCATCCTGTAAAGTATACAAAATAACAAAAATTATACATACGTATCAGACATATGTCTACACTATCCACTTAAGACACCCTTGAATTTAACGCCATAGTGGTGTGTTGTGGCCAAAAGGTCTAGTTCACCGGACCCAAGCTCTGGTGTTGTCAGCAGCAGAGTGTGGGTTCAAATCCCGGTCATGACACTTGCGCCCTTGAGCAGGGCACTTAACAATAATTGCTTAGTAAAAAGTTGGGAAGGTAGTGCATTCTGCTCTACCAGCCAGGCTAGGCTCCTAGTGGCCTGTGAAGGGGTTAACCCTGTATCAGCTCCAGAAGTAGGTGGCAATGTGCCCCTGGTGGCAGTTGATTTGGGTCAATAGCCCAAATCAGTTAAGTGTAGCCCTCACCTTGAAGTGGCCGTCCGGCCTTGTGATGTTAGGCAATCTCTCATAAAATAAAATAAAATAAAAATAATTAGTTTGTAATGAACTTACCAGGCGCTGCATCTTGTGGGATGACCTCCTGCAACTACATGAGCGGAGCTTGGCAATACATGGGGTCAGTAGTGAGGAATCTACAGGGTCGTCCTTGTTTCCACCTGAAAGACAAACAAGATGTATACTTTATTGAGTCCTGTGAGGGGAAACAACAAAACATCAACAAACATCTTGGGTGGGACTCGAACCAACCACCTTCAGTATTCTTGACAAGCACTGAGTATACAGTGCTCATCACAAATAAGTGGTGGGTAAAACCAACTAAGATTGCTCTTTAAAGGGGGGCTGTGTCGTCATGATCAAAGTAGGCCTGTGGCTGTACATTGAATTATGAACTCTTTAACCCAGTAACAGCACGCATGCTCTCCATATATATGGCTTACATAACCATTAAAAGTGAACATTGCAAATAAAACCAAAAAAGTAATAATTGCAAATTTACACAAAACAATTACTTTCATAACATTTATTAAGGCAACAATTACAACTGACTACAGCTACAAGCTGGGACAAAATGATAAGTGTGGACAACTATACCGAACCTTTCTATAACCACAGTATATACAGTAATGTGAGTAAAAACAGTAATATATATATACAATATGTGATCACAAAATCATAATAAAGAAGAGTTATGGATATTTGATTTCTGGACAATTCAATTCCATTCAATTCAAAAATGGTTCATCAAAAACCTGTACCTCAGTTAAAAACTGAATTGCACATGTTAACATCAAAATTATTTTTTAAAATACATCGAACAAAAGTAAACAGTGCAAAAAGAAACAATAACATGTACATCATCTCAAAATTACACTGGGAAAAAACCTGGTCCATTATTAAAAACAAGAAGGCGGAACATTGAAAATTACACCAAGAACAATCTGCCAGAAATAAAGGGGCGCGGGAACAAGCCCACTACTTACATGTAATGAGACTTACTACGACACCAACTACAAGTACAACAGTCATTCCTATGACGCTGTACCATAGGTAAGACACACTGTACAAGCTAGTGAACGGAGAGCTGTCGGAAGGAGAAAATATCAAATAATTTTAGGTGGAATGTGACAAAAAAGCACAGTTCATTTTCATTTCATTTCATTTAATGTTTCTGGTGGTGAAGCCAAGGACTCTCAGAAAAGCGAACTTAATCACTGTACTAGCCAAGAACCCAATGGAGAGAAGACAAGGAAGGAAGTTTCAGTTTTAGATGTGGGAGGAAAACCCCAGAGAATTATTCCAGGGAAAACCCACGCAGTCAGGTAGGGACTGAAAACCCAATCCACGTAGTGCCCCGGCGTGATTTGAACCGGGGTCCTAGAGGTGGAAGGCGAGAAAAGATACCACTACGTCAGGGGTGAAATCTGATACCACTAAGCCAATGCCTGTCTTTACCTTGCTGCCGGAGTTGTTCTTGTCATTATCTCAGTAGTGAAATCTGTCTCGTAGCTAGGGCTGTAAAGTTCATAAGATGACGCGTTGACAGGACTGTAGTCAACGATCAGTGTTGTCATTGTCGTGTTTATATCCGGGCAGTTGTCTACCGTCGTCGGTAGACCGATGAGGGGTGTCGGGTTGAGGAATTTACCGATAGCAATCCATGTTGATACGCCGAAGCTCACAAAAACACCCACAAGTGCACCCTGGCGAAAAAATAAAACGACAATTAAAATTGTAATAATTAATAGTTATATAGCGTCAAAATCACTCAAGGCGCTTTACAGAGTAAAAGATGTAAACATGAAGCCAATAAAAGCATACTACAAATTTCACACTGTAATCAACAAATTAGTAGAACAAAAACAAATAAAAACAGACAACGCCTCAAAAAAAGAAATAATAATAAAATACTCTCTGATCCCCTTAAGACACATGAAACGACTAATTCCAATCTTTCCCTTGTTAACATTAGTGTTTTAAAAACAAAACCAAATTTATGTGTTATGTAAAATCGAATCCAGACACTTAAAAAAAAAAAAAAAATCAACAATAAAAACATGTCTTGGTGTGTAGTGATGATTATACAGAAATGAATGGTCTCTAAAGGTTTAAACACAAAACCATTCACACAGAGAGCTGTAGGACATCATCCTTCCAAACAAAAAATATTCGGAGGATATGGCTCCCCTACAAAATAGAAAGAAATACCCGCGGAAAGTAAATGTGCTCTCTCTTGCTCATAGCTAAAAATGAAAAGAAAAAAATCCAAAGGTTGCATACACAAACTTTCAGTTTTAACAGTGAATACGCAGACAAGAAAATTGCATCAGGTACAGGCCTGTAAGTGGACCCTTAAAAAAAGCGCTGAAACACTACATGATGTAAGAATGATCATGGAACGTCAAGTGAGTGCGCGTCACGCATTTACGCTGGTCGAATTGGGGCACCCCATTGATTCAGTAACTAGGCTTATTTCACATAATTGTAGTTGTACATTATTGTTGCCAAGCATATATAAGGCCAAAAAAAGAAAAGAAAACACAAAAGAAAAAAAAAAAAAAAAAAAAAAAGGCATAAAAAATCGGCAAAAAAAGGAAAAAGCGGATATTCGCTTTAAAGCAGAGATCTCACAGGCCTGCAGGTAAGATTGAGGGCGCACTTGCGTTCAGTGCCTTGTGTTTACCTTATTGTTGGCACAGGGGAAGAAGAGTCCGAGGGTGAAGAGACCGAGCAGAGGACCTCCGATGAATCCCATGAGACTCAGAGCTACTTGTAAGACGGGTCCCATCTGTTGTGCCAGATAGGCAAGACCAACACACAGCAGGCCATAGGTACAAGCTGCTCCCAAACAAATAATTAACAATGAAATAATCGTTACATACATTCTTTTTATGTCCCCGTGCACAAGCTAGCGTATCAGGCCGAGACGTGCGAGTTGCGGCCCGACAAACACGAATTGTGGACAATATACGCACAAATTTTTATTTGCTTAGCAGGTTTTTGTGCTAACATGCTTTATGAAAGTGGGCCCTGTTCGGATACGGTTACATTGATTTCAATGGGGTGGGGGAGACAAGATGGCCGCACCATGATAACGGTCCATGCCGAATGATGAAGATTCTCTTCATTGTTTACCTAGTATCTTGGAGACGAGGGCGGCTCTTGGCTCACTGAATCTCCTGTGAGGGAGAACGTCTTCAAGGGTTACAGCCGCCAGAGAGTTCATCCCTGAAGACACAGTGCTGTTGGAAAAAACAATTTTTGAGAAAATAAGGAAGTTTATTAATTGCTAAATTGATGTTGAAGATCACTTTGAACGAAATTAATATTATCGTAAAAAGGTAAACAGATGCATAACGACTACAAATAACTGAATAAAAATTGTTTCATAATGTAAATAAAACCCATTTTCGGCTTGATAAAAAAATAAAAAAATAAAATCTTCAAAGACAGAGTTTACTTGTCTTATTTCCATTTTTTTCTCAACTGTTTTATTTTCAACCACAAGAAAAACTGACTAGGTACATTTTTATATAATTTTGGGTTGAACAAAGAAAAATTGACTGGAGCGGGACTTGAACCTGCGACCTCAGGATTAACGTGCCGGCGCTCTACCAACTGAGCTATCTACCTGTTTTTATTCTCAAGATCTACTTTGAGAAACACAGCGGCCTACCTCAAGGAGCCGCTAAAGATGGCAGCAACAAACAGCCCAGGAAGACCTCTGATGAAGCCCAGTTCATTCACCACATAGAACGGCAGTAACTGTGTAAGACAATAAAATAACACTGTATGAGAACAGTGCTCAATTTTATAGAGCAGCTAAGCGTAAGAAAAAAATGCTAATAACAAACAAATTTTGCTTAGCAGAAACGAATTGTCGGCTCAGTGCTATAAGGTTGTTAACTGCAATTTCATAACCGATTTGATTTAAAGGCATTAAATGAAAAATGCATATGAATTTGAAAAAATTTATCAAAATCCACAAATAATTGTTTTTCTTAGAAAATGATTGTTTCTTTTTGCCAAATAATTACTACGGAGATCGCTCTTGATCAACAAAATCCATTTACCAGGAGCTCCAAAATATGCAAGCATTTTTACAAAATCCATACAAACTGCACTGACAACCTTATAGTCCTGAGCCAACGAAATGTTAATCAGAAGAATCTAGTAACCCACCTTCCCAAAACAAAACAATGACTGTCAATTCTCATACTGAGGAGGGACCAAACTAAATTTCCAGTTTGGGTTTACATCGAGTTTCAATGGGAACATGGCTGCAGGGCTTGATTTCACTAAACACTACAGCCTTGTCCAAATTAGCGGCTATAGCTACGGCCACGGCTAGATTTCCGCTTCATCATGCGTTAAAGTATAGGACGTCCTTAGCAGCACCCTTAGCAACAGCCATAGCCGTAGCTGTAGCCGCCAATTTGGATACAGCCCAAGATTAATTTTAAGGTAAATTTGTCACAAAATCTGAGCTCTTTGTGAAATCGAGCCAAAGTGGCAGATTTCACAAAGAGCTAAGATTGATCTTAACTGTGTATCAATCTTAACTGCTAAGTAAGGTGAGGTGTCAAATCACGTCGGCAATATGAAACAACTCATCTTAAGATGAATCTTTGTGTTTTGCGATACAAGTCCAGGGCCCAATTTCATAAAGCCATTAAGCAGAAAATATGGCTTAGCAAATTTCTTTGCTCAGCAAAATATTGAGTTGGAAACCAGTGGCAACAATGTGAACTTTATTTGGCTGGTAACCTGTTTCGAATAAGCTAGATTTTTCTGTGCTTAGCAAGTTTTTTGTGCTTACAGGCTTTATGAAATTGGGCCAAGGTCTCCTCCTACCTGATCGGATTTGGTGATCTTCTCGCTGAGCATGGGATCGCAATCTCCGTACATGGCAAACATCACCAGACCGCACATCATGGTTATTGACAGTAAAAGGAACATGAGCGGACAATTCACGTACAGGGCGCTGCACCGAAGGAAAAGTGTCAAATATCAAAATGTATAAAAATTTGTCAACTAAACTACTGTTCAATATAACCTGAAACTGAAGTCTACTAGATTACATTTTAATTTTTTTTAAATATATATATATTTTTAATTTCATTTTTTTGGGGGAGGGGTGGGGTTTAGGTGAGGGGAGACTTCTTCTCACATCTTTAGCCAGCCAGAACCAGCAACGAAACTGTGGTAAACTTTTAGGGGGGGCACAAGGGGGTGCACCATTTTTCTAGGGGGGGAGGGGAAACACATCTGGTCAATTAAAACTGTAGTGCGTGTTAACAATTTTAATAAACAAGATCTAAATATACGCAGGGAGAACAAGGTGACATATTGTTTCCTCCTCACCGGCCTCTCCATCCATAAGGGTCACAGTGTTTCTTGGTTTCATTACCAGACAAAAAAAATTGTAAACAAAATTTGTGGAATCTTACCGTTTGGCATCTTTTTCTGTGGGGCAACTGAGGTAGCGCTGTACTGAGAGCTGGTTACATCCGTAGTTGGATAAGAAAGTGAATGTACCACCGATGACTAGTGACCATACAGAGTGGCGTATGGTTGGGTCAATACCCAATCTACGGACAAACCACAAAATCAATGTTTGAGCTCACAATCAAATTTACTTTACTCCCCAAAACCAAACACGTACTTGCTGATACTGATAAAGATTACAAAAGGGAATACAAATTGAGTACATCATTAAGTGAATTAAAGGAAACAAATTAATTAATTATAAGAAGAAGCTTGGAAATGGAGGGAGCCCATAAAAAAAGCACAGCTTGCCGAGTATGGACCCCCTATTTGCGCTTTTTGTGAATTGGGTCTGGGTTACCTAGGTAATAGGAAGAGGTCCCAAGATACAAACAGTTCACGCATTCAGCTGTGGGTACTATCAGGGCCTAATTTCATAGATATTGCTTAACAATTTTCTGCTAAGCAGAAATGAGCAGGATACCAGTCAAAAATTGTGCATGTGACATGGGCCCAATTTCATAGAGCTGCTTGAGCAGAAAAAGTTGCTAAGCGCAACAAAAATTTGCTTACCAGAAGAAGGTTAACAGCCAAACTACCATGTCACATGTACAATTTGTGACTGGTATCCTGCTCATTTCTGCTTAGCTGAAAATTGTGAAGCAATATTTTCTGCTTAAGCAGCTCTATGAAATTGGGCCCTGGTAGTTTGGCCAGTAACCTTATTCTGGTAAGCATAATTTTGTTGTGCTTAGCTATTTTTTTGTGCTTAAGCAGCTCTAAGAAGTTGGGCCTTCAGGTTTTTACCCATGCACCTATGTGTATTAAGCACTACATACTCGGTGCATTCACGAGAACTATGACAAATAAATCCACAGGCATATCACTCAGGTGGGATTCAAACTAGCTGGCTGCATGAGTGATCGTGATGTGAGGCGCTCGTCTCAAGTAGCCACTTCGGTCAACGGAGTGAGTGAGTGAGTGGGTTCGAACCCATGACCTTTACCATGCTAGAGCAGATGTCTTACCACTAGACCACCGAGCTAACCCGGTTGGCTAGAGATAGCTTGAATCCTATGTTTTAGCAGCGGGTACTGCAACGATTCAGCTATGAGCTTTAATAACTTAACATTCAGTAGGGTTTGTTCAAAGGAAATACTTTTGAATGTTCTCATTCGCAGCGAAAAAGTATGGGTATTTTACCTTGCAAGCAAGAGGTTATGTATTAATGGGAATAAAAGTTCAAGGGTTGGTCTCGTGCAAACATGAGTGCCCGGTAAACATAGGAGACCTAATTTGCATATTGTCAGGCGTGGAATTTCGTCTTAAAGATGGCAAGGCTATTTTCATTTTTGCAAAGGGCACTTCCACTGGAAAATCTTAAAGTCTATGGGAAACGTTTGAAAGGGGCACCAAGGCCAAGACCAGGGCAAAAAAGGCCAGTGGCCTCCATGTAATTTCAGGCCTGCATTGTTAACGTGCCCATGTTGCAAAAGTTTGTGCCCATATACTGGGCTTCTTGACTGCCTGTTCTCGTTCGGTGGTGAGATTTTAATTCATCTTTTTGGCAAAATAAGAACGAGGAATCACATCTCACTCATTGAAACTGATGCGACCTCCATCAACGTTCTTCTCCCATATGTTCTGGAAGCCGCCGAATGCAAAGCTACCCTGAATAATGACCGCTAGAAGACCAGCAAACATCACCATAGTCTGGAAGACGTCTGTGTAGATCACTGCTTTAATACCGCCCTACATTGGAAAACACAATACACAGTGGGTTATCGGTCATCGCTTTAAAATTAATGGCAATAAAAACTAACTTGGTAAGAAGTACAGCAGCGTTGGATAGTATAATGCATTTTGATAAACTTTTCATTTGGAAGTTGCCGTTATGGAAAAGATATCACTTTTTATCCCCCAAAATTTGAATCTGAGAAGCGTTACTGACAGATTTCTCAAAATGTGTATTCCAAAATTGCAGATTATTCTTCCTGCGTGGACATAACGGCAATATCTAAAAACGCTACCACCTTTTCAAATGAAATTTTCACAGGTTAGTTTTATGGTATATATCTACAACTATATTAGGATTGAAACAAACAGTGGGATACAATCCCTTTAAGTGCTACCACCACCTTCCTTGTTTTATTTATCTATCAGACTAACACAGCAATTGTTATCGTATTTTTTGCTGGTAATTCAATTTCAAAGTGAGTCACTACATATCAGATATATCACTTATCACTTTGGACTGTTGACATTTTCGCTTACATATTGTACAATGTACATAGACAGATGATAAGATAAGGTTAGACAAGCAATTTTGTAGTGCATTAAAATTAACGCTCAAGTGTACATGTACATGAACAAAAATGTAAAGCAAGACTGTCAACGAACACTCATAAGACCATGGCGGAAGTTTTCTTTCTCCATGATAAATCTAACAAATAACAAGAACCCCCCCCCCAAAAAAATGTATGAGTTGCGGGGAGAGTTGAAAAAAAAGTGGAAAACTTCTCAAGCACCGTGTACATTTATTGAGACAAAATCTTTGCAATCGTACATGAACATGAACATGAACATGTACATGAACAAAAATGTAAAGCAAGACTGTCAACGAACACTAATAAGACCATGGCGGAAGTTTTCTTTCTCCATGATAAATCTAACAAATAACAAGAACCCCCCCCCCAAAAAAAAATGTATGAGTTGCGAGGAGAGTTGAGAAAAAAGTGGAGAACTTTCTCAAGCACCGTGTACATTTATTGAGACAAAATCTTTGCAAAATAACTGAAAGTATAGGGGGGAAACTGTGTACCTTTTAAACCTTTTTCAGTAAAAATGTCAACAAAAATAACATGAAACAGAAAACTTGTTTTGTTTTTACAGTATTCGGGATACTAAATTAACATAGGAAACATGGAAAAATTTCATTTCCGAACACAAAAAAAAAGAAAACTTCTCAAGCACCATGTACATTTATTGAGACAAAATCTTTGCAAAATAACTGAAAGTATAGGGGGGAAACTGTGTACCTTTAAAACCTTTTTCAGTAAAAATGTCAACAAAAATAACATGAAACAGAAAACTTGTTTTGTTTTTACAGTATTCGGGATACTAAGTTAACATAGGAAACATGGGAAAAATTAATTTCTGAACACGATCTTTACTTTGACCTGTTTGTGTGAATGGAATTAGGTCAAATCTTGCGGCCCTACGGCCCCTATGGTATCTCATGGGTTAAGCTATTTGATCCAATGACCTTATACGTGACCTACATTCCTCTAGACACCAAATATCTTTATTTTGTTGATTACCCAAAGATAGGAAAGATATGCAATTTGATTTGTGTACTTTGCACAAACGTATACAAACAAGTCGAGTGTGCTGGACAAACAAACACCACACATATTCTTAGACCATGGCTATCTTGTCGTTTGTGCATGACTTGAATATGTCCGGTTAACAAAAACAATTGCACAGGGAGGGGTGGGGGAAATTGGGGGTGGCTTGAGGGGGCGTTGATGGGTGGACGCGGAGGGGTCTGTGGGCCTATGATGTTACTTGCATATCATACTCAGCAACACACAGTCCTCGATAGCCACCCACAATGAGTACCCATAACAACTGATCAATACTGCCTAAAGACCTTGTAACGTTTACCCCCAAAAAAGTGACCACGTACATTCCACGACCTTTCTGGCAGGCAAGATACTGCACTGGTCATTTGGACAATTTTTACATTTGATGTCATAATGTCCACATAAATTCAAGAGTTATATAAAAAAACAGCCGACCTATTTTTGAGATGTGACCCCTTCCTTCATACAAAAATCAGACAGCGCAATCTCCATAAAATATATTTTATGATTTTGTTTGTGTTGTCTTCCATTGGGATGTGTGCATAAATCGTGCCTGCAGGAAGTCCAGGCTCTGTAGCTCTTTTGTAAACATGTGATGTCACAGGTCACATGGTCTATAAGAAGTAACGTGATGTCAGTAGTTGTTTATGCACCTGCCGTGCCAGCTACTCTGTATAATCTAATTGAATACACTCAAGGCCTTCTATTGAGTGGTCCTGTGGGTTTTATTTTTTTACAATTCCTTCGTCCATTTGGGAATTGAGATAATTAGATTAAAACACCAATTTAATTAGAAAAATTTGTCAACTCGCTGTAAGTTGTCTCTCAATTAATGTTAAAATCTTCCCAAGTACATTTTGGGAATGGATTGTGAATTACAATGTTTCATGCTTTTACGATCGAAACACAGGCTGAATCTTCACACACACACACACGTGTGTAAACACCGGCAATCGTGGACCCTCCTTTGTTCAACTCTTTGTGTTAGCAACCGTGGACCACAATGATTTCCTTTGTGATAGCAACCGTGGACCTATTATCCCTTTTGTTATAGGTCCACGGTTTGAATGTGGATACCTACCCACGCACACACACACACACACACAGATTCACAACAAAATAACAGTTTCAGTATTGCTGCCTGTCAACAAAGCATGATTTACATTTTTTTAAATTACATGAAAAATTAAAAAATGCAATACTGAAAGTTTGCATTGGTCATTGAAAAAATACCAGCTCCTTTCTGAGCCACCGGGAGAAAAAAAGAGAAAGATCAATACATAGCGTAGTTGTAAGATATATCTACAAAAGTAATTCCAATCAAAATACACAATTTTTTTTTTCAACATTCAAGAGAAATTCTCTCCATAGGTAGCGCAGAAAGGTAAGTAAGGGTTTTTTTCCCCTGCGGATTGATTCTTACCAGTGTTGTGTAGAAGACGCAGACCAGCCCCACAGTCAGAAGAGAAATCCAGATTTTTAAACCAGTTACTGCAAGTCAAAGAGGATGATTGAAAACATGCAAATGATTAGCGTTCGATATGAAAATAACACAAATTGGTATAAAAGACAGCCATTGTAGGAAACTTCCATTTAATTATATTTGCTTGAAATGCTATAATGATAGACAGATAAAGATAGAGAGATAAAAGAGAGAAAGCACTGTGTGGACATGTGTAAGTCCACATAGTGTTTCAAGTCCCTACATGATGTGGACCTCTTTTGTTCCCAGGTCCACCCTTCGTATGTAGCAATAAAACACCCACACATGCACCCAGCAACACTCACACAAACAATACATCCAAACACAGAAAAGACCTATAAAAGTAAACTCATTTAAAGGCACTGAACACGTTTGGAAATTGTCAAAGACCAGTGTTCTCACTTGGTGTATCCCAACATATGCATAAAATAACGAGCCTGTGAAAATTTCGAAGTTGCAAGGAAATGATGAAAGAAAAAACACCCTTGTTGTACAAATTTGTGTGCTTTCAGATAGGAATAAAAGGCTTCTTGCAAGAAGTCTTTTATTATTTTAGTGAGAAATTACCTCTTTCTCAAAAACTACGTTACTTCAGAGCGAGTCATTTCTCACAATGTTTTATACTATCAACAGCTCTCTTTTGCTTGTTACCAAGTCAGTTTTTTTGCTAATATATATTTTGAGTAATTATCCAACGTGTACAGTGCCTTTAATTCATAAATAAAGGCCTATACATCTTTGTGAAATAAGTAAAACAATTTGTTTTGATCTTCCAATATTTGAAAACAGTACAAAATAATAAATAGTGGGGTTAATTCTACTATTTTCTTGTGACTCCGATGACCACATCAGCTCTGAAACTGTCACAGGTTTGCTATTTCATGTTTTATTTTGGGTCACATAAAGTCCGAAAATTTGTCTTTGAAAATAACCAACACTGTCCTTGTCAAACACCAATTTGAGGATTTGAATTATTTTTACTGTAAATTCAAACATTAGGAAAACAAAAATAATGTAAACATTTTTATTACCTGCATTTATGGCAAGGGCGGGAGCATATAGTACAACTGACATGTACATAATCTGAAAAAAAAATAATAATAATAATTAATTACATGTACATGTAAGCTCCTTTAAAAATGGATTTATAAAGTAATAATACAATATTTTTCATTAAATATCGGCAAGATCCTCAGCCTTAGGTACATGTACATGATGATGAATGTCACTGATCTTACACAAGTTCAAGGCATTTGTTAAAATGGACTACGAAAATATGGTAGACAATGATAGAGATAGCCATAGTAGTCTGATAGATAAAACAAGGAAGGTAGTGGTAGCACTTTAAATCGTACACGTTTGGTAATTGGAGTCTAGTGTTTCTTTCAAACCTATATAGTTGTAGATATATACCATAAAACTTGTGAAAATTTCATTTCAAAAGGTGGTAGCGTTTTTGAGATATTGCCAAAAATCTGGAGCGGTTTTGTCCGCGCGGGAAGAATCTGCATTGGATTACACACTCTGAGGTAACGCTTCTCAGATTCAAATGTTTTGGGGATAAAAAGTGATATATTTTTCCATAACCGTAGTACTATGTAGTGAAAAGTTTCTCAAAATGCATTATACTGTCCAAAGCTGCTGTAATTCCTACCAAGTAAGTTTTGATTGCCATTAATTATCAGAGTCATTACCAATCATGTACGATGCCTTTAAGACTAACTAATTACATTTAAAAAAAATTGCATGAGCTTTCGTAGCAAGAACTACTTCATCAGATGCAAAAAGGGGACACGCCAAGTACATGCTATAATATAAGAAATACAAGGAAGTTATGGCAGAGGGTTCAAAATACCCACTGGCAAAGTAGTTTTCACATTCGACCAGTAACCCCAAAACTCAAACAAGTCCTGCAGTCTGGTGTTTTTTCCAAACAAAAGTTTTTAATTGAGCATTTACCAAAGTATAATTTGTAAAAGCATCTCAATTCCTAACCTCTTCCTGTAAATTCACAAAATATTTCTAAAAAGAAGATTTTTTTTCAGGTCTTGTAAAAAGTACATGTATGTCTGGTTCATTTAAACTTCAGAGCTTCAAGACCTGGGCCCAATTTTATAGAGCTGTTTAAGCACAAAAAAGTAGCCTACCACAACAAAATTGTGCTTAACAGAATATGGTGTACCAGCCAAAATGCAATTTCTAATGTACAATCTGTGACTGGTATCCTACTAATTGTTGCTTAGCAGAAACTTGTCAAGCAATATTTTCTGCGTCAGCAGCTCTATGAAATTGGGCCTTGCAGTCTAGTGGAGATTTTCCAGTCCCTACACTATGAACTCACCATGTGACATATAAAAGCTAGAGCTCCAATAAGCCTTGCAGCGCGGGAAAAACGAAGCTGAAGATACTGGAAAAAAGTGATAGTAACAAAACATCTTCATGATTTGAAATTAATGGGGAAAAAAACCCCAAATTGCTTTTAAAATACATTTTTAAAAATGGGTGGTTCATATAGGTGCATGATTCTTGTATGTCAAAGGTAGTCCAATAGATAGAGCTAATCCACTTCCAAAACACTTCATGATACAAAGTGGATTGGCACAATTTATGGATCACATAATATTTGTTCCGATTTAAATTCAACAAAATGCCCCAGGTTGGTGTAAGTAATGGTTGTCGTTTTATGTTAAATTTAGCTATCAACTCAAATCCCATAATCTGACGTTGTGGTTACACTCATATTTTCATAGGGCTGTCGGAACGTAGGGCTGTTGGAACATAGGGTTGTCGGAATATAGGGTTGTCAGAACATAGGGTTGTCGGAACATAGAATTGTCATAACATAGTGTTGTCAGAACATAGGGTTGTGGGAACATAGGTTTGTCGGAACATAGGGTTGTCGGAACATAGGGTTGTCAGAACATAGGATTGTCAGAACATGGTGTTGTCAAAAACATAGGGTTGTCGGAACATTGTCAGAACATAGGGTTGTCGGAACATAGAATTGTCAGAACATGGTGTTGTCGGAACATAGGGTTGTCGGAACATAGAGCAGTCATCCTCTGTTGCACGTGTTGCATGTAGCAGGGTACATGGCCCCCCCCCCCCCCCCGACATGTATATTTTACATACATTACTATGATTGTGAAAGTCCCCAGCAAACTTTAGTGCACATCAGTGCCAAGGCTGGTGCAAACCAGTTCACTTCACAAGGCAACACAATCCTCTATGCCAATTTTCTTAATCTAGCTGTGTTTTCATTTCAACTGTATTGCGTTTATATAAATTATGATTTATCAGAGTGTCTAGAAAACACGTGACGGGGGTTAGAGTTTTACAAATACCTCATAGACACTAGTAAGATGTAATCTGTAGAACACCGGGATATAAAAGTGAGCGGCGATCACGGTAACAAAAATATAGGAGCCGCTGATGAGCCAGAACATCGTCCCGAAGGTGTAGCATTCGGCTGGTGTCCCAAGCAGAGCGATGGCCGACATCCAGCTGGCCAAAAGTGAAAATCCCACCGGAATGAATTTCATCTTGCGGTCGCCGACAAAGAATTCCTGAGTGGTGCGTTGTTGTCCTCCGGTACAGGCATGGTAGAGACCGATGGCTGCCGAGACTACAAGAACGATGCTGAATACTATGTAGTCCACGATGGTGAACGTGCCTAGTGATACCGGACTAGGTGAGGGCATCTCCGACGTGTCATTCATTTTGGATTGTAATTAAGAAATGTCCAATGTGAAGTGTAAACAGTTACTCTGTTAAAGTCAAAGGTTGTTAAATTTGTTTCTGAATTTATATATTTTCTGAAGACAAGTTTGACGATGGATTTGCGGACAAGGAAAACATGTTCAAATGAAAGGAAATCTATCACTGGCAGTAAGAGTTATGTAGCACATCGGACTGTGATCTGTATGTTGTGTTGTGTGTCAAGTTCAATCTGCAAATGAAAAATCGGCAAGAAACAAAGAGTTAACAATTAATCATAATTTACTGATAGTTCTTAAAATCTTTGTTGAAACAAAACGTCTTGGAGAGTAGCAGCAATAATCATAGCTCATGGTCGTGTCCTCTCCGAGTCCGAGTCTTAATTTGAGAGTTTTTGACCACCACAGGCCTTTGACCTGCTGTAAATGCTGTTGGGAAAATCGAGGGTTACGATTAACACAATTTGATCCATATTATTATTGTTATTGTTTTATTTACAACAACCAAAAAGGAAAGGTGCTTCATACACAAACATATTTTTCAGGGCCAACACATTAAATTTTAACACAGAGCCAGTCATATTTGGGTGTTTCACTTCCTCTCATAGCTAGACAGTGATTCAGTCTTCATCATAACAAGAGCAAACCTCCATTTTTTGTATTTAGGCCTATTTGTTGTTTACCTATCCAATGCACCAGTTGTATTCAATTGTGACATTCCAAGCTTCAAACACCACTTATTCCAATTCTCAATCCTTTACTAGAAAGCTAGTCCCTTTGTCCGCTCGGCCTCCTGTGGCCCAATGCACTGTTCCTAGTGTTGTTTCTATCGCCGTGGTTGGTCTACTTTGGTCTATCAATGGCCGGCCTTCCGGCCGTGTGAGGAGAGAAAATTACGGCTGGCTTATTCTTGAAAAAAACACCACTCAACAAGTCAAGCAACAATTCCTCAGTAACATGACGAATAAATAATGACGGACACACATTTGAAATAACTTAGTTACAGTCCCTTCGTACACCAAATCAACACAATTCCTTAATTGTTCATGTCAATGTACTTACCGGTTCGTCTTGAAACAAAGCAATATTCTCGTCAGTAACTTGCGGTTGTGTTGTGGTTGTGTTGTTGAAAATTGAACGACTCGTCCGTCGACCACCACCCGAATGCACGTGTATTTATGTATACGTACATTTCCCAGGTGTATTTTTGTACACGAAGATGAATCACCGGACTGCATTGCTTTTAGCCGGTGACACTGGTATCACATACAAACCGTTAACATCGCATTATACTATCATAATACCAGCGAAAAAGGGAAAGTACGGTGTCTGAAAATGTCTGGCCTTTGATTTTGTTGCCCCTTTTTCAGGGGTGGGGTGACATTTAGTTGTATGAAAAAGAAAAATCCTGACAATGATCAGGAGATGAAGCCTCTGAATTTCCAGGAAGTTACATCTAGAGGTTTAGCCTACAAACTATAGGTACACGTTATTTAAAACAGAAATCTAAAGGTTTTGCCACAAGTCTTGTCTTCTCCGATCCGTGGGGGTGATGGCGGGCAGCTTTTGCTTCTTTCATGAAAATCAGAAGCTGAAGGAAGATCAACGAAAAATCCTGAAATCAGGAAAAATCATGACAAATCCCATGCCTGCTTATTCAGTTCATCACACAGGAGGTCAATGTGTCTTCAAAAACAAAAACAAACAAACAACCCCCCCCAACACCCCAACAAACAAACACATCCACAAAAATAAGAAGTCATACAAAAACAGTCTAACAGACTGACATGGCATTAAAGAAACTGCACCTGAAGTTATCTTTATTAGCAATCAATGATAGCCAGTGTTTATCAAACTTTTTAAAAACATATCATTAGAATTTATGCAAACAGTACTTCAGAAACTTGTCATCGTGCTTGGGACAGTGCCTTAAAAACCGGATTGACTTATCATCGCTTTAAACTACTTGGACTTTAACGTATAATAATGGCATCTATTCAGAAATTAATTGTGCCTTTATTCATTTGCGCTGCTTAATGTATTGTTTTCCTCTAAAGCACTTTGTGTATCCAGTGAGCTCTCTATAAATGCCTGTTACTATTATTAGGCCACATAAAAAAAACCACTTGTTGATTGTCCCCGCCCGACCCTATGAAACCCCCTGACCCCCTTTAAAAAAAAAATTCATATAATAAAAACGGCCTTTTCAATAATCGTTTCAGTGCAATTTTGCTCTGTTCTGCGCCGCACTCACAGTTAGGTTTGAAAAAATGTTTGAAGAAAGGTTATTCATGTTGGAAAAAACAAGAACAACTTTCTTCAAACATTTATTTAGGCTACACTGCGTTTTAGTTTTTTGAAAATGTATTTAGAAAGTGTCTAGGAGTTAATTGGGTTTATCAAAACAATTTAAAACATCAAAATCACACAAACCCTCTGTTTTATAGTGATTGTGATGATTTCTTTTAGTTCATTTCATATTATGCGTGTCAACAAAAACTCCCAAAAAACCCAAAACCTCCCACTCCCAACCCTAAAAAAAAGGACGATCAACAATTGCATTTTTGTATGTGGCCTTAATATTAAACAAATTGATAAATCTTGATACTTTAATTAAAGCTAAAAACTGACACTATTTAAATGCAAATTTGCCGTATTTTTTACTGTGTGAGGGCAGATGTGACTCAAATTTACGCGATGCAAATTAAGTAAAATTAGCTGTATTTTATTGGTGTTACTAGTATTATTTATTTGGCCATAGCTACAAGAAAACAATGTACAGGCAGTCAAAATAAGATAAAACTGTATGCAAGTTAGAGCACATGCGCAACATTGGTAATTGTCAATGACCAGTATCCACACTTGATTTGACCCAACGTATACATGAAATAACAAACCTGTGTAAATTTAAGCTCAATCAGTCATTGGAGTTTACGAGAAAAAGGTGGGGAAAAAAACCTTAAATGTTTTGCACTGTTTTCAAACATTGAGTTTTCGACTTGCAAGTTAAAAACTAATTGTTTTACTCAAAAACTATTGCATTTCAAGCAAAAATATTTCAAAGGGAGTTTCCCACCATGACCATCTTTATATCATGTAAGTTGTGTGCAAATCTGTGAACATTTATATTTTTACTCTTACCAATGTTATAAACACCCTTTAACCCTTGAAATCGCCCTCATGTGGTCAAAAAGACAGTCAATTGTGAATACATTACTTGCCAAGAACTCAGTATTATTGCATAACTTTACGGTTATAAAATAAAATAAATAGTTAAAAGCTGATACATGATGGCTTGCTCCAAAGCCTTCTAAGGTTCCCTCCAAACGATGATTTTGCGCACGTCCCGAGTCAAAACCTCCGCTAGCGAAAGATTTTGTCGTAGGTTCGGACCTCTAACAAAATTTAGCAATGTTTGAGAAGATTTCACTTTGGACCTTGGACAGTCCAAACATTGTTGTCCTTTCGCACGAAGCAGAATTTGTAAAATTTCACAACCATGCTAAAATAAAGCAAGGGACCCCTGCTAATTTGCTTTTGTGTGAAAAGGGCATTTGCAGATACAACAATTTTATGCTCCTTACAGTTGTGTATAGGCCCTTCAAAAACAATTATTTGTTTACTATTGCTTTGAAAAAGAGAATGAAATACTCTGTTAACATTACGGAAAGGAGAGCAGCAAACTTAATCTTCGATCATCGAATGCAAGACTTCTTAATGTAACTAAATAAGGAACATTATTTCCAGTTGAATTATGACAAGGAAAACATCTGACCGGGATGTAACAATTGAAGTCATTCACCCCCTTTGCCTTGTTCCCTGACTGCAACAATGGCAATAATAAATGTTGATTCTGGTTGTATAAAAAACGGGACCAGACTATTTGTTCCCTTTCAGCCTCTGTTTGGTTCATAGAATTGAATGGAAGAAAAACAAGATGGCTGCACCAAGACAAAGGCAAACTTAGGCGGTGTCCGAATTGTCGGCTACAGCTCTGGCTACCGCTAGATTTCCGCGTCAACATGCGCTGATGTATAGGACGTCCTTAGCAACAGCCTTAGCAACAGTCATAGCCGTAGTGGTAGCCGCTAATTCAGATACGGCCTGACTAAACTAACTTTATGCCCCAATAACCCATTAAAGACGACTTCAAAATGGACCACGTTATAAATTCATGCAAAATTGCTTCAAAACTAATGGCAGAAATCATTCCAATCATAACAAGTTGTTCAAATGGACTGATCTATCAATGCATGCAGATTGTCCTGAAAATCGATGCACAATCAATATTATACTTATCATAGAAAGTTCAACAAATTTAGTATCTTGCATGGACAAAATAAGTGTTATAGCAATTAAATGTACCCCTTGCTGGGATTTGAGCCAAAAACAACTTAATTAAGTATTACAAATCATTGTTCGTTGGGTTTATTACACTCTATACTGTCCTCCAGCAGCCTAGAAAAATATAGTCCAACTAAAAACAAAACAAACTGCATCACAATGGTTTGAGAATTAATGCAGTTATTTACAATCTTCATACAGTCTGAAACCTGACAGGCAACTTGCTTCTTTAAATTTGCATGGCCCGATTTTCGCCGCAAGGATTATGCTATAGAATTTAAAAAACAATTTAAAGGAACATTACAGAATTGGTTTTTACTAACAAAACAGTTAAGCACTTTATATAATCCACCATATATATAAACTGACAAACCTGTAGAAGTTTGAGATCGATCGGCCATCTGGGTCACGAGAAAATAGTGAAAAACCAATTACACATTTGCATGTGCTATACAATGCATGAATAAAACGATCATGAGCGATAAACTCCAACCGGAAATTAGTTTTATCTATTTCCCATCAAATATGGCATTTCAGACAGACATATTTCTAGGGATGTTTTCTACTATCATCATAATTAGACCGTGTAAGTTTTATGTAAATCTATGATCTTAAAGAAAATTTTAATTACCAGTTCTGTAACGTTCCTTTAAATGAATTTTGAAAGAAGATGCTGTTTTAAAATGAAAAACATACAAAGACTTTTGCATATGCCACGGACAATGCACAAATTACATGTATCATGGAAAATTCTTTGTATATGGTGGCTGGACATGAGATAATGTCGGGATCCTGACAATAATTTGTTTTTACTTTGTAAGTAACTCCCACTTATCATTGGCAGGTTTTTTTTCTGCAAAACCTTAAACGAAAGTTTATAACTTTCTCAAATCTATAAAAATAGACATCCAGAGTTTAAATAAAAATGCTAGGGCTAAATCGGTAACAAATTGGACCTAGCATCTTTAAAGGCAGTGGACACTATTGGTAATTACTCAAAATATTTATTAGCATAAAACCTTACTTGGTAACAAGTATTGGGGAGAGGTTGATAGTATAAAACATTGTGAGAAACGGCTCCCTCTGAAGTGGAGTAGTTTTCGAGAAAGAAGTAATTTTCCACGAATTTGATTTTGAGACCTCTAAATTAGATGAGGTCTCGAAATCAACTTGCATCTGAAAGCACAGAACTCCGTGTGACAAGGTTGTTTTTTTCTTTCATTGTTATCTCGCAACCTTGATGACCAATTGAGCTCAAATTTTCACAGGCTTGTTATTTTATGCATATGTTGAGATACACCAAGTGAGAAGACTGGTCTTTGACAATTACCAATAGTGTCCACTGTCTTGAAATTGCAGCTCAATGTACTAAAACACAGTTCCCTTTCTACGAGACAAAATGAGGCACAAATCATGTGCCTGCTTATGCCTGGTGTGTGCCTATGGAGATTTTTATGGGCGGAGCAAGGACATTGTTTTTAGGGGGTTGTATGGAAGCCCTTTTGCCTTCCAGCAATTCCTTTCAGAGGGTATGTGGAAGTACGTTGACCAACTTGCCAACTACCAGTATTCAAACACTTTTTCAAGTGTGCCCACAGCACGGAGCTCCACTGTATTCAATATCGCCAAAAGCAACCGGCCTTGTTTTGCAAATCAGTGTGCTTACCACAGGAAATAAAATGATTTTTGGTCGGCAAAATGACCAAACTTTCATCTGAATATCCTTGTTCTACTTAATTAAGTGCTTTACTTGCCACCTGAACCTCAAGAGCAAATTTTGGGAGGGTGAGAACAAATTTTGGGAGGGTGTCGCACCCCAACATCCCCACCCCCCCTGTCGCAACACCTCTGGAGATGTGATTAAAAACCTGAGAACCGTTTTAGAATACAGACACATACAGAGTACTGGAAACTTGGAAATAACGGCAGCATTTAAAGTAAAGTCTCTCAGGTAAGTAAAACGAAACAAGTTTTCATAAAATAGCACCGTTTTTTTTCCCCCCATGTCAGCCAGTTCTTGTTCCCTCGTCGACAAATTCTTCAATATCATCGTCAAGCATCAACTCCCCTATCTCAAGTGGAACGGTCAGTGTTTCAATTGGTAAGTGGACTGGTCCATTGTGTGACTGAGGGGGAGGGGGATAACTTCTCTCTCTGGTTGTGTTCCTTGTCGGGTTCTTTTGGTGCGTAAATTTTGCATAGCCTCGTTCCACTAAAACGTTTGCGATGTTCACATCCTGTGGAGGGATAAATGTTAAAACAAACAAGAATTTCCTTTAAGATTGAAACAATTCTACCTAATCTCCCCTTAAAAATTTAAAAAATAGTAATATAATAATTATAAAAACATCAAATTAAAAGATACGTAAATACACAAAAATGTAAACGAAGTACACATAAAGAAAATAAATACAAACATATTACAAAATAACACAATCAAGTTAAATAAAACAAGAATTGATATAAACAAAATAAGTGAAATGATTATTAAAAGAGAAAATAAATAAACATTCAAAATCCCAAAGTAAAATCAACTACTTGACAAACAAATCAACCTTGAAAAATATTAGAGAAAAAACATGACAGGATGCTCAAACAGTAATAAAAATGGACTATGCTTCGTAAAATTAGGTTACCAGCCAAAATATCATGTAATATGTCACTCACCCTTGGCTGGTCCCCTGCTAGTATCTGTTACACCAAAAAACCTCAGAGAAGCACTTTACGGAACGACGACTTTATTCCCCTACTTTAACAAACTCTTTTCCTCTACTTTTTCAGAAGTACCCCCCTAAAATCCCCTAAACAATTCCTGAGATTCCCAGAATGGGGGGGGGGGGGAGAGTGCACTATGCCATATATCGAGCACCAAATGACTACAATACAGGTATTTACGTAAACCGACCCATTAAGCTCCTCCCCTTAACGCACTGACCAATCACATCTGCACACGCACCAAAAAGGTCTGACAGAAGACCCACACGTTAAAATCCCATTACAAAATGTAAATAAGTTTTCGCCAGTTAGATTGATGCGTCGTGTCTTGTGTGTGTTGTGCGGGGCAGAGCAAGACGCATGAGTCCTACATGTTTCCAAATGGGTGCCAGGGTTCTCCCCATGCACAAGCTGGCGTATCGGGCCGATACGCGCAATTTTCAGCCAATATGCAAACAATTTTTATTTTATTTTATAATTTCACAAAAAAACATCAAGAGAAAACCATATGGAATGATCCAGACTGCACAGTGGGGCTTTTAAAACCAAAATAAACACCAAGCAGAAACACTCTGAAGACCTCGTTTCAAATTTGGGTCCGGAATGCCCCCCAGTTTTGAACAAACCTGGGGAGAACCCTGGGCGTGGCTCATAAGCATTTTCTATGGTGGGTGGGCTTAATAGATCAATTTATTGCTTTGTATACAGATGTAGTTGTACCTGAGTTCCATTTGTATCCACCAGGTCGACACAAGTCAGCGTACCGCCCTCTACCTGATGGTATGTGACAATCTTGGCCATGAGTGGTTTCCATTTGGCGCAATATGTCAGATCCTCAAAGAAATCCACCGCTACATCTGACCACTCCGTTTCTGTTTAGATAGATCGTAAATAAGTCACGAGTTAGACATCGGGCTAATTGCATGGATTTGCTTACTGCAGAATTCTGCTTGTACAGTCACCATTCTACGTTTAGAATGCTGCGCTAGATGCTTGAGCAAGGAATGCTTAAAACCTTGAAGCAGGGATGAGGTTTGAAGATTGTGAAGATTCCTGAAAAATGGCTTGACGGCCTGGGTTCCCCTTATTCTCGACCCGGACCCTCCCAGATGTTACAATTCAGGAGGTTTACAGACTCTGTGCATCTTCAGAAATACAAAACTAAACGTTTTGATATAATGTGGACTAATTCCCTCTCCCTTTGGGGACTGCTTTACTTCTTTTAAGAACATTTCAAAGGGAGAAAAATCATGATATCAGGAAAAATCCTGAGAAATCACAAGCCTGTTGAAGTACGCACGATTTGGAAGACAAAATGAGTCGTCATCATATGCACACTCATGCCTGGTGTATGCTTTTGAGTTGTGTATTGGAGTAGCAAGGGTGTTTCATTTGGGAGGGTGTATGGAAGCAAGTTTGCTGACTAGCATCTAAGTAGGATTTGAAACTTTGCATGGTGAAGTTACAATCCAGTGAGGTTTGCAGAGACACCGTGCGGTGGTTCTGAGAAGAGCCAGTAGTTTTGACGTTTCGATCAGTATGCTCCGATTGTCTTCAGGAGAATGCATTCTCCACCATAGCTCATAAGAAGATTTCTTACATGGTGTCTCCGTAAACCTCACTTGATTTACTAGCAACAACTTTAAATCGTTGCGGTATCCGCTGCTAACACATAGGATTCAAACTGCCTCTAGCCACCGGGCTAGCTTGGTGGTCTAGTGGTAAGACATCTGCTCTAGCAATGCAAAGGTCGTGGGTTCGAATCCCACCAGAGTAATTTGCCTGTGACCTTTTTTTCCACAGAAATCGGGAAAGTACTGAGTATACAGTGCTTAATACACATCGGTGTAAGGGTCAAAACAAATTATCAACTTTTGGTAGGTTACTTGGTTACTTTTTATGAATCTGTATGAAAGTAAAGCTTACCAGCAGGCTGGATACCAGCTAAACAACACTCAACTGCTTGATGAGGGAGACTTAGGAAATCACTCCTGAGTAAATAAATAAAAATATGGTGGTAGAACGATAAGGTCTGTTTGTGAGTGGGGGGATAGCAAGAGCAGGAAAGGGATGGAAATGGGTGAAATAAAGATGACCTTCTAACCTTAAACTACGTAAACTATCTCTTGGCATCTTGTCACTGTCTCCGAAGTCAACGTAGTAGAGGTCCACTTCACCGTCCTCCAAGAAACCGATGATGCGAGCGCGGTAATACGATTCATCACCTTGGAATGGAGATGCTATGATGTCACCGGTACACAGTGTGTCTGGTTTACATTCCTGAAAGACGGGGGAAGGGTTAGGGGTAATCAAATTTTAAATCAATGGCAGACTTTTAGGGACGCTAGTTGGTGGCAGATTTACTGGGTAAATCCATTGTTCTCGGAAAGATGCACATGCTCACAACTACGTAAATAATGAAAAAGACCAGGGCCCCATTTCATAAAGCTGTTTAGCAAAAAATTCTGCTCAGCAAATTTCTTTGCTAAGCAAGAAATAAGTGGGGTACCAGTCACAGGAATGGTAACTGTATGGTATTTTGGCTGGTAACCGATTTTTCTTAGCAAGAGTTTTCTGTGCTTAGCAAGTTTTTGTGCTTTATGAAAATGGGCCCAGGGTCCAATTTCATAAAGCTGTTAAGCAGAAAACACCAGTTGACAAATTTCTTTGCTAAGCAAAAATTTAGCGGGGCACCAGTCACAACAAAGCAAACTTAATGTAATTTTGGCTGGTAACCTGTTTCTGCTAAGCAGTACTTTTCTGTGCTTAGCAAGTTTTTGTGCTTACAAGCTTTATGAAATTGGGCCCTGGAGTGTCTACTGCCCTCAGTGTCTCGAAGTCCCCCAGTCCGTCACTCTAAGAAAGCGTCTCAAGACACACTATAGTATTTTATGTAAACAAACATCCACTGACCTGTAGGTTACCTGGTTGAGAGTAGTACTCATTCATACTCTGTGTTAAGAGGTCCAGGGACCCCGCCCTCTCTCCTAGGACCTGCACCCAGAAATGACCCACATGCTCCACGGCCGACATGTAGACACTGAAAAACTCCTGCTGGGCAGGTACTTGCATAGTTTGATCCTTTGGCGAATATTGATCTGATGAAGGAGACAGATCAATGTTACATGGATTTGGGAACAAAATGCTGGGGGGGGGAGGACTTTGTTATAAAGAATTGTTTTACGATTTACAGGGCTCGATTTCCAAGAAAAAGTGATCTAAACGAACAGTCAAAAATCATAAATATATCATAGAAGACTAAAATATAAATTTTTTAAAAACTTCTTTGCTGAACATTTTAGTGATTTGGAATTCAAAAGGTTTGTATATTTGTAAGTTTTCAAAGTCCTGCTGCCGATTTCACAAAACTTTACGCAACTGCGTAAGTCCACTTGCACAATATTTATTGCTAAAGTTGTGCACCACTAACACAAGAAATCTTGCACAAGTGGACTTATGCAGTTGCGTAAAGTTTTGTGAAATCGGCTGCTGAGGTTACTGGCCCGATGTTCAAATTACTGGATTACTGTATTTTGATCCCTGATTCGTAGGGAGTCACGTCAGTAAAATCAAAGTCGATCTTGGCACCTTGTGGCTATTTTGAGCCCTGACTTGTAGGGAGTCATGTCAGTCAAATCTAAGTCGATCATGGCACCTTCTGCCATTCCTCCTTGAATCAAGGGTCAAGTTCTTCTCCGAGATTCTTAACTTTCTATTTTTTTTTTCACTGACCTTTGGTAAGTTCATTGGTGGCTTCATCGGGGTACTCAGATAGCCTGAGGTCCTCATCGGAGGTTCCTGCTCTGGGAATCTTGGAGCCTCTCTGTTTCCGATTGGCGGACGCATTCTCCAGCTTGTGCCTGTATGCCTCCTCTTGGGCGATGTCTTCTTCTATCAAACCCTGTCAGAAAGAAGGAAGTTGGAAAGTGAAATGACAAATTCAGCATTGAAGCAACTAAACTAAATGAAGATATTGTATCCCCTCTTGATAATGGATATATTAGAAAAGATGGACGACAAATGTGGTGCGATCAAGCAAAATGAGTTGTTTGTCGACCCAGGTAATTTTGGTATACATTTGAAAAGAGCATAATCTATGCTTTTAATACTGTTAAAACCCCATGTTGATACCACCTTTGGTTCAAAAGTTGTGAAAGTAGAAACACCAAGAGATGCGAGAGAATGAAACTGAGTAAAGGGGGTTTAAAACCAATGGTTTATTGAAAATACATCAGCACATTTTCTTTCAATGCTAATTTTAACAAATTTTTGATGTTATTTATCAAGAGGGAAGTTGTCAATGTAAAATAATATACATCGTCAGTGAGGAGGTTCTATACCCTACCTTGGCGTACTCTATCTGACCCACTGTTCCCTTGATGACACACTGGCGTAGAGCCGTGGGGTCTCGTCTGTTATCATCTCTCTCGATGTTGATTCTGGCCTTGCTGGCTCGGCACAGACTGCGAATGTTCTCACCATTACGACCTTGTGAGAAAAACGGATATCGTTGATGAAGAAAAAAAATGCTGAATATTTGCCGAATTGTACTGCTACAGTGTTGTACTAGCAGTACAATTCGGCAAATTTTCACCTTTTTTTTTAGTGGCCCATTGGACAGCGGCCACTAAAAACACCCGAGGACCAGTAAAAATTCTCTCCAAATGGTCCAGCTTTCTGGTTCTATGACTGCCCAGATCATTTATAAGGCTTGAAACTCAAATCTCGTCCAAATGGCAATGTCAAAAGAAAATCTTTAAGGATAGAATCTTAAAAAATCCAGTTGGCTAGGTAAATAACACGAATCCTGTATTGAGGCTTGTGAACAGAAAAGTTTTAGGTGACACCTACTGATCTTCAATCAGAGATTAGATTTTGAAGATTACATCAATTTCTCAAATAATTAAGAAGAGGGAATGATTCTGCAGGCTGTGGGGGGGGGGGGGTGTGAAGGGTAAGTGTTTAAGCTCACCTATTATTCTACCAATGGCCCATTGTGGAATCATCATTTCAAATGTTTGTATCTCAGACGGCTCCGTTATGATCTTGTGGATTAACTGCTCGGCAATGAGGGCGCTTTCAGGCTTGCCTCGAATCACCTGAATCATAATCGATTCAAATCAATGACAATCATCAGAGGGAAAGAAAAATATACTTCATGCAGGCGAGAAAGGTGGCAACCGGTAACTTAAAAAAAACACGAAACTGCCTTGTATCATACTATTAGAGGGACCAGTTTGGTTCAGTGGTTTCTTTCCCTGCCTTTCGCCTCCATGAAACCCCGGTTCGAATCCCACCTCAGACCGGAGCCTTGCATGTGGATTGGATTTTCAGTCCCACTACCTGATTGTATGGGTTTTCCCCCCATTTGGGATTTTCCTCCCAACTGAACATTTCCTCTCGTTTCCTTTTCATCATGTTATTGGCGCTAACTTTGCTATTGGATGTGTGATAATATAAGTAAAATCTCCGCACTACATTTTCGGTTTTCTCACTTAAAATGGAAGAACAAATTATTTTAAAAACATCTTGTTCTTACAGAATTGTACAGCGTTCTCAACAAGTTCAAAATTTGCAAATATATTAACAGGATGAGACAAGCTGTGGCTGACAAAATTACCAAACCTTGAAATATGGTTAGACTTTAATCTCTTTTTATATTTTAAAAAAATTATTAAAAACGTACCTCCATGAAATTGTTATGGGTAAGTTTTATAAATATTTATTTGACACTACAGAATCTTCCCAAACCCAATGACATACACCTAGTACTGAAGCAATCAAAATTACGCACAATCAGGGGAATTTTCGGGGGACTAAGGTTGACTCACCAGGTGACGATCTTCCTTGTCCTCCAGTCCAGCCTCATTTTGGAACTTGATCCGGCATGATGTTTCTTCTTGAATCTGAAACGTGTCATTTACACTGATTGTAAGTACAGCACTTTCAGTTAACAGTTTCTGTAAGCTACAGTACACCCTGAAAGTGCATATCTAAGATTTCATTCAACTAACTATTAATTTCTGTTTAAGCAGAAAATATTGTCACCTTGGTCAAGAGGTTAGACTTGCAATCACAAGGGTGTGGGTTCGAATCCGGCCAATATATCCATAGGAGGATATTGAATACAATGAAAAAAGGAAAAGTATTTGTAAAAAAAATCTCCATGCATGTTTGAGAATTGATCTTCTTACCTTTTTAATTGTTACACCTTGTTGACCGATGACTGCTCCTACTTTGTCAAAAGGCACGGTCATCTCAATGGTCAGTTGCTGACCTCTGGCAAGATCCTTGGACGGACGATAGTTCTCCTCTATAAAAAAAAACCAATTTCATTATTACTTTTCCATTCAGTACACTCTAGAAAAATAGTAAGGTATTGGTGGTTATCATACAAAGAGTTAAGCTCATTTAAAACGTACTTGGCGTAAACTTAGAAATGATATTTTGGTAATTGTTCAGAAATTGTTTAGATATTGCTGTTGTTTTTGTTGTCATTGTTGTTATTGTTGTTGTTGTTGTTGTTGTTGTTGTTGTTGTTGTTGTTGGGGATTTTTTGCCTAGAGGAAAGATTGTTTGGATTTGGGTTTTTTTACCTACCTGGCTGGCAAGCAAAATAAGCACCATTTTGAATGCAAAGAGAAATCTAATCAGGATGCTGTTTTCTTGAAGACACCCATAAATCTAGCTCAACATTGATGCAGCTCAGCTTTACAAAATTCTTCTTGAATAACGAGGTTTGTATCATGAATTACCTTCATCCTGTTTCTTCAAGAGAAGATAAAGGAGAAACAAGGAGGCGGGGACTGTGATGCCTAGGACCACCCACTGCTTGGTGCTCAACTTGTCAATCATGATGGTAGTCGATTCCAACTGGTCAAAAGTATTGAAAAGTAGGCGGAGCTAACTCTTGTGGTGTTGTTATTACTTAGCACTTAAGCAGATCTCCCTGCACACACAAAAGAAAAGATGAAATAAAATCGTTGTTAGACTTTCCTTTTAGAACTCAAAATAAGACAGAAGAACGGAAGAAGCATGCTTGGCATATGTATAGATCCTTCATATATATTCAGTATTAGCAATGACAGAGGACATGCATGCACAATAACTCCTTGTTGTGGGTTTGTGTGTCACTGAACTTAATTAATATATATATATCACTACATACAATGTAATCATGGAGGAATTACATTTCTTTTCCCCATCTAGATCCATGTTCTGAGTCCATGCTCAATCTATACATTACCTTGCCGATAATAAATACCATCAACAATGGCTAAATTTCAAAAAAAATATTGCTTAACATTTTCTGCTCAGCTAAAATAAGCAGGATACCATCTACAGATATGCGAGTGTGACATGGTATTTTGGCCGGTAACCTTATTCTGGTGAGCAAGATTTTGTTGTATGAAATTGGGCCCTGATCAACAAAGAACAAGCAAGGCATAAGCCACATCATTCTACTAACACCCTCACTTTTTGTGTCAGTTATGTCATGGAGTTCCAAACACTACAATAACTAGAAATCTTTACTGTTTGTAAGATGTGGATATTTTGCACGCACCGGCTAACTTTTAGGTAAACACGAGCCGGCAAAACGTATAGCGCCCTCTTTGATGATTACACAAGTAGCCGACATTATGTAACATTCTAAATTACCGGATTTTGTAACCACTGCTGTGTGGCTCAGGGAGATACGCCCGCCTGTCAACCAACACCTAGCCGGCAGGGATTGAGTCTTGCCATTTTGTTGTAATTTTATGTTTTCATCACCCCAAAATATTTTTTTCATCTGAAGTTGTAAATGGTATCGTGAATACCAAGCCACATCACAATGACAATGTTGGCGCAAAACCAGACTCACAAAACATTAACAATAAGACAATTTTAACTAACAAATTTCTAAGTCTCGAAAAACAGTCACTCCACATGTTCAGTCTGTCAGTTCAGACTCTGTGCTGTCACTGGCTCTACTCTCGAGCTTAGACCCGGTAACTGGGACACTTTACCCCGTTGTTTCGAAATTTTGACGACTGCATCATCACCGCAGATGTCAAAATATCGACTGCCTTATTTTTATTAATCATCATTGTTACAAGAATAAAATACACACGACAAAAGTAGACACAGTAACTGGGGCGCTGTACTCTTTAAAAATTATTGGCATCAATCTGCGGTCGTACTGCTGGGGCGCTAGGTAGACCGCATGCCGCCCGCAGGTGTCAATTTTTTTTTTAAAAGACAGTACAGCGAGCGCCCGCCCAGTTCATGAGTTACTGGGGGTCTACGACATGACACGAGAAAGAACGACGAAAAGAAGTTTGATCACAAGCAGATAATACAGTACTCAGTGAACAAACAGCTATCAAACAGACGTTCAGTTCACCTTTAAATTAATACAACAATCATGAATAAACAGTCGAAGAAAAACGTCATCCTCCAAAGAAACCATGTGCGCAGAGTTACACCGTGGAGTCCTCAGACATTTGGTGTTGCGCCAATTAGTATCCGAAGTAAATATTGCATGCGTCTGAGTAGTTACTAAACTGCACCCAGTCCCTTCAGATCCATTGTAACAGTATGACTGACTCGGTCTGTTTTGCGTTTCACACAGGTGTCATAGGGAAATCTGTCACCCGGAGATTCTGTTCCCCATATGGGAAATCAACATGGGGGCTGAAGGAGGAGGATTCAAAAGAGGGAGCTATCAGAAAAAGTTTGTACACAGTTCGCCGTATGGGGGGGACAGAATCTCCGGAGGACAGAATCTCCTGCCACAAGTTCACAACAGCAATATGAAACCTGTATAAGTGAAAGGCGGACTGGAGAAGTTTAAACCATTATACGCAGTGATTATAGGTCTATTACTTCGGATACTTATTCGTGTTTGGCAATGAGACCAATTATTGTGTGAACAAGCACCGACCGATTCTGTCAGCTGTGGTTCTTTATTAGTTGTTGATAAAAACAGCGCCCTCTAGTAGTAGAAGAGATCGAGTTTATTGCTTAATCATCCCATCTATTCTATGTGTGTCTTTCGTAATGCTAAGAAGATTGCTAATGCTAGATCTTTCGCCAAAATGACTGCCTTACCTTATTTCACTCGAGGTAAAGTTGTGAAAGGATTCGGCAGGGGAAGTAAAGAATTAGGTATCCCAACAGGTATGTATTTTTTTTGCACTGGGGTGTATGATTTAATGAGTAGAATCATGAACATGATGAATGGAACTGATCTAAAGATTTAACACATTGTAATTATGATCACAATTTTGTTTTAGGAATAGTCAAGTCATCCATCTGTCGCACATGCCATGCCATGATGCCAGTGAAGGGATCCTAGACCACCACTTCTGGGGCGCTGTAGTGGGTCTAAGCATGGAGGAAGTCCTCCATACCATGGGATGGTCTAAGAAAGTCCTTTAAATAATTGTAAAATTAGTCACATGCATGACATTTATTCAGTCAGTTCCATACCCAGATACCGGTACTCAATTCTGCCCTGGCTCTGCACTGCAGTGCATATCTAATTATCTTTACACATAATGGGGGTTGGGGGGGCGGGAGTACTCTAGTCCTAGACCCAGTAACTGGGGCGCTGTACTCGTTTTTTCGAAATTTTGACATCTACTAGAGATGTCAAAATTTCGAAAAAAAAACGAGTACAGCGCCCCAGTTACTGGGTCTACTCTAGTCCTAGAACTATAACTATAAGATGTTCTAGGAGTAGGTGGGGGGGTGGGGGGCCGGGGAGAAAGGGGAAGGGGGCTGGGGCAGCAATGATGGAGAAGGAGTAGACCAAGTAACTTGGACGCTGTACTCTGGTTTTTTCAAAATGTTGACATTTGCAGTCGTCGAGCACAAATATCAAAATTTAGAAAAAAACAGAGTACCCAGTTACTGGGTTTAATGAAGGAGGGAATTTGTAATTAATTCAAATTTAGGGTGTTTTGTGGCTGAGTTATTGTTTCAAAATTGGCAATTGAGATGTTGAGCAGTGAGTAGTTGCGATAATCATAACCCACCATCCTCCCGACGGTGTGGATGGAGGATGGAGGGATTATTGCAACTAAGCTGAGAGTTGAGTGGTCGAGAGTGGAGAGAACGAAATATCCATCCCCTCCCCATATATATATGTCCTACCTCCATGCCCCAACCCACCCTCTCCCCAGCCCCCAAAAGCCCAAGCCAAGGAAATATTAACAATTTACTACATTTTTGGTTCAGTTTATCCTTTAAAAAGTAAACAATAATTGGACAATGCTGGGGAAGGGGCTAGAAATATCACTCATTCTTTCGAAAGTTATATAAATCAAGGTGAACAAATGCCAAACACATGGACACAAAATGTGAGCAGTTTTTGCGGCTTATCTATTAAAAAAGTAATATTTAATGTTTGTAGTTGTAGGCCTACACTATTAAAGCTCATTGAAACCTGGTTGTGACCCTTTATTGACACACGTGAGATCATGTGTGAACAATGGTGTATTAAAAAAGTGGACTTTAGAATTTGCCAAGTACACAATAATCACCTTTGTCAGCGAACAATGTACTGCTACCTGGATTCTGCAGTCAGCATTGTACATTCCATTCAGTTTGGGAGGTCAGTTCGTACATGACTCAGTACTATAGGCCTTGAGTTGCTTGAAAAGACCTTGCATTTAAGGCACTAGATTTGTTATGAGTGTACAGTTTACTGAAAGTTGAGCTGAAATCTGGTGAATAGATAATATCACTGTTTAAACACAGCAGCCTATTGCATAAATTGTGTTTTACAACCCTCAACGTAAAGTTTGAAAGTTGGCACTTGTTTGGTTTTATGTCTGGAGATGTTTTCTCGTACTCGGTTGTGATTCTTTTGGATGTATTTGAGTTGACTACAAAACATGAATCGCTCTCGTGCCTGGCAGTCCGTGACGAGGCTGCCGTATGTAACACGAGGTAGAGTGGTGAGAGGTTTCAGAAGAGGCAGTAGGGATTTAGGATTCCCAACTGGTAGGTGCCTGAACTCTTATGTGCATACTGTCTAGATTTAAGTTAACAAGTTTATTAAACCCTCACCCCCACTATTTTAATGGTGGGGGCAGGCCTGGAATTTCATCGTTGAGAAGGCAAGGCCAGAGCGGTTTATATTGAGAGAGTTGTGACAACTTGTGATTGGAAGCCATTTTCGGTCCAAAAAACACATGTGTGTACACAGGGTGCCAGACTAGACTGCACATTGGGTTGTGCTGCATTTGGACCGAAATGGGTGTCCAGCAACCTCGTGACCAAAGAAAACTGGTCCCTCAATGTCGCAACTCTCTCAATACACAGCTCTTGGAAGGCAATTTTCATTTTCATGGCATTTCCATTAGAAAATCTTAAAGTCTATGGGAAACTTCTGAAGGGGCACCAAGGCCAAGACCACGGGCAACAGAGACCAGGCTTTAGGGGGGTGGATGACTTGATGGATTTAGTCTGTTATTTGTTTATTGGACAGATCATTGAAACTTCATTAAATTTGATTTAAATTCTATCTCTTTCTCCTTAGCCAACTATCCTGAAGAGGTTGTCGAGAAACTCCCGTCTGAATTGAACACCGGCGTCTACTGTGGCTGGGCGTCAGTTGATAACGGTGATGTACACAAGATGGTGCTTAGTCTAGGATGGAACCCGTACTACAAAAATGAAAAGAAGTCTATGGTAGGTATTTTAGTCTATCGTAGTGTAGAATGATGTAGGACAGCGGGTCTAGAGTTTCATATCTGAAGGGGCTAATCCACAGGGATGTAATTCTTCAGAATTTTTCCTGATTTCACAATTTTTCTCAGAATCTCCTTGAGCCTGGGTCTGTACAACTCTATGGATACAACAAATTATTCACAAAGGAGTTTCAATCCTGGAAGGGCAAGGGCACTTTTTGTTTTGTAAAATGCATTTCCAATTGATATCAGGATGAGTGGGGGAAGATTGTGATGGAGCACCACGACCATGTGATCGACAGACAACACAGGGTGCCCATATTGTACACAGGTACACCGACATTTCTCTTACTACATAGCAGGCCTGGAATTACACAGGGCCTTCGTTGCCCTGGTCTTGGCCTTGGTGCCCCTTTCACAAGTTTCCCATAGACTTTCAGATTTCCCAATGGTGGTGCACTTTGCAAAATGAAAATGGCCTTGCCCTCTCAAAGATGAAATTCCAGGCGTGACATGTAAAGTATGTTTCAACCGATACGATTCATTACTTATAACAGGAGACACACATCATGCATCAATTTAAAGATGACTTCTATGGCTCTATACTCAGCATCGTCGTCTTGGAGTATATACGACCGGAGAAAAGCTTCTCTTCCCTAGGTGAGTAGGAAGGCAGGAGAGGGCCTCCTCGATACTCTAGTCCTATTTTTAGTGCAAGGCAAAGAACGACCAAAATGATTTGCAATGGATTTACACCATACAGCAATAATATTATTGAAAGTCAATCTTTTGTAAACTGGAAGAGGTGACTGGGGGGTTATTAGGTCAGGGAGAATCGGCCATAGTATGCTAGAATCTCGGAACGCTCAGACTTACCTCCCATTGAGCTGAATACAATGATAAAACAATGGTGGCAGCCTGTCCATTCTTGTATGCCACATTTGTACAACAACAGGACAAAGGTCTGGAATCGGAGGGGGGGGGGGGGTTGTAACATAATAACACACAGAAAAGGGATGTTACAAAGCATGTTTTCCAATACCTGGTGTCCCTCTTTGTATGGGTGAAATGAAGCGTAGCACTGAAGGTACTTGCCTGTGCACGCTACACAATGGAAAGTCCGGGTGGATATTTCCGACGGCCGTCCAGCTGCCAGTAAAAAACTGAGGGCGCTCTGAAGGTTGTTCAACTCATAAAAAAAACGTCACCTAAAGTCAGTCCAGAAAAACTTTTGTCATGTATACACGTCATCCGACATGAAGTGCTTAACAGGTCAGCTGCACGTATTATGTGTAGAGATCTCCCGCAAGATTCAGAGATTTATAGATCCAGATTGGATAATAAGACCACTGCCATCATCAACGTTGATTTTCATCCGGCTTATGAGTTATTTGATTTGTTACGATCAGGGAAGCGCTACAGAGTAATCAAGTGCATAACAGAACGATTCAGGCGAAGTTTTTATCCAATTGCAGTCAGGGGACTGAATTTATATTGAGTAAACAATCTATCAGTTTTTCTTTAAGTGTTTTCTCTTTTTTGAAAGCTTTTAATATTTATCTAAGTATTTTGGGTGTCATTTTAGATTTTTAACTAATTTCCTTTAAAGGCACTGAACACGTTTGGTAATTGTCAAAGACCAGTGTTCTCACTTGGTGTATCCCAACATATGCATAAAATAACCAGCCTGTGAGAATTCGGGCTCAATTGGTCATCGAAGTAGCAAGAAAATGATGAAAGAAAAAACACCCTTGTTGTACAAATTTGTGTGCTTTCAGATAGGAATAAAAGGCTTCTTGGAAGAAGTCTTTTATTATTTTAGTGAGAAATTCTCTTTCTAAAAACTACGTTACTTCAGAGGGAGTCGTTTCCTACTATGTTTTATACTATCAACAGCTCTCCGTTGCTTGTTACCAAGTAAGTTTTTATGCTAATATTTGTTTTGAGTCATTTCCAAACGTGTACAATACCTTTAAGTAAACAATCTGCCAGTTTTTCTTTAAGAGTTCTCTCTTTTTTGAAAGCTTTTAATATTTATCTTTATCATTGATAAATATTTTGGGTGTCATTTTAGATTTTTAACTAATTTCCTTTAATGTGTTAACATTATGTATTTCTTAATTTTACTATTGTATTCTCATGTATTTTTAAGCACGAGAGCCAAGGCAATTTCTATTGTATATAGATAACAATAAACCGGTTACACCCCTATGTTCTGACACCCCTATGTTCCGACAACCCTGGTGTATTTTCCTGTTCCTAACCCTAACCCTAACCCCAACCCTAACCCTAACCCTATGTAAATCATGAGGGGGTTGTCGGAACATAGGGCTGTCGGAATATAGAGGTGTCGGAATATAGAGCAGTCGCCCAATAAACCAAATCAATCAATCAATCAATCAATCAATCAATCAATCAATTTAATCGTTGACACAGATGAGTTGATAAGCGCCATCAAAGGTGACGTCGCCGATGCTGACAGGATACTGGACCAACCGGAGAACAAAATATTCCAACAAGACAACTTCTTTAATGGAGATGCAAGGTTATGATAGTAAAGGTTATTTTAAGTTTTTAGTTTACAAACAAATTTTCTAGAAGTAGAACTGCTGGCTGGGACCTTTGGCTGATGAAATTAGTCTTGTGCTAGTTTGATCAGTCCGAGTAACGTTTATTTTACAGGTATTTATGTTAAGTTAAAACAAATGTTCCATGATAAACAAATTTTGTATTGCTGACCTCTGCATTATGTTTTTTTTATATGAAAAGTGGTAGACATTTTGTTTTAATTCCAAGGTTTTTTTTAAATGGATTTCAGACAAATGTGTTTGCAAGGCCATCAGCTATTACTTTGTTTTATCTGTTTTGATTAGACGTCACTTGAGAGTGTTTTAAGTATTAATGTGAAGTTAGTCTCTCTCATCAGGTGTAGATCCAGGCCGTGGTTCCAGGGTGTCCGGACCCCTCTCTGCTCTTGACTTTTTTTTACTGACTATCTTTTTCCGTTTGTAAACTTTAAACTTGCGCCTTTACGTAATAATAGTCATAACCTCGCTACAGACCCAAATTCCTATAGTTTTGGCTCAAAACCGATCCTGTTATTGATATCCCACGAACCATCACCACAAGAGGGCGCACTCTCACCCTAGACCGCTATCACAGAGAGTCCGGCTGTCACAGGAGCGGTTCTCTGGGTGATAGCGGTTTTGTGGTTGATAGCGCCCTCTATCGGTGAGGGAAATAAACAACAGGAGCTTCTTGAACCAAGACTAAAATTTCCACTGCACACTTGCGTCGAACCAATAATCATTGTTTTTTGCCGTGGGCCCCTCCCTGGTACCATCCCTGGATCTGCAGCTGCTCATATTTCGTGATCTCAAGGAGTTAGTCCGGACTATATTCAAATAGACAGACACTTAAATAAATTATGATTATTTTTGCTATTAATTTTTTTATTAATTCTTTTTCTGCTTACTGATCTTTAATGTTCAAAGTCTAACTGAAATTGTTTATCCTTGACGGGCATTCTGTTGAAAGAAAGGAAGTTTACGTAGATGTATTCTTCAAAGCTATATATTAGGGTAGGGGTTGGGGGGTGGAGCAAGGTGGGAGGGACTGGTTTGAAACTTGATCGTCGTAAATTTGATTATACAATAAGAATACTTTCATTGACGCTCTTACTCTTGGTACTGTTTTCCAGCAAGTTGACCCATCATTTGAAACCATGTCAACTTTCTGGGTTCTTTTTTTCACAGGACTCGGGAAAGTACTGAGTATAGAGTGCTTTACACACATCGGTGTACGGGTAAAACCAAATAACAATATCCCTGGGTTCTGTTGGCGCAACTGCACAGAACTGTATAAGTAGTTTATCAAACATCTGTAAAAGTTTATCGTTAAGTTTTATGCCATGATTGTTAGTAGCCGTAAACTTCACAACAGAAGCACAAAACAAACGCCCTTCCCCACGAAATATGCTAATTACATGCACGCATAGTATACAGACACTATTGGTGGGCAAACACCATAGAATTGTGCCCTAGCAAAATGCATCAGCGTGTATGCATCACGCCACCATCGTCGGCCCCATACAAAGAGGTGCAATGTTCCCTGATGCTTTGTGTTTTTAAAGGGGCAAGGGCACCAAGGCGCTTTCTCCTTGGTAAAGGGCACCTCTATGAGGAAATTGTAAAATTCTAACTGGAACATCTCAAGGGGCACTGAGGCAATGACCAGGGGCAACAGAGGCATTGCCACCGTTGCCTCCTTGAAAGTATCAGGCCTGCTCTGGTAAAAACCATGTGATTATTATCGCTTTTGCGAGAATTGTTGGTTCTGAAAAGAACAGTGTTTGAGATTTAAGTAGAGGTTCTACGTTTCGAACAGTATGCTCTGGCTTTCTCAAGGGCCCAATTTCATAGAGCTGCTTAAGCACAAAAAGTAGCTAAGCACAACAAAATTATGCTTACCAGAATAAGGTTACCGACCACACTACCATGTCTCAAGCACAATTTGTGACTAGTATCCTGCTCAATTCTGCTTAGCAGAAAATTGTTCAACAATATTTTGTGCTTAAGCAGCACTATGAAATTGGACCCTGGAGAATGACGACAAGCAGAGCACACTGATCTCACGTTACCCTAGAGTGGTCCCCTGTCTTTAGGATAAAGACAGGAACTGGGCTTACAGGCCTAATGATTTCATTGGATACAATGATTTCATTGGATAAATGTGCAGTGACGTAAGCTTTCCATATCTGTGTTATGATTGGTCCGAGGTGATGTAGTTTGTCAGTTTTCACTTTTGATCGTCTGCATGCAGCGTGTGCATAATGTTTGTACATGCATGTAATGTTGTACATGCGCATGTGAATTGACTGCAAATCTCCATGTGAAATGGATGCAAGGTTAAAGGTACATCTGGCAGGATCTGGCCAGGCGCTCAAGGCAGGTATCTGGCATTATTCACGAGCCTCAAAGTGTGACGTCAGCTGTTCAGGCTAACGTTACCCCCAGTTCTACTCAGAACCAACAGCTTTCTTCCAAAAGAGATTTTTTTTTCTTCACATGGTTGCTACCCGTAGCTTAAACGTAGTCAGGTATTACTTCCATCACCATAAAAAGCTTCAAATATTACCATATGGTGATGTATGTTGCACAACGATTCTGGTTTTAGTGCGTTACTGCATTATCTAATCAAATGGGATGTTAAATATGCAGAGGCTCATGGCTAGATAAGAGGATTAAATTTTAATATATATATAGAGCCACCCAAACGATCTGTTCAAAATAAATTTAAGCTAAGTTTCTTTTGAACGACTCTACACTTAATGCATCCTGTGTTTGTGCTGGTAGTTTATTCCATTCAGCAAAAGTGCGTGGAAACGGAGAATAGTTGTAACAGCTTTTAGAAGCAGTTATGTGGATAAACAACGCTGTTGTATTTTTCTCTATGAATCTGATATGAACAGTCAACTCAAAAAGATTCGCCCAGGGTTCAAACTCCCAAAAATGTTCGGTATTTCCCTCCAAGTCTGTTCCACCTACTACTTATGATAAAACATTTTGTTAATTTTTAACAATAATAATAATAATATCAGAGTCCAGTGCACTTGACCGTTCAGCCACGACATGCCAATATGATATGTATCAAGTTGAAATGATATTTTGATGTATAAATTCAAATGAGCAAATTCTTCAAAGTGCATTGTTTGTTCCTTTTTTCCCCTTTCCTTATCAACAATCAATGGAAACGTGATTGGGAATTTTGTTTTTATTTTGTATATTTGACCTATATACGTTTCCTCAGGATGTGTTTTTATATTCATTATAACAAAGTTAATACTCGAGGATAGGTTTTAAAATAAATGGAATAAATTAATCCGCGTCAGGCAAAATTATAATAAAATATATGAGTAAATAAATATATGCCAAAGCAGTGTTTCTTTTTGTTGGATGGTTTCACTTTTGTGGTCTCGATGCGTTTTTATTTAGCTGGATGATTGGTCGAAATTAACTCGAATTGCTTAAAGGCACTGAACACGTTTGGTAATTGTCAAAGACCAGTGTTCTCACTTGGTGTATCCCAACATATGCATAAAATAACAAGCCTGTGAAAATTTGGGCTCAATTGGTCATCGAAGTTTTTATTATTTTAGTGAAAAAATACCTCTTTCGCAAAAACTACGTTACTTCAGAGGGAGTCGTTTCCTACAATGTTTTATACTATCAACAGCTCTCCGTTGCTTGTTACCAAGTAAGTTTTTATGCTAATATTTGTTTTGAGTCATTACCAAACGTGTACAATACCTTTAAGAAGCCGGCAGAGCTAGTGGGAAACAATTACTGTCCCTCCTGAAAAAGTGGGGGGCCAAAACACAAAGTTTGTGATTTTCTAGGATTTTTCCTGATTTTAGGATTTTCTCAAAATCTTTGAGCCTCCAAATTTTCTTGAAGAAAGTAAAGAGTCACCAAAGGGAGAGGGGAATAGTCCACATTGTGTCCAAACCTGTAGTATTGTATTTCTGGTGATGCACAGAGTCTGTAAATTCTCCTCAACTGCAACAGCTGGGAGATTTGGGTTCTAGAATAAGGGGGAACCCAGGCCCAGAGCTGTGTATTGAGAGAGTTGCGACATGAAGTGAAGGACCTGTTCTTCGGTCCTGGGTTGCTGGACGCCATTTTCGGTGCAAATGCAGCACAACCCAATGGGCAGACTAGTCTGCAGGGCTCAAATTTTACACTGGACCACAGGCCTGAGGCCATTAGTTTTAGTATTGGGCCTGTAAACTAAAGACTGGACAAGTCCGGAGGTCTTGCATTTTTCAAATGAATAATAAGACTTCACTGTGTGTGATATCCTGAACAAAAAAAATTATGTTGAAATGTTGACTTTGAGTCTAGTAAAATACCTTTCAATTCTATTGAGTAATGAAGTACAATAGTGTATACCCATAAAGACAAATGAGAAATAAAATGCATGTTAAACTGTGTCAGGAAGTTTTTTCTCATTTTGATTCGGGTCTTGTAAAAACACTTCTGGTCCAGTAAACATTTTGAGCGACAAGCCTTGTTGTCTTGTGGTTTCCCCCCACCCCCAAATTCGAGCCCTGGTCCGTCGCCCTGTGTTTGCCCATGCGTTTTTTGGACAAAAAATGGCTTCTAAATTCTAGTCGCAAGTTGTCACAACTCTCTAAATATACAGCTCTGCCCAGGCCTGCAAGCTTTTTTCAGGAATGTTCACATTTGGCAAATCTCATCCCTGCACTGCCCCACCAGGCCATCATTTTTTGGTGTATTCAGTGGCCTGAAGAAATGTTCACCAATCAGGGGCCAGCTGGCCACCGCTAATTTTGATTAATGGATGAGGCACATCAATCACAATGTTCTAATACTGTTAATGTGTTGGTCAATAACCTAAAATCTGAACAATAAATGCAGGGTTCTCCCCATGTACAAGCTAGCGTATCGGGCCGATACGCGTGATTTGCATGCCGATACGCCAACATTTCGGTCAAAAAACATAAAAAACATCAAGAGAAAACAATATAGAATGCTCCAGATTGTACAGAAGGGCTTTTCAAACCAAGATAAACACCAAGTAGAAATCATTCCGAAAACCTCGTTTCAATTCAGCGTGCTTTGGTCAAACATATCTTGATCCAAAATACCCCCCAGTTTTGAAAAAACCTGGGGAGAACCAGAGAAAACATTTTTTGAGACAGATTTTGTGTAGATAGGTCTAGCATGATAGACAAAAGACAAAAAGAATCAAATAATGCTGTTGCTGTCTTATTAAATTTGGTTACAATTACTGTGGACCAATTCTTCCAGACTGAAGTATAAATTTTATAAAGGCAAGAATCGCCCATAACACCCAATAGAAATGATCAAATAACACAATGCTTTCTGATAATTTGCTTGATTTGTTTCAAACCTGTACACAGAACTTCTTTGACAAGTTGCCTGTCAAGGATCAACTTACATTCAGAGACTGTCGTGATAAAGTCCCTAAAGAGGGGCTCCAAGGTCAAACTAAGTTTTGTGATGCACTGATTTTCCAATAGATAGAGTCCTCATGAAAGTGGGGTAAACAAAATTTACAAGTCTCTAACCTCACGTTAAACAGTGTAAAATGCCATTTTATTTGATACACTTTCAGAGCGAAATTGTCTTCTTGCTTTGCCCGATTTCCCCCAGTTTTGCCCAAATTTGGGAGGGCAGTTCCCTGCCCCCAGGGTCATGAGCACACACTGCCAAATCTTCTTGATCGTAGATGAAATACACTTTGGCTGACACACATTTTTCTGCTATAGTAAGCACAACAACTTGCTTACCGGTAAACAGCTTAATGAAATTGGGCTCTGGTCTTTGAAGAGTCTGTTTAGAATAAAATATTGGCAAATTTGCTCACCAAGAGTTCGTATCAAGCAATATACATTATTGACAAAAATGTTGATACGAAACCTGTTTCTGCTACTTGTTTTGGTCAAAAGCTAGAAGGGAACCAGTTTCAGACAATATATATATCATAACAATTTTGATTGGTAATCAGTCTCTATTAAGCAAGATTTTCCTTACGATGACAAAAGTTGTGTCTTCTGAAGTAGCATCCTTGCCAAATTTGACACAGTTGCTTAACGCAGCTGCTTAGCATTTAACAGTTTGGGACCAGTCATAAGTATCATACATTACATTGCATTGGCTGGTAGCCTGCTTTTACCATTAAAACAGTACTTTTTCAGCTCACCAAATGTGGAAGCTACAACACCTCTATGAACTTTGACCTTGTTCATAAATAAACATGAGCTATGATTCACTAGCTTCTTTCACTTTCCGAGCTTCCCTTCTCTGTTTGCCTTTGTTTAAGTAGGGTTCGACGTTCATTTCAACTGGGACTGTCTCTAGTTTGTTGATGGTGACTTTAACTGTGTATGTTCCGTAGTCAGTTATTGGTTCCTCTGGTAGCTCCAACGCGTGGTCTGGTACCACAACACCCAGCTGGAACAAAATGATCAAAAGGCATTTATTTAGGCTGTCACACTCGATTTGAGTAAAGAAAAGTTCAGAAAAGTTGCATCCCCTTAAGGTGATCCCTCTGCTGCCGCTTCCATGGTTTTATCTTAAACTTGGGTGTGATCCCTGGTTATACAGGTTGTATGGCTTCTGACTGGCACCCCCGAACAAAGATATTGACAAAAAATTAAAAAAACAGAACAAAAACAAAGAGTTGTTCGGGCTAAATGCCCAAACACCTAAATAGGGGGAACACCAACATTAGGGCTAGGACTGTTTACACAACACAAACTGAATATACATTGTGTAGATGAATCGTGTTGTGTATTGTGTAGATATCACCACATGATATCATATTGCAGGCTGGCATAGTTTATCTATCATTCAAAACTACAGTGGGTGATTTTGAATGGTCAGAGAGTAGGAGGGTTATTGGGGCAGACCTTTCAGCCAGAACAAACATCAATATTGACAAAACAATGTTGTTGACAAATACATCGTCAATTCCTATCCAAAATGGAGTTTAGACTTTCCCAATAATTGACACCAATTTCCGTCTGAAATTAAAGGTCAATTTGTATGAAACTCACATGTTTATTGAAGGCGTGGATAACGGCCTCTTTGGGAAGGGTATCCCAATGTGGAACTGAACGCATCTTCACCATCAGTTTGTGCTTCTGCAGAAATGCTATCGTCTAGTTGAGATAAAACAGACCATCAAAATGTTTATTCTAATACATTACTAATAAATATAATAAATAAATGAATAAAAGCATCTGAAAAGAAAGAAATGTGAGAACTCTAAACAAGTAGGTTGCACCTGTAGTTTTTAGTAGCCCACAGGGCAAGTTGAGAAGTGGTGTTTACTAGCCTGAGCACTTTTTACCAGACAATGTGCGCCAGGCTAATGTTAAGGGTGAGGCCTTCGGCAATCTGACCATTTCAAACTCGCGCCTAACATTTAGTACTTTTTTAGGAGATACAACATTTTTGCACTGACACAACGAAACACAGGTTGAGGGTGCTCACACTCGAGGATGACCAACAAAGTGCTCGATGGATAAAATGCACCAGCTCAAACCTTCTCTAAGACCGGGAGGCCTGGAGAAATGTGATCAAGCCAGGCCGACACGACCACAGATGCGTCTGAACCTCAAACAAGCAAGGTTAAACCAAGCCGTAGTAATAGAACATGTAGTATTGGAATGGAAACAAATGACTTAAGAGTGATTCTAACAACATAAGTATTATAATTTAGCACCATTTAAAAACAATTCAACTATCTACTTTGTGAGAGGTGCAGCGCCCTCTTGTGGTTAAATACAGAAATGCACTGGATGATCTTTGACACTCTTATAATGGGAGCTAGAAAGTAGAGCTAAACACGAGTCTGTATCCTGAAGAGTAGCCTCAATAAATACCTACTAGAGAACCCAAGAAATAGTATTAGTCACTACACATGTTAAAGATAAGACAACATTGTGACATGCTTGAATGAATGTTCTATTCTAAACAAGCTCAGCAGGAGGGAAGACAATTTCTCCAAACAAGAAGATAAAATGATAAGCTTACTTTAAGTGCAGTTCCTGTCAGAACTTTCTCCGATCTCTGTTCTTCCCTTTCCTGTAAACAGTAAGATAAAGAAAGAAAAAATACTTCAAAAACTTATTTCAATGAATGTTTAAACCCTTTTTATTCAATGTCTTAAAGGTATCGTACACGTTTGGTGAACTTCTCCCATGTTTTCTCTGACAACAAATTTCATTCAAGGTGAATTAATTGCGGGTAAAAAAACCTTGTCCTGATCTGTACTTATCTGCTGGTTGTTCTGGACTACTTTTGACAAGGTCCTGTACACCGCGTTTACACTCAATCCAGAAAGGTGGATTGAGATACGGCATTTTTATCACGACCACAGATCAAGATCTTGTGTCGCATTTACACCAGTTCTTGATCCAGCTCTCTTTTGATCACAGCAATCACAAAAAACACAAGCAAAAACCCTGCCATTTCTAGCAAAACCCGAAATGACCACATTAATTAGCTGTGTCTGATCCACCTTTGCGTTTACACTTGTTTCTTGAATCCACTTTGCTGGATCTGATCCACCAATTGCAGGGTTCAAACCTCCTCAAAGGTTGAATTAAAATTTCAGGATCTTGAACCTGGTCTGATCCTGCTTTTTTGTGTTTACACTAGCTGTTAATCCACATTGCTGGATCAGATCCGGTGTGGCAGGAGATTCTGTCCCCCCGGAGATTCTGTCCCCCCATAAGGCAAACTGTGCACAAACTTCTTTTGATAGCGCCCTCTTTTGAATCTACCTCCTCCAGCCCATGTTAGTTTCCTGTATGGGGACAGAATCTCCGGGGGGACAAATTTCCCTGGGACACCGGGTCTGATCCACCTTTCTGGATCTAGTGTCAACGGGGTCTGAGTGATAAGAACACAATTGAAATGATTCAATTTTTCAGTATGTGAATGTACTTGCATTTCTTTCCTGTACAAATTCTTTGATGTTTTCGGGAGAGGCGTAAGCGGCTCTGTTCTTGGCCAGGAGCATATTACGACCAATGCCTTTGCTGACCGTGACCACATCCCCTTTCATTCCGATACCTGCAGGAAGAATTTACAATGAAAAATGAAACAAATTAATTCCACAGTTCATGGAAAATTACTTCAAAACATAAACACTGAATTTACTTCAGGAAAAAAATCTTTTGACGGAACTCACAGACCTGTCATGTTTACAAGACAGTTTAGTAAAACAAAAGCTTCTAGTTAAAAATTATAACAATAAGCTTTCATGGGATTTGAGGCATTGTAAGGTGAGTTATCAATGTATATTCGGTTTTTGGTAAACACCATGTGTATATCTACTTCGCTGTGTAGATATTGTTCTTTGAGAACTTATCTTGCTATTTATTTTACTGCCGCAGAGTAGATTTCGAAATTCGGGACCACTAAGTTCTGCTTATTAACTACTACCTGGGAGGAAGGTGGGAAACGGCCGGGACTACTACTTTCGCTTAGTAGATCAAGGGGGCTTCTAGTTATTAACTTCACTGCTGCGGAGTGAGTTCTTAATTGGTCTCAACATTTCGACTAGCTTGCTCTAGCCATCGTCAGGGGACTATGTGAGACACGTTAGTATATTTATAAGTATTCAGGGGTTTCACTGCTCTGATTGGTTCGTCTTCTGCTGATGCTTTTTGCTTCTTCCAGAAGAATAGGGATTCTTACGTGAAACGTCTTCAGTGAGAATAAGCGTCATTTTTGCCTGTTCCTCAAGCATCGTGTCTCCTTCCCACACGTAGACTTTGTGCTTCCGTTTAGCTCGATGCGGTTTCTTTCCAAATGAGGGTACCAGTGGCGGGAATCGATGTCGTAGGTTAACTATATTCTGCCAAATTCAGAAAATTCACACAAAGAGTTAATTAAATCACACCTAATGACTTGGTTGATTTCTCTTACATTAATTCTTCTCAACAATACTTAACTATTTAAGCTGAAATTTTCATTGGGATACCTACCACGAGTTGATTCTTTAGTATACAGCTATCGAAGAACTTGCATGCATACCACTGTTACCCCCCCCCCAAACTTTAGTTTGAATATAATTTCATTCTAAATACCTTGGTCATTTAAATGCTTCTTCACAATATTCTTTTGAGACGAAGATGTTGAATTGAAAAAAAACAAGACCATCGGACTTGTCCTGTCTTGAGTTTACTGGCCCAACACTTTATCCCTGATGCAATTATTACATCTATTGATACTTTTGAAGTTGGGAAGGTAGTGCATTCTGCTCTACCAGCCAAGCTCCTAGTGGATGATACCCATGCCTACATCTTCACGGACTGTGAAGGGGGTAACCCTGTTTCAGCCCCAGGAGTAGGTGGCAACGTGCCCCTGGTGGCAGTTGATTTGGGTCGACAGCCCAAATCAGTTAAGTGTAGCCCTCACCTTGAAGTGGTCGTCTGGCCTTGTGATCTTAGGTGATCTCTCATAAAAAAATAATACAATAATACAATATGATCTTACCCTTTGTTGTTGGGATACTACTGTTGCACTCTTGCATAAACTCTGCATGAGATGACGGCCACCCGATAGCGCGGCTAAAGCCATAGTTTAGAAGTAATATACTGGTTTATAACTTGCTGGAAGAAAATTTAAAAAAAAACACTGATAAATAGTTTCTACTTTCTAATGTTAACTTTAAAAACTCCAGCATAATTCTATTAAGATTTACGTTGTGTAGAAGTACGCATTAAAAAAATAAAGTGTTTTATTCCAGCCACCCTACTAAAAATGCTGACCAGAACAGTTACAAATTGTGATAATCCTAACTCTCCATCCTCCCGATAACACTAACATAGAAAAATGTAGACAACTGGGGTGCAGCGTGCCGTACTCCTTTTTGTTTTGTTTTTTTACATCTTCGGTTGAACTAGTACGACCGAAGATGTGAAAAGTTAAATAAAAAGGAGTACAGCGCCCCAGTTACTAGGTCCAAGTAAGAAAAATGACAGGCATATATATAAAATTTAACCTAAATTAAGGGAAATTTAATAATGTGGCAGTCGGTTACAACAAATCTGCCTTTGCCCTTTCTTTACTTTATTTCAGCGAATCAGGTCAGCATTTCAAAATCAAAATAATTTTTTTTAGATTCAAGTTTTTTAAAATTATGTTATTACTATAAAATACAATAAATACAATACAACTACAGTACAAGTTTTATTGGAATAGCTTGGTTGGTTGCCCTTGCATTTCATAGCCACTCCCTCTTCTTAAATATGAATCAACCCAGCTGACCAACAAGCAATCGACATGCTGCATGAGCCCCTAGCCACGATATATGCAATAAATAATAATGACCCCATGATGGGGATGCCAAAGTTACAGACAGACAGTACGGTGCACATGCGGCAATGGCAACTTTCGCAAAATTTTTGACATTTTTTATGACCATACTGAGGCATTTAAAAACTTACCCGCAAATTGAAAAGATGAAAATTATTCCTTGATAAAATATACACTGTATTATACTCTTTGTTTGTGAACGTAATCTACTTTTCTAAGAGAATTTGTCTTGTGCACGATTAATGCAATAGAAATTAGCACCCACGGAGGCCGCCATGTTGAAAAAGAGTGTCCTTGATCAATATTACTTTAATTTGGAATTCAAAATGTATTTGTTTAAAAAAGATAAATATATAAATATTTTAAACAAAAATTATGTTGTTAAATTTGTTTATTATAAATTTAAATATATGCTTTATTTTGTTAAAATTTACTTAAAAAAAAGATAACTATTTATTTATTTTTCTGAGAGGTTGAAAACGGGATGAGGTCAAACGAGTTCACCAAAACTTAGGGGTGGGATTGTTTTCTTTCCGCCGCACTCCGCACTCTCGCAAAACTAACTCTTCTTTGGTTCGGGTACTCGAAATTTAGCTTTTATGACGTGTAGTTTTTTGTTGTCTGAAGTACAGTCATGCTTTGATATACAGTTATTTTTGAATCAAAGATTTCGCCCACCCTACCTGCGGAAAGATACCGAGGACAAGTCTGAAGTCAAACAACAGTCAGCTAAAAAATGGTAAGAAAGATTACTGCTGAGTAAGACAAACAAAACATTACAATGTCAACATCACACCAACTTTTGTAAAGAAGACAATGAAGAAATTTCACTTTCAATTTTAAAACCATGAAAACTCCAAAGACTAAAGAGGGAAACCCACGCAGTCAGGTAGGTAGGACTTGACAGGCAGGGAAGAATCCACCGAGCCAACCTGACTGCCCAGTTAGTGACAGAAATACAGTTTTACCTGTGAAACCGTTTTTAGTTGGTCATCATACTGCAAAATTTGTAAACATAAGGTCTATCGCCAATACCACCACCTGGTTGACTTCGCACAATGGTCGAAAGGCATTGTGGGAAGGAAAAGGGAGCACAGTTTGCCCCTTTTTCCTTCCCACACTACTACAGTGCCTTTCGGCCATTCAGCAAAATCAACCAGGCAGTATTGGCGATAGACCTTATTGTTGATCATCATTGTGTGTGTTTTAAGCATTCTCTCGGCCAAACTAAGACTCTTGAGTAGACCTATCGTCTGTGAGTGAGTGACCTTTCTGACCCTATTTGGACATGTCTTTAATTTTATTCAGAGATTTCGATTCTGTGGAGGATTGGACTGCCCGGACTGGGTATTGGCTGAAATCAGCATCTTGTCCAAAATTGTAAGTAAGATGAGTTTTGTCAGAATGGAAAATGTTAATAGTGAAGTTAGACGTTCTTTTAAATTTGTTTTTCAGATAATACTTTCTGATCTGTTGAGACGATTACTTCTCAATTACATTGATTTTTACAAAAACGATCACTTTAGTTTTATGGACTTTTGATATACATGAAAGATTAGCCTGTCTGTAGTGTTATTTAGTAAAGGAAATGTTCTTTTATCAAATGGTGTATTATTAATGGTGCATGATGCGCAGTGCACTTTATACACTCGCATAGCTTATTCTAAATGTACACATAGGAATGATGGCATGTGGCCGAGTGGATAAGAGCACCGGACTCGAGCTCTGGTGTTTCTAAACAGCAGAGTGTGGGTTCGAGTCCCGGTCGTGACACTTGTGTCCTTAAGCAAGACACTTAACCATTATTGCTTCTCTTCACCCAGGAGTACAAATGGGTACCGGCGAGAGCTGGACTGGCAGCCTGTTCAGGGGGAATAGAAAAATTCTCAGTTGATGAATGCCAAGGAAACCGGATATAAACACCCGCCTGATGAGCCATATTGGCTCAGAACAGACTTTACTTTACCTTTTACACAAAGGAATTGACCCCCAAAAAGGTAGAACAAATGGTAGACGTGCATTTGGAGTGTGTTCCGCATCTGCAAGAAGGTCAATTGGTGGTTCTGAATAGAACCAGTATGAGCTGATGAGTGAGTTCTGGAAACCTTTCTTCAGAGTCGAACGTCAAAGTTCAAGCCTTTACTTTTGTACAATTTTCTTGTGTATTTCAGACATCTGTGAAGATGAAATTACTCTGTGTTCAAGTCATCAAAGATCTTCTTGGAGACAGTATTGACGTGAGTTACTAAGATTAAAAAATAGCGTCCTCCCAAAGCTGTTGGGATATGTTATGATCTAAAGAAAGTTCTTTAATTCACACCAAGAATTGTACACTAAATTTGCACTTGCCTGTTTCTGTTAGGGCCATGTCACACAAGGCTATCTATAAACACTTTCCAGTCTGGCACTTTTCCAGTTACATGCGCCATCGTGTTCAGGGGCAGATTTGTATATTTCTTACTTTGATCCTTTATTTGGGTCGTCTGGAATAAATGTGTTTTTTGTTTATGTTTGTTACAGTATGAGAAAGTGTACAAGCTAACAGCTGATGCAAAGTATGGTGAGTTTAGCTTGTCTCTTTGTGAAATGAAATCGATTTAGTGGTTGCTTTTTTAAAGTCAGGTTTTTAGAAGCTTTAACAATATTAGTTTCATCACTTGATGGGAAGTTACTTCCAGTCAGTCATTTCATCCATAGAGACGATGGTATATTCACACGCGTAGAATTGCTCCTGTACTTCGGCACAATGATGTAGTCTAGCGGAACGTTCTGGTGGTCTAATGGATTACGGACGTGTGCCCAAGAGAACGTTCTTTTGCTGCTAAAACTTGCCCGACTGTTGAGACACTCCCTTATCATAATTACGGTCATTGTATTCATTGTTTTGCAAAATAGGCTTCTAAAAATGTTGTTAAACCTTTTTTCTTGACAGAAACTGGTGACGTGAAAGCCAGTATTGCAGCGCTGAATTTTATCTTGTCAAGTGCAGCTAAGTACAATATAGACGGGGAGTCTCTATCCAACGAGTTACAACAGTTGGGTTTACCCAAAGGTGAGGTGTAAGAATAATGACTTTTCTAGGAGTTTCTCAACTCAGTGATGAGAATGCTACCTCAAGCAGCCAGGCCTGGAAATTTCCTCTTTTGAGAGGGCAAGGCCATTTTCATTTTATTTTTTATTATTTTTTATTATTTACCCTGGGGAGACTTCTCAGCAAAACACTGTTTTTCAGAGGTGCCCAGCAGCTAGGAAAACCAAATTTTAAAAAGTTGCTGTCGTAATTAAAATTTGAACTTTAACAATATTTGTACTTTTCCATTGATTTACAGAACATTCCTCAGCTGTGTGTCGGTCCTACCAGGATAAGCTGGAAGCTTTACAGAAGAAATTTAAAGAGCAGAGCTTCAGAGGTGAACTTTTTATTATGGATTTAGAGTGATAAGAAAGGACAAATATGCCATACTGCATCTATGGCTAGAATTCTGAAAAAGTCCTATTCTTCAATGTTGACGCTGCAGCCAGCAGTTGTAGCCGTAGCCAAAGTCACTTGATTTGGACGCTGACAAATTCTAGATCATTATGTGCTGATTTATATTTATTTATTTCAATTCTCAAGTAGATAAAAAAGTAAAATAATGCACATTGGTAAAAACATTAAAAGTTACACCAAGAGCAATTCAAATACAGAGGAAGGAAAGAGAACCAGCTGGAGCCCGAAGAATTGCCTAAAAGAAAACAAAGTACCTGTCTAGAGGCTCTCCTCTCCAGCTGGTTTTAAAAAAGAACAGTAATTGATTGAAAAAATATATATGTATATCATGTCAATATCAATATAACAAATTATAAATACGCATTTATATACACACACAAGATCATTCCAGATAGAATCAAACATTTGCCCAAACGTTATTACGTCTTTGGTAAAGTCTTTCCAATCTGCAATTTTTTTTTTCTTCGGACAGTTTCGAAGCTGGAGGCAGTTGATTGGCGAGTGGATTATATTCTTGGTTCCAGTGAACTGAAAGACGTCAACGAGCCCAGCGTCCAGCTCAGACTACACATCAAAAACCCAGACGACGACTCGGTTGAACCAGTCAGCTTTAACATCTCGGCAGATAAATTTAGAATTTTACTCAGTGGTGAGTTCACAAAGATTTCAATTTTTACAAGCTATCTTCTGTTCTTTAAACTTTGCTTTTCATTTTATCAAGTAATATAAACCACAAGGGAAACTGACTGGGTAAATTTTAAATAATTTAAAAAAATTGAATAGAGTGGGATGTGAACCAACGACCTACGGATTAACATGCCAGCGCTCTACCAACTGAGCTATCTAGCCCTATGTTGACGGTCTCTCTTTTTTGTCAATACCTTTTTTTCGGGGGTGCCAGTCAGAAGCTATTCAACCTGTAACTGCCATGTAGCCAGGGATCAAACCCTAGTTTACAATACAGTCTGGGAAGCGGCAACGATGTGAACTTGGGTGTGATCCCAGTAAACGGTTGTTTGACTTTTGACTGGCACCCCCGAACAAAGATATTGACGAAATAGGGAGACCGCCAACATTGGGGCTAAATGGCTCAGAGGACTGACACGTTAACTTGGAGGTAGCAGGTTCAAATCCTGCTCCAGTAAACTTTTTATTGTTCAAACCAAAATTATGTTAAATCTTCTTAAATGTAGCAACTTTTATATGTGATTTCCCTTCAAAGTATTCATAAATGTTTGTTTTGGGTTTTTTTCAGAATTGAAGCAGACACAGCAGCTTATGGATGGCGTTGCATAACACAGCTACCACCCCAAGAGGAAATACTGTAAATATATTTTATATTCCCGAGTGGGATTCGAACCCGTGACCGTCCCACATTCTACTGCAGATGTTATAACAGCTACAAGAGGCTAGTTCAAAGGGCTCGGAAAGTGCACAGTGCTCATGCTGTATAGACTGTGCAAGTCTCCCGCAAATTGGAACATTTTTGGGACCACTTTGGTCCCACAAACATTGCTTTAACGCATGAAGGAAACAAACGCGAGACTTGCACGGTCTATTTGTGTAGGGGAAAACCAGTTCATGTAATGCCATACTTAAATGTTTTATATTTTCATTAGTTTGACCTAATTATACCATATTGCTGGCTGGCATAGTTTATATATCATTCAACACCAGAGTGGATGATATTGAATGGTCAGACAGTAGGAGGGTTGACTGTGTACTGTGTAGATGCATTCACCACATGATATCATATTGCAGGCTGGCATAGTTTATCTATTCTTTAAACCACAATGGATGATATTGAATGGTCAGACAGTAGGAGGGTTAAGTTCCCCTTAACACAGTTAAAAAACACCAAAAGAACACAAGTGTAACTGGGATTTGGTTTATTTCAGGAGCAAAACATCTACAGCCAAAAAATTAACAAATCAGAGATTAGTTTTTCAAATAGTTATGAATAAATTAACAACTAATACACATGAAGTATGTGAGATATGTAACTTAAACTCTGTTTCGGATTTTTTTACTTGGCAATTCACATCTGTTCGATATAAAATAAAGTTATAGCTATTACAAAGCTGCCTATCTCAGTACTGTAATACCTAAATGAAAATAAAATTATCATTAAATTAACTTTTATATATTTCGAGCTCAAATAGTAAATCTTTAAGAGGGGGGAGGCAGTTTAAACATTTCAAAATAAAAGTCTACTAGCACTGTTAAAATAAACCACTGTTTAATTGAAATAATACAAAAAGTTTGTGTTTACTTTGAAACTACTGGATGAAATTATATTGCTTTCAATAATATTGCAATAAAGACGATGACAATTCAACCACTTTAACTTTCAAATGGTGCAGTAATTTTTCATGTCTTTATACTAAGTTTCAGTTATGACTTTCAGTCTAAGAAACCAGAAATTAAATGGTCAAATAAAAAAAATATTTTGAATAACGTAACAGTGTTGTTCTTTATAAAAAATGGTTTGACCGTAAAAAAAAGTTTGGATTACAAATGTATCTTTGTTAAAAGATGGATAATCTGTACTGCTATAGACGATGTGACCTCTGACGTCATTCGAAAACCATAACATGATGCGCGCGCATGTCGCCGGGCAAAACCTTTGTGTACTGACAGCCAGCTATAAAGGACACGCAATGTTACCATGAGTACGCGTCTTCTTGCCCGGCGGAAACGAGTGTTTTGTCAACAGAGGGCGGTTTGAATGTAAACAGAGGTCACATCGTGTATAAACTGTATCATTATTATTTTGTTTTGCAAATGAATAGTCAAAATATATTTTAGTATTTAATGAATGAAGATATTAAATACCCTACACCAACTTGAACATCCATAAATGATTTGTCATTAAAACGTAATTTTCTTGTTTGAACGCTGTCAGAGTCACAAACCTGAGTATCGTGCGACTTTTAACATCTACCCAAAAGTCCTTCAATACAATAAATAACTCCGACACCATCCATCGGTGGATTTTGTTATACGACGGCCTGTTTTAAAGAGGAAGGGAAATGTCAAATTCGATTTTGTGATGTACTCATTTTCCAGAAGATAGAGTCTTCATGTAAGTGGAGAAAATATTACAAGTCTCGAACCTCACGTTAAAATGGTGTAAATTACCATTGCATTCAATACCCTTCCAGTAAACAAATATGTCAACATCCAAAACATCTGATAACATCATTCTGAGAAAAATGGGTCTCGTCATTTTGGGGGATGTTTTGATTTATTCCCCGACTTTCGATAATATTTAATAAAAACAGCCTTTTGACTGACAAAAAATTCCTCCTTGGAATGTAAAGATCCATTAGTTGTTGAAATCAAATGACGTAATGTTTCAAATTTCGCTTTTAAAAAGTCGGTTATGAACCAAAACATCCTTGGACAAAATTGTAAAGACCCATTTTTCTCAGAATGATGTCATCAGTTGTTTTGGATGTTGGAACTCTTTGGAAATTTAGTGCATCATAAAATTTAATTGAATTGGTCATTTCCCTTCCTCTTTAAACTTGTTGTCAAGCTAGAAAATCAACAAGATGAGGTGAAAGTTTACTTCAATTTTAAGTTACGCTTTTTTAATACAACTTTCAGTTCCATATGCAGGGATGAGAAATTTCAAACTTGTGTCTGAAATCAGACCCTTTTATGTTTTCCTGTGGAAAAAATGAGCCGTTAGTATCTTCAGATATATAGAAATCCTGCTCTTTGATATAAAAGGTTGACCAGCCAAAATTACCACAGTTACCATTGATGTGACTGGTACCCCACTCATTTCTTGCTTAGCAAAAAAATCTGCTTAGCAGAATTTTCTGCTAATCAGCTTTATGAAGTTGGGCCCAGTTAGCTTGTTATTTCACTAGTCCACCACCTTTTTTATTGGTCCATAGTTCAAGTGAAATAGGGATGCTTTTCAACACTGAACTAGCCAGCCGGACCACTTGGGGATAATTTTGACTGGTCCTCTGGTGGTTTAACTGGCAATTGGCCAGCGGACCACTATTAAGGGAGAAAGCTGCATAACTCAAGGGGTTACCAAAAGGTGGAAAATGCCATCATTTCAACATACCTCCTGAAATTTGGATCCTAGTTTCAGACCCTTGTGTCAGCAATAAGTCTCACCGCTGCATATAATAACCTTGTACATAAAACATTCATTACAATGGAATAATTGCAATAACATTTCAGCAATTAGAAATGCTATGTCATTATTTACAACAAAATAATGTTATTAGTTTATCATCGAGCATGCACTTTTTTTCTTTGTACAGCTTGAGCACACATTTGCAGCAAAAGTATTCAATAACTTAATCGTCAAAAAACAAAATTTGGCTCTTTTAGAAACGGAACAGATTTGTCTTCATGAGTAAATATTTTAGGGAAGAACTTCCTTTTTTTAAAGATCAGAATGAAAGAAAAGATACACTGTTTCTTTTCAGAGAGTGTCAAACTCATCAAAAATTGAAGAAATGTCAATATTTTGCTTGAGACAATGTTGTCAATTTTTGACAACTTCATGAAATTGAAATTTATACAAAGAACAGTCCGGTTAACCATGCATTCAAATGAATACATAAAAACATTGATATATTTTTTCCCCTTAAGTTCTCACCACCAAGCGACCCTTGAAACAAAAGTAGGAAAATGTTATTGAGCACAGGGCTGCCATGCATTAGTAACGGCCTTCAAAGACTATATGAAGCTATTTTGTAACCATAATCTTGTTCTGATTTTCTGAGGGTAAAACAAAATTAGATAAAATAGGATAAAATATCAGGCCTGCATTACTTGGGCTCACAATTTACACAGGCCTGTGATTTTAGCATCGGGTCAGTCAATTCATGACTGGACAAGTTCAATGGTCTTGTGTTTTTTTCAACTGAATACCTCACTGTGTAATATCTTAAACAAAAACAAATTATGTTTAAATGTTGACTTTGAGTCTTATAAATATCTTTCAGTAAGACAAATGAGATAAATCTTCTCCTAGTGCTTATTCAAATAAAAATTATTTGTTAAACTGTGCAGACAGTGTTTTTTCCTCATTTTGATTCTGGTCTTATAAAATAAATTCTGGTCTAGGAAAATTGTTGAGCTTCAAGCCCTGCGGTCTTGTGGATTTTCCCCAAAAGTTCAAGCCCCGATTACATAAAGTTTTAATCTGAAACTGATCGGTCGCTTGTTGTACAACTTAAACGAAAGTCTTCATTAAACTCATTGACACAAGTTTTGTTGTTTTAGTTAAGCTTTGTTCTCAAATATTGACCAAGTTCTCCTTGGATACGAAGAAGAAAAGAAAACTAAAACAATGAGTTGTTTTCCTCTATTAGTATATCTGAAATAGTACATTTAAGACTTCAAAAGTAAAGAAAAACAATGTTTTACTTAACACATATTGTAATAAGTCGAACAACCCATGGAAAGAGTTCCGATACAACACCTCAAAAGCAGGGTTCCCTTGAACTTTTTCGGTCATTAGCCAGCAGGACCAGTAAACTAATCAGGGCCAAATTTCATAGAGCTGCTTAAGTAGAAAATATTGCTTAACAATTTTCTGCTAAGCAGAAATGAGCAGGATACCAGTCACACATTGTACTTGTGACTTGGTAGTTTGGCTGGTAACCTTATTCTGGTAAGCGTAATTTTGTTATGCTTAGCTGCTTTTTGAGCATAAGCAGCTCTATGAAATTGGGTCCAGTTCGCTATAAATCCACAAGCCTTTTCACTGCTCTGATATCTTGTCATTTGTATCCAACATTGATTTGAAGCCAACTGGAAAATCTTTAGCTGTCGAAAGCGGTTGGACCAAAGTTATACTGGTCCTCACATATTTTAACAGGCCTTTGGCAAGCAGACCACTCTTAACAAAGAACGCTACTCAAAAGCATATAAAGTGTTTTACAATCGCATTAGAAAATAGAATTAGCTGTTGCAAACTGCTTACCGACCAAAAGGGCTCATGGTATAAATGCGAAAAATAGTTAATGGCCTGACATTTCGACCCTAGCAGAATCATTCTCAAAGGCTAAATGACAACACAACCATTTAGGCTTTGAGAAAGACTCTGCTAGGGTCGAAATCTCAGGCCATTTACTTTTTTTTCTTCACATTTTCATTAAGTAACAGCTTTACAAAAACACACCTTTGGTTTGAATTATCAATTTAGGTAGAAGAAAATATATAACTAAGTTTATAATACTTATGGTAGGATGCACCATTAACAAGGCTGAGAGAAGGAGAGGCGGGGGGAGAAGGGATTTAGAAATTGTCAAATCCTGGCATCGGAAACTCGGCAGCAAAGCACTCAACTTCATTCCTCAGTTTAACAACCTTCTGTTGAATCTCTGGGTTTGTTTCGATGACCGCAAAGTAAGCTTTGTTGTCTGAACCTGTAAAATTTACACCACCAAGAAAAAATAAATAAATGAAACAGTATGTTCACATACACATAGCGAACTCTTTTGATCTCCAGCTTTTTTTAAACATATAATTAGTTTATCTTTTTCTCAAAAGTGCTACAATGGAACTGCTTGTAGGTTTTCCCCCTTGGGTAGCCAGGCCTGAAATTACACGGAGGCCATGGACTGCGTTGCCCCTGGTCTTGGCCTTGATGCCCCTTCAAAAGTGTCCCATAGACTTTCAGATTTTACAATGGAAGTGCCTTTCGCAAAATGAAAATGGCCTTGCCCTCTCAAAGATGTAAGGCCTGGGTAGCCATTTTTTCGTAGGGGGCGGGCATTCTAAATTTGAGCAACCGTATATAAAAAAAATTAAGAACATGAAAAATATATATATATTTACTCCTTAAAACACTTCTTGATGCCCGCAAAGTTGTGAGGAAAATGAAAATATATAGAAGCAAGTTTGTCACGAGTGTAAAATTCCAAAACTCTGTGCCCTTCAACTACAACCTCCACCCCAGGGCTATAATTTCGAAGGAGGAAACACTAATTTAACTCCCATTTTTCTTATAAGAATTTACCAGTAATCTTCTTGACATCTTGACCGATGGCGATGCTGCGATCGATGAAATCCACCACTTGAAGAAAATCGGCTTCTTTGAAATTTCTTGAGGTCAGCGCTGGTGACCCTGGCGTTAGAAAGTCATCAAAGAATAAAAATTTACCACAACATCAACAAAATATTGTTACCTCATCTCTTGCCTGCATATCTGACGCCACACTTTGAGGTTCGCGAACCACACCAGATACCTACCTTTACAACCTGGCAGCTTCCTGCCAGATGTACCTTTGACCTCACATGCCATCCTACTGTGACTGTATAGTACACACACACATGTACACACACAGTATCAGTCTTGTAGTTCTTCGTCATTGCAATATCCAATGAAACCATTGGGTTTTGTAAGACCAGTCTTTATCCTCGCGGATAGAGACAGGGAACCAGTCTACCTCATCTCATGTATCCCACAACCTCAGGGGTCAATGGGACACAACTGATGACTTCCCAACCATCTCTCTCAATGCCTATTATGTCCTCTAGTGCCCTCTTTGAGTTTACAAGCTGTATTCCCGTCCTCTCTGTGATGCTGTCGTCCCATCTCTTTTACTCTCTCTACAACTTTTCCGTCCTACATTAACTGTGGAAATTGTCTCTAACTCATTTGTTGTTCAACCCCCAGAAAGATGCAATCCCCTTTTTCAAACTTTGAGTTTGAAAACTTGTTTTTGTTCTTACGTAAACCAACCCCACATCCTCAAAGCCCAGAGCTACCCAAGAAAAATCTCAACATACCAAGTCTGAGACCGCTAGGATGAAGAGCACTTTTGTCACCGGGGCAAGTGTTCTTGTTGACTGAGATGGCGCACAGTTCTAAGACGTGTTCTGCCTGAGCTCCATCCACACCTTTGGAGTGAAGATCAACTAAGACCAGGTGGTTGTCGGTACCTCCTGAAGACAATTATCAAGAAATGTAGAGAGACGTTCAGAAACACAAATCTCTCATTCACTTTTTCATGAAGGTGCCCTAATTTGTTGAATCTCTCATAACTTTTTCTTTCTTAGAGATAGCAAGATATGAAAAAGAATGCCAAACAGGGTTTAAGCCTAGATCTGGTGCAAAACCTGTTGGTCCCCATTTCCCCAGATCTAGGCTCTTTGTGTTAGCAAACTATATTCTTATCCACTTTTTGGTGTCGTCGTCCCGTCTCGTTCATTGCATGCTAAAGGAACGCTTCAGTAGCACAAGAGAGATTTTCTAAACAATGTCTTAATACTATGGTGTTCAGCTTAGCTTAGTGATTTTTTCCCTGCCTTTCACCTCTGTGAACCCCCCCCCCTTTGAAACAAAAACTGAAATCCAATACCTGAGGGCCTCCGAATACACTGAGTGGATATACAAGTCTACCCCTCTCATCTACAGGAGCCAATTTCATAGTACTGCTTAATGGTAAGCAAATTTTCATGCTAACTATAGCAGAAAAATTTGCTTAAGCGCAAGCGTATTTCACAGGTTAGCAAGAAAATTAGGCGGCCAGCTTGCGCGTTTGCCATGGATTTGCATTGTAACATCATTCATTTTCATACAGTAAGCATAGGAAGGTTAGCATGCCTTTCTGTATGCTTACGGTTAGCAGTGCTATGAAATGAAAACTCGCGCAGTAAGCACAAAATCGGGCGTTAAGCAGCTCTATGAAATTGGGCCCAGATCTACCCCTCTCATCTACCCCCACAGTACCACTTCTTCCACACCCTTACCCCATTATCCCCGAACTGTGAACCACATGCAGAGATTTCTGACCCACCAACCTGAAACAAGAGAGTATCCTCTGTCCTTCATGCCCTGTGCCATCGCCTGGGCGTTACGAACTGTCTGCCGTTGGTACTCTTTGAATTCTGGAGACAGAGACTGGAAACGAGACAAACAATGTGATTATTTTCATGTGGTGCTCGATACAGGGCTTGGTGGTACACCCCCTCTATTGAGTCTTCATTGTGTGCTTGGAATCTCAATTCAATTCAATTCAATTCACATTTATTTCCATACTGTCAAAAACACAGCATTACAGAATGCATATACAATGTAATGGCGAACAAAGTAGTTTAAGGTTTATACAGTCAAAGAAAATGAACAGTATAGAGGCCGATTTGATAAGCCGAGGCTTGTAGTAATCAGCCTGTGGACAGACAGTGACAAGACAAAACGGACAAACAGAGGACGTACGAATAGGAACAAAACAACTTACAAACAACAACAACGCTTAATTAACTTAAATGAAAATATGATGTATATATGAAAAAGAACAAGTGATGATATACCTGGCAAAGCAGTCAATGGAAAGAAAGCTATGTTACATAGTGAGAGATAATGACTCTTTTGAAGGAGGCTTTAAAGGCATCGTACACGTTTGGTAATTGTCAAAGACCAGTGTTCTCATTCGGTGTATCCCAACATATGCATAAAACAACAAGCCTGTGAAAATTTGGGCTCAATTGGTCATCGAAGTTGCAAGAAAATGATGAAAGAAAAAACACCCTTGTTGTACAAATTTGTGTGCTTTCAGATAGGAATAAAAGGCTTCTAGCTAGAAGTCTTTTATTATTTTAGTGAGAAATTACCTCTTTCTCAAAAACTATGTTACTTCAGAGGGAGTCGTTTCTCACAATGTTTCATACTATCAACAGCTCTCTGTTGCTCGTTACCAAGTCAGCTTTTATGCTAATATATATTTTGAGTAAATACCAAACGTGTACAGTGCCTTTAAAGGGAGTTCTCAGGAGTTCTTTAGAGGATTTTAGTCGGTACTTCTGTACAAGAGGAAAGTAGTGTGTTACAGGGAACATAGGGGGATACCCTCTGTCTCATATTGGGTATGGTATAGATTATTTTAACAGTGTAGCTGCCTGCCCTTCAATTCCCCTAGCCACCACTGTATACAAGTCTTAAAGAGAGGCTTGAGGTGACAAATAGGCACACATATAGGCCCTTCACGAAAACCAGCTTGGGCCAAGGCTCCAAAATAAAAATTCTAAATAAGGTTGCAATCTTTTTATGTGTATGTGTGTTCGATATCATGACAATTAAAAATGTACACCACTATTATTATTATTATTATTATTATTCTTGTTATTATTATTGTATGAATCATCTATGTTAATTTATGAGTCACCTACTTGTTTGAGAGCCACAGCTACAGCCCCGATGGAGTTATTATGCGGACCTCCTTGCAACGATGGGAAGACAGCGTTATTAATTCTCCTCTCGTAATCATACATGATGTCCTTACCAGTCTTCTTACTCACTCCCTTCTTCCCTCGCCGGAAGAAGATCAGACCCGCTCTTTAGAAAAATGACAGAAATTCATTGTTTATTCCTCTAAATGCTCCAAGACTGTACATACAAAACACAAAATTTAAAACTTTAAATTTGTAAACCAATGTAAAAGTGTTTACTGATGCAAAATGACCAATCTGTTATGCCCCCACCCCCGTATGAAGATTGAACCAATCAGAACCATGATTGCAGTTACAAATCCTTAAATGGTTAAAATTCAAACAAATTTTAAAAACCAACGCTGTAACATCTCTCTCAATCTGAAAGCTTACGGATTAAAAAAATCACTAGTGCCAATCATCCAGAAAATATTTCTGAATGAAGTGCTGAAAAAAAAATATATTTCCGCAATTCAAATATGGCTGATATTAAAAATCGCTGACGAAAAGATTTTGTATTTTTTCTTCTCAAAAGCATGACCATTACATTTGATGAAATTTAACAGGTTATTGAACTCTGCGTTGCCTAAAGTTTGCACTACACTGTCTAACACACAGGGACATTGACTCCCCAAATGGCGCAACCAAGATTATTGTGATGATGACGTCAGGTGAATTTGGCAATACTGTATTTATTGAAAACCAGAGGATGGGAATGAATTGGCTTTTCCACAACACAACTACCTAATTTCCCTTTAAGTCTTATTTGGCACCATAGTGTTAACCAGAGGGGTGTCTCGTGTCTTTTGTTTTAAATTTGGACACCCTGTTTTATCTGTCATTTACATGTAAATGTATTGTAAGTGAACAATTTGGTCACCCAGTTTTTAAATTTCCAGCAAATTTGGAGACACTTTTACAAAATCCTGGCTAAAACCTTGATTGAAACCTAGAGAATGAGAATGAATTGTCTTTTCCAAAACACAACTACGTACTTTCCCTTTAAGTCTTATTTGGCACAATGATAACGAGGTCAAAATGCAGGGTCCTTCATAAAATGATTGAACACTGTCCACTTTAATGTCCTTGGGAGGGGGGGGGTGTTACATTATCCACTTTACCTTGCTCCTCTTAAGGTCTTATGAGTGGTGGTGGTAACAATGTCCGCATAGTCAAACGGTGAGGGAAGAACTTTGGCCGCTACGAGGCCGCTGATGTGTGCCATGTCTGACATCAGTATGGCATTCACCTCGTCGGAGATCTAATCAAGTCAAGAGATTAAATCAATATTTTAATCATTATCAAAATGATTGTTTTGAAGGAAATGTAGATAGGGACAAATTTGGTGAATTATTAACTTTACTTCCCTTGAGTGATTTACTAGAATGTTCCTCGCTCTAACAATCTAACACCCAAACTCAAATGGTAGACTTTTGAGTTGATAACGGGCGTCCCGCTGGCCGGTCCTTTTCTATTGTTCTCAGCGACGAGAACAATAGGAAAGGACCGAAGCAGGGGACGCCCACTATTGTCTCAAAAGTCTACCATTATGGAGATATGCCCAACCCCATTTAAAGCATATTCAGATACTAGTGCAGTCCTCAGTCCACAGAATCAAACAGAGGTACAGATAAAACGAGAAAGATGATTCCCTCAAAGTGGTTATTGTCGTCGAAGCAGAAAGGAATTATAATTACGAGTAATGACTTCAAAGAAAACTTTTAAAAGTTTCTAATTTTCCTTCAAAATATTCCTGCAGATTTTATCATTTTCCAATCTAAGTGCCCTTCCCAGTATCAAAATGGCTGTTTCTTCATAATGAAATACCAGGCCTGTTATAGGCCCTTTTGCAGGCCTGTGAGTGGACCCTTAAAAAAAGAGCTGAAACACTACATGATGTAAGGAACGTCAAGTGAGCGTGCGTCACGCATTTACGCTGGTCGAATTGGGGCACCCCATTGATCCAGTAACTAGGCTTATTTCACATTATTGTAGTTGTACATTACTGTTGCCAAGCATATATAAGGCCAAAAAATGAAGGGGAAAAAATGGGGAAAAAACGGGGGAAAAAACAAGAAAAAAAAAAGGAAATAAAAAATCTACAAACAAATAAAAAAGCGGATATCCGCTTTAAAGCGGACATTTCACAGGCCTGCTTTTGGAAACCAAAGCCAGGGCTTGGGTTCTGGCTTGGGCTCCGTCCGCCTTATTGAATCCCTGTAAGGAAAACGCCCGTCTTTACTGACGGAGCCTAAGCCCTGGCCATGGTTTCAAAAAGGGCCACAATAAGCACTTTCACAGTTGTATGCGCCATCTTGTTCAAGGGGTAGATTTGATCATTTTAAAACACTCGCTGCCGTCTGCGACTCAGCGCTGGAACATCATGCACATGTCTGGAAGGTGCATGGAAGTTCAAGCACCAAGTAGCAAACGGCAATGAGTTTTCGAAATAAACAAATCTGCCCCCATTGAACAAGATGGCGCATATTACCATGAAGGTGCTCGTTCACTTTGTCTTCCTCCAAAACGAATCAAATACAAGGTCCTCATTTGAGTGTGGGTTCGAGTTCCGGTCATGACACTTGTATCCTTGAGCAAGATGCTTTACCCTAATTGCTTTGTCCTTCGGATGGGACATTAAGCCGTAGGTCTTGTGTACCAGGATTGGTAGTGCACGTAAAAGAACCCAGAACACTTATCGTGGAAGAGTAGGGGTTAACCCTAGTGTTTCTGGTTCACATAGCAAGCACCCTTGTTTACAGGTTTCTTCAGGCTTGCGAGCTACAGTGATTAAGTTCACTTATGAGGCATCCTTGGTTTCATTACCAGAAATATATAATAATAAAGCACCCCATGACTCTGCACCCACCTACATCAAAGATCTTCTTCAAATAAGTCATTATGCTCTCCGTTCTGGTTCTGCTGCCTCAACTGGACTCATTGTACCTGAATCTCGTAAACACCAACTATGGCGACCGTGCATTTTCTCACATTGCACCATCCTCATGGAACAAGCTAACCCAGCGACATCAGAAACATTCACTCTCTCAATGCATTTCAAACATCATTACTTGAACAATTTGTGAAGAACATGACATTGTAAACTGACCTCTCTGAAGCGTCGATAGTCCAGTTTCCTGGAGTACGCGCTGTATCCCGAGATGATGAGGCGCGGCCTGAAAAGCCTTGCAGACTCTGCTAACTTATCGTAGTCGATTAAACCGGTACTAATCTATAAGATTAACACATTGGATTATTGGATTAATGGATTAATCTAAACCAGGATTAATCAAAAAATCACAAAAACACAAAAAAGTCTAAGACAGACAGCTGGAGGGGGCGAGTATATTTGTGACAAAGAGAAGACAATTAATTCCATTTAATAGATAACTTTAAATCAGGAATCTTTTCTTACAAGAAAAAGGTTGCCCTTTTTCAGAACACTCGTTTCAGGACAACTAACAGAACTTTCAATTTAGGACTTTTTTCTACTTACATTAAGACGATAGGGCATGGACTCGAAGAAGATTGAAGTAGCCGAGACCCTCTTGGTGTCTGTCATGAAACCATGAGTTAAACTGAAAGATAAAATAGAAGGTTTGTACTGTAGTAGCTGCATTTAGTTTGCTAAAGAGTAGGGGGGAAATTGACATGAATTCTTCCAGGTATTTCACTGAGCAAGCCTTCAATTAAAAAACATTAATGATAACAAAATGATTTAAAAAAAAATTCTCATCAAATAGATAGATTGGATTAGCAAATCATTCAAATATTTGTTATTGTAAATTGTATCGTTTCTTTGCATTTCTTGCTGTATATGGGGGGGGGGTATTTATATTTTTATATATTTTTAACTATTTTACAAAAGTTGTATATTTTTGTAGTGATATCTATGCCTGAATAAAGTATTATATGATTAAAGTATTATTAATCATATTTTGGGGTGAAAAAGAGTGGAATGTTCTTATAGACTTGTTAAGACAAAACAGCTGGGCTCGATTTCACAAAACACTAAGATTCATCTTAAGATGAGTTGTCAATATTGCCAATAGAGTGATTTGTATTGTGACGTCAAACTTTGCTAATAGCAGTTAGGATTGCTACAAATCTTAAGATCGCTCTTTGAGAAATCAAGTGAAGGAAACACTTACTGTCCGCCGTGTGGAAGGTCTTGACCCATGATGCGATCATGCGGCGACAGAAGACCTGTGTAAACGGCCAAGTTTGCCGGCGATCCGGAGTAGGGTTGGACATTGATGCCCCATTTCTTGGGGTCCAGATCGAAGGCCTCAAAGGCTCGGTTCTGGCAAAGAACCTCAACTTTATCGATGACTTCATTCCCGCCATAATATCTGGAAACGAAAAATGATACTTTTAAATTTTTAAGTCAACACAGTCAGGGCTTGAATTACAAAAAAACAACTCATGAGACCACAGGTCTTGTAGCTTAGAACTGCCACTGCAGACCAGAAATTGTTTTTACACCAATTGACCAAAACTAAGTCATTTATTTCCAGAAATGCTGAACTCTTGGGGGGGGGGGGTCAGACTGTTAGTTTTCCTCCAAACCTCCATTGAGTTACAGGGTTCTCCCCATGCACAAGCTAGCGTATCGAGCCGATACGCGCAAAATTTGGCCGATATAATTTTTTTTTAATAAGGTAGTTTCACAAAAAACATGATAAGAAAACCATTATAATGCTCCATTGCACAATAGGGCTTTGAAAACCAACAAAAAAGACCAAGTAGAAAACATTACAAAGTTGTTTTAATTCAGAGCACTTCGGCCAAACATCCCAAATTTTTGGCCCAGAATGCCCCACAGTTTTGAAAAAACCTGGGGAGAACCCTCAATTACAGTGTCTTGAATGTGAGACGAATCCAACAATGGCTGTGCAGTGTTAAATTCCTACAGAAATCTACAATTTCATTGACATCCATGCATTACATACATGTCTGATAATTGTTTAATATAATAAAATTTATCTTTAGGTCAGAGGCTACACAAAAATGTGGAAAAGCAAATAAACAAAAAATATCTGACACTATAACAAACCAAGGACTTTGACTGTTTTCAAGTTCATTAGTATAGACCAATTGCATATGAGTGCACATCGCGTTGTGCAAGGGGTCTATTGTACTTGCTCTTTAAGAACATGTACTTCAGGTACACTCGTCACTAGATGCACTATCCACATGTATATCAAAGTTACACTAGTCAAAAAAAGTACATAGTAGGCTAAATCATCCCCCCCCCAAAAAAAAAAAAATAAATAAATAAATAAATAAATAGTTATAAACCACAAGGGACACTGACACGGTAATTTATTTTGAACAAAGACAAAATTTACTAGAGCGGGACTTGAACCTGCAACCTCCTGATTAACGTGCCGGCACTCTACCAACTGAGCTATCTAGCCCTATGTTGGCATTCTCCCTATTTTGTCAATAACTTTGTTCGGGTGCCAGTATATTTCTTTTTAAATAAAATTAAATACATCACAGCTAATCTAAGGACCTGGACTTTTATCTTTTGAGATCTAGGCTTTTTTTTCAGGGCACTTCTGTACACTGTTGCAAAAAACAAAGAGGTACAAATATCAAGTACACTACAAATTTGCTGCATCACCCTCAAATTTATCAAAGTTTGAGCGCCTTGTACTTCAGACTTCAGCCCTGGCCAACACAAACAAACATCCAGCTCATATTTACAGCCTGGTTTGCAAAAAGGCCTACACAGAAAAACCTTCAAAATTCTATTAGAAATAAAAAACCTATAATCAGGTAGTCAGCAAGTTTAAGGACCTTTCACCTCTTAGCATGGTGTCTTTTTCCTGGGGCCCTTGACTTTGTAGCGGAAAAGTACCAGACACATTTCCATGGAAAACTACAAGATTTTTCCACTTGCATGATCCAGGGTTCCCCAAAGCGCAACTCTCTGATGAGACTGTCTAGCCAATCAAAGTTCATGTTCAAAACTTATTAACATTTATTCATGTACCACTTCCATGATCACTCACAGCGCATGGTGATTTTTTTGCAAGAGAAGTACTTTTTTTGTACAGCAGAATTCAACAACAATAACAATGTTGCAAAAGCAATTTATTTTGAATTTAATGTTAGATTGTATACATTTCCTGTTTTTTGTGAGAATCCCTGAATACAACAAAGATGGTGTTTTTTTTATTTCATATTACATTCATGTTTTGTTTGGGGTTTTAACAATCAAATCGATAGTCTGTTTTTTTCTAAAGCACTCCTTGACTCTGAGTGCAGGTAGCGGCAACGGAGGCAATTTCCTCCAAGCTCCCAGCCATTGCCTTGGTGCCCCCCTTGAAATGTTCCATTAGAAACTGAAATTTCCCTCATTACTTTGCCCTGTATTAAGGTAAACAAATCCCTTGCCCAAACAGGAACAAAGTAAGAGGCATCTAAATAATGTACCAAAACATGGACTTTGTTACAAAATTGTTTGATTATTATCTCATTTCTGATACAAATTACATTTTATAAACCATTGAATTAACTTCAGGCTATAGTTGTAATTTTTGTTCACACATTGCATGTTCATTTTTAGAGACTGAGAGAAAACCTCTCTCATTTTGTACAAATAGCACAAACTATTGGTGTGAGGTGTTTACACTTGATGAAAACAAAGGTCAAACAGCTGGCGTATACTGCAGTCTATTTGTGCAAACTGAAATATTATCATCTGTGAAACCTTGCACTATGCAAACAAACAACAGACAAATAACCATGAATATTTTCAATTTTTTTTATCCAGTTTACAAACAATTTTGTTTGCTGTCACTTAATATTAAAATTTGATAACATATCATGAAAAGGCTTTTTTTGAAAGTTTAAAAGTCTTGAGAGTCAAACATATTGTAGATGTGCATGACATTAAAGGCATCGTACACGTTTGGTAATTGTCAAAGACCAGTGTTCTAATTTGGTGTATCCCAACGTATGCATAAAATAACAAGCCTGTGAGATTTGGGCTCAATTGGTCATCGAAGTTGCAAGAAAATGATGAAAGAAAATACACCCTTGTTGTACAAATTTGTGTGCTTTCAGTTAGGAATAAAAACTTCTTGCAAGAAGTTTTTATTATTATAGTGAGATATTACCTCTTTCTCAAAAACTACGTTACTTCAGAGGGAGTCGTTTCTCACAATGTTTTACACTATCAACAGCTCTCTGTTGCTCGTTACCAAGTCAGTTTTTATGCTAATATATATTTTGAGTAATTACCAAACGTGTACAGTGCCTTTAAATGTCACTTGTCAGGCCTTAGACTTCACTAAAGCAAACTGCCCTAATGCCCTTGGTCATTGCCTTTGTGCCCCATTGAAATGTTCACCCAGAAATTTTTATTTCCATCACCGATGGTGCCATTTAGTGGGGACAAACTTTATTTGCCCTTAAATCTTGTTCCCGTTTTTTCTCTCTCTTCTTTCTTTCAGCAGCGCAAGATTTGTTTGCTGGCCTGTTGCCAAAATTCATGGAGGGCCTTTATAGATACTCGGGGGAATAAAACAAGCATCAAACCGATCCAAGTTTCCCACAAATGGGAAAAAGAAAGATAGCGTTCAATTGTCAATAATTGAATTTTACACACCTGTTTCCGGGAAGCCCCTCCGAGTATTTGTTATGGAGGCAAGAGCTGAGCACTTGCAGGCAAGCTTGGGTACAAAAGTTCTGAAAGACACAAAAGTGGAATGTTAATACTCTTGAAATTTAAATAAATTTATTTAACATCAGAGCTCAAAACTAAGGAGGAAGATTTGTTTTTGAAAGTGGCAAGGGAATAAATGTTGGCGAAACTAAGGTTGTTAAAGACCAACATTTGTTTCTCCAACTTAGTGAAAATGTGTTAAGTTTTGTCACACATAAAACTTATGTGTAAAAAAAATTGTTATATTGACTAGCAAAGATAAATGTTGTTATTCACATAAACAGCGTGTAGTAACACCAAATTGAACTACTTGTGAAATACTTGCCACCAAATGGGGATAAAACCTGTACTCAATCGATTTCAATCACATTACAAATGTGTTGACTTTGATCACTGAAATTGACCTACCCATCCCGTGGGAATTAACATACCCTGGATCTACGCCCCAGATCCAGGTGCCAACATTGGTGAAAGATTAACGATTAACGTTGGCACAGGCTGCATGTAAGAAGCTATACTGAACGTCTTAATCAAGGACTGATGCAAGAGGCCCAAGACAAGGAGGGTTGGACGACCGAGGCTCGGCTCTTCCCCCAATGGGAAGAGAAAAACAAGCGGTTGAAGCCGAAAAGGGGGCAGGGGCAAAATCAGTATAAGGGGTTCAAAAAACAAAACTTAAAAGGTGAAATTAAGTAAAATAATATGACAGATGGGATTCGCCCCCACGGCCAGTCAAGAGCAGCCAATGTTACCTACGATGTTTTTCTCAGAGAAAGTTATTCTGTAGATTAAAACAGGTTACTACAAAAATGCCCGGTGATGTTTATTAGATTTGTAAACGGGTTCCGGAGTCCCATTAAATTTTGCTAAGGAAATAAATGCTGTTGATCCCGTGCACCGATGTCACTAGCGGCAACCGTCTGCCACGCTCGCAATTTTGGGAGTCAGATTGCACGATGGGTTTTGAGGCTTTGCATGGTGAGGTATCAATGTATTCAGTTTGCGGTAACACCATTAAGTGTAGATTTGTTCTTGAGAATAGCAAAACAGGTTTTCAAGAACAAATCTACAGAGTAAAGTAGATATCTATCTACACAGTAAAATAGATATGTGTTATCGCATACAAATGTATGGTAAGCGTATAAACACTGCATCATCTAAAATGTGCACTGCACTGTATAACACACGGGGACACTGACTCCCAAAATGGCACTACAAGATTATTGTGATGAGACGTCCTGAAGGAGAATTGGGTCCATTAGCAATTTTATCCAAAGCAGCTTTGAAACTCGGCCCTGTATAGCAAGGTTCTAGCCAGGATTTGGTAAAAGGGTGTCCAAATTAGCTGGAAATTTAAAAAACAGGGTGTCCAAAAGACACCCAGACACCCCTATGCTGTCTAGGGGTAAGAAAGACATGCACTTGAAAAAGAATGACATTGAAATTTGAAACTCCCGACCTCTCAGAAATATTGTTCAGGGATGCAGGTAACTTGAGTTGGCCCATACCAAGCCTCTTTATTATCGACCCCCAAAGGACCTAACCTCTGAAGCAATGAGTTCAAGACCTCTAATCTGTCGCTGCTTCTCGTCTCGAATAAGGGAGAGTATTTCAGGGTCGATTTGGGCTAGAGTCTCCTGGCCCGTCCAGGATGCAGTCGTGGTACCATCAGGCTTGGGTGCCTGCTGGACGTAGGACCTCCTCAGTACCTGCAGAGTCGGGTTGATTAAATGGAATAATCAGTTTTGATTTGGTTTAAAAGGTTAAGGGATGAAAAAATTTATACGCAATGCAATCTCCTGATTGTGATGTATATTTTATTAATTTGAAATAAACAAACCATGAATTATCTCAGGTTTAACATGTTAACAATGCTATTTATTTAAAGGCACTGAACACGTTTGGTAATTGTCAAAGACCAGTGTTCTTACTTGGTGTATCCCAACATAATGCATAAAATAACAAGCATGTGAACATTTGGGCTCAATTGGTCATCGAAGTTGCAAGAAAATGTTAAAAGAAAAAACACCCTTGTTGTACAAATTTGTGTGCTTTCAGATAGGAATAAAAACTTCTTGCAAGAAGTTTTTATTATTTTAGTGAGAAATTACCTCTTTCTCAAAGACTAGTTACTTCAGAGGGAGTCGTTTCCTACAATGTTTTATACTATCAACAGCTCTCCGTTGCTTGTTACCAGGTAAGTTTTTATGCTAATATTTGTTTTGAGTCATTACCAAACGTGTACGGTACCTTTAAACAGAGTCAATACATTCGTATTATTAGTATTCTGTTACTTGTACAATACATGTAGGTATACCAATCATTACAAAATAAACATTGCCAAACATATCAACAACAAACTTTTCATTTACCAACAAATTAGATTCGGAATTTGTTGTTTTTGTCACCTGCAAAATATCTTAGCAAGAATTGTGTCACAAGTGGTGGGTGGCATTGGAAACGCTCTTTTTCAATTGAATTCCAACTCAAAATATTAGTATTAACTCTCACAGTGAAGGGGCAAGTTCACAATGTATTCTCTTAGAATTATTTGTGACTGTAAAAAAAAAAACTGTTTACAAAGCAAGTAAATTTGTGCACTTAACAGCTAAGCTTGGCTGTAGCTCATAATAGTTGTGTGCATTCAAGCATGAATAAACTTTTTCCAACAATTGGAACCCTAATGTCATTCATGACTAGATGTGCCTGCTCACCACAACTTAAAGTTCTGAATAAGACTGGATGAGACCAGTTGAACCGGTTGAAACCAGCTTTGACAAAGAAAACATTACATAAGACAAAAACCTTGTGTAAGTTCTGTTAGACTATATTTAACGTCTGCACAGAAATTTTGTATCAATTGTGATTTTGTTTTTCCACAGGCGGACATGAAGTTCTGACTTCTTTAAAGACAACAAAATGACATGTAAAGATATTGTTTCGCTAACAAGCATCTCTGTTAAAAAATGAACAAACTATAAAGTAAATTTTCTTACAATTTTGTGTGTGAACATTCATCTAAAAAACATGTCTGTTTTATTAGCATTTAGGGGTAGTAACAAAAGAGTTTTCTTTAACTGTGGCGGATCAGCTTTTATGGAAACAGCAGACAAAATACACACAACTTGGCTAGAACTATTCACTTCTATAGATCAAGGTCTCTTCCTGTAAAACAAACTTCAAGCCAGTATCCGGTAATTGTCTAAAAGGCGGCTTAAAGCTATCTCCGTTATTAATTTGAATCTACCTTTTAACCAAACATTTCCTGCAATAATGTGTTTTCCCCATTTGAATAGGTTGTCAAGTATTAACACTAACATTTTGAACAACTGTCTTGCTCATTGATTAAGTTGCCTCCCAACAGCCGAACAAGACTACCACCTCAACTCAACATGTGATTTCTAGGTCATGTCGTGTGTGACAGATGCCATCACAGACAAACAGGAGAGGCCTACTTTTAATACATACAAGGATACATCACTACAGTACCAGTATAATTTCATTTTTTTTCAGTTGTGTATAGGCCTACTTCCGATCATAAGCAAAGTGCATCAATCAAATCAAACATACATAACACGATATGTGACAAACCAGCATAAAGTGATGACATTTTGGATTAGAATAGAACACAATTTCAAAGTGCTGCCAAACCTAACAAAAATCTATACTCTTTACTATATCTTATTTCTAATGCGATTAAGTGATTAATTTTTTCAAAAAAAAAAACATGACAAGTAAAACAAACTTTGCACAAGTGCTCACAATAACACTTTATAAACACAATTTGTATGTGTTACTTTTTTGTAAAAACAACCCGAATAAAATATTTGATCTTTTTTATTAAAAAAAATGCCAACAGAAAAAAAGACTCCCACAAAAATAAAATAAAGATTTAGTAAAGAACAATAATTGTCCCACGAGCCAAAGTCCTAATTAAATAAATAATTCATCAGCAGAAGTGGTGAATATCATATTGAAATGTCACCCCCCCCCCCAACCTCCTTGCAGTCTATGCCTCAGCTCAACTGACATTCAATAAATTAATTTTAATAGTTCAAACAAGAACACGAAGAATTTGAAGGACGGATGGCTAAAAGGCTTCCTTCAAAAACAATTTACGAGAAGATAACTTACATTCCTGACCGTTGGCACTGAACAGATGACCCGACGCAATGTATTCGAGCTGGCCATCCTGCTGAAGACACGACAACTCTAAAAAATATCCCTGTCTAGTGTTTGGTTTTCAGCAAAAAGAGAGACGTGTTCACACACCGGACGGATAAACCAAAACAAACTGACGTCAAGTAACTCCAGCTAGCTAGCTACACACCACTAGCACTGCTGGGCCGGCGGCGGACACACCACGCACACACCCACCACAACACGTCACCACCACAGGCCGTCGTGGACGATCAGCTGCTGGCCGTCCTCCTCTCGACCTTTGGGACCCGATAATCCAGTCCGTTTTATCTCCAATAAAACAGTCTCAAATTATCCGTCCATTAACAAGTTCTATTCGTAGACAATTGTACACATGTCTAAATTAAATATACACAATTAACGCTGATAAAAAAAGATGTGGAAACATTTGCAGATGCTGGACAGACGGTCGTGTGTTCACTTTGATTATCGCATGTGTAAATACAAAAACGTGTGATGTTTTTTTTATCGCGCTCTTCGAATGAATGCGAAGCCGGCCCGTGTGTGTCAAGGCTGCATACAGACTGGTGATCTGATAACCGTGGCCTGCCAATGATGTTGTTACACGTTAAGTCTGGGTGACGGACAAAATATGCAGACGACATGCTGCTCTGTTGTTGCACAACACTCGTTTTGTAAGTTCTGTTAATTTTTCGCTTAAAAAACAACAACAAGGATCCAGTTTGTTTGTTTTCCCTTCATTGTGTACAATAAATGTGTCTATTTGAGCGTTTCATGATCAGCCAAATGATTAGAATTTCAGTTCGGTTACTAAAACGTCGACGTCATCGTGTCCTTGTGTTGTTGTTATTGACGTCATACAATTTCCAAAGAAAACACTGATGAGTCATCTTGCGGTCGTAGTGGTCAGTTTTTGTGTTGCATAATCGTATCCGATTCTCGTGATCGAACGGGAGCTTTGGAATTTCACAGAATATGAGTTTATCAATTTCGTTATGAATTTATTCATTCAATTTTTGGCATTGAACGGATTGTGTGGCGAAAAGTTTCACTGATGGATGATTTTTTTTGGACTCCAAGGAACTCCTCCATGTTATTGTTTCAACAACCAACTACCCTTAGACCCCCTTGCCGCCCCACCCTACCCAATCGGTTCCACCTCATCAGTCTTATCTTCCTCCATGAGCTTACCGTGCGAAGGGGTCCGTGGTCTCCGCGCATCAATTGAGCCCGTAAAAAGATTGGACCCGGTGTCAGACGGGGGGACTTTAAAAGATGTGTAAATGATAATTTTATTAAAATAATGTGCAATCAATTTTGAAAGAAAAATGTTAATAAGTAGGGCCCCTATCATTGGGGAGCAGTGGCGTAACTAGGGTAAAATTTCAGGGGGGGGGGGCACACTAGGGGGTGCACCATTTTTTCTAGGGGGACACTTCTGGCCAAGTTTCTGTTTGCCTTTTTCTGTAAAACAAGCCCATGCCCTTAATCGGGGGGGGGGGTCGGACGGCCCCCTATAAAATAAAAATAAGAAATAAAGAAATTATTTATGTACAAATGGTTTGTTTTTTTAAGTCTGCAAAAAGAAATTAATTTAAAAAGTCTGCATCGTAACTGTGACTTATTATCGTTAAATTATGGCATTTATAACATAACATAATATACAAAGATGTAAATAGAGGACGCAATGGGTGGCATATGCAGAAATAAAATTGATACAAAGCTATAATTGAGTTGTTTTTAGATATAATAACCAATATCATAGCGCAAAATGGCTTGAATTGGGCATTCTTTTTTACAAAATTTCGAACATCTGAGGGCGGGCACATCCTCCTCCTACTCCCCCTGCGTCGCTACGTGACGGGCGGCGCTGACGCGCCGATGTACATTTTCTTTCATTATTCGCCCCCAAAAAAGAAAGTAAAACAAAATCCCGTTTAAGGGCCTGGACGAGCCCCTTTTCGCCTTTTTTATGTTACTTACTATTTTTTTATAAGATAATATGGCGTGAGTGTAAAAAAAAAAAAAATTCTGCATGTAGATGGAAAAATAGTTTTAAAAACGTCGAAATTACCTCATCAAGCGTATAAAATGATACATTTTACTCTGGAAATCTACAGTCACAAAAGTCCAGATTTCAAATGGGGGGGGGGGCACCCGGGGGGCACGGACATCAACTGGGGGGCACGTGCCCCCCGTGCCCCCCCCCTTAGTTACGCCACTGTTGGGGAGGGAGGGGGTCCTCAAAAGTAGTACTACCTGAAATGTTGAAAACTTTCGGCTCTAGACCGATAGTATTGGTTAAAACAAAACTGAATTAGGAAATTAACTACCTTATAGTATCCTTTTCCTACAGGCTGTGCAGGCCTACTAAAGAATTATGAGTATATAAAAAGGTGAGGAATCCTTGGATAGGGCGCCGACGAGGGCCTGAAACCAATGAAAAGAAAGGAACGGTGGTCCAGTGGCTGCCGCTGTCTGCCTGTTTGTCATAGATTTCAACTCATGACACTCACAAACTAAGTTTGTTTTAAACGTGTACGTAACTAAATGGAATTTTAATAATAATTTTTTATTTGCCTGCCCATAAACCAGTTCTGCAGTCTGCACTATAATCTCAGGGAAGTTTTAAAAAAAAATTGTCTATGGTATAGCTAACCCTGATGCTTGGACGGAATCTGCTCATGCTCACTGCTCAATCAAAAAAAAATAATTGGATTCTTCGGTGAGGTTTCATTTTTTAAATACCCATCGTTCATTTCAAGTGAGCACCCCGGGAGATGAAAAAGACCGATTTGGTTCTCTGAGTTTGGTTGGTTCAGAGCTGTATATAGCTGGTTTGGTTTGTTCAATGGCGCCCTCTTGTGGTTTATCTGGTTTGCACGATGATGGGTAAGCAGATTATTCATCAGTTAAAAGTTTTCTGTGAATTTGGCGGATTTTAGCACTGCAAATGCTCTCTTTGTGTTCTACTAATGAACTTATGATATCACACTAATTTGACAACCATCGACTTGCATGAACATCACAAACAGTTCTGTAGCTGCAAACTGAAGGGGTGGCCGGTGTCATAACACGGGATTTTGTCACCCGGTACCCCCCCCCCCGCCCCCGCCCCCCAATAAAAAACCCCCAATTGTGGCCTGAAGGAAGTTGATTTCAAAAGAGGGCGCTATATCAGACGAAATTTCGATTTACCCCAACAATTAAGATTTTAATTTTAAATAGTAAATTCTATAGACTCTAGAAAGTTACAAGATTTCATCTAAGGTAGGTTATCATACACAAAATCCGCCCAAAACTGGATTAGTGGTAAACTAATAAGTGAATTATTGTCGGTATCCCGACATTATCTCACGTCCATCAGCCATGTCCAAACAAGTTCGCATATTACATGCGAGTTTTGTGCATTTTGCAAAAGTTTGTGTATGTTTTTCATAAACGGTATCATCTGTCAACCAAAACTCGTGCAACAAAAATCCTCAGCGAAAATCAGGCTAATGCAACTTTAAGCTAGTTCAGATTGCCTCTGATGTCTAGACCAGTTTTGTAACAAAAATTGAATAACCATTTCCTCTGAGAAGTGGGGCCATGTTAACAACTGGTAAAAAAAACCGTTGTGCAATCAGGCATGACTAGAAATCACCAGCTGTTTGATTGTCAATTCAATTTTGTTTGTGCTTGGATGCGTTGGTTGAATTTAGTGTATTATAATAGTCCTTTAAAGGCACTGTACACGTTTGGTAATTACTCAAAATGTATATTAGCATGAAACTGACTTAATGAGCAACAGAGAGCTGTTGATAGTATAAAACATTGTGAGAAACGACCCCCTCTGAAGTAACGTAGTTTTTGAGAAAGAGGTAATTTCTCACTAAATAATAAAAAAACTTCTTGCAAGAAGCCTTTTATTCCTATCTGAAAGCACACAAAATATGTGTACAACAAGGGTGTTTTTTCTTTCATCATTTTCTTGCAACTTCGATGACCAATTGAGCCCAAATTTTCACAGGCTTGATGATTTTATGCATATGTTGGGATACACCAGATGAGAACACTGGTCTTTGACAATTACCAAACGTGTTCAGTGCCTTTAAGCAGTTCATGCCAAATCTCTGCCAAACAGACAATACCAATCTTTTATTGCTGCAGCTCCAGGGTTGAAAGTGTAACCAGCCATTTCCCTTGCTATAGGCCTAATCATTCTGTACTGCATTCGTAAAATATAGACATCCTTTCAAACTATCAGTTGCATTATTTCCAACTCCTCGTGGGCCTAAATGTATAGTGATGGAGAGATGTTCAAAATGTATTTGTCGAGGGTTTGTCAATCCTACCTCCATGGTCAAACAATAAGTAGGCGTTGTGCCCATCTAGCCGATCTTGGTGTGTATACAACAAGGGGTTTCTATATTTTACAAAAGGTACAGTATAAGAGTGAAAATTGTTTTATTTCAGGGGGATCCATGCAAACAAAAAATGGGCTCGAATTGTTGTTGCCACTAGCACTGCAATCGGCCCGGCTCGTCGCGTTCTGGCAAGGGAAGACGCCTCAGTTCCTTTGTGCCTGATGTAGGCCCACAACAGACAGAAAAAGTAAGTTTGTAGCGTCGAAATCAAGGAATTAATAGAGGGACTTTATTGAGAGTGAAGGTGGCAACTATTGTAAGTGGCCCTGGTTTCAAGGATTTCAAGTGAAAAACATTGGAAAAAGACGTGCGAGAGAGGGCGCTATAAACACCGACCCCTCCCCGCCTGTTCCGTTCAATTCTGAGGATGAGAGGTTATGCATTGGCTCTGATCTAACTAACAGCCTCTGGCTTCATGTCAGTGTGATTGGTTCGTTTCCTTCTCCCCTTTAAAAAACAGAATAACATTGATTCACATCCTCTATAGTTTTCAATGACCACAATCAAAAACAGCGTTGAAAATAGGCCCTTAAGAGATGGATTGCGGCAATCGAAGAATGTGAGTGTCTTCAAATGCAGTTTCTTTTGTTACTTTGGCAGTATTTCAGGCGTTGGCCTACTCTTTAGTCTTTATTCGATCAGACTGAAGCTGTATTGATGTTTTTGTCCTGTTGTTTTTTAGTGTCCGTTTGTTGGTTGGGTATCGGGGTTGTTTGTTTGTTTTTTCCACCAGATGATAGACTATATGCAAGTCTTACGCATATAATTCAAATTTAAAATTTAAATTCAAATTATTTACGCATATAATTCAAAGACCAGTATTCTCACTTGGTGTATCCCAACATAATGCATAAAATAACAACCCTGGTAAAATTTGGGCTCAATTAGTCATCGAAGTTGCAAGAAAATAATGAAAGAAAAAACACCCTTGTTGCACCAATTTGTGTGCTTTCAGATGCCTGAGAAACTGAATTTTTTCTCAGATTCAAATATTTTAGTGAGAAATTACCTCTCTCTCAAAAACTATGTTACTCAGAGAGGGGGCGTTTCTCACAATGTTTTATACTATCTCAACAGCTCTCTGTTGCTCGTTACCAAGTAAGTTGTTGTGCTAATGAGCAATTACCAAAAGTGTCCTGTCAGCGGCCATTGTGTGGGCGTGAATTTGTTTCGTCAATTATTTTAGTTTATGGCCATGAACATTATATATTGTGTTGGGAATGTAATACTAAGTGATAAACAATATGAAAGTAAAACCAAGTTTAACAAAATAACGAAGAAAACCCTTTAATAAGACTTGACCTCCGTTTCCGGTTGCTTGTAAACAAATAAGAGTGCTGCCCAACTGACGGGCATGTTGTCATTACTTAAACATATATGATGTATAGCCTATGCAAACAGATTGGGCGTGATTGGCAAAATGGGGTTTCTAACAATGCATCATCGTCCCAAGTTTTAATTTTGTTTCAATGTTGATGAGGTATTATAACTATTGAAATTGATTTTTATAACACCTTGCCATGGGTAGCCTACTTGTATTTTCAAGAATTTTGTACAATTCTGTTTCTCGTTTTCGATATGTGCGATTACACACACAGTCTATTACCAATTCTGTACTTTGTAAATAACCCTGAATTTTTTTAAATTGTCCCTGAAATTAAGTCATACCATTATCATATTTGTTGTTTTAATGAGCAGAATTTAGTTCAACCATGACTGATCACAGCACGTTGTTGATGATATAGAAGCACTCAGCCAAGGCCAAAATTATAAATATTGTTCATTATTTCAAGTACAGGGTTTTATTCATCGATAGTTGATTTTAGTTTCTGTCAATCGAAATGCTACCCTACGAATACGATCATCAATTCACCCCCCCCCCCAAAAAAACCCAAAAAACAAAAAAGAATGTCATAAAAAAAACCTTTTAAAAACGTTGGCCTTCATTCTTCCAAACGGTGTGTCATTCGTCATTTTTAAGGCCACATAAAAAGAAATTGTTGATCTTCCCCGCCCGAGTGACCCTACAACCCCCCGACCAAATTTGTTTAATCATAAAAAGGTCTATTTCAATGATCTCTTCACTAAAATTTGGCTCCCAGATTTGTTTAGTTGATATTTTTTAAAAATCTAAAGGTTGGAAATAGATGTTTGAAGACAGGTTATTCATGTTTGCAAAAAACCCCAATATTCTTCAAATTTACTTAGGCTACACTGCGTTTTAGTTTTTTGAAAATGTTTACAGAAAATGTCATCTAGGAGTTAAATGGGTTTAACAAAACAATTAAAACATCAAAATCACACAAACCCTCTGTTTTATAGTGATTGTGATGATTTCTTTATTCTTTAAAGCCCCCAAAACAAACGACCTCCTACCCCCCGCCCCCCAAAAAGGAAGATTAACAATATTTTGTTTTTCATGTGGCCTAATAAGTGACCTGTTTCGTTTCCCATCTAATCATAGCGTCAGATTCCTGTGTCCCGCGCTTCATACGATAACAAACCAACCGACAAAACAGGGACAGAAACAAATTTTCCAGTTAAAATAAATCTTTCATTGAAAACCTCGTGGTTTAGCCATTGAGCTATTTTTATAGCTCAAGCAATTCCAAGAGTGCTCTATGGAAAAATCCTGGAAGAAAACCGTAGATTCCACGGCGAGAACATTCACTCTCATCTCCAATCATGAATAGCAAGCGTGCTTGCTACAACGCTGACCAATGAGGAACTTCTTGAATAAGTTATTCATTGTTTGAACCAATCGGAGTCCAACAAGGTTCATTCATTAATACGCGGGGTCTTTCCATGGCTGGTTCCATCATGCAGCACATGTGGCGCCACTACACGAACGGCTTTTGCACAATGAATTTATTACAAAATCAATCAGCTGTGTTGACATCTACTACTATAAACTACTACGGGCGGGACGAGCGAAGTAGTGCAGTGTGTGATAGAGCGGTGACAATCTTGAGATCGTCCATTTCCACATTGTTCTCAGACTAGTTGGATGTTATTTTGTATTTCTGCTCTATTTTAGAGACTATTTTCGGACATTTCAGCCAACATGAATGGACAACGAGTGATTAACTTTGCTGCTGGACCAGCAAAGCTTCCACTAACGGTGAGTATAGTCATGTTACTGTTACCTGTTTAAGGACACCTGCTTTTGGATGGATTGGAGGGTAGAGTGGGCCGTGTTTTGTCGGTCTCAGCCGGCCGGGGCGTGTGTGTATGCGTCGGGCCCGGCCGGTGCTGCCCGGAGTGTCCAGGAATTGCCCAGATCGACGTTCGACACAATTAATTGCGTTACTTTTCCGTTTGTGGAATTAAATATATATTTTATAGACACTAGGCCTACATCATGTCCATGACTAAAGTTATTTTTCAATCATTTTCCACCGAGCATTTTAAAAAATTTAACTAGGGCCTAATTAATTAATTTAAAGTTACATTTTAATAAAAATATGCATGCTATTTTGTTATGTAACTTTGTATGTGCATGGTCTGTGTACAGTACCATGGTGTACTGCACTGAGCTGAGTGTAGTTTCCTTTTTACAAAAAAAATGAAGCTGAGCTTTCAGAAAAATATAAAAATAACAATAGGCCTAACAGTGAATATTATTTACACTACACCAGTGAGTAAGTAACACTGTTACTTAACAAAAATTATTTCTTCTTTTCAAAATTTTGTTTTAGAAATTTTTTTTATTGTGATGATTGATTGATAATTTTTTTTTTCATTTCAAATTTTTGACACCTTGCCTTAAGAAATATTTTTTCAAATTTAATAAAATATTTCTTCTTTTTAAAATTTTGTTTTAGAAAAAATCAAATTTATTGTGATGATTGATTGATAATTTTTTTTCATTTCAAATTTTTGACACCTTTTTGATACAAATGTTAGAGAACCAAATTGTTTGTGGGGGAAAAATAGTCGGGCACAAGATAAAGTACCTTTTAACGCAACTATAGAGGAAGCTAATACTTGAAGGTCAAGTAGATATTGTTTGAGATAAGATTAAAAGAACAAACATATCAGACAGTCAATGAATCCTGAAAGGAATGTCAACTTGACCCCAGACATTACACCCACTGTTAACAACTGCAAAATGATAAAAATGAAACAAACTTATCTTGAATTTAAGAACAAAAGATTGGTCGTAACGACTGGAAATTGACCAACAATCGGACAACTTGACCCCAAAACCTGGACACCAATTAAGACAGATATTTTAGAGTTGAGGTTGATTTAAATTATAGCTCACTATTGTCTTTTCACTGTTGTTTCAGGTGTTGGAGCATGCTCAGAGGGAAATGTTAAACTACAATAATATGGGACTCAGCATGATGGGTAAGACTTGCAAAACATCTTATTTTATGTCTCAATATATCGTTGTGTGCCCGGAAGAAGGCTATATGAATATTACATAACACTTGAAAAAAGGTCGTAATTACTTAAAGGCACTGAACACGTTTGGAAATTGTCAAAGACCAGTGTTCTCACTTAGTTTATCCCAACATATGCATAAATTAACAAGCCTGTGAAAATTTGGGCTCAATTGGTCATCGAAGTTGCAAGAAAATGATGAAAGAAAAAACACCCTTGTTGTACAAATTTGTGTGCTTTCAGATAGGAATAAAAGGCTTCTTGCAAGAAGTCTTTTATTATTTTAGTTAGAAATAATCTCTTTCTCAAAAGCTACGTTTATTCAGAGGGAGTCGTTTCTCACAATGTTTTATACTATCAACAACTCTCTGTTGCTTGTTACCAAGTCAGTTTTTATGCTAATATTTTGAGTAATTACCAAACGTGTACAGTGCCTTTAACCCAACGACCTTGGGACAAAAAAGTACTTTGTGTACACTGGCTTCTGGGCACTCAATGATATGATTTGTCATACCTGAACATGGCTAAAGTGAAATTTATCTTGTCAATTTTTGACACTGTTTTTTTTTAAATTATGAAATAGACAGTCAAGTTGAAAGTAGTGTCACTCACTAAAATACATTTTGTTTCCCTCTTTTTCTCAGAACTCAGTCATCGGTCAGCAGAGTTTTCCAAAATTGTTCACGAATCCCTTCAGGATCTCAAAGATTTATTGTAAGTGAGGTTTTGTTGTTAAAGTGTGTGATTTTAGCTACAGTGGGGGGCTCAAATTATCACAAGAGCATTCTTATTTATAAATAAAAAATAATTTCTGACTTCAGTGGAAAGAAGACTTTTCATTTTTTCCTATACAGGGCTCGAATTTGGGAGTAAAATCCACAAGACTGTACGGATTGTAGCTCAAACTTTTTACTGGGCCAAAAGATATTCAACAAGACGAGAATCAAAATGAGTTGAATAAGCACTAAAAGAAGATCTATCTCATTTGTCTTATGTGTATGCGTACTTCGATTCTCAACAGAATTGAAAGATATTTATCGGATTCATATAAGCCAACTGCAACATTTGTTCACAAAGATATTACACATTGAGGTATTATTATTCAATTGATAAACACAAGACCATCGGACTTGTCCGGTCTTCACTCTTCAGTTTACTGGCCTGACTCTAAAATCTCGGGCCTGGGGTCCAATGTTGACTTTGAGCCCTGCTATTAATAGCTTTTTTAATATTTTCTAGTTTGTAAAACTTTCAAGATCTGAAAATTTATAAACAAAAATATTATGTTGCAGATTAAAAACGGTAAGAAGGTTGGAAGTTCCTGTGTGGAATACTCGGAGCTTAGATTTTCCTGCTTTGTAGAATCACGTGCCTAAAATTGATTGAGTGATGATATTTGTTATTGGCAGGCAAATACCAGATAACTACAAGATCCTACTGCTTCCGGGAGGGGGTACTGGACAGTTCAGTGCCGTCCCCATGAACCTACTTAGAGGGGGAACGGCTGACTACATCGTCACCGGTAGCTGGTCAGCTAAGGCAGTCAAAGAGGCAGAGAAGTACGGCAAGATTAACACAGTCTACCCTAAACTAGACAAATACACAAGTAAGTATCTTGAGTAATATACCTTAAACCGCATGGCGTGCACTCATTTAAAAAACTGTTAAACAAATTCCAAAGACAGACAGTTTTCTTTTATTCTGGGCACTTATATACAGTTGTGTGTCTGTGGACCTGCCCCTGTTGATTTTAAAGGGAGGGTATACCTTTGGTAACTACTCAAAATATCAATGACCATAAAAAATAGCTTGATAAAGAGCACTGGAGAGCTGTTGATATTATAAAACATTGTTAGTAACGACCCCCTTTGAAGTAATGCAGTTTTAAAGAAAGAGGTAATTTTTCACCCAATTATTCTCATGCATCTGAAAGCACACAGTTTTATGCAACAAGGGTGTTTTTAATTTTTTTTCTTTCTATTATTTTCTTGCAACTTCAATGACCAATTGAGCCCAAATTTTCACAGGCTTGTTATTTCATGCATATGTTGGGAATACACCAAGTGAAGATACTGGTCTTTGACAATTGCCAAAAGTATACCCTGCCTTTAATAATTGATTTAAAAGCCAAAAGCAACAAAGATTAAATCTGTAAACAACATATGGTTTTATTGATCGATGAGACTGGACAAATTAGAGTCTTCTGAAAAGCCCCTGGAAAACTATTTATGTGAGCAATAAACGTTGATCAACAAAATCCAACCTTGGGAAAACGTTAAGCCAATGTATTGATATATATATGGCCAGCTGTCTCAATATGTTTGGTTTTATCTTTTTTTTTTCCCCTCCAGAAATACCAAGCCAGAAGAACTGGAATTTAAATCCTGATGCATCCTACGTCTACTACTGCGACAATGAAACAGTTAACGGTAAGTTACAAAGGAGATTGAATGAGAATGGGTTGGTTGTCGTTTCAGTGGTGGTGCTTTATGTTTTTGTTTATTTGTGTGTTTGTTTGTTTTCTCAACAGCTGTTGTAATAAATCATGAGTTACTGTGTCTTGTTATTGCTGGTTTTATTATATTTGTATATGATCTATTGTAGATCTTATACAGATCCTTTTTTGATGATTTTGTTGAAGTTTCTAAACCCTATTTTGTTTAATTTCTTGATATTGTCCTCAGGAGTTGAGTTTCCATTTGTACCCGAGACGAATGGAGTGCCTTTGGTCTGCGATATGTCTTCAAATTTCCTCTCAAGACCAATTGATGTTTCAAAGGTGATTTTCTTTCAACTGTCAAATTGATTAAATCGTTCAATTCTCATTCCCGTTTTTAAACATCTGTTGGCAAACTTATTTACTGAATAAAATTGTAGGAGACTAAGGGTCGCGTTTGAATTGGCGGCTACAGCTTTGGCTGTTGCTAAGGGTGTTGCCAAGGGCAGCCTATGCTCCAATGCATAATGATGTGACGACCAAGCTATAGCCGTAGCCGCCTAAGATTTCAAACTCTAGTTGAGTGGAGACGGCATGTATTCTAAATCTTCATATGTTTTTTCGTGTGTGGACAGTTTGGTCTGATCTACGCTGGAGCCCAAAAGAACATTGGATGTGCTGGCATAACGGTCATCATCGTCAGAGAAGACTTGATTGGCCACGCGGTCAGAGAATGCCCCATAATATTTGACTACAAGGTACAGGTCGGCAACAACTCCTTATACAACACTCCACCAACGTATAGGTAAGTTGACCCCTTATTGGGTCACCGATGGTCACAGATAACATGGTGAAATTATTTTGTAATCGTTAAACATACACATACAAGGTCAAAGTGATCAGTGATAACGAAATCTTTAATACAGTTCGCTAGCTAATTCTAGCTTCAATTTGAAGGAGCCGGTGAGGATTTCTACAAAAGTGACTAAATTAAGCATCAAAAGCTGTCTTGGTGTTAAAGTAGTTCAAGTATTAGGCTGTTTCCGAATTGGGGCCTATGCTGGATCGCCGCATCATCATGCGTTGAAATACAGGACGTCCATTGATACCCTGTGACAAGCTGACATAGAGGGCATGCACAGCAGACACAGAACAGAACCGTACACAACTTTGACACAGTTGACTTTTTTAGCTTGTCATTTTCCGGGTTCCATTTCTATGGTCTTAACCCAATGTTGCCGTTGTAACATTTTGGTATTTGATGTTTTCTGTCTTGCAGCATCTACATCATGGGTCTCGTCTTCAAGTGGCTGAAGGAGCAAGGCGGTGCAGCCAAGATGGCAGAGCTGAGTAAGATCAAGTCTTCCATGGTTTATGACATCATCAACAATTCAAACGACTTCTACTATTGCGCCGTTGAGGAGTCCGCAAGGAGTCGCATGAACGTCGTGATGAGGGTCGGTGGGAAAGATGGCGTCGAGGAGCTGGAAAAGAAATTCTTGGAGGAATGCCAGAAGCTGGGAATGGTCTCTCTTAAAGGTCACAGGTAAGAGCAAGAGACGTAATGATGTCATAAATATTATGTTGCAGTGCTGGACTTTTGTTTAAGAAAATGTGAGCCTGAAACAGTTTGCTGAGAACAATATGTTGTTTTAAGAATTTGAAGACTCGACGGTTAAGGAAAATAACCAAGTTTTGTATCGGTCATTTTGTTTTAATCCGTTAAAATTGCGTAACGAATGCTGATGTGCAAAAGTAGAATTTGAATACTGGATCACCCCGTTTGTAAATTAAAAAATTTCTTAAAATTCTAAAACGCTATACAGAGGAACAAAATACGCAGTGAGCTGAATTTTAATCAGATATAAAAACATATATGTAAGATTTGCGTTTAACCTACATACTGCAAAGATGAGAAAAATCAAAATACGTTTGGTATTAAATAAAAACTTACTTGGTAAGAAGTACAGCAGCTTTGGATAGTATAATGATTTTGAGAAACTTTTCACTTCGAAGTACTGCGGTTATGGAAAAAGATATCACTTTTTATTCCCCAAAATTTGAATCCGACAGTAACGTTTCTCAGATTGTGTATTCCAATTGAAGATTATTCTTTCTGCGTGGACATAACCGCTCCAGATTTTTGGCAATATTATCTCAATCTTATATTATGGCAATCTTATACCACCTTTTGAAATGAAATTTTCACAGGTTAGTTTTATGGTATATATCTACAACTTTGTTCCAATTACCAAACGTATACAATCCCTTTTAGACCGTTGTCTTAGCAATGTCTGTCATTCTGGATACTGTTAAAACAAATTTCTTTGTTCTTCTTTCTTGTCTACAGGTCGATAGGAGGTCTGCGTGCCTCGTTATATAATGCCATGAGCGTACCAGAGGTCAACAAACTCACAGACTTTATGCTCGACTTTATGGCCAGGCATAGGTAGATAAAGTTACGTCATCAACGGACAATGATCACACTGGTGATTAAAAGATTATTCATATTTGTGAAGAATTTTACCGGACAAATCTTTGGAGGGGAAAAGAGAGGAATGTACTTCAAAAGTCGCTTTACTTGGACGGAACTTTTCAAGACAGCTGCGGACAGAGGAACTTGCCTTCATGTTTTGTACATAATTTCATTCAATAGTACTGTAAATATTATAATTATTGTTAATTTCTGTCTTGAATTTAATTTATGTGCATCTTTGTGGTCTAGCAAGGTCTTAAGTAATTTCAGGAAGAAGTGGTCAAGAAATCTTTACATTTCTGGTCTCTTTGAGGCTAAAAACTACACGCTGCAATATTGCCTTCGAAAACATGATTCTTCTTTTTCCTTTCAAGAATGTGACTTTCCCCCACCCTTTTATGTATTCAAAACCAGCAAACCATTATCAACAACTGTTTTACTTTTGTAACATGTTTAAAAAATAACATGTTTTAAAAAAACACTAAAGAGAAATACTGTTTGATTGAATTTGACTAATATTTCTCTGAAATTAAATTCTTAATTTGCATTGATTGTTAAATCTTACAAAAAGACACAAACCTAAGCACTATCTAATGTAAAGTCGTTCTGGAAAGAATTGTTCATCTTTTATAATAGCACGGTCGCTAAAAAACTTTTTTTGTAAAACGGATCAACTTACAACAAGAATAGATTACATGTGGGTTGAAGTGGTGGAGATTTAGATAACGTTGTTTAAATAATGCCACCAGACACAGGGAGATATGATAAATGTTTTCCTGAACTCTGGATATTATTGCCTGATTTGGTTTTTCCCCAGTTATTTTCCATCATGCGTTTATAACTTGACATACCTTGGAAGTGCCTGGTTTGACCTGTGGCCTGGGAGACGGGCCAAGTTCCACCCTGGATATTGTGTACGTTGTGGAGGCTCTCCTTTAGGGTCTGTATAGTGTGGTACTTCAACCACTTTCGCCATACACGGGGAAATGATTTCAATGTTGTAAAAGCTCATGACAAAGAATGTGGAATATGAAGAAACAAAAACACCCATGTATTAGTTTTATGAACACATCTGTTAAAGGGTCTGTATACGTTTGGTAATTGGAACCCACTGTTTGTTTCAATCCTATATAATTGTAGAAATATACCATAAAACTAACCTGTGAAAATTTCATTTCAAAAGATGGTAGCGTTTTGAGCGAGATATTACCGAAAACCTGGGGGGTTGTGTTCACGCAGGAAGAATAATCTGCAATTGGAATACACAATCTGAGAACGCTTCTCAGATAGAAATTTGTTGGGATAAAAAGTGGTAATTTTTCCATAACCGCAGTACTTCGAAGTGAAAAGTTTCTCAAAATGCATGATACTATCCAAAGCTGCTGTACTTCTTACCAAGTAAGTTTTTGTTGCCAATAATTTTCAGAGTCATTACCAAACATTTACAGACCCTTTAAAGACGTGGTGAAACAGTTACACGTTTTCCTAAAGTTACACGACAGCATATTTGAAAATAAGCAACAAAATATTTTAGTTTTCTTGTCAAAGATAAGCGAACTCGGAATGCTTGAAGATAAAACAATTATACTAAATGAGTATTAAAGAATGACGTTATTCTCTCTCTGGTTAATTTTTTCTGAAGAGTGACATTTTCATTTTACCCGAACGTACGCTTTGTATACATTTTTCTGAATGTGGAGCAATGTTCGAGATGATATTACAGGACAAAAATGTGTGCTTGAACTTGTATTGGGGGAGTCTTAAATTAGGTTTAAATTCATGTGATCGTTTTAATTGAAGAAGAAGCAGAAAACACTTGCATTGTTTCATTTTCCTGTAAGATATGACTCAAGTTTTGCATTACTTGAAGAGGTTACGGAAAGTACTCTGCAATGTGGTTATTCGTGTTAATTATATTGAAATCTTAATTCTGTGTGAAAAGGAAAAATATTTTTGTAGCTGTAAATATTAATAAAGATTTCTAAAGCGTATTATTGTGACTTTGTCGATTGTTTCTATTATTTACGGTCATCATTGTCATGGTTATTTTCCACTTGTAACTATAAACATTGTTTCATATAGCAATTTTGCTAAGATTTTTTTTGCAAGGAACTTTTTTTATTTGTTTATTCATAAGTTATAGAAACTACCTTAGTAACAAGATCATGGGCATAAAGGGTTGATTTTAAAGGGGTGGGACGGAAAAGTAGCGGCAAAGCAGAATGAAAATGACATGTTGCATAACGAGTCGGCCTGGTTGCAAGGAGCACAGGAGTGTTAGGTTCATCATCATTTGAGACAAGTTTTTTGTTCAATAATCTTTAGTAGTTTTAATCCAACTTTCAGAAACCACAATTCAGAGTTGGCTAAACATGACACAAAATACATAGGCCTATATTTTTAAAAGGGAATTTTTTGATATCAACTTTTGGTTATGATTGCATTTCACCAGTTTGCACAATGTATTTTTTCTGTATTTATGTCGAACCAAAATTGCTACCATTATTATACAAGTTGTGATCAGGGTAATTTTAGCTTTCATTTCCGGATAGTGTTGGCATTGGAGCAGGTTGCCGGAAATCATGTTGAGAGGAAGATCGTATTTTGGCACTCTATGGGTTTTGGTTCTCGAACCCTTGATTATGTATAGGTGTAGGTAAAAACGATGATTTCTATCTCCATGATTTACTCTACCATGCCTCGATCAATCTATATTTACCCACACAGGGGGTGATTCGTGTTATACAATGGTTTATTTCTAGAGATACTTTATTACCATATCATCATCTAACATCAATGGTCATTGTTCATGGGATTATGGCTAGATATGGAGACAGTTTGAACTATTTACTAAAGGATTAGCAAATCTTTTCGCAAACATTGCACATAAGGTAAAATGATGCAACTTTACAAAGTACGGCCACGGGCATGCTTCTAGATCTATGCATGTTTTACATGGTTACACACCGATGTTCCGACACCCCTGGTGTATTTTCCTACTTACCAACCCTAACCCTATAGCATGTAAATTACGAGAGGGTTTGGAGCAGTCACCGGAAGTTACATAAATGCTTTGGTTCCATATTATTATTTACTAAAAAAACACAACTTCTCCCTTCGTTATACATGCCAGCACCATGCAAATGGAGTTCTAGATGACTTAATTGAAGAGGCAACCAGGAGCCCAGTATCATAAAACTGTGTTAAGCAGAAAATACTTTCTTTGGAAATGTCTTTGCTAAGCCAAAAAAATGATTGGAATATCAGTCGCAACAACCTAAACTTGATGACCCCGTTGGCCTTCATGCACATTATTTCTACTGTGCAAGTTTCATTTCAATCCTTACATCCAAACACTGGCAATCATCTTTAATTCAAGTTTGTTAATTTCTTAGGTAATGACCTAGAAATTGAACACAAGGGGGCAATAATTTAATAACAATTAAAAATAGAGTGAACGATACACATGACAAAATCAGGACAATTGGAACCCCTGGAGGGTTACAACAACTTCAAGTGAATATGATACCTAGTTCCCCCCTTTAGTCCCTAGTGTTTGTGCTTTCAAGCCGCATAAAATTGGTGTCAGTGACGTTTTCTGTTATTTATAGGGAATGTTACAAGTAACAAGTTTATGTCTGTTCGACACAGCATGGTCTGTAAAAAATAGGGGAATTATAGGCCATAGAGAAATAAATGAAGTAAAATAAGTTAATCTTTAGTTATTTGACACGACCTCGTTGTTTTTTCGTATTTTGCTTGTGTATATAAACCTTTAATTTCCCGATGTAAGCACCCACGCACCCGTGCACCCCACTCCAGTCGGACAACTTTACACGTGTAGAAAATAATACAGTGTGAAGGTTTGTTTTCTTCAAAATTCATAGTCTATTCTCTATGAAAAAGTACTCAAACATCCTAGGATGAACGTTGGAGAGTGGCAGAATGTATGTGCAGCTTTATGCAATAATAATCCGCGCACTCCCGTTAACAGTTCTGTCATTCATCCCGCAGTGATAAGAGAAATATCCAGATATGCAAGACAGAAAAACATTCAACAGCGACATTAGAACAAAACAAAATGCACTATTTGCTTACTGAAGCAAAAACCATAACAAAAAAAATATAAAAAGATCAGCTTTCCCACACCGGGAATCGAACCCGGGCCACGGCGGTGAGAGCGCCGGATCCTAACCACTAGACCATATGGGATTGACACGAAAGTCATGATTTTTGGTAACTCTTAAATAATTGGGTTATAAATGATTTACCAAAGTCGTTTAAATAAGTGATGATGCCTTGTTAGTAAATGTCTCAATTAAATAAGGTTATTTAGCTTCTTCAATTTCTAGTGTTTCCCAGTCTGTAGCCACACTATTGTCAACTACGTCAAGTTCAGTCTTCACAATTTATTAATTTTTAGAAAAGTTAACGGGACAAAGGTTTGCGCCCTCTAGTGATGAAATTATTAGATTCGTGAATGAATGACATCCGACAACAAACGGAGGTTCTTATCCCGTCTGCACTCGCTCCAAAGTTAACCGGTAAAAATGTCGGATGGAAATTCCTTGGTTGCGTTGATAGATTGTGTGAATTTTTCTGCAATGAAACATACAACTCAAAGACGAAAAGACCCAGAAAAAACACCGTATATCAACCATCCAATTGGTAAGGATAACTTGCTTTGCATATAGGCCTATTCTTCATTCTCCAAATGGCCACTGCATGCCACTCTGCACTGCCTGGTCGGTGTCTCAAGATCGATCTGATGCCAACCTCCATGCCCCGCAACGCCCTGTAGACTACCCAACAAGTTAGCCCCACATGTGTGGCCATAGTGTGAACCATTGGCCACGCTAGTGAGGCTAACACTAAGACTCTTAAGACCATGACTACATGAGCATATATTTTTAATCTTGTTAAATACACTATTCCACTAAAATATGATTTTGTTTTCAGGTGTGGCTAGAATTTTGGCAAAAGAGGGAGGCATTTCAGACCTTGCTACTTTACAGGTGAGTATTGACAGCCAAAATGCTATGCAAATAATTATCATGTTATTAAATGTTTTAGTGTTATTTATTACTGAATCACAAATGTAAACTAAAATACTTATATTAAATTTGTCTGTTTTTTTTTGTTAAAGGCAGTGGACACTATTTTATTGGTAATTACTCAGAATAATTATTGGCATAAAACCTTACTTGGTAACGAGTAATGGGGAGCTGTTGATAGTATAAAACATTGTGAGAAACGTCTCCCTCTGAAGTAACGTAGTTTTCGAGAAAGAAGTAATTTTCCACGAATTTGATTTCGAGACCTCAGAATTAGATTTTGAGGTCTCAAAATCAAGCATCTGAAAGCACACAACTTCGTGTGACAAGGGTGTTTTTTCTTGCATTATTATCTCGCAACTTCGACGACCAATTGAGCTCAAATTTTCACAGGTTTGTTATTTTATGCATATGTTGAGATACACCAAGTGAGAAGACTGGTCTTTGACAATTACCAATAGTGTCCAGTGTCTTTAAACCACCATGTATTGTAAAAATTAAGTTTACTTGTTTATTAATTATATGGTTTATTAATAAACCAGAAATAAACCAGAACTATATTAACATCGTGCATGTTGAATGTTGCATTAATTGGTGTACACTCCTTCTCAAACTTTAAAAGCAATTGCTGGTGTTCTGATGGAGAGGATAGGTTGCAATTCCATGTGTGCTGTGTATTTGTGTTGTTGGTGTTTCTGTAAGTGTTAGGGTGCTTATCAGATGGTGATATTGTCAATTTTGTCCTAGGAGAGAGAATTGGAAGCTCCATTCCTCTAATAGCTTACCAGTGTTTCTCTCTGGAACCCTTTCAGTTTGGACTGCAGCTGGCCACTTGTGGTACTGGTAGCCTATCTCAAAGTGGTAGTGCTTATATACTTACTCAAACTTAATATTATTATAATTTCACAGGCTGCCGTGCTTCATGACACAGTCGAAGACACAGACACCACGTTGGAAGAAATCGAAGAGCACTTCGGGAAAGAAGTGCGTGCCATAGTTGCTGATGTCACAGACGACAAGACCCTTCCCTCTAAAGAGAGGAAAAGACTCCAAATTGTTCATTCTCCATTTATTTGCCCGAAGGCCAAGCTGGTGAAACTCGCAGACAAATTATACAACTTCCGTGACTTGGAGAGGAGTGACCCTGAAGGATGGACCAAGGAAAGAGTCCAGGAATACTTTGAATGGTCAGCAAAAGTCATCAACGGAATCAGGGGAAACAACGAGGCCTTGGAGAAAGAACTGGATAAACTATTCGCTAATCGGGATATCGTTATAGAGAAAAAATAGTGTTTTTTTCTTATTTGAGATATTTATTAAGCCTTGGAGAAAGAACTGGATAAACTATTCACTAAACGAGATATCGTTAGAGAAAAAGAGTGATTTTTTTTATTTGAGTTATTTAATAAAAAAACAGCGAGACCTTGGAGAAAGAACTGGATAAACTATTCACTGAACGAGATATCGTTATAGAGAAAACTTGTTTTTTATTTTATTTGTGTTATTTAATAAATAAAAATTGAAGGCCTTAGAGAAAGAACTGGATAAACTATTCACTAACGAGATATTGTTATAGAGAAAAAATATATATATTTTTTTATTTGAGTTATTTATGAAAAAAATAGCAAGGCCTTGGAAAGAACTGGATAAACTATTCACTAACGAGATATCGTTATAAAGAAAAACTAGTGTTTATTTTCATTTGAGTTGATTGAAAATAAAAAATATTGTGTTATCGCAATAATTTTTCTATTGTACGTAGTTGGGATCATGCTCTATGTTGGGATTTATCAAAATAAATGCGTATTTTAAACTAAAACCAGTTTGTTCTTGTTTGGTTATGAAAGTTGTTTTATTGCATTTTAAAGTACCATGGAGAAAGATGACACTTGACCTGGGCAAACCATCCTTTCTCTATGGGCAAACTCACGAGCAAAATAAAATTATGGGCCCCTGGATAATGCAAGTGCAAAGTTGACCATTCAAAACCTATGAGTAAAGTAACAAGTAACTTCTACAACGAATGGCTGAGAATAATGCTGTTGGAGTTTTGTCAAAAGCTAGTTTTATGCCGAAATAGGCGCCCTCTTGATGTGATTTTTAACTAGCTTCTGAGTACTGTATTGGACCAAGTGGTTGAGCGCGGGGTTGCCGGGAGTGGCAACGACTACGCAATTTAAGAACCCTAATTCGCTAAAATAAATCACAAAGCAACAAAAAATAACCCACACATGACAAGCAGGAATTCCGGAGGGCCCTCCGCTAACTACGGAAGGTTTAATAATTAGTAATAAAGATAGTGTACTATACAGAAAAACGTAAAGAGCTGGCTGAAACTAAGTGAACTAAACATTGAATAATCAGCGGGAATGGAGACTTAGTGTAATGGGTGGTGCTAGGGGCTGGTGTGGCTGCACTAAACGTGCCTAGAAACATACAACATGCCAACAAAATAACCATGAGAGAACGAATCTAAATAATTTGTAAACCATACCTGAAAGTAACAGAACTCTCATGGAAAACAAGGTTGCCTCCAACCCTCCATGATGAGCTTGGAATGCACTGGCCAACGCCCCACTAGCACTGTTGGGCGCAAACTTCAATCCTCGCGCAAACTTCAGCCTCCGCTGAGCGCGCAAACTTGACGGCCCGATTTAACTTTGCGCGCGCAGGTTTAAGCCTGCGCACCAGATATTCCACGCAAATTTCAGGCCCTGCGCAAATTTGGTGCTTTTGCAAGTTCATAGAAAAGATATGAAAGTTATGCTGGTTTCTTAAATTTCAGTAAAAAGTAATTACTTCAGAAATTAATTGAGATGCACTGCAGCTGTTGACAAGTATAAAAGCATTTTGAGAAATGATTCCCTTTGAAGTCATTTGGTTGCAAAGAATGAGGCCATTTTCACCCCACCAAAGTTGAATCTTAAAAATTGTATGCCGTAACGTTTCTTAGCCATAAGAATGTGTACAAACTTGACTTAACAAGAACCGTTGTTTACTGATTTCTCAAAAACATTACGACGGATTTTGATGGAATTTAAAAAAATTATTTTAGGGTGTATATTTTGAAAACTTGATGGTTGAAATAAATGCACTCCCAAAACCAAATGTATATGGTCCCTTTAAATAGAAATAAAAGTATACAATGGGCAAATTCTTCTGAACTGTGACAGCTAGCTACCATGTTGCCGTTGAATCTGCAGCGTGCATGCAACCACGCAGCGACGCTATCAGGTCATTTTATGCCGTGCAGTTCATGTCGAGCTTAACAAATGAAGCGCGCAAACTTCATCCGCACACGCAAATTTGCCGCACGCAAATTTCAATCCCGCAAGCTTGAAGTTTGCGCGGCCCATCTTGAAGATTGCCCGCGCAAGCTTCAAGCTTGCGCGGGCGGCTTGTTTGCGCCCAACAGCACCACTGAGCTTTTATACCCAGTTTCCGCCCGCCTGACTGAACCCCCAAAGAAACAGTATGCAATATAAGGCTAGCAAGAAAAGAACTAGGCTAGTAAATAAAACACAAAGAAGCACCTAATCCCATGGAATCCATTCAGCCAACCCTATTAAGAAAGCATAAGAGAGGTTCCACTGGCACCAGCTGGCTTAGTTAGTAGCCTGAATGGCCATTTGTTTCAGTACTATGCTATAATACTCGCTCTTGATCTTGTTTGTAAGACGACGGAACGTTTTGGGATAAAAAATGACGACTGATAACATGTTGATTGCGTTAATAGATTGTATAAATTTTGCTGCAGTGAAGCACTCAAGTCAACGAAGAATAGATCCAGAGAAAACTCCATTCATTAATCATCCAATCGGTAAGAAAATACGGTTTTTTAATGGTATTTTTTAGTAACCTAACTTCTAAGGTGTGAGTGGATATGATTGTTAAGCGCAAAGTAGTGAGCCGCGCAAGTTAAACAAAACTTTCCCGTGCAAGTTTTTAAGGGTAGGTTTTTAACTTGCGCAGGTTTCTGCTTTGCGCTCAACAAAACAGTGTTGGAGTTTTATTAATTTATTGATTGAGGCTTGTTGTTATGTTATTCTTCCGGTTTAGTCTCATCTGATTTCCAGGTTTTTTTTACCCTTAAATAAACCTAGCAAAATTGTTTATAAATTATAAATAGCCTACAAAATCTGTTAAAAGCCTGTACTATGAAGGTCATTCCGTCCGAAGTTGTGTTTGTATTGTACACTTATTCTTCCAATTATAATTACCGTTTCTCGTTTACTTTATTTAATTTTAAAACCCTCAAAAATATCGCAACTAGGTCACTATATATGCCAAAGTGTTGCTTGAAAACATGAAAAAAATGATAATGAAATCCTAAATTATGCAGTACACAAAATAGAGTTCAATTAAAACACCAGAATGTTTATACGGCTGTTTGTTGTGTCTAGACTGTTTTTATTCAATTATTCTATTGAATTTCCTACCCAGGTGTGGCTCAAGTTCTAGCAAAAGAGGGAGGTATATCGGACCTTGCAACTTTACAGGTAAACTAAATTCTAATTTTTTAACCACCTTTTGGTAAAAATAAAAAAGTTAAATCAATAAATTGATTATCCTTACTGTAGATGGCACAACTGCTGCAAACTTATAACTAGAATACTGATATAGAAACGTTAATAAAAAGCCCCTTAATTGATTTATACATTTTTCAACTTATTGTTTAACCGTTTCATTTCACAGGCTGCTGTTCTTCATGACACGGTCGAAGACACAGACACCACAATGGAAGAAATCGAAGAGCACTTCGGGAAAGAAGTGCGTGGCATAGTTGCTGATGTCACGGACGACCCAACACTCCACTGGAAGGAGCAGAGGCGGCACCAGGTTGAACATTCTCCATTCATTTGCCCGAAGGCCAAGCTGGTGAAACTCGCGGACAAGTTATACAACCTCCGTGACTTGGAGAGGAGTGACCCTGAAGGATGGACCAAGGAAAGAGTCCAGGAATACTTTGAATGGTCAGCAAAAGTCATCAATGGAATCAGGGGAAACAACGAGGCCTTGGAGAAAGAACTGGATAAACTATTCGCTAATCGGGATATCGTTATAGAGAAAAAATAGTGTTTTTTTCTTATTTGAGATATTTATTAAGCCTTGGAGAAAGAACTGGATAAACTATTCACTAAACGAGATATCGTTATAGAGAAAAAATAGGTTTTTATTTTTATTTTAGCTATTTATTACAAAAACGGTGAGGCCTTGGAGAAAGAACTGGATTAGCTATTCACTAAACGAGATATCGATATAGAGAAAAAGTGATTTTTATTTTTATATGAGTTATTTAATAGAAAACAGCAAGGCCTTGGAGAAAGAACTGGATAAACTACTCACTAAACAAGATTCGTTATAGAGAAAAAAGTAAACGATAACAAATATGATGGATGTACATTTACTGTACCTTCTTTATTTTTTATACTGTAGTGCAAAAATACTTTGGAGGTAATGAGATGCTGATAATAGGAATTTGCATAAATTGCTTAAAGGCAGGGTATACTTTTGGTAATTGTCAAAGACCAGTATCCTCACTTGGTGTACCCCAACATATACATAAAATAACAAACCTGTGAAAATTTGGGCTCAATTGAAAAGTTGTAAGAAATAACGAAAGATTAAAACATCCTTGTTGCATAGAAGTGTTTGCTTTGCTTTCAGATGCCCGAGAAAGGCTTCATCTTAGATTCAAATTTGTTGGTGAAAAATTTACCCTTTCTCTTAAACTACATTACTTCAAAGGGGGTTTCTAATATTATAATATCAACAGCTCCAGTGCTCTTTACCAAGTAAGTTTTTATGGTCATTAACTTGTGGAGTAATAACCAAAAGTACACCCCGCCTTTAAAAAGCAAATGGCTCTTTTGTTTTTCAGGAATAGTATTGTTGGGAAGGTTTTGGTTCATCTGTAGTCAAGGTATTTCTGATATTTTTGATATTGTTTATTGTATATATTCTTTTAGTTGTAAGATTTCAGAACAAAATGTAAATGATCATGCTGGTCGTGACAAATAGAAAAAATTAAATTGAATCATGGAGGAGCGTTTCCTTCCTCCATGATTGTTGGCATGGTTGGCTTGTACGTAAAGCGCTCGCCTCTCACCAAGGTGACCCAGGTTCGATACCCGGCCAGGGCCATATGTGAGTTGAGTTGTGCGTTGGTTCTCTGCTGTGCCGCGAGGGTTTTCCAGACCATCCGGTTTTCCTCCCTCGGAAAAAATTAAACACTTTCGATCTCTGGCTGTGCTCCGTGGTCATAATGGGTTGATGTGGCTGGCTGCCGAAGTCGCCCTTGCATGCCTGCTTCTCGAACACGTTATAGCCGCGTCCTTCGCAATTCAGCTCTTAGCTGTCAGTAAGGATGATTAGCCGCCCAAATTATTATTATTATAACATAATCAGTGTAGGCCTGATACTTCACTGAGGCAACAGAGGCAATTGAAAAAGGAATACCAAGGTGAAAATGCCTTGGTGCCCTTGCCCTTTCCAAAACGAGGCACCAGGCTTTTCAGTGAACTAAAAAATGTAAACAATACATTGAAGTACAGTTGTATCATGGAGGTAGAAATAGATGGTTGAATGTAGTATTTCAAAGCTGTATCATAAAGCTAAAGGCATCAGACACGTTTGGTAATTGGAACCCACTGTTTGTTTCAAACCTATATAGTTGTAGCCTGTGAAAATTTCACTTCAAAAGGTGGTAGCGTTTTTGAGATATTGCCAAACATCTGGAGCGGTTATGTCCACGCAGGAAGAATAATCTGCATTGGAATACACACTCTGAGAAGCGTTAGGCGTAACGCTTCTCAGATTCAATTGTTTTGGGGGATAGAAAGTGATTATTTTTCCATAACCGCTTTACTTCGAAGTGAAAAGTTTCTCAAAATGCATTATCCTATCCAACGCTGCTGTACTTCTTACCAAGTAAGTTTGTATTGCCATTAATTATCAGAGTCATTACCAAACGTGTACGGTGCCTTTAATGTGGTAAATGGCATACATGTTTTTCAAATTATCCCTGGAAAAAAGTTTCATTACAATAATATTGCTGTCACGTTCAAATGTATATGTACATTTAAATCGAAATGGTCCTGAATACAGTCTTTCAATATTTTTATTTTATTTTTATTTTATTTTATTTTATTTTATACAACATCCAACAGCGCAAGCGCCAATTACAGGACGGATAAAAATAAATATATAAAACAGTATAAAAACAGAAAAATTAAACAAGAAATTAAGCTTATACTTATTTTAAAGTACTTAGTGATAACAGTGTTTTTAGTTATACTTTGTTGAGCAGTGAGTTGACCAAACACCAAAAAGATAAATACGAAAATATTTGTAAGCGAGCTTGTAAAAAAATTAAAAACCTGAGGTTTATGCCATTTTTGAGCATTCTAGAAGTTTTCTTTTTGTGTTTTGTTGCATTATATTTTTGGTAATTAGAAGTGATAAGAACAGGAATTTAAGCACCAAATATTCAGTTCTAATTTAAGATGAACATTTACTGGGGAATATAAAACAAAAACAAAACCCCCAAACCCAAAACAAAGTTGAGATTTAGTAAAAATTAGGAAAACAAATTGTGGAACAATAATGGATGGTGTTTTTATAATTTATTATTATAGCGCCCTCTGTTGCCATTAAAAAGGTAAATCGCTTGTTTTTCGAGGGTTGGGTGTTGTTGCTAAAAAAAAAATTAGCGTGCAGGTCGATCTGCGAGCTGTGAGATTCAGTTTGCAACATTCCTGTCATAAAAACTGATCTTATCAACACAATCAATCGATGCCAATTTCCGAGCTATCGGGATACTTTGGAATTCCGGTGATCCAGCTCTTGGAAGTGCAATAGTCGAGTGGGACACGGCAGGATTTGGGCGAGGTGGTTAAGCTGCAGTGCATTGAATCGCACAGGTGGCCGTCCTACCGCGTTGTAAACACCCGGCAGGCGTCAGGCAGGTTGGACGGGTGTTTGGATCGCCGGAGTGTGTCACACCACACATGAAGCTGGGATTTGAGACAATTTTTCATTGATATTTAGCCAGCCTCCTGCTTGGTGAGTGTTTTTCTAATAATTTACCATTTTGGTTTAAAGCTTGGAAAATGGAAGTACACTGACTGATCAAACACGTAGGCCTAAATCAATATGTGCAATTCATTTTTGGTGCATAGTTTTAATTTCTCTTTAATTTAATTAATTATTAATAATTATGGATCCCAATTTCTGTTCATGCTGTGGAAAGGGTGCAGTTGGTTGCTATAATAAAAAATCATTAATAGCCCGTAGAGCAGCTGCTCTATGGATAGCCCCATTAATAGTGCCAATTCTCTGGACTTCCTCCGATCCTTGGCCCTACGCCCACGTACCTCCAGGAGGTGACATTTGTTTTCGAAAAGAAACTCGCGTTTTTATGCCGAGATTTTTTCCCCAGTTGTCACTTATTGTAGCTCATTTGTGGACAGCACATTAATTCGAAAAAGAGCTCACTCGTTTTGGTGTAATTTATGAAGAAAATCGGCGGCGTTACTGACACGGTTTGACTGCCCGGCTTCCGCGATTTTGCTTATGCGCTATGGTCTTGGTGCAAGACGTTTCTCGTTTACCTTTCACGCACAGCGCGGCCGACGACCCGCTCATTCAACTCGCCAATAGTGCGCGGGGGCGGTTCGTGGGCTAAAGTCAGGCGTTCGTGGCGCGCGCTATTGGCGAGTTGAATGAGCGGGTTATCGGCCGCGCTGTGCGTGAAAGGTAAACGAGAAACGTCTTGCACCAAGACCATAGCGCATAAGCAAAATCGCGGAAGCCGGGCAGTCAAACCGTGTCAGTAACGCCGCCGATTTTTTTCATAAATTACACCAAAACGAGTGAGCTCTTTTTCGAATTAATGTGCTGTCCACAAATGAGCTACAATAAGTGACAACTGGGGAAAAAATCTCGGCATAAAAACGTGCGTTTCTTTTCGAAAACAAATGTCACCTCCTGGAGGTACGTGGGCGTAGGGCCAAGGATCGGAGGAAGTCCAGAGAATTGGCACTATTAATGGGGCTACTCTATGGATAGCCCTATTCAACCATCAACTATCTTTTTCTGCTTCTTTTATGCAATGAATGGTTTTTATCCCAAAAGCTGGGATACAGGGATTGTACAGATTTAACACTGTGGACCGGAATCTGTCTGTTTCACTTTACAATTTCTTCTTTTTCAGCTCAGGATTTCCCTGACCATATACATTAATTTTAATATTTAATGTGTACTTTGTACAAATTCATGTGTGAGGAGAGAAATCAGACTTAACAATAACACCTTTAATTTTTAATATAGTTGCGATAACCATAACCCCGCCCCCCTCATGACCACATTGCAGACTGTTGGGAGGATGGAGGGTTACCATGGTTACGATTATCGCAACTACCCTTTTAAATTCTGGTCTTTTCTTTCACTGGCTAACCTGCTTGCCTTTCAACTATAGAAACACATCCTACAGTACAAGCAATCTGTGCAAGTTTTAGTTTTCATGGTCCAAGTTTTTGGGAAGCAATTATGTTGTTTCGGGAGAATTTTGACTTGTCGTCGGCCGTTTTTAGTTGCATTTGATTCTACCTTAATCCACAAATGCAATCATCACACCTAGGATGGCATGGTTCTCCTGATACATCTAGCTGGGGCGGACAGCTTTACAAACCCCCTGATATTCTTTAAAAATTTATCGTTTACACACTGAGTAGCCTCAACTGCCTTGATGATGGGAAGATCGTATGACGAGCAGATCATACCACTGCAGGATTTACCCTTACAATTTTCCAGTGACAAGCCAGTGGGACTCGTAATTTCACTAATGAGTTCGCCAGCTTTTTCACAAAGTCCATTTCATATTAAGTAGGCGTGTAGGGATGGCAAATCTGGAATTACACGGAGGCCATGGCCTCTGTTGCCCCTGGTCTTGGCCTTGGTGCCCCTTCAAAAGTTTCCCATAGACTTTAAGATTTTCCAATGGAAGTACCCGGGCCCTTAGCAAAATAAAAAATGGCCTCGCCCTCTCAAAGATGAAATTCCAGGCCTGGGATGGTTTTCAACACTAAAGTAGCAAGTCGGACCATTTGGAGGGAATTTTTACTGTTCCTTGGAGAAGGAAGAACATACATACAGAATTCACACGATATGTAATTACACTTGACTGTACTGCTCCAATCTTGTCTTGTTACACCCCCCTCGTCAACTCACTCACTGTCACTTGTGTCAGTGTCAGGTCGCCTGCATATCATGCCCCTGGATCACAACCGGACCTGTGACCTACACTCGTCTGGCAGTCTGCTTTACTTCAATTAATTATAATGTGCTGTCAATTTGGGAAAGCAGACCTGTGCTAGTCAATCTGTAAATTTTAACAACTGAAACTGATAGTTGATGCTTAAAATTTTAGTAGAAATTCTGATTTTGAATTTACACCGGTGATCAAATTTGAGGTTTGTACTTTGTACTACATCTGCATGTACCCAGTGTACATGTGTTTAGCGGAATGGGAAAACAAGTCAAAATAATACAAATATTGGATTCGTATGAGTGCATTGTCAGAGAATAAAATCACGAGGTGAAATGGTAAAGCCAGTTTTCACCAAGTGGTTATATTCTGCGATAGTGTACGAACGAATATTCTCATCATTTAAAATTGTTGTTTTTACAATAAATAGGCCTTGTCTACCCCACACTCTGGAAACGTATAAAACCCCTTCTAAACAATGTGGACTACTCCATGTATGTAGACACCAACCTTGTCCGCCATGACACGGACTTGGCCCCGTTTGGACAAAGCATCCTATAATTATTCATATAGGACTCCTATATGATACGTGACGCGTGTGTTTCTGTGTGTGCGGTATAACATGAACAAGCAGTCACCAAATTTGGGGTCACAACAAAAGCACTGAATACTGTCATCATCTTTTTTCCATTTGTTTAATTCAGGGAAAATTTTGTTTGCCTTACTGTGTTTATATCTTAAGAAAGTTTTCAGTGTTACTGTTAAATGTCTCTCTCAAAAAATTGTGAAAATTATCAATCACAGATTCCGAGTGTTCATTCGAATATAAAGTGAAACGCGAAGAGGATTTAACAGGTGTTTCAGAATAAATTAAAATTAACAATCTTTGGGCATAAAAGTGTATTAAAGTTTTGTGGCTATGATCTTGACAGGTTACTGATTACTGGATAATAAATTAAAAAGATGGATGGTCATGCATGACTTCAGACAGTGCAATCATTAGACCGTAGAGACTGCGGAGGGCAGGTTACTGATGCATAAAACATTCCAAATAATGCATGACCCACCATTGAATGAAATCTGTTTTGTAAAAATTTGAAGAATTTCAAAATTTCAGTGCCCGATTTATTAACTCTAATTTTGTTTGCTTCAAAATCAATGAACCCAGATGAAGGTGATTGTGTGTGAAGGTACTTTTAATCTTGTTTCACCTTGTGGTAACTGAAAATGACCTTAAAAAGCAATCACAGTGGATGGTATGAAATATTTCCAGTGGTTGACCCCAGGGCTCACCCTAAATGCTAGCTGCTAGCCCCGGCGTACATTGTCTAGTAGAAACTGCTATGGGCTCAAATAAACACCATTTTTCAACTTGCCCTGTGGGCTACTAAAAACTGTGCAACCTTCTTACAGTGCAAAATGCTCATATTTCTTCCTTTTCGGATGTTAATAATAAAATTTAAAAAAAATTGTTTTGAGTTTGTGAATGTAAAGTCATTTGACCATTAAACTGGTTGTGAACGCCTTCAGTTACAACACATCAGAAATATATATACATTTATGACAATATATGTTTAAAATCTGGGCCACTAAAACTTTTCGGTGTCAAGTAAGTCGCACAGTTTACCAGCCCAATGGTCTTACATGTACTTTATGAAAAGCTGAAGTGCAAGGCCTGTTAACCCTCTGCCTGATGCACTGAAATGGAATATTACAAAAATATTCCACTCCTTCAGAGGATCTTCGATTGTTTATAATTACCAATGCCACATATTAAAAATCCCCACTCCAAAACAACAAACAAACAAACAAACAAAACCCAAAACAAAACCACAAACTTCTTTACATTTAATGGCTAAAAAACAAATTGTCCTTGAACTGGAATAATTATTATAAATTTCACAGTCATGAAAACTAATGGGCTGTTTGGGTAAATTTTTTGACATATTGTGTAATCTAAATAAGCAGTTTTTGCAACTTTTGCCACATCAAGTGGCTAGGGGGCGGGGTAAGTTAAACACAGTGAGGGAGGTTAGGTGGGTATTAAAACGACGTGGTTTGAAAAAGTCAAGCTGTTAAATTAATTTCAGTCAACACAACACACAATAGAAAACGATTGCATTGTAGACTTTTTCTGAGTGACTTTACTTCTTTAAAGTGTTTTCCACAGTTCTGATTGTCCTCTCCAAATTGTGAACTTTGACCTTTGGTGATAATCTTGGGCTGGGCGACAATGAATGGCGGGATGGTAACCAGTGTGAAGTATTAATGATGATAGTGCACCGTACTTAGAAATTCATTCAGTGCTTTGAAAACAAACAAGAACAAGATAAAACATTCTGTGGGTTTAAGCTTGGTACCCTGAGTCCAGTCATAGTGGATGGTCTAGGCGTACGACCTAGGGGGGGGGGGCGGGGGCCAACTAAAATGAATGAATGAACTAAATATTTCCTGTACAAAAATGTTAGACCCATTTCATGTATGACATCACACTGTACGTCATTGGATGGTTTTGGATGTTGACAAAATGTGCACTGGAAGGGTATAAAATATGTATACATTTTACACCATTTTAACGTGAGTTTTTTTTTGGATACTTGTTATTTGTTTGTCCACTTGAGAGGAATTTTTGCGCCAATCAAAAGGTCACATTCAGTGCCAAACTGAAAATTCTCTGTACAAAAATGTACAGACCATCTTGAAATGTGATGTCATCAAGCATTTTTTGGTTTTGGAAATAAGTTGCACTTGAAGGTTGTAATATGTGGCATTTTACACCATTTTACCCTGAGGTTAGAGACTTTTTGTAATTTGTTTTTCCTTTTTCATAAGGGCTCTATCTATTGGAAAATGGGTTGATTCGTCACAAAACTGAATTTGACCTTGAAGTCCCTCTTTATACTCTTCCACAATTTCCATTCCAAATCTTACAGTGTCACTTCATTTTTTACAGGAATGTGCTACATGTATCATTGATTGGTTTAATAACCTTTCATGTACAATTGTACACCACGATAAATTTCTGAAATAACTCAATTTCACAAAGCTTTAAGATTCATCTTAGATGAGTTGTCAGTATCACCATAGTGTTTTGTATTGTGACATCACACTTTGCTTAGCAGTTGAGATTGATTCACAGCTAAGATCAATCTTAGCTCTTTGTGAAATCTAGCCCTGGCTACTTTAAACATGTTAAATTGCCGAAGTCAAAGCCAAAACAAGCCAAAATGTGGCTTCAATACACTTGGCTAAAGTTCTGGGCTATACATGGCTATTGTGCAAACATGGCCTGTGTACAACATTTGTTGCCATGGAGTAGGTGTTGTAAATGTCACGGGCGGGGCCAAAATTCATAGTGTATCTGAAGTTCTGAAGCGGGCAACTGGCATTTTCTTGAAGAAGGAGCACATCCAGAATGTCTGGGGACATTTTGAAAGAAACACCAAGGCCAAGAGGCAATGGCCTCCATAATTTAGGTGTTTGTGTAAAGTTCAGCTCTAGTTGTCTGCATGTCCAACCAACACTACAGGTTGCAGTGTGTAAAGCTTCGTTGATATCAGAGTACACATGTTTGCTGAATGGGATTTTTTGTTTGCGAAAGTTCACAGTCCACTACTGGCATGTTGAAACCACCACAGTTTATAACATTACAGACCAGGCAAGTCTCATGCGTCCGTTTAAAACGTTTTGGGACCACTTTGGCAGTGCTCGAGTTTGGGGGAAAAATCCACAAGACCGCAGGACTTTTAGCTCAGAATCTTTACTGGACCGGGATTTTATTTACAAGACCAGAATCAAAATGAGAAGAGACTAGAATCAAAATGAGAACACAGTTTTGTTTAAATAAACAATAAATCAATAAATATTGTCATGGTTTGTAAACCTTTATAATGAATCAAAGAACCATCAATGGTTTATAAACATTGGTTATGACGTATTGTTAATATTTATGGTTTACATACCATGAACGTGCATCAACGATTTCTAAACCATGAAAATTTAATCACCATAAAACATGGTTTTATAAAATGTGGTTTATAAACCTTAAAAATTGTTCAAAGCATCTATGGTCTAATTGCAATCCATAACTCCAGGGGTTACCAAATGGTGGAAATGCCATAATTTTAACATACACCCGGTACCTCCTATATGCCTAAAACTTGGATCCTAGTTTCAGACCTTTGTGTCAGAAAGTGACTCTCAACCCTGGTGAGGGAAGTGTTAGTTTCAATAGGAATTTATAAGGGGTTGGGGATGGGGTGGAGATTGGGGGATGGGGGATGGGGGACCTTGAACAGATGCTCCTACAACTGTGAAATGAGGTTTTATACTAAACCTCATAAGAGTATCGAACATCTGTTAAACCCTCTGTGAGAACTTGATCTTTGTAGTTCAGTAAAGCTTGTCTCAGTTTCCAAGTCACAAGTCTGTTGTACCATGGGCTTTTTATAGCTGCATGGTTGTTGTACAAACACTAAACAAGAATGCTTTGCCCCAGGCTACTTAAAGTTGCTTCTTCTGTAGGTAGCTAGTCAAACAGCCTGCCTGTTTAAAATGTGTTTATTTTACACGAAAATTGAACACAAATCAGACTGACTAGTAAAAACTAATGTGGTCTTGTCAGGTGTGGCTTGAAAAGCCCCTTGGGAGGTAGTCTGGCAGCTAACTAGCCCCTGCGAAAGAAATGCTGACTAGCCTCTGGGGACTAGCTGACTAGCCCCTGAGGACTAGCTGACTAGCCTCTGGGGACTAGCCTCTGGGGACTAGCTGACTAGCCCTTGGGGACTAGTCTGAGAGGAAAACAGTGCAAGGCCAGGTAACTAGAATCAGAATAGTATAGCTGATTAGCCTCTGGGGACTAGCTGCCTAGCCCTTGGGGACCAGTCTGAGAAAAAAACAGTGCAATGCCTTGTAACTAGAATCAGAGTAGTATAGCTGATTAGCCCCTGGGGACTAGCTGGATAGCCCGGGGACTACATGTAGATGACTAGCCCCTTGGGACTAGCTGATTAGCCCCTGGGTTGACTAGCCCCCCTGGGACCAGTCTGAGAGGAAAACAGTACAAGGCCTGGTAACTAGAATCAGAATAGTGTAGCTGATTAGCCCCTGGGTTGACTAGCCCCCCTGGGACCAGTCTGAGAGGAAAACAGTGCAAGGCCTGGTAACTAGAATCAGAGTAGTATAGCTGATTAGCCCCTGGGGACTAGCTGCCTAGACCCTTGGGACTAGCCGACAAGCCCCTGGAGACTAGCTGACTAGCTCCTGTGGACTAGCTGACAAGCCCCTGAGGACTAGTTGACTAGCCCCTGGGGACTAGTTTGAGAGGAAAATAGTGCGAGGCCTGGTAAACTAGAAATTAGAGTAGTCTAGCAGACTAGCCCCTGGGGACTAGCTGCCTAGCCCTTGGGGGGTCTGAGAGAAAAACAGTGCAAGGCCGGGTAACTAGAATCATAGTAGTATAGCTGACTAGCCCCTGGGGACTAATTGACTAGCCCCTGGGGACTAGTTTGAGAGGAAAATAGTGCAAGGCCTGGTAAACTAGAAATTAGAGTAGTTCTAGCAGACTAGCCCCTGGGGACTAGCTGCCTAGCCCTTGGGGCGTCTGAGAGAAAAGCAGTGCAAGGCCGGGTAACTAGAATCATAGTAGTATAGCTGACTAGCCCCTGGGGACTAGCAGACTAGCCCCTGGGGACTAGCTGCCTAGCCCTTGGGGGGTCTGAGAGAAAAACAGTGCAAGGCCGGGTAACTACATGTAGAATCATAGTAGTATAGCTGACTAGCCCCTGGGGACTAATTGACTAGCCCCTGGGGACTAGTTTGAGAGGAAAATAGTGCAAGGCCTGGTTAACTAGAAATTAGAGTAGTCTAGCAGACTAGCCCCTGGGGACTAGCTGCCTAGCCCTTGGGGGGTCTGAGAGAAAAACAGTGCAAGGCCGGGTAACTACATGTAGAATCATAGTAGTATAGCTGACTAGCCCCTGTGGACTAATTGACTAGCCCCTGGGGACTAGTTTGAGAGGAAAATAGTGCAAGGCCTGGTAAACTAGAAATTAGAGTAGTCTAGCAGACTAGCCCCTGGGGACTAGCTGCCTAGCCCTTGGGGCGTCTGAGAGAAAAGCAGTGCAAGGCCGGGTAACTAGAATCATAGTAGTATAGCTGACTAGTCCCTGGGGACTAGCAGACTAGCCCCTGGGGACTAGCAGACTAGCCCCTGGGGACTAGTTGACTAGCCCCTGGGGACTAGCTGACTAGCCCCTGGGGACTAGTTGACTAGCCCCTGGGGACTAGTTGACTAGCCCCTGGGGACTAGTAGACTAGCCCCTGGGGACTAGCTGACTAGCCCCTGAGGACTAGTAGACTAGCCCCTGAGGACTAGTAGACTAGCCCCAGGGGACTAGTAAAGTACAAGGCCAACTACAAATCAAAGTATGTTTGTCATGATCACACTACAATTACACTTTGCAATTTAGCAGCGAGTACACAGTCCATGACCCAAAGGAGGAAATGCCAATTTCACTCTTTTTTGGGGGCTCATAACCCGTGAAACTTTTTCCTGGTAGGGCTGCTCCTATATTTGAATGGTTTGGAAGGAGGCATTTGCTTACTCACGACAAACCTTTTAAACTGCAGTCATTGTACTCAGGCAACATGGTGAATGGAAAGGCAATCCTTATTCAGTGTTTGTTCATGTAGAGCAACAAAAAAAACAAGGTCAACATAAGAGTGGCGGAAAAGTTTTCAGAAAACCATAGATTACACGTCTGTACTTTGGTACCACACAATGTATAGTGTATAGAAATAGGTGTAGTGTGTTGAACACAGAACAGTGTATCAAATGATTTGGGAAGTACTTGGACGTAGAAGCTAGAAACTGAAAACTTATTTGTTTTTATTAATCAAACGGATCGATTTATGGTTTCCAGTTTGGAGGTAAGGTACAGCGTTTTTATTCACTGAACAACTTCAATAATTTTTGTTGATGACCTACATGCCTGTAGACAGACACCTAAGGTGTGAGCGATTTAGCTTCAACACGTTCATGACAATTGTGGGCATTCGTTACACCGTAGAGTGGTTGTGCTTGTACGCACCCAACATTGTTGGGGAAATATATTTCTGTGATAAAAAAATGCACCAGACACTGGTTTCTGGGGCGATCATAACCAAAAGCTGTTTCTGTTGTGCCCGACCAGTGAGTGTACGTTTTAAAGCATCGTTAAGGGCTCGTAAATATTGAGTTGGATTACAGCTACAAGAGTGAACTCCAGAACTTTGGCGGGTTTTCACCATGTTTGGTATTTATGTGTTTACAGTCGAAAGTTTACTTCTTTTTTATGTGTCTACAGGAAAGGCTGACTTTTTATCATATCTGTTGTTTCCTTTTCTCCATTCAGTTTTAGGGCTTTACCCTCAGTGAGTCCCCTTCTGCGTGAGCCCCCCCTACCTGGTAGACATAACAGTTTATTACCTCATCAATATCAAGCTTTTATTCCCCTCCTTCAGGCATGCATGTTACATTTCTTCCAACCGTCATCTCTAACTGCTTTGTTTTGCATTGCACTGCCCCCTTTATACCTTACAGGTTTTTGTGGTTGTGTGTTCCCGCTGTTCCTTGTCGTCAACGAGGGCACTCCTCTGTCTCTCCCTCTACCCCATCCCTTTTATCTGTGATCGTCGGCTCTGAATGAACGGCCGGATCAAAATGGCAGACCAGGTAGTGATCTAGAGATGAATGAAATGAACGAATGAAAACAAACGAGAAACCCGAACGAAGGTTTTGTTGGCATTTTGCATGATGGATGTAACTTTTTGTTCTTCACTAACAACCTTTCATCTAACAAAAAAATAAAAATAACAATATGAATGAGAAGGAGACAAATCTTAACAAATTCATGAAGGTAGCCTTTGCATTCAGCATCTTAGCAACAGTTCCTCCTCATCACTAACCTTTTCCATCTTTCTTAGTATCTGCATCTTGCCCTTTTCTCCAAGCACTTCAGAAGTATGCACGTATGGCACCTTGGAAAATTGGATATTCATTGTAAACAGTTCAAGAAGAAACTAAGTACTAACACATGCACATTTAATCCAGTTGGTATTTATTTCCAGTTTTAGTTCACTATGGAAACAAAACCTGAACAGTCAGTGTGGGATGTCAGGGCTCGAATTTAACACTGGACCGCAGGCCCGTGGCCAGTGATTTTAGCACCGGGCCAGTAAACTCACGACCAGACAAGTCCGGCTGTCTTGTGTTTTTCAATTGATTAATTATACCTCACTGTGTAATATCTTTAACAGAAAGAAATGATGTTCAAATGTTGACCTTGAGTCTGGTAAATACAAGTCCGTTGAGTATCAAAATATACTTACCCACAAGACAAATGAGATAAATCTTGGCTTAGTGCTTGTTCAAATGGAATTAATTTACATGTTTAACTTTGTAGAAAGTTCTTTCTCATTAAGAGTCCGGTCTTGTAAAATAAATTCTGGTCCAGTAAACATTTTGAGCTACAAGTCCTGCGGTCTTGTGGAATTTTCCCACAAATTCGAGCCCTGGATGTGTTTGTTGTTAAAAGGTGTGCACAACATCGGTTAGGTTGAAAATATAAATGTTCACAGATTTGCACATAACTTACACGGTATAAAGATGGTCATGGCGGAAAACTTCCCGTGAAATAGTTTTGCTTTTAAAGCTATAGTTTTTGAGAAATGAGTAAAACATGTAGCTTTGATCTTGTGGGTCAATAACCGTGAGATTTGATCTTGCGAGTCCAAAACCCGAAAAAAAGAAAAACAAAAAACACCCAAAACAAAATTTGTTTTAATTTGTTTTTCTTTTTCGTATCGGCCGAAATTTGCGCTCATCGGCAGGCAAATCGCGTGTATTGGCCTGATATGTTAGCATGTGCCTTGGGAGAACCCTGGTACACCCAGGGAAAAGCTCAGCCTGTGCACAAAATTTAATGCTGCTGTGTTTTTGGATCATAGTGTGTTTGGAGGACGAGGTCTGGAGGGGAGGGGGAAAGGGGAAATTTTGCTCAGCTGTTCGCATTCTCCTCCCCCACCCTCAATTATTTAGCTTTCTTAGACTTTTCTCTCTGCTGTAGACAATTTCCGACACTTTATCTTTAAGATGTAGAATGAAAATTACTATAAAGCGTGACTTGTGACGGGGTCAGTGAAGAACTCGAGCATGGTTGAGGATGGGGGTCGCGTACTACAACGGTGACCTATCCATATCTCATTTATAATAAACCCAGCCTTGCGGAACGGGACTGGGACTTGAAGACAGTTGAATCGCAAGTCACGTCCTCTGGGACTTAAGTGAGCTGCTTTAGTTTAGGGGGTTGTGAGTGTGGCATTTCAAGTAGACTTGTTAGAGGTACTGCAGTCATGTACATAACTGAGGTCATTGAGGGGACGACACTAATGATAATGACCACACTTATTTTGTTTTGTGTTGAATTGTCGTCAAATTAGTTGTGCCAAAATCAGGCGCCTCTTGGAAATTAACGAAACGGAATTAAAAGTGAAGACAGCTTTTACATCAGGAATCATGCATCATGTCTCAATCAATGTGATTTTAGAAACATTCTAGACATGTTGAGAAATAATTATCTTAAAGGCCTAAATCTAGTGGAATATTTGAGATTTATAATTGTCATTTTCCTGATATGCAAATAAACCCAGTTTGGAGTTCAGGGCTCGAATTTTACAAAACTGCTAACGTGACGGAGATAAGTCCATCTCTCACGAACGCTTTGCTTGACACAAATTGTCAAGTCATCACAAAAGTGAATTAACAAATGAAGGAATGAAAATGGTTAACTTTGTCTTGAAGCATGAGGTATTATTTTTTTGTGAATGAAGGTGTAGAAAAAGAACAATAGTGCATTTTTTTTTTTTGCAAGGTGATAAAATACAGGTCAGAAGGGCCAAGGACAGCGATTGAATTCTGAAGAAAAGTATGACAAGCTAGTTACAAAAAAAACCACCCCAAATAAACAGAAGTTTTATTGTAAGTTTATGACTGACTGCCAGTCTACAAAACGTAACAAGTTTCCTTTTTTATTTGAATACGGATTGTTAGATGTGATTTTTATGCCCTGCTTTGCTTTGGACTCCTTGGGGTTCCAAGCAGAGCAGTTTAAGGGCAGTGGAAGTCAAAGACAAGGGTCAGGAAAGTTTTAGCTCAAACCTTTCTGAAATTTGAAGCCTGCTTGTTTTTTAGTTGTTTGTTTATTAAAAAAAAAATTATGTTTAATGTATATATATATATATTTTTTTTCTTCTTATTTTTATTTTGTAGTTTTTTTCAAGGCCCAATTTTATAAAGCCGCTTAAACAGTGCTTAAAAATAAAAAGCTGCTAAGCACAACAAAATGATGCTAACCAGAATAAGTTTACCAGCTAAAATACAATTTTACACGTACCAAATGTAACTGATATCCTGCTTAGTTTAGCAGAAAATTTTTAAACAGTATTTTCTGCTCAAGCAGCTCTAAAAAGTGAGGGTTAGCTTCGGGACGCAGTTTGGGATGAAATGTTGTTTTCATTGTATTTGTAAAATGTTGGAAAATTTTCAAGATAATGTTGACATGATACCGTTTTGACGAACTGCTAACCTAGAGGTGAGCATTTCGGAAGTTGTTATTCTGACGACCCTTGGCAGATGCCTCAGAGCAGCTCTTAAAATTGACACCTGCTGACAGTAGATTTGAACCTGCTGTTACCAGGGCTATTGTAAATGATATCTGAATAGTGTAGACAAGCTTTGCACTGTTGTTGGGGAATATTTTGTTTAGAGGTTGAATTAAAGGTAGGGTCAATGTTTGGTTTTGTCAATGTAATGCTGATTTATTGTCAAAATGATCAAGGAAGATACTATAAAAGACACATGTGAAAGTTTGAGTGGATTTTGAGAAAGAAAAAAACCCTGTCACTGTATTTTCATCAAGAACATCAAATCCATGTTTAGCGAGGTGATTCAGCGGGCACCAACCGCATCTCTTGCCATTAATGAAGGCAGCATTCAAACGGACACCATGGACATTTCCAAACTTGCCTGCAGGCAATATTTGGTGATTTGAATTTTTTTGGCATAATTTGATTCATAATTTGATTGATTTCTAATCAACGAGGTCACTTCAAAAGAAATAATTATAAAGCGCTATTTAAAAAGTTAAAAGTCAAAAGTTAATAAAATTTGTGAGGTGCAATTTCAATAAAATTTGTTTTCTTCCATTGAGCAGTGTACAAATTGTGCAGGCTCTGTGACTTAAAAAAAACTCCATGTGATGTCACAGGTCACATGATAGCTGCATAGTCTTGGAGAGAGAGGTTTTCAACAAAGACCGTTTAGCGCCGCGGCGCAAGATTGGCAACTTGGACTGAAATGTGAAGCATGCACTGGACGCCATTTTAGTAAGCAGCTGTTTTGATGCAATTGCAGACAATGAGCATTGATATCAATGCCGTAACAAAAACATTTGCTTACTAAAATGGCGCCCATGCCCTACTTCATGTTCTCTTGCGCCTTGCAGCGCTATACCATCTTGAGTTTTCACCGTTGTCTGACCTGACCAGCGTGCACCTTGTGTTGTGTGCATTATTAGTCAGAAATAAATCTAATTACAGGACTGGTTTACAGTCTGTGTAGCACAGGGTCGTTGCCTTGGGGTTGGTTGAATCATAATCATAGCACAAGCGTTGTTCATTCAAGATTCGCAAGTGGACCACATGATTGTGCACCCTACTTGTATGTTCAGTAGGCCTATTTATTTACATTTAGTTCATGACACTATCCAACAGCACAAACTTCAACAATAGGACGGTAAAAAGCAGGGACAATTTTGTCCAGCCATTTTGCATACAGCAGAATATTTAGACTGAACTTGTTTTGTGCACACTGAATGCTAATATTGAGTAGCTAATTGTGATTTTTGAGTAGCAACTAATACATTTTGTGTAGCATTTTGCTCTGCTATATGAGGGAAATTGTTCAGTGAATTAGACACAAGAAGAAATGTTTAGATGTGGGAGGAAAACCCCACACAAATCAGGTAGGGACTGAAAACCCAATTCAGTTGCAAGGCTCCAGTTCTGAGGTGAGATTCGAACCGAGGTCCACAGAGGTGGAAGGCAGGGAAATAAACCACTGAGCCAGTACCTTATGGAGACTGATGACAATTTGAACAAAAGGTCTCCAGGAAGGGGGGGGGGGAAGGGGTTAGGGGATCTAAAGATAGGGATTTTCCACAAACATCTTTGTGTACAAGGTCTATGGGAGAATGTTAAGTACAGGGCACTTGACCCAATTCACCTGACGTCATCATCACAATAATCTTGGTTGTGCCATTTTGGGAGTCGTAGTCCCCTTGTGTTATACATTGTAGCGTGCATTTAAGCAAAACACCGCTTACACGCTTATGAGTTGACTCCCACAATGGTGAGCGTGGTTGCAGTAGTCACGTGTCGTCGGTACAAAGGGTAAACTATTCAGCATATTTGAGAATGTATTTTAATACATGTAATAATAGTCTACCAAAAAGATACTGAGGGCGCTTGAACAAACAGAACATGGTAAGACCATAGAGCAAGGACCAGAAAGACAGGCTATTGAATTTGTTGAATTATGAGACAAATTTATGTAGTACCTTAACGAGGGTTTTTCAAGGTGCTGTGCCGCATTCAGCAGCCACTGCCAGACACACCGGGGCAAACCCCTTCTCTTAGCGATAAGACAGTAACTGTTATTGTTTACGTGCATTAGACTACACATGGGACCTAGGGCTTTACGTCCCATCCGAAAGACAAAGCAATTATGGTTAAAGGCACTGAGCACGTTTGGAAATTGTCAAAAACCAGTGTTCTCACTTGGCGTATCCCAACATACAGTATGCATAAAATAACAAGCCTGTGAAAATTTGGGCTCAATTGGTCATCGAAGTTGCAAGAAAATGATGAAAGAAAACACACCCTTGTTGTGTAAATTTGTGTGCTTTCAGATTAGGAACAAAAACTTTTTGCAAGAAGTTTTTATTATTTTAGTGGGAAATACCTCTTTCTCAAAAACTACGTTACTTCAGAGGGAGTCGTTTCCTACATTGTTTTATACCATCAACAGCTCTTCGTTGCTTGTTACCAAGTAAGTTTTTATGCTAATATTTGTTTTGAGTCATTACCAAAGGTGTACGATACCTTTAAGTGTCTTGCTTGAGGACAAAAGTGTCAAGAAAGGGACTCGAACCCACACTCTGTTGATCAGAAAACACCAGCGCTTGAGTCCGGTGCTCTTAACCGCTCGGTAGCCATTATTATCAAAGTGAAATCCTCATTCTCTTAGTCTCCTTGTAACCCCCCCACCCCCGAACTTTTAGAATTTGATTCTAGTCTTCATCTTAAGTGACCTTCTGAAAGCCTTTTGAAAGTAATCTAAAACAAAAATGATTGGGTTTCCAAAGCATTTATGCCCTACAAAACAAAAGATCCAAACCCACATTTTATAAATTGTATGGATTTACTATCTGAAAAAAGGTTTTAGAAGTAAAAAGAGCAAGCACAATTCAAACTACTGTACAGTTTAAACCAACCATTTGACCATATGTTCATGAATGCTGGCTAATAAAAGACTAAAAGATCTGCCCTTGATTTGACAAAACACTTAGATTCATCTTAAGATGAGTTGTCAATATCGCCATAGTGATTTGTATTGTAACATCAGACATTGCTACACAATTAAGATTGATACATGTTAAGATCAATCTTAAGCGCTTTGTGAAATCGAGCTCGGTCTTGTCTTGTCAGGAGAATCTGGGAATTTATACCAATTATTATTATTTCAAAATAATTGCATTTTACAATTATTTTATGAAGGGCTGAGAGCTTCAATTTATGGCTACTGTGGATTTCACTGTAATGTATAGTGCATACACGTACAATAACAGTAATTACATATATGTAATTTAATTACAATGGACCTTCGATTGTATTCTACTGTATGCATGGATTCCAAGAGAAGTGATCTATGAACCTGATTTGATGATTGAATAAGCTGGTGTACATGCACATGTAATGCTAATAGTGGATACCGTTTAAAGGTACATGTATTATTACAGGATTGGTAAGGATAAAAAACATTGTTTAATTTTAGTCTGAAAGCTTACTGATTTATGAAGTTTATTCTGGAACCATTTTTTCTGTGAAATATTTTCCCTCTGAAATGAAGTCATATTCGTGAAAACTATCTGAAAACCTAAAAAAAACCGCAACAGCTAAAAATTAAGGACAATGTGTTTACGTGCTGTAAATTGTGCATGGTTTTTCCATATTTTCCTCATGATTCACACAACGAATTAAGCCCTCATTTTCACTGGTTTGTTATTTCATGCATATGGTTGATCACACAAAACATGAACACTATCTGCGACTATTTTGTCAGCTCTACCAATCCTGTATAATCCCTTTAATGTGCACTAATCAATTAAAAAATGCTTCATGCATGCACAAAGAACACGCACAAATTAGATTTTTGTTTTTTGTGACTTCACAAAAACAAATGTGTGTTTCTGATTTATGAATGATGTTTTTATTCTTCATGATTCATGCTTCGTGACTCAAGAATCAAGATCCATGAACAAATACATTATGATTAGATCGAATAACCAAAAGGGAACACAGGATGAAAAGAAACTAGATCCTCTGACAATTTAATGAGTCATCATAGAAAGGTGAAAACGATGTAAACATTTCAAGTGTGGCGGACAGTTTTTTTTTTCATCTATGCTGAGATAGCTCATTTTCTCAAAGAAAACAGAAAAACATTATTATTCTGGTTCCTGGTTTATTAAAAACACTGCACTTGTAGCAAAAGGCTAAATTGAGACAATGCATACATCAAGATAAAAATAGAAAATTTACAGAGGCCTACTGCACAGAGAAAAACTTTTACAGTAGTGTTACAAAACACATAACATAGAAACAAGTCGATGCAAGTTTTCAGCTAATCAACTAATTTCCCCATTTTTGTTTTCTCAGCCATTGAAAATTGAACAAAGTCTTGTAGATCCTGGCACTTTCTTATTTTTTTATACATGTCTGAAAATGTAGTGCCAGGCTGAGGCAGTTTTGCCACTTTTCATAATTCCAGTCAACGTCTGTATTGTGAATAGTTTGGTAATTTGATTGGTCACTCGATTAGAGAATATTCTGCTACGATAACGAGTCACACTCCCCCTCTGACAGTTTTGCAATTTTTTTCATCTTGTCTCCATGATGCGGGTTGTGACTTACACTTGATCAACACAAGAACACCTCACTGTCTTGATATTTTATTCTGCCTCCATGTTTGTCTAGTTCCTGCTGTGTTAATGGCTATCAGGAATGGTGATTGTCTTTATACAAAAAGGGCGCCAGACTGGCTTGTCTCCCGCCTCGCTTTGACACCATGGAGTTGAATAGGGATGAGCTCTACTTGAGTGACGTGTATATGTCTCGACATGAATTAATTCTTGGGCAGATTTCCAGGTTTTTTTTTTCAGCCAAGTGCTTTCCACTATTTGGCCAAGTGCTTTCCATCTTAAAAACATGTTTGTGTGGAAATGGAAACCCCATTGGCATCTAATACTGTAAGTGGTCAATGGCCTGACAGGCCATTGTGTCATCATACACAATAGAACAAAAAATCAATACAGTGTACACCAAGGAATGTACATTGTGTGCAGTCCATCCTTTGGGCCTCTCCACTGGATTGTAATGATCAACATTACTGACTGGTTGAGTTGAAGGAGAAGTCAGTGGAGGAATGAGGAGTGTTAATGTAGCTACAGAGTGAAATGTCGTCTGCTTGATTGAAACTGAGCATCCTCGCTTCTCCCTATGAGCATTATTTAAAGAGACCTGGGATTGTTCTTGAAGACACTGGTGTCTTGTATCGGATGAATTATGAAGCAGGTAATTTGACTGTACAGGACAAATTTACAGGAATTGTGTTCAGACAGCGTGGTGTTCATCCATCCCATAATCTCACCCCAAATTCTCCACATCTGTCGGTCTGATTGATCAGGAAAAGCGGCAATTTGTTGGCTGTCCGTTCTGCCTCTGAAAGAATTCAGATACTTTTTAGGAATGTCTGTTTTTTCAATATTGTAACAAATTCATCTTAATTGCTCTGTTTTCCCCATCTGTCTGTTTATAACCAATGAGGGTAGCAATTGCTCGGTTGCAAAAGCACCAATTTAGCTGTCGGGTCTGCGTAATAATTATTATAATACCGTACTCGGTTCTTATATAGTGCTTTATCTCATGCGCTCAATAATTATTTTGTCTACATTTATTTAGTTAGCACCATGTAACGGTTTACAAGGTGCTGTGGCGCAATCTGCAGCCAACCAAACCAGAAAACACCGGGGCGAACGCCTTCTCTTAACGATGAGTGTACTGGGTTCTTTTACGTGCATTACACAAAACATGGGACCTACAGATTTAGTCCTATCCGAAGGACAAAGCAATAATCTTGTTTAAGGACGTGTCAAGACCGGGACTCGAAAATTCTCTAAACAAAAATTGTACAGACCATAATATGTGAAATGTGACGTCATCAAATGTTTTGGAATTTTGACAACAATTGCACTTGAAGGGTATCAAACACAGTGGCATTTTACACCGTTTTAACGTGAGGTTAGAGACTTGTAATTTTGTTTTCATCATCATAAGGACTCTTATCTATTGGAAATGAGTGGATCACAAAACTGAATTTTTACCTTGGAGCCCTTCTTTAAAGGTAACGTACACGTTTGGTAATGACTCAAAACAAAATACTAGCATAAAAACTTATTTGGTAACAAGCAACGGAGAGCTGTTGATAGTATAAAACATTGTAGGAAACGACTTCCTCTGAAGTAACATAGTTTTTGAGAAAGAGGTAATTTCTCACTAAAATAATATAAACTTCTTGCAAGAAACTTTTATTCCTATCTGAAAGCACACAAATTTGTACAACAAGGGTGGTTTTTCTTTCATCGTTTTCTTGCAACTTCGATGACCAATTGAGCCCAATTTTTCACAGGCTTGTTATTTTATGAATATGTTGGGATACACCAAGTAAGAACACTGGTCTTTGACAATTACCAAACGTGTTCAGTGCCTTTAAGAAAACAGTGAGTGTATTGGAAGTAGTCTCATCGGACAAGTGGACGGTTTTTGTCTACATTGATTCATGGTTTAAATGTCATGACCTTTTTAAAAAAGAAACAACCACCGTAAAGATCCTCAATCCAAAGATGACCCGCCTATGACATTAAGAATAAAAAAGTCTGTTGGAATTTTCCCATGACGAGATTATTTCATTATATATGGTCATTGTCTTCTTGTAATATCACCAAGGGGCTAGGAATTCTTGCAATAGACTGTTCAAGTCTTGCGCATATTCAAACTTCCGGGACCATTGCGGTCCCAACCATATGGAGTTTTACGTGGGCGGGATTTTGTTTCGTCAACTATTTTAGTTGAACGTAGTTTATGGCCATGAAAATTATATATGATGTTGGGAATGTAATACTAAGTGATAAACAATATGAAAGTAAATCCAATTCAACAAAATAACAAAGAAAACCCGAGAATAAGACTTGACCTGCGTTTCCGGTTACTTGTTAAAAATTACGAATGCTGCGTAACTGACGGGCATGTTGTCCTTAAACCTATGTAATAGACGCACACATTCAGGCTTGATTAGCAAATGGGGTTTCTACCAATAAGCATCCTCGTCCAAAGTTTTTAATTTTGTTTCAATGTTAGTTTAAAAAAATTGTTTGTATTATAAACAAAAATTAAAATATATTTATAACAACTTGCTATGTTTTTTTTTTCATCAGAATTTTGTATAAATTTAATTTAAAAAGAAGTTTTGATTTCATAGAAAAATATAGTCCTCGTTTCAATATGCGCGAGACTTGCACGGTCTATTGCTAGGTAAATTATACCAATCCAAAGATAAGTGATCTTGTAAACAATATAGAATTTTGGCCGACGGATATTTATCAAATCTATGTAATGGTTGCACAAATTCAATCGTGATTGGCAAATGGGGTTTTGTATAAAAAAAAGCATCCTCGTCTCAAGTTTTAATTTGGTTTTAATGTTTTAAACAATTTTTTTTTAAAATTGTATTTATAACAAATTGCTATGGATGATTGTCTTTTCAAGAATTTGTATACATAGAATTTAAACAGAAGATTTGATTTCATGGAAAAATATAGTCTTCGTTCAAGTAGTCTCTCGTTTTTCGATATGCGCGAGTCTGTCTCTTTGTGCTTGTCATTGTTGTATTACCTTGCTCATCATTCTCTGAGTGCTCTGTATAACTCCAGGAAAAGGCGCTTATATAAATTTTGTTATTGCTTGAAAAGCTGTAACATGAGAGAGAGAGTGATCGTCTAGAGCTCCTTTCATACTACACTTTAATCCTGAGAATCTCCGTGTTTTGGATTAAGTTGAGTGTTCACACTACACTTTTTAGGGATACAAATTCTCTGGATTAACGAACCCAAAACTGACTTAATCCAAGTAAATTTAACCCTGCCCAGGACTAGGGTTGACCCAACAATCTCGGTGTTAGTATGGAACTGGGATAACTTTTCTCTGGGTTAGATATTTGTAGTGTGAAAGGAATCTCTGGGTCAGTTTTAATCCGTGTAGAAGACATTTTTACACAGGTCGCCAATTACACGGATCAAAGGAGGGAAGTGTGATGTGAAAAGGGCTTAGATCAAACAAGAAAAGCTAGGTTGCTATAAAAATTCGTGTGTAAGGTCGACCTTGTAGCACCTTGTTGACTATGTATGTAGTGCAAAGGTTTGCAACCAGACACTTTTCCACTTGCCTAATCACTTTATTGTTATGAATTAGGTCATTGATAGATTGTACAATGCTTGATGAATGGAGGCCAACTGTGAACAAAAAGCTGGTACACTAGACTACAGGAGTTTGTGCATAATTAACAATGTTTAGATTAGGAACACAATGCTTGGATTGCATTATGATGAAATTCATTCATTTACAGTTGGTTGGTTTAAAGGTATTATACAGGATTGGTAAGGATTAAAAACATTGATTAATTTTAGTCTGAAAGCTTGCTGATTATGAAGTCCATACTAAAACCATTTTTTCTGTGAAATATTTTTGTCTCTAAAATAAAGTCATATTCCAGAAATTGTATCTGAAAACCTATAAAAATGCAAGACCTGATTACAGTGCGTTTACATGCTGAAAATTGTACATGGTTTGTTCACTATTTTCGACTGACTCACACAACGGATTAAGCCCAAATCTTTACAGGTTTGTTATTTCATGCATATGGTTGATCACACAAAACATGAATACTGTCTGCGACTATTTTGTCAGCTCTACCAATCCTGTATGAAACCTTTTAAGGTTCAGCATAAGGAATTATCATAAAGAGCAATAGTCCACAAAAAACCACATTTTTAATTACATTAAAGTTTTGAATTTATACTAATTTCTTCTGATTCGTGACATTAACATGCATCTACAAACAGATTACTTCACAAAAATTTGGCTCTATCTATCACAAAAATTTGGCTCTATCGGGCCGTAAACAATTTACACTGGCCCGCAAGCAGGCCCTAGGCGGGTTATTTTAGCGTCAGCCCAGTAAACTCGAAGCCGGAGAAGTTCGGCAGTCCTGTGTTTGTCTATTCTATCTTTCGTTGAGTATCAAAGTATACTTTAAATGAGATAAATCTTCTCATAATATTTTTTTTTTCAAATACAAACAGTTTTATGTTAAACTGTATCATTTTGATTCTGGTCTTGAATTCTGCCACATGAAAAATTGTGAGCTCTAAGTACTGCGATCTTGTGGATTTTTGTCCCCAGTATTCTAGCCCTGCCATAATCATGACAAAGAATATATATTTGCGGAGCAAAAGTGTCTGCTGAATGGCTGTATGGAAAAGGGTTTCTGTTTGTGAATCAGTGGAAATGACCTTGTTAACATCGCCAGTGATGTTATGTTTGTATCGAGGCTCAATATTACATGATTGTAGCCTGGCCGGGGTTTTGTGACGATCCATGTCCATTGATCTTCCTTAAGGCGAGGGGATTATATTATTGAGCTAGCTAATTATTAACCAGGTCGAAGTGAACTGGGTATGTTAATGTCACGTACACCGCGAGTTGATGTTTCTACCGAACACAATTCTGGAAATTACTCTTTAATATTGGTTTTTAAACGTCGCGTTGTTCTATTTTGCGTGAAATTGAAAGCTCCTTAAAACAGTCGTTCAATTTCACTTGCAAGCAATTGTTCTTTTGTGTCATGTGATTAAAAGAGATAACCATTCATTTTAGCAATCCACTCGAACATCATTAAAATTCGTAGCAGCTTTTTGCAGAAATTTCTAGTTGCGCCCACTCTGCCAAATTGAATGCTGATTTCGCATGGGTAAAAAGTTTAATTGAATATAATGCTGTAGGCCTATAATTTTGCATGCCTCAAAGTGAAATTGAGTGTCGGTTTCAACTCAAGAGGACAAATCGCTTTAATACAGATGCATGAAGAGTGAAATGGGCTGGGTTTTTGGGGGCCGGAAATGACTGGGAAAATTCTATAATTGATATTATTAACATTACTGAGGACGGTTATACAAAATAGAAATCCAATTTGTGTTTTTTTGCTGAACTTAATCAATTATTTAAAGATTTTGTATTATTTGGGGTTTTGTTTTGCCCCAAAACTATTAAATATGTAGCCTTGGTTGGTTGGTTGATTGATTTGAGTAGAAGATGCACTGTACAATGTAAAAGGGGGGTCCTTGTAGAGAGGGAGAAAGCATTTTAAGGTCTCCTGTAGGGGAATTCTTGTTCCACACTGATCTATGGGAGAATGTTAAAGGTATCGTACACGTTTGGTAATGACTCAAAACAATTATTAGCATAAAAACTTACTTGGTAACAAGCAACGGAGAGCTGTTGATAGTATAAAACATTGTAGGAAACGACTCCCTCTGAAGTGACGTAGTTTTTGAGAAAGAGGTAATATCACACTAAAATAATAAAAACTTCTTGCAAGAAGTTTTTTTTCCTATCTGAAAGCACACAAATTTGTACAACAAGGGTGTTTTTTCTTTCAACATTTTCTTGCAACTTCGATGACCAGTTGAGCCCAAATTTTCATAGGCTTGTTATTTTATGCATATGTTGGGATACACCAAGTGAGAACACTGGTCTTTGACAATTACCAAACGTGTACAGTGCCTTTAACGACATCGGACAAAGGAAAGAACAAAAGAAATCTACACAGGGATGCATTGTTTGAGAATGTGTGCATATAGTTTCGTCGTTTTTTGTAAAATGTTATGCGGAGCATGGCAATTGCCCTCAACTGTTTTCAGTGACTGGCCAACGGAACCAGTTAGCTTGTCATTTCAATAGTCTGCCAGCATCTTTACTGGTCCACATCTTTTACGGTTTTCTTTCAACACTGTCATTTTGTATGGTACCTCAGTTTGAAACTGGTGTAGGCAGTGGTTTACATAGGTAGCATTTGGAAGCAGTCTGCTAGTCAGCTGGACCACTTAGACATAACATTGACTGGTCCTCAGAGGTTATAACTGGGGTTTAGCCAGCGGACCACTGTTAAAGGGTCTGTATACGTTTGGTAATGGCTCTGATAATTAATGGCAATAAAAACTTACTTATTAGGAAGTACAGCAGCTTTGGATAGTATGATGCATTTTGAGAAACTTTTCACTTCGAAATACTGCGGTTATGGAAAAAGATATCACTTTTTATCCAGAACAATTTGAAACTGAGAAGCGTTACTGCAGTAACTGCAGTAACGTTTCTCAGATAGTGTGTTCCAATTGAAGATTATTCTTCCTGCGTGGACATAACCACTCCAGATTGTCGGCAATATCTCAAAAACGCTACCACCTTTTGAAATGAAGTTTTCACAGGTTAGTTTTATGGTATACAGCGTATGTATGTACCACTATAGGATTGAAACACACAGTGGGTTCCAATTACCAAACAGATACAATCCCTTGAAGGGAGAACGCTGATATTCATGTATATTGTAGACTGCAACGGCAGGCATGTTCTCTATTCTGTTATTGTACAATGTTATTACCCCAACTGGTGTACATATGCTAAATTCATGTCCTGATGTACATTTTTAAATGATTAATGTACATATATGCACAATACATCCTCATCCTTGAGACAGGTGTATTTATATCCATGATGCATCTACTCCTGTTTCAATTAGTCCAGTAAAGACAAGAAGTATAAATATCAATTATGGACAAGAGATAATAGAAACCGGGCTGGGCTGCATCTACATCTCTCTCATCAGCATTGTTTATTTTCCTCGTCTCTAAATGGAAGAGGGACTGCGATTAGAGGAGAAAAATCTACAACTGGACTGAGCTGTGGCTTGCTGACCACATAAGCAACATCCTTAACAACAGCCGCAGCCGTAGTCACAGCTGCCAATTTGGACATGACCCGACGATCGATGTTTAGCATCATGGAGTTTAAATCCTGCATGATGGCATCTAGTTTCTAACAACCCCTAACCCATCAAAATCTAACTGCATTTTTTTGTTTGATTCTGTTGGAATGACAATTCTTATTATTTAGACATTTGATTTGTCATGATTTTTCCTGATTTCAGGATCTTTTCAAAAAAATCTCCTTGAAAATTCAAATTTTCCTGAAGGATGTAAAGCAGTCATCAAAAGGAGAAAGAAATAGTCCATTGTCTGATTGTGTCTTAAAACTTCTGGTGATGATCACAATCTGTAAACCTCCTTCATTTGTAACATCTGAGAGGTCCCAGGTCTAGACTTAAGGGGGACCGAGACCCGCTAACCATTTTTCAGGAATGTTCACTTTCAACAAATCTCACCCCTGATTCTTTTTGGTGATGAAACCAAGGGAGCCTCAAAGGGGACTAGCACTGTGACCCGTAGGCCTGAAGATACCTGTGTAGGTTATCAAACCAAGGGAGCCTCAAAAGGGACTAGCACTGTGACCCGTAGGTCTGAAGATACCTGTGTAGGTAATCAAACCAAGGGAGCCTCGAAAGGGACTAGCACTGTGACCCATAGGCCTGAAGATACCTGTGTAGGTAATCAAACCAAGGGAGCCTCGAAAGGGACTAGCACTGTGACCCGTAGGCCTGAAGATACCTGTGTAGGTAATCAAACCAAGGGAGCCTCAAAAGGGACTAGCACTGTGACTAGTAAGCCTGAAGATACCTGTGTAGAGAAGATGATGAAGAAATGTCAGTTTCAGATGTGGGAGGAAAACCCCCCCAAAACAAAAAACAATAGAGTAAGGACTGTACAAACCCAATCCACATGCAAGGCTCTGGTCTGGAATTTGAATCGGGGTCCACAGAGGTGAAAAGGCAGGGAAGAAACCACTGAGCCAACCTGAATGCCACCCTGCATTGCTAAACTGATTAGGCCTACACTTTACAGGTGATCAGGCGTGCCGCCATAATCAGAAGCCAACAGTCTAGGTGTTGAGTTACCATGGTGTTGGATTTTGTTTTGAGTGAGGAAGGAACCAAGGGAAATTAAAGCATCATAGTAATTTGTGAGGTTTTTCTAAGTCACACCTCGTTCAAACTTGACACAATTTGCGGGAGATAATCAGATTCGTGCGGATGGAATTTCACCATTCTTGGTTTCTTTTCACTAGTGGCAGCATATTTTTCCAACTCATTAGAGATTGTGTTTTGTTGTGATCATAATAACAGATAATCTCTTAAGATGGGATTTTCCTCTTCGAAAAGACACAAAATCCATCTCGGCTAGAAAACGACCGAGTTTACCTTGAGGACAGTTCAAAGGAAGATTACAGTTAATGCGTTTGGGAATTCAAAGTATATATTTACTCTAGGTTCATCTTAAGCCAGGTTAAATTGTGTTGGACGCCAAGTTGTCGTTTAACATTCTGAAGTCACGATCCAATCACAGTTTTCTTCTCACATGGGTGTTCCCTAAAATTTATGATTTTAAGGGGATCACAGTCTTTGGACAACTTGAACCAGTATCTCGTCGGCTGTGTGCTGTAATGTTGTTAATTGCAATTTCATATCCATAATGATCAAAAGGGCGTTAAGTGAAAAATGTGTATAAATTTGAAAAAAAATAAATCAAAATCCACAAATAAATGTTCTTCTTAGAAACTGAATGTTTTTTTGTCAAACAATTACTTTGGAGACCACTCTTAGTAACTAAACTCCATTTACCAGGAGCTCCAAAATATGTCAAAACAATTTTATGAAATTATCCATACAGACTGCACTGACGACCTTATAGTCCTGAGCCGACGAAGTGAAAAATGGAAGAAGGAAAAAAATAGTCTCTGACCTAAGGTTAAAATGATGTTAAATGCTGTGTAAAATATATGGTCTGTACATTTTTGTTCAGAAACTTTTTAGTTCATTCCTGAATTTTGATGATATTCAATCAAAATGGCATTGAATCAAAATGGCATTGAATCTGACCTGCTAAAGTCTGGCACAAAAATTCCTCTTTGGAATGTACATACCCATTATGTTTTTGATGTCCGATGTCGTTACGTTTCAAATTCCACTCTGAAAGAGTATTAAATAAAATGAAATTTTGCGCCATTTTAACGCAAGGTGAGAGATTTGAATTTTTGTTGCCAGTTTCATAAGGACTGTATCTATTGGAAAATAAGTGAATCACAAAACTCAATTTGACCTTGGAGCCCCTCTTTGAGTAGAAGGAATACTTAGAAAGTAAAAATTTCTTGAATTATGCTGATTGTGGGAGTGGAGCTCTCTGCTGCTGCTAGTCACATAACATTGCGGCGAGATGGATACCAGACTTTAACATGTAGAAAGCTTTCATGCTTGAATCATGTTTGATTGACTTTCAGATCTGATGAAATGTCAGTGCACAGTCATAACACTAAATTATTTACATAGGATTGAATGACCAGGGGCTGTGTAAATGGCAGTGGCATAGTCTTGATTCAAGGCTAGTTTTACCTTGAGAAATCAGCCAAGTGTTGGGTTTAACCGACATTAACCATGGCGTAGGAGTAAAGTTATTCATCTTAATTAAAAAAACAGAACATCTCACGAAGGAATAAAGTTCTGTTTTGTTGTTTAATGATCATTATTGTATTGACTAGGCTCAACATCATTGATCTTAATAAGGATTCAATGTCGAACGTCTTGTCCACATGGGCGCTGTTGATTGACAGTATACTATTATGGGCGTGGCTTAATATATGGCACCATACATGATGCACTTGTTAATTTTTTAAAGTAAAAAGGCTGATAAAGTTTTTTGGGATGTTTTGGTGCAGGTATGTTTTGGGTTCAGGGCAGTTCAGAGATAATTTATTTATTCATAATCAATTTTACTTTTGATTTGAAGATTAGTTTTGGGTCGATGGGGCTAGCTGCCAAAAGGCACCTTCACAAGCCTGCAGCTCGACCAGTGTCCCTACTAATTCAGCTTCTCGGCTTAGAGTGAGGATAATAGCCTCCCAAATTGTGAAATTATAATTATTATTACCCTTCCCTTGGGTATGGGGGTTTGTACCATTTTGGGAATAAAAATGTATACAATACAATACGATTAAAACAGTCGTTCACACCGATCACTTTGGTGTTTCTCGGTGTTTCATTTAATTCAGAACATGCAAGATGTCGAGGCATTTAGTTTTCTTTTATACGTGTTTGTGTTCTACACTTTCAGGACATGCCAGGTTTCAGGGGAATGCGCTACTCCAAGTTCCGCCACGTCTACGGCAGTCCATACCGTCGTGAGAAATGCTACAACAACATCCCCATCACAAAGAATTCCCATGACGCCAACTTCTGCGCTGTCAACCCCAAGTTTCTGGCCATTATCCTGGAGAGTCAAGGAGGCGGGGCATTCATCGTTGTTCCGATTGAAAGAGTGAGTGAGAAAGTTACTTTTTATCTTATATTTTATCCACTAAACCAAAACTAGCAGCATAGCCCAAGAAAGATCTCAATTGGCGTTCCATCGGGCGAACCACAAAGTGTCAGTTATGATGCGATCGACGAAGAAGAAGAATACCAAATCTTGATATTTTCTGGGACTTTTTCTTTTAAAAAGGACAAAAGGCTATATTACAACCAGGGCCCAATTTCATAGAGCTGCTGAAGCATACAAACTAGCTAAGCACAACAAAATTATGCTTACCAGAATAAGGTTACCAGCTAAAATACCATTTCACATGCACCATCTGTGACTGGTATCCTGCTTATTTTAGCTTAGCAGAATTTTGTTAAGCAATATTTTCTACTTAAAAGGAGCTCTATGAACTTGAGCCCTGCTCATCAACCTATATGCCCAGTGTACAGCTGTGGCGTAAATGCAAAAAAGTAGTTCTGGCCTCCTGTAACGAGTGACCCAAGGAAAGTCTTTCTCTTTATAAATTTATTTTGAGAAGAGAGTCTTCAGTTGATGCTTCTAGGGAAAGAGGCTGATGCATCAACCCCCCCATCCCCTCCCCCTCCCCACCACACCTCAACAGTGGTCTTTTTGGCAGGACAGAAATTAGTTTGAACTAAAAAAACACAAATTGGATTTAAGATATTACATAAGGCATGATATTCCTGCTACTGTAGTCAGATCTCCAAACATTTTTTGTCCAGAAAAATTGCGATTGAATAGCCTGACATATCTATTAAAGTTGAGGGTATACTTTCGGTAATTACTCCAAAAATTAATGAACATAGAAACGTTTTATGTATGCCATTTTATGGTGTATCCAAACTTATGCATTAAATAACAAACCTGTGAAAATTTGGGCTCAATTGGTCATCGAAGTTGCAAGAAAGCAATTATTAAAAAAAACCCCACCCTTGTTGCACAGAACTGTGTGCTTTCAGATGCCTGAGAAAGGCTTCGTGCCTGAAGCCTTTTTCAGCTCCAAGTTATTTGGTGATTGAAATGACCTCTTTCTCTAAAACTACAATATTGTACTTCAAATGGTGTCGTTTCTAACAATGTTTTTTAATATCAACAGCTCTCTTGGGCTTAATTTCACAAAGCTGTTTAGCAGAAAATTCTACTAAGCAAATTCGTTTGCGAAGCAAGAAATGAGTGGAGTACCAGTCACAGCAATGGTAACTCTATGGTATTTTGGCTGGTAACCTATTTTTCCTTTAAAAGCAAGAGTTTTCTGTGCTTAGCAAGTTTTTGTGCTTACATGCTTTATGAAATTGGGCCCAGTGCTCTTAACAAGTAAGTTGTTATGGTCATGAATTTTTGGAGTACTTACCAAAGGTATATCCTCCCTTTAAAATAGTATATAGATTGGAGTAGGTGAACATAAATGCACACAAGATTGTGATCTGGTGATCACAGGAGATTAAAGGGGGGGGACACAGGAAGTTTCATTGGCGTCAAGAAGTTCTTAGCAACAGAATGCCCTACATAGCAAAGTTGTGAATCTATTATAAGACACCTTTGTACACAGTAATCATCTTGATTCAAACGATTCATGAAGCTGCTAGGGATGCTTACAGGAAATTTGTCCTCAAATGGGTCTTGTCTACTACAAGGAAAGAGTAGAATTTCTGCTAGGATGTGGGTTATATTTAGCCCGCGGAAACGTGCAAAACCCCAAGGCCATGCATCATCACCCCTGATTTTTTTTTTTTGAGTCATTCCCACCATCTGGGGCTGTATCGTTGTAGCAACTAATAGACCAATCTAGGAGTCATTATTTGACTGATTTCGGGGGCTCAGGGGAAACAGGAAACCATGTGTATCACATTCTATTACCGGTCAGGCCGTGAGAATTGGGGAAACGGCTTCTGGCTGTGGACAAAATCTTAGATTTCTGTTTGTTTTTGAGGTGCTACATTGTACATGTACCAGAGCCTGAGGGGATGTTAGGGATTGGAGGGGGGGGGTGTGTTCTTTTCAACACTGTATTTTGACATTGAGCGCATTGCTTTATCAATTTCATCAATACACTAATAGTATTGTAAGTGAGTAATTTGGACTCATTTATTTAAAAAAAATAAAAAATTGCAGGTTCATGCCTTCAAAAACCACGGTCAGGAATTATTACCGGTAGTTGAAATAAAAATGAAGCAATTATTATTTTCAATTTGTACTCATGATAGTCTTCATACCTTAATCTGATTTCCTATTTTTTTTGCCTTCAGAAAAAACAGGGAAATTGTTATTAAATAGCCTGAAATGACTATCAAAACCTACACCATGTGTAGTAAATAGGCCAGCGATTTTCTCACATGCCTGCTGTGACACCTACCAAAAGTTTGACCTTAGTTAATACCAGGGTATTTCCTGGCAGGCAAGATTGCTTTTCCTGGTACTCTGCACAGTGACATTTAACACCGTTTTAACCTGAGGTTAGAAACTTGTAACATTTTCCCCACTTTCATGAGGACCCGTATCTTTTGGAAAATGAAAGAATCACAAAACTCATTTTGACCTTGGAGTCCCTGCTCTTCATAACATGATGACCCACTCCAGCCACTTAGTGTCCAGGTACCTCCATTCTGACCAGGGGGGGCACTTTGGAATGGCTTTCCTGGCAGAAATTTACCAATGGCCCTGGTTTGTGGTTGGGTATCCATTATCCATACATGGAAGAATGAACCATGATCCAATGGGGAACAAGGTGCAGTTACTTGCAGTTACTCGCGCCCCCACAAAAAAAAAACCACCCAGATCTGAATAATGAATTTTAATAAAAAATGTTTTAATTTGTTTTTGAGTATGTGAATGTAACTTCATTTCATCATAATAAACTGGTTGCGATCGCCACCGTTAATACAATAGAAAGATACATTTATGACAACACATGTTTAAAATCTGTGCTACTGAAATTTCTTGGGGGGTCTGTCAAATAAAATGCACAGTTACCTATCCCAGTTGGCTACATCAAACGGTGATTAAATATTTTCTGCTAAGCAAATACAAGCAGGATACCAGTCACAGATTGTACATGTGACATAGTATTTTGGCTGGTAACCTTACTCTGGTAAGCATAATTTTGTTGTGCTTAGCTACTTTTTGTGCTTTAAAAGCAGCTCTATGAAATTGGGTCCAGGAAGCCTACATTTAGGCTAGCTGAAAAGATTTGAACAAATGGCCACTCATTCATTTGGATTTTCAAAAGTCTAAAGAGGGCGCTCTGTCAAGATTCCACACAAAGTGGTTTGTTAGTTTGTTTACATTCAGGGTATTATGATTATGATTATGATTATTATACATTTCTGGTAATGAAACCAAGGATGCCTCATAAGTGAAGTTAATCGCTGCAGCTCGCAAGCCTGAGAAAACCTGTAAACAAGGTTGCTTTCTTTGTGAACCAGAAACACAGGGGTTAAAACCCCTACTCTTCCACAATAAGTGTACTGGTTTCTTTTATGTGCACTACCAATCCTAGTACCCGGAACGTACGGCTTAATGTCCCATCCGAAGGGACAGAAACACCAGAGCTTGAGTCCGGTGCTCTTAACCGCTTGGCTAAGACACGCCATTACGGAAATATGAAGAGTTCATACATTGTACATGAACCAGTTGAGAGATTTTCTTTTACAAAACCTAAATTATTTCTTTCTTTTTTGTATTTGCTGAACATTTTGGAAGAAGTTTTGAAAAATGAAAAGCTTACTTTTAATCAATCTTCAAAGAATGTGTGTTTGGAAAAACACCAAACTTCAGGACTTGTTCTGTTGTGGAACTACTGGCCTGCTTTTAAAAATTCAGGCCATGTCACACAGGGCAATTTTCTTCAGGCAACTTTGGAGGCAACCAACTGCACTGTATGCACAAGGAACACTTCGGCAGCACAAGAGACATTCTTGTAGCTGTACCTCATTATCCCCAAGATGAAAAAAATAAATAAATGAGAATGATTTTTTTTTGTCAGAGATTGCCTGGAACTGGTTGCCTGTAAATTGCCTCGTGTGGAATTACCTTATTACAGGGCCCAATTCCATAGAGCTGCTAAGCACAACAATTTGCTTAGCATGAAATCTCTTCCTTGATAAAAACAGGATTACCAACCAAATTTCTACGTGATTTTCAGGATAAGCAAACAACAGCTGAATACCAGTAACAAGCAGTATGCAACACATGGAAATTTGGTTGGTAATCCTGTTTTTATCAAGGAAGAAATTTCATGATAAGCAAATTGTTGTGCTCAGCAGCTCTATGAAGTTGGGCCCTGGACACTGGCGAGTTGTCACATCCAGTTGGTATTTCGCACCCTTGTATGCTTGTATCGATGTTAGTATTATTTGATAATGCAAGTTTGATTGGGATTTTCCCTTCGTTTTTGTCTTTGCAGTATGGGCGTGTGGATGCACTGAATAACAAGATTGCTGGTCACAAGGGGCCAGTGTTGGACATCAAGTGGAATCCTTTTAACGACAATGAGATCGCGTCTAGCTCGGACGATGGAACGGTAAGTCTTGTCTTGTCTTGTACCTTAACTCCCAAGAAGAGAGTCATGAGGGTGCCAGGTCAGTGAGTGAAGCACCAGTCTTGAGCTAGGGTTTACGTCTCTGTCGATGACAGTCCCGCCCACTCTTTGATGTTGTCAGTCCACCATTTTCCTAGTCATCCTCATCGTTACTTCTCCTTGACTGGGCCCAATTTCATAAAGCATGTAAGCACAAAAACTTGCTAAGCACAGAAAACTCTTGCTTAGCAAAAATAGGTTACCAGCCAAAATACCATAAAGTTACCATTGCTGTGACTGGTAGCCCTCTCATTTCTTGCTTAGCCAAGAAATTTGCTTACCAGAATTTCCTGCTAAACAGCTTTATGAAATTGGGCCCTGTTCCCTGGGCCCAATTTCAAAGAGCTGCTTAAGCAGACTATTTTTGCTTACACATTTTGTGCTTAGCAGAAATTAGCAGGATACCAGTCAAAAATTGTACATGTGACATGGTATTTTGGCTGGTAATCTTATTCTGGTAAGCATATTTTTGTTGTGCTTAGCTACTTTTTTGTGCTTAAGCAGCTCTATGAAATTGGGCCCTGGAGGCTGGTATAAGCTACCCTGTTTGTTCTTACAGAAGCTGTGAGTGTTGCTATGGAGATGCATGCTTATTGACATTTCCATGGTGCAAGGCGATGAGTTTCATCCCTAAGGGGACAGCCTACGTCTCTTTTAAGATCAGAAAGTCTGCCTTTCGAGATAAGGCAGCTACATGTATGGCAAAACCACCTCCAAGGCCTATGACATTCAAAGTATTGTAGTTGTGGTTATTCGTGGAAAACTGTCCACATTTAAATTGTAAAACTTAAATGTAATTGATGTGTAACCGTGGTAACTATTATTGATATTGATTTCAAGAGGCTTTGTAGTCCATTAGATGATGTTGAAGAATCAATTTTGAAGAAACATGAATCTGAAAACAGCTCTAGTTAAAATTATGTCCTGACTTTGTTCCTAACAGGTCAAAGTTTGGGGCATCCCGGATACCGGTATACTTAGCGAGACGAGCGCAGTGTTGAACGCAGATCTTGTCCTACACACGAGGAGAGTTGTACAAATTGAATGGCACCCAACGGCGGAGGGTATACTAGCCAGCGCTGGACAAGATAACAAGGTAAGGTACACTCGAAAGTTCTCAACATTTTCACTGTCACCTGAGAATTGGGGAATTGGGGTATAGAGGCTGTGTACGCCTTTGAAATGCAGGGTTCTCCCCATGCACATGCTAGCGTATCGGGCAGATACGCGCGATTTGGTGCCGACGAGTGTAACGGGAACTGAAGTCGACCTCAGGTCGACCCTTGCGATGACATGGAACAGTTGGCGACTTTACTGTACTTGTATAACTGTAACAGAAGACATCTTCTGCAAGTTCCACAGACATTTTACTTCAAGATCATGTTCTACTTTTGCAGATCATCATTTGGGACGTTGGACAACAAGAGGCCTTTAATATCATCCAGTGCCACTCGGACAGAATATTCTGCATGGCCTTTAACTTTATGGGGGATCTACTAGCGACGACGTGCAAAGATAAGAAGATTAGAATTCTTGACGCTAGAACAGGAGAAGTCCTAAAGGTGAGTATTATATTTGATTTCACCCGTACACCGATGTGTGTAAAGCACTGTATACTCAGTACTTTCCCGAGTCCTGTGAAAAAAATCACAGGCATATTACTTGGGTGGGATTCGAACCCACGACCTTTGCCATTCTAGAGCAGATGTCTTACCAACTAGACCACCGAGATTGCCCGGTAGCTAGAGGCAGTCCGAATCCTATATTTTAGCAGCGGGGACCGCGACAATTTAATAGATGTTAAATTTGCATCGGGGATATAGAATATTATATTTGGTTTTACCCGTACACCGATGTGTGTAAAGCACTGTATACTCAGTACTTACGCGAGTCCTGTCTAAAGGTGAGTTTTGTTATCGAGTTTTCAGTGATTGTTTTATAATTCATGAATTATCTCCTAATCCTCTTAAATCATCCATAATCACAGGCCTGGAATTTCATCTTTTAGAGGGCAAGGACTTTCTCATTTTTACATAGCGTCGGCTCAGTGCTATAAGATCATAAACTGTAACGATCAAAAAAGGGTTAAGTGAAAAATGCAAATAATTAATAAAGAAAAAAAATCAAAATCCACAAATAAATGTTTTTCTGAGAAATGAATGTTCCTTTTTGCAAAACAAGTACTTTAGAGACCACTCTTGATCAATAAACTCCATTTACCAGGAGCTCCAAAGTATGCAAAACCAATTTTATGAAATCCATACAAACTGTACAAATGACATTGTAGTACTGAGCCGGTAATGAGGCACTTCTCATAGTGTGTCGTGGCCGAGCGGTCTAATCCACCGAATTCAAGCTCTGGTGGCTATGTCACCACAATGTGGGTTCCAATCACAGTCCCGGCACTTGTGTACTTGAGCAAGACACTTAAAAGCATCGTACAGTTTGGTAATTGTCAAAGACCAGTGTTCTCACTTGGTGTATCCCAACATATGCATAAAATAACAAGCCTGTGAAAATTTGGGCTCAATTGATCATCGAAGTTGCAAGAAAATATTGAAAGAAAAAACACCCTTGTTTTACAAATTTGTGTGCTTTCAGATAGGAATAAAAGTCTTCTTGCAAGAAGTCTTTTATTGTTTTAGTGAGAAATTACCTCTTTCTCAAAAACTACGTTACTTCAGAGGGAGTTGTTTCTCACAATGTTTTATATTATCAACAGCTCTCCGTTGCTCGTTACCAAGTCATTTTTATGTTAATATATATTTTGAGTAATTACCAAACGTGTACAGTGCCTTAAACTATAGTTGCTCCTTGGCCTTTCTATCCTAACTTATGGACTCTGTGGAGTAATGAAGTAGAAGTAGAAGTGCCATTGAAAAATCTTAAAGTCTAACATGGACAGGAAACTTTTGAAGGGGCACCAAGGCCAAGGCTAAGAACAGGGCAATGGAGGTCATGACCTGCATGACCTTTGTGTAATTCAAGGCCTGGTGTTGGGTTGCCATTTGATGTTTAATGTTGGATGTGAAATTCTTGGCCTGAAATCCTCTTCAGGAAGTTGTCAGATTGTGAAGGATTGAGGACTGTGGGCCTAAATAACACTGGGCCAGGCATACTAATCTTATCCAAGTCAGAACATTGGTGTTGAGTGACCATAGAGTGGAGGATAGTGGAGGATAGTGGAGGATAGTGGAGGATTGAGGACTGTAGGCCTAGACAACAATTTATTATCAATGTGCCAGCGACTGCCAGGTATACTAATCTTATCAAAATCCAAACAATTTGGTTCAGATATGGGAGGGTCTCCAGCCAAAGACACTATGGGAGAGTTTTAATTTGGCAATTCTTGCGTTATGTAGTATTTCTGTTTAAGGTGTTGGTTGGTAGTTCTAAATACCTTCAACGACTTGAAGTTTATTTTGTTTGAGTGAATGGATTTAGTGACTTCTTTATGGTTCAATTTGGTATGTGTTATGTAATGTGGGTGTTGAGGGCGCTGTTCACATGTGATTAGTTAGTAGATTAAAGTAGCTAAGCTGACCTCAATTACTTTAAATAGTTTGCATTGTTACTATTGAAAAGAAAAATGAAATTTGCAAATTATTCATGATTAAATGGTTATTACTATTATTTTGAAGGATTGATATTTAAAATTGTCTTTGTTATTTTTTTAGATCGGAAATGGTCATAGTGGGACGAAAAGTTCCAAGATTGTATTCGCTGGTGACTCTGATTACCTGATCACGTCCGGAATGAATAGAATGAGTAATCGACAAATAGCAGTGTGGAAACAGGTACTTTGAAATCCTACCCCAATCCCCCCACCCTGACCTTAACCTGACCCTACCCTGACCCTGACCCCACCCGGACCCTACCCTGACCCCACCCCAATCCCTCTGACCTCATATTTTGTGCAAAACATATTTACTTATTTAATAGAAGAAATCTGGGGCTGCAGGGGTTTCACTTTTCATACCAACCCAAGGAGAAACAGGTTACCAACCAAAATTGCATTATATGTTCACATTGTTATGACTGGTGCCCTGTTATTTTTTTGCTCTGCTAAAAAAATTGCTATCAAGCAATATTTTCTATTTACCACCTTTATGAAATAGGGCCAAACAGTGTCATAAATTGTTTAAGAAAGAAAAAGAAAAAAACAGAAGAAAAAAAGTAACAAAGGATCATGGGAAGGGATGGCAAAATGGCGAAGGAAGAGGGTTTATCAGAAATTAAGGATGTATCAGAATTGGTGGCTACAGCTACGACTGTTGCTAAGGGTGTTGCTAATGACGTCTTATACTTCAACACATGAAGCGGCGATCCAGCTGTATGCTGTAGCCGTACTCACCAATTCAGACACAGCCAAATGTTTGTGATTCTGCCATTTTTTTTCTAAACGCTTAGTTCCCACCCTTTCTGTAGATACAACCGTCAATGGTTAAATTTGTCCCTTTTCCTCACATAGAATGACCTGTCGGAACCAGTGGAGATGTTTGATATAGACAATGGAACTGGTGTCCAGTTATTATTCTATGACCCGGACAGCCGTGTTGCTTTCATCGCTGGAAAGGTGAGCCCACTGTCATCCCAAAATGATCAAACTTAGACACCCTGTCGTAAAACGGTGAAGCCGATAACTCATGACATTTGCATTTCTATTTTTCTTTTAATGGTGGCTGAACTGTCTGCATTTGCAATACTGTGTATTTTTGTGTGGTATTTTATTGTAGCCTCTCTTTTATGGCTATTCTACTGTACGTACAATTCCAGTACTTTTTATCTTGTGGCTCTCTGTTGGTTGTATATAAACTGTTTTTCTGTTTACTCTTGTAATCGTTTTGTTTACACTGTTTACTGCTTTTACTTGCATTTTATTTGTAGTGGTGTTTTCCTTGCCTTTGGCTGGACTATTGGCGTTTTTTTGCTCTTTTATTCTTGTTTCTGGTTTATCTATTAATTTTGTACAGCGTATAGTGACCTTTTGTTTTTGCGCTTTATAAATGTTTGGTATTATTATTATTATTATTATTATTATTATTATTATTATTATTATTATTATTATTATTATTATTATTATTATTATTATTATTATTATTATATATTTTGTTATGGTGGCTGAACCATCCGTTTTTAGCACTGATGTTTTCTTTTTACAACTTTTTAAAAATTTATTTTAATGTAGTCCCATCTCATTGCTTCCTCATTTCATCCATTCATTAAACTCTCAACTGTGTGCATTTGCAATACTGTGTAATTTTGTGCAGTAATTTATATATTTATTTGTATTTTTTTTTAATGGTAGCTGAATTATCCCTTTTAAGCAATAGTATTTTCTTTTTCCTTTATCATACTTTATTTTGCCATGTACAGTATACTGTTCCACTCAAAATTTTTAATATAGGAGTCCTATATTGATAAATATAGGACGCTTGGGAGGCTTCGCAGCTACCCTTCGTGCGTACAAACATTGAGTACCGTAACATTGAGTACCGTTTGTATTGATTGCGTTACGCGTTATTAGCGTAATTATTATTGTCTGGACTGTTTCATTTCACTCGGCTTCGCCTCGAGAAATGGAACAGTCCAGATTTCACCTCATGATTATATTCTTCTATATTGTACTCATATGCATCCAATATTTGTATGATATTATTATCTTCAAGGGTGACGGCAGTATCCGATACTTTGAGGTCAACCCAGAGGAGAAACCGTGCATCTTTCGCCTCAATGAGTACATCACCTCCATGCCGCAGTGCGGTCTGGGCATCATGCCCAAACGAGCCATGGACATGAAGCAGTGCGAGCTGGTACGCTTCTACAAACTCCATGTTTCCAAGGGCATCTGTGAACCGCTCTCAATGATCGTACCCAGAAAGGTCAGTCACCCCTTGAAGGATGAAGAGAGTACCTTCATCCTGATCATGTTTGCTATATTTGTTTGTGCTCTTTTCTAATGAAATACATGTTATTATCTTACTGTTAATTGTTGTAATTGTACTACTGTTCATGTAATTTCGTTGATAATGTGCTTCAACGTGGAATAAAGCGAATTGAATTGAAACATTGAATTGAAATCCACGCTGGCTTTAAACAAAAAAAGCAGAGTTGTGACTATTTAATGAAAACACAAAGGTGTTCATATTTTCAAGGTATTTCCTTACTATCTCTTATGTTACTTAAGTACTCCTACTGTCTGACCATTCAATATCATCCACTGTGGTTTTGAAGGATAGATAAACTATGCCAGCCTGCAATATATTATCATGTGGTGATTACATTTACACAGTACACAGTCAATCCTCCTACTTTCTGACCATTCCATTCTTCGCTATTTCCTGTGCAATTTTTTCTCATTTTGTATTGTATTTGTTTTTTCTTTGTGTTTTTTTAAGGAACCTGATTGAAATAAGCCGTTAACTGTGGTTTCTAAAAATGGCCATATAGTCAATTTTGGATGACTTTAAGATTCTTTATCCTTTTATTTTTTGGACCTCATCAGTCTGAAGCCTTTCAGGAGGACATCTACCCTCAAACCATGAGCACCGAGCCGGCCCTAACAGCCCAAGATTGGATAGCAGGGCGCGACGCCTGCCCCAAGATGGTCCTAATTGGTGAGAATCGCTCACCCCAGTTTGACTCGACGCCAGCACCAGCCAGAACCTCTCTCAGAGAGTCCACGGCTCAAAGTAAAACCAAGTCGTCGCCCAAGAAGACGCAGGAGGCAGACAACCGGGTCTCTGAGCGGTCATGGTCCAAGAAAGAGGAGGTCACGGAGAACAAGTATACGCCGAGTAGGTCTTTCGATAGCCGTGGTGGTAGCACTCATAGCAGCTCAAAACGTATTGAGATTTCATCTTCGAGTCCACTGAACACGAGGCAGGAGGATGTTGAGAAGGAAAACATCGTCCCAACCATGTCTTCATCGGTACAGTCAACCCCGCCTACCACTGAGGACGAAGTGTCGACATTGTCCGAGATATCGTCAATCACAAGTAGCCATTCAGAGAGCTCAAACAAATCCACCAACCAATCCGAAGGTAAAAGGTCGATCGCATCACGAATGGCCATGTTCGAAGGTAACACCAAGCGGGGCTGGAGGCGGGCCGCTTCTTTAGATAGTGCCACCCCTCTCTCGCCCACAAAGATACGTTTGACAGACACCATTAACGAGGACGAGGGGACTGTGTTTAAAGATCGCGGTGACCGGTCCCCGACAAGGAGGACGCAAATCACCGAGGAGAAAGAGGTCCTCAGAATCAGTATGGACTCCCAGAGCGAAGCTCCTCGACCCTCGGGGATAGACATGGTGAGAAGTAACGGAGACGGGAAAGAAATGGTCAAGACCTCTCGGTCTATTTCCGACGCTGGTGTCAGGAGAGAGTTCATGACTTCAAAAGATCTTGGCATGGATCAGGTTGGTTATGATACGCAAATATTTATCCCTTATGTTTTTAGAATTTAAGAGGGACTCCAAGGTCAAATAGAGTTTTGTGATTCACTCATTTGCCAATAGGTAAACAATCTTTGTTCAAACTTTTTTTAAGGAGTGCTGTTTTTTGGCACTCTTCGGACAAAGTTAAGGAGTGGAAGGAGAGCGATTGCTCCCACACTCCTTAAAAAAATGACATTCGATTGTTTCTTTGTCTCATTTAACAGCTTAGCATTTTTTACAGTTTTGAATTTAAGTTCTGTATAATTTTAGTTTCATTTTGTTTTATATAACACATGCTTTTGACAGGGTGTCAAAAACCAAGGTGGAAGCACATGTATTCATCAAGATCCCTCTGAGTAAATTCAGAATTTGAATTGAAAGTACATTCATGTTTTGAGGTGCATGCTATGTGCACTCCGCCCTCTTCTACCTAGATGTCTCCCCCCCTGAATTTTGAATCTTGTTCTTGGGTTTCTACGTCTGGCAAATTCTTGGAACATTTGATCTTTGTTTGTTGTACTGTGTGATGCACTGAGTTGTTTCAACCAAACCAAGATTTGAAAATGAAACTTTTGTAAACGAATTCCACTTTGACATTTGATTCCACTCTCAAAATAACAGTTATCCCCGGGAGAGGAAGGGACTATGGTGAGTCTACCGTGATGGAAATTTCTGCAAGCATGGCAAACCTTCTTCAGACATCTGATCCCCCTCCCCTCCCCCTCCCCTTCCCCCTCCCAGGCCATTTCTCCTTCCAGCTCCCAACCCCCAGTACTCAACCCCCAACCCCCAACCCCAGCCCACAACCCCAGCCCACAACCCCCAGCCCTCAACCCCCAGCCCACAACCCCCAGCCCACAACCCCAGCCCACAACCCCCAGCCCTCAACCCCCAGCCCACAACCCCCAGCCCTCAACCCTTCGGCCCCACACCCCCAACCCCCGGCCCCCAACCCCCAACCCCCAGCCCCCAGCCCCCAGCACCCAAACCGAAGCCCCCAACCCCCATCCCTCAACCCCCACCCAGCCCCAAACCCCAAGCCCCCAACCCCCATCCCTCAACCCCACTCAGCCCTCAACCCCCAACCCCCAACACCAATCCCCTGGCCTCCAACCCTATTGTGTTTTTCAAATGTTCATTATTGATGTTTTCGTACAATGTTCAATTGTTCTGCATGGCAATCTAAACTCTCTATACTGTATTGTTGTATTGTTGAAAATCAAAAACAGTTTTAAAATTGGCTGTTAAATTATGAATAACTGAAAGTGACTGTGCTGTCTCAATTTCGGTAAAATTATCATTTTGATTGCGCCACAGCAATTTGTAAACCGTTACATGGTGCTATGTAAATAAATGTGTTTGATATTTTGTACATAGCTAGGCATACCTTGTACAGAACAAAAACGAGTGCATTGAGACGTTGGGGTGATAAAGCGCTATATATCAGAACTGTGTATTATTATTACTATTATTTTGTTTTGAAATTAATTTTTCCTTACATAAATATATAAATAAAAGGGACACACTTTTGCTGTTTATGGCCAACTACTTGAGTAGCTTCAATATGGATGCTTATAAAGAGGGGCTCAAAGGTCAAATTCAATTTTGTGATCCACCCATTTTCCAACAGATAGAGTCTTTATGAAAATGGGGGACAACTTAGAAGTATCTAACATCACATTGAAATGGTGTAAAAAGCCACTGTGTTTAATACCCTCTGTGTGCAATTTTTGTCAAAATCCAAAAACGTTTGACGATGTTACATTTCAAATTTATGGTCTGTATGTTTTTGTACGGATTTTATTTTCAGTTCATTCCTGAATTTTGATGATATTAAATCAAAACAGCATTGAATTTGACCTTTTGACTGGCACAAAAAATTCCTCTTTGTATTGTACGGACCCATTTTCCCCCCCGATGTTCGATGACGTCACGTTTCAAATTTCACTATGAAAGAGTGTTAGATAAAATGACATTTTTTCACAGTTTTAACATGAGGTTCGAGACTTCAAATTTTTTCCAGTTTTTCACAAGGTTTCTATCTCTGAATATTGGGTGCATCACAGAACTAAATTTGACATTGAAGTCCCTCTTTAATTAATGACCCCTTTTTGAAAGAGAGGGGCAAAATTGATACATGAGGTTCATGGTTAGTCCTGTAAGATTCCCCAAACTACTTGCATGATGTTCACCAATCTATTCTGTAGTTCTGTACTTTATGGTGTTGTCTGTATTTTATGTCATCTTTTAGCCGAAGAGTAGCTTTACTACTATGTGCGCATGAAGCTTATGCACAAGAGATCTAAACATAATTGCATGTTTCCTTGTAGTTTAACGAACCTTAACCTTTGCGATATTTACATGTTTTTATATTTTATTGGCTGTTGTATCTGAACTGGGTTGCCTCCTCAGGAACGAAACGGCTTCCTTGAAGGGCCCTGTATTAATTACTTAAAAAAAGTTTAACACATAAAATGTATACTAATTTAATGTTGGACTACTTTGATTTCCCGATGTAGTTTTGACGTACGTAGGCCTACATTAAAACCCCCAAAACTTCCTCAAGTTGGGCATCCTGTGTTCCATTATGAGCTATGCCTCAGACAAAGTACAATACACCCTTGTTGTAAAATAACCAACAATGATTGTTTTGTTCTGGTTTCCATAGTTACGGAAAGCCTTTTTGCGGCAACAAGAGGAGATCAAGCAGTACAAAACTCAACTGATGTTGAAAGATCAACGCATACGTCAACTAGAGAGAGAGATCGAAGAACTCACTATGACGTCAGAGGCTTGAAAGTATGACTGCAAAGGTCACCAAGAGAGGGCGCCAGAGTCAGCACAATCTCTCTTGCAGCCTAACGATCCCAAATTATCCAAAATCACATCCTGGAAGTTGTCCAACTTTGTAGGATATGTTATTGCAGGCCTAGATAACAATTACCTTTTCTTGGAACATGGGCGGTCGGGTTGGCATAGTGATATATTTCCATCGCCTTCCACCACTAGGACCCCGGTTCGAATCATGCCGGGGGGCACAATGCGGATTGGGTTTTCAGTCCCTACCTGATTGCAGGGGTTTCTCTGGAATAATTATCTGGGGTTTTCCTCCCACAGCTAAAACTGAAACTTCCTTCCTTGTCTTCTCTCCATGGGGGTTCTTGGCTGGTACAGTGATTAGGTTCACTTTACTGAGAGTCCTTGGCTTCCTTTGCATACAGTTAGACAAATCACAAGATCAAAGAAGAATGAGAGGGTACCAGTTGCTCTTTGACTTGATGCCTCTTTTGTGGGTTACCATCTTGAGCGGGTGCGTAGAGTGGATCGGCCTCAGGCCTAATTAAGATGTGCCAGATTCTAGCACACTTTAATGAACCAATACCAGGGGTTATGAGCGACTAGTGCATGCCGGGAAAAAATGACACGACGAGATCGATCACCCCTGGGAATGAGGTTGGGTTAGGGTAATAAAAGGAAAGCTTTTTTCCAGTCTTTTTTTCCGGTCATGTCAGATTGTTTTGTAAACTAGCAAAAAGTTTCATTGTGTTAATTGTGCTTCAGTGTGTAGGTAGTATGTAGGGAGGCAGTGTTGGCAAGATTGGCTAGTCTTGTACCCTGACTGAAAAAAAATAAATAGTTTGGGACCACACTAACTCACTGGTTCCCAGCCATTACCATGGAAGTTTCAACATGGATGCCCCCAGTCACTAAACATGATAGATTACTACCTCACAAGAAACAAGTTCAGAGCCAGAAGGAGTTGAATTAAACGACTCAAAATCTTGTTTAGAAGTTATCTTTTAACCAAGAAAAGTCCTTTTTTGTAGAATAATAACGCAAATTTCTTAAGCAAGTTCTGGTCTGAAAGGCTTCCTCAAGTGGAAGATAGTATTGGTACTCCGTAAGCTAAATGTTTACCTTTTATGTCCACGCAGGAAGAACAATCCGTAATTGGAATACACATCAATTTCTTGAGAAATTACCAAAGGTATACCCTCACTTTAAAGAAAGTCGTTTTTTAATAGGTAGACACTAATGGGTAACTTGGAGTTGCGACATCATCAATATTCATCCCATGATTCACCCCTAAGGTCAAGTGAGGTCGCAGCTATTGGTTACCCTTTAGGGTCTAAGTAGGGCCAGTGTGTATTGATTCATTTATCGGAGAATGGACAAACCAAAACAACTGATCTACTCATCAGCAAAAGTAGAAAATATCGCAAGCTGAAACTAAACAAATGTTTCCCCTTAAAGAAAACCCAATGTGCGCTAGGATGGAGAAGTTTTCATGCTGTTCCTTTTATGCCTTGATGTCTGTAAGGTATTCCTTGACACTTTTTATCAGGGAAGAAAAGAACGGACAATCAAGGCCCAGGTTTTTAAGGGCACGCTGTATTTTGTGGAAGTTATGCTGTATTCACTAGTTTCATAAATAGAGATGGATAAAACAATAAATGGTAGAGGTAGGTCCGAAAGACAGAACTAGTTACAGAATCGATTGTGAGCTTTTGTAGTAAAAGGCAGCTACTTCATCAGATGCAATCGGAAGGGGGCAATCTTAAAGACAGTATTAATAACATTCTAGAAGACTCAAAGGAGGTTTCAGGTGAATGGGTCCAATCAGAGCTGTGTATTGAGAGAGTTGTGACGTAGAGGGACCAGTTTTCTTTGGTCACATGGTTGCTGGACGCCATTTTCGGTCCAAATGCAGCACAACCCAAGTCTCCCTGTGTTCGCCCATGCATTTTTTTGGACACAAAATGGCTTCTAATTGCAAGTTGTCGCAACTCTCTCAATATACGGCTCTGGGTCCAATCAACAGGTTATATAAAGAATGTGGGGCAGGTAGCTGGATGTCTGCCGTTCTACCTTGTCTATGTCAAGTAGGCTTTCGGACAAAACTTACACATTTTCTGTCCGGGGTCATTGCCAAAGTACTTCTACTTCTACTTCTACTTTGTTACTCGGCAGGATCCATAAGTTTGGACATAAACGCCAAGGAACAATTATAGTTAAGTGTCTTGCTCAAGGACACAAGTGCCGGGACCGAGATTCGAACCCACATTGTGATGACTCAGCCACCACAACTTGAATTCGGTGCGCTAGATCGCTCGGCCACGACACGCTATAAGTATGACCCCACCTTTGAGACATTTGATGAAGTAGTTGTTGCCAGGAAAGCTCTTGCTCAACTTTGTAATTAGTTGGTCTTTGGTGCTACCACCACCATTTATTATTTTGATAGTTCTAGTATAGACCATACTTTTTTAGCCTGCACGCACAAGTGCCGCACGTGGCGCCCCCATTGTTGGGACACTGGCAGCGCAAGGTTTTGTACACAAAGACATGGAAGAAACGTAGTCTTTTTAACTTTTTATGTGAATGAAGTGTCTTTCTCAACGATTTACAGAATTTTCCTGACAGGGCAGCTTTACAAAATGATGTAGAATATACTTGTTGAATATTTGAAACTATACGGAAAGTGAATACTGAAATTCTGTCGAAAAAACCTTGCTGATGAAACACATTTTATACCAAATATCAAGTTGAAAACCACAAGGGAAACTGACCGGGTAAATTTTAAATAACTTGAGGTTGAACAAAAAAAATTGACTAGCGGGAGATTTGAACCAACATTTTATACCAGTCAGTTCAGTTTCAGTGTAGCATCACACTAAAACTCACCATATGTCTGCACCGTTTTCAGGATTCAGTATCTGAGACTTGTTGCAAATATTCATGGTCAGTGATCTATACATCGTTATGTCATGCTATCCTGTCAGGGAAACTCTGCAAATCATTGAGAAAGACGCCTAGTTCACATGAAAATTTAAACAGACTATGGTTTTGCCATGTCTTTGTGTACATAAACTTACGCTGTACGCTGTCAGCGTTTGAGCAATTGCGGCGTGCTGTGCAGCACTTGCGCGCTTGGATTGGTCTATAAAGTAGTGACTTGTACGATTTACAAGTGCAGGGATATTTTTGTATTGTAGATTGAGATTGTAATGTTGTCCTGTGATGCTGAAAATGTTTTAATCTTCATTTTTGATAATTTGTATGATACGCCAACTTTAAAAACAAATTGTTATTGATTCCAACAACAGTTGGCATTTTATTTGTGTTTTTGAAATGTAAATCAAGTTTTAATGGAAAAGAAATATTGTTGCATAGAGTAAAGCAAAAAAGTTCTTATTTTTGTGGTTTTATTTGTAAATATTGTTGTTGAAATATAATGAAGAGCTGACGGGATAAAGTTTGATCAAAGATGGTTAATTTTAGGTGCAAAATAGGAACAATCTTAAAGAGTGCAGAGATTGAAGGATTTAGGTATGGGATTGTGTACGTTTGGCAATTGAAACCCACCGTTTGTTTCAATCCTATACCCTGTGAAAATTTCATTTCAAAAGGTGGTAGCATTTTTGAGATATTGCCGAAAATCTGGAGCGGTTATGTCCACGCAGGAAGAAAAATCTTCAATGGGGGACTTTGGAACAATAGGTGGCAGCAGACTTATTGGGTAAATCCATTGATCTCGGTAATGTGGGCGTGCTCAGAACTACGTAAACAATGAAAATTTACCTGGTAAGTCTGCTGCTACCTAGCGTTCCAAAGTCCCCATTGGAATACACAATCTGAGAAAGGTTACTGTCGGTAAACCATCCAAAGCTGCTGTACTTCTTACCAAGTAAGTTTTTATTGGCATTAATTTTCAGAGTCATTACCAAACGTATACGGAACCTTTACATTGATTCCTAATTTTTCATCAGAGATTGGTAGGTCTAGACCTTGTTTCAAGTCTTGAGAGAGCGGTTATTTTTGTCTGCATCAGCCAAATACGCCATTTGCCCCTGTTGGTGCACAGCCCTTACTCGAAGGTTAAGACACAATATGGTAACAGGCAGACAAAAACCACGATCACAGACTTGGACCAAGTCTATGGTTAGGTCTTTTTCTTACTCTGGAGGAGACATTTGCACTAGAATGCAGAATGTTGTGGGTTCGAATCACACCCAGGTGCCTTTTTCTTCCACAAGACTTGGAGTACACTGCGTGTACAGTGCTTGTGGTACGGCTTAACTAAATCGTATAATACTGCAGAAGTTTTTGGCTTTTTGAAAGTTTTCCCTGAAGCCCAAATGTGCAAAATTCCTCATCACTCTGAAAGACGCCGTGCTCGTCTTTCCATCGCCTTCCCCTCCCACCTTAAAGCCTGATACTTCGATTTTGTAACAGGGCAAGGCAATTTTTCCTTCGATAATGAAGGGCGCCTCTATGAAGGGAATACAAATTTGTATTGAAACTTTTCAAAGGGCAACAAGGCAATAGCCAGGGGCATTGAGGTTAGTATCAGGCTTACTTATACTCATCGTAAGTAGAACTATTACCATTCACTTTAAAGTTAGGGTTGTGCTTGCAATAGTCATAAACACTGCAATTTATAAATTAAATCCAATGTATTCTTTTTTAGTTGCAAAATATTTAATACAAATGTAGTTGTTTGTATATATGCCGTATAGAGATCTATATAATTGTGCAGTTTCTATAATAGTGCAAAATAAAATTGTGTGAAAGTTTAGCGTTAGAGTCTTTGGCCTTTTTGACAATCATTGGTCAAGTCAATAATGATCTTCTTAGTAATTATATTAATGCGATGTGAATTCATTAAAAATTATTACAAAAAGGTGAAATTATTCAGTTTTGTTTTCTTCCTCCTTACTTGTGTTTTTGTCAAAAACTGCGTACTTCATTTGTTTTTTATTTAATTTGTTATTTATATCGCTCTTGAAATTTGTTTACCAGAACTTTTTTTCGTCTGGCACAGTGTATGCGTGCAAAGCAAGCAGGTGTGGTCATGCCGTGTGAAGTGCTGGTCTATCAGCCTGCAGTGATCGCAGGTCTTCCAGCGCATACAAGGAGAGGACCGGGATGCCCTCAGGCCAGTTGGGTGAATTTACACAGTGGAGTGGTCTTTCAGTCGCTGATTTGAAGGATGCTGGGCTACGCAGAATTGAAACTAAAAATCTCTTAACACAGCCAATTTGCAGAAGTTGGGGCTTACGGGCCAGACAACGGCTCTTGGCGTTGTGGTGATGGTAATGAAACCAATAACCCTCAAAAGCACAGTAACCAGTAGGTCTGAGGATACCCGTTTGTTTGTTTGTTTGTTTAGATGATCTTTCCAACAAGGGAACTCGGCAAAGCTCCCACAAAGGGATATAAACGCCAAGCTGGCAACAGCCAATCTCTCTCGGACCAACACTTCATTGGTTTAACGTTGATGATTATGAATTGCACAAATCAATCAATTGTGATTCAGTAACTAGACAACAATTCTAATTCTAATCATTGTGAAATCAGCGGTGAGCTCGGCCGGATTCGAACCCAGAACCTTGTAATCACAAGTCCTGCAGTCTAACCGCATGACCAGGTTGATGTAAAGTAGAGAAGAAAATGAAATGTCGTTTCTTAACAAGTATGAGAAGAGAGAGCCTGTCCAACTAGCATCTTCAGAAAAAAAAGTACATATATCTTTGGTACTAGAAAAATAAATCATGTTCATGGAAGGTCTGTGTACAATCAGGAATGTGAGTCATCATCATCATTCATTAGACATAGGCATTTGCCCGTGGTCTCCTCCTCAAACTGTACCCCGCTGGAATTACTGGTACCACTCCCACCACAGCCCATCTTTCCAGTGCTGCTGCTTTGAGTTCAGTGGTATCACAACCTGACCATTCTCGGATGTTGTCTGCCCAGCGCATCTTTGGTCGGCCCACAGAAGGATGGCATCCCTCTTTCAAATTCATCCCGTCCACAACATGGCTGCCACCAAGCATCTACCCTTTCTCTCCTGTACCTACCAGGGTTTCACTTAAAGGTATCGTACACGTTTGGTAGAGACTCAAAACAAATATTAGCATAAAAACTTACTTGGTAACGAGCAACGGAGAGCTGTTGATAGTATAACACATTGTAGGAAACGACTCCCTCTGAAGTAACGTAGTTTTTGAGAAAGAGGTACTTTCTCACTAAAATAATAAAAACTTCTTGCAAGAAGTTTTTATTTCGATCTGAAAGCACACAATTGTACAACAAGGGTGTTCTTTCTTTCATTATTTGCTTGCAACTTTGACCAATTGAGCCCAAATTTTCACAGGCTTGTTATTTATGCATTTGTTGGGATACACCAAGTGAGAACACTGGTCTTTGAGAATTTCCAAACATGTTCGTGCTTTTAAAGCAGGGATGAGATTTACCCACATGGGAAAATTCCTGAAAATAGCTTGCCAGCCTGAGTTCCCCCTTGATCTAGACCAAGAACCTCCCAGATGATACAATGCAGGAGGTTTACAGACTCTGTGCATCACCAGAAATACAGCCCTACAGGTTTGGACACAATGTGGACTATTTCTTACTCCCTTTGGTGATCGCCTTACTTTTTTCAAGAAAATTTGAAGGCTCAAGGAGGTTTGAAAAAATTCCCGAATTCAGGAAAAAGTCTCAGAAATGTGAGGAAGGGAAATGTCAAATTCAATTTTGTGATGTACTCATTTCCCAATAGATAGAGTCCTCATGCGAGTGGGGAAAAAATTCTGAGTCTCTAACCTCACGTTAAAATAGTGTAAATTGCTATTGTATTCGATACACCTCCAGTGCAAAATATGTCAACATCCAAAACATCCAATGACATCACTCTCAGAAAAATGGGTCTCTACATTTTTGTACGGTGATGTTTTGGCTCATTCCTGACTTTCGATAATATTTGAATTTATTATTATTATTATTTATTTGACCTCAACAAATACAAGTACATCGAAAAGCACAGCAAAAGTGAAACGATAACACAACGCACCATTCAAAAAAAAAAAAAAAAACTGACGAAAAATTCCTCCTTGGAATGTATAAAGACCCATTAGTTGTTGAAATCCAATGACGCCATGTTTCAAATTTCATTTTGAAAATCAGTTATGAACCAAAACATCCCCGTACAAAAATGAATTGGTCATTTCCCTTCCTCTTTAAATACTGGACTCATGGACACCAAATCCAACACAAAACAAACCCACTTGTAATTGGGTTTCTTAAAAATTTATTACAACAGAAAAAAAAACATCCATTCTGTTGACATGAACTTGGGACTGTTCCAATAATAAAGGGCACAATATTATACATCAGAAAAAAATTCATTAAACTTCAAAGGAGCTAACCTGGCTACCAGATAACTCTCGACTTAATGCTGATATACTACATACAGGTACATCCATTTGATGTAAAATACATGAAGTGACTGATGGTAGCCAGGTTACGTGTTTACAAAATGAGATACAACAAGGTGAACTGAGAACGGCGAAAGACTTGTACAAGTCTCTTGCAATGTTAAAATTCAACACTGGGTAACTTGAAAGAGCAGTTGCTATGGAAGCTGAATAATTAAAGATTTACGTTACTAAATAAACAGACCCATGTGCCAAAAAAGTAATAAACTTTAAGTTTATATCAACAACAAAAATAACTTTTATAATAAAATTATAAATTATCACTTGTGTTCATACTCTACGATCTGGAAATATGTATTTTTGTTGAACTGTTTTTTTAACAGAATTCAAAATTCATTGACGATTGAATTTGAAGAATAATTGGGCAGCTTGTTAAAAAAAAATATTTAAAAATAAGAAACATAAGAAAAGAAATGCAACTAATAACTTAAAACTATACAAGTATTCCTAAGTGTGGTACTACGGTGCACTGGTGCGTCACGGTTGTGCAACGAACCATCAAGTGTTTCAGCTATAATCACTCTGTCAGACAAAAACTGTTTCTTTTGCGATATTAAGAAAGAGCACAGTTATGATTCATATCAAATATACTTGCTTAACAATGATTTCTGTCGGGGGACAAAAGCTTTTGCACTGAAACGCTACCAACACGAAAAAAACCCCAAAAAACTAAAGAGTTTCCATGTGATGCATAAGCATTAAGCAATGTCTATATTCTACATGAACTAAATTGTAAAAAAAAAAAAAAAAACTGCAATCTCTGTTTACATACTTACACATGTACAAGCATGATGCTTTAAAAGGCCCCGCCCTCTTTAATGAACCCCCAAACTGCTTCACAGAACATACCCATAACCAAAGAGTCTTCAAATACTTGTCACCCAGTATTACATGGGTCTCCCCAGGGTTTGGTTTTTTCAAAAATGTGGACCCAAGTTTTGAAGGTTTGGCCTGAGAACACTGAATTGAAACAAGGTCCTCGGAATGTTTCTTCAATCAATCAATCAATCAATCAATCAATCAAACGTAAAATGTGTAAGGGGCCAATTCAACTCTTGTTGCTCATAGCGCCAAACAATAATTTTCTTTCTTACTTGATAAAAGTTTGTGTTATGTTCAGTATAAGCTGGCATGTCCATTCACATGTTGAAACACTTTTTGGGTGATTTCAGGTACTTAAACAAAAATGACAACCGTTGGGAAAAAACTGCTAACGTGACGGGTGCAAGTGGTGCACTTCATTGTGTTTCCGGTCATATGTATCGGCCTGTGGCTTGGTACGCTGGCATGCATGGGGAGAACCCCAAGTAATGTGAAAAGAATTCAGTTGCCGTGGAATGGCAAAGCAATGTCAGAAAGCTACTGCATGGAGACATGCCAAAGGAAATGTGTGCATTATCTGTGACCCTCTAGGCCAAAACCAGACACTCCCAAAAACTGGGTGTATTTGCTCATCAAATAGATGGGAGTATTTCTCAAGATAGAGAATGTTTAAGACATCACATCACATTTATATCAAGGCCGCTGATTTGTTGTCTTCACTTTTCATGCCATTTCCTTATCTCTGAGAAGTGCTTACTTTTGTGGGTAGGGCAGCACAACTAAGGTGAAATGCATTTGCAGGGGTTGGGTTTAGCCAAAAACACTTATAGCCAAGTCTCTCGACATGTGACCAATTAAAGGTCCCCCCCCCCTGTTTTTAAATTTTAAATTAGTTTTTTACTCCATTTCAGGAGATATCAGCCTTGGGCACCTCTGATAAATCAACTAAAATCTTTACAATCTGGACCAAATTAGAACTCGCGAAGCTCCAAAAAAATTGCTGCTTAGCAAAATCAGGATACCGACCAAAAATATGAGCGATGTACACCAATTTTGACTGGTTCCCAAAGCTAAATTCTGCTTACAAATAAATTTAATAATATTCAATAATTTCCCATGAAATCACCAGTGGTGTTATGATACTACACCGAAATAGAAAACAGAGAAAGCCGAGCTCAATTGTCGTCCGTGTCTGCCGTGCACACCCTCTACGTCGGCTGTGGACATTAGAGTATCAATTTACTTTGACTTGCCTGTATGGCAAAATAAACCAGATCGACCAATGAGAAAGCTGACCTTTGCCATACAGCTAAATCGGCAGCGAAGACGAACCGACTTAAAAAGCACAAGGACAACATTGGTAATTGTCAAAGAACAGCATCCACACTTTATGTGACCCATCCCAACATATACATGAAATAAGAAACCTGTGAAAGTTTTAGCCCAATCGGTCTTTGGAGTCACAAGAAAATAGTGAAAACCCCATTTATGTTTTCACTGTTTTCAAACATTTGGTTTTGGGCTCGCGAGATCAAAACTAACTGTTTTACTCATTTCTCAAAAACTGTAGCATTCCAAGCACAAATACTTTCAAAGGATGTTTTCCACCATGACCATCTTTATAACATGTTACTTGTGAGCAAATCTGTGAACATTTATATTTTCACTCTTACCAATGTTGTGCACTGACTGCAATTCTGAAAGTTCTAAATTGCAATGAGGACAAAACTGGAAGCGACATCAAACTGCAGAAATGTTCCTTTTCAGAGAGTAAGGTCTCTCTGACATAATAATAATACAAGATGATTATTTTTTTGGTAGTGGGAGAGTATCTCGCTCAATTCAATTCACATATCTACAAATACTACTTCATTTATCTCCCATCATAAGGAAGAAGGAAAAACGAAAAAAAAAATTTCTTTGTCAGCCCTTCAAATGAAGGACTAAACGAGACGCGCCAGCTCACGAATCCAATAACAGAATTAATACTCAAAGCTGGCCAGCATTTTCCATGGAAACAATTTACATAGTCAAAAAACCACAGAAATATTATATTTAAAGATAGTACAAGTGGGGTATATCTATTCAACTCACTTTAACAACAACCCAGAAAATTATACTAATTATAATGAATGATGATTCAAAACGAATCTTCTCCCCCCCAAAAAAACACAACGGGATTTGGACAACACATTTTAAACGCACTCCCCATCAACGATAAAAGACATCTTCCAAATCTCTTTGGTCTCGTATAAAAAACGTTATCCCCAATCAAGAGCTGCCGAACAACAATAAGGCTGCAGCGATTCAATCCCCAACCCCCCTCCCCCTTTGCATGTCACTACACCCCAAAGCCTTAAAGAGTTGTTCTTGAAGGCAACCTTTCCGTCAGTAAAAAGGCACCCACGTTATGGAAAACAAAAATCAACCCTTCATACTAACAAGTCAAAGGGCACCAAGGCAAAGACCAAGGGGCGTAACAAGTGTTAAGCTCTGTGAAGTTTTAGAGTCGTCAATTTTTAGTCAGATGATTTGTGTTTGCTGTTGAGGCACGCAAAACCTCCCCGTATCCCTTCCCCCGAAAAACCTGAATAACAAACGTTACGTTCACCTGCCGAATCTGATAGGAAAGTGTCTTTTTTTTTAAAAGTCGTAATCACTGTCGTGCCCTTGGTCCGGTGGGATAGTGCATCTCCGAAAAAACCTCATAAAAACTACCTTGCCGCACAATTCCCTGTATTTTGCGGATATTTTTTTGTTTTTGCCTAGTCGTTAGTCTTTCTTTGTACAAGTCCAAGTGAGTAAATTTCCACTCAAAATAAAACAAACTGAAAAAAAAAAAAAAAGGACAGAATATAAAACAACGATTACTGGTTGTCCTGGAAATTACTCGTCATCTTCTTCATCTTCTTCATTGGGATCTCGTTTCCGTTTCTGACCCCTCTCGTTTGGATCTGTTGAGAAAATAATCAATCATGAATTACAAAGTACTTAAAGGGTGTGCATAACATTGGCAAGAGTACAAAAATAAATGTTCACAGATTTGCAACACAACGTACATGGTATAAAGATGGTCATAGTGGGAAATTGAAATGCAATAGTTTTTGAGAAATGACTAAAACAATTAGTTTTGATCTTCACAAGTCCAAAACTCAATGTTTGAAAACAGTGGAAACATTTTAGGATTGTTTCCTCTTTTTTCCTGTGACTTCAATAACTGATTGAGCTTAACTTTTCACAGGTTTGTTATTTCATGTGTATGTTGGGTCACATCAAGTGTGAATACTGGTCTTTGACAAGTACCAATGTGACACATGTGCTTTAAAGGCATGTTATACTTTTGGTAATTGTCAAAGACCAGTGTTCTCACTTGATGTATCCAAACATATGCATAAAATAACAAACCTGTAAAAATTTGGGCTCAATTGGTCATCAAAGTTGCAAGAAAATAATGAAAGAAAAAACACCCTTGTTGAAGAATAAAATTGAGTGCTTTCAGATGCCTGAGAAAGGTTTTTGAGATATTGCCGAAAATCTGGAGCAGTTATGACCACGCAGAAAGAATAAGCTGCAATTGGAATACACAATCGAAAAACGTTACGGCAGTAACGCTTCTCAGATTCAAATTTTTGGTAATAAAAAGTGATATCTTTTTCCATAACCGCAGTACTTTGAAGTGAAAAGTTTCTCAAAATGCATTTTACTATCCAAAGCTACTGTACTTCTTACCAAGTAAGTTTTTATTGCCATTAATTTTCAGAGTCATTACCAAAACGTACCAAAACGTATACAGACTCTTTAAAAAACAGAAACCCTCCCCCTCCAAGGTGAGATAAAAAAAAAGGGGGGAAATATGCCGATGATGATCTTTAATGATCGGTGGTCTTACCTTCTGATGGTAGAGCATCTTCTTCTTCATCGTCAAGATCATCATCGTCGTCGACCTCGCCGTCAGGGTTGAAATCTTCTTCATCTTCTTCGTCATCCTTAAATTACAAATCGGATATCGAACTCTTAGACTCTTCTAAAAGCCAGTCACTTTTCTTTTTTGTTAAAGGGCACTTCTGTGAGGTCAATTAGGGATTGACGGCAGGACAATTAGCGATTGGGGGGCAGGGTAATTTAGTGGGGGGGGGGAGCCGTGTAAAACTCCACTGGAACTTTTCGATGGGGCCAAAAGGCTAAGTTGTCTCTGACTTGGTGTTCTGGAAGTGAGGATTACGAGAACAAACTGGACACGTATCCAATCGTGGTCAGGATGCAACAAGTCAGCATTTAGTGATTTCAAAAGGCGTTTGAATCATCAGACTCATAACCCAGTGCTAATCATCATTCTTGCGCACTCCTCGACCAGGTTTGTGGTGACAGTCACCAACGTATGAAAAGGACAAGTTGAGAAGGAGTTTGCAAAAGGTGGTGGCTGTCAAGATACAGGAAGGGGCCAAGGGTGAATCTTGGAAAGTTTCCGTCAATCGTAAACAAGTATTCCATCAACTCTTTTGAACCTTACCACAAGGTCTGACTTTTGGAGGTAGTCAAGTCCGACCTCCGACCCGCTATCACTGTCTACGTCGTCGACGTCGACTTTTCCTCCCGTCGCATCCTCATCATCTTCTTCGTCTTCATCCTCGTCATCATCATCATCATCATCGTCATCGTCATCGTCGTCATCATCATCATCGTCATCGCTGACGTAGACGTTAGCTTCGTCATCATCATCTAAGTTGAACAAATAATATATTGAGAAAATAGAATTAGCTGTTGCAAACTGCTTACCGACCAAAAGGACCCGGGTATAAAGGCAAAAAATAGTTAATGGCCCGACGTTTGGACCCAAGCAGAGTCTTTCTTGAAGGCTAAAATACAACACAACACTGTTGTCATTTAGCCAACACAACACTGTTGTCATTTAGCCTTCAAGAAAGACTCTGCTAGGGTCGAAACATCAGGCCATTAACTTTTTTTTTGAAAATAATATATTATGGTCATTAGCAGCTCATCTTCCTTCAGATAAATCTACCTGTATTAATCATCTTCGCACATGACAATCTCTCGGTGAAATTTAGGCATAACACCGCAGTAACACCACGCATAACACTGATGTAATAACACCATGTATTACATGTGTGTTTTCCATGCCATTACACAGGAGTAACACATAATAATAATAATAAGACTTGTAATGCGCACATATCCACCCTGCTGGGTGTTCAAGGCGCAGGAGTAACACCACGTAATACACAGAAATAACTTCCAGGCATGTGAGCGGGTCATGGACAAAAAAGAGGAAAAATTGTTTTTAGTTAGCGAGCACGTAGCGCAAATTGTAGGAGTCCCAAATTTGTCGCCCCGCAAGTTTTTACACAAGCCCACATGTAAGTATGCACACAATTTTCGAAGTGTAAAAAAAAAAAAAAAAACAACGAAAAAAAACAAAAAAACCACGGAAGTGAAGTTCGTAAAATTGCAATTTTGGACGATCTTTCCCCCTAATTTCTGCCCTTAATAATAGTGTTTTCATCAACAGCAACTTTCATGGATTCATAATTTGAGGATCGGTTTTATAGAACTTCTTTTGCACTGAAATCTTTGTGATTTAACGATCGGTCGACAACGCACATTGGGGAAAAAAAAAAAGGCGAGAGCGATGTGTTTATGAGTACGAGGTTATAATTTTGCATGAAATTTAACAAGAACGAGGTTGAAATTAGACTCCACCGCACGTCTTCTGACCCTGGAAATTCGAGTTGCGTGTTTCCCTACTCGCCCAAGTATTCATGGAAGACCGCAAGCCGCATATCGGGCCAGCTGCCGGGCCGCAATGTATTGCTAACGTGCTGTTTTTTCATGCACGCCTTGTGGTTCCGCGATATATGATTATACAGGTAAACTTAAAGTGCTTTCCGATGCCAGGTTCCCCTTCTCTGTGTGAGTGTTGTGCAGTAAAATTACTTGCTGCTTGATGATCGATGTTGGACGTTACAAAAAATATTAAAAAACGCGGACCGGCCATTCACGGCGGAGACGGGAAAAAAGCGGAGCCCGTAAGAAAATGGCGGAATGGGAAAATAAAAAACGTGGATTTCCGCGTAAACGCGGAGGTCTCACATGCCTGAACTTCAACACCAGGGTAGCACAAGGCCCTACACAACCAGCCCTACCCTCTCTCTTTACCAGGTGTAACACAAGGTGTAACACCATGGATAATGCCAGAGCCAACACCAGGTTTCATTCAAAACTCTGTCTTACACCAGACATAACCCTTTGGTCAATACCAGGACAATTTTACAGAAGTGAAAGGCTAACCGTGGGCCCAATTTTATGGCATTGCTTCCAGGTCATTCTGCACTTACAGCGCACGGTAATGTGCGTGTGCATGATTCTATGGGCTGTAACGGGTCGAAAGCGCACAATTTCGCAGTAACACATGTGCAGAGTATTCTTCAGTCTCGATACAGCAAGTCAGCATTTAGTGATTTCAAAGGCGTTCGAATCATCAGATTCATAACCCAGTGCTATTCATCATTCTTGCTCGAGATCAAGACACAGACGCACTCAGAAGTACAGCCATTTTGCCTTTCTTTCATTCACATCAATGTATTACCATAATGAGGCTGGGAGGTAAATAGCCTGGCACCTCGACTAAGAATATATATTCAGGACAGAATGACCAGAGCACACTGCATGAAACCTCAAAACTCTTACTTTATTTCAAACCCCGGTTTCTAACGACACCTCTCCCAAAAAGATATTTTCTTAATCTTTACATAGTTCTTTCCTGTAAACCCACTCAACTTTTAGTTACTACATCCTCCAATGCTTCAAATCTTCCTTGGTGATAATTTTTCGTTCTAAATAATGTGAACAAATTTGCAACGAGACTCAAACAAACTCTGGCCGGTGGTCCAGTGGATATTTCCAGCGCCGTTTTTGTTCGCTCTCAGGGATGAAGTTTGGTGAATGTGAAAATTCCTGAAAAATTGCTTGGGGCTGGGGTCCCCCCCGCCTTATTCTAGATCCCGAACCTCTCAGATGTTACAAACTCAGGAGTTTTACAGACTCTGTGCGTCACCAGAAATACAGCACAACTATTTTTTTCTCCCTTTGGTGACTGCTTTACTTCTTTCAAGGAGAGTTCAAGGCTCAAGGAGATTTTGAAAACATCCTGAAATCAGGAAAATTCCTGAGAAATTCCACGCCTGAATCTTTTACCTGAATCGTCATCAGAATCATCCTCTACGACGACATCACCGCCGGCCTCTTCGTCATCATCGTCCTCGTTCTCTGAGCCGCTGTCATCGCCCGACAAATCAACTACTGAGACGGAAATTGGGACAACAACAATATCAAATGTTAACTTCTCTGTGAGTGAAAACTGAACTCTCCATGAATACAAATATAAAAACATCAGTCAATTCTTCACAAAAGATGCCAATAGAATTCTCAAGATTTCTCCTTCATTTAAAAATCACAAATTCAAAATGAACTTATTTCCAAATGAAGAATTCTAAACAATGCGAGAATAGACAATTACCACGAACAAACAATTGAACAAATAAATGATAAAACAAAAAATAGAAGGAAAAATGCAAATCGAGGCATCTTCTTAAAAACTTCCGGCTTATTTTTCAGCCCATGTTTTTACTGCCTATCCTTTGAGCCATCGCTATTGATTTTTATTTTTGTATTTTTATTGTAAATAATTTGATTTCAAGAGAGCAGCAAGTCAGCGTTAGTGATTTCAAAGGTGATAGAATCATCAGATTCATAACCCAGTGCTAATCATCATTCTTGCATTTTCTTTTGACAAAGTTTAAAGGTTTGGGTGCAGCTTTTAGGGAGAAAACTAAAAAAATACAATTAATTTATTACTTGTGTATAATTACTGCAAAAATTCAAAATTCCTCAAGCTTTCCTTTAAGCTTGTATAATATATTCCACATCAGATTTTTATTTTATTTTATGTAATCATACCCAGAAAACAAAAACCATTTCCCCCAAAGTCTTCAATCAACTTCTGCCTGCTAAGCAATACTCTTCTGTGCTTAGCAAAGATGGTGCTTTAATAAGCTCAGTGAGCCTTTGCCGTTTAAAACATTTTTTTAAACCAAGATTTCTATTCTAAGCTTACCATCGTCCAACTCATCTTCTTCTGAATCATTCTCCTCCTTATCGAATCTGTCCAGACCGTCCAAGTACTTCAACTGCGGCAGGAGGTCAAACACCTTTTCTCTGTACCCTTCGATATTCGTGACCTCGCAATGATAGAGGTCTATTGCCTGTAAGTTCACTAGTTTGGTCTGAATTTTGGAAGAAGTACAGATAAAGCAACATTAAGGACTGAAATTGTCAGAACGTTTTGTCCGTATCCACGATTTTTTCCTTGATGTGAAGACATCTCTCGTCTTGAACAACAGGCCTGGAGTTTCATCTTTGAGAGGGCAAGGCCATTCTCATTTTGAAAAGGGCACTTCTGTGGGAAACTTCTGAAGGGGCACCAAGGCCAAGACCAGGGCAACCAGAGGCCATGGCCTCCATAATATTCCACATCTATTCTAGATAGGTTTGGGGCATTACAAATAATTATTACTAATAGACGTTAATCATGGTGCGGCCATCTTGATTTTCTCCAATTCAAATCAATGTATCCAAACCGAGGCTGGGAGGAGAAATAGTCTGGTTCCTTTTTGTACAATGAATATTAGCATCCATTACTGTTATTGGATACAGGGAACATGACCAAGATGGCGGCAGCATGATAAAGGTCTATTAGTACTCTTTTGGCTCTGCCCGAGTGAAGCAAGTCAGCATTTAGTGATTTCAATGGAATTTGAATCATCAGATTCATAACCCAGTGCTAATCATCATTCTTGCATTATTTCTGTAGACAGAGTTTTTTCAGATAATTCCTTTTCATTGCACCCATTTCCTTTAGGGTAATAATACTTTTAGAGGTTTGAGACACATTTAAAGTACATCAAAAGGCTTGGAATTTCACCGAGCACTTCCCTCAGAAAATCAAACAGTCTAAAGGAACAAATGGTCAACAGGGCATCATGGTTTAAACCAAGTCAAAACGGGCCATGGCATCAACACAAGTAGTCTAAACTCTAACCCTACCAGGGTTCTCCCAATGCACAAGCTAGCGTATCTTGCCAATATGCGCAAATTTTGGCCGATATAAAACAAAAAACAAACCCAAAACAACATATAGAATGCTCCAAATTGCACAATAGGTTCTTGAAAACCAAGAAAAACACCAAGTAGAAAACATTTCAAAGACCTTGTTTCAATTCAGTGCGCTTCGGCCAAACATCCCAAATTTTTTGCCAAGAATCCCCCAGTTTTGAAAAAACTACCAAATGCATCTTTTGTGGAAACATTCCAGAAATCTTCAAAAGGAACAAACAATTTAAAAAATTGCAATTCGTGAAATAAAATGAACAAGGAAAAATAAATTATTCTGAACTTACCAGTGGCTGTAACGCGTCCAGATCTTTGATTTTGTTATTGCTCAAAGTTATATGTGTTAATTTGGGACAGTTTACCAGTACCCCAAGCCCCGACAATATTCTGTTTTCACTCAATTCAAGCTGCAAAGGAGAAATGGGAAACAAAGAACAAGAGGAATTAATTAAAGAATTGTGGTCTATTTTAACTTTTAAACCATTCTTAACAAGTTTTCACACAAAACAAATATTAGTACAAGAAAAAAATCATCATGTGCTATTTTTAAACTACATATTTTATTTCCTCAAAACACAAATAAAGAAATGTATAAAATCTTGTATTTCAACAGGCACGGAATTTCATCTTTGAGAGGGCAAGGCCATTTACATTTTGCGAAGGGCACTTCTATTGGAAAATCTTAAAATCTATGGGAAACTTCTGAAGGGGCACAAAGGCCAAAACCAAGTGGCAAGACCTCCGAGGCCTCCATGTATTTTCAGGCCTGCTCCAATTTCTTGTATGATATTGACACAACTTTTAACTGTTACCACCCAAAACCCTTCAAAATCAAACAGCATATTTTTTCTTCTTCTGTTGGAATGAAGACTGCATCAGCAAAACAGATCATGCTTTACATGTGATTAGGCATACCACAATAATCAGAGTCCAACAATTAATGTTTTTGCAGGCCTAAAATTTCATCTTTGGGAGGGCAAGGCCATTATCATTTTGCAAAGGGCACTTCCCTGGGAAATAATTTGATTTCAAGAGAGCAGCAAGTCAGCGTTAGTGATTTCAAAGGTGATAGAATCATCAGACTCATAACCCAGTGCTAATCATCATTCTTGCATTTTCTTTTGACAAAGTTTTAGGTTGGGTGCGGCTTTTTAGGGAGGAACAAAAATAAAATTACATTTAATTTATTACTTGTACATAATTATTGCAAATATCTTCCAAAAAATGACCTATTTTCCTTTAAGCTTGTATTAATCTGTTCCACGTAAGAATTGTTTTTCAGGGCCATGCAAGATATTCCTTCAACAAAATTATGTTAAATAAGAAAAACCACTTTCCATCCCAAGTCTTCCATCAACTTTTCTGCCTGCAGAACAATACTCTTCGAAATTGGGCCCTTGTGTCGAGTCGAGCATGGTGTTGGATGTTGCAAGTGTTAGGGAAGATCAATAAACAAGTTAAACGATATCGAGTTATTAAAGGAACATTACCGAATTGGTTTTTGCTAACAAACCAGTTGCTGGCAGTGTAAGCACTTTATATAATCCACCATATACATAAACTGACAAACCTGTAGAAGTTTGAGATCGATCGGCCATCTGGGTCACGAGAAAATAGTGAAAAACCGATTACACATTTGCATGTGTTATACAATGCATGAATAAAACGCTCATGAGCGATAAACTCCAATCGGAAATTAGTTTTATTTATTTCTCATCAAATATGGCATTTCAGACAGAAATATTTCTAGGGATGTTTTCTACTATCATCATCATTAGACCGTGTAAGTTTTATGTAAATCTGTGATCTTAAAGAAAATTTTAATTACCAGTTCTGTAACGTTCCTTTAACAAACAAACAAACAAACGGATTAACCAACCCACCTTTCTGAGGTTGGGAAGAGCTGGGAAGTTTTTGAGTGTTGTTAGCCCTGTGTTGATGAGGCTGAGGACTTCCAAGGATTCGTAACTTTCGTTCAATCCCTCGATTGCTCCTTTGTCACTCCGGCAATTATCCAAATTTAATTCTTTGACCTGTAAACAAAATAAATCATTTGAGTAAATGTTTTGTACAACAATTAATTTATGAACCGAGCCATAAATTAGTTGATTTTGGGAAAGTATGGTCGATCTCTTTTTTTAATTTACTTTATTTATTTATTATTATTATTATTATTATTGTTATTATTATTATTGGGGTTTTTTTTTGGGGGGGGATTGAAGAGAACCATCCTCAATCAAGAACCCACAAACAAACAGACAAACAAGAAAACCAAGCAAAGCAAAAAAACAAAAAAACAAAAAACAACATACAACAAAAAATTGTTCATCCTTCACGATCTTCAAGTTTCATTTAAAAACAAAAATGAATTTATGAATTTGGATCAAAAATATACTTTATCACGTTTTTAACAATTGTGAATATAATTTACTATGATTCTTAGCGTCTTAGATTAACATTTCGATTTTAGAAAATCACCCGCCAAATTTATGTTTATACTACGCCCTCTATTGACAAAAAAATACACCATCTCGAAAAATCCCTGTTCAAAGTTGGTTGTTGGCCTAAAATCTACATATTCTCCACTCCATTGAGCCTCAAAATCACACCTAACTGTCACAAAAAAATAAATCCGGAGCTTGATGCCACTAAAATGGCCTGTTGTGAAATTTTGGCGAGTTTCTAGGCCCCGTGTACCGTGCAGGGATCGGTGTCCACTCATTGGGCGCGTGCCTAACATCCCCATAGCGCACACGCATTGCACACATCGAATGCATCGACCATTTTGCCCCCATATACTACCGCACACGATCGTACACACAGAACGCAGTTTGCCATCATGGCGTCGTGCAGTAAACCCACGCCACAACCTGCCAACTTTTCACTCCATTTACACCCTCAAGACCGCGATGTGCCGCCCGAAAAACATCACAGGAGTCAGGCTCGCACCGTTTCTGTTCTCACTGACATGTTTTGGAGGGACAACGGGGCCGATTCGGGCTGAAAAGTGGTGCAACGTCACAAGTTTTTCCACGGCGTGGCTGCGACACTTAGGGATCATCTCATAATGTCTTTGTTGTTGATTTGTGTGTTGTGTGTGTAGACTATGTAGGTAGCTGGGTCACTATATTCATATTTTTTTTACACAGCAAGTGTTTATGTGAGGGTCACATATTCGCTCCGTACGTGTATAATATTCTGAGAAAAGATTGTGTGTATATATGTTCCAGCCACTTTTTCATGTTTTCAGCTAGGTTAGGTGTTAGGAATTTCTTTAGCTTTTTTGCTAGCTGGATATTTTTGTGTGTTATGTGATATATATTTTTTGAAAAATTATTGAGCATGCATGCATGGTTGGGAGAATTCTCAAGTGAAACTACTTGTCATGTTTTAGAAATATTCTATGATATTTCACCTGTAGGATTTTAGTGAAATCCAGTTGCTCATAGTTTCAGGGCTTAGTTCAGTCGTCTTTTTGCTTGAACCATAGGATTCTTAAAAATGTTTTTCAATTTCAAAAAAATAAAAGAGGCTTACTTTTTTTGTAAGACTAGAGCTTAAAGTTAAAAACATAGAAGTTGTACTTGTTTTTTTTAGTACTAAGTTTGCTTTCCTTTGGAAATCTAGATGTATTTATACCTAGTAGTGTACTACTACCTAGCTACTGAGATGCTGTATATACTCTTTGACATTGACAATTCAGTAACCTGTACTTCTTGAAGTTGAATAGCAACTGGATAAATATTTGCAATGCTAAATTCAAACAGAACTTACTATGGAGATAAACAATAATTAATAATAATGAATAATTTGTTGCACAAATCAACATTCTTCAAGAACAGTACAAGAGAACATTAAATTTAGAGGACCTTATTTTACAGAAGTCAAAACTATTTACCAGTTCTCAATCAGGAGTCAATTTCAAACTTGGTGCTATTAAATTTAAAGTTAAACCTCATTTCACAGTTGTAAACCTGTAGGATTGTAAACTTGTTGTATGCTTTACAACTTTCAGTAATGCAATTTTGTATTGTTCAATGTTTTATAACTTTTATTGGTTACAGTTTGAGAAATAATGTTAGACCTGGCTAGGGCATGTTTTGTTATAATATATGAAATGTTGGATATTTGGAATTTTGCTAATCTTGACCGTTGCACTGCAGATGCTCCTCTGTCTAGCTCTATGCATGCTCTGTATATGTTGTACTCATTTATCCATGCTTCTTGTTACCAAGAACTTAGAACTAGAAGTGGTTGAACATTTTGTCAGTGCCAGTGGTTGTAGTACTAGTTGCTCTAGGACTTGGCTTAAAATTCAACAAATAGGCCTATGTATAATTACAGAAACATAATATGCTAGTTATTGTTCAACAGCTCAATGTTGCCAATATTTTCTCGGCTGACGTCTGAATCCTGGACAGCTGTGTAATTATTGGCTGCACAGTTTTACACTTTGTCTTGTTCTTGACATCAAGGAGGGCATATCAACATTTTTGTTATTAAGTAGCAACATTTAATAATTAACAAGAACATGTAGGCCTAGGCCTAGTTTAGAATGTCTGTAAACGTGGTAAACGTGGCTTAATATTTTATCACTATTTCAAATTTTTTGCACTGCCATTGATAATGATAGGCCCAGCAACTTTGAAAAAACACCCTCCTTTAATTACCGAATTACAAAATCAGCACAGTGCATGGGATACCTTCTGTTCTCCATCCATGTTACCCACTTTTATTAATCTTGACGACACACCTTACGCACACATTCAAAACAGAGACACCAAATATTTTATAAAGAAAAGCAGACGCCATGGGTGAAACACACTCAGCCCCTGACATAAAACTACAACAAAACATTACGAAAATGCCGCCCTAACTCACATGGCACCCACCCACATACAATCACATGCAACGGATCCCCGGCCCCATATATAAACACATTTACCGATCACTACCTGCAATTACAAACTAAAACAAACCAACCACACAGCACAGCTCGTTGTCTAAACACAACTAAATAAACCACATTTTTTACCTTTTCCGGACATTTTCCTCGACACTCCAATTCTATCCGCCTTCCCATCATCGCAGCCCCCGTTCCTTGCTCATTGGTTTGCTCCATGATTTTTTTTCTTCTTCTCCCCGGCGGTACCGTGTAGTTAGCCCTCGCTCGAATCGGCAGCTCCGCAGAGAGTGGTACTGCCGTACAATCAGCACAGGAGATCCTCGTTGGCCCCACAACAAGCCGTTAGGATTTAGCTGGCTGGATTTTTATGAACTGCAAACCACACGATGCGAGACTGCTAGTCGTAGTCAATGGCAGTGAATATTGTCATGCAGGCTGTATGACATTGCCCAATAAATCTACCCGCCGTACAACATGTAGGCTGTATGATGTGTGAATCAATGCAAAGCACGAGGGTCCGGGTGTTTTCTGACTTGGGTGATGTGAGCTACCTGCAGTAGGAACTTGAACAACCGATTTGGCGCTATAACGGCGATCCCTAACCTTGTGCGCTTCAAACACGCTGCATTGGTTTTGTACACGGACGGAGCTACCTCAGCTTTCCAATCGGCCAGCAGAGATCGGGAGCAACATGCAGCCAACGCGCCAAAGTCAATCATTATCCAGGGAGGGGTACTCGCTATTGAGCAATGCGTGATCCCCTTAATCACAATAGCTTGGCCGTGTTGTTTGTTCGTGCTGCTGTGTGTTGCAAAAAAAATGAGTGAATTGCCAAATGAACGGTTGACAAACTTGTTTTACGATGACTGCATAATCTGCAGACAGAAAAAAAATATCAACCGTTAGATCAAAAATGATTTAAAAAGGAGGTGGCATCTGGCAGGAAAGTGGAAATTACATGACGAGACGAATAATTTAACATTTATTATAACGTTGTTAGGGAGAGTGACCGAGTGCGCATGCACTTGTCCATGATTTAGGACTGGCAATCCATCGAGATCCGACCGCTTTGCCAAAAACTTCATCTTAAAACAAAACAAACCGATACTACTTTCATAGCAGAATGAGTGAGGTGGTGATCTCCAGACTGTAACAAATGCTGAGATTTTTGATAAGCAAAAAAAAAAAAAAAAAAGGGAAAGAAGTGGTGTTTGCTTCAACAAATGTGAATCTTTCGTTCCCATTAAAAGTGCACAGCAATCATCGGTTGATGGGCGAAGTCCGAAGTCCAGAGGGGGAGGGGAGGGGGCCAAGTCTGTTTATTTTTATCGATACAAATTGTTGCTGCTTCAGTATGAATCACTGAGGCAGAAATCGTTAAACGCTCCCTGATCTGTTTCTTGATATTTAAACCCCGGCATAAATTATGTGGCCCCTGGTGGCTCATTTACATATTCACGGTAATTTACATATTGTTGTATACCACACAAAACTTCTAATTGACATCTTGAAACTGAAAGCACGATGCTTTTGAATTTCGGCAGAAAATATTTAGGAATATTTACTAATTATAGGTTTTAGTTAATGTCATCATTAGTAATCAATATTGACTAATCATGAATATGAATATTCAGTCTTTATACAAACATGCTAATACCAGGCGGTGACTTCGAGGGTTTCACGCAAGTGATAAGTAACCATAGAAACCTGAAACCAACCATCCATACCCAGGTAAAAAAAACATCTCTCCCGCTCTCAATACAATGACATGAAATTTCATTCAGGGAAGTGCTCGCCCTATATCACCTTGATGGCGAATACGAACAACCGCCTGAGACAATTACGAAAGAGCTATGGACTATGGAGATGCATCAAGACAGCTCGTCAATTGGGGGGGGGGGGGGGCTACAGTTTGTTTTACTGCAATTTTCATCGAGCTTACATTTGTTACTCAAGTTTTGATATGAATTGAAAGGGGCACATCTCAGTTTACTTGTACAGTTTTCATTACGACTGGTGCACACAATTATGTACAGGAGCTCTCTTGTGAACAATCATGAATTGTAACATGGTGAAAAACAGAGGCACATTGTCTTGGGTGGAGCAGCAGCGATTCCAGTCGAAGTTGAAACAGAATTCGCCCTCAAATAACGAAGTTTGTTTTAATAGGTAGTGATGTGTGAATGAGTAGCCCAGTAAACAAACATGTCAACACGGGGAGTCGTTAACAGGGTGTTACTCTGAGAAGGTGAATACCAAATTAACAATTTAAAACCAAACTCTCATTAGGAGAAGTAAATTTTGTCTTGGTGAATATGTTTTTGTTTTCAAAAGATGGCAGCCTTTCAGACTTGGGTAAGGGTACGAAACTTTTATTGACTTCACATCATCCCCTTTTCACTTGTGTCGAAGTACGAAACTGGCATTATTTTAAATGTGTTAAAAAAATTAAAATCATTTAATTGACTTCACATCATCGATCCTCTTTTCACTTATTATTTATCACCCCTTTTTTGTTAAAATAACAATAACAACAGACGATTAACCTAATTACAGTTAACCCAGGATTTGACCTTGACGGGTTGTAAGAACTCGAAAGTGAGTTAATTTCTCGTCTATGGACACACTGAATTTATAAACCTGTGAAAAATAAACCATCAAACATGATAAAATGGGTAGCAAAAAGACAATAGTACATCAAACATCTAGTTGGTGTTAAGCGTAATATAATAGTAATAGTACACAATATACAATATTCCATTTCCAAATGTCATGCCTTGAATAAAAATATTCATCGTGGCAAAGTAATTACTGATTATATATACAAGACCAGGAAATGAATATGTCTTTAAATTAACCGCAGTTTTTGTGTATTGCTACTACATGCACAATCGAATGTGTGCAGATCCGACTTTCATTCATTGATGATTGTTCATGCTTATATACTCTACTGATACTACTTTGCATTTCATTTTCTGTGTGGTTTATTACTTGGCGTTTCATTTTCATAACACTCTCGCATCTTCCTCATTGCAAACCAGCCGCAATAAAAAGTGAAGCCAAGCTACTTCCGAGCAACCAATAGAGTTGTTCGTTGTACGGCCCGCGGTGATAGCAACAAAGGATACGCCCGACCAAAAAACGTGACCAATAGCAGCAGCCGTTGTATGTTTAGCTTATGAATATTTATAGATAAAATGATAATCTCACTTGGATGGCGGGGAAAACTCGAATTTCAAACATCAATTACCGATTCAATTAAAGTACAAGTTAAAAGGCTAAACAAAGTTAAACATAAATACAAACATAGATGAACAAAAGCATTTTAAATGTGGAAAACAGGGGGATGAGACAATAACAAGAAGGGATGAATAACCATAGGGCAATGAAACTTTAGTTATGCAAATTGAATACAAAATGAGTTTTGGGTTGTGTTGGTTGTTCAAGTTAATTTTGTACCGCACTGGCACGGTAAGATATATGTCTGTCAGAAAGTTGCAGTTAAATAATTGTCCTTTCAGCTTATTTCATAAAATTTAACTTTACAATTAACGTTTTGGGGTGGTTTTTATCCTCTACTTTTTTTTATTTATAACTATTTCGTTTTCTAGAAAACCTGTGCTAAACTAAAATTGCTCACGCAACTCAACTTTACCGTATTCCTGTTCAAATCTAGAGAACTGTTTAAAAATATTTCTGTAAAACAAAATTTGATTTTTTATGTTGGCGTGGTATGAACATTCTCCTCAAAGTGACTTAATATTCTTGGTTCACGAAACCTCCTAAATACTCCAATTGGAGTTTTAACTGGAGGTGTGAGAAACGTATTGTGGTGCTAGTTTTGAAGGCGTAGTTCTTTCTCATTTGTCAAGTTCTGCTTGAAGGAGGCTGTGGTAGGTTGGTTTATTGAGGACTTCGGTAGTTTGTTCCAATCGTTGATTGCTCTTTTGAAGGAGTTTGAGTAATAAGCCTGTTCTAAAAACAGGTGTTATTTTTACATACAATTGTCACATGATGTGGAGAAACCTTACAACTTTATTGTAATACCTTACCCACCCCTAGCCCTTTGCAGGCCTTTGTAATTTCATATATAAGTATTCTGAGCTCAAAGAAAAAAAAGAGTTAATAAGAGTACTAAGAAAAAAAAAGAATTAACACAATGAAGTAGATTGACATTCTCTCTATGAAGTGTCCGCAAGTTTGTAACATTTTATTGAAGAATCTTTGTCAAATTCTTGTAATACCTACATAATTACAATGAACTTTAAAACATTTATAAAAAGAAATCCTATATGGACCATGTGACCTGTGACATCACATGTTTACAATACTAGAGCCACAGAGCCTGGACTTCCTGCAGGCACGATTTGTACACAGATCAATGGAAACACCCCCAAAATCTTACATTTCATAGAGATTGCACTGTACGATTTTTATCACGTTTTGATATGAAGAAAGGGGGCACATCTTAAAACAGGTACAGCTGTTATTTTCATAACCGTGACTCTTGAATTAATGTTGAAATTGTGATACAAAAATGTAAAATTTCCCATGTGACCAGTGTAGTATCTTGCCTGCCACGGTTGAAGTATTAGACATCCTTGGCAACAACCTTAGCTGTAGTTTCCAATTCGTATACAGACTTTTACTGTGTAGTGCGCATTTTAATCCATGCGCACTTTCACCTGCTCATGAAAGTTGACTCCCAAAATGGCACACCATGGGCAAACTAGCTGCTTGGGACGCCAGTGCATGGTGTAAAAGGATATATTATTTAAGCCTAGCGATTTTTCTTGAAAGGAGTGCAGAAAAGTTAATTTTCAAGTAGAACTTGAGCCTATGACCTCAAACATGTTTGAGTTTGGACATCTGAAAACATCACTTATGAGCAATTTAATCAGTTTAAGAAAATGACTTTGGTAAATTTGCCTTCTTCCAAAACGCTTACAACATCTTAAAAGTACATACTTCAATTAATCATAAATCTATTGGATACTCCTCTCCCAAAAGCCCCCCCCTTCCCACCAAAATATTTTCAATCACCTCACCAAGTACTTTATTCTCTCCCCCTCAAGGTCAAAGGTCGCGATAAGACTCCGAGAGTCTGTTGCGTCCTTCTGACAGTTGATCTTTCCGGAGAGTACTTCCCCCGCTTTTAATGGAATAGGCTTCCTGAGGAGAAATACTGTTTGTTTCCAATGGGTACGCTGGCTGCTTGGACCAGTGGAAAACATTACCTGGGGAGGGGAAATACAAAAGACGGTCAATCAATATTTAAAACAAAAATATGTATAAACAATAACAAAATAGACTGTCAAATCCAAGCATACAGACAAACTAAAGCACTGATTATTCTAAAAGTATATGAGGTATATAGGGAGGGTACATTTTTAGTAATTACTCCAAAAATTAATGACCATGAAAAACTTACTTGATCAAGAGCACTGGAGAGCTGTTGATATTATAAAACATTGTTAGAAACGACATCCTTTGAAGTAATGTAGTTTTAGAGAGAGAGGTATTTTTTCACAAAATTTGAATCTGAGAGTATGAAGCCTTTCTCAGGCATCTGAAAAACACAATTCTACGCGACAAGGGTGTTTTTTTCTTTCATTGTTTTCTTGCAACTTCTATGACCAATTGAGCCCAAATTTTCACAGGTTTGTTATTTTATGCATATGTTGGGATACACCAAGTGAGGATACTGGTCTTTGACGATTACCAAAAGTATACCCTGCCTTTAAGTGAAACATTGATGACACCATCAACAAAATCGCCATATTGAGAAAGTGTCTAGAAAAGTACATCTTGAGCATAGTAAAGGATTCATAAAACTAAACTATTGTTGATTTTTAATCGGAAGACATGCCTGGCACCAATCATCATGAGAAATATTGACATATTGACCAAAATTAAGTTTGAAACTGCATTCAAAACGAGTGTTTAAGGCCCCCTTTCACTTGCACCATCTCGACTTACCGTCTTATTGCAGTTCTTCTCAAAAATAACATCAAAGTATCCGACAAGCGCCTGTGAAAAGAAGTAAAACTTACTTGATAAAAATCAACAACAGATATAAGAACTGAACTTGTTAAACACTATGTTAACTTTGTGATGTCTTGACAAAACTTGCCATAAAACCAGGGTCCAATTTCATAGAGCTGCTTAAGCACAAACAAGTAGTCTAAGCACAACAAAATTACATTTACAAGAATAAGGTTACCAGCCAAAAGACCATGTCACATCATGGAGAACATCCTGCCTACTTTTGCTGAGCAGAAAATTGTTCAGCAATATTTTCTGCTCAAGCAGCTCTATGAAATTGTGCCTAAATTACCCAAGTTCCTGGCTGATCAGTTGTTTAGATCTCAAATCGAAATGCAAAAACAGTAACGCTTCTCAGTTTCAAATTTTTTGGGATAAAAAGTGATATCTTTTCCCCATAACCGCAGTACTTTGAAGTGAAAAGTTTCTCAAAATGTATTATACTATCCAAAGCTGCTGTACTTCTTACCAAGTAAGTTTTTATAGCCATTAATTTTCAGAGTCATTACCATAAGTATACAGACCCTTTAAACAAATTTGCTGCTCATGACAATTGTCTTTTTATCTAGCTTTGTTTATGAACATAGCTCTTTGAGGCTGTTTTCCAGCAATACTGGGCTTTATAAGCTTCTTTTTGTTATTTTATTATTATTAGTAATACTTGGTATCTAGAAGATTTCAAAGGTCTATCTTTCCTGAAATCCTTTCCCCACCCCCATCCTGGAGAAAAGGAGAACATTGTGTGGATTGCTTGGAAACATGAATGTTGAACTTACAGTACACTCTCCATCCCTTGATGCTTTCAGTCTGAAGTCTGTTGTAAACTCAAGGTCTTTAACATTCACGCTTGTTACGTCTAAACACTGTAAGTTTGAAACATAACTTGACATCAATATTAATTTTTTTTAAGATTGCTCAAAATGCTCTCCATAATGATATCGCTGCTGTTTGAATTGATCATAATCCACCAAGATATATATATTTTAAATGTATATATTTTAAATGCTGTTTACACCAAAATCCTAATTTTTTCTGACTTTGCCTGACACCTCATATACTATACTTTATCTTGATTCAAAGGCCTTGTTTTTAAAATGATGTTTACAAAAAGTCGTATTTTTCTGACTTTGCCCGACACCTCATATACTAAACTTTATCTTGATTAAAAGAAATTTTCAATGCTGTTTACGCTCAAAATCACATTTGACTATACTTCATCTTGATTCAAAGAGAGTAATTATAGCACTTCTGTACCTTAGTTTGATTCAAAGAGAGTACATACTAATGTTGCACCTTTTCATCAATGGATGGAAAGCATTCCATAAGAAGCAGTTTTTTCAATACCACCTTCCTCTTGTAAAAACTTCAGCACCACCCGTGGTAGTTTCTTGTAATTTTATTTGTTTGCAGTGTCATTTTTTTTTCATTGTTTACCTTGACCATCGCTGCATCAGACATGACAGTATCGGCGTTAATATAATCCACCGACGTCTCCTCCAGGACGCAAGACTTCATGCATGTCATTCTAAATCCATACACATCGTCCCAGAAGGCTACCCTGGAGGCGTGGCCGTCTCTGTCGCTAACGGCAACCAAACTCAGGGTGCACAGATCGGGATAGACTGAAAATAAAATGTTAAAAAAATACAAAATACAAAAAAATGAATGTTTCTTTTGATACAATGACGCAAATGAAAGTTGACTGGTGCACACTATGCCCACAGACTACTACAACCGGACATAGCAGTAGGCCTGATACTTCGATCTTGTATTAAGGGCAAGGCAGTTGTTCCTTGTTAAAGGTATCGTACACGTTTGGTAACGACTCAAAACAAATATTAGCATAAAAACTTACTTGGTAACAAGCAACGGAGAGCTGTTGATAGTATAAAACATTGTAGGAAACGACTCCCTCCGAAGTACACAGTTTTTGAGAAAGAGGTAATTTCTCACTAAAATAATAAAAACTTCTTGCAAGAAGTTTTTATTCCTATCTGAAAGCACACAAATTTGTACAACAAGGGTGTTTTTTCTTTCATCATTTTCTTGCAACTTCGATGACCAATTGAGCCCAAATTTTCACAGGCTTGTTATTTTATGCATATGTTAGGATACACCAAGTGAGAACACTGGTCTTTGACAATTTCCAAACGTGTTAAAGGGCATCCCTATGGCACTGAGGCAATGACCAGTGGGCATACATGCCCCCCCCCCTCAATTGATATCCGTTGATGCAAAATATTTAACATGACCTACCCATTCCTCCGGTGCTCAAGTATTTATCCCTGGCAAAGAGAACTGTGTCCAGCATCGACTCAAACAGAAGGAAATAGCCCATCCATTCTGATATGATCACATCAACCTGTGCAAATGAAGAACAAAACTAGATTGCAAAAAAATGGTTGCGGTACCCGCTGCTAATTATGCGGGATTCAAACTAGCCGCTTGTCACCGACATGCTCAGTGGTCTAGTTAGACAGAACACTAATTGTCCTGAAAATGAATAGTTTTAGAGATAATTGACTTCGAAATTTGAAAATTACCACCTAATTTAAATATGCAAATTAGGTCACTTCTGGGTCAAAACTCTTGTCCAATTTTGGATATGTCATAAATAACTACCTAATAAACAAGAATCAACAATAAAACAAACTTTTGCAATTTGTGTGACTGATAAGTTTAAATAGGGGGCCGATTTCACAAAGATCTAAGATTGATCGTAACTGCAAATCAATCGTAGTTGCTTAGTAAAGTGTGATGTCACAATACAAATCACTATGGTGATACTGAAAATTTGTCTTGCGATGAATTTTATTGCTTTGTGAAATCGGCTCCTGGTCCTCTAAGAGGACAATGTAAAAACTTGGCCTTTTTGTGTACAAGATCCTTACTGGGCCCAATTTCATGGCTCTGCTTACCGCGGAATTCTGCGCTTACGTAGCCCTTGTAGCACACAATTCTATGATACGTAAGCACAGAATTCCGCGATAAGCAGAGCCATGAAATTGGGCCCCGATCTGGCCCCCCTGTTACTTGCACTGATCTGATAGAGCTATATACACCAGTCATGCAATCACTGGGGGTGAACGATCTTCCAGATTTGCTGCAGCCACCTTATGGAACTCATTATTCCCATCTGATGTGCGTCTTTCTCCATCTTTGCCAAGTTTCAAGAAGAGCTTAAATACATTCTTGTTCAAGGATGCTTTTGAACTGTAGCAATGAACTTGTATTGTTATCTTGCTTTGCATTTTGCTTGTTGCGAGTGAGGATGGTTAGCCTCCCAAATTATTATCATTAGTAATACTTACCTTCTCAACAGGGAGTGTGATGTCTTCAACCCTTCCCTTGATCAGCGTTACCGTATTCTCAAGTTTATTCTGCCTATCAAGTTAAGGTACAAAATGCAAGAAAGATAACCATAATTATATGCAGCATGATAACTCTAGCACTTCACAGATTCACATCGGGATCAAGCTCTGGTGTTGCAAGAGCGGGGGTTAGGCCAAGGTCGTGAGACTTTGTGTCCACACGCAAGACACTTGACCATACTTGCTTTGTCTTTTGGATGGTTTGTAAAGCTGTTTGTCCCGTGTGTTTTGTGCTATTGCTCCAAATGTATGGAACTCATTACCATCACATCTTCGCCATGCAACTACACTTGGACAATTCAAGAAACTACTTCAGACTCATTTATACTGAAATACTTGACTGTTTTATGTGACTACACATTAGAACATCTTGAGTTTGGACTTTTTGTCGCATCTTCTGTAGGCGCTTTGTAACCTTAGGAAAAAGGCGCCTGATATAAATGCTGATATGTATGTATGTATGTATGTGATACACTTGAACTACAACTATCGTTCGACCAGCTCAACCTGGTGTTTCTGGCATGGTTGGCTGTAGATTGTGCCACAGCATCTTGTATACCATATAATTGGGTCTCGTGATTCAAAATGACGTTGTACAACTGTCGTAAAGTACTGAATGCTTTGAGACGCCCATGAACAAAGCGATATATAAAAAGTGTGTAGTTTAATTTCATAGTTTGTATCATTTATTTCAACTGTATAACTATATTATAGACAGCTGTTTTATTGAGGATTTGTGAAAGTGAATGTGCACTCCACATTTATAACATTAATTTTGTCTAAATCAGAAATTTAGCTTAAAGGTATCGTACACGTTTGGTAATGACTCAAAACAAATATTAGCATCAAAACTTACTTGGTAACAAGCAACGGAGAGCTGTTGATAGTATAAAACATTGTATACGACTCCCTCTGAAGTTACATAGTTTTTGAGAAAGAGGTAATTTCTCATTAAAATAATAAAAACTTCTTGCAAGAAGTTTTTATTCCTATCTGAAAGCACACAAATTTGTACAACAAGGGTGTTTTTTCTTTCATCATTTTCTTGCTACTTCGATGACCAATTGAGCCCAAATTTTCACAGGCTTGTTATTTTATGCATATGTTGGGATACACCAAGTGAGAACACTGGTCTTTGACAATTACCAAACGTGTTCAGTGCCTTTAAAACTGTCTATTCCCAGAACAGATTCCGGCTTTTGAAACTACAGTCACAATTCCTTGACAGCAACTAGGTTGACAAATTTAGGCAACTATTAGAATAGGTTATCATTTCTTTGTTCACTACACACTTTGTTCATGCGAAAAAATCAAAACAACGAAAGACAAGCCATCCCTCAAGCCCCAAAATAAACTAACCTGACAATATCCATGGCTTGGTAGACGATGTCTGATTGGTCGACCCCGATCACCCGTCTAGCACCCGCCTTAGCAGCAAACATGGACAGAATGCCGGTGCCACATCCGACATCCAGCACAATCTGAACCGTGAAATTAAGCAAACAAATGAAACAAAGAATGTCAGATTTATTCCTAAACTTACACTTAAATTCAATACTTTATTTCCACTCAATCAATCAATAATACATACAGGGATAAACACAGAATAGAGGGTGATTAAGTGGTGGGGGTCTCCAAAAAAGCAGAGCTTGTCGAGTAGAGAACCCTGTGACGTGTTTAACTTAAAGGTATAAATTGTATACAATAGACTGTGCAAGTCTCGTGCGTATTTGAACATTGGGACCCGTTAAAGCGCGTGAGTTTGTTTCCTTCACTCGTTCAAGCATCGTACATGGGACCAAAGTGGTCCCAAAAATTTTCGAATACGCGCGAGACTTGCACTTTTTAAGTTATGAGCGAGCAGCGCATACTGGGAAAAACAAATGGCGTGGCGAGATCGATCACCCCTGGGAACGAGGTTGAGTCCATACCTTGTTCTTGAAGATGTGCTGGTTGTCATAGATGAAGTCTCGGTAGCTTTCTGTCCTGACTTTATCCTTGAGCATCTCCTCGTGGATGCCGTAGTGGGCGTAGGAGTCAAAGTAAGCCTGGTCTTCCTCAGGGGTTTTATCTGGGGCAGCCGAGGAGGACAACTTGTCTCCGTCACTCTCTGGAGATGCTAACACTTTCAGGGCAAATTCTCTGTGAAGGAGAAGATTATTTGGGGTTACACATATGAGCAATGATCAGGACTGTGTTGTTATTCTTTTTAGCAGCCAGCACTTTTTTGAGAAGGAATGGAGTTACCATAGTCACAATGGTCATGTGGTTAGACTGCATGACTTGAAATCATAAGGTTGTGGGTTCGAATCTTTTCAGAACTTGGTAGCGCTTTGGGGTTTATGCATTAGATGTAAGGCGCTATATAAGTTCTATTTATAAGGAGATTATTAGTCTCCCGAATTCCGAAATCTACTCCGCGGCAGTAGAATAGTCTACCGAATTCTGAAATCTACTCCGGGCAGTAGAATAAATAGCAAGACAAGTTCTCAAAGAACAAAATCTACACAGCAAGGGAGATTTACACATGGTGTTATCGCAAACCGAATAAGGGAATAAAAGAGTGGCGACGAGTTCTTAAACGGCCGTTTAAAACCGGCAGGGTCGTGGCCGTGCGATAAAGGCCCGAGCCGAAGGCGAGGGCCTTTATCCCACGGCCACGACCCTGCAAGGTTTTAAACGGCCGTTTAAGAACGAGTCACTACTCATTTATTCCCATTCATAAATGCCTTTTTGTTAAAAAGTGAAAGAATAAGGAAAATCGGTGGTAAAAAGACAATCTTTGACATCGAAGTTTGTACCTTTTCAAAAACTTTTGTAAAATTCTGTTTTGTGCGCGTTTGGTTGTGTGTACGCGCGTGTACAAAAAGATTAGGCTACGCGCAGGAACTATAGCCATGTATTGCGTTCCGCGTAAGTAAATTGGCGGAGCTTGCGCGTCCAATACGCGAAGCCCAGCCGGTTATAAACACTCTTGGCCGTGCTTTATCATCCGTTTAAACACCCCCACGTGACGTGCTCTCCACCAATAGGAATAGCGAAACTGTCTGGGGTATTTATGAATATACGTTGATACCTCACCATGCAATGCCTAAAATCCCATATAACTATTACTTACTTAGTGATGCTAAGATCCTGCATTGCTCTTGACAATGACTCTTCTGCGATGGCTGCCCTCTGCTCGGCCGACTGTAGCCTCTGAAGGAGTATCCGATACTCCGCCACTGGAACTGACATAACGTCTTGATGACCACCTGACGTGGTATCTCGGGATGTTTCTGATAAACTTCCGTCGTCCAGAGATTCAATATCTGTGGGAATTGAGCAGATGAGTGAAGTTGCCGAGTTGCTGGAAAGCAAGTGAGACTATGTACTCAAGCCCCTCAGATATGGACACAGAAATGGAAAGGCCGGGCACAAGAACAACATCTGAAGAAAATGTTGTTGAATATGTATGATGTTCCTGTATAAGTCATGCGTGATGACCCTTGACCTATTGAGTTATATTTGCAGGTCCCAACATGGCGACAGTCAGTCAGTTTACAGATGTGTCTTTGTCGAGCTATTTGTGTCGCTAAAACAGAGTAAGTCCAAACATTTATACAACAAATGCTACACACAAAAAGGGGAAAAGAAACTAACTGCATAACCTGCTGTATGTTGTAAAATCAACAGAAAAAACATGTTCGCTATGGTGCTTTCACCTCTTTCTAGGAATTCTAACTTTGCAACTAAATGTCAACTACCCCAAAACCTTTGCCTGAATCCAAACAGTGTCCATGATTGATCGTGTGTTTGCTGATCAAAAGGATTTGGGATTCTGGAAAATAAATTCTTCACTGAGACAACAGATGTATTTGTCATTATGCCACTGGTCATCTCCTTGCTGCTGCTTGAAATGTTCCAGTAAAAGTGAGGTTTTCCCCCCTCCGGGGTGTCCTCTAGCCTCAAAGGATTATTTTTTTTTTTCCCTCACAAAAATGTACATTCACTTAACCCTCCTACCGTCTGACCATTCAATATCCTCCACTGTGGTTTGGAATGATGGATTTAAACCATGCCAGCCTGCAACATATGTTATCTTGTGGTGATTGCATCTACACAGTACACAGTCAATCCTCCTACTGTCTGACCGTCCAATATCATCCACTATGGTTTGGAATGATAGATAAACTATGCAAGCCTGCAACATATGATATCGGTGGTGAATGCATCTACACAGTAAACCCTCCTACTGTCTGACTATTCAAAATCATCCACTGTGGTTTGGAATGATGGATTTTAACCATGCCAGCCTGCAATATGTTATCATGTGGTGAATGCATCTATACAGTACACAGTCAACCCTCCTACTGTCTGACCGTCCAATATCGTCCACTGTGGTTTTGGAATGATGGAAAAACTATGCCACCTGCAATATGATATTACACGTATGTAGGTGTTTCTGGTTCACTTATATCAAGCACTCTTGTTTACAGGTTTCTTTAGGCTTGCGAGCTACAGTGATTAAGTTCATTTAAGAGACAAAACTGGTCAACTCGCTGGAAAATGGTACCAAGAGTAGGAGGGTTCTAATACTGTTGTTGCTTACCAAATAATAACAGAGAATCGTTTGTCATTACGGGCTTCATATATTCATCGTTGTCCCATAATGCATTGCTCGTAGGGTTGACGTTACTCAGATCCGCACTAGACGGATTCTAGGAAGAAATCAAAAGAAACTTTAAGTAAGAAGAATCTCCGGCCAGCAATAGTTTCACTGTACTCTATCACAGACCCCCTTGCATATGACATCACACTCTCAAACAGCGCCCTCACTGAGGCAAAGAAGGCAGACCATTGGATGATAGCTGTTCTTGGTGCGTACAAATGTGCGCGTGACCTCAGCGTACAAGCAGCGTTGTGCGTTACGCAAGGGGGTCTATTGATAAGTAGAAAGCGGCACAGTGTCCCCATTTTGATAGGCTGTGTCAAATTGAGTATTGGCAAGGACAAGTTAAAGGGTAAAAAAGCATCTGGAAGCTGCAGTCAGTGTTCTCCCTGAACACCCGGGGGACCAGTAAAAATTCTCTACAAGTGTACGGCTGGCTTTTTCAATGTTGAAAAGCATCTCTAGTTAACAGTGAATTTATATGGACTAGTGAGAAAGCTGCCGGTCTAGTGAAACAACAAGGTAACTAGTTCTGAAGGCTAGTCACTGAAAAAATTGGCAAGTATGGCTTAAGATTCCAAAATATACAATTGCAAAAGTGAAGGATTCAGAAGGACTGGGGCCGTTACGCCCAAATAACAAGTGCTTTTGATCACATGGTCAGGCATTCCAATATTTGCCAAGTCCAAATCATTTGGTGTGGAGTTACATAGGAGAAGAGGAAATTAGAGGAATTGGGTCTCACTCTAGCCAAACTGCCTCGTCTGTAAGGGTCTAAGGGCAAATGCAATAAGCCCTAAAACTATCTCTATAAGATTTGATGAGAAATTATTCCATTTTCTTTGAGGAAATTGCGGTATTTCACATAAAGTGTTTTATTTACCTTAGAGCGAATATAGTTGACCATTTTGATGAAAGCAATGCAGTCCATGTCTGAAAAATTTCAAAAATAGTAAAACATGTTATCTGCTCAACTTGAACAAGAGAATAACAGTACACCTCAAAAATTAAAACCATTTTTAACAGTTAATCAGTAACTCATTTTGAATATGGTTAAGAAGGGCCTCTTCAGTATTTTTTGCAGGATTTAACAAAATCTAAAACAATTTGGCTTGATTTAGGCCTAGTTGATTCTATTTGAAAGAAATTGTTTACTTCTGAGAAAAATTGCACAACTATTCAGAAAATCTAAATGAAGACTGATTATTTTGGCGACTACAGACTTTTATAAGATTTGATTTCTAGAAAAAAGACAATTTTTTTAGTTCCCAGGAAACCATATAGTAGGGATCAAGGGTTCGAATCCCGCCTGATTGTTGCGTGTCGAGGCCGAGCGGTTAAGAGCACCGGACTCAAGCTCTGGTGTTTCTGATCAGCAGAGTGTGGGTTCGAGTCCCGGTCGTTGCACTTGTGTCCTTGAGCAAGATACTTTAATTGTTTTGTCCTTTGGATGGGACAATAAGCCGTTGGTCCCATGTACTGCCGGTTGTAGTGCATGTAAAAGAACCCACAACACTTATCATGGAAGAGTACAGGTTAACCCTAGCCCAGGTTGGACTCCTCCGTTGCATACAACGCGACGGAGTCCAGGGTATAAAGGTCCTCAGGCATTGCGACAAAATTTATAACCATTTTTAATCATATTTTTACCTTTTTGAGGAAGCTGAAACGTGACTCACATGTTCCTTGTGTCCTGAACCTTACGCCTGCTCTATTCAGAATTGCCAATTTTATCCTTGGATGACATTATTGTGAAAATAAAATGGAAGTTGACGCATTCGTTGCGACAACCTCAACTGACATGGAACCAAGCCCACAAAAGAGGGCGCTGTCTAACCCGTAACACTGAACGCTTTTTCTTCGGGGCGGCAACACGACGGAGTCGCAGCGCCAGTGCACAACTTGGACTTATTTTCGGAAATAATGTCATTCATGGATGTATTTGATAGGTTTTGAACTCAGCAAAAGTGTAATTAAAGGCACCAAGAATAAGTGAATGGAGTTTCAGCTTCTCAAATTAGGTAAAAATATTTTAAAATGTTACTCAAAATTTTGTTCGCATCGTAAAGGATCTTTATACCCAGGACGTCAGTGCAGTGGCACTGACTGACGTCCTACCAGGGCTAGGGTTAACCCCAGTGTTTCTGGTTCAAATAGCAAGCACCCTTGTTTACAGGTTTCCTCAGGCTTGCGAGCTACAGTGGTTAAGTTCACTTATGAGGCATCCTTGGTTTCATTACCAGAAATATATAATAAAGAATAGTCCATATGGATTTGCTTTTTACGCAGAACAGTTGATGTAGGGTAAAACCCAAACAATCTACCATATTTCCTCTTGGTCAGTCTGATGTCAAAGTCATGGATCTTGGGACAGTGATTGAAGAGGACTTCTTCAGGCGATGGTAGCATGGCTTCACAGAACAGACATCTTGCATCTTGACTGCTCCCCCCTGTCTCCTCATCACATTCTATCCACGCATCATCATCGTCGTCATCTTCCATCTCGTTCAAGAGGGTTTCGTCGACATCTTTCTCACCTGACGATGGAATAGAAATGAGTCAATTTTGTGGAACAATTGTTTTGGTTGTCCTCTGCTTCACTTACTTTTCTGTTGGAATGGTGGGATAATGACCGATCGTAAACCATATCAAGAATGGGTGGAAAGAATACATTTTTGTTGGGATGGTCCACTCATCCACATACTTCTCTGTACTGTGGGACTAGGTTCAAATCCCCATCCAAACCACATAATTATAACAGTAAAAATGACCAGATTCCTGTCAAGTCAGATCAAAATAACATTCCGACTGATTGTTGTGAGACAGAAGGAGGGTTCTGTCACACAAACAATTATGAATAATTAAAGTGATGTTTATACTAACAAAACAAATAATAATAATAATAACTGGGTGGCAACAAACTTGACTGTGAGTGTGACGGAAGATCAAAATCAAAGAATCAACCTCTGGGGAAATAGCCTCCCATAAAGGTGACAGGAGTACCTAAATGAGACGAACAAATTATGTCAATTTAAGAATAAAATAAAAAGTTTATTAAACTTAAGTTTGAAAACTTTTTTTATAAGTATTTTTTATATTTTTTTATTTTTTTATTTTTTAAATTGACAGAATGTTTTTGGCTAGTTGTTTAGGTACTCTTTTCCTCCATTATTTTTAAAAATGTATTTACAAAATTATAACTATTTTAAAAGCAGTTTAGATAAAAAGAAGTGGAAGGAAGGGGCGGGGCTTCGTGATCCACTTCTCTTCACTTCGTGACCTAGATATGGCCATCAATCAGCAACATTTAACAACACACTTAAAATTATTTACTAAAAATACATTTGAACAAATTTCAGAAGAAAACATTTATCATGGGGACACACAAGCCAATAAAGAGCGATATCGAGAAATAAAAGAGTTCAGTAGCAAAAAGATTCATGTAACTTTAAAAAAAAAATTGTATTACCATTACTGGATAGAAAACATGTGTCTTTCGTGGATCTCGCCATCTTTACTTGAATGAATTAAAATACTGTGTAAACCACATGAGGGCGCTCTTCCAATTTTCTGTACTAAAAAACATGGTGCTGAGGTGGACGTGCTGCCGCGCTGTGTTGAGGTGAGTTTTGATGGACTAAATTTTCCTTAATCTTAGAACCTTTTTACTCAGATAAACTCAAGTTTTTTTTTCATAGTTAGTTGGAGATGGTTTATGTTAAAACAATGGCCACGTCAGTCCCGTTACTGGACGAGTTTACCTTGTTTTTTTTCTCACAACGGAAATGACGAACTGGCTAGTGACTCATCAAGTCCACACTACGTTTTGTATTCATCAGAACGGTTCAACCATGGTTCAACAAAACAAAGTGTTTGGGGGTCAGCTGGCGGTTAGGTTGAGTTTTAATTTAGTTCATGTGGTCCAGACGTCTGCTGCCCACTTTCCTGTTAATGTTACACCCATTTTCTTATTATTTATGTTGACAAGTTGTGCTACAGTTGGTGAATTGAACTTCTGAGCTTTATTAATTAAATATTTATATGTCTGTGTTGTCGGCCTTCCTTTGCATTTTCACATCGTCTTTCTTACAGTTTTAAACCTTTTGTACAATATGAATGAGTTTTTGCCGGCACAGAATCTGTGACTTGGAAAGAGTGGTAGGTGATATAACATTTTATCCGAGTGCTAAATTTTGTCAAAAACATTGTCAATGTCAGTGTCATTCATTGGCAAAAAATATAAACAATTTTTATATTTTTTTTATAGATTTGTTCACAAACAGAACGGGTATATTTATAGAAATGTTTTGGAACAGTTGGTTTGCCAGTGGAGAAATGGGTTTGGCAGAAGAAAAAAGGACAAAGAGAGTGAAAAAAAAATCAAAAACAACCCAAACCTGACAACAACAATTTGACAAAAAAATAGACAAAAACTTGACAGTACGGATGCCTCGATTGATTGATTGACAGCTTTCTCCCTTAACCGCTGGCCAAATGCCAGTTAAAACACTTGAGGACCAGTCATAATAATCTCCAAGTGGTCCGGCAGGCTAGGTCAGTGTTGCAAAAGCATCCCTATTTAATAAGAATAATGGACTTCTGGAGAGGCTGATGGACTGCCAACAAGATGAGCTACATGTAACTGGTCCTGCCGGCCAGTCACTGTAAAAGTTACAGGCAAACCCTGAATGACGTTTCTCGTTTTTGTTTTGCAGCTACTGGCACAACCTACTTTAAGAATTCCCATGAGATGCAATGCTGCCACTCCAGACTTTATTCCAGCAAGTTTAACTCCAGCTCAACACAGCACCGATCCTGAGGATTACATAGAGAGAGAGGGTAACATCTAAGACGTGAAAAACTAGAGGTCAGATATCACCGTGAGACAACCTCTAAAGTAAACTGCAGTACTTCACTCAAGGTTAACCATCACCTTTTTTCACTTGGTTGTTATTCAAGAAGTTATGTGTAACAATTGTTATGCTGCGGCAGTAGAAAAATAAGCAAGACAAGTTCTCATAGAACAAAATCTACCTAGCAAGTAGATTTAAGAACTGAGAAGCCTCCCAAATTCCAAATATTCTACTCTGTGGCAGTAGAATAATAAGCAAGACAAGTTCTCAAAGAACAAAATCTACCTAGCAAGTAGATATACACATGGTGTTACCGCAAACCAAATATATATAAATATTATTTCATTTTCCAGGTTGTACTAGTATTTGTTAAAAAATCAGAACCTATGACCAAAGGTATGAATCCTGTTGTGGAGTGTTTTTTTTTAGTACCTGACTTACAGCCACAGAAACAAACCACCCAACTAGCATTGAGTATAATTTTTGGATGGGTAAAATCATTTTAAAATCATTTGGAACTTGTAATAAAGCTTGTGGCCTGGGCAATCAGGTATGATATTCTTCCTACTTAAGCCTGATAATTTCCGATTTTGTGCCTATGAAAAAATTGTAAGTAGCCTGAAATGTATATTAAAGCCTACACATGTAGGTCAGCCCTTGTACTCGATAAAATATTCAATTTTTTTTTCCAAGGGCCAAATATCATGCCTGGCAATAGAGGCGACAGCCTAGGTGGAATTCCAGGCTAGGACCACTACCGTACCACTCCTGTGTTAATTGTAGCGTGTTTTGGCCAAGCAGTCTAGAGTTGTCAGAGTGTCAGTTCGAAACCCGGATGTGCCAGTTGTGTTATTGGGCAAGACACTTAACTATAATTGCATCTCATCTGGAGTAAATGGAAACCTACGAGGGTTGAGCTTGTTGGTGTGAATGATAAGCAACCTGTGAGCCAGTTTGGCAGCTGGTGCTGAATACTCCTTAGGAGTTGAGATGGTTTCAGGAATGTTTAAGGCTCAATGAATAGTAGTAGCCTATTACTTGATGCGCTTGATACAATGTTTATAGTGCCTAACAAATAGGCCCCTACCTATAATTATTACATGTGAATAAGTTGATCTTTCATAGCCACATATCTGTCCAGGGCCCAATGTCAAAGAGCTGCCTAAGCAGAAAATATTGCATGCAAATTTTCTGCTAAGCAACAAAAGGCAGGATACCAGTAACAGATTATGCATGTGACATAGTATTTTGGCTGGTAACCATATTCTGGTAAGCCTAATGTTGTTGTGCTTAGCTAATGTTTGTGCTTAAGCATCTCTAGGAAATTGGGCCTGATTTGTTTAATGTTAATGGGAAGTCTTGAGGTAGGACTTGAACTTGAGATCTTGAAGATGAGGACTTGATGATTTTACCTGATCTTGCATTTTGATGATTTCCTTTGAATCTTTTTGACACGACAGTTGTGAGCTACCAGGATCGTAATCAAAGTCGGCAGCTGTCTAGGGGAGGAGTCGACGGGAACCAGAAGAAAGAGAAAGAGGCCTTGACATCATCTGTCTTTCTTTTCTTACAAGGAAACTCATTCCAAGATCTGACCAGCCATCATGGCGTCTAGCCCATCATGGAAGGTCAGTCTGGAGATTATTCTGAAGCTGTTGTGATTTCGTTTTGTTTTCATCTCAAAACCGGCAACAATTGTGGAAATTGTGTATTTCAGAGTTTTTAGACTTGCATTTTGATTTTAGAATCTGATAACATTTACAGGGATTTTATACATTTGGTAATTGGAACCCACTGTTTGTTTCAATCATATATAATAGATATATACCATAAAACTAACCTGTGAAAATTTCATTTCTAAAGGTGGTAGTGTTTTTGAGATATTGCCGTAAAATCTGGAGCGGTTATGTCCACACAGGAAGAATAATCTGCAATTGGAATACACAATCTGAGAAACGTTACTGTCAGTAACGCTTCTCAGATTAAAATTTTTGGGGTTAAAAAGGGATATCTTTTTCCCCTAACTGCAGTTCTTCTAAGTGGAATGTTTTTCAAAATGCATTATACTATTGAAAGCTGCTGTACTTCTTACCAAGTAAGTTTTTATTGCCATTAATTTTCAGAGTCATTACCAAACGTATACAGACCCTTTAAGAAAGCATTTGGTGAAAAATTACTCCTAGTTTTGAATTAAGTTTACGGTAGCATCTTGTGATATTCTCTCGTGAGCTAGAGAAGAACCGAGTGTTTCACTCTTGGTTTAAAGGCACTGTACACGTTTGGTAATTACTCAAAATATATATTAGCATAAAAACTGACTTAGTAATGAGCAACAGAGAGCTGTTGATAGTATAAAACATTGGGAGAAACGACTCCCTCTGAAGTAATGTAGTTTTTGAGAAAGAGGTGATTTCTCACTAAAATAATAAAAACTTCTTGCAAGAAGTTTTTATTCCTAAGGCCTAAAAAAAAAGAAGTTTTTATTGCCCTTTTCCGACCGACCCAAAAAATCTGAAATCCACGGTCGCGTTTTTTTTAAATTTTTTTTAATTTTTTTAAATGGCTATATTTTGATTTTGTTTGAAGTATTTTATACTTTGATTCCCAGTAAACGACATTTAAGATAGAAACCTCGATGTTTTTATGTTTCTTTTGCAAATTATATTGTTTTATGTTGCAGGCCTGCTGGCCTGTGAAATCTCCGCTTTCTCATTGACCGTGCCGATTTTTTATTTCCGCCTTTTTAAAATGTGAGATAAAAAGACGTGACGAATTTTCCCGGTCGGCCTGCTACATATACATCATACAGCACACACACGACACGAAGTCCGTAAATCCTATGTCCTTGCTCCATGTTGCCATGCAGTGCGCAACGTGAAAGGGCGGGTATCCATCACGCACTTGTGTTGCAACTCCTTGCCAATAGAGGGCGCTGTGTGATCGTTGGCATTGCATGTATGTACATACATCTATGTACACGCACTTTTAAGCACGGCTCGGCGTGGTATTGAACGCGTCATGTTTTCGAACATCAATCAAGATGTCGGTGCAACCATTCCTCCATGGGGCAAAGTGCGTGATGGATACCCTGGCTGAACAAAAATTATTATTTTACAGAATAATGTAAGATTTCTTTCCGTCTTAGTCCGTTTTTTTTTTTTTTTTTTTTTTTTTTTAACCTTTTCCTTGCGTGGCAGTTTTCATCGCACGCGTCAATTTCTTTTCCGATGGAACGTTAGTGTTTAGAGCGGCATCTATCAAGAGTTTTGGCATGGCGGAGCTCCACTCCCATCATTGTTACATGGATGTATTTTTCTTTACTTTTTTAATGGTCCACTCACAGGCCTGATGTTGAGAAACAACTTTATATATTATTATTTTATTTATTCATACATCAATTTTTTAAAAGTTTTTTTTTGTTTTGTATTCACCATATGAATGTATACTACTTTGAGAACATTTAAATGGTTGAAAACATAAAGTTGTGTGCATATCTACTGTGTTTTTTCCTCCTCTGACGTATTCTTAAAAAAAAAAAAAGAAAAAAAAAAGCGACCGACTTCCTCCCGATTTTTTAGCCAAAAGGGCAATAAAAAGTTTTTTTTTTTTAGGCTAACTGAAAGCACACAAATTTGTACAACAAGGGTGTATTTTCTTTCATCATTTTCTTGCAACTTCGATGACCAATTGAGCCAAAATTTTCACAGGCTTGTTATTTTATGCATATGTTGGGATACACCAAATGAGAACACTGGTCTTTGACAATTACCAAACGTGTACGATGCCTTTAAAGTTGAAGGAAGAGTTAGTATTATTAAAGGATACAGGATTGGTAAGGGAAAAAAACACAATTGTTTAATTTAGTCTTAAAGCTTCCTGATTATGAAGTTCATACTAGGGCCATTTTTTCTGTGAAATATTTCCCTCTGAAATGAAGTCATACTCCACAAGCAATTTAACACAGTTTCAACTGTAGGGAAGATTACTCGCACTGTATTTTCCAAGTTTCTTTCATAACATTTTCAAAAATATCCAGGATTGCGTTTACTCCTTGATAGTGATGCATCACTCAAATAATCCCACGCATGACTTCCATTTGGGTGTCCTCGAAAATTAGCAGGTGAAGTGAAGTGGTTAATCTTATTATTTGTTGGTTTCAAGAATTCTTTTTGTTGTTGTCTGCAGAGAATGAGTTCCCAAGACTCGCCTACCATCATCAAGCCTTTCCACCCTGCTCCCCAACTGCAGAGATCTGCCAGTTATCCACCTCAAAACGGGTAAAAATAATAAAAATAATACTACTACACAGCTTTTATAAAGCGCCTCACACAAGAGTCTCCAAGCACTTAACAAGGAAAATTAATACAAAATACAGAAATTACAAAAGGAAGCATAAACATTAAAGGCACTGAACACTATTGGTAATTACTCAAAATAATTATTGGCATAAAACCTTACTTGGTAACGAGTAATGGGGAGCTGTTGATAGTATAAAACAATGTGAGAAACGGCTCCCTCTGAAGTAACATAGTTTTCGAGAAAGAAGTAATTTTCCACGAATTTGATTTTGAGACCTCGGAACTAGATTTTGAGGTCTCGAAATCAAGCATCTGAAAGCACACAACTTCGTGTGACAAGGGTGTTTTTTCTTGCATTATTATCTCGCAACTTCGACGACCAATTGAGCCCAAATTTTCACAGGCTTGTTATTTTATGCATATGTTGAGATACACCAAGTGAGAAGACTGGTCTTGACAATTACCAATAGTGTCCAGTATCTTTAAAGCAGCAGAAACAACTGTTGACTACTGGAATAGATGGGTTTTTAGCAGGGATTTGAACTGACTTTTCAGTCTTGGCAGTTTTTGATGTGATGTGGCAGAGAGTTCCAGAGTACAGATAATGAGTGTGAGAAGAAAGAGCGATGTCTGTATGTGTTGGTACGTGTAGCTGGTGTTTGGAGTTGTAATGAAGAGGAAGAGTGGTAAGTCTTTGGTTTGTACGAGGGTCCAAGTCAATGGACACCGCCATCTTAGAGGTAAAACGATGATGAAACGATGGACATGCGGCTGTTTCCATAAGAGCATTGCAGACAATGCGACGAAAGGGAAGAGTCCATTTCCCTGTTTTTAAAATATACTAAGATTTTTGAAATGGTGTCTGTTTCTTTTTCAGAGCATCATGTAGAGAAACGGGAATGATCGAGAAGATGTTGGTGAGTTTAGAAAGAGTGGCGTTTATTTCTCTGGTTGTCTGTTTTTTGTGCTCTGTGTCTTACCTTAAAAACTTATTCCGTTTTGTAGATTTCTTTCATTGTTAAATGCTTCTAAAAAAGAAACTATTCACATTGCTCCTTTTTGACATTTCTTCAAAAGGGAGGGTATACCTTTGGTAATTACTCCAAAAACTAATGACCATAAAAACTTACTTGGTAAGAAGCACTGCAGCTGTTGATAATTTACAAAATGTTGAGAAACGATTCCCTTCTGAGGAATGTGGTTTTAGAGAAAGGGATTCAAAAAAACGTCAATCTGAGAAACATTCCATGCATAATATGTTTCTCAGATTGTGTATTTCAATTACGAATTATTCTTCCTGCTTGGACATAACAGCTCCAGATTTTCGGCGATATCTCAAAAAACGCTAGTACCTTTCAAAATGAAATTTTCATTTTCATTTCAATTTTAGTGGCATATTTTATCTATTTTTTATATTTTTTTTATACAATTCAAATTGTATCAGCTTTCCAGCTGGCTTTTATTGAATTTGATTTTCAATCAACCACGTCAATTCAACAATACAATTCAATACAATTCAATTCAATTCAATCTTGCGCATCAATCTAATGAGACTTAATTTCATTGGTCGACAGGGTTCTTACGGATTCATCACGTGCTGCGACCGGGACGGCCGTCTATTCTTCCACGGGAGTCACTATGATGGCAACATGGAGAATCTCAAGATCGGTGGTGAGTAGCTCTCTTCAAGAACTCGTATCCATACTCTCGACTTTATATCCACAACTCATTTTTCAAACTCATTTGCCAACTATTCCGTTAATTGTTTGTGTTATGGTTACCCGTAAAACAAAGAATTAATTACAAAATCCTACTGTTGATTTGTAAAGCACTTCATAGTCTAGCCCCAGTGTACATAAGAGACTATCCTCAGCCCAATCTGAGATCATCAAACAAACTACTGTTGAATATTCCTAGATCTCATTCTTCATCAGGTGATAGAAGCTTTGTTTCATGTGCACCAAAGCTATGGAATGATCTCCCCTATCAACTCCATACACTTGACTCCTTCTAGATCTTCAAAAGCCAGCTTAAGACTCATCTCTTCAAAGCTGCTTACATTTAGTCCATTGCATTTGTCATCTCCACATGAAATTCTATGAACACTTTTGTCTTAATTTTTTCCATCACTTTCCTTTGCACCTCAGAATAGGCAACTAGAATGATGGCACTCTACAAATGCCTGATGATTGATTGATTGATTGATTGATTGATTGATTGATCAATCCCAAACTCGATTTTGCAATGCAAAAAGGTGTCATTGGGTTTGTGTTAACATTTGTGATAGTTTCAGAGAGACAGAGCGTTTCTTTTGAAAGGCAGATTAACCATAGGATCCAGTCTTTCAAGTGAAGTGTTAATAAGTTCCTTCACCCAAACTCCGCCAAATGCAACAAAACATACTAGTTGATAGAGTCAAAAACTTAACCTTTCCCTCAAAACTTGATTTCAGATGCAGTGGAATTTGAAACGATTCCCGACTGCCGTTCGGGTAAACCCATCGCTAGTAAGATCATCAAACTCAGCCAAGGAACCATCTCAAACGAAATCATCTCAGAGGAACTGCTCTCAGGTCTCGTCGTTCTTGAAGCAAAACCAAGCAGACAAAAGACTGTGAGTAGTTCAAACCCCCAAATTCTCGCCCAATTGTTCTTGAATCAAAACCAAGCATACAGATGTCTGCGAGTAGTTTAAACCCCCATTCTCGCCCAATTGTTCTTGAATCAAAACCAAGCAGACAGAAAACTGACAAGTTTAAACCCCCATTCTCGCCCAATTGTTCTTGAAGCAAAACCAAGCAGACAGAAGACTGACTAGTTTAAACCCCCCAAATTCTCGCTCAATTGTTCTTGAAGCAAAACCAAGCAGACAGAAGACTGTGAGTAGTTCAAACCCCAAAATGTCCATAGGAAAATAATGAGTAAACTTAAATGTGACATCATTAATTTCTTCTTGGAGATTACCTGGAGCTGGTTGCCTCTAAATTGCCTCGTGTCAAATGGCCCATAATATAAGCCTTACTCTTGTTTTGTCTTGTTTCCCCTCTTTCTCTACAGCCAATGGGTTGTCCAATGACTGCTGAATATGGCCAGGTGGCGTATGAAATGAACGGAGTAAGTTAATACATCCCATCAAAACCCTTCCTATAATAATAACAATATCCACTTTTATATAGCGTGTGGTGTGTCGTGGCCGAGCGGATAGGAACACCTTTCAAGCTCTGGTGTTTCTGATCAGCAGAGTGTGGGTTCGAATCCCAGTCGTGACACTTGACCACATGCTTCGTCCTTCGGATGGGACAATAAGCCGTAGGTCCCATGTGTTGTGCAATGCATGTAAAAGAACCCAGTGCACTTATCGTAAAGAGAAAGGGTTCGCCCCGGTGTTCCTGGTTTGATTGGCTGCATATTGCGCCACAGCACCTTGTAAACCATTAAATGGTGCTTTGCTAAGGAATAGGTCTCATACTTCAACACGTAACTCCACTTACCTTGTAGGAAAAATACTGAGCCCTTTGAGACGCCCATCGGGAGTATAAAGCGCTATATAAGAACTGCGTATTATTATTATTATAGCGCAATTCCAAAGAGTGATCATCGTGCTTTGAACATTATTATCCCTGGTCACTCACACTGTTAAGCAGAAAAAGACGCACAGTTACTCCTTGCTAAGCAGAAATTGGTTACCACCCGAAATGCCATTTAATCTATGCTGTTCGAGGCTGGTTCTTTGTTACTTTCCGCTTAGTAAATACATTTGTTAAGCATCAGTTCAATCAAAGTACACAGCTGGGTTGGTAGTCTTTTGCTCTATTTGACATTTGCTAAAGTGATACATGTACGAAGTCCAGGGCCCAATTTCAGAGTGCCGCTTAAGCTCAAAGTAGCTAAAAGCATAACAATATTATGCTTACCAGGAGAAGGTTACCAGCCAAAATACCATGACACATGTACCATCTACGACTGGTATCCTGCTTATTTTTGCTTAGCAGAACATTTTAAAGCAATATTTTCTGCTTCAGCAGCTATATGAAATTGGACCCTGGTGATGGTGCTTTGCACGAGGTCTTGATTACTGACAACAAGATTGTGATGCACCATCCCAAAACGAGGCACTTCACGCCAAAACTCAAAACTGGGTTTGTTTGCTCATCAAGGGCCTATAAGTTAATATTTCTCAAGATATAGAAAGTTTAAGACATAACTTCACATCATGGCTTATGTTTCGGTTGTCTTCACTTTTAATGTCATTTCACTGTTTCCATTTTTGTTTGTCTGTAATTGTTTTCAGTGACTAGTCATTTAGACCAGTTAGCTTGCCATTTCACTAGTCTGCCAGCTTTTTTGTTAGTCCATATATCATGTTGAATAGGGATGCTTTTCAACACTGAACCAGCCAGTCGGACCACTAAGACACAATTTTGACTGGTCTTTGGGTGTTTTAACTGGCATCTGGCCAGCGGACATGATTTCTGAAAACGCCTTGATTTTGGCACGGGATGTCATATTTGTAATAATTAAGTAGTTGAGTAACTGATATGCTTTTTTGTTATGCTCTTATAGGAAAGCTTCTTTCTTGCCTACGGAATGGAAGACATGTATGATAGAGGGCGCCCTCTCAAGAAAGGTGACAAAGTAGCATTTTTCATCGCTACTGACAAAAGGTATGATACAATCTAAAGTTTGTTTCTAAAGTGTTTCCTAAATCGTTTGTAGTTGTTCATGGTCTCTAACATGTTTGTAACTTTGTCAAAGGTTGCCCTCCAGAACGTTTTGACTTGGCAATGCTTGTCGTGGCATGTTGTGGCCGAGCGTTTAAGCGCACTGGACTCAAGCTCTGGTGTTTCTGATCAGCAGAGTGTGGGTTCGAGTCTCGGTCTTGACACTTGTGTCCTTATGCAAGACACCTAACTATTATTGCTTCGAGTTTCGGATGGGACGTAAAGCCGTAGGTCCTGTGTGTTGTGAAATGCACGTAAAAGAACCCAGTTACACTTATCGCTTAGACTAAAGAAAGGGTTTGCCCCGGTGTTTCTTGCAGTGGCTGCTGAATGTGCCGCAGCACCTTGTTAAATCATTAGAAAGTGCTACATAAATTGGTCGTATAATTTAAAACATTACACTGCTTATCCTGTTGAAAAATAAATAATGAGTGCTTTGATATGCCCCTCGCGGTGTGATAAAGCGCTGTATAAGAACCCAGTATTATTTATTGTTAGTATGAGTTTTTTTTTATCTAAACAAGTCGTTGTACCAGACAATATTCAAATTTAAAGACCAAATGGATTTGTCCATGCCAGCCGCTCGTCCCATCACAGTGTCATGCCCGGGATTGGAGCCCGCACTCTGATGACTAGGCAACCAGAACTTGAGTCGGATGCACTAAACTGCTCGGCCACGACACGCCGCATGTTTTGTTTTTGAAAGGGCAAGTACACCAAGGCGTTTTTCTCCCTGGTAAAGGGCACCTCTATGAGGAAATTGTTAATTTCCATTGGAACATTTCAAGGGGGCACCAAGGCAATGACCAGGGGCAACGTTGCCCCCGTTACCTCCCTGAAGTATCAGGCCTGATAATGACACTGTTGTCGTGATTTCTTTACTCCAGGAACGGTAACGTCCAAGCTCGTAGGATCCGCATGGTAGAACCAGTCCAAGTTCCAATGTTCCAGGGAGTAGTCTGCTCCATGAAGGAATCTTTTGGCTTCATCGAGAGAGCAGATGTTGTGAAAGAGGTAATTCATAAAACTCTCATTGCAAACAACTTTGTTAGTGCATCACTGGTTGCTATGATGGAATTGACGCATATAGTACCTTTGTGGTATTAAACCTAACCCCTAAGGTGATTACTACACTCCTAAAATTGGTATTCTTGTAATAAGAAAACAATCTTATTTCAAGAAAAAAATTCTTGTGTCACTCCCAAGAAAGATATTCTAATAAGAATGTTGGGAGTGACACAAGCAGTGTAGGATCCTTCCTCACTCCAACAAAATCCTTACAACATGACCAATCCATTTCCAACTTTTTGGCCTTCACTTTTCACTGATTTTTAACAGACCCAGATTGGTAAAAACATTCCCTGGATTTTGTTTACAAAGATATATTATCGCATCAGTGCAAAATCATTGTATCTTGCACAAAAATGCTTCGTACCAAAAACATTGTATATCGGTGCAGACTTGTTTTGTGTGTAAAACCCGGGCTATCTTAAGTGAGATACAAGGTTTTGACAATTTCAAACGCGCTCGTAACGAGAAGTGCTATTTTAGGAGATACAACGCTCTTGCACTGACATGACAATGTTGTTTTGACCAACAACAAAAAATTTAATTCTTAGAAGTAATAATTTTAATTTGTTTTACTGTTCTCCTAGATTTTCTTCCACTACAGTAGCTTTACCGGTGACATCAATGATTTACTACTTGGAGATGACGTGGAGTTTGAAGTCGGCCACAGAAATGTAAGATCATGTTCAAATAGGCGGCCGCGGCTGTCAATAAGGGACCTTGTCAAAATTAGTCCATGACAACCAGCGGATAAGTACCGTCAAGGACAAGGTTTTTTACCCGCCATTAATTCACCTGGTTTGAAATTGGGTGTCGGAGAAACCATGGGAGAAGTTCACAGTGCCTGGGGTTACATTTGTTTACAAACCGCAGAGACTTAGATTGCTATCTACTGGAAAACAAGCAGGGGGGTCTCTACATGGCTCACTATAATCAACTCCTCTACACATCTCAGTTAAATACAATGACCTCCAAACCTTCCAGATCACTCCAAAACAGCAACTTTGTTTATACTACATTTAATCAGCCAGTCAAACCGCAGAGCCCTCAGCGGGGTGCATTGGCATAGGGCATGTCTTTAGTGCAACAGAGAACTGTGTGCCTTTCAGCAAGTAAAACCATGTCTCTCATAGAAATACAGTCTGACGGAAATCCAACAAAAATTTGACATCGGAGAATTGTTATCCGACTGCCTGTCCTGGATTAATTTGACAAGACCCCTAAGGTTGTTGCTAAGGGCAGCCTATGCTTTAATAAGGGAATAAAATCAAGCCGCCCAAATTTTTATTTTTATATAAACACCGGCCTGATATGCCATATTGTCTCGGGACACAATCTTAACTTTTATAACATTAAAATAATAAGAATAATAAAATTCATTTGACGCCTCCATTTTTTTTTCTTGGACCAGGATAAGGAGGTTGCAGTCACTATAAAGAAACTTCCCAATGGCACCGTCATCTTTGAAGACATCGGGGAGAATGACCAGGGTGGCTGCATCACCAAGGTTATCCCTCGGTTCACCACCAAGAAGACCAACGACCCCTTCCCTGGCAAACTCATCTATGTCTTGGAAGAAGGAGGGTAAGGAATTACAGAAGTTCAAATAAAGAATGGGATTTAAAGGCGGTTTTTTTTTCTTTTTCTTTTTTTCTTCTTTTTTTCCCCCCTTTTTTTCCCCCCCCTTTTTCCCCCCCTTTTTTTTCTTCATTTTTTTGCCTTATATATGCTTGGCAACAATAATGTACAACTACAATAATGTGAAATAAGCCTAGTTACTGGATCAATGGGGTGCCCCAATTCGACCAGCGTAAATGCGTGACGCGCACTTATTTGACGTTCCACGATCATTTTTACATCATGTAGTGTTTCAGCTCTTTTTTTAAGGGTCTACTCACAGGCCTGCACTTGGTGTATCCCAACATATGCATAAAATAATGAACATGTGAAAATTTGGGCTCAATTGGTTATCGAAGTTGGAACAAAATAAAGAAATATAAAAACACCCTTGTTTCATAGAATTGTGGGCTTTCAGATGCCTGAGAAAGGCTTCATACCTGAAGCCTTTCTCAGATTGAAATTGTTTGGGTGAAAAATTACCTCTTTCTCTAAAACTACATTACTTCAAAGGGTGTTGTTTCTAACAATGTTTTTATAAAATCAACAGCTCCCCAGTGCTTTTTACCAAGTAATTTTTTATGGTCTTTAACTTGTGGAGTAATTACCAAAAGTACTCCCTGCCTTTAATACCTTGAAATCCCTTTTAAGTTGAATTGTGAAATGGAAATGGCTTCCTCTCTTAAGAAGTAAGATTGGAAGCTTTGCATGGTGCAGGGCCCAATTTCATGAAATTAGCACAAAAAGCAACCAAGCACAACAAAATGATGCTCACCAGAAAAAGGTTACCAGCCAAACTACCATATAACATGTACAATTTGTGACTGGTATCCTGCTCATTTCTGCTTAGCAGAAAATTGTTAAACAATATTTTCTGCTTAAGCAGTTCTATGAAATTGGACTCTGGAACTAAGAACTGGGGAGGCTTAGATGGAAATAACCATGGGGAAAAATCTCCTTTATCAAGTAATAAACCACAAGGGAAACTGACTGGGTAAATTTTGATTAATTTTGGGTTGAACAAACAAAATATTGACGAGAGCGGAACTTGATCCTTTGACCTCTGGATTAACGTGCCTGTGCTCTAGTTCTAATGTTGGCAGCTTCCCTATTCCTCTTTCATTGGTAAAAACCTTTTTAGTCTATGGGAATGTTTTGAAGGGGGACCTAGGCCAAGACCAGCACAATAGAGGTCACGACTTCCGTGTAATTTCAGGCCTGTGCCTCGTTAGAGAAGTTAATGGCAAACCCTGTCTTAAACCTAATTTTTTTCTGCAATTTCTCAGAAAACGTGAACTGTCATATGGAGACAAAGACCTGCTCCATTCGTACACGCTATGTGTGGGTGACATCGTCAGCTTTCGAATCGCCACTGACAAACGAGACCATCTACAACGAGCTACAAACCTGGAGCTATCAGAAGCCACCTTCAAGGAAGGAAAAGAAGTTAGGGAAACGGTGAGTTTACTTGAAGACTTTTTGAAGGGAAAAATGATCTCTGTGTTTGTACTTGTGATCATCCATGCAGCTATCAAAACATAAAGGTCACGTTTGTATCTGATTTTCTAAAACCATTTCCCAATATCTGCCTGGTGAAAAAATTTGCTGTTATTTTCTCCAAATATAAAAGAATCCTGGTCTTTGATCTACTCCTGTAGTGCTGAGGATACTGTTCCCAAAAGCTCCTTGAAATGTCCATGGGTTTCTGAACGTTTAAATTTGCCGTCTATTTCAACAAACCTCCTGAAATTTGAATCCTAGTTTCAGACCTTTTTGTTGGCAGTGACTCTCACCCCTGTATTTACAATTGTTGCTGTAGTGTATTTTAAACCTGACTTTTAAACTTCAACCTTATAACCTTTGACTTGACCAGGGCATTATAGCAGCAGTCAAAGAGGGCTTTGGTTTCATTAAGTGTGTGGACCGAGACGCCAGGATGTTCTTTCACTTTAATGAAATGCTTCACACTGTAAGTATGAATAGAAAAACCAGCCCTCCCCTTGGACTTACAGAGTTCTCCCCATGCACATGCAAGCGTTTTGGGCCGATACGCATGAATTGAGTTCCGATACGTTCAAATTATGGCCAATACGCAAAAAACAAAATTATAATAATAATTTTAATTTTTAAAAAAATTTTCTATACGGTAGTTTTACAAAAATCATAAAGAGAAAACCATAAAGAATGCTCCAGATTGCACAGTAGGGCTTTGAAAACCAAGAAAAACACCAAGTAGAAAACATTCTGAAGACCTTGTTTCAATTCACCGGGCTTCGGCAAAACATCCCAAAAAGTTTGGCCCAGAATGCCCCACAGTTTTGAAAAAACCTGGGGAGAACCCTTGAGCAGTCAATTTCTTTTTTGAAATGATCTGAATCATAACTCAGCCATTTTGTATTTCTTACAAACTTAAACCAAAATATCAAACCAAAACTGGGAGGAAGATAGTCTGGATAAAAAATTAAAAGAAGCCAGAGCTTTAGTTTGATTAAAACAAAAAAGGCTACAGACTCAAATGTATAGCTTTTCATAATTGGTAAACCATAAAATGTGTTACACTTTTTCAATATCAAATATTAAAATTTGTTGTTACAAAGTTTGCTGGAGTATATCTACACATATTTTTTGTTACATTCTTTGGAATAAATAGATACTGTATACAGATCTGTCAGTAGTGGTATCTTTCCTCGCCTTCCACCTCTGGGACCCCGGTTCGAATCCCACCGGGGGCAGGATTGGGTTTTCAGTCCCTAGACTGCGTGGGTTTCCCCTGGAATAGTTCTCCAGGGTTTTCCCGCCATATCTAAAACTGAAACTTCCTTCTTTGTCTTCTCTTCATGGGGTTTCTTTGCTAGTATAGTGATTAAGTTTGCTTTTCTGAGAGTCCTTGGCTTCACAACCAAAATAAATAAATGAAATGAAATGAAATATCTGATATTTCACGGAGGCAACAGAGGCCTCCATGCCCCCTGGTCATTGCCTCCATGCCCCCTGGTCATTGCCTCCATGCCCCCTGGTCATTGCCTCCATGCCCCCTGGTCATTGCCTCCATGCCCCCTGGTCATTGCCTCCATGCCCCCTGGTCATTGCCTCCATGCCCCCTGGTCATTGCCTCCATGCCCCCTGGTCATTGCCTTGGTGCCCAATGAAATGTTCCAGTACAAATTTACACTAGAGGTGCTCTTACTAAGGAAAAACTACCTTGCCCTAACAATTACAGAGTAGTATGCCTGTTTTTATTTACATTCTTGACAAGATTTTCTGATGATTTTTTTCCCAGGGTGACATCCATATATCTGATGAAGTGGAGTTCTCGGTTATGTCAGTAAGTAAAACTTACCCTCGGGTTCAACTCTAAAAAGAAAAGTCCAACTTTAAAATGAAAACAAACTAGAAAACTGACGGAACATTTGAGACAAATTATTTCCAGAGTGAAAGTCTGCACTCCCTCAAAATTGTTTATGAGATTAAACAAAACACACTGGGTTTAACAACATCTGAGACAACATCCAGAAAGTTTTTATTTTTTAATTTTTTACTCTGAATTGTTAACTTGGTGGTTAAGTCCGGTTCATGGTTCATACTTCACGTGAAAGCTAATGCAGAGTGAATTACGTGATGCAAACAATCAGGTTTGCGCTGTTTTCCATTTGCTTTTGGCAATTCGCGTGAAGTATGAACCAGGCTTTAAGAAGCAGGCAGGATGTTCTTCCTAAATAAGTCTGATTTCCAATTTTTTGGGGCCCTTGGAAAAATCATGGCCTAACACTCAGGCCTAAAACTAATTTGGACCAAATTAATTCCCAAAGTTTAAATACACTCCAGACTTGCACAGTCTATTGTCAGTGATAAACCTCTCATGGTGCTGCTAAACTCTGTTGGTGTATGTGTTTAAGAGTATCTCATGTATTTTTGTTGGTGTGTCATGGCCGAGTGGTTTAGTGCATCGACTCAAGTTCTGGTTGCTGAGTCATCAGGGTTTGGGTTAGACCCGGTCATGACACTTGTGTCCTTGAGCAAGACACTTAACTATAAGTGCTTCTCTCCACCCAGGGGTAAATGGGTACCTGTGAGGGCAGAGATGGTTCTTGTGATTGATTTAGCTTAGTGCGCTACATACTTGGCAGCACAGGCTGTATACTCCCCAGGGAGCTGAGATGGTTTAAGGAATGAAATATATGGCCCAGTGACCAGGAGTAATAATGTTTGAAGCGCAATGATCATTCTTTGGAATTGCGCTATAAAATAGTCGATATTATTATTTTTTATTATTAATTGAGATCCTGAAATACTGATCTGAAGGGGTTTTTGCATATCTCCTGTTGTTTGAACAGGACCCTACTCAAGCCCAGCGTCAGATCGCAACCAGGATTAAGCAGCTCCCCAAAGGCAGTGTCACCTTTCAGAACGTTCTGCCTCAACGTCTTACAGGAGCGGTGGACAGACTCCCCGATAACTTAGTAAGTTTAAAGTGACTCTGTTTTATGTAGGGCCCTTGTTAAAATTAGTCCAGAACAACCAGCGGATAAGTACTGTCCGGGACAAGGTTTTTTTTACCCGCCGTTAATTCACCTTGTTAGAAATTGGGTGTCGGAGAAACCATGGGAGAAGTTCACAGTGCCTGGGGTCACATTTGTTTACAAACCGCAGAGACTTAGATTGCTATCTACTGGAAAACAAGCGGGGGGTCGCTAAATGTTTGCTAAAAAAATCACTGCACACATCTTAGTTGAATACAATGACCTCCAAACCTTCCAGATCGCAACATAAACCACAAGTTTGTTTATCCTACATTACACAGCCAGTCAAACCGCAGAGCGCTCAGCGGGGTGCATTGGGATAGGGCATGTCTTTAGTGCATCGGAGAACTGTGTGCCTTTCAGCGAGTAAAACCATGTCTCTCATAGAAATACAGTCTGACAGAAATCCAACAAAAATTTGACAACGAGAATTGTTATCGGACTACTTGTCCTGGATTAATTTTGACAAGACTCATTATGTAGTTAATTCTTAAATTACCCAAGGAGAACCACATCAGTACAAACTGGTTTCCTTCTGGGCCATGCGTAGTAGTGTCTTGCCTTCCAGAAAGGCCCTGGAATGCGCATGGTCAATCTTTTTGTGAACAAAAGCTTACATGGTCTAAAGCATTAAAATATTATAGAATATATACAGGTATTATTACAGAATAAAACACTGGCAGTAAATGCTTGAAAATCAGTAAAACAGGAACAGTAAAAAACACTGACGTTGTAATTGGTTATTTGTCAGTCCTGAAATGAATCCAATATTTCTTTCATAAATAAATATTTTATTAGTTCCTTCTACTTTCAGAGATAAACAAATTTCCTCCTATCTCCTTTCAAAAACATACTATGTATCAAAAAATGAATCAAATAATTACGTTCGGATTGGGCGCTTGGGCTATAAAAAGCATTTATTATGAAATGAGTATGGCTGGAAAGATATTTAAAAGTAGAATATAACAATAATTCCCTTGATATTCCTATAAATGTCCCTTGAAATTGTGTTGTTTTTATGTAATTTCAAGACAGAACACGGTCCGCTATTTTTGCAGAACTAAATATTTGACTCCACAAAATGGCAGATGGTATGTTCCCCTGGCTGTATTTTCAAGAGGCAATTTTATGTTATTTTTAATCACCACTCACTAATTACAACTTACTGTATGTGTTTCAGGTGCATGAGCAACTATTAAAAAAGGATAAGGAGCAATTCTAAACAGCAAAAATTGGAGAGATTTGAAGACAATGTGCGCCTTTAATTTTGAAGTATGCTTTTGTTTTTGAACAGTGGGGTCGGAGTCCGGGGAAGAATCGTGACCACACACCAGAGCTGGGTTTGATCCGTTACCAGGAGAATGATAACGAGGTGTCCATCAAGTTCCATGCCAAGGATACAGATGTGCGCGTCCCCCCAGATGTGAAAGATGAGGTATGGGCAGATCCAAATTTAATCAAAGAAATTCATATATTTAAAGGGAAATTACATCAATGTGGCGTGTCGTGGCTGAGCGGTCAATCGCACCGGATTTGAGCTCTGGTGTTTTCCGATCAGCAGAGTGTGGGTTCGAGTCCTGGTCAAGACACTTTTGTCCTTAAGCAAGACACTTAACCATTATTGCTTTGTCCTTCAGAAGGGACGTAATGCCGTAGGTCCCGCGCATTTTGTAATGCATATAATAGAACCCAGCTACACTCATTGCTAAAAGAAGGGGTTCACCTTGGTGTTTCTGGCAGTGGCTGCTGAATGCGCCGCAGCACCTTGTAAACCCTTATTAAGTGCTCCATAAAGTGGTCTCATAATTCATAAAAACTTCAAAACCTGTCTTTAAAAGTGTTTCTCTTTGTTTAAAGCGCCTTGAGTACCTTATTGGTAGATACGTGCACTTTATAAAACTCCAATATTATTATTATTATTTTATTATCATCATTGGTAATTGTTGTATTTTTTTGAGAAAATGTGGATTTGTGGGGTAGAATTTAAGATGAAGTATCGTTCCACCAACCTGTTAATGTTTTTTGATAGTATGAACTATTTTGAGAAAGGATTCCCTTCGATTAATATGGTTTGGACAATTTTTCACCCAAAAACATTTGAATCTTAGAAATGATTCAAGTATGAATCTTTTCTCAGATTTCAGGGGGTTTGTTTGGTGTCCGTTTGCGAATGCTGCAGCCAGAGATGCGGTTGGTACCCGCTGTCACCTCGCTCAACGTGGATGGATTCAGCATTCTTGTGAAAATACCATGACAGTTTTTGCTGTTTTCTCAGCAAGTAGGCACTGTATTCAGCTGAAACTTTCAAATGTGACTTTTATGTATCTTTCTTGAAAATGTTGCTTATATATCAGCATTATATTGACAAAAACTAATCAAGACCCTACCTTTAAGTTCCTTAAACGGGAGTATAAACACAGAAAGGGAGATTTACTGTAAACGTCTTGACATCTTTTCCCGAAGGTCGAGTTTAACATCGCTGAATTGAAGCGTGACAAATCCCATTTGGCCGTCGCTATTGTCGTATTGAACCGTGGCGCTAAGACAGATAAGCAGGGCTACGTTGCCGTGCTGAAGGACAGCTTCGGTTTCATCGAGACGGCTGAACACGATCACGAAGTGTTTTTCCATTACAGGTAGGAAGAAAATAACTTTGTTTGACCTTCTTCGAGGCGATTGTGTCAGCCGCTTCTGTTCCACCCGTAGTCTTGTCCATACAGATGTTTAACTCTTTCATGCCGACCGGCCGCTAGCGACCGGTTTAATTACCTTCAGAAAAATAGTTGCAAATCAAAAAATAAAGATCGAACGGCCACACAATTTTCAGAATGGGAAAGAGGACTTTTGAGGGTGCTAAATTTAACTGGTTTTTGTTATTGTCTTGTTCCCCCTTTTAAGGTAACTTTGTGCTTTTTTTCTCTCTTTTCTTGTTTTCTACTTTTGTATTTATTGCCATTGCTATCCTCTTGTTACTGTGTATGTATTTTTGCCATGTTATTGCTGTGTTTTATCCGAATAAATTCAAATCAGTTCAACTCAAATCAAATCAAATCACCTTCTACGGAGTCAATAACATGTTCAGCTTTTTATAAAGCCATATCTGTAATATGTTTTGCCTTGACCCACATTTGACAGGGAAAGGTATCAGACCTCAGGTATCACAAAGTTTAATTTCTTCAGAAGGGAACCCTTGAGAAAAGACCAATTGTAATACCTCTTCAGGAACAAATATTTTGGCATTGACCTTTGTTGACCTTTTTGATAAATAGTGAGTTCTCCGGTGACGTGAATGACATCGACGTGGGAGATGAAGTGAGTTACTCTGTGATCAGGAAGGGACCGAAGATCAGCGCAGAGGAAGTCTCCAAGTTACCCAAAGGAACCATCTTAGTGGAGGTACAGGCATTTTAAAATTAATCCCTTGAGGGGAATGGGCTTTACAGGGATTGTATACGTTTGGTATTTGGAACCAACTGTTTGTTTTAATCCTATATATTTCAAAAGGTGGTTTTCCCCCAACATCTAAAACTGAAACTTTCTTCCTTTGTCTTCTCTCCATGTGGTTCTTGGCTAGTAAAGTGATTTAGTTCACTTTTCTGAGATTCTTTGGCTTCACAACCAAAATAAATAAGTAAATGAATAAGAAAAAAATGAAATCTCTTAATAACCCCTGATCGAGCGTCTTTATTTTTTGCTTCTTCTGAAAACAGCCCAAGAAACCTGGAATTTTTCAGGGCAAAGTGATCCGTCCATTAAGGAATATTGACCCCCAACAGGCCGAGTACAACGGTCTCATTCAAGTTGTTAATGAAGGTAAGAAGAAAGTTCATACAAATTCCTCATCGACCGTCCCTAACCATACCCCTAAAAGGGACATGGTCCGCCGTTTTGTAAAGTTAAAAAATTGGTTGTACGTAATGGCGGATCGTGCTAGTTCACGAAGTAAAAAGAAAATCACACAATTTCCAGGCATGTTTAAGTAAATCATTATATTCTACTTTTAAAACACCTTTGCAACCATCGTCAACTCATAACGAACGCTTTCTATAACCCAAAGCGGTGAGCGTCTAATCCAAGACAACATGTCCCTTTAACCTTCCTAATAAAAATAATGTAGTTTTTTATATAGCTCTACCAATAAGGTACTCAAGGCGCTTGAAGAAACAGAAACATTTTAAGACAAGTTTTTGAATTTTTGGTGATTAGAAATAATTATGGTTAAATACAGGTCGAGATTCATTGCTGAAACAAAAGTCTGAAACTCTGATCCAGATCTTAGGAAGTATTTGAACAATAAGCTTTAAGAAAGACATAAAAATGAAGGTTTATTAACACCCAAGACCACCGGACTTGTCCAGTTATAAGTTTACTGGCCCGACACTTAAACCACTGGCCTCGGGCATGCGGTCCAGTGTAAAATTCAAGCCCTGTTTTCACAGCAGAACTTATAGGGTAACCTGTGGTGTAAAAACTTGACTTTTCTGTCAGTATACTCTGTGCCCAATTTCATAGAGTTGCTTTAGCAGAAAATTTTGCTTAACAATTTCCTGCTGAGCAGAAATGAGCAGGATACCAGTCAAAAATTGTATGTGTGACATGGTATTTTGGCTGGTAACCTTAATCTGGTAAGCATAATTTTGTTGTGCTCAGCTACTTTTTGTGCTTAAGCAGCTCTTTTTGTGCTAAAAGCAGAAAATTTTAATTTTAACAATTTCCTGCTTAGCAGAAATGTGCAGGATACCAGTCATAAATTTTACATGTGACAAGGTATTTTGGCTGGTAACCTTAATCTGGTAAGCATAATGCTTAGCTACTTTTTGTGCTTAAGCAGCTCTATTAAAATCGGGCCCTGGTCTATTTTACAGATAACAGCGACGGCGCCGTTTACCCATACTGCATCATCAGCCTGACGGACAATCACGACTTCCTGCAGAAGGGCGACCCAGTCCAGCTGCAGCTGTGCACCTCCAACGCCTCTGGGAAGGAGTGGGCCTGCAACGTGGTCGCCGTTAGGAAGATACTACGCACTCATGTGGACTCCATCAAGAACAATGTAAGTACCTGGGCTGTTGTTGTGTTCCTTTTGATCACCCAGGGGCCAATCCCATCCAATCCCATAGTGCTGCCTAACGGTAAGCAACATTTCGTGCCTACTATACTGAAGCAGAAAAATGTGCTTAAGCATTAAGTAAATTTCACAGATAAGCAAGACTATGTGGATTTGCATTTGTAATAATCACTTGCTATCCAGCCCTCTGTTGGTGGTCTCCCTATTTTGTCAATATCTTTTGTTCGGCGGTGCCAGTCAGAAGCCATTCAACCTATTTTCTTTTGTATTTGTTTTATATTATCGTAATTGTTTTATGTGAATTTTTTTAATGTTTCCCATTGCATTGGAACACAATTGTCTGATTTTTTTTTATTGCAGACATAATAAACAAATTCTATTCTATTATTGTTGGCTAAGCAAATCAGGGCTCTATTTCATGGCTTTGCTTACCGTTATCGTCGCTTACAGAAGTAGGGAATTCTGCGCTTACGTCAAGCGTATTTCACAGGTTAGCAGGAAATTTGTTGTTGTGCGCGTGCTTAGTTCATGTTACCAGGCATTCTTCGCTTACACAGCTAGTGCAGAATGTCGGCGCTTGCACAGTAAGCCAAGAGTGGTGATGGCAGGTGCTGAATTCGGCGATAAGCAGAACCATGAAATCGGGCAGCACATACTAAGGATTAATTGTGGCTTTTTTTTTAAAGGAGTAAATCTAAACATTGTTTTTTTTTTCTGTTGCTCACCCAGTTTGGATTTCTGAACTACGACACCGGTGAAGGCAAGAAGTTATTCTTTCACATGAGCGAGGTCCAAGAAGGATGTGACCTTCATCCTGGGGACGAGGTGGAATTTGTGCTGATTCAAAACCAACAAAATGGCCGCCATAGTGCCATCAATGTCCGACGACTCAGGTGGGTAGAGAAGGAAAAATCTTATATCTTAGTTTTCTTTTTAGTCTGTCTCGTTCACTAATTCATAATTTTTTTCTCCCTCTTCCAATCTTTGATTTTGTGTTTCCAACCTCCTGTGGTTAAACCAACCCCTTCCCTCTACCCACCTCCCATTGTCTGCGTCTTCATTGTTCATCCCTTGCTTTTTTGTGTGTTTTCTGCCTCTCTCTTTTCATCTCTTTCCACTTGACTGCCTCTGTTACAAGTATAGCTGTTTATGTGTGTTGTGTTGTCATTTAGACTTCGAGAAAGACTCTGCTGTAATAAGAATAATATTAATAATAATACGCAGTTCTTATATAGCGCTTTATACTCCCGATGGGTGTCTCAAAGCGCTCAGTATTTTTCCTACAAGGTAAGTGGATTTACGTGTTGAAGTATGAGACCTACTCCTTTCCATAGCACCATGTAATGGTTTACAATGTGCTGTGGCGCAATATGCAGCCAATCAAACCAGGAACACAGGGGCGAACCCCTTCTCTTTACGATAAGTGCACTGGGTTCTTTTACGTGCATTACGGCTTACGGCTTAACGTCCCATCCGAAGGACGAAGCATGTGGTTAAGTGTCTTGCTTAAGGACACAAGTGTCACGACTGGGCTCGAACCCACACTCTGCTGATCAGAAACATCAGAGCTTGAGTTTGGTGTTCTTATCCGCTCGGCCACGACACGACTGTAGGGTCGAGAAAAAAAAATTCCTAAATGGGCAAACAAAATTAACAAAAATGGCTGTTGCAAAACCAAAAGGACCTCAGCCCAATTCCCTTGAACTGTTTGAGCACAAAAAACAAATTTGCGTAGCAGAAAAAGGTTACCAGCCAAAATACCAAGTCACATGTACCATCCGTGACTGGTGTCCTGCTTATTTTTGCTTAGCAGAAAAATGTTAAAGCACCATTTTCTGCTTAAAGCAGCTCTGTGAAATCGGACCCAGGTATAAATGCAAAAAAATTGTAATGGCCAGACGTTTCAACGGCAGCAGAGTCTTCCTCAAATTCTAAATGACAACACAAGAAACCTGACTTTTATGCAAATATTTATGCATACATGTACGAGTGCATTTCAAGTTGAAATCTGGACTATTCCCTTTCACTAGGCAAAGCCAAATTTCACAGAGTAATTATATTCTGTGCCAGCGCACAAACGAAATGCATTCAATAGTTGTTTTTATATAGATCCTTGTCATTTGAAATATTTTTTCACAATAAACACAAAAGACACATAAACTTGTTCACCCCACACTAAAAAACCCCTTCAAAACAACATGGACGACTCCATGTCGACACCAACCTTGTCCGCTGTGACACGACCTTGCCTCATGTGGGCAAATTCGGCAGAGATACATTCTTTTAGTAACAACAACTGCAATGCCTCCAATAATTATTCATATTGGACTCCAATATTACATTTTTGGAGCGTCACGGCTGTAAATACATAGCAAAATAGTTTTATTGTTATTTATTTGATTGTCCTTCAGTGAGATTCAACGTCCAGGCCATCTTAACCGCTTGAAGAGTGTCCCAAGCGAAGAGAGGGGACCGAAGATGACGGTCATCAGAACGCCTAAAGGGCCCGATGGTACCAAAGGCTTCAATCTTGGAAGAACCATCCTGAACGGAAACGAAGAGCGGAGTGTGTAGAAAGCAAAACATCTCAGGGAGGTCGCTGTCGTACGTGTACCGGCTAAGGTTTCTTCTCAACAGGTATCTCGTCTTAAAAGCCAGACTACCAGTTGTCCAGTATATGTTATCAATGATAATTTGGCTGGTAACCATGAATAACTAACTTGCTGTGAAGCAGTTGTCGTTAGCTTTTAATAAAGTACCGACCACATTATGTGAATGCTGGTTTTTTAAAGGTATTATACAGGATTGGTAGAGCTGACAAAATAGTCGCAGACAGTGTTCATGTTTTGTTTGATCAGCCATATGCATGAAGTAACGAGCCTGTGAAAATTTTGGCTTAATCCGTTGTGTGAGTCAGGAGAAAATAGTGAAAAACCATGCACAATTTCCAGCATGTAAACACCTTGTCCTTAATTTTGGTTGTAACAACCGAAATCAGCTTGTGCATTTTCAGATACAGTTTTCTTGAAATATGACTTCTTTTCAAATGGAAATATTCCACAGAAAAAAATAGTTCTACTATGAACTTCATAATCAGTAAGCTTTCAGATTAAAATTAAACAATGATGTTTTTTATCCATACCAATCCTGCATAATATATTTAACTGGTTACCATGAAATTAGCTTAGATATCAGCTAAGCAGTTGTCTCTAGCTAAGCACTATGATGAGGGTGACCCCTGATTGATGATGGTGACCCCTGATTGTTGACTTGGAATAATTTAGGGATACACCAAAAATCATGAATCTGTCCTCTCAGAAGAAATACTTTAACGATTTCTTTACGATTTTTTAAACCAAAGTTTTTTCCAGTTTTTGGAAACCACAGTGCGGAATCTCGATGAGATGATACGATGAGATGATATTTGCCAAGTTCATCAGACAGATTTCAAGGGGCCAAGTCAAATTTTTCAGCTGAATCTGCTTAGTTCAAAGAATCGTGCTAAGCGTACCTTGTTACATGTCAGCCCAACACTGGTTCATGAAGTTTGTAAATGTTTCGGGGAAAAGACAAATTTCTGATAGTAACAAATTTCTTTGTCTTGCCATGCCTCTTTGAAATCCGATGATCAGCAACTTTCTCAAATTGGCCAGAACTTGTTGAATCCGGAAAAATCTTGATTACAAATATTATTCATTTTTTATTTGTTTACCCCCCCCCCCCCTCTTTGTTGGAGTAGGAGTTCATGGGGAGGAATTGAGGGCAATATTATCTTGTGTATGAATGTCGGCAGTGAGCAGTTTAAGAAAATTGATTTTTTTTCTTTTTTTTCTTCCCATGATTTATTTAATTGATTTATTTTTATTTACAATTTTGTTTTCCGATGTCAATGAAAACAAATGTGCTGCCAGTAAGTGACGGTGATGATATCGAACCAAGAATATTGGACTATTCAGTGTGGAAAAAAAAAAAAGGGGGAAAAAAAAAAAAAAAAAAAAAAACGAAGAAGAAAAGTAAAGAAATCCAGGATAAAAAGAAAAAATAACGACAACGAATGACGAAACGAAAAAGCATAAACAATTTTTTGAGAAAAGTATTAAAATGTTTAAAATAGAGTTAATGAAATTATGAACTTGTGAAAACTAAAAAAAACCAAAAACTTTTATCCCTTGGAGAAAAATCAAATACTTGGAAATAATATCGACAAAACTTTAACAGTTAACTAGATTGATAATCGCTCACTTATTTTTAAATAGGGAGAGCCCAAGATAACTTAAGTATTGAATCTGTGCCCTGAAAAACAGGGTTTAATTGTGTGAAGCCTTCGGTATATATAAATGAACCCTCTGGTTGACTCCCTCTGCAGTACTTACGTAAATTAGCAAAATGGAGCTGATTTGAGTTGGAGAATTACATGGGCTGGTCTTAAGTAATGTAAAAGTGGGCATTTACTGTGTATAATGTGAAATTGTTGAACTGTCCAACATTGGAGTCCTCATACGACTAGACAATATGAATTAATTTTTTGGGTGGCAAAACTGCACCCACCGGATAGATCGGAGAAGGTGAAAGGTTTGTGATACTGTAGCTGGTCAGGAGTTTCGGGAATTTGTGAAGTAAAATTTTAAAGGGACACTTTGCCTTCGGATTGGGCGCTTTGGGCTATAAAAAAGTGTGAAATGAATACGGTTGGAAAGATGTTTGAAAAGTATAACGATCCACACAAATATCCATCGAAGTTGTGAAGTTTTCCTTTTACTTTGAACTAACACAGTCCGCCACTTCGTAGAACCAAACTTTGGACTTCACAAAATTACGGACCGTGTTTAAGTTCACGAAGTAAAAGGAAAAGCACACAATTTTGAGTGGTATTTGTGTGAATCATTATGTTCTAATTTTAAAACATCTTTCCAACCATATTCATTTTGTAACAAACGCTTTTTATAGCCCAAAGCGCCTAATCTGAAGGCAAGGTGTTCCTTTTGATGTTGCTGGCTCGACTCAACAAAAAACTAGCTCCATCATGAAGGATAATTCCTGACCTGTTACAGTAGTATCTTGTGCTCATTTTTGCAATGTTCTGCAATTGTAAATGATGACTACTGTTGCAATATTGGTATTGGGGAATTTCAATTGGGGATGGGGATGGGAGGGAACGGGTTTTAGGAAGTAGGGGCTGGTGAAGTGGCAAGCACTTGTCGGCCAACAAATATATTATGAAATAAACAACTCTTAAAAATGTGATTCATTGACTGCGTTGTGATTTTGTAAGGTGAAGTTTTCAAGAATGTGTTACCCCTTTTTTGTGTGTTTTCAATTTGGAAATGGGAGATTTAAGCCAAATGTAGAAACAAAATGCAATGTTTAGTGGGATAAATTCTTGATATTTGAAAAACAAAAATAAATTGGGGGAAGGGTTGAGGGTTAAGGTGGGGTATAATCAATACTTCCCAAAATGTCGCTTAAAATATCCTAGGTCAAGTTATATAAAAGGCATCAGTAGAGCCTACTGCGTCATTTTAGAGCCTAAAACTGCAATTTAAAAATTTGCCAAAATTTGATAAATATGCTGGACTTACCCCTTATGATTTTTTAAATTTTTGGCCTATTTTTCAAAGTATCAATATTTAAAAAAATATAGCCTGTATCCTAGGTCAAGCTATATAAAAAGGCATCAGTAGAGCCTACTGCATCATTTTAGAGCCTAAAACTGCAATTTAAAAAATTGCCAAAATTTGATAAAAATGCTGGACTAACCCCTTATGATTTTTTTCAATTTTTTTGAGTATTAATATTTCCCAAAATGTAGCTTATGTTCTAGGTCAAGTTATATAAAAAGGCATCGTTGATGGACTTCAATGATTTTTTCAATTTTTTGCCTATTTTTCAAGTATCAATATTTCCCAAATATAGCCTATATCCTAAGTCAAGCTAAATAAAAAAGGCATCAGTAGCGCCTACTGCATCACTTTAGAGCCTAAAACCGCAATTTAAAAAATTGGCCCAAAATTGATAAAAATGCTGGACTTACCCCTTATGATTTTTTCAATTTTTGGCCTATTTTTCAAGTATCAATATTTCCCAAATATAGCTTATATCCTAGGTCAAATTATATAAAAGGCACCAGTTGAGCCTACTGCACCATTTTAGAGGCTAAAACCGCAATTTAAAAATTTGGCCCAAAATTGATAAAAATGCTGGACTTGCCCCTTATGATTTTTTCAATTTTTGGCCTATTTTTGAAGTATCAAAATTTCCCAAATATAGCCTATATCCTAGGTCAAATTATATAAAAAGGCATCAGTAGAGCCTACTGCATCACTTTAGAGCCTAAAACCGCAATTTAAAATTTGCAAAAATTTGATAAAAATGCTGGACCTACCCCTTATGATTTCTTTTTCAATTTTTTCAAGTATCAATATTTCCCAAATATAGCTTATATCCTAGGTCAAGTTATATAAAAAGGCATTAGTAGCGCCTACTGCATCATTTTAGAGGCTAAAACCGCAATTTAAAAATTGTCCCAAAATTTGATAAAAATGCTGGACCTACCCCTTATGATTTTTTCAATTTTTGGCCTATTTTTCAAGTATCAATATTTCCCAAATATAGCTTATATCCTAGGTCAAGTTATATAAAAAGGCATTAGTAGAGCCTACTGCATCATTTTAGAGGCTAAAACCGAAATTTAAAAATTTGGCCCAAAATTGATAAAATTGCTGGACTTACCCCTTATGATTTTTTCAATTTTTTGCCTATTTTTCAAGTATCAATATTTACAAAAATATAGCTTATATCCTAGGTCAAATTATATAAAAGGCATCAGTAGAGCCTACTGCATCATTTTAGAGGCTAAAACCGCAATTTAAAAAATTGGCCCAAAATTGATAAAAATGCTGGACTTACCCCTTTAATTTTTTCAATTTTTGGCCTATTTTTCAAGTATCAATATTTCCCAACTATAGCCTATATCCTAGGTCAAGTTATATAAAAAGGCATCAGTAGAGCCTACTGCATCATTTTAGAGGCTAAAACCGCAATTTAAAAAATTGGCCCAAAATTGATAAAAATGCTGGACTTACCCCTTATGATTTTTTCAATTTTTGGCCTATTTTTCAAGTATCAATATTTCCCAAATATAGCTTATATCCTAGTTCAAGTTATATAAAAAGGCATCAGTAGAGCCTACTGCATCATTTTAGAGGCTAAAACCGAAATTTAAAAAATTGGCCCAAATTGATAAAAATGCTGGACTTGCTCCTCATGATTTTTTCAATTTTTGCCTATTTTTCAAGTATCAATATTTGAAAAAATATAGCTCATATCCTAGGTCAAGTTATATAAAAAGGCATCAGTAGAGCCTACTGCATCGTTTTAGAGGCTAAAACCGAAATTAAAAAAATTGGCTCAAAATTGATAAAAATGCTTGACTTACCCCTTATGATTTTTTCAATTTTTGGCCTATTTTTCAAGTATCAAAATTTCCCAAATATAGCTCATATCCTAGGTCAAGTTATATAAAAAGGCATCAGTTGAGCCTACTGCATCACTTTAGAGCCTAAAACCGCAATTTAAAAATTTGGCCCAAAATTGATAAAAATGCTGGACTTACCCCTTATGATTTTTTCAATTTTTGGCCTATTTTTCAAGTATCAATATTTCCCAAATATAGCTCATATCCTAGGTCAAGTTATATAAAAAGGCATCAGTAGAGCCTACTGCATCATTTTAGAGGCTAAAACCGCAATTTAAAAAATTGGCCCAAAATTGATAAAAATGCTGGACTTACCCCTTTAATTTTTTCAATTTTTGGCCTATTTTTCAAGTATCAATATTTCCAAAATATAGCCTAATCTTATAGGTCAAGTTATATAAAAAGGCATCAGTAGTGCCTATATTGCACATTTTCAAAGCATAACATCTGAAATCACATTTTAAAAATTTGCCAAAATTTGATGAAAATGATTTTTATCAATTTTTGGCTACTTTGAAGTTCGATTTTAGGCTTGAAAATGATGCAGGCCTCCGCAATGATCCCATTCTGTTTGATCTGTCACAAATATTATTTTTCCCCAGCCAAATCATTTGCAACACAGAGAATCGACTCAATGCTACAAATTTACAAAGTTGCACAATTTCTTTAATATTCTTTGCTTATCTTCTGCAAATAAAAATATTACAATAACAAAAGAAAACGATAAGGTTTCAGAATTTTTTTTTATTATTTAAAGGTTGGGTCATAGATTGGTTTTTGTCAACGTAACACTGATATAATAGGCAATTTATCAGAAAGATACACTAAAAGTCACCTGTGAAAGTTTCAGCTGAATACAGTGCCTACTTGTTGAGAAATCAGCAAAAAACTGTCACCTTATTTTCATGAAGAGCGTTGAATACATCCACGTTGAGCGAGGTGACAGCGGGTACCAACCGCATCTCTGGCCGCAGCATTCGCGAACGGACACAAACCCTCAGAAATTTGTTAAACGATTCATGCATGCGTTTTCGAGATATTGCCGAAAGTCTGGAGCGGTTATGTCCACGCAGAAAGAACAACCTGCATTGGAATACACTATCTGAGAGTAACGCTTTTCAGATTCACATTGTTGGGGATAAAAAGTGATATCTTTTTTCATAACCACAGTACTTCGAAGTGACAAGTTTTTCAAAATGCATTATACTATCCAAAGCTGCTGTACTTCTTAAGTAAGTTTTTATTGCCATTAGTTTTCAGAGTCATTACCAATCGTGTACAGAACCTTTAAACAGTCAATGAATGAATGAAACTGAATAGTTTCTTAAAGTTTCCCCAAAATTATGAAGGCGACCATTTAGGGACCATGGAAATGCTTTATAGTAATGAGCAATCCACACATCATCAATAAATCAATCAATTAATTATCAATCAATCAACGTTATATGCCTACTGGGTCAAGTTAGCTAAAAGGTCGTCAGCAGTCCCTTCTGCACAAACTCGTACCTTAAAATAATGGCCCAAATTTGATGAAAAGTTTTTCAAATTTTGGGCCTAATTTTCAAGTTCGATTCATTTTTATGCCTTAAAATAAAGTAGGAACCATGATTTGCCACCAAAGCTATATCGACCAGTTCCACCATTTGTGAAATATGACTTAACAAAGACACCTGCATGCTATTGATAGATGTGTTGACAATTTCCTGTGAAAGTTGACGCTCCATTGACGGGTTCCACTCCGTGTCTAGACCAAAGGAAACGCGCATCACTGCTTCTGGCGTACCAATTCGTTCACATACTCGTTCCTTTTGCTTGTTTAAAGGCATCGTACACGTTTAGTAATTGTCAAAGACCAGTGTTCTCACTTGGTGTATCCCAACATATGCATAAAATAACAAGCCTGTGAAAATTTGGGCTCAATTGGTCATCGAAGTTGCAAGAAAATGATGAAGGAAAAAACAGCCTTGTTGTACAAGTTTGTGTGCTTTCAGATAGGAATAAAAACTTCTTGCAAGGAGTTTTTATTATTTTAGTGAGAAATTACCTCATTCTCAAAACTACGTTACTTCAGAGGGAGTCGTTTCCTACAATGTTTTATACTATCAACATGCGCTCTCCGTTGCTTGTTACCAAGAAAGTTGTTATGCTAATATTTGTTTTGAGTCATTACCAAACGTGTACGATACCTTTAACACCAGTAATGCTTCGTCCTTCCTTTTGCCGTTGGTCCCTTGTGTTGTATAATGCACGTAAAATAACTCACTGTAAACTTATTGTAAAGAGTTGGCTGGTGTTTCGGCATGGTAGCAGCAATAATAGCCACCTCGGTATCCCTTTCAAGGTGTTTGCATTACGGGTTGATTCGTCTCATAAAATCAATCTTAACATCCTTTTTTGCCAGACTTAATAATTTGGCGCCAGGAGTGTCATAATGAGAGATATGGCGCATTGTAACTGTACATTATTATTGTTATTTTAATTAGTATTAAAGGCATCATACACGTTTGGTAATGACTCTGAAAATTTATGGCAATAAAAACTTACTTGAATTGTAACGTTTTTGGGGTCATGCAATTAATAAATTGTGTAAATTATCAGAGTCTATCAAAACCTGGGGGTTCTGTGTTTCAAAGTTTGAGAAGATTTGTTAAATTTAGGCTTTAAAGTTGGTCCTATTTAGCGAAGGGGATTGGAGGAGTGCCTCATGAAAACTGGCAGCAAGTCGGTTTGGGAAAATGCATTTTTCGGGGGTGTTTCTTTCTGGGGTAATTAGCAAAAATTCCAAACGCCTGACCTGCCAAAAATTCAAATGAAATCTGAAGTTTAGTTGTCTGAAATTATATATTTGATTGGTTTTCAGGCTGAGAGACTTTGCATTTTTTTGGAGTATTTTTTAATATTTAGCATTTAGCATTGGATGCTAGGCCTATAGGGGTTTATTTAGTGTGGTGCACCCTTATAAAAATAAATAAATGAAACGTATTACATAGCGCCCTCTTGCGGACGCATTGTCAAGAGGGGTTATTACCATGATCGAGTCTGTGGCAATAAATTAACCGGCAGATATTGTAAGAAAATGCAAGTATGTAGTGTGTGTAATTACTATACCAACTGGCACTACGCTGTACTGTTGACTCAGTACTTGACAAGCTGGCATAACAAAATCGATCTTCTGGATTGAATTGCTTTGTGATCAAACGGAAGAAGCGCCTCTTGCAAAATATTGTTAGTGTAGTCCGTTGCTTTGGTAACGATTTAGCTATAGGTCTCAGAGAGGCTCAATTTGCATATTATATGCCATCTTCCATTCCCACAAGTAGTCAAATCCACGACAAATATTGTGGCAACTAATTTGATCCGATTAGGAAACAAGTAAAACCAAAATAGAAACATTGTGTAATGTTTCACTCATAATTTAGGCCTATTTTGTTTATTTAACCCTATACCGTACGGGAATCGAAATGGGGCTGGGTTGGATTGGGTTGGGGTAGTTGTTGGTAACATTTAGTGCTCGATATGGGGCATGGTGTACCCCTATTGTGTCTTCATAGTTTGTTGTTGTTGTTGTTGTTGTTTTTTTTGGGGGGCGGGGGTGTATACTCTGTACAAGAGGAAAATAGTATGTTAAAATATAGGGACATATCGGGCATGATATGTGGTGATGTATGTTCAAATCGAAAGCAAGTGTCGGTTGGATGTGACCCAGGGACGTTTTTCCTAATTGGGGAAACTTGATATCCTGATCGGGAGGAGAGGGGGTTTAAATTGGGGTAGGTTTTTTTTATCCAAAAATGTTTTTGTTTACCCTAGAACAGGCTAGTATTTTATTTACACTGACCCATTAGCCTGAATGCTGCTATAGTCACAGACAGTGTTACAGTTGTGTCCCCGACCACACAGGTCAACCATTGTCATTACTGGGCGAGAGAGAGGGTTCCAAACCGGTTAGATTATCCATACTGGTCAACCTCGTCCCCATGGTTTACTTCATGTCCAACCGTGTTTACAATAGTAAACCCTGGGAGGGAAACTCCTTACTTGGACCCTGATTGGACAACGACTGGTGTACAAAAGTCTAACGTAAACATGTTAAGTTGTACTCATTCAGTTTTCACCATGTTCACAGCCAGACTAATGTAATTTGCATACGTATCCTAAAATGTTTGGATATGCAAATGATCCAATACCAGGGTGAACGAGCGGTCAACCTCGTACTGCTCGACACACCTTGGGGACGAGACTGCCACACTGGTAGACTCAAGTCACATGGAGCAATTTACAGGCAACCAGCTACAGGCAATCTCCAATAAGAAAATCCGTTCATATTTCATTATTTTCTTGGGGATAGTAAGTTACAGCTAGAAGAATGTCTCTTGTGCTGCCGAAGTGTTCCGTTTGCATTCAGTGCAGTTGGTTGCCTCCAAGTTGCCTAAAGAAAATTGCCGTGTGTAACATGGCCTTTAAAGGGTCCCTCTGTATACGTTTGGTAATGACTCTGAAAATTAATGGTAATAAAAACTTACTTGGTTAGTACAGCAGCTTTGGATAGTATAATGCATTTTGAGAAACTTTTCACTTCGAACTACTGCGGTTATTAAAAAAGATATCAGTTTTATCCCCGAACTATTGAATCTGAATGAAAAGCGTTCACTGACAATAACGTTTCTCAGATTGTGTATTCCAATGCAGATTATTCTTCCTGCGTGGACAAAACCGCTCCAGATTTTTTTGTAATATCTCAAAAACGCTACCACCTTTTGAAATGAAATTTCACAGGTTAGTTTTATGGTATATATCTACAACTATATAGGATTGAAACAAACAGTGGGTTTCAACGTATACAATCTCTTTCAGGACCATGTTCCACGAAGCAATTCACAGGCAACCAGCTCCAGGCAATCTCCAATAAAAACATTATTTCACATTTCAATTTTCTCATTATTTTCCTGTGGGTAGTGATGAGTTAAAGCTAGAAGATTGTCTCCTATGCTGCCAAAGTTTTCCTTGTGCATACAGTGCAAGTGGTTGCCTCTAAGTTGCCTGAAAAATTGCCCTGTATAACATGGCCTTTAAAGGCACTGAACACGTTTGGAAATTGACAAAGACCTGCAGTGTTCTCACTTGGTGTATCCCAACGTATGCATAAAATAACAAGACTGTGAAAATTTGGGCCTCAATTGGTCATCGAAGTTGCAAGAAAATGATGAAGGAAAAAACACCCTTGTTGTACAAATTTGTGTGCTTTCAGATAGGAATAAATTATTTTAGTGAGAAATTACCTCTTTCTCAAAAACTACGTTACTTCAGAGGGAGTCGTTGCCTACAATGTTTTATACTATCAACAGCTCTCCGTTGCTTGTTACCAAGTAAGTTTTTATGCTAATATTATTTGTTTTGAGTCATTACTAAACGTGTACGATACCTTTAAGGTTACACTTTTATCCCGATTGGGTAGAGACCATGATACTGTACAGTTGCTGTCCACATTGGTAAGACTTGATCCACTCGGGGTAGAAGTGTATCCCAACTGTGGTAGCGACCATGATTTGGGACAGTTAAATCTATCCACGTCAGGACAAATAATACAAGTTTTCAATCGGGGTATAATTATGTAATCGAAAACCAATGACACACGTAAGCGAGTCAACCAAAATAAATTTAATTGAACTTTAATCTATTATTTTTTTTATCTAGTATTTGCAACTACATTACATAAAGATGTATATACAAACACGATTAATTTCTGTACAATTATTTAATTAATACATTCATTAATACAATGGTCAAAGTTGAGGTCACAATAATATACAACACAGAATTACAACGACCAACAGTGTTTACTTAGTTTTAGAATATACATTTTTCATTACTTTTTGTTTTAAATGTTGGTTACGAAGTAGCTGTGCATTTAAGAAACATTTCTCCTCAATTTTAAAACTGCGTTAAAGGCATCGTACACGTTTGGAAATTGTCAAAGACCAGTGTTCTCACTTGGTGCATAAAATAACAAGCCTGTGAAAATTTGGGCTCAATTATTGGTCATCGAAGTTGCAAGAAAATGATGAAAGAAAAAACACCCTTATTGTACAAATTTGTGTGCTTTCAGTTATGAATAAAAACTTCTTCCAAGAAGTTTTTATTATTTTAGTGAGAATTTACCTCTTTCTCAAAAACTACGTTACTTCAGAGGGAGTCGTTTCTCACAATGTTTTATACTACCAACAGCTCTCCGTTGCTCGTTACCAAGTCAGTTTTTATGCTAATAAATATCTTGAGTAATTACCAAACGTGTACGATGCCTTTAAGAAACGTTTCTCCTCAATTTTTAAAACTGCGTTAAACTTAAATACCGTGTGTTAGTCACAAGTCCTAAAAAATGCCCAACCTGAGCTGCCGCCATTTTTTGTCTGGTTCCGTGGTCACAATCATGGTCAATTATTCATATATGTTACAGAGGGACCATACTAATTCTGATTTTGTCTTCCAGCCTCGGTTTACCTACACTGATTCGAATAGCTTTTGAAAAATATCATGCATTGTTATTCTCTAATTTACGGGTTGAAGCATTATTGTACTAAAGGATGATCCATTATTAATTTTAGGAATGGTACATTTTATCCCATCTTCTACTTTTCAGGAAAAATAATCACTGGGTTTTTTACATAAATAGTTTTACTTAGACGTTTTCGAAGAAAGAACAAGAAAAAACAAAAACCACGATGGTTACAATTTGTTGGCATATTTGATGCTTATTTAAATTGCACAGACATGTTGAGGAATAGCGAATTCCTACGAACTCACTGGAAATTCAGAAGTTCAGACGGATGAATTTCAGTTGTCAGGATCATCAGTTACAGTATCACCTTCTTATCAAGTCAATACTTCAGACAACAAAATTTGACAGCGCCTCCCTCGCCCTTTACCGTCACAAAGAATATCTTTCACAATTTCTACAATCAAAACTGAACCTATCAATACGAACTATTTTGTCAGAGCGTTGTTTATGTCCGTCGGAAGGGTACAAAACTTTTTGGTTCTGTCTCAAGTGTTTCTGCCAAAAGACTCTTTGTTGAAACATAATTGTTTCTCAAAAAGTAATTTTCCTTTTTATTTTTGTAAGGACGTCTTCATTGTCGTCAATAAGTCAGTTAATTTTGTTGTTGTTGCACACGACGTGGATGAATCTGTAACAAGACAGAAGAAAACTCAACAACTTATTTTACGGGAGATGTTGGTGTCAATATTTGTTTCTGTCCGAATATTATGTCCGTGTACAAACTTAAAGGTATTATACATGACTGGTAAGGATACAAAAACATCATTGTTTGTTTTGAGTCGTAGCGCTTTACTTACTATGAAGTTCATGCAAGTGAAATAAGGTCATATTAGAGAAAACTTTGTCTGACTACCTAAAAACCGCAACAGCTGATTTCGGTTGTTACAACCAAAATTAAGGACAATGTTTTACTTGCCGAAAATATTGTGCATGGTTTTTCATTAATTTCTCCTGACTCACACACGACGGAATAAGCCAAAATTTTCACAGGTTAAAACCCCCCCATATTTTATGTATGGTTGATTACACAAAACATGAATATTGTCTCTGACTATTTTGTCAGCTTGTACCAGTTCTGTATAATACCTTTAAAGAGAGCTGTCTGATGGTGCAGTGTACGTCTTCGTCACTAAAGTTTCGTCCGTCGTTTAGCGGTTCTTGTCCGTCGTTCTGTGTGTCCGTTTGCATACAATTTGAAACCAGTTATGTGACCAACATGCTAAACAAAACCAGAGCAACTCCTAAAACTCCTGGGACGGAATTAGCCCAGATTTCGGGTCCCGGGGAGAGCTGACCCATTTCTCGGTCAGGTTGGGATTTCAACTCGAATTCTGCGTCAGTCTGGCCCATTACTGGGTCATTTTGATACAGGTTCAGGGGTCATGACCCAGAATCCGGATATCAACTCTGCCCCGGAAGTTGTATGAGTGCAGTCCGAGTTTGCTGACACCGTTACCCCGTAAACAAAAAAGCACCTTGATTATGAATGATAGTGGGTCTGAGGGTTCACTGACACTCCTGCCATGTCTATCTGTTTTTTTTTGAAACATTAGCAGCTAATTTTGTCTAGCTATCCCTTCAGCCCTTTTCTCCCGAACACTTTTACCCGACTCATCTTTTTCTTTATTAGTTCCAGTGTGGCGATAATGTTTTATGTAGCTGTTTTAAGGTAGCGTCAACGTCTGAGTCTGGTAGTGTCTGCGGGCCGTATATAGGGAATTGGAGCGGTCGATTTCGTCACTCGATTCGGAAATTGTATTAGACAATTATAGCATGCATCAGATAGGGGGCTCAATTACCAGAAACGAACACAGACAATGAGCACGGGACCTCGACTGATATTCTGTCTATACAATAGACAAGTGCATTGCGTCACTGTGACGTAGAGTAAGCATCGAGGAAGTTATACTGTATGAAATCGAATGTCTGATAATTGCTTGGTGTCCAGTCGGCCCCAGAGCACCGTGATTAACCCGGAAACACGTCATACGTCATAAAGGGACGTTCTTCATGGAAGTGCCATTTTGATTCCTAGTTTAGGAACACATAAGAAGTTGTATTGCCTGACAAATTAATCCCCATATTATTGTAATAACAGTGGCATTTAATTCCTTCCGGAAAAAAACCCCACTTCTCCCAGAGGTGACGTAAGCTATTTTTTTTTGAAGTATCCAACCATGCACAAGCGCAAAAATTTAATAACTTATAGTTGACACAACTTTCTACATGAGGGCCGAACTGGGAATAGTAGATGACACATTTTGAGAAGGATATTTTGGTCTCTCAGCCCATTAGGGAACCCGTGAGTACGTCCACTTGTTTGCTCAGTCAATAAATCTGAGAGGTCCTTCCAAGCTGCTGTAAAAATACCAACGCCTCGCCAAATAATAGTCAGTTAGAAATGTTATAATATAAATAGGCAACATTCGGAATTGTTCAAATTTCTCATGTATATACTTCTGTATATTGTGTTCAGTTTTATAGGCCATGGTTGGACGTATTATGTCAGGTATCCACGGAATGAAGAATTATCAGCTAGTGAAAAATGCAACACCCCTCGACGTCTGGAGTACATTAAAAAAAAAAACACCGAACGAGCGTGACAGAAATCAAATCAAGTTGTCCCCGGTCTTATACGTTCTGTTTAACCGGTCTAAGCTGACACAGCCGCAACGGGGCTATTTAACGCCGATGCTTGAGTTGCGCGATGGCGCTTTCTTAAACACAACTTGACATTGTTAAAGGCACTGTACACATTTGGAAATTGTCAAAGACCAGTGTTCTCACTTGGTGTATCCCAACATAGGCATAAAATAACAAGCCTGTGAAAATTTGGGCTCAATTGGTCATCGAAGTTGCAAGAAAATGATGAAAGAAAAAACAGCCTTGTTGTACAAATTTGTGTGCTTTCAGATAGGAATAAAAACTTCTTGCGAGAAGTTTTTATTATTTTAGTGAGAAATTACATCTTTCTCAAAAACTACGTTACTTCAGAGGGAGTCGTTTCCTACAATGTTTTATACTATCAACAGCTCTCCGTTGCCTGTTACCAAGTAAGTTTTTTATGCTTATATTTGTTTTGAGTCATTACCAAACGTGTACGATACCTTTAACGCCGATGCTTATTACACACGAGTTGCTCGATGTCGCTTTCCTAAACACAACTTGACATTGTTAAACACCGTTAATTTGAACTAGGGTTGAAACGGCGTGCGTTGCTCTGGCCGGCCACTGGTGAATTCTCATTAACCGCTATGGCATGCCAGACATAATTTCGTCAATTTGGGTCAACCATCTGTCCCGTCACTCAGAGATATATATATTGAAAGTATACGTTGGGGAAGGATGAGGGCAGAGATAGTCAAACAATAAATAAAACCTACGGACAGAAGAACCTATAAACAAACTGCTGAGTTGAGGTTGGTGAGTTAGGGAAAGTTGGAGAAGAGCCCGAACAAACAACAACAAACAAACAGACACGTATACATCCCCCCAACAAACACCACAACACACAGACAAATAGTTTTGAGCAATGGGAGAAACACAAAGGGTAGAATGAGCGAACAGACCAATTGAACAAACAAACATGCAGCGGCACACTAAAAGACAAAAAATACGCAAATACGTTGTACACCGAAAGTCTATTGTGAATTCGGGCGATCGACGTCACGCATTTGCGTACGTTCCTAAGACATTGTATACGTTTGGTAATTGGAACCCACTGTTGGTTTCAATCCTATATAGTTGTAGATATATACCATGAAACTAACCTGTGAACATTTCATTTCCAAAGGTGGTAGCGTTTTTGAGATATTGCCGAAAATCTGGAGCGGTTATGTCCACGCAGGAAGAATAATCTGCAATTGGAATACACAATCTGAGAAGCGTTACTGCAGTAACGCTTCTCAGATTCAAATTTGTTGGGATAAAAAGTGATATCTGTTTACATAACTGCAGTACTTATAAGTGAAAAGTTTCTCAAAATGCATTATACTATATATCCAAAGCTGCGGTACTTTTTACCAAGTAAGTTTTTATTGCCATTCATTTTCAGAGTCATTACCAAACGTATACAGACCCTTTAAACATCTCAGTTTAAGGCCATAACTCATATAATGCCCAGCTTTTAGACTGTCAGACGGCACATTTTCCTTCAACACGCAACGTTTGAAGTAATTAGTCTTTAGGGGACATCATTTGTTTTGGTACCCAATGAATAAACTGGAACCACCAGTAATTTCTAATGATACTGAAAGATCAAAGACATATTGATGAGGCAACAACGCTGACGCAACTACCGTTATTAACCGATCATGTAGGACCGACATTTACCTTCAAATGACCTTCATCAAGTAGTATTCTGCATGTTCTACAAATAAACAATTTGGACCGTGGAGAGAACCTTAGAGCAACTATGACCGTAAGAGACACGAACTTATGCTGTCATTACGGACAGTCTCAGACATACATCACCGAAACCTCCATGCGTGACTCATATAGCAGTTTATGTTATGTTTGTTTGCTTCATAAAGACCTAGTACGTCACGGTGCCTGTCTGGTCGAGTCATTTCATTAATGTCGGTTGTGTTTATAAACTAAATAGTTGTGTAATTTTTGGCGTGTTTTTGCTTTTATGACGGGACATCCACTTGGGTAATTTGACTCTAGATTTATTGGATACTCAGATCTCGTTTAATAATGGTGAGCTACTTTAAATAAAGATAACCTCTGTGACTGACGTACGCGGTTCAATAAATTGGTTTAGGTAATTACAAATAAATGACATAATTAGTGTCATATTTGTATACATTACATCAATCTAGCCTAGTCAAGGAAAATGGTAACTTCACAAGAATCCTCATTGTAGTCAAAGATAGCTTTACGTTCGAGAAGCGTATAGGTCGATCCACGGAGAAATCTTCGAGTAGAAAAATTAAAACCCAAACTCAAAGATTCATGACGATATAAAACCATTGTACAATTTCATGGCTCTGCTTACCGCGTAATTTTTCGCTCTTACGGTCACCACTTTCCGCTTGGCATGGATACGTTTCTGTGCAAACAGGCAAACTATTCGTTGTTAACCTGTGAAATACGCTTACGTCAAGCGTGGATTGTTTAGCTAGTGACCGTAAGGGCAGATTTTTTCGCTTACAGTCTCAGCAGTGCCGTGAAATTGAGACCTACTGTCACGGGGGTTGAGATATTTCGAATATTTAACATAGGCCTAATAGAATATCCAAAATAGTTTGGAAGCAAAAGAGATTTCCCAGAAGTACCGAATACTTTGGGATTATTGCTTAAAGGTATTATACACGGTTGGCAAGGATAAAAAACACAATTGTTTAAAGGCATCGTACACGTTTGGGAATTGTCAAAGACCAGTGTTCTCACTTGGTGTATCCCAACATATGCATAAAATAACAAGCCTGTGAAAGTTTGGGCTCAATTGGTCATCGAAGATGCAAGAAAAATGATGAAAAAAACCCACCCTTGTTGTACAAATGTGTGTGCTTTCAGATAGGAATAAAAACTTCTTGCAAGAAGTTTTTATTATTTTAGTGAGAAATTACCTCTTTCTCAGAAACTACGTTACTTCAGAGGGAGTCGTTTCTCACAATGTTTTATACTATCAACAGCTCTCTGTTGCTCGTTACCAAGTCAGTTTTTATGCTAATTTATATATTTTGAGTAATTACCAAACGTGTACAGTGCCTTTTACTTACTGATGAAGTTCATACTAGAAACATTTTATTTTGTAAAATATTTCCCTCTGAAATGAAGTTATTTTCGAAAAACTGTACCTGAAAACCTCACAAATCGCAACAGCTAGAATTAAGTTGTTACAAACAAAATTAAGGACAATGTGTCTACATGCTGAAAACTGTTCATGGTTTTTCACAATTTTCTCCTGACTCACCCAACGCAATAAGCCCAAATTAATTTGCACAGGTTTGTTATTTCATGTGTGGTTGATCACACAAAACATGAACACTGTCTGCGACTATTTTGTCAGCTCTACCAATCCCGTATAATACATTTAGGTTTATCAAGGCCTATAGGAAAAATAATAGTTTTAACAAGTTCGAATTTAAATCATTATATGTCTTGAATCTATACTGTATAATGGTCATACCACTAAAACCCTTTCAACATTTTACCTCTCAATCCTATAGGTATCATGCCTCATAAAATCAAAATAACTTTATAACCCATCGATTATCTTGATAATAATGACATTTGAAAAACAAAGCCTGAAAAGATGGAAGTGTGAATTATAAATAAACCAACATTTCTTTTCAGTAAAATTAGTTTTAATCTCGCGAAAGAAAACAAAATTGCATCATAAGTTTTATTTGTGTGCTGTGGCGATTCGATGAAATCTATGTATGACCGAAACACGTGCCGTTATAAATATCAATTTTTAATTAATGTACATCCAGTTGTTAAAAATCTACAATTTTGTTTAAAGCTATTCCGTATTCACGTTAAATTTTCCATCAACAGCCGTAGTTACATATTTTGTATTAATATTTAAGGCTTTGGCACACCGACAAGGTATTCGCGATAAATAGTTTGTTAAGTCACTGTAAATTTGAAGTGATCGACAGCATTCAAGACAACCGAATCTTTACAAACCAAATACTTGCTGTGCTAAATTTAGATTTTGTAGAAAAACAGATATTTATAACTGAGGTCGTCTCCCCGTTATATACAACTAAATGACCGACAACAGGCAACCGGTTACCACTTGAGTTTCTTCGTAAGGAGCAACGTTCCAGCATTATCGTAAATCCGTTGCAACGGAAGGGCACCAGACTACTGTTACGTCACTATTTACGCCCCTGAGATTGGCGTGGTGAACCCCCGTCTTGTCTACCATCCATTAGACTGCACTCGCCTGGACTGAGGCTTAACATAACAAAACATTGTCAAACGATGTCCATGACAGAGGGTCTGCATGTAGGCAGCGTTGTAATGACGGAGGACGTGCGTTTACATCAACATGACGTAACTATACGGCGACACATGCAACGTCACGTTTGTCACATAACTTTATGATCTCCTACTCACACCAATTGCGCGTTGACCGTGCCGAATATAAGGATCACCCGTAAAAAAACACCGTTCGGAACCAAAACTGACAAGATGGGCACCAGCGCATCCAACAAGAGCATTCGTAAATGACTGGAAAATAGATCAAGAGAGTCAGCTGGAGGTTACCAGTGAAGACAGTTTGAGGTAGGTTCGATACTAAACCTGTCGAATGACGTACATGGCACCATCATGCCACATAGGCTCTGGACAAAAAAGGGCATACGTGCCCAAAATACCCTGTAGACCTGACAGCAAAATGTATTGCAAGAGGTTCTAATGGCCACAGGCAAGAAATATTCTTTGTGGGTCATTCCGATTATTTCAGCTTGTATTCACGTTGTAGAACTCGATCATCATTGCATGAAAATAATATCCCCGTAACGTGATTATCTATGCATATAAATTCCGTCTCGAGAGAGAATGGGCATGGTTGAGGAGCTCGAGGCTTTGACGAACTAATCGAATGAACGAGAAAAAGTGATATCTTTGTTAAAAATCCCCTTAAATTAACCGTGAAAATCCTTCAGGTTGGTTAATATTTAAATGCGGATTACCAAATTGTGTCTTTATTACCAAAGGGTGTTTAACTGCGGATTACCAAATTGTGTCTGGATTAACAACGGGTGTTTAACTGCGTATTGCCGAAAGCTGGTTTCGTGGTTATCAAGAAAATATCTATAATTAGAGGTAATATACCAAGCTTATTAATCTACTTTTGAGTTCGAGTGACGTCATAGTTACGTCACTAACTTATTTCAGCCAAATTGTGCGCAGCAGTTTCCCCAGCTCACTTATTTAAAATTGCTAGTGATCACAAAATGACCGTTTTGACGGTAAAGTGTTCAGGTAAGCCAAGTATACTTGGTCTTTAATGCAGATTTAACACCACTGACAAACCGTAATTACGGCGTTTAAACTCGCCAGACGGTTGTATGATGTCATTGATCACGAGCTCATGACGTAACTGTTAAATAGAAAAAAATATACAAAATGACTGATGCTTGCTTTGCTGACTGGTAAGTTCACTGTCAGCGACTACACTTTAATAAAGGACAGTCCAATTCAAGAATGTATGTAACATGGACTTACAAGGATAAGCACATTCAGTAAAAGCTCTTCGAAACCGTGTTTTGTTTGTGTGGGTGTAATATATAAATATGCTGTATAGCGTCTTCAGATAAAGTTGACATCGTGTCAAAAAGAGAGAGAAAGAGTTGGGGGGGGAGAAAGAAGAGAATTAAGACAAAGGCCTTATGCACATGACGTCATTTGAGTAGGGCTAGAGAATGTAGGTCATTGGCCCAATCTGCGCGCTGCGCGTACATAGCTGTGCGTTTTCCATTGTCACATCATGGCGGAGTGATGACGTCAATGCATAAAGGTCTATTAGAAACACGTGATCGTGTCAGAAAGGAGTGTGCTGTTTTCACCTCCAAAGAAATGGACGACGGGAGAAGCTTTGCTCATGCTCAAAGGCTCTTGTTGACAAACTTTGTTTTTGAAAACAATGTAGTGATGAACACGAACCTTGACGATAAACAAACCTCGTTTTCAAGGGGGTGTGGGAGCCTACTAGGTTGTGTGTTAGCGACTTAAAGTTTTTCTAACCTCAAGAACAACATTTTGCTTAAATGAAGTGAACAGGAGTATCTCTGATTTTTATTTATATGCGGTAAAAAAACCCCCCAAAAGTTACTCCAATATCACTCCGAAAGATAATACGAAAATGCGAAGGTTGGAGCCTTGCCAAACAACCCACCACTTCATTCCAATCAAGTATGCGTTCTATGGTAACGAATTTACATTATCAAATAAAACTGGTATCAAAGTTTTTAAGAAGTCTTACAAAAATACGATCTCTGCTTTTGCGTCATACAGGCCTAAGCTAAGGTTATGACAGCGCTGGACGAATGTTTACGGTTACGTTGAATTCATACTCTGCAGAAGTCTGCAATGGCACCAAAATTTGCGTATTTTGAGTAGCATATGCGGATCTACTGCGTCAATACAGGGACAGTGAGAAACAACCGTTCAGATAACACGTACACTTATATGGTTAAGTTTTTTAGTCAGAAATTCGAGCCTTACGTCGTCTTCTGCTGACATAAGAACGTAAACAATTTTACAAAAATGTCACATGATACGGTCACATTATTAATCTAGGCCTATGCCCGTAATTAGCCCAAAAACCGTTGTGTCAAACGTTAGGTCCCAAGGGAGGGATTTGTCACGTTGATGGGACGTAATTACGTCTAAATAATGGTCGGTAGCGTCAAAACGTGAATTTCACTTGGTTTCAGCCCACATGCTGGCGGTGTACTTGGTCGTCTTGCGATTGCAACTCGACTGTTCGTGATTGGCCTCCCCTCGCTTTGGTAGACAGCAGAGAAACGTGTCGTGGAACGCCTGGCGGTACCTGTCACTCATTATATTGTATATGATCGGATTGACCGAGCAGTTCGTGTACAACATGATGCGACCCACGTTCACCAGCACCCACTGCGAATTGGGCGGTAGTTCGAAATCGTAAATGGAAAACAGGTTCAGAATACGGAACGGTGTAATGCAGATGACGAACAGCGTAATCGTCACAATCAGCATGCGCACAACCTGTTTCTTCATACGTGTAGATGAGCTACTGCCAGAGCCTCGGATCATGGTGGACTTACCGAGTTTCTGTAGTTGTAACACGATTAATGAATACATCACCATTGTTATCGGAATCACCATGAGCAACATAATCTGATCCAATGTCAGTGATTTCTTAAAAACTCTGCACATGTCAGAAGTCCTTGGGTAGCAGAAGTTACAAACATACATAGAGTCCGGGTAATCTTCCTTCGGGGCGCTAATTAGCCAAACAATGGGTGTTTTAATAGCAGCGGAGAAACAGAGAGCGGGGATTTTGTACCCGAGGGCGAAGAGCCAGACCAACGCGCAGAGAAGCACAGCACGTGGTTTGGTGCTCAGCTCCTTGAATTTGTGGGGCCAGCAAATAGCGACGTAGCGCTCAAAAGTTACCAGGATGACGGTGAAGCAAGAAGCTATGATACTCGACTCCGTCAGGTAAATCGTCAGCTTGCAGTAGCCCGTCTGCAGGACGCGGTAGTCCGCTATGACGGGTGACGTCACGTACATGACCCAGAACTGTGGCACGGATAGCACCAGGAAAGTCAAGTCGGCGATGGCCAGACTTACCAGGTAGTGGTTGGTGACCGTCCGCATCGATCTTACGCGGATAAACACAGCTATGACAGCAAAATTTCCCATGACCCCGATCGCGAAAATTAACGGCATAGCTACAGTTACCAGCATAGTATCGACTGTTGTGTATAAAAACATGTGAAGGTTCTCGTCCGTGACGTTGATTGGCGAGTCGGTTGGATCTGGCGTGGACCCATCCTCCGGAAGGTCTACTACAGACCCACCGAAGGTACTGTTGTTGATTGAAGTGACTTGGTCATCGAGTAAAGTATATCCTTCAGTCCCCGTCATCTTGTCTGATGGGAGTCAAGGAGCAGTAGGATCTGGAAAACAAGAAATCAACAGATAGCTATTTTGAATAAAAAGCACAGTGGATGTTCACAACACTTAAAGACTGTCTATAGGATCAGTAATTTTAGCTTTTCGATGCGACGCAGGCGCCTCCCGAATGCTTTGATTTGGAGCTCAGAGCACCAGACTCAAGCTCTGGTGTTTTTCTGAGCAGCAGAGTGTGGGTTCGAGCCCCGGTCGTGGCACGTGTGTCCCTACCTGAGCAAGACACTTTACCATAATTGCTTTATCCTTCGGACGGGACATTTAGCCGTAGGTCCCGTTGAGGATTAGTACGGTAGTGCACGTAAAAGAACCCAGAACACTTATCGCGGAAGAGTAGGGGTTGACCCCGGTGTTTCTGGTTCACATAGAAAACACCCTTGTTCACAGGTTTCTTCAGGCTTGCGAGCTACAGTGATTTTTTAAAAAAAATTTATGAGACATCCTTGAGTGTCAACACCAGAAATATATAATAATTCTGGAGGCGACGTTCGCTTCGAAGGTTCAGGAAGGCCGTGTCTGAATTAACGGATTCGGCAGTGGCCAGGGGCCAATTTAAAAGCGCTGCTTAACGGTAAGCAAATTTTTGTGCTAACTATAGCAGACAATTTTGCTAAAGCGTAAGCGTATTTCACAGGTTAGCAAGATAATTAGGCGGCCAGCTCGCGCGTTCACCATGGATTTGCATTGTTGCGTCATTCATTTTCATTTAGTAAGCACCGGAAGGTTATCATGCCTTTTTCTGTGCTTACGGTTAGCAGCGGTATGAAATGGAAACTTGCGCAGTAAGCACAAAATCAGGCGTTAAGCAGCTCTGTGAATTTGGGCCCTGGTTGGGAACAGGGCCCAATTTCATAGAGATGCGTAAGCACAAAAACTAGCTTAGCACTAAACAATATTGCTTACCAGAGTAAGGTTACCAGCCAAAACGGCATGTGACATGTACCATTTGTGGTTGGTTTCCTGCTAATTTGTGATTAGAAGAAATTTGTTAAGCAATATTCTCTGTTGAAGCAGCTCTATGAAATTGGGCACAGGGCCAAATTTTGTATGCCACTACTTACTACAGAATAGTGCGCTTACGGCGCCCAGTAAAACGCGTATTTCTACGGTAAGCAGAGCCATGAAGTTGGGCCTAGCTAAGCACAGACAAATCTTGCTTAGGAAAAATAGGTTACCAGCCAAAATACCATACAGGTACTATTGCTGTGACTGATACCCCACTCATTTCTTGCTTAGCAAAGAAATTTGCTCAGCAGAATTTTCTGCTAAACAGCTTTATGGAATTGGGCAAAGGACTGTTCGTTATCGAGTGGAGTTCAAACACAAACTATGGGAACAAACAAACGCATTCGCGTCTGTTTAGTAATTGCTCCCGCAATTCACAGTGAGTCTTAGAGAGGCACCTGAGTTATTCAACATGTCGTTTTTAACCGCGTACATTTTTTCTTCTTTTCTGAGACAGTTTATAATTCTTTTTCTTCCGACCCATAAGCTCGAACTAAATCTTCAACAAATTGAACAGTTGACAAAGGGAACAGCCAGGTAAATAATGTCGAAGACCTTCACTTCCGTCGCATCCGGTATTCACATACATTGCATTAATATATAAAGTGTGAGGGAAGACGAATAAAGCGTCTGTGGCTAGACTTAGTGTCTAGACGTAGAGAGAGGTTCAAACAATAAAAACTTGAATACGCGAGACCCGTGGCGAGACTACACACTCGGTAATATTAAACAACACTCCGGACGAAGTAAACGCAGGGCGCCGCCAAGCTTTAAAGGACAAATGAACACGTTTTCCCGCATTGCAACATTTTGAAGGCTCGTTCCCCAGCGCGTATTATGTGCGAGTTTGGCTCAATATTTCTTCATAACAGAACTGTTTTAGGTTGGCCTGTAAACAATCCTAACAGTTTGTAAGGTCGAGTGTATCTTTGTTGTTGTTGTTGATGTTGTTTATAATTTCTCTCTCCGTAAATTAACTCACAATACAATTTTATTTTGTGATTGTCAACATTATATAAAATACAACATTTCAAACCTGTTTACACTCCTGGCATGGTCTGCCGACATTTAACAAAATGCTATATAAAAAGACATGAAGGGTTTTAACATTAATTGTCAGATTGATTCATTTATTAAAGACATGCATGTTCAGAAACTGTGCAAAGTTCGATACAGTACGCAATCAAGATGAATATCCTTCTGGGGTGATCTTCCATTTAGTCCAAATAAAAACAACAACATGTTTAGCGTCCTGCCTTTTTGATAAAAGGAAGGAGCAGGGGCTTGTTTTCTTCTTCTAAATGGCCGCCGAGACATTGTTCGAGACAACCGGCCGGGCTATTTTCAAGATGGTTGCCAGCCTTTTTCGGTGTGCTTTTTTCGGTGTGCTGAAAGGTAAAATATGATCATATTTATTTTAAAATTTATTTTGTTCGTCAGGGATCGTTAAAAATGTATCATTAAACAAAAAAAAACAAAAACCACTAAAAAAGGAGGCGGCCTCTAAAAAGGAAGCGGGCGGGGACGCTAAACATGTTTTTATTTTTATTTGGCCTTATACTCAGGTTGTATAATGAGCTGCATGCAGCTATGTAGCGTCTCGGTGGCTTTACTAATCTACATTTGTCAACTTCAGACATATTCTTTGCCTAATCGGTGTCTCTTTTTAGTTGGTTATCTCTTGGAGTTGATTCCTTCCCACAATCGGTTTTTTTGCTTTCCCTTTCCCCATTAAATGAATGTGTTTTAATGACTGTATTTTATCTTATAGCCTCTGATGAAGGAGCTGGGACCACCTTCTCGATTTAGTTTTGACACAATCATCAATAAACATGTATACATTTTGACTGTGCAGAAGTTCGACCTTCAACCGTCGGTAAATTTATATTCACCAGGACTGTAAATAATTATGTAGTAAATGATAAAAAAAGTGCCGATTCCACCGACAGTATCGAGAACTTATGTATACGGTGCAAGCCAGACGATGTTGGTAAATGCATTATCAACATCTCGACTGAATCACCAGTGATCAGTTTCTAGTGTGGCGACCGTCTTGTGAAACTTACACGTCGGGTACAGTACATGTCAAGATTCATTAACTTCGTTTTGACAAGTCATTCGGACGACAGTTGATTATTATCCTTCCGCAACAATTCTTCAGATGATAATTTTGTTTAAAGACGGGCCTACTATTCTGTGATTAGTGTTTGAAGTGTCCTCTCCTTAAAGACGACGTGCATGATTGGTAATTTTAAAATGAAAACAAGAAGAGGAAAAGTAGGATATGGAAGGTCATTTATTGTAAAGCTCATACCAGTATTTAATAATACTAATACTTATTATAATTATAATTGGTTCTTATAATAATGGTCACGTTGTCTGCTTGTAGCTGCTGACTACTGAGCTGTAGGGCCGATGAAATCATAGTAAATCACTACCTTGACTACCCATTCATAATGCATGGATTTCAGCGTAGGTGCTATACAACAATATTATCCCTTTTCATTGGGCATACTTTTTAGACCATTCCTCTAAACTTTCTCAAATCCCTTGGGGAGCATACAACCCAAGCTCCTTAAACTAGCGCTAAGGGATTAATCCAACACTCTCAGCCCACTCAGGTTCACATTTATACACCTGGCTTAAGAGAAGCAATTATGGTTAAGTGCCTTGCTCAAAGACACAAGTGTCATGACCGGGAATCGAACCCACACTCCGATGATTCAACCATCAGCACTTAGAGTCCGAAGCAGTCGACCGTTCGGCCACGACACACACCACACCAACCCTCCAGAGAATTTCTAACATACTCTCAAAGTCTCATTTGACGACCTCTAAGATCGCAATGGGAGACTTTGAAACGCTAGGTGGCAGCAGACTTACCAGGTAAATTTCCATTGTTTACGTAAGTCTGTGCATGCGCACATTACCGAGAACAATGGATTTACCTGGTAAGTCTGCTGCCATCTAGCGTCCCGAAAGTCCCCCATTGCTTTTTTTTAATTAAGTGAGCCTAATTGAAATGATTGAGTACCCGAACTCCCAGGGTAGACAAAACATACCATGTCACCCTTTTTTATTCTTACTACACCGTGACTACACATAAGTTGTCGAAATTTTCACAGGTTGGCATGAGTATTGAAAGCTAAATTTACTCTTCCTAAAAGCAGAGATGCAACATCCCTTTAGAGCTGCTCCTTGTTTATAATATACACGGGCGTTAACTCCGCGTGATACCTGTGTCAAGACTGGTGTTCTGGTGCCCCCAAAACCTAGGGACACCCACACACGCACACACGCGCGTGTAAACACCGGCAATCGTGGACCCTCCTTTGTTCAAATCTTTGTAATAGCAACCGTGGACCACAATGTTTTCCTTTGTGATAGCAACCGTGGACCTCACCCACACACAACCACACACACCATCCCCAGAGGAAGACCTACCGGGAATGCATGGCGCCCCGACCAGACGTTATGAAATCCTAGACCGGCCCGGGAGAGAGAGAGCGCAAACGACGGACAATGAGAAGCAAAGTTCCGGGGAACTTTAATGAAGCAGACAACGTGTACGCCGTTCCTGCTAAGGGATTTATTCAATGGCTCAACGTGCCGTCCAAATTTACTCAGGACGAATTAAACAGGGTAAGTGACGACAGATTGAATCTTAGGTTACGTTATGATTAGTGGCCATGGGAGAGTCATGACCTAGATTGTAGATAATATCAAATGTGGATTTGTGTTATCATGCATCAGTCAAACACTTCTGTTTTTTTTTAAGAAAAAAACGTAGGTTGATGGCACTATTCCGTTAAATGTCTCTTAATTATGCAGCCAGAGGTTTTCAGAAATCGAGAGCAGATGTTCGGTGCAGAAACCGCCCTGTGAATAATTCAAGTAAAATTAGTTATGCCTTCGTGGATATCAAGAAAGTATTCAGCCATCTCATACCTGCGATGGCACATCAGATGAGGATCCACTTAATTCAGTCATGCTTTCATGAGAGCGGAGTATAACATTCTCTAAACTTGGGAAATGGCAGCTGCCAGCTCTACAGATTATAACCTCCAGGGGTACATACCACTGAGCAACGATTTCATTTGCAAACGATTGCAAGTTATGATATCAATGCATTCACCTATAAGTGAGTAACCACAGGAAGTACACAAGTGCGGGAAGGTTCCACTAGTTACTGGCTCCCCAGTAAGCAACAACAGTTCGATTGGCAGGGGGAGAGGGGTGTTGGAAGCCTCAGAACCTAACACGGGCTGTCAGCAAGACATCTGGAAGCCTGCTACAAAGATGGCTCCACTTATCAGAGGGTTCAGATCTGGGTTGGTCTTAACGTATGTCTGTACAATTTTGTGCACAAAGTACAATGAGTGAATTTTTTCAGCCCCCCAATAAAGCCATACACAACTCTGGGTCCTGACCACCCCTCTCAGACATGTGGAATAGTCCAGTCTACGATATCAAGGACTGCGACTCCCCCAGGGCATTGCACTTTGGAGAAAACAGTGAAATAAATAACTTGTGCCATGACTATTGTGTTACCAGCCCTCATTTAAAGCAAATGTACAACCTTGAATTGTCAAAGACCAGTATCCACACTTGATGTGACCCAACATATAAATGAAATAACAAACCTGTGAAAGTTTAAGCTAAATCGGTCTTCGGAGTCATGAGAAAAAAATGGTAAATTATTATGTTTTCACTGTTTTCAAACATCGGATTTTATCACGAGTGATAAAGACTAATTGTTTTACTCATTTCCTAAAAACTATAGCATTTCAAGCAAAACTATTTCAAGGGAAGTTTTCCACCATGGCCATCTTTATACCATGTTAGTTATGTGCAAATCTACGAACATTTATATTTTCAACCTTTTATGTTGTACATACCCTTTAAGGGTTTTAATCAGTAAATCACCGATGAACTAACCGGAACAGTTCAATAAACTAAATTAAGCCGAAGAATCGGACCAAGGTTTGTCATCCAGGAGACACAGGCACCCCCTCTGAAATGCCATCATCCACAGGTCTGTTACCCAATATCCCCTGTGTACGCCCACTTCAACACAAACGCCACGGGCTGCTGGTATCAGTCTAGCGCCCACCTGTAGACCGAGAATACGGCCGAGACCGAATTGGCGGCTACAGCTACGGCTACGGCTAGACTTGCCCATCATCATGCGTACGTCCTTATAGCAACACCCTAAGCAATAGTCGCAGCAGTAGCTGCAGCCGCCAATGTGATGTGCAAGTTTCGCGCGTATTACATTGGTACCCGTTAAAGTGCGCGAGTTGTTCCCCTTCACGCGTTAAAGCAATGTACGTGGGACCCAAAGTGGTCCCCAAAATGTTCAAATACGCGCGATGATTTTCACGGTCTATTCGGATCCGGTTCAACCTTTAAAACCAATGTCGCACTTCGCGACAGACTGCACGCAACATCAAACAACTTCGACCTATAACGGACACCTCGCCAAATCTTATTTGAAGACATCACCGATAATGTGACAATGAAACTATTCAGTGTTCATACGAATGCTTCCCTCCCCTGGACATGGAAACCATTTCTTTAGGTGCGAAGGCCATCGCGTATTGCGCGTTGTTGTTTGGGTATCACTTCTGAAAAGCGCCTGGCAGCCCTCGTCGTCAACAAACGGGTCCAAGGATTCCAGGCAAATCGGCGTGTTGGGTTTACGCAGAAACAGACAAATCAAATTAAGTTATGTACCCACATCCTGGCCACGGTCTTTTGATACACGCCACACAACCGGTGGAGGGTATGAAAAATACTTAGGGTGCTAAAGAAAAACGTAGTGGAAATCCAGTGTGTTGCCCCGACCGTTAATTGTTTGATCAATAGAAAGCAATTAAGCGCCGATATTCAATTTACAGTCTGCGGGGAGAGGGTATCCGGAACGTGGGCACTGACCATAAGGAGTTGCTAGCTACAGTGGTATGGCAATTTGGTGCGCCTCGTTTAGGGGGTATGTGTCTCCTTCATAACAAATATGAAAATACCATGGCGACTCGTATGAAAACAAGAAGAAGAAAGAGATGGCTTAATTTACAGTTGACAAGTTAATGAATAGGTCAGGCACAAGGAGTATAGGCTATACGAGTATCGAATGGATAGCATACATCATTGACAATATTCACAAAAGGCTTCATCAATTTCCAGTCGAAGTCAACAGTGTTTGCGAGCCATTAAAGCATAGAGAAAGGACTCTGGTCCTTTCTCTATGAATAAAGGCACTGAACACGTTTGGAAATTGTCAAAGACCAGTGTTCTCACTTGGTGTATCCCAACATATGCATAAAATAACAAGCCTGTGAAAATTTGGGCTCAATTTCGGTCATCAAAGTTGCAAGAAAATAATGAAAGAAAAAACACCCTTGTTAAAACAAATTTGTGTGCTTTCAGATAGGAATAAAAACTTCTTGCAAGAGTTTGTATTATTTTAGTGAGAAATTACCTCTTTCTTAAAAACTACGTTACTTCAGAGGGACTCGTTTCCTACAATGTTTTATACTATCAACAGCTCTCCGTTGCTTGCTACCAAGTAAGTTTTTATGCTAATATATATTTTGAGTAATTACCAAACGTGTACACAGTGCCTTTAAACGGAATTTCATCCTTTTTTGTACATTTGTTGGGGTGGGGGGTTGAAGCTGGTTTTCTTGACCAGGTTTGGTGATGTAGATGTATTTTGTAAGGCAGGAAGCAGAGTTATAGTGCATGCGTTTCGAGCATTTACGAACATTCTAATCAGTGGGTACCGTCTGTACATACACCGAGAAACTGTATACGGCACGACATTAGTTTCTCATGATGGAGCGGCATGCAATGTAAAGTATTATTGAGTTTGTGCTGGTTAATATTTACACACGGAGCCCCTGCTGGTAGAATCCATGATTGATATTTGATTACTCTTTCCCCCCGAACTCTGTCGATTGCCTACAAAATACTGCTCTTGCCTCACGTCGAATAGAACGGCCATTGTCAGCGATCATACCTCCACTGAGACCCGGGCTCTCCCGATCAAAGAGGTAATGTGCCTTCATTGTTTTGAAGAGTGCATTCATTCTAATATCTCATCTTTAAAAAAAACCCACCAAAAACACAAGGATGAAACAGTACTACGCATAACAACAATGCTTTCATCAACTTACTTCTAAGATCGTAATACATCACACAATATGTGTTGAGGTAAACAGCACTCGCCATTCTTAAACAAAATGTCAAGTTCACGTCTGACGTCCACGGTCTGACTAGCGCCCTCATAGCAGGAAATCTAACCGCGGTGTTTCCATTGTTATCTCATCAGAGAAGCTACATGGCTTCGGTTTCTTTTGTCAACAAGCATAATGGAGAAGGTCAAAGAAAGACAATAGTTGTCATGTTCCATTAAAGGCAGATCCTTTTATGACAACACATTTTTACCAGGGATGTAAAAACAGACTAAAAGCATTACAACAATGCTTACATAAATACAAATTATCGTCGGTTTTTAGGTATTTTTTTTTACTTGAAGGGTCTGTATACGTTTGGTAGTTGGAACCCATTGTTTGTTTCAATCCTATATAGTTGTAGATAATGTACCGTAAAACTAACCTGTGAAAATTTCATTTCAAAAGGTGGTACGGGCTCTTGTGCCATTCGGCATAAATACTATTTTTTTATAATTTTGTTTAAATATATTTTTATTTCAGCCACATCCAACAGCGCAAGCGCCAATAACAGGATAGATAAAAACATTAAATTACATAAATAGCACAATAAAATTATTTAAACAGACAAAACATGACAGAGATTAAACTTGAAGGGTCTGTATACGTTTGGTAGTTGGAACCCATTGTTTGTTTCAATCCTATATAGTTGTAGATAATGTACCGTAAAACTAACCTGTGAAAATTTCATTTCAAAAGGTGGTAGCGATTTTGAGATATTGCAGAAAATATGTAGCGGTTATGTCCACGCAGGAAGAATAATCTGCAATTGGAATACACAATCTGAGAAACGTTACTATCAGTAACGCTGCTCAGATTCAAATTTGTGGGGATAAAAAGTGATATCTTTTTCCATAACCGCAGTACTTCGAAGTGAAAAGTTTCTAAAAATTCATTATACTATCCAACGCTGCTGTACTTCTTATCACTGATCATGCGCATTGGGACATGTATTAAGGACTATTATTGATGATTGTGTTTTATGTCAGTGACGATAAAGAGTGGTAGTGGCAACATGGCTGCATTGACAGATATGACCATGTTAGCTTCACAATAATGGCTTTTGGAGTGGCAACGTGTAATCCAGTGGCCGTATTTTACACCAGCTACCCATTGTCAGCATTATAATACGAGGCTATTGGAGTGGCAACATGGCTGCAATTTACGAAAGGCTACCCAATCACTGTTAACATTACAATACGAGGCTATTGGAGTGGCAACATGGTTGACATTTACGATCAGCTACCCAATCACTGTCAGCATTACAATACGAGGCTATTGGAGTGGCAACATGGCTGCAATTTACGAAAGGCTACCCAATTACTGTTAACATTACTATACGGGGTCAATGGAGTGGTAACATGTCACCCAGTGGCTGTAATGTAAAGAAACTATCATCTGATGACTAGTTACACTTATTACAATAACATTATTGAGCAAGTTCGGGTGTTAACCTTTAGTCAATTTGCAATTTAAATCACGCATACGTGGTCTGTGTTTCACTCGAACGATCGACTCATGAAATCTAGTTAGCCCATGGTAATGAGGCGACGACGCGATGGGCAGATATAAATAAATGTGTTGGCCCCTCGTGTTTATTTTCTTTTATTTTTCTACCCCTTGCATATTAAAGAAGAAAATATTGATATCTTACTGATTGGCATGTTGGCAAAACCCCCACAAAACTACCATTATCGCTAAGCCATGGAGTAGACAAATGTACACAACTTTCTCCGTCACGTACCGGTAACCTAACCGCCATCTTGAAACGGTGACGTAACTTTGCGAGTTGACTTAAGAAACAGTGCTCCGGGGTTAGGCTGGTCCAGTTTGACTAGCTAGTTAAACCACGAAGCGTTCAAGTAACATATAGATTGACTATGGTTAAGTCTAGTCGACTCTAGTCACCCACCCGAGCTTGTTCATTGTTAGTTAGAGTGGTAACATGTCACCTAGTGGCTTCAAACGTATGGAGACGACTGTTTAAACCATTCACTGTAAAGAGACGGTCGTAAAAACCAAGTCTGTGTCGGCATTGCAGTGACTTATTGGAGTGGCAACATGTCCCCATTTGACTTCAGTGCACGAGCAAGGCATCAATACAATCAATGGTACAAATCAGTGCCCCAAAGCAACAAACTCAGATCGATGTTAAAGGGTTTGGGTACCTTTTGTAGATCAATTTTTTGGCCATGACCTGAATCCCTACTGACTGTGAATGAAGATGTATGTGATATAATTTACCTGCAGAAGTTTCAGCTTCATTAGTCGTCAAGTTTTTGAGAAAAAACAAAGTAAAAATCACAAAGCGATGTTTTCAGGTGAGTCGCGTAAATACCAGTACTGGTAAATACGTTGTACATGCTAAAATAATGTTGGTCTCCTGAGACGAAAATTGTTTTCGTGACACTGTTTTACTCATTTCGCAAAAACTACAGCACCTCAGCAAGTAATATTTTCAGGGAAGCTCTTTACCATCTTTATCTTTAATCCGTGTAAGTTTAATGTAAATCTGTGGACATTGTGTTTTGTGTCGTGCAAAAAGTACCCAAACCCTTTAAATGTCAGAGGTACAGCTTTCCATGACTTGAGTTTTCCCTCTTCGGAACATTTTATTTGTTTCTGATACCGTATTCAGCAAGTGCAGAGGCCATTTTCAAAATTTAGCACTCCAAGACAATAATAAAACTCCAATGGTCTCTCTCCCTCAAGGTACGTTTTCTGACATTTCGTGCAAAAGATTCCTGTTGGCGCAACACACTTCTTGACATTCTGAATCGACACAAACCATTTAACCTTGATATCAAACATACAGACGTATTTTTGTTGTCTATGTGGAAGGTGCATCACCCCAAATGATAAACGAATTTAGATTTTTTGTTTCATCAAGAACTCTCGAGCTATTTGTGACCTTTTCCCCTATAAAAAAGGGCCCAGCGATAAATAATGAAGTGACTTTCTACATTGCTATTTAAACAAGATCCCACCGGTCAGACCACGGTTTCCGTATCACGTCTATTTTCGAAGTATTCAAGATTCTGGATACATTATGGACACAGTAAGCGGATCCACAGGCTCGGACCTTTTCACACAATTAACAAATTGTAGGGGGATATTTCCTGTTGAAGCTTTAAAGTAAGAAGGGAGGGGGAGGAGGCGGGGTTGGGGAATATCGCGCGTAGCAAACCAAAGAACTCAGACGTTTTCCTTTGAAACCCGAACACTGAATTCGTGTAACACTAGGAGCCGCAGGGTATCTGAAGTCAATATCAAAGGTTATTAATTTAGAATGATATTGAGGGGGAAAAATCCATAAATGGTAAACGAAACACGGGCATGAATATCAATTCACTCGGGCAGATTACATTCATTTCACTTGGACTTCTCCATTTGACTGTAGGGCGACCTTACGGGGATTGTTTTTTCCATCTATCATTGGTTCTTGGAAGAGTACATTTTCCCAATCCTCTCGTTTTCAATAAAAGCGAAAAACGCGACACAACCAACTCGTACGTGAAATATCACAATTTTAGCTGAACAGCAAGTAACGCTGTAGGCCTATGCTTTAGTGCACTGCAAAAACCGGGGTGTTAAAATTGACACCAGGGGTGTTGTCACATATAGGCCTATATACCGACGAGAGAATCAAAATTAACATTATAGGGTGTTAAAATAACACCAATGTAACTGTTTTTGCAGAAATTAGTGTTATTTTAACACCTATAGGTGTAAATTTTGATTATTTTTTTGTATCTATAACACCCATGGTGTAAATTTTAACACCCCAGTTCCTGCAGTGTGCATGTTCTTATATCGATTAAGCTTTGAAACAATTTTCTTGCACGTGACATGTGTTTCAAGCAGAAATATTTCTCAGGAAAATTTCTGCGGTATAAGTTTGACAAAGTTATATTTCAGATAAAAACAAAAGTTCAAACTCAACCACGTTCGTGTTGCACCTTCAAGCAGCCACAAGGAGCAGGCGGAAGGATCAGCTTCATATTTTGTTTTAATAACTTCAAAATGTGTGGATCAATTCCGCTGATTTATTAAAAAAACTACCTTTAAACACCCCTCTTTCATATACTGTGGTGATTTATGTTTGAGTGAACTCAGAGATTAACAAATAGTGTGGGAAAGCTGGGTCCCATTATAACGTGCACACAAAAATCCTTTTGTGTGCTCAAAAACTTAATCCTTTCGAAATGTACTATTTTTTTAGAATTAGTATTGAACCAATGTGTAAATTTCCAGAATGCTTAATCTTCAGGGAATATCTGTTTATCTGTTCAGACCATTAGAACAAGAATTATGCCCCCTCAAACACAGTTATTTACCCGTGCCTCTCGTGCGCTCCCCGGGGATCCAGCATGTAATTATGTTAACATATAAAATACGAAATTATTTATGTTTTTGTGGATCACAATTTCAAGGCTCAGTCATATTAATTTTTTTCTTCAAAATCGTTTTGTGAACACATTCCATGCGTCGGCTCGCTGAAGGACGAAAGATGAACAAACCCCAATATTTCATAATGGGCTGAAATGTGTTTTAATGTTTCCTTAAAGAAAGGCTCTTTTTGGTATTGCATACAATCGTTGTTGACCTCGAGAGCAAGACAGAGAGAAAGAGTTAAAAATCTATATTCTATAAAAGTTGCACTATTTAGGCTTACAAGTAAGCCATCAGAATGGAAAGTAATTAATTAAAAATACAATTGGAAGCAGACTGGAGGGAGAGTCACAATAATAGTCACAACAAAATGAAGAAGAAAAAAGAAAAAAAAGAAGAAAAAAAAGTGTCTCGATAGTAAACAACTTAACTTGTTGATATTCTTTTGTCTGAATTTTTCATCGCGCTTTCTAAGTTTTATCAGAAACTTTGAGGCGGTGTCAAAGCTGTGACACGTTTCCTTGTAGCGATTGTTATTAATCTAATTATTGAAATCCTATTACAATTATAACAGACAGTAATTCTAATATGATTAAAACAAAAAAAAACACTGCTAGCGATATGTTGAAGAAGTCACCGTCCTTCCATCGCCTTATATCGCACAATCATAGGACTTAACTAAATTAATTTTTTTTTCAAAATAACGAATCTTTTTAAATTTGTTGTTAAAATTTTTGAGGCAAAGTGCGATCTGTACCCTGGGGCTAAAAGTTCCATTATCATTTGACGCCCCAAATCTCGGCCGTATTGGTGTTAACAGTAATAACCGCGGGCACGACCCGCTGGTACCGAGAGGTCCGTGCCTAGACTTGGGGATACGTTTGAATTTATCTATAACTGCTGAAAAAAAATCTCACCTGTACACAGTTAAACGTTTATTTATGAAATGTGGAATTCTTATCTAATTATAATACTATACAAGTGTTGCCTTTATGTGCTGACGATGTAAGTCTCGCAGGCCATTATGTCTCATCATTAGGGAGTTTCATGTCTATGGATCCCTTGATGTTGGGTCACTTTAGAGCTATTAGTAACCTTCTTTTCGCCCTTTGTCAAAAGGTATAGTAATGGATTTATGCCGTGGACAGGAAGAAGAAGAAAAAAATATATAGGATTGAACGACAACCTCGCGGGGGAAAAACTGTTCTCAGAAGTGCCGGCGGTATAATATTCGGTGTCCGGTGCTACACTTGTCGGAGGAGCCGGAGAGCGGTAGATATATATTGCACTTATTGGTAATTATATAAATGCATCTTCCATTTACACTTCACTCCATCTTGTTACCATCAGACGCTCGTCTCAAGTGTCGAGTTGGTTCAGAGAAGATAGTGAGAGTGGGTAAGATTTCATCTGTGTGCCTTGAAATAGACTCTTTTGACCTTTTCGTCATTTTGTGTCAGCATTTTTGTATTTTTTTATGAATCGTGGATTATTTTATTCCACGGAAGATTATAGAGGGCGAGTGAATTTTTTTTTTAACCGTTTTACAGGATGTTGCTGTTGGACCGATAATTATCTACATAAATTATAATAATAATAATAATAACAAAACTGATAAATTTCAATCAGAATTCTCACTGATTCAAACCAGTAGCCCACCAACATCGTTCGGAGAAATAATTCCTGTAACAATATAAGAAAAACACCCCCCGAAAAAAACCATGAAAAATAGCATTTTGAATACCCCCCAATCGCGTGATTTAATTTTCCGATTCGGTCCGGCGCCATTCAATTATTCTCATCAAGAAAATGTTGCAAATCTCCATTTGCATGATTGTCTTCACTTCTTGTAATTAAAAAGCGCGACCTTTTACCAGTATTATCCAGAAATTCCTCGCTTTCCATAATTTCTTTCATGTGTAAGGTGTTTTTGAATCTAGCTTGGAATAAATTATGCTGTATTTTTTTTAAATTCGAATGTCGGCCGCAGGAAGGTATTAAAAACCACGACACAACAAATCTCCAAAGATAAACTTCATAATTGTGTACAGTCTGATTTTTATGCAAATTAATGTCTAGCTTAGGATCGGAGGCCTTTCTAAAAACAATGCGTGTTTCCCAATGTTTTATATAAACTACTTTTGGGTTTGTACAATATTCAAGTCCAGTACATCACAATAAAATTCACATGGCAAAATATTCTGCAAAATTTTCTTCATACTGTTATTAGTTCAGTTTGTCTGGTAAGTGTTTCTACATTTGTTTGACTCTTTTTTTTATGTATCGTTGGTTTCTGTTAATATTTTTTAATATTGTTTTTCAGTGCAATGTTGGTTTTACTTTTGTACTTAGATTTTAGTTTTCTGTGTATTTTATGTTATCGACTTTATATTGTTTTAAATGAGCGGGGTCTGGGAGGTTACATTTTTTTAATGACATTTCTTTTGACTTTTGCCCTTCCCGTTGACGGCCTTTGCTCGTCTATTATATTGTCCAAAAAATTAAAATAAATAAATAAATAAATAGAATGTCTCATGACTCTGTTTTTCAGCACTTCCCTCTAACATGCTTCGTTGTCAGAACGCGGCATAAATTTAAATCACAACACACAATCTTTAAGCCGATTCAGTAAAACACAAATCGAAAGAAAAAAACAAACCTCAACAATGTAACGGTAAATTATTCACCATGTCTACTCTCGCCACATTATTTAAAAACTGTGTTTCTTTTGTACAAACCTTAAAACTCGAACAACAGTGTTAAGGTATTGTGGTCAGTTTTGGGGACTCTCTTTTCGTACATTTGAGAAAAAGCGGCCCTCTTTTTGAACTTCAAAATATGCTCTAAAAACGTGAAATGGGCCACCATCTGTTCAACCTTAACAACAGCAGATCAGAATGAATTAAAGGCACCGATCGGACATTTTGGCCTCGTGTTTTCGGTTTCATTTGCCTGTCCATTTACTCAATATACAGCAATTTTATATTGTTGGTCTAACCTTTTTATTTCACGTAGATTTTAACCGTGTAAATTGATTACAGCATACTTCATTTGCTACATCAGTTTAATGTCAAACTTGCCCCCAGCACCCATTTCAAGCTTCAGTTTATATAGGGCCTCTTTAAGACAATTCAATTATGCATGTCTCCTAAAAGCTTATAATCGAGGCCACCATTGGACGTGAAGTCTATGAATAATACAGTTGCTTGTTTAGCCATCATTCGAAATGGTAACAAAACGAGATGCATTATTTTCCTGCATTAGCATTAACATACTGCACTTGAGAATATGCCCACCCCCCCCCATTTTTTGGTATTTCTCTATATGGATATAAAATGAATCATGTTAATGGTACTTTGTAAAAATAAATATCCTCGACCCCCCTCCATGTTTGCTGGACTTTTCTGTGAAGATTATTAGAATAAGGCGCTGCAAAATAATTGTCCCGCATGCATGATTTACGTTTGTTTTTCCAATTTAACAGAAACTGGGGGTATCGTATATGTGTGTACACGGCTCACGTTGAAGTCTGCATGTATAAACATGACCGGCTTCGCTTCAACAAAATAAACATGTGCTCAAAGGAAACGATTTCCACTGTGTGAAAAAGAAGAAAAGAAGGGTCGGAAAGTAGGTCTATTTTCTATGGGAGATAAGTGCATTTGCGCATGGAACAGAGAAGGATGATGCCAATTTAAATAAGACTAAAACAAATAATACGCTAGATATTTATAAAGAATAAACAAAGATAACACACATTCTAACTGGGAACCTATATAGCGACAGATGACAATACGGATCCCCACTTGGGTGAAGGTCCCCAGTTGGGAAGTGTGTATATCAAAACTAATGGGAGCTGTCGCCAAAAAAGTTTGAGTAACAAAAGAGGACAATAGGAGGTCCCCGATTGCAGGTGTTTACACACTTGTGAGTGAGTTTATTTTTGGGGGGGATTTTTGAAGCTTGTGATCTCAGCTTGTGATCTCAGACAACATCGTTAAACCATCTTGTTTGCGCCATTTTCTGGTCCTTGATTGTAATGAAAGTCCGAAATGAATTACCCCCATGCTGACATCAACAATGTGATCTGTTTTGTATTGTAGCCTATTACGTTATGAAGCTAGGCCCATACAATATCTTGTAGGCTACTTTGACATTTTCTTTACTTACCATCCTTTGAAAATGAATAACTGTTTTGGTTAATATTCAGGCAATCCAGAGTTGTTTGCGATTGTTTTTTTTGTTTTTAATAGTTTGCAATTATAACCTTGAAGATTGTCTGTCTGATGGGTTTTGAAATCGTAGTATGCCATTAAACTCGGGGTGGGGGTTGGGTGACGTCAGAAGACGGTTTGTAGTAATATATCTAAATTTTTCGATTGGAACATCTCAGAAATTTAATCAGATACAAGATTCAATTTTCTATGGCTATCCTCCAAAGCTTTTCATCTACGGGTCAACTTCGTAGTTTATAAATGTCTTATTATTTCATTTTTTTACACAACTACCACAAAATGTCAAGGGCTTCCGTCAAAAGCTAATTCTGTTCAAACGACAACAGACAGCACGAATTGCGTAAATAGCCATGCGTTCTTTGTGTATCACGAATAACAGTCATGTCTATTTAATTTTGTTTGTGTGTTAATTTATGCTCAAAATGAGGGTGTGGCAACATTCATCAAAATAACATATATCATAGGATTCTAGCGTCTTTTAAAATAGGAATATTGTTGTATAGGTTTACATTTAGTTACCCAAACGACGGTTTAGACATTTCCTAATCTTCACCGGTGCTCCATGTTAGAGACAAAATCTTTCATGCGATGTTTTGATCGTGTGAATATTTTTTGAAGTCTTGAAATATTTTTTAGTTTGATCTGTCTTGCAAAGATCATACGCATCATTCCATTTTGAATTTTTGTAGTTTATTTTGTTTATATTTTGTTTATATAAACTCCGTTTATTGCCATCAATCATTCTCTATTTACAACAGAAGGTACAAAAACACACGAAAAGGTTCAAGAACACATGCAAATGTTGAACATTTGAAAACGAAATTAACTAAGAAGGAAATAAAAAATAAAAATGGTGGACAATTTAAAACAATGAAAACAGAACAAAAAACTAACACTCATATAAATAGCAAACTTAGCAAAATTACTCATATAGCAAACAGAAGACTAATTAATGAACATCAGAAGGTAAATTTAAGCTTGTCGTTTTTGAAATAGCACAAAGCACTGTTTTTAGCATAAGTTTGGTGAAAGGCCTCTGCACATAATCTGCACATAATATCAGCGTGATGATTACTGCCCTTATCGATACTTCACATCGAATATTCCTAAAAGAATTATGCAATTTAACAATTAAAAGTAAAACTACATCATCTGTAATTTGAATACTAAGAATTCTAGCACAATCAAATAGATAAAAATGCGGATTGCCTAAGTACTATTTGATGATAATTCTACAAATAACCAAGCATTATAACATGTGTTGCACTCATATAAACAGATGTTCAATAGTTTCATTAACTTGTTTACAAAGTGAGCAGACAATGTCATCTGTAATACCAAACTTGTACAATTTATCCTTAGTAGGTAGAATTCTGTGTTTTAATTTAAACCACAAATCTTTTTCATCGGCTTCCATAAGGGGACACCGACCATTTTCCCAAATATTAACATCCGATTTAGTTATATAAAAATAATTTATCCAATATTGCAAAACTGCAGGAGACATAAATTGATTGTTTATAAAAACATGTAAACATCTTTAACATTGTTGTCTAAAAATCTACTATTTTTGCCGGTCTGATTTGTTTAATTCATTCATTTTTTATAATTTGTATATAAAAAATTATATAAATTGATTATTTTTTCAAAAAAATTATATTTGTAATTCTTTCTTTCTTTCTTTCTTTCTTTCTATTGTGATTTGGTCACGTAAAGGGACATAACAATAAGTTTGGTGAGAAAAGTCAATGACTTCAAAAATATTAAAGATTAGTCTCTCATCTTCAACCATCCACAGAAATTTGTAAATTTTATACTTTTTAAATTTTTTATTTTCTTATTTTTTCTTTTTTTCTCTTGCATTGAAGCTATACAGCTTCATTTATTCAACAACAACACAAACCAAACAATTACACATCAATTACACATCATTAAGTCAAACAATAGAGCTATTATATAGCAATAAATAAGAAACAAAAATAAAATAAAAACAGATGCAAGAATATACAATTTAGCGTGACATTACTTATTTATAAATTTATTTGTTTATTTATTTATTTATTTATTTATATATTTATTTATTTATTTATTATTTATTTATTTATTTATTTATTTATTTATTTATTTATTTATGTGTGTGTGTGTCTGTGTGTTTTCTTGTTTTTTTTCCGGGGGGGGGGTGGTGGTAAAAAAGAAAATTGTACATGCACACACGGACATACTTGACATAGAATCATGCCCATAATTTGTTTCGCATTTACAACTTATAAATGACAATATTTGTAAACAGTATTTTTAAACTTAACTTGCGAATTGTTTTTTGAAGAAAAATATCTCACAATATACAGTGTGGTATCTTTGTGTTAAGAAATCAGCTTTTATGCAAGTAGATAAATTGTAAAATGAAGGGTAAAGTGAACATCCATGGTATCCTGTGTTTGTTTGCCACGTGCTTGAACAACCCTCTGCTCTAATATTGTCTTAGCTTGTATTTGTTTCAGGCAACCGGCTGGCACATGCTCGAGCACACCGTTTAACACCACTATTGTCTTAAGCCTCCAGGCCGCCACTAGTCACCATTAAAATATCGTGTTGTTCCAGCTTAACTCTCAATTAAGTACAATTCAATGGTTTGTTTTTGCGCTCCCTGAAAACAAAGCACCATCGTCGATGTGAGGGCGCAACGATTCCGTTAGCTGCGGTTGAAATCTTTTTAAAAACGAAACTAGCTCCGCGTGCGAAGTGTTCATTCAAATATCACGGAGAGTGCCAAAACAATGAAGTCAAGAAACTCGACACCCTTCTCCGACACAATTGCAGGTGCAAGAATAGTCGCATCCGTGAATGATAGCTATATATGAAACACTGCTTGTATATTAGGCTATTTTATTCCGCTGTATAGTGAAGTTATTTTGGGACTTGAATTCGATCAGGCTGGGGGGGAGGGGATGTTTAGATCCTGCGGAGAGCTGATCTGTCAGTCAATGTACCGCAATTCGGTACACATGGTTAGGTCTAAGCCGCACGAAGAGTGACTGCCAATCATCGCTGGAAATCTGACGGACTAAGTAGACCCTAACAACACAACAGGCTTTGTTTTTTTTCATGAAAGTAGTCCAGATATAATATACGTTTCTTTGCAACCGGGGGGGGGGGGGGTAATTGGAATCTTATCTGCAAGGGTTATCTTTACGTGATTAGAAGGTCATTGCGCATGCGGATTAGCTTGTCCATGAAAATTATTAGCGCACAAAATATTATTCGGACGCTTATTGTCATAAGCGGGAGTATGTCTACAACTGATGGGGCTTCCCTGGTAAAACAAGGCAAACATAAATAAATATATGTATATATATAAAAACAATAAGTTAATGCGTCTTACTTAATTTATACCCGGCTTCAATATTAAATCTTCTATATACATGTACACACACAGACGTGCTGTACATAATAAACGATGCATCGAATATATTATAGTGTTTTGATGTTGAATAAAAAAATACTCTAAAAGATCACTTCGCCACAGGAAAATAAGAAGAAGACGAAGGAAAAAGAAAAAGAAAAAAAGAAGAAATTCGGTTCGTTTGACTCGAAGGAGAGCATGTCGTTCAACGAGGGACACTGCCTTTGTGAGATTTCCATGGAGAAAATAATATACAAAAGGCAGAAATTCATTCAATCTGGACCAAGAGTTGAAGACGGGACGAAGACAAGCAACACCCCCCCGAGACGAGGTGGAGAAAGGCCTCTATTGAACCGTGGAAAATATAAGTCGTCCCGGCGGGATCCCCAAGCCCGCCCCAGTATCTTCCTAGGTAACTTCCAAGATGCTATTATGACTGCTTTCCTCCCACGCGCACAGAAAAAATGAGGAAGATGCCGTCTTGTTTTTTTTTTTTTTGGAATGCGAGCGTGCACTCTCCACACATCTTGCGAGGTTGATTTCTGATTTAAAAACATGGACACGAATTTGGAGATGAACACGGCAGGAGATTGGGCGTCAGATAAAGATGTTAGGTTTCTGGGATTATATCAATCAAAGTAGACACTTTTAACCCGTTTTGACGGGTATACTTTCTTTATAATAATCCGCCTTATAGCTGTCAACAAAGTGGTTCTAAATACGACTTGCATACCATATTGGATCATGCAATGTAGTATCAAGCACCGTATAGGCCTATAACAGGAGTATTTGATAGCAGTTCTGTATATATGTTTTAGGATGTTTTAGAGGAACTGGTTATAGGTTAGTTCCCCTCACAAGTCGTCACTCCTTCTAATATGCTACAAACTTTGATGAAAATTATTTCCCATCTCTCAGCGTGTAAACTCAATTAGTTTGACACTCAGATTCGTATCTCGGATCGGATCAAGGTATGCTATGTTCTATTTATTACGAACCTTTAAGGTATTTTCTCGTTCCGGATTTACTTTACAGTTCTTTTATTATAATGCTATTTGTCTCCAGCTTTAGTTCTGAGCAGTAGGGGGCCTTTGATATAACGATTCTCCCCTGGGATCGGATCATGTGATGTAAATTTGTTCTATAACTGCCCTTGATACCTTGTATTTTGTTGTATAACGTTATATATTCTCGTTCTTGTATTATTACATAGTTCTACGAACACTATAAATCGTTTTCAGCTTTAGTTCCGCGCCGCAGTAGGGGGCGTTTGACAAAATGTTTTTTTCCACGTGGATTAGATCATTTGATGCTAATTCGTTCCGTAACCGCGCCAGCGCCCTTCGATAATAATGTTATATTCTCGTTCTTGTATTATTATACAGTTCTACGAACACTATTCGTCTTCATCTTTAGTTCCGAGCAGTAGGGGGCCTTTGATAAAACGTTTTTTCACTGGGATTAGATCATGTAATGTTAGTTCGTTCCGTAACCGCCAAAGCCCTTCGATAATAATGTTATATTCTCGTTCTTGTATTATTATATAGTTCTACGAATATACTTTTCATATTTTGTTTTAAATCCAGGCGGCAGAGGGCCTACGGTGTAACAATCCTTCATTCCGGGATCGGATCATGTGACGTCAACTTGTTCAATATATTACCGTCCAATTAAATTTTTCCTCGTTTTCCGAATGTTATTTATAGGTCCACATTACGGACTTGCTTTTCATCGTTTTGACTTTAATTCCGAGCAGATGACATTCGGATCCACGTCCATCTGGGAACGGATCACGCCGCGTAAACTGCAGCCAAATATAGATAATACGACCAGAGGAGCATTCGGAGTTTACTGAAGCAACAAGAACCCACCGGGGAAAAGCTGTGAAGCACTAATGAAGAAAAAGTCTGACAGTCGGAGTCACTAATTGTCTTTCATAAAATTCTGATTATTTGGAGATAAGGCATGGCTGGGGGACGACGTTGTTCGTCACGTTGCAACGAGAGAACGTTACCAAGCAGTGTAATTATTTCAACGTAATGAAGCGAAAACAATTGCTTCGGATGATATGATACTAAAATTAAAGAAGGCGAAATTAGTCATTTATTAATAATAAAAACAATATATATATACGCTGTTTTCCCGTCAGCAATTTGCCCGTAAGATCTTCGGTTTGTTTTGGATCTATCATGCTTTAAAACTTGGTTTTGATTGACGCTGTGTTTTTTCTCTCTCTCCAGTTTGATTAACTTAATATTTTTCTAGCGTCAAGTTAAAAATTAACACACTCGTATAAACTTACATGTACTTGTTGAATGGCCATTCAGTCAATCAAACGGTATGTTGAAATGGAGTTTTGGATTGATTTGAATAAATGATGCCAATGTTTGATAATAATTGTTTTGACATTTGGTCAATTCACCCTTAATTAACTTCACATGGAAAAATCAAACAATAGTTTGACGCTGAAATTGCTCCTTGTAAATATTTCTCGAAGTCATGTCATGCAGTCATGTAATAAATTATGCAAGTAATTTCTTGTCAATTGTGTTTGTCCCTCACATAAAACCAATCTGTATATCGGTAATACATTAACAAAACGGAGAAATCTTCGTGTTTCTATGTTTCCGTGCCAGCAGCCAACTATAACTCCCATGCATCACCGGCCAAGAACAACTTGGACACTTCCCGCCCAAATGTGCATCCCTTCAGCCCTATAAACTGCAGCATTATCAGCATTCCAGCATTCTCCTGAAGACGAGCAGAATAAACTGTTCGAAACGTCGAGACCACATCGGTTCTTCTTAGAACAAACACTTCTCCCTAGGGAGTTCTATACATGGTTGTACCCGCAAGTTAACTACTGTAGTTCTTCTTGTTTCTATTTTGTTGTGCAGTTATCACAACTATGAAGTTCTCGTAATCCACCACACTCTGACGTCATCGTTGTGCTTTCGTGGTTTGGTTCTTCGCCAATTAATTTCATTGGCATTTCCGTGAATTGTTTCTGAAAACTTCCTTTTGTTTGACTGTCTTCTTTTATTTATTGTATAGACTTCCATTCCATCTCCTCCATATATTATAAAGATAATACTCTTCTAATTTTTTTTGCTGAAACCTTCAAATATTATTTTGCCACTAATCTTTGTGTCCTGTTGACATCCACTCTAAGAAACGCTTGGATGAGATCATATTTTTTTCACATTTTTTTTCAGGCAAGCTAAGTCCATCTCACGCTCACGATTGCAGAACTTCTATACCGCTCTGATATGTAAGTATTGAATGGAGACAGGTGCAAATATGACAAGACCTTTACCGTGACAATAACATAGCCATCAATCATCTTTGAATGTATCAGCCGTATTCTTTAAAGGGTCTGTATACGTTTGGTAATGACTCTGAAAATGAATGGCAATAAAATCTTACTTGGTAAGAAGTACAGCAGCTTTGGATAGTATAATGCATTTTGAGAAACTGTTCACTTAGAAGTACTGCGGTTATGGAAAAAGATATCACCTTTTACCCTCAAAAATATAAATCTACAAAGCGTTACTGACAGTAACGTTTCTCAGATTGTGTATTCCAAATGCAGATTATCCTGCCTGGACATCTAAAAAACGCCACCACCTTTTGAAATGAAATTTTCACGGGTTAGTTTTTTTGGTGTATATCTACAACTATAGGATTGAAACAAACAGTGGGTTCCAATTATCAAACGTATACAATCCCTTTATAGGTGAACTGATTGGGGGCGATCAATTGTTCCGGTCTAGCTGATTGAGGTCAGAGGTCAAGCTCAACACCAAGAGTGTAGATCACGAGGCGAAGATATTTTGAAACATGAGGTGGACATGGACTCTGATTTGGAACCGATCTCGGCTAAATTTATCGAAGGTAATTCGGGTCGACTCCGTCTTCATAAAGCATCACCACCATTTGGTTGATGTGTAGTTTGAGATCCGCACACCAGGTGAATGAAATATATACACGCTATACTCGGAGTTTAATATACGAACCGGAACGCCGGAACAGGAGTGGACATCCGAAACACCATGTAATGAGTAGGAATCTAAAATATGACTGACCCATCATGATGGAGACGGAACAAACAGCGGGTATCTCCGTGCGGCAATTACTGGTAACTTGACAGGTATCCGGACGTGTGGGTATCCATGCTACGTTTTACCTGCCATAGATCCTTGATACTCACCAGGCCGCAATCAAACATAAACAGTTCTGAGTTTGACAACTTCTTTGCGAGGATGTGCCAAATGTTTCGTTCTCATTTGCTGCGTCTTCTGCTGTCATACTTATTTACTTTCAAAACTTGCGGACCATTTGTCAAACACATAAATGAAAATTCGCGTTATGTATAGACATCATAATGTACATTGATGAGCCGGGACTGCGGAGAACTTAACCTCGATAAACCATATAGAGAATGGATAAACTAAGTCGACAGAACCCGGTCAGCGACGGTCTAATGAACGTCTAAGCTGTAAGTTATAAAACATTACAAACACATTTGAAACTGATCTCAGTTTTGAGTTCAATCTCGGAGCTAGTACAAACTTAAGAATTTTCAGGTATAATATTTCAGGTCTCAGTGGATGTTTGCGTGCCTTTACTTATTTCCTTTTTAAAGGAACATTACAGAATTGGTTTTTGCTAACAAAACAGTTGCTGGCAGTGTAAGCACTTTATATAATCCACCATACACACAAACTGACAAACCTGTAGAAGTTTGAGATCGATCGGCCATCTGGGTCACGAGAAAATAGTGAAAAACCGATTACACATTTGCATGTGTTATACAATGCGTGAATAAAACGCTCATGAGCGATAAACTCCAATCGGAAATTTGTTTTATTTATTTCTCATCAAATATGGCATTTCAGACAGAAATATTTCTAGGGATGTTTTATACTATCATCATCATTAGACCGTGTAAGTTTTATGTAAATCTGTGATCGTAAAGAAAATTTTAATTACCAGTTCTGTAACGTTCTTTTAAGTAATAATTTTGTTCGAGGTCTTAATTTGTCCTGAATAAAGCCACAAATGCACGAATACCCTAATTCGTATTATGTACAACTCTTATTGCCTCAGTTTCGGTTTACCCAAGTTGCCAAATCTCTCTCTCTCTCTCAGAAGAGAATAATCCAAAATTAGAAATTCCAGTCTAAAAGAAGATTTTATTGGCAGCGTCAAAGTCATGATAAGCGAGAAGCGGGGATTAAAAACTCAACAAAAACGACAACTCTCAAAGTGAGGTTCATAATCTCCGTAGATGCGAGCCGTGCACGCAATCAGCACGAGGTGATATGGATCTTCATAATTCCCGCTTCATTTATCGGTCGGGATCTATAACGCAGTCAGCACGTGCGTATAGGGTTGGCATGATTCTGAAGAATAACGCTGCCTGACGTCGTGTGCACGACCGGCCCAGTTCCTTCTATTCCCCTATAGATCATATCGCTCCAATAGCAAATCAACCGTATAAATGAAGCATTAGTTCCGGTTGGGATCACACACGGGCAATTATCAATGTAATTTTGTTCACCGGTGGATAGTGGTGAACGGTCAGAGAACCTCTTCCGTTTTGTGGGTACATTATCCTTTTGGGGCAGAAAATTTCTCGGTTACACATAAAATCATGCAACCCCAAAAAACAAGACGCATAGATGCCCCTTGATCGTGGCTGACGTGTGTTTGATTCGGGGTCCTCACGTCATTAGGATCCCGAATTATTATAATCGATGGACAAAATTTAAGGACAACTTAATGTGGGTTAAAAATGGGTACCAAGCATCCTGATAAATCTGCTAAAAATGCTTTCATGTCGTGGAAAATGAACGATGCTAAATAAAGGCACTGCACACGTTTGGAAATTGTGAAAGACCAGTGTTCTCACTTGGTGTATCCCAACATATGCACAAAATAACAGGCCTGTAAAAATTTGGGCTCAATTGGTCATCGAAGTTGCAAGAAAATGATGAAAGAAAAAACAGCCTTGTTGTACAAATTTGTGTGCTTTCAGATAGGAATAAAAACTTCTTGCAAGAAGTTTTTATTATTTTAGTGAGAAATTACCTCTTTCTCAAAAACTACGTTACTTCAGAGGGAGTCGTTTCCTACAATGTGTTATACTATCAACAGCTCTCCGTTGCTTGTTACCAAGTAAGTTTTTATGGTAATATTTGTTTTGAGTCATTAACAAACGTGTACGATACCTTTAAGTTGCCACTTCTAGTAAGATAATCATCACACATATATCACCATAAACGTTACTGCTCGATGTGAAAAATTACTACTCCATAAGCATTACCACGGAATTTGTTTTTATAACAAACGTATTAATATTAAAAATTTGGCACCTTGGATCGTTTTACGACATATTGCTAGGAGCAAATGATTAAAGTTCGACATATTATCCTGTGCAAAGATCCATTCTAAAAGGTTATAAATATATCTTAAATTTTATCATTATGAGTACACTTTTCATATGCAAGGTTTTTGACGGATGAGTGTCTTTTTATATTGATTTATTATATATTTTACCCAATTCAATTTCGTTTGCGTTTGATTCTATAAATCGTGATTTTAGTGGTAGTTATTCTATTTTAGTGACACGAGGACCTAAGAGTATCAATTTAAAATTGTAATCATTCAATATTTTCCTGCAATTGACGCCGGAGTCACCAAACTCGTTTGGACAGCGAGCTTAGAAAGTCTTCTGGGAAATTAAGCATATACGTACATAGAGACCCCATGTTAAAACACAGTTAAGGGGTTTACATAAGCCCGTATTAAGGTATCCGAACATTAAGGTTTGCCCGTGGCGAACACATCCCACTAGAGATTTGGACTATTCTTATTCCTCCACGACTGAACAATAATCTCGATAGAGCGCCTAATCTCTAAGCCACCATCCTGCAGTTGTCTGTTACCGAAAGATGCTCTTAGAGGCGATCTTTGCATTGTTGCAATGACATGGTAACTCGTACGCGACTCGTGGGGGGAAAAAACCTCAAACTGCACGGACAACCGTCTAAAATGATGGATCGCGAAAATGAACTCTCTCTCTCAAATGTTGATTGGATACAACAAATAGTCACCTTATTTTATCCTTTCGTCTCACCCTTTCCCCTACTCAGAATTGAGATGAGACTCGAAAGAAAAACCACCCCTGCAAAATAAATGTTTAAATATTTGCTTGCCCAAGCATTGTGGCACTTTTTTAAACGGCTGCCGTCGTTTTAAACGATTGTCCAGCGGAGTCTGTACTTTCCCTTATTAAAGGGATTGTATACGTTTGGAAATTGGTATACACTGTTTGTTTCAATCCTATATAGTTGTAGATATATACCATAAAACTAACCTGTGAGAAGTTAATTTCAAAAGGTGGTAGCGATTTTGAGATATTGACGAAAATCTGGAGCGGTTATGTCCACACAGGAAGAATAATCTGCAATTGGAATACACAATCTGAGAAACGTTACTGTCAGCAAACGCTTCTCAGATTCAAATTTTGAGGGATAAAAAGTGAGATCTTTTTCCATAACCGCAGTACTTCTAGGCGCCGAAGTGAATAGTTTCTCAAAATGCATTATACTATCCAAAGCTGCTGTATTTCTTACCAAGTAAGTTTGTATTGCCATTAATTTTCAGAGTCATTACCAAACGTATACAGACCCTTTAATCACTTTACGAGATACAAGCTATTTGGAATAATAACAAGGATCGTGCCTATTTCAAGGTCCTGGGGCACCACTTTCCACTTTTTCACGATACAAATTTACCCAGTAGTCGGCTATGTGTTGATGAAAATGTATTTATCAAATAAAATATTTGATTATATTTTAGGCAAATAGCAATATGATAATTATTTATAATCCTGCTTCTTTTCACTTCGTTTATACAGCTGCAAGAAGTAAAAGCAACTCGGTCTATGACTAAACACGTACACAAATACATTGAAATAATACCAACTGTCGTTTTGCCACTAATGTAATTATTTTGTTTACACTCAATGTTTGACATCATGTTGTGAACATTATTGGAATTAATATTCTATTTAACTGTTTTGGTTTGATATAAAACACGAATAAATGAATGAATGTTCCATGTAAACACGTGACAACTATCGCCAAGGCGACAATGCTTCACAGAATTAACAATGTTATGGTTATCGATCTGTTCATGTCTTTCCGCTCACGTATAGAATTATGACAATGTTCTGTTATTTTAGTGCCTACCGTACATCACATGAATTGGAGTACACATGACAAAATAGTGCAGCTTGTTTGGTATGCTCCAGACCCTTTAAGGGAACATACTACCCCATCACTCAGGGAACTTCATTGGCTACCGATTAGAGAACGGACTCATTTTAAACTTGCTCGTTTTGTTTATAAATGCTTAGACAATATTCTACTCCCAGATAACTTTCCAATTTACTGTCACATTACACTCCTCCACGTTTTCTCCGATCCACACTATACGACATCACTCACTTGAATGTTCCCAATGTAAACAAAGTTCTGGGTCAAAAAGCTTTCAGTGTAGCTGGACCAACGATTTGGAACAATTTTCCTCCCGTCATTAGGGAATTTGTTTGTTTATCTCTATTTCGTAAAGCTCTTAAGACGCATCTCATGTTAATTTCCATTTTGTGCGCCATGATCAAGATTGAATAGAGCCTCATAAATGTTATTTGTTATGTTTCTTTCAATGTGTTCGAGGTAAAACTCACCAACGCACATAAGTAAAACGAAATTGAATGCGAATGTTGCATATGACCCACAGTGAATTCATCTGACATTCGGTCTTTGTATTTTTGTTCTACAAACAGAAATGTAATAATGTGAGAGGCTACTGAAGCAAATGCACCACATGCTGCAAAGTTAGAACCGTCTGATTCTGTAAAAGCCAAAATAATTCAATGACCTATTTCTGGAGCGCATATTTGTTTTGTATTTTTGTTCGATAACAATGGTCAGCCTTGCTATTTTCAACAACAGAAGGGTCACTTTAAATGCAGCGTCCTTTCTAATTGAGATTAATTCTTATAATTGCGCAACGATTAAAATAAAAATGAAAATAACAAATGCTTGAGGTCAAACCTACACACATGTTAGACTGATCAAACTATATAAAGCGAGATATAATTCAATTGAATGAAAATGCAAAATAATAAGGAACAATATTTACAGCTGGTAACCTTGTAATCTGCAGATGAATTTTATGTTAAAATATTACACGATCCAGGCATAATAAATAATTTATCAATTTGAATGAAAAAACCCAGCGACAACGATAACGACGACAACACCCCAAAACCGCAGCAGAAACAAAAACAACAACACCCCAAAACCCGCAAAACCCCCCAAACCCCCCCCAAAAAAAACAAAAAAACCAAAGCAAAACAAACAGTAACAACAAGAACAACAACAAGAAAAACAACATCAACAACAACAAGAACAACCACAACAACAACAACAACAACAACAACAACAACAACATTATCAACAATGATAACAAAAACAAAAGTAGCAAAAATAGAGTATTCTCCTTGTGTTTCTTCTCTGTACAATTCCCTTTCGAGTAAGCTCAAACGAAGAGTCAATTATGACAGCCCGTTGTTTCTACTGTGAGTACCAAGATAATGAGGCTATGCATATTTGTACACATTGAGTACGCAACAAACATAACAGTTTGCTTCTTTTATTGAAGAGCTACGCATTAAAGACTTTCACACTGTTATATTTATGCTACAAATTAATGAAAAAAATATCATATCACCCCACAGCAGCTCTTTATGTAAATATTGTACAAAAATACCGCACCATAGCAAGATACCCAAGAGGTGTGTCCTGTAGCATGTGGTGTGACATTATTTTCATGGAATACCTCCCTGTCAAATGTTCAGTGTACAACTTTTCAGATTGAATAGCTGATGATGGAATCGATCATCACCCTTTGGAATTATTATTCGCAGTGGAATACTGTCAAAGTGACGACAAATGATTCATAACCCTCTGGTAATGGATCGGCAAAATTCCTTTTTGGAATGTTTTATACGTCAGCAGCAAGAGGTGCAGACAATCCGTACTAAGCAATAACGGGTAACCAACCCAGTACACAATTTGGTATAAAGAGTGGTGCCCTGCTATAATCCCGCTAAGCGAGTTAAATCTAAGCAGTATTTTATATTTGACAGCTCAATGTAGTAGAGTTTAGGTTACGGGGCATTATAGAAGGTCGTAAAAACCCAGTGTTGGCTGCAACAATATTACCAAGGTTGTTATCCATATACAATGGAAACATTACAATATCCTTCCCACATAATATTCACCCAGAGATGTGCACACAGCGATTACAATCAATAGCGTTTATCTATGACACTGGAGCTCGCATAAATAATTCTCTACATGTTTTGAGAAGATTAATATTAGCTTCAGGCAGTTTGGGTCTAAATCTGATCAACAAAACAAAGAGACTGACATATCGATGTAACAACTTTCAATGCTTTCACTATCACTCATACATGTAATATTTAAATCATAATGTATGGACCCCCAAAAACAACCCACCTATTTTAGCATAATCCATCGTCAAAACGATCAAATATTTATGACAGTTCGGGTATTTTTTAAAAGTCGTCTGTTACTGCTGGACAGACTACTGAATGCATGTTTTATTAATAATCATCCGCGCACGGTCGCGAAGGTGTTAATAAAACGCCCAACCACTGTGTTACGGACAGCTCCGTTCACATCAGGCCAATTATCTGGAAATGTTTTAACATTTTACAAGGAGATGGATAGGAATTCACGGTGGAAATTGGAAGTGTTTGTAGAACCTCAGATGTAAGGTTCGTCTTTAAGAAATATGAATAGTACAGTTGATACAATTCCTCTTGTTGGCAATACAAATTCAAAAATAACCGGTGAAAATGTCAGAATGTCAGGAAGTCAAGTTCTTGAGGATACGCCAAATGATGGTTTCGGTTTTGTAAGGTATTTATCACATGTTCTTATACGTGCTTTTTACTGATTATTGAAAAATCGAAGTAAAGGCCTAAGAACTGATTTTTTTTCTTCTTTTTTGCATGTGTACATTTTTCAGACAGAACTAACTCTCATGACTATTAGGCCAAGTAACAAAAATAACGAGTTTCTCGTCCGGACTTTTAAAAAAAAAGGAGGAGGCAGGGCTTTAATATATATACTATTTTTTTCCCCAGATGGCCGCCATGCTAAATATGGCTGGCCAAGGTATATTTATTCACAGATTTTGTGCTATTTGAGTATACTGATGCAATGTATGACAAAACTAATGATTTGTATCATTTTAGTCCACTTGCTGAGCAAGTTCCAAAATTCAGAAACGGTTGTTGTATTGCAAAGGTGAAACAAGAGTCTAGACAAATTCTTAGGCAAAAATAATCCAAGGAAGTTCGTTTTTTTTCCGAATTTTACTTTTTTTTTTTTTTTTTTTGGGGGGGGGGGCTTTTTTATAAAAAAGTAAATTATAGTTTAAAAAAGAGGTGGCGGCCAAAAAGGAGGCGGGCGGGGACGAGAAACTCATTATTTTTGTTTTTTGGCCTTAATATTCGCAATTAGGATTTAAAAAGCAACCGTGACCCTCTGAGCTTAAAGAAATCGTTCATTATTTCCGATCATTCCTCATTTACACTAAACCGTAAGGCCTAATACATCCATACAAATGAAAATCGCTTCGCTTGCCATACTATGCTGTCATCGGCTCACACAGCGGAGACAAATTATGATAAACTGTTCCACGCACTCCAAAATAATATATCTCTGGACCTTGTTTTTATCTATAAATGCCAGTGAGTATTTCTTGGAGTTTGTTTTAGCTGAAGAGGAGTCATTCGTGCGACCACTTATCCCCCCGTTATGACAATGTACGGACAGCCTCAAACGCTGCCCTGGAAGCCAAGAAGATCAACAAAAAATAAAAAATAATAATGATTACCTAGTCTCGTAACTAACAACAACAGGAAAGCATCTTCGGTTCCACCATTATTAATTCAAGCACCAATATTAATTTCAGAGTCGGTTTGCTTTCAAACCTCCAAAGTGAGAGAGAAAAAAAAAAACAGGTTTGCGAGTCCTTGCTATCGGTAGGCCCTATATACTCCTTAATTTATCATTCTGGACAATTAAGTAATCACACGACCTCTCGTTGTCTTGACGAGTGTCTTATTGTGGAGAGGAAAGTACAGGGGAAATGTCCGTTGGTAATGAGGGATGAATCTTGGAAGTTAATTGGCGTTAATTTAAGAGGTCCTTATCAAGTTCTAGTGCACAAGAACACAAACGGAGTATAGCACGCTCGCTGACCACATGGTGGAACGGTGAACGAAGGTCACTATATTCAAGCAAGGTAAACCCTTTCGGGTCAACGTTAACCCGGATTGTGATTTCAAGGTACCCCTGACCTAATAAGGGTCAACCGGACCCACTGTCAAAGAATGACCGTTATTTTTAAAATCAGGGAGGACAATTTTTTGATTCAAATTTGGTTTATATGTGATCCACACTCTAAAAAACTCCCGGGGTCAGAAATGACCCACATTCCGGATCCCAGGGGGGCTTAACCCATTTTGGGTCAGGCTGACCCGGGAAGTTAACACAGAAACCGGGTCAGGCACCACCGGACCCGGATCCGGGTCAGGTTTAACACGGAGTGCAGTTTTAAAAATGGGGTCACGTTGACCCGAAAAGAGTCCGGGTTTTAGTTCTATGACTTTGGTTTACATAACAATTTGTGAGAGTAAGTACGAAATAATAAAAAAGATGACAACCGCCAGTACACACACTCCTGCTACGGTTTACTCGAATAAAGATAGTTTGTTTACAGAAATAACTATGAGGTGGTTTATAACTGACCGTGGTAAAGAGTCTACAAGGGATGCGTTGAAAAGTGAATAAAACACCCCCGTAAACTTCACGACCGAAATGTCACCAGCTTGAAATTCTCTGTGGACAAAGCATTTCGGAATACTGTAAAAAAAAGCAGCCTTAAGCTCGTCTAAAGCTACAAGGAATCGATGCAGAACGCAGCGGATAAAGTATTTGTCAGTTACCGTTGGTGTGGGAGGGAAACGCCATTTCAAAGTTTCCAGGGAAAACCCACGTAATCAGGTAGGGATTAAAAAAACCGGACATGACGATTCTGGACTCCGGATTGGGTCCTAGAGCAACCTCGTCCCCAAGGTGTGTCGAGCAGTACAAGGTTAACCGCTCTCTCACATTGGTATTGAATCATTTGCATATCCAAAATGTTTGGGTACGTATGCAAATTGAATAGTCTGACTGTGAACATGGTGAATACTGAATGAGTACATCTTAAAGGGACACGTTGCCTTCGGGTTGGGCGCTGTTGGGCGCTTTTGGGCTATAACAAGCGTTTGATGTATAATGAGCACGGTCGGAAAGATGTTTAAAAAGTAGAATATAATTATCCACACAAACGAAATAGAAAGCTTTCGCTTTTTTTCACTTTTCGCGAAACAAACCGCCCGCCATTTGAGTCATCAAGATTTTGACTCGCCACAAATGGCGGTGCGAATATTATTTCAGTCATTTTGTTGAACCACGACTGAGCAATTATTTTTTAAAAAATTAATTACACTCTTTATACGTGTATCTAAATAAATATCGGGCCCCGCCAATCCCCACACAGTATTGGGCCCGATATAGCCAGGCCCAGCCGAGCATGTGCAGTACAGGGAGGTAAACCAAGGTAAACCAAATGTCTCCTCCCTTCCTGTTGTGTGTGTTGTGTTCTAATAATTCTGAATATGCGGCTGGCCGTTCCGCAAATATATTTCCGGATATGATATGACTGAGCTTTTAGCTCTCTTTAGTTGCTTGAGCCGAGGGAGAAGAAGGTGCGAGCGCAGAGATTATTTGCCATTACAGAAGAGGTGGGAGTTTTGATCTGACCACTGACTACACTGACTGACTACGGCACTATCGTAACGACTGTTGTTCATATGGACATTGGTATTACATGCTGGATGGTATTATACGCTGGAAATCCGTATACGTCGGGGTGGGATGGCAATGTTTGTTTTTGCAAAAATTGTTTTTATTAAAACACATTAAAAGGCAACACATTTAACTAACAACTCTTAATAAGGATATGGAACACTTCCAAACAGCAAAATTTCTTGAGATTTTAAGGCAACGTGTTCCTTTAACATATTTACGTTACAGACTTGTGTACACCAGTCGTTGTCCAATCAGGGTCCAAGTAAGGAGTTTCCCTCCCAGGTTTTTTTTTATTGTAAATATGGTTGGAAATAAAGTAAACCATGGGGACGAGGTTGGTCCTAGAGGGATTCAAACCGGGTTCGCAGAATTAAAAAGTGCAAGTGATGGAATATAAAACGTCCAGGTTTTTGGACGCAGCAAATTTGTATCTGGTTTAGACTGTTTATCGCTCTTAAAAACCCCCAAGCATACCATAACTGAGCGGTATACTTGACATGCAATCAACAAGCTGTCACATTATGGAACAAAACTGCTAAGCTTTCATTGAACGGTTCTGCACTCTACAATTTACGACGTCTATAAAACAATTTGTTCGTGCAAAATGTTTGTTGATTATTGAGGTTCAAGGTTTCTCTGACATTTCCACAAGCCTCTCCTGCTAGAGCCTTCATAATAGAACAGTACTGATGTGTAGTAAAGAGAAGAATTTGTCTACATTTAATTTTAAAACTGGATGTATGTCTGTCAAATGTTGGTTATTATTTATTTTTTCAGAAAAAAAGAAAAGCAAAAAAAGCCGAGCAAGTTTCAATGCATTACATGTTTTCCTGTTATGATGTGTATTTGAAATACACAAAATGCGCTTTGGGTGTCTCCCGAGGACGTCACAATTGTTAACTTTATTGTGTGTTGAGGTGTGGGGAGGACAGATTTGATTTTCTCCCCATTTTGGACATCAACAAAGGACCTGTTTTCCCTTTTGTTCAAAGTTCTCGGTATATGACTGTGCAAACAAGTACGCACACTTTCTTCGTTTGGCGTCAAACGAGGTTTCCTATTAATCCAAGTTTATTGTCAGATCAACCGAGGACCTGCCCCCCCCCCATTTAAAAAAATAAAACAATCAGTGTAAATGTGGACACACGTTCACACAAACAAAGACCGGCTGGTAGAATTTATGAATAGAATGATCAATCATTTCCTACCTTAGATAGATGATGCTGGTGAACCATTACTAGAGTAAACAATAGGTAAACAATTAACTATAATTGAAAAGGTTGCCCCATTTGCATCGTGTGACAAGCCCAGCAATATTATTTTTCGTTAATGGCGAATAAGTTACCGAGCAGAATTTTCGTTTTCTATTTTTACAAATCTAGATTTATTCCTTTTGATGTATGTATGTGTGCCGCATTAACAATAATTGAATAATTCAACGGGTGTTATTATTTCAGTGCTGTCACCATTTACCAATTCTCAATTATTATTTTGTTTGTATATGTTGATTAAACTGAATTTCTAATGAGACCGATGGTTGTTCCTCTTGTTTGTTTATATCTGGAGCTCTCGGTTTATAGAGAGTGTCGTGACCATTTTTTAAACGAATTTACTGTATAAATATTTAAATAATACACAGGCTTGGATTTTATTTTATTGCTGTGCAGATTACAAATCTTCACTTTTACGACACCAACACCAGAATTGAAGTCACGAACTTCAAATTGGAAAAAAATAATAGTATAAAACTTCCAGTACTTACTTTTTTTGTTTAATGAAATGAATTTCAAAACCAGATGATTCAACCCAATAATATTTTGTGTAATCAAAGACCAGTATCCTCCCTTGGTGTATCCCAACATATGCATACAATGACAAACATGTGACAATTTGAGCTCAATTGGTCATCGAAGTTGCAAGAAAAATAATGAAAGAAAAAGCAACCCTTGTTGTTTACATGTGCTTTCAGATTGAAATTTTTCGGCGAAAAATTACCTCTTTCTCTAAAAACTATATACTTCAAAGTGTGTCGTTATAACGATGTTTTATAAGATCAACAGCACTCCAGAGTGCTCTTTACCAAGTAAGTTGTTATGGTAATTAATTTGTGGAGTAATTACCAAAGGTATAACCTCCCTTTAAGGGGCGCAACGCGAGAACGCCAATCAATTCAGTAAAATATAATCTGAATTGAGTGAAATGAATTGAATAATTTATTCCGGAGGCTAACTACAAGCACGGGCACACTTTGATTTCCTCCCCTTCCTCTTCATCATAAACACCTAGACTCGGGGGCCAGCCCTCTCAAGTACGAGAACTGAATGAGCTTCTAGGTGGTTACGGTTACATACACCGGAACGCACGTATATTTTCAACCCACCCAAGTCTTGATAGGCGAGCTATTTCCTTTTGCCAGCCACCGTATAGGCCTATGTATATAGCCCTGGACAGTCGGACCCAAAGCTTAGCATAACCACTGATTCTCAGCTTACGGGGGGGGGGGGTAATTCGAGACTCCTGGTCACGTTTCTCGGGGCAGTAGTTTCCATTTTTAGGAAGTAAATTCAACTGCTACAAGTGCTCGCTTTATCAAATCGATTTCGTCGATTTTTTTTTTTTGCAAGGATGGCAGAAAATGTCAAGTTACATGTACGTGCAGTTCCGTAGCCATCTCAATATGAAATAGCCATCAGTCACGTGTGATCAATGTTGGAACGGTCGTAATGTTGAATTTGATCAAGAATTTTCCAAGGTGAGCGCGCAGCGGATAAAAAAACCTCGTTCCATGTATATTTGGGGGTTTGCGAAAAATAACTGAATAAAAGAACTGACGTTTCATGGTAATTCAATCAACAATTACTGTCATAAAATTGCAGTTTCCATGCGCCGCAGGGTATGTTCAAAGGTGCCCCTTAGGTTTTCATTTTATTATACTCCCCCATAATAAGAGTCAAATTTCACAGACCTGCTTACTAGCGACCAAAATGTCTAAATACGCAACTTTATCAGCTAAGCGGAAATTAGCAGTGGACCAGTCAAGACGCAGTGCACATGACATGGCTTTTACCGGCTGGTAACCCGTTTAACTGGAGAGAAAAGTTTGTGTGAGCTGAGGAGGAGCCGCCATTATGACCGGCCCCTGGATGAGTGGGAGTGTACGCCTACATGAATTAACGATGTGATCATTTTGGAGACTGAATGGTGACCCATGCATATCGGAAGAAGCTCTTTCTGTAAATGTTTAATTATTTGGAAATCTAATCCCGTAAATTCAATACGTCTTTATTTTAGCATTGAAACAAAGGTGTGTACGAACCCATGACCTTTGCCATTCTAAAGCAGATTGTCGTGCCACAGATTGTCGGGCAGACTGTCGTGCCAAGAAACAAGGGTAAATTTTACGGGGGGGGGCACAAGGGGGTACATCATTCTTTTCTAGAGGGGGGGGGGAGAACTTCCGAGTAACTAAAACTATAGTTTCAGTTTGCATTTTTCTTTAACAAGCCATTTTTCGGCGCCTTGTTATTGTGTTACTATTTTTCTATAAGATAATTTGACGTGGAGGTAATCACGTTGGGACATTGTCTGCTTGTAAAAAAATAAGAAGAAGTTTTAAAACATTGAAAATACCACATAAAAGCTTACAAAATGTAACAATTTATTCGGGTAATTTTTAATCTCAAAAGTCCAGATTTCAAATGGGGAGGGGCATGGGGGGCACGGACCCCTCCCTAGTGCCCCTCCCTAGTTCCCCTCCCGGTGCCCCTTCCCGTGAGTCCCCCCTCCCCGTTGCCCCCTCCCCCAGTTACGCCAATGACACTAGTCCACCGAGCTTGCCCGGTAGGTAGAGGCAGTTCTGCTTTTAGAAGTAAAAAAAAAAACAAAACTCAGGGAAATAGTATTTATTTCTCTCGATGTCAAATATATATAAAAATCATAGTTATTGACAGAAAAGAAGAGCCAAAAATACTACTCGTCTAAAGGCCAGCTTTTTGAAACCCCTCATTGTAATTTGAAAGATCTTAATTAGTACTCCTGTTCATTAACTAATTGTAACGAGCAGTTTATATTGCTTTGCAATCTAAAGTCTAAGTACAAAAATAGATTTTAATTTAATGAACAGGAAGTTAATTTCCTAAAATGATACTGGGGTATATAGAATACATTGAATTAAAATACAATCTGCATACGCATGGTTGTAGTTCATGTTTTGCGCTGCAGTCTGAATGGCGCGGAAAAACCTCATAAATTAAATACATCGTCTGGAATGTTGAAACATTTTAATTAAGCTTTGCTTGAGTACAAGTTTTGACAAGATGCACACCGTGTGAGCTCACTATTTCAGTTTGCTGATTAATAGGAAAAGTTTTTTTTACAGGAACCGTTTCGGAATTGGTTCTTACAAGAATTGGAAAAGTTCTTTACACGAACCGTTAATGGAATTGGTTCTTACAAGAATTGGAAAAGTTCTTTTACTGGAACCGTTAATGGAATTGGTTCTAACAAGAATTCGAAATGTTCTTTTGCAGGAACCGTTATCGGAATTGGTTCTTACAAGAATTGGAAAAGTTCTTTATAGGAACCGTTAATGGAATTGATTCTAACAAGACTTCGAAATGTTTTTTTACAGAAACTGTTTTCGGAATTGGTTCTTACAAGAATTCAAAAGGTTCTTTACATGAACCGTTATCAGAATTGGTTCTTCCAAGAACTGGAAAGTTTCTGTAACAGGAGCCGTTGTCAGAAATGGTTCTTAAAAGAGTCGGAAATGTTTTTTTTACATGAACCGTTATCCAAATCGGTTCTTACAAGAACCGTATGAGTCTTTTCTAATATTTACTCAAGCCTACTTTGTAGTCTTCGATGGGATAATTTAATGTAAGTATTTTTTAAAGAAACTTTCGAATAATTATTTACAACCATTTTGCCTATAAAGCAAAAGGAGAAGAAGAAGAAGAATACAAAAAAAACCACCCCAAAACTGTTAACTGTTTTTAATGCATGAATGTATTGACATGACAACAACACATTTTCTAATCATCTTCCCTTTAAATAAAAAGACAAATAAAATGTCAATCAATATACATACGGAATATTCCATTTGGATTGTAAAGTTGTTTTCTTTTCTTCAAGGGAAACAATTAATTTCAAGGGACGGGAAACCAAAAATGTTTAAAACCGAAGTCAACTGAATCGCCAAAGAAAATACAACGAACAAAATGAGAGACCCCAAGGAACTTTAACAGCGAGATAACAAACACATTGCCCCCTACTTCTTCATTATTTATTTGGTATTTCGATGGAGCATTTTTTTCCGAATCTGAAATAGACTTTTACTATAGGATATCAGATGAACACAATTGGGGCTGGATAGCTGATGTTTTCTGTAATTTCTTATTGTCAGAGGTAAGGCAATCCTTTGATCGATAGTTCAAATCGCGCTTCACTAATTCGAAAGATTCGCAGGAAAGGACACAATACGGGGTGTTTCTGAAAAGAAGGTCACAAAAAGCCAGCACGAATATTGTTCTATTTTTTGCCTACTATTATGTAGGACCACAAAGGATTATATGCTGTGCTTTTAGCGTGGTAGAGCGAAATCCCTAGCAATGCCAGTAATTGCTATTTGTTACATAGCATGGCTGTTCACTGTATGAGACACTCAAATTGATAGAAATTATCTGACCTTTGGCATTATTTCATTCCCTTTTTTCAGCTGCACGTTTGTTTGACCTACATGAACAATTGCTAAAGCTATAACAATATCAGACAAAATGAGCTAAAGCAAAAAGTGAAATGAATTGTTTTTGTATTATATATTTGTGTGTTCTTTTGTGTTCTGTGACATCAATTAAGCAAGGATCAAGCACAAAATCCTTGTGAATAATAAACACTTAAGTATAAAAGATAAAAATCATATCAAACTCCGCTATTACTTCCGTGTATTTATTTGTTGTTAAATTTTTGTGTGAAGGCTATTTCATCGTCGCTATTTGGTGAACCTGAAGTACACAAAGTAACAAAATAGTCTGACGTCTGTCAGTGGTGCAGCGGCGGTGTTCGATCCAAGTTGTCAAATCTCGGTGCGCAGTGCGGGGGGGGGGCCCAAAGTAATACCCCGTCATTGGTTAGTGCCGCGTGCTGGATGAAAATTGAGCAATTTGAGAAAATGCAATCAAAGCAAACTATAATTCCGAGTACCAGCTGCAATATCATTCACCAAATAGCCAATTATCAAATGGACTCCGGAGGAAGAGTACAAAAATTAAGGAAACCTAATCGCTGAGAATAGATTACGGGGCAAACTGCATCCAAACGAGATTTATCTGTTTAAAGGTATTGTACACTTTTGGTAACAGCTCAAAATCAGTGTCCACATTTTATGTGATTCAACATATTCATGAACAAACAAACCTGTGAAAGTTTGAGCTCAATTGGTCATCGAGGTCACGAGAAAATAGTGAAAAGAGACCTTATGTGTTTTCTGTTTTTTTCAAAATATCGCTATTGTTTTACTCATTTCACAGAAACGATAGCGTTTTACGAAGAAATATCTTAAGGAACCCTTTCAACCATTACTTACTTTAAATCATGTAAGTTGTGTGTGAATCTGTGAACATTTGTGTTTTCCGATCTTACCAATAGTGTACAGGGCCTTTAAATTCCAACTGGCTTTTAATTACGTATCTATAAGTTGCATTTTGTTTTGGTGCGATGATGATACAAATAAATCATTGAGTTGTCATATTTTCCTCCTTAAAAAAAAAAATTGACGGGTGTAAGTGACTCTGATCAGATCTGGCCATACATTTGAATAAATGCAAGTAGTACTTTATAAAATCTTAGACACACATAAGACCCTCTGCCTCATTAATTTTGTTTGCGATGATGATACAAAGAAATCATTGAGTTGTCATATTTTCCTCCCTAAAAAAAAGAATTGACGGGTGTAAGTGACTCTAATCAGATCTGGCCATACATTTGAATAAATGCAAGTAGTACTTTATAAAATCTTAGACACACATAGCACTCTCTGCGTCATTAATTCTTTAAGTACCGGCAGGTCTGCTGGTAGGTTAGTTTTAAGTTGAAATTTATCTAAAGCTACTATACTGTCTTGACGTTTCAGGGTCGGCCTTTTGCCTAACATACGCAACATTAACTCCATATTTTTATGACATCAAAATAATTTGTTTAAATCCCCCACGGCGGTGTATTAATGTGATTTAGTTTTTGTCAATGGAATTACTTCCTGGCATGCATTATTGCAATATTGTTGTCTTTTTCTTTTATTTCCTTTCAAGTCGCGGCTTAACTTTTATCTAATTTTTTGTTGATGTACTCTTCATTCTTACTGGTTGGCCATTCTGATGAAATATACCGGTATATATGTATCTCAGTGACCCGTACAAAAAATTGTTTTCTATAAAAAGAAAATAACAGGCCTGCACGATACAGCTGTATAATTTTGTTGAATGTTGTTATATTATAATTTGTTAAAAATATTTGTTGTATTTTTGTGTGTGTGTTTTGTACCGTGCCGTGAGCGTCAAGACTTGACGGATACCGGGCGTAATAAGTTTCTTCTACATCTTCTTCTTTTTTCTTCTGCTTCTCTTTTCTTGTGCTTATTATTATGTGTTTTCCAGAAAATAAAATGGCAATGTTTTTGCTTCGCTTTCTTCTCTAATGTTTAAAACCGAGCAGCCGTCATCCCGACATTGTGGAGCAACCACAATCGAGCCGGTCCGAAATTGTTGATAAAGCGGGTGGGAAAAGATTATTGTAACCGCCATCCTCCATTTTGTCTTGAAATTGCGAGTATATTTCGATGTAATTTTTACAGGTCGTGGTTCCAAGCTATGTCTCTTCTTGGAAGCTGAAGATTTTTGAAAGGTAATCCTTCTATCAAATGCCATTGTAGCGTTGCTCCTTTCAGTATGACCGTAAGCCCATTGTAGTCTACAGCATCAGGCTTATACCTACAGAGTAAATGTATACCCATAGGCCTAAAGCATTTTGTGATATTATGTAAAATCCAACATTTTACCCGGCTGTCATAGCTTACGTAGCTGTCTGTATGGTCAAAATGATTTTCTTTGCACATATAAACCAGGCACCGGTCGGGAGCAAGTGTATTTTTTTTCAAATGTTATATAAACAAAGCAACCAAAAAATCGAAATATGTTTAATATTTTAAAAAAGCGAATATTTTGCAAAGTTCTCGAATTTTTACGAAAACATGAAAATGAAATCGGCCCTCGCGTTCAAAGATAATGTGTCACAAGAATGAGTTACTTATGAAAATAGATTTGTTTGTACTGTTTTTGAATACATCACAACGGTACGGCGACAACATGAGAAACAATGTCTGCTGTCAACACAAACCGAAGCTAGAAAACTGAAATCTCGGTTTACAAAAAAAAAAATATATATATATAAAATGAAATCATCGCTGACAGTATTGTATTATTAAGCCCCCATCAATACATCATTACTTCATGTCATAGAATACTCTTTGATGTCAATTTACAAGGCTTAACCACCCATCAAGATTCCTTTCTAGATTCGGGCTGATTCATTTACCTAGCTAATTAACTTCCGCCCTTGCCAAGGTAGAAAATATAGAAAACAAAGAAAAGAAACTAACCCGCGTAAAACCGAGTAAAGAAGAACTGATTTTTACAAAGACTTAAAGGTTTAGAAAGGGTTATTGCATGAACGATTTTGCGAATGACGGAATGGTATTCGACCACGGGCTACTGCGGCGGACCGGGGATACAAACTAGAGCAGCAGTGTACCCCTAAATAAATCAATGAACAACGATTTTCTTTTTTACCAAGACGACGATTTCGCAGCCCCTCTTCTTTTTCTATGGTCGTTTCGGGGAAGGATAATTACCCCGTGAGCGAGAAACGATATTTTAAATGCAACGTGGGCAGGCTGAGCTCATTTCTTAAAAAAAAAAAATGTCAAGGCTCTTAGTTTTGTATCGGTCAAATCTCTCGCCGGGAGATATTAAATGAGTTGGTAACTAAATTTGGTAATCTGAATTAGTTCCACACAGGAACTGACTTCGCGGCCCATTATCATATTTTTCAATCCGGTTATTTGGCCGAATGTATTTTTTTGTGTATAGAGGCACATGTTATTCGATTTTTTCAATACTTCGGGTAACGGGAGAAGCTGAGTGCTATAATCTTACACAAAAGATGCAAACAAAGAGTTTCTGACGTGCCTTATTATTGCAGATGTCCCTAAAGGAAATTTGATTGCAGTTTCTCTTTCGACACGACCGACGGGTTGTTATTGAATTGTTTTGCAACCCCGTTTAAATAGGTTCACGGAAAGAAAACAAAATAAAAAAGGAGAACAGAAATCCGTCACAAATTCTGTTAATCCTTTAAAATAAAATCGGGGAAAACCCCCAAAAGAAAGACAACTGTAACAACTCATAAATCTTTGGAATTTACCAATAAAGAGGTTTAAGTGTTACTCACCAATTGTTTAACAGGCTATTTGATGTTCAACCATGGTCTCCCGTTAGAACAGCGTAACCAATTTCTCTAGTTTGACGACCGACGCGTCCGGTTCCGACGGCGTTAATGTGAACACTGAGGCCTAAAACCACACGTCGTGGCTCGCGCGCTCTCACCGACTGGTTGGAGGCGGGCGAGCGCGATAGGTGTGAAGAGTAGACGAGTCCTGGGTCTCGCATCGCAGAGGCTTCTGGGTAGGGGCTAGCTTAGCTGCACACACACATACAGAGGGAGATGACACGCTATTGACGTCACAGTCTACTTAGCAACGAGATGCTGCACGCTAGAGGAGGATCGGTCTTTCTTCTTTTTCCCCCCTTTTTTTAGGCGGGAGCTGAGATGCACTGACTGTGCGTGAGCAGATAATATTGCAAAATTATTATGATTTTCTTTTGTTCTCCTTCGAACAATTTTCGACGGCGTATAACGGTCTCCTCTCGACCATAAAAGCAGGTCACGGATAAATCTAATTAATTGTGTATAACATGGGAGAAATCACGTCCTATATACGAAATTTAGCCTGGCTACATTTTCCATCGCAACACTCCTGTTTGAAGATCATTTATATAATTATAGGGCCATGCCATAAAACCGTCGTAGGCTGATTAAATGCGTGTTACAGCAACTGTATCATGTCCCCCACTTCACCAAAAATGAAATTACAGACGGCAAAACTGGGCTTAATAGGGAAGGAAGAGTAAGGTTTTAAAGGTTTTTCCAGACGATTTAAAACACTCGGGGCTGGAATTATCAGTTAAATATCCCGCATCTCGTGAAAAGTCACGCATTCTTATATATAGTACCACTTTGTAAGATCACTACTAAAATGTTTGCGACTATTCTCTCTTCTTTTTGAACACGCCACACGTGGGTTTTGAGTTTGTTCTGTAATTTATTTTCCCCCACTTTGATGATAAGTCAAGGCGATTTCACATGGGAATGTCGAAGCAATGCGAGTGTGTGGTCCCAACGCACAATGGGCGTTATACACACCACTCAAAATAGGTCTCAACGAAATTCGGAATGTTGAACTCCGGACGAAGCGCACATGTGTTTTACTCGATCCAAACGTTAAAAAAATATCTTTAACAGATATCCCCGGTCGGCCACGTTTCGCAATTGTTATTAATCAAACCTGGTTAATATTAAAAATGTGTATATCAAGCGGCCTTTAGATTATGTTAGTGGAGCAGAGTCCCAGAAACGAAATTCTGTTATGATAATAATTGTCTCCCGGAATTTGCACAGTGGATGTATATAAGCCGTTTCAGACAAGAAAACAAATTCAATTCGGAATGCATGCATTTAAAGTAGATACCAAACTTTGTTAAAGGGATTGTATACGTTTGGTATTTGGAACCCACTGTTTGTTTCAATCCTATATAGTTGTAGCCATAAAACTAACCTGTGGAAATTTCATTTCAAAAGGTGGTAGCGTTTTTAAGATATTGCCGACAATCTGGAATGGTTATGTCCACGCAGGAAGAATAATCTGCAATTGGAATACACATTCTGAAAAACTTTACTGCAATAACGCTTCTCGGATCCGAATTTGTGGGGGATAAAAAGTGATCTTTTTCTATAACCGCAGTACTTCAAGGTGAACAGTTTATCAAAATGCATTATACTATCCAAAGCTGCTTTACTTCTTACCAAGTAAGTTTATAAATGCCATTAGTTTTCAGAGTCATTGCCAAACGTATACAGACCCTTTAATAGCTCGCTGGATACAACCAGCCACACGGGGAATTGGATTTGATGTAGGATGAGTTTCTTTGGGAAACATGAACTGGGATTCAATAAACCCCCATGGAAAACTTTGTAGATCTTTATTGAATAACGATATTGAAACCAAGTTGTTTTGATTTCTCCGAGTCGAAATGATTGATAAAGTAAACCGAGGCTACGGAGTAAAAGTAGACTGGTCCCTGTTTTAATACACACAAACCACTGGTAGTACACTGGGAACATGCCAGAATATAAGGCCCTCATGTTTTTAGTTTAAAATGTTCGGTTTGTCCCCCAACAGTCGGGGTTGTTATACCGTCCCGTATATTGAATATATTTATTTTGTATTAATTTATTTCAACGTCTTCATACCGGATACAAAGATCAGCAAAAAAAATGTTTTACTTCAATGTCCTGTTAAACAATGGTCAACACAAACAACGGACTAGAATAAAGAAGAATGAAAAGTACAACTATACTTAAAGTACAGTTTCTTTAATAAACATTTAAACGTTTCAATGGAGGAGTAACTTTGAATACACTGTAAAAACAGTGTTAGTATAAACACTTTTCTAAACACTTTCTTGCTATCACTTTGTAAACACGTCCTAATGATTAACATGTTTAGACATATTTAGTGTTTAGCAGTATAGGACACTTGGTGTTTAGATATTAAACATTATATGTTTAGACATTAAACATTAGAAGTTTATAGATTAAAACATTAAATTTTAGAAATTAAACATTAAAATGTTTAATAGCTAAACGTCTATAGTGCATTAGACGTTAAGCTATTAAACATGTTAATCATTAGGACGTGTTTACAAAGTGATAGCAAGAAAGTGTTTAGAAAAGTGTTTATACTCTAAACACTGTTTTTACAGTGATAGGAAGGAATATTGTTCCAAACTTTGGCACCGGCAAACTTAAAAGATTGATAATGGTACTCTATGCAATCTAAACACCCCTGGGTCAGAGTTGACCATGATTTCGGATCAGCCTAATCCATTTCTGGGTCAAGTTGACCCTGAAACAGGGCCCAGTTTCACAGTGCTGCTTAATAAGCACAAAAAGTAGCTAAGCACAACAAAATTATGCTTACCAAAATATGGTTACCAGCCAAATTGCTATTTCTCGTATACAATCTGTGACTGGTATCCTGCTAATTTTTGCTTAGCAGAAACTGTCTTGTTAAGCATTATTTTCTGCTTGAGCAGCTCTATGAAATTTAGCCCTGGTTGAGAAATCTACTTTTGACTCGGATTCTGCGTCTGTTTGACCCATTTCCGGGTCATGGGGCACAGATTCTTGGTCATTTTGACCCAGAAAGGGTCGGGCATCACGGAACTCGGAATCCGGCTCAATTTTTACCCGGATTTTTTGTTTTAGTAAGTGGGTTATATAAAAACATGTAGTTGAACGAAAACTGTTATTATTATTATTATTATATTTCTGGTAATGAAACCAAGGATGCCTCACAAGTGAACTTAATCACTGTAGCTCGAAAGCCTGAGGAAACCTGTAAATGAGGGTGCTTGCAATGTGAACCAGAAACACCGGGGTTAAACCCCTACTCTTCCACAATAAGTGTTCTGGGTTCTTTTACGTGCACTACCAATCCTAGTACACGGGACCAACGGCTTTACGTCCCATCCGAAGGACGAAGCATGTGGTGTCTTGCTTAAGGACACAAGTGTCACGACTGGGATTCGAACCCACACTCTGCTGATCAGAAACATCAGAGCTTGAGTTCGGTGTTCTTATCCGCTCGGCCACGACACGCCACATCACAAAACAGATTTCACAGACGAATATCATCACTGTCTCGTCAAGGCTGTTTAAAAACTAATGAGCGTAATGTTTCTCAGTCCATTTTACATTTCGATTTATATTTACAATTATGAGCCACAACACTGTTGGTCATTATTATCATGATAATTGCAACAACTCACACAATTTACGTTTTTCTATACAACGTAAACGGTCCGCTGTGTACCGTAAAGTACCCGTACGTTACTTTATTTGTAGTAACGGATTATTAAACCGTAATAAGGCTTTACGAATCCACACAGATTACACTAATCCGTAACAACAAACTTGTTTAAACCGGACTAGTTTAATACTATGACATAACGGAGTCACGACGAAACTGCTATGGATTTGTAACACGCTGTAATTACGGATTAACAACATTACACACAGGTTTATTTTAGGACTGGCAATTTTTTTTTCTAAAAGATGTCTAAGTAATTGAGAACAATGTATTTTAGAAATATAAAAAGGGATTTCCCCGCATGAGTGAAATGGCATGACTTTAACATTTATCCTGCAGATCAGCGTCGGTATTTACTGAAGATAATAATGACATCAATCGGTGGGGGTCTCCAGTTGAACCAGTTTCGTGATAAATATTTTTCTGCGCTGATTTCTCTTGGATGGTTCATTTTTATTAGAATATTTCATGCGATGTCCAATGGCATATATCCAGTCGTGGGTTTAGGAGGACATTTTTGTTAATGTGAAGATAAACGTAAAGGCATGAGTTACAGGAAAAGGTTATCTGTTTTATAATGTAAAAACAGTGTATAGAGTATAAACACTTTTCTAAACACTTTCTTGCTATCACTTTGTAAACACGTCCTAATGATTAACATGTTTAATAGCTAAACGTCTAATGCACTAGACGTTTAGCTATTAAACTTTTTAATGTTTAATTTCTAAAATCTAATGTTTTAATCTAAACTTCTAATGTTTAATGTCTAAACATATAATGTTTAGTATCTAAACACCAAGTGTCCTATACTGCTAAACACTAAACATGTCTAAACATGTTAATCATTAGGACGTGTTTACAAAGTGATAGCAAGAAAGTGTTTAGAAAAGTGTTTATACTCTAAACACTGTTTTTACAGTGCGAGCAATACGACCACAAGGGAAATATTTAAAATGTCAGATGTCTCAATTTATGGCCCGCCTGATCTCCTGGAGTTGGGATGTAAAGGCCTACCGGTAGTACAGCATTTTGTAATAATTATCAACAGTTTTGCACAGCAAAAACTGGGGTGTTAAATTTATACCATAGGTGTTGTCTTGTATAGATACCAAAAAGGAAATTAAAATTTACACCATTAGGGTGTTGAAATAACACTAGTTTCTGCAAAAACAATTACAATGGTGTTGTTTTAACACCCTATGTTAATTTTGATTCTCTGTTCGGATCTATATGTGACAGCACCCATGGTGTAAACTTTAACACCCCAGTTTTTGCAGTGATGCTTTCGTAAGCTCACTCTCTCAGAATCGAGATAAAATCATAATTTGGAAGGATTTACGTTTTCTTTCTCGGATTCAAGAAACGGTCAGAATAATTTGACTTTTGAATCTTTTAAAACTTCCCTTGGGTCTAGACTACGAACTTCTAACAGCAAAACTGAAACTGTTCAGCTAAATCATAACAAAACCCCCCAAACCCCCAAAACATCGTTGTTCAAAATGACGATCGAGATAAAACAAACGCAAAACATGTCCATTGTCTCGTTATTGTTTACGCTCTGATTGAAAATAAAATGATTCATTTATCATACAAAGACTTATTATAAATTAAGATAAATAAATAGTTGTAAAGACCGATACATAATAATATTCACAAACGGAATTTTGTATTTTGTTCCACAGGATATTCTGCCATGCCTCACATCAAACATTTCGTACAGCCTACAGCAGGATTTGATCCCCCCTACTAACATTTTCTCTGCGGTATAGAACTCCTGGGAAAAATAATAATGTTGTATATGTCAAGCCATAATATAACAAACAAGCAGAGAACAAGTCTGCCCACACACGGGCGTTCATTGTCAGGAACTGCCTATTGGTGAGGCGTTTACCTACGTGGACTGACATAAAGTTGTCCCGTCCTCCCTGACAACAACGAGATAATATTTCAGTCTGTTTTGCCGCCGTCTTCGATCGTGAAATACTGAGAGCAATTCTTCTTTCATATGGATTTTTTTCTTCTTCTCCCTTTCTCTTAAAAATCTCAAAATCTCGTGAAGCACTCCTCTTAAGCCTTTTTTTTTTTTGGTGGGGGGGGGGTATGCCGTCGGAAAGATAACCTTTAAGGATCGAGAATACTGTTCTGGATGTTCAATCTTAAATGAAGAGGGACACTATGGCATTGCGCAATATCAGTTGTTTATGTTCGTTGAATCATGTCGTATATTTCTAATTGCCCTTGGCCCCCTAGCTTCATGTCCGTGGATGGGATGTCGGATTATCCACATCAGCGTTAGTGCCTTTTAAACAATCTATGGGATTATCCAGAGCATATATGCGTGACGAAGACAAAACAAAATAATACATTAAACGTCTGCACAGAATGACATGTATATTTTTTTATGACCGCATAAAAGATGAATTTTTCTTATATGCACAATGGTGTTACCGCAAACCTTACTACAGATCGCCACCATGCAACGCTTCAAAATAACACCCGAAGCAGGCCGTGTCCAAATTAGCGGCTACGGCTACAGCTACGGCTAGATCGCCGCATCATCGTGTGTTGAAGTATAGGAAGTCCTTTAACAACACCCTTAGCAACAGTCGTAGTCGTAGCTGTAGCCGCCAACTCGGATACGGCCTCAGTTTCATCAAAATCAAATCAAATCCCTTTAGTTTACTGTTTTTTTTGTCTGTGTGTAAATAATTTTTATTGTTGTTGAAAACATTGAAATTACTATAGAAGCTCATGTAACATTTTATTCTGGTAATTTCTAATCTCAAATGTCTAGATTTAAAATAAGGGGTGGGGCTCCGGGGGAGGGAGGTGCACAAACATTATTGGGAGCACGCTCGCCGCTGGTGATTGTTGACACCGAGTGAGTAAACAATTTCCCCAAACACGAAAAACTAAATAACATGAACTGGTCTCTTAACCCAACTGTTTTATCTAGTTTTTAACTCCCTCCAAAGCTCCAACTCTGGATCGAGTAGGCCTATTTAAAAAATGGGATCTCAAGTCCAACCCTTATCCCAACCCAGATAAACTATAACTACCGTACCCTAAATCCATCTCTAACCCTTTTACCAACCCTATTTTAAGTACGGAACAATGATATAATCCACGAACACAACCCTCCACAATTATGCGCATTCACAATGGTGATAAAGAACCGGGTAAATTACGGTAACATGAGTGAGAATATTAACAGATGTAATGGCACAGCACGGCCATATATCACGATAACGACGATTTTAAGGACGAGATTACAGTCTATCCTAGTTTGTGTCTGGCTGTTCGAAGCGGGGTCGTTTTTAAGTGAAATACTGTTAAATGTATCAATTTGTTATAGGCCCATTTCTATTTTTAATGTTAAGAGATATGCATGCGAAGAGGGACAATTTTGTGAAGTAAAAATTTATTATGCTCGCCTTAAAGAGAAACCCCTCGACATCTGTTTGGGTGTGCTTTCATTAATACGGCAGCGAGGTGATTGGGTTATATAATTATGCCTTTGATGGTACAAGCATGGAATTGCCACACAGTCAGAGTATAATGTCACGTGAAAGATTGTTGGCTATAAAAACAGGGCCATCGCAGATTTGTCCTTTAAAGGGTCTGTACACGTTTGGTAATTGTCAAAGACCAGTATTCTCACTTGGTGTATCCCAACATGCATAAAATAACAAGCCTGTGAACATTTGGGCTCAATTGGTCATCGAAGTTGCAAGAAAAAGATGAAAGAAAAAACACCCTTGTTGTACAAATTGTTGTGCCTTCAGATATATAGAATAAAAGGCTTCAGGCCTGAAGTCTTTTTATTATTTTAGTGAGAAATTACCTCTTTCTCAAAAACTACGTTACTTCAGAGGGAGTCGTTTCTCACAATGTTTTATACTATCAATAGCTCCCCGTTTCTCGTTACCGAGTAAGTTTTTATGCTAATATATATTTTGAGTAATTACCAAACGTGTACAGTGCCTTTAAAGGCATCGTACACGTTTGGTAATGACTCTGATAAGTAATGGCAATAAAAACTTACTTGGTAAGAAGTACAGCAACCTGGGATAGTATAATGCATTTTGAGAAACTTTTCACTTCGAAGTACTGCGGTTATGGAAAATGATCACGTTTTATCCCCAAAACATTCGAATCTGAGAAGCGTTACTGCAGTAACGTTTCTCAGAGTGTGTATTCCCATGCAGGTTATTCTTACTGCGTGGACATAACCGCTCCAGATTTTCGGCAATATCTCAAAAACGCTACCACCTTTTGAAATGAAATTTTCACAGGTTAGTTTGATGGTATGTATCTACAACTATATAGGTTTGGAACAAACAATAGGCTCCAATTACCAAACGTGTATGATGCATTTAAAGGGACGGTATACATTTGGTAATTAAACTTACTTGGTACAGAGCACTGGAGAGCTGTTGATATTATAAAACCTGACGACACCCTTTGAAGTGATGCAGTTTTAGAGAAAGAGGTAGTTTTTCACCAAAACGTTTATATCTGAGAAAGGCTTCAGGCATGTAGCCTTTCTCAGGCATTTGAAAACACACATCGATGACCAATTGAGCACATAATTTTCACAGGCTAGTTATTGTCGTTGACAAATTACCAAAATTATACCCTGCCCTGAAAAACATTGGTAGAATAGAACAACAAGCAATGGCACCCATTTTTAAAATTGCTTGTTATTCTACCTAGATTTTTGTTCAAGGGACAATTCTGCGAGGGGCCGTATATAATTATAAACAAGCAATGGCACACATTTTTAAAATTGCTTGTTATTCCACCTATATTTTCTTCAAAGGACAAATCTCATTTTTAAAATTGCTTGTTATTCCACCTATATTTTCTTCAAAGGACAAATCTGCGATGGCCCTATATTATAACAAGCAATGGCACCCATTTTTAAAATTGCTTGTAATTCCACCTATATTTTCTTCAAAGGACAAATCTGCGATGGCCTCATATTATAACAAGCAATGGCACCCATTTTTAAAATTGCTTGTTATTCTACCTATATTTTTGTTCAAGGGACAATTCTGCGAGGGGCCGTATATAATTATAAACAAGCGATGGCACACATTTTTAAAATTGCTTGTTATTCCACCTATATTTTTGTTCAAAGGACAAATCTGCGATGGCCCTATATATAACAAGCAATGGCACCCATTTTTAAAATTGCTTGTTATTCCACCTATATTTTCTTCAAAGGACAAATCTGCGATGGCCCTATATTATAACAAGCAATGGCACCCATTTTTAAAATTGCTTGTAATTCCACCTATATTTTCTTCAAAGGACAAATCTGCGATGGCCCTATATTATAACAAGCAATGGCACCCATTTTTAAAATTGCTTGTTATTCCACCTATATTGTTTTTCAAGGGACAATTCTGCGATGGCCTTATAGCCAAGTATCTTTCGCATGGCATACTCTGATTGTGTGCCAAATTCAAGGCTTGTATCATCAAAAAACACAATTTTATCCCTCAAATATTTTACATGGCTGTATAGTCAGAGGGACGTCAGCGTCTAACATATTTTCTCGAACAGGGTTCCTCGTTACCTATTTAGTTATAATGTCTGACATGCTGAATGCTTTTAAGGTTCTGTAGGGAAAACAAATCTGGCGTGATTCCAACCCACTACCGGAACAGATATCGTCATAATGAAATTCGAAAACATACGTAAAATTGCTGCCCCGTATTTATATTTCCGTGGAAGATGGAGGCAAGATAAGTAAGAGTTCCACACACAACGTTCTTAAAGATGTGAGTATTATAAGATCGATCCACTTTATCCCAGTCCCTTATTGTATTGATGGAAATAATATATCTCACTGCGATTGGCACCATTTCCAACTTCTCCTCAAGTAAACTTTTCCCGTACATGTTTTTATGTTATCGATAATCAATTACTACGTCTGAAGAGTGCAGTTTCACGAAAAACCCCTTGGCCGTGTCAACCCCTTCACGGTTGAGTAAACAATCGATCGGATTCAAATGCGCTTGCTATCGATCAGTCATGGATTAACTAGCCCAAGTTCCAACTCCTAACGATTGGTAAGATGGCGTACGTGTTACATGAACTTCCTAACTATAACGATTGGTAAGATGGCGTGTTACATGAACTTCCTACGTGTAACGATTGGTAAGGTGGCGTATACGTGTTACATGAACTTCCTACTTATAACGATTGGTAAGATGGCGTGTTACAAGAACTTCCTACTTGTAACGATTGGTAAGATGGCGTACGTGTTACATGGGGTACGTTTTCGCGGTCGTAACAAATAACTGTTTCGGTTGAATTGGCCATCGGTTAACACTGGCCAATAACCGAAACGAAACAGTTATTGGTTACAGCCGCAAAAACGTACCCATGAACTTCCTACTTACAACGATTGGTAAGATGGTATACGTGTTACATGAACTTCCTACTTGTAACGTTTGGTAACATGGCGTATACGTGTTACATGAACTTCCTACTTGTAACGATTGGTAAGATGGCGTACGTGTTACATGAACTTCCTACTTGTAACGATTGGTAAGATGGTGTACGTGTTACATGAACTTCCTACTTGTAACGTTTGGTAACATGGCGTAAATGTGTTACATGAACTTCCTACTTGTAACGTTTGGTAACATGGCGTATACGTGTTACATGAACTTCCTACTTGTAACGATTGGTAAGATGGCGTACGTGTTACATGAACTTCCAACTTGTAACGAGTGGTAACATGGCGTATAAGTGTCACATAAAATTCCGACTTGTAACAATTAGTAACATGGAATACGTGTGACAGGATTTAGGAGCTTCGTGTGCGAAGATGTTCGTCTTACCCCTGAATGACCGAATCAAACGGTGACTGCTCTATATTCCGACACCCCTATGTTCTGACAACCTTATATTCCGAAAACCCTCTCGTAATTTGCATGCTAGGATTAGGGTTAGGGTTAGGTGTTAGGGTTAGGAATTGGAAAATACACTAGGGGTGTCGGAGTGGGGTGTCGGAACATAGGGGTGTCGGAACATGGGTGTGTATAACCAATCAAACAGGTGCCTGACAATAGATTTGTTTTAAATGGTGCTGAAATCTTGTGCCTGCTTCGATTCAGGTGAAAGTGAAGCCAAACTGAAGCTCGGAGCGAATTCAGTCTGGTTCCCCTTGTTTCTATAACGAGAGTCGGTATTTGTAATTGCTTTTTGCACAGAGACGGGAACGTGACAAGGATGGCAATTTGTATGCTTTCCGGTACTGCAGTGGTGACAACTAGTCCTTCGGCATGATTCAATAGCTTTAAGATCAATATCATGTTTTGTTTTTATACAAGACGTTAAAACAAGTAAAGGAAGAAATGCCGGGATGCACCGTATCCTGCTCGGAATGGATGACGGGGCTACTTTAAAAGCTAAAAACCATTAAGGCGGTAGAACGTAAGTGCAATAGGGTTAAAATCTGTCTAAGGACCGTTAAATTAAAAGTAGTTCTTTGTAGCACACGTGTCCGATATCTATGAATGCTACACGACCGTGTATTTTTAACATAGACCTTCTCATCTTGTGGATAGTGTTTAAGTCACCATGTGATATCTTACGGAGAGACACAGCGTTGTCTGTCAGCTTCCCCCGCGGTGCCGTGTCTTGCGTTTCTATACTCTACACGATTTTCTGTTATTGCAGCGCTGTCCTGCTTTATAAATATAATACCAAAATATATATCTTGATATTCTTCAAGATATCAAATCTATGTTAAAGGTATCGTACACGTTTGGTAATGACTCAAAACAAATATTAGCATAAAAACTTACTTGGTAACAAGCAACGGAGAGCTGTTGATAGTATAAAACATTGTAGGAAACGACTCCCTCTGAAGCAACGTAGTTTTTGAGAAAGAGGTAATTTCTCACTAAAATAATAAAAACTTCTTGCAAGAAGTTTTTATTCCTATCTGAAAGCACACAAATTTGAACAACAAGGGTGTTTTTTCTTTCATCATTTCTTGCAACTTTGATGACCAATTGAGCCCAAATCTTCACAGGCTTGTTATTTTATGCATATGTTGGGATACACCAAGTGAGAACACTGGTCTTTGACAATTTCCAAACGTGTTCAGTGCCTTAAATAAAACATCTTGATATTGTTCATCAATTGAATGATAATGAGAAATTGTTATAGGATAGATAATTATATACATTTAAAAACAAAATCTAAAAATAAAAAATAAAATCATGATTAAAACCTGGTTCGCGTGTTTTGTATTTTGAGAAATTGTTATAAGATAGATAATTATATACTTTACAAAAAAAATCAAAAAATCAAAAAGAAAATCATGATTAAAACCTCGTTCGCGTGTTTCGTATTTTGAGAAATCGTTATTAAATAGATAATTATATACATTAAAAAAAAAAAACATCAACAAGAAAATCATGCTAAAAACCTGGTTTGCGTGTTTCGTATTTGGTTGTTACTGAAAATAATTGATCAGCATCAATTAGCGTTTTACTGTTATTTTAAATTATATATTTGATTGATTATAGGTGAATTGATGGATGATCTAATATATAGCTTGCTTGTTTGTTTATTCCCTGACATTCGTGCGTGCCCCCATATTCTAGTACCGATTTTTATCATTGCTATAGCTTGTATGGATGTTGGTTTGATTAATAGTAAATATGTTATTTCCACGAATCATAGTCTTCGGATTGCTTGCAATGATCATAGAAAATTCCATCAACTGCGTGAACATATTCACTTCATGTGGAACACATCCCATTCTTTCCACACTGGCTAAATTATCCCAACGGCTGTTTGACGTGTGTCTTCGCCTCCCTCAAGAACAACAAAATAAGATGGCAAAGCTAAATCGAATCAACCTTTGAAGAGATATATGCACAATGTTTATGCCATACGAGGCAGCCCAGAGCTGCAAGATATCCTGGACAAATCATAGCGTATAATTATGCGTTGAGCCGCGGTAACCGATACAACAAGTTGTGGTTTGTTTTTTGCGCGGCGAGTGACCCACGCCTTAGTCCGGATAAAAAGAGACATCCGGGAAGATGTGCCGCTGGGTAGAAACAGACTGGGGTCGATCATGCAAGGGTACGACCTCGCACCCTGGGGATAAAATCAATACGTGAAGATTACACTTTGTTGTTTTTTCGTCTTCTAAATTGTAATTTTATTGGATTAACAAGAGCATACTTTATATTGGAAGGGGCGTGGCAATTCTTAAGCACTTCACACGATTCGCAGTTTTCGCATAATGGAGATCAGGGGGTCGAGGTGGGTGTGCGCGTGGGAAGGGGGTGGGGTAACCAACGTTAAGGGTAACATCTTGCTGAAACGCTTGCTGAAACCACAAATGCTTTGGAGTATTAAAAGGACACGTTGCTTTAGATTGAGCGCGTTGGGCTGTACAAAGCTTTTTGTTACGAAATGAATATGGTTGGAAAGATGTTTTACAAGTAGAATAATAATGATCCACACAAATATCCCTCGAAATTGTGTGGTTTTCCTTTTACTTCGTGAAATAACACGATCCACAAATTATTTAAAATTGCAGACGTATAAACCAAGCATGCACATTGCACAGTAACGAAAATCATTGCGAACAAATGATTGATTTTCATTTTTTGTTTATGTTCTCAAAACCTAAATTCAAAAGAAATCAGGTAGCTCCAAATTACATCACCGGAACACAATTTTATGTGAAAGCATCACAGAAGAAAAATCACAGTGCCAATAAACTCTGCATTAAAAGCATGTATTTATTTACGCTGTATATTACTGCACGTGATTTATACATGAAATAAAATTGGCCAAGCCCATTGACAGATGTAAATATTTTACTGGACTGATCTTTCTGAAGACAAAACTAGTTTCGAATTGATATACCAGTCTTGGAATAGATACTCTAGTTTATGCGTTTATAATGGCATTGTTGTTGGCGAACTAGTCTTGGAGGCAATAACAACGTAATGAAAAAAGAAGAAGAAGCAATGTAGGGTAAAACGCTATACACAAGGGAAGTAGAACACAACATAATTGATTCAACCAGAAGTGACATGAAGAACGTTTTCTTATGCGCGGAGTACCCTTACAAAAAATCCACAAATTATCAATGAAACAAGTTATATAACAAAACAACACGTTATATAACAAAACAGACTGAACAGCATTTCGATTGTTAATTTTATGCATAAATTATCGTAATATATGCGGGTAGGGAGTTGGATGGGGCGACCAGGAAAGGCAGTAAATTTCCCGACCTCTATATTCTTAAAATGAGTGGCTCTTTTGGGCAGCTTTATAGCGCGCGCTGCAACCTCAGGGTCCATCCATGGGTTTTTACGCTGATCGGATGTGGCACAATCGTGACATCGCGTGTTTACCGTGGACCGTACCGAGATATAGTTGGTATCCCCCCCGTGTTCGCGATCGCAACCGGTCCCCAATCTCCCATGCGGCCCTGGCAAATCTGTTTATTTTCTTGATATACAAGTACCCCCCCCCCCCACCCCCGATCCGCAATCTTATACACTTGATGGATATTTTGATACAAAGCTAGTATGATTATGTACAGATATTGTATGTAGGAATCCCATTAACTGATGACATTCCCGGGTTGGGGTATTTTATTGACCAATTTGATTTGATTTGATTTGATTTGCGTGTCCTTCACCGGCATTGAGCCTGCCTCTAAAGCTTCGTGTATGAGATTTCTGCATCTAGAGACTATATAAAAAGTATACAAATTGAGGGATATACTAATGGCATTCTACATAGAGTGACGTCATCAAGCCCACTCCACGCAATGATGGGGGCGTGTGAGAGAGAAATATGGGGGGGGGGTGTTTTAGGATCACCAAACGGTGTTAGTTTTAGATTCATTAAGAGTAATAAACAAGAAGGAAGTCTTTGGTCCAAGCCCTGCTTTAGTTGTGCGACCATTTAGACCAAGATGTCGTAGAAAATTGAGTATGCGAACTCTACATAGCTGTACTAATTTCTACATCATGCACTTAAGAAGGTCACGGTCATCCATAACAGTTTTAGCCATGAACGCGGTTGAATAATAACATGTACACTTGATATGACTTTCCATCCAAAAGTGACACTCTGTAAAACAATATTGTTGAGAACAATAATTTAATAAAATACTGCTTTAGGGTCAAAACGATGTTTTTGCATAAAATAATTTACATGTATCGACGGAAAAAACACCCACCCAGTTACAATACCCCCAAAACATAAAATGGATGCCGGTTTAGTATTTGTGCCAGCACAACTTCCTTTCGTCTGGAAAAAAATACCTGTTTTTTCTTCTTCTTAAAGTAACACATACGCACACACCAATTGCCCTTAAGTATCAACGATCAACAACAAACGACATGGAGCGTGTCCGCTAGGACATTGCTACAGTTGTGATAAGGCATCGATTTGAAGTAGATGAGGCTGGTCAGTCAATTTGTAAAATCTTTCTGCCACCACACGAGCATTTTCACCACTGTCCCTAGGCCAGCAACAAGGGGAGAGAAAAAACCCCTTCCCTCCAATCGTCGCCACCGAGCGATCATCGATTAAACGTAATTAGTTTCCAAGCTTCTTTTCTTGATGAACCAAGGCGCAACTTGAAGCAGGGTTGTCAGAACGGGCTCAATGTGGCCAACTTGACAGAAATCCACAGGGTGAATAGGTATCTGTGACCAAATAAAAAAAAGTCCCTCTTAAATTTAGCAGAGAAGGTATGTATACTAAAGGTCTATATATAACTCAACAAAATGCCACGGGAGAATTCACTCTGAAAGAACGGACTAGTTTCAGAAAAAGAAATGAAGTCTGTGCAGGTGCCAGTCTACTAATTTAGTAGAGGGTCAGTCTGATCTAGGAACCGGGTTAATAGAGGGCGTTTATAGACTGAGTAAGAATACAGGGAACTAGGTCGAGATCAATTGACATCAGTGGGGCTGACCCAATTTCTTGGTTTCAGAGATTTATATTTTCTTTAACGTGTCACTTACGGAGCAGGAAGTTTTCACATTGTGTGTATAAAAAGCCAAATAACAGTGTGTGACAGTTTTACATCCATAAAAAGAAATCCGTTTCCACATTAGTTTCTCAACGAACACTTAATTTCAAGTGGGTAGAAAATTAAGACAGGTATAGCAGAGAGACAGAGAGGGAGAGAGAGAGGGGGATGGGATTGAGAGAGTGGCGAGAGCGCCAGGGCTGGACACGGACTAGTAGAGAAACAAGATCAGGAAACTGCCTGGTTTACGCTGACAGTGCACTAGGGTAAGGGACTATTTTCAGAGTGTTAGAAAGCATCCGGGGGGAAAAGTCATCATCGAAAACAAGTAAAGGAAAAGCGAATGTCTTAAAACATTATACCCACGCATTGGTATACGCGACTACACCACTATAGCTCCCCCAAGATCAACATTCTAAATGCACGCCTGTGTAAAGGATAGCGGGTGACATTTTCGCTCCGAAGTTCGACCTTTCCCTCGTTTGACCTTTTCCTTCGTTCGACGCAAGAGGACAACACATCCAATCAACAAAGGACTCCAAACCATCAGGTTGTGTTGGGATTTAAGATGACCCCCAAAACGCGAGGAGTGAGCCACGTTGATGAACTGAAAACAGCAGGGGAATCAAATATCTGCTATAGTAGCATCTTATTATAGATAAATAAAGCTCTAACTAACTAAAGCCTTAGAAACAACAAACCTCAATTTATCAGCAGTAGTACTGCCTCGCTGTATGATTTAATTTAATTTGAAGACTGTGGGTCAATTGATTAAGTCGACCGCTTCGTTTAGAGGCCGCTAAGTAGGACATAGTCACGTGATTTTAACTTCGAGGCGGACCCCCCAAACTGAGCAAGGTTACATTTCCATAATGAATTGGTTGTGGAGATCCTCAGTGGCAAATTATTATTAGTGAAGGCTATAGATTGTTATATTTACCTTGAAGTTTTATCGACCTTTTTTTTTAAACCAGTCCCTAGCCAACATTTCCGTCGTTAACACATGAAAGTAAATACCTTATACAAGGTGAAGGCAATGTAAAAAAAAAGTAAGTCCTTGCACCACGATAGATCTTTAAAGGCACTGAACACGTTTGGAAATAGTCAAAGACCAGTGTTCTCACTTGGTGTATCCCAACATATGCATAAAATAACAAGCCTGTGAAAATTTGGGCTCAATTGGTCACCGAAGTTGCAAGAAAATGATGAAAGAAAAAACACCCTTGTTGTACAAATTTGTGTGCTTTCAGATAGGAATAACAACTTCTTGCAAGAAGTTTTTATTATTTTAGTGAGAAATTATTTCTCAAAAACTACGTTACTTCAGAGGGAGTCGTTTCGTACAATGTTTTATACTATCAACAGCTCTCCGTTGCTTGTTACCAGGTAAGTTTTTATGCTAATATTTGTTTTGAGTCATTACCAAACGTGTACGATACCTTTAAAGGTGCCAAACCGTCGGACTTTCCTTGACAAAAGACACGACACGAAAACCCAACCTTTGAACCGCTCTAAGGAACTGCATCAAAAATAAAAGAGCTCTGTTTGTGACCCCCACATGGGATCAAATCGGAGGTTCGTTCGTCCAACCCAACTTTCGGCAGCCTTTGCTTCTTCACAAGTTAAACAATATATGGCCGAAGGTTGCAATCTGATGCGTTGAATTATTTAGGAAATGAGATTGGATCGTTAATAATCCCATCTAGTGAACTAAAATGACTTTTTAACAACTTTTGGGAGTTTCAGCACTAGGTGTTGATATCACAGTATGAAAATGAATTAATGAAAACAAATAATTGAAAGTTCCGAACTTTAAAAACAAACTTATACATTTTTGATTGATAACTGATGAAATAAGGCCATTGTAAACAGAAAATTCATCTCCCATGGAAACTAAGCATTATGGTTAACGAGCAAACAAACGCCCGATTTGAGTTATTTTAGTCTTTGAGTAAGTTGATATTTGCCTTAAATTTCAAGTCACGTAGTGATGTGAAGGAGTAATTGTACGTTCACCCCTGTGTTTTTGTTTTTAATTAGTCCCGCTCGGGCCGGAATTTGATTTGATTTTCGTTCACCGACAGATCGCAGGTTCACTCAGTCGTTCTCGGGTCTTCCTGTCACACCAAAAAAAAACCAATACTCAAACTGCACTTGGTCGTCATTCAAAACTCAAGGATTTGAATGTATGTACAGTCCTACGGGCTGCTTTGTTGGGATGAGGTGGAGGAGGGGGGGGGGGTGGATGCGAAATGATAATAATTGCACTTCGTCGTGTAGTCTTCACCTCGAGGCATAACATAGGGACAATGCTACGGGCGCGGAAGTGTGTATGCGTAGGAAAACATAAACCACATAGGGGATGTAGGCCACTGTGATATTTCATATAGAGTCTTGAGGTACAGGCCTTCACTTGGAAGGAACTCTCCGAGTTGATCTGGCCTTTTCTAAGATGATGACTCCACGGAAGGGATTAGGCTCGTGATGTACGGAGTGATGCTGCATTACCTGTGGGTGCAACAATCGTGTTGTGATTTCACACCAGGATGGCTTGTATTTCGCCAAAGGTGTTTTTATTTCATTTTTTTCTTTTTTCTTTTTTTTCTTCTTTTTCTTCCCCCCTTCTCTTCATCCGGATCTGGCACTGGCAAAATCCATGGTAAATTGGATGAAGTGACTTGGATAATCTATAGGCCGTCTTGGTCACCCACTTATCTGGGCAGCTGCGCTACTTACTAAAAAGGTCAGGTCGGTCAGGGATGTTAGCACTGCTTACCGACAGGGGATAAGAAGGAAAAAACCCATCGCCGGTCCAGTGTTGTACAACCTCTCATAAGATCCTCAGCTGCAGAATCGCTCTTTACACTTGCAAAATATTCCACAAATATTTGTCCTAAAAGGTTTTATTGGTACTTTACCGCGAGGACCTTCTAACTGCCTTCATCACAATTTCCCAAGCAGGCTTCCGGGGAATCATAATATTGTTGACTTTTCCAATCTAACCTCACGAGCAAATTGGCATGCTATCTTATTACTTTATAATACATAAATATGCCCTATTGTTATTCTTCCCGAAATGGATGCAATAAGCAATTTAAGACAAATCGATTTTCTTTTTAAAGCGCGGAAAAAAGAGCAAATATTTGAACTTATAACAGCCTCAAATAACATTCAGAGAGAAAAGAAATATAGATATCTAAAACCATCCGAATGGTACACATGGGGTCGTCTTGTGCCAGAATGTTGTCCCGAAGGCACTGAGATTGTCCGGTTATTTTCCATGAGCCTTGCTTAAGAAAATAAAAATGATCTGATGAGGAATTTCCCCCCGATAACCACACAGAGCACCCCCATTATAACATTGCGAATTATTCCAGCCGGCTCTTCTCCGGATCTTCTCACATCTTCCAAAACAAACCATGCACAGTTCAAATTAAAGTAAACATGTTTTTTCTCCAACATGCCGTGCCTCACGCGCATTTTCGAAGAAAGCACGTGAAACTATCACATAATTGGAAACAGAACCTGATAAACATACCGCCCAACGGTTGATCATGTAAAAATGGTAAAGACAATTTTGTTGTTGGTGTCACGGCCATTGCTACTGTGGCAATTTTAGGAAGGCCTGCTGAACGCGCGCACCAGCTAACTCGAAACCGATACATTTTTTCGAGCACGTGCACTAGTATCCAGCAACAAGTTCAGGCAATAGAATTCGTTGGTTGACGAACCAGGAGCATGCTTTTATCCGCGCTATTTTGGTGATACTACTGCGACAGCGTTAAGACAGACTTTCTTGCAAATAAGATTCAAAGACGGTCGGTTAGGAAATTAAAGTAGCATTCAAATGTTGCGGAATGCAGGCGTGAAGATGTATTTGTAGTCGCTGCTTGAAAAGACTCGCTTTGTACTTTCCTAATTTTGATATGGTTTTTGCAAGGGAGTTGTTTACTGAATTCGACTATATCCCTTTTTTCTTCCTTTACCCCCAACAGTCATTTTGTTTATGAAAAAAAGTTGTTTTGTTTAAAAAAATGGCGCACGAAAGAAACCCAAGACATTCACAGATAGATTTGAGGCCTGTTTCCATTGATCGAACCAAGGGATGCGTGCAGGCTCCGTGGGTCTTCCGCGTCAAGATTATTCAAATTACTCCATTAAGATCTCGTTGAAGTAAAACTGTTTCAAACGCCTCGGCTCAAAGAAGAACAGTATACTGACGCCCTTGAAAATATGTAGAAGATCTTCGTTCCACGAAAACACCGAGCGTTCTGAATGTAGGCCCTAACACAGTCAATGATAGAAAACACACCCAAAGGCACCGGGCGGTGAGATGGACTAAAAGGGCTTTCTTCGCTCGGTAGATCTTTCAGAAAAAAACAGGACAAACGCAGCAGGGTTGAGGGGGGACTTTGATTGTGGGCATTGTACTGGTTCTTTTTTTCTTCTTCTTTCTTATTCCTGTCGGCATCGGCCTTCAAAGGAATGTCGGCTGCGATGAGTTTTTTTTTCCACCTTGGGATTATTTGCAATCGAGGTTCCAGATTACATAAACATAGGGTTCTCTCTGATTCGGATATACGACTTTGCCCGGAATTCAGAATTGAATCGGATTGCTCCCCTAACTTAACCATCAGCAATTCTCCACATGCTGAGAATTTACAAGTGATGATTTTTTTTCATTGCCGGAAGGGGATAGAGGGAGAGAGAGAGAGAGGGGGGGGGGGGGAGAGAAGAGAGAGAGAAAATAGTTAGGGTGGCTCAAAAATGCCACTACGGTGTTGGATAGCAAAAGGTTATGATGGATTTACAACCTGTATACACAAATGGCAATCGCGTCGTAGAACCATTATGATTACGGAATGTTATTTTGGCACAGTTGGTTATCCGTAATTAAATCCCATCTTATATTCAAATCTTGTCAGTGTCTCCACTTTGTTATGATGATGATGATGATGATGATGATAATGATTGCATTACTCCAGATGTACTATAGGTTGCTATTGGAGGGTACTTTCGCAAGAGTACCAAGTAGGGTTTGCTCTTCGGTTTCGGCTTTGTCTATCCTCGGCTTGGATCAAGGGTTTGGGTAAGTCTAGGTACTTCATTCCCTTGGTCATGTATTGGTCATTCCCTTAATCATCATATACAAAATAAAACATGTACACAGCTTTAAAGGGTCTGTATACGTTTGGTATAATGAGTCTGAAAATTAATGGCAATAACAACTTACGTAAGAAGTACAACAGCTTTCTATGGATAGTATAGTGCATTTTGAGAAACTTTGCAGTTAGAAGTACTGCGGTTATGAAAAAAGATATCACTTTTTATCCCCAACAATTTTAATCTGAGAATCGTTACTGACAGTAACGTTTCTCAGATTTTGTATTCCAATTGCAGATTATTCTTCCTGCGTGGACATAACCGCTCCAGATTTTAGGCAATATCTCAAAAACGCTACACCTTTTGAAATGAATTTTTCACAGGTCAGTTTAAAGGAAGCCTATACAGCTACAACTTTATAGGATTGAAACAAACAGTGGGTTCCAATTACCAAACGTGTACAATCCCTTTAAAGATGATGACGATGATGTGCATGACTCCATCAGTACCATTTGTTGCTATTTGAGGGTTTTTTCTCGCAAGAGTATAGGATTAGCTCTTTGGTTTCGGCTTTGTCTTATTCGGATTGGATCTTAGGTTTAGGAAAGTCGTTTTACCCCAGGGCTCTTCGATCATGTCATCTCGGGCCATGTTCTTACATTTCCGCGAATTTTCGAAACAGCATTGTTTAATCGCACTCTCATTATTCGACCCAATGTTATGTAATCCACCTTTCCTGCTGATCCTCGATACAATTCTTGGAGGAGATTGCTGCATTTTTGTAATAAGGGAATAAAAGAGTGGCGACGAGTTCTTAAACGGCCGTTTAAGAACGAGTCCCTACTCTTTTATTCCCAATCATAAATGCCCTTTTGTTAAAAAGCGAAACAAATTACAAGTAGGCCTATAGACAATCTGTGACAATCTGTTTGAATTGTTTAGCGAATTTTCGAAGTTTGTACAGTTCAAAAACTTTTGTAAAATTCTGTTTTGTGCGCATTGGTTTGTGTGTACGCGCGTGTACAAAAAGATTATGCGCGGGTAGCTATGTACTGCGTTCCGCGTAAGTAAATTGGCGTAAATGAGCGTGCGCGCCCAACACGCGAAACACCCCACGTGACGTGCTCTCCACCAATAGGAATAGCGAAACTGTCTGGGGTATTATGAATAATACTCAATAATGATGTGGTGTTTATGTTTAATTGATGAAGTTGTTCTGGCTTTACCACGTAATCTGCGAGGACTTCAGGTGCGTTGCTCTTTAGAAACGTAGTAATAAGCGCAGTGTAGTGTTATTAAAAGCCACTCTTGGTAAGTGGCTACAGAAGAAAAAACTAAGAAGAAAATAACTCAGGGGACCTGAAGGTTGGAATTGATATTCCTCTTAAAACAATCTAGATTGTAGGATGGAGGGAAAAGTTAATCAGGAAAGGAGTTCCTATAGGAGATGCAGAACGTGGAATAAAACGGTTATCATAAACATCAAACGATCTACACAAGGTTCGGATGACATGACCACAAAGACAGAAAATAATGTTGCATTATTATAGGGTCGTAGGTTCAGGCCCCACCTGGGATGCCTGTGGAAGTTCCCCTCGGGCTGGACTCCTAAAGCATTGGCTATAATGCAGTCCTTATCATGCACCATCGTAAGGATACCCAACCCCCCTCTCCATAAATAAGCATGAATTGCTCGGAATTATTAAACACAGAGTTAATGAAAGGGTAATGCGTTTTAAATTCAATCTCGACATCAAATCAGTGTGTATAAAACAATAGCGAAGGCCCCAGGTAGTCCTACTGGGAAGATTGCTATCCCTTTTATATGCAATTATCCAATACAATTGGATGGTCGACATTCCCTGTTATTGGATAGGAAGATTTTCAGATGTTTTTGTTTTCCTTCTACCACACACCACAAAAATTCACCCAGCCATAATGTTGGTGAGTTCAATCTCCGTTGTCTTTGCACAGCAAGATATGAAACGGTTGAGGAAAGAAAGTTTAAATCTCTCGCAAGTGCGACGTCTCTCTCTCTCTTGGCCTGACGCCTTCGAGCTGAAGCTAAAACAAAAAGTAAAGCAAATCTCTTCAACTGAAAAATTCAATAATGTTTTGCGTGTCCAGTAAGTATAAAAACATTTGATGTACGCCTCTCAGTCAAGTCTACAAAGCGTCTTGAATGCACGACCTATATTTAGATTAAAAAAAACCGCGCACCTTAAACTTGCCGTTTTAATCAGAAAAACACAATTTTCTTTAGATTGAGGGGCATGCACAAACAAATTTTTGATGTCATTTTCTTAGCGTCTACATTCTTAGTAAAATGATTCTGTAAAAGTGATGAGATTGGAGCACACGTTTACAATACACATGAGCACTTTAAACTTGGCAGACAGATTTCACATGCTTCGATACGTGCTTTATAGCAGAAAGAGGAATACCAACTAAAAAATTGAATTTATAGTCGCTTACACTCTACCCCCGGTCACAATATTGACCCAGATTCCAGGTTCCGGGGGGGGGGCCTGACCAATTCCCGGTTCAGGCTGACCCGGAAAGTGGTTAAAAATATAATTTTTATCTCGGATTCTGCGTCATTTTGACCCTTTTCTGGGTCACTTTTGATACAGATTCCGGTTCATATACTAGAAATTGATATTATTACAGGATTGGTAGAGCTGACAAAATAGTCGCAGACAGTAGGCCTATTCATGTTTTGTGTGATCAACCGTATACATGAAATAACAAACCTGTAAATGATTTGCGGTTAATCCGTTGTGTGAGTCAGGAAAAAATTGTGAAAAACCATTCACATTTTTCACCATGAAAACACATTGTCCTTAATTTTGTTGTAACTACCGAAATCAGCTGTTGCGGTTTTTTAGATACAGTTTTCTCGGATATGACTTCATTTCAGAGGGAAATATTTCACAGAAAAAGGGTTTTAGTATAAACTTCATAATCAGATAAGCTTTTAGACAACTAATTTTTTGTTTGTTTATCCCTACCATTTCTATTTAATACCTTTAACCGTTATTAATAATTTAAAGCTATTTTTTATGTCCAACCGATTAACGTAGCATTACACCTATAGTGCATGTAATCATTAACTGTAAATAGTTAAAGGCATCGTACACGTTTGGAAATTGTCAAAGACCAGTGTTCTCACTTGGTGTATCCCAACATATGCATAAAATAACAATCCTGTGAAAATTTGGGCTCAATTGGTCATCGAAAGTGCAAGAATGATGAAAGAAAAAACACCCTTGTTGTACAAATTTGTGTGCTTTTATATAGGAATAAAAACTTCTTGCAAGAAGTTGTTATTATTTTAGTGAGAAATTACCTCTTTCTCAAAAACTACGTTACTTCAGAGGGAGTCGTTTCCTACAATGTTTTATACTATCAACAGCTCTCCGTTGCTTGTTAACAAGTTAGTTTTATGCTAATATTTTTGTTGAGTCATTACCAAACGTGTACGATGCCTTTAACCATTTTGTAATGAACCCCAAATTGTTCATTTCAATCAATCCACCTGTTTGCAGGTTTCCAGAAATAACTCCAGACTCATTTCACCTCCGACATTTTCACCTGTTGTCAGAGGCAATGCTATGTAATTAAACAACGAGGAATAAGTTATAACTTATATTAAATTATCATATCTTTTCCCCATTATTATTTCCGCTATCGCACAGCCCTAAAAATATAATATTGTATTAATTTTCTGTAGATTACTTGTGGATATAAATATGGGAAGTATGGTGTGTTGACTTTAAGATTAAAGACACGGCGATGCAAACACAGGGCGGCTAAAACAATTAATAAATTAATGTTGTAAAATACGGTAAAAAAATTGCTTTAATCCCCCCAAAAAACACTTTTACTGACTTTGTTATTGGACACATTATGCGTATTAGAACTACACAAAGACAAAACTAAAACGTCTACACCAAAATTTACATCCATACAACTACAGTTAAAGGGTTTGTATACGTTTGGTAATGACTCTGAAAGTTTGGCAATACAAACTTACTTGGTAAGAAGTACAGCAGCTTTGGATAGTATAATGCATTTTGAGAAACTTTTCACTTAGAAGTACTGCGGTTATGGAGAAAGATATCACTTTTTATCCCCAACAATTTTAATCTGAGAAGCGTTACTGACAGTAACGTTTCTCAGATTGTGTATTCCATATGCAGATTATTCTTCCTGTGTGGACATAACCGCTCCAGATTTTCGGCAATACCTCAAACACACTACGTCCTTTTGAAATGAAATTTTCACAGGTTATTTTTATGGTATAAATCTACAACTATGTAGAATTGAAACAAACAGTGGGTTCGCATTTCCAAACGTATACAATCTCTTTAATAAACACAGAGAAACATAGTTTGTTAATAAATAGAGCACAATGTCATCGCAATTAAAGATATTATACAGGATTGGTTAGGAAAAAACAATTAATTGATTATTACTATTACTCTGAAAGCTTACTGATTTTGAAGGTCATATTAGAAATAAATAAAACATCCTGTGAAATATTTCCCTTTGATATAAAGTAATGAGAAAACTGTATCCGAAAACTTAAAAAACGCACCAGCTGATTTGGGTAGGGACAATGTGTTCACGTGCTGAAAATAATTATGCATGTTTTTCACTGTTTTCTCCTGATTCACACAACGGATTAAGCAGGTTTTTTATTTCATGTATGTGGTTGATCACACAAAACATGACCACTGCCTGCGACTATTTTGTCAGCTCTACCAATCCTTTAATTTAGCTCTACCAATCCTTTAAGTAGTTAAATAATTAAAAAAAGTAAAGTAAACAAAAAGTTTTTTAATTTCAATGCATAACATAAAATGCACTCTGGACTGATAAACAAAAACTGCTCACAGAACTTATCACTCCCACTGATTACGTTTATTTTCCTTCCCGAATTAATGTGTACGAGTACAGCTCCACTTATCGCATCAAGAACTCCCGTAATTGGGTTATCTATAGCTAATTAAACCAACAAACTGTGCAGAGATATAGATAGGAAAATATCCACCCGTGAAACAGGATTTTTCCCCCCTTTTTTATTTTCAGCTTCTCTTTATTTGTTGAGCTACCCAAGCCGTGAGGTTCACAATTTGCGAGAAGAACTGTGTATCACCTGCCCCCTAAACGAATCACAGCCCGGTGCCCGGGTTTTCAAGTTCACCAATTTCTAGTCTCAGTTATTCCGTTTGAAGTTGGAGATTGGGTTGTGTATGGTGAAGGGAAGGCAGTGAGTTTGATTTGGTTAGGCGGGCAGGAATCTACCCGGTCCAAGGAACATGATATTCTTGCTGGCACATCCACACAACAAACAAGTGAGCTCAGCTCTAAAAAGAGGAAAACGTCCATTACGGGACTCTTTCCCAGCCAGAAGAGGAAAATGACAGCTACGTGATATCCATTATGTTTTTATAACCAAACTGCCAAGCATGCGTTGACGATTGGGGAATTTGACTTAATTTGTTTAAAGGACTCAGTTTATATTAATTTGCTTTCTTGTTTTCACTTAATCCTCCCTCATAATCTCCCCACTAATGGCTAACACGAACGACTATTTTTCTTTTTTAAAATTATTATTCGTCATTTATTTTCCTTGTCCCTATTTCTGTCCATGTTATGGTCAGAACGTATCTTGTGTTAAGCTGTTATAACTTTAAGTTAAAGTTAGACAAACACAAATTATATGATTATACAAGACAGAAAGACAAATCAACAAATTAAAATTTATGGGACAGAAGTGGTTGATCAACTTATTTTCAGAATGGTGGAAATATATCTGTACATCAATTATCTGTTAATGTTTTTATTTTGAAGTGATCCAGGAGTTGTTGTTTGCCCAACTTAAAGGCAGTGTACACGTTTGGTAATTACTCAAAATATATATTAGCATAAAAACTTACTTGGTAACGAGCAACGGAGAGCTGTTGATAGTATAAAACATTGTGAGAAACGATTCCCTCTGAAGTAATGTAGTTTTTGAGAAAGAGGTAATTTCTCACTAAAATAAAAAAAAGACTTCAGGCCTGAAGCCTTTTATTCCTATCTGAAAGCACACAAATTTGTACAACAAGGGTGTTTTTTCTGTCATAATTTTCTTGCAACTTTGATGACCAATTGAGCCCAAATTTTCACAGGATTGTTATTTTATGCATAATGTTGGGATACACCAAGTGAGAATACTGGTGTTTGACAACTACCAAACGTGTTCAGTGCCTCTAAAAGCCTTCTGTAGACATTTTAACACTATGTGACTTTTGACATTTAATTTTACGACAAACCAACACGGACCGACAAGCCAAAGATTTTATTATTAAAACAATTAGATTATAATAATTTATTATCATTAGATAACTATTAAACAAAGTTACAAAATACCTCCGAATTCAACAAAGGTATCAAACCAATTCATCGGTTGTTTTATGTAACAAAAAGTGATGAATAAAAAAAAGCATTTTAATTGTATTGTCTTTCTAAAATCCACAAATTGAAAATAAATTGACAAATAAAACAGTATCACAATGAACGCCAATCTAAAACTGGCAAATCCAATACATCGGTTGTTTTATGTAACAAAAAGTGATGAATAAAAAAAAAGCATTTTAATTGTATTGTCTTTCTAAAATCCACAAATTGAAAATACATTTGCAAATAAAACAGCATCACAATAAACGCCAATCTAAAACTGGCAAACCCAATACATCGGTTGTTTTATGTATCAAAAAGTGACAAATAAATAAAAGCATTTTAATTGTATTATCTTTCTAAAATCCACAAATTGAAAATAAATTTGCAAATAAAACAGTATCACAATTGAACGCCAATCTAAAACTGTACACTTTGTCACCACTCCGTCGAAAGATATTGATGACATCATGTGCCCAAGAGTAATTGGATTCCATAAGCAACACGCTCTTCATTTCCCCTCGAAAACAAAGATTGTAACCAGACCCTCTGGAAAACAAAACAAATTCAGAGAATTTCAAAAAGAAGATCCTTTTTTCTCATCGACAACATCACCACCAATAACGCGAGCCATTTGGACTACTTTATAAAACCTGCATTAGACTGTAAACTGACTCCATCAAACGAGCTTAGTAAAAAAAAAAAAAAAGCTCCTAAATAAATATCTATTTCATTCTGCTCCACTAAAAAGGATGTCTATTTTAGGGTAGTTGGGAGTATCTTTTTGTGTGTGCAGACGTATTTTATCCAGCGGTATAACGATGCAATATTCCGGTGTAAAGTGTTACAGTCCCTGCGGCTAATCACCTTGCGCACTGATATTTCGATCCAGTATTGGTACCGGCTCGTAGAGCCCCACCTGCCCAAACGACCAGATTAAATGTCCACCACTTACGTCATGGCTTGTCCACTGTCCACTGGAGTCAGTTACAACGGCATAAAACTCTCTGCTCCCTCTCACTCTCTACCTCGCCAAGGTGGGATTGCTCTAGCTCTCTTCCTTTTCTCTAAAAATCCCGTGAGATTTATGACTCCCTAATGTACGAATTAAAGGCATAACTTCTGGGTCCGTTGACAGTTCCAATTTGATGTGCCAGCGATCAGGACAATTTGTCAGCTTTTGACGACATCTGTTTGTGGTATTTGTGTGTATCATCAAAGATACACTGAACATTTATTTTATTTATTTATTTATTTATTTATTTATTTATTTATTTATTTACATATATATATATTTTTTTGGGGGGTAATGTTTGGAGTTCCGCAGGGAAAGGAAGAAGGTTGATTTATTCACTGTGAAGTTTGTTTAAAATACATGAAAATCTGTTCATTTTGCAGTTCACACCAATGTTCCGTTTAGTACAGTCAATATATTTTGTACGTGTTTTTGTGTTCTCGAAGTGTGATCTTTGATAAGCTATTGATAACATTCTTCAGTTTAGCAGCCTAACTTAACGGCTAACGATCTGTCACATAACTGGAATAGTTTTATCGCTACCCGCAGGGATCCCTCTGCTGGGAAGATCACCGACCATTTTCGTCTCTTTACAAGTTAATTGTTTGTAAATTACCCGTGCAGACACGGAGTCTGACATGAGCCTAAAGGTGTCAATGTTACGGATGAAAGAGGTCGACGACTGATTAAGAGACTAGCGGCCGGGGCAAATTTCATAATTCTGTCTTTGATAATACACTCTTTATACAAGTGGGAGCAAATTGGCGCCAATGAGCAAGAAAAGGGGGGAAACAAGGGGGGGGGTATTTTAGATTTGCATACGGTCGTTTGTAGTTTAAATACAAGCCACTTGCTCATGATTTTGGTTTACTATTAAATGATGGGAACCAGCTGAGGTGAGTGACATTGATGTATTTAAGCCCGGGAACCAGCGTCAGATAGGCAGACAGACAGACATACACTTTATGTTATAATAAAACGGCCTGTCACTTGATTTGTAAAAAGCGCACTTTTCTTTAGAGTTAGAAAGGCGTCAGACTAGATATTCAAAATGCCAACACCGAATATTCGGATGCCAAAACAGATGGTCATTTTTTGCTGTATTGAAATACTCTGAGCCAGCGCCACATTATATGCCAGACGTTTTCCCAGCTACGAAGTAAATTTGTACAATGAAGTTATTGTACCGAGTGGGCAGACACCTCGGCTGCACATTACACGCACAGAAGTAATGTATTCCCACAACACGACACTGCGTATAGCATAGCAGGGTTGCCCTGACGTCACCGCACCGAGTTAACGTATCAACGCAGGGGACACGACCCAACGGGGGCAAGAGTGCTTTTTAGCTTTTAGCAGCCGCTGCAGTTCAGCTCATGAAAGTTCCATTCTTTTTTTGTTGCATGCTAATGTGTAATCAACCCCGTACTTCAAATACTCTAACGGCACTTTAGCTCGGCGCAAAACTGACACATTCATGGACTGTTGTATACTTATTTGCAAACTGCACCGGGCCACCCAACCCCGCATGAATGTGTGAAGTCATATGCAAAACATGTTTAATGTAATCACTCTACAAGGGAAATATTACACATAGCAAGGTCGTCTGGAGTATTAATGAAACATATTGTTATGAGTTGGTGAGATTTAAACTTGAAACACATACAGATTGTCCTTGATATGTATTGCAAATGATGGGGGGAAAACAAATAACTGTCCGATTATTAATCTGAAAGCTTATTTTGATGAATTTTAAAAATAGCTACGAGGAATATGTCTATCTGAAGTAGTGCCGTGGGCGAGGCGAGGCCCCCAAAACAATCAGTTCTCATCTCGAGTTTGCGAATCAAAACAACCGCACGATGAACAACTTCCCTAACAAAACACCACTGGTACTTGCTATTCAGTATTTTGTCGAAAACCACCTGACTGGTTTAGTTTAATGTAGGCCTACATGTTGGTTAGTGTGTGTTAACTGTAGAAGGTTGGCATGAAATTTAGCCTTCAGGTAAAATGATAGATTATACCAGAAAGGATGGATCAAAATGTTGCTTCATTATGTTGTTGTCTTTAGCTTGATTTGTTTTTCTTTTATATAATGAAACATATATAAATGATACTGGGTAATTATTATTTTTGCCATTGTTTTGTTATTCAAAACTCAAATCATCGACCGTATTTCCTTCAAGATTCTCCATCTTGTTTTTCAATCTCTACATTGCACTTCACCGATCTACATTTACCGACATCATCTCAATATTACCACACAGCAACAACTCTTTGTTCTACAACATCTCTCCAAATTGTCCGTTTTCCAGAACCCATCGTTCTTGGGGAGACCGCTCTTTCTTTCGTGCTGCACCTGCTGAACTCTGGAACAATCTTCCTCAACACTTGCGCGCCAACTATAGAATCCCTGTCAACTTTTAAACCGTCACTCAAAACTCATCTTTTCTGTACTCGTTATTCTGTTTAATTTTTTATATTTTATTTAAAGGGCCTGTATACGTTTGTTAATGACTCTGAACATTAATGGCAATACAAATTTACTTGGTAAGAAGTACAGCAGCTTTGGATAGTATAGTGCATTTTGAGAAACTTTTCACTTCGAAGTACAGCGGTTATGGAAAAATATATCACTTTTTATTCCCCAAAATTTGAATCTGAGAAGCGTTACTGACAGTAATGTTTATCAGACTGTGTATTCCAATCGCAGATGGTTCTCCCTGTGTGGGCATAACCGCTCCAGATTTGTGGCAATATCTCAAAAACGCTACCACCTTTTGAAATGACATTTTCACAGGTTAGTTTTATGGTATATATCTACATGGAAGGCACTACATGGATCTGCACCACCCTACATTCAGAACCTGCTGAGAGAGTACACACCGTCCCGGAATTAACGTTCATCTTCCCAACACTTGCTAGACTGCCCTCGGACCAAAGCTTCATATGGAGACAGAACATTTTCATTTACCGCACCCCACTATGAAACATGTTGCCTCTTAACATTCGAACCTCTCCCACCACAGATGTCTTTTGTTCTAAACTCAAGACATTTCTATTTAATTTATCATACCAATAACCTTTGCACCAGCACCCCGCTTATTGTTTGTCCCGGTGAGAATTAATTAAGCGCCTCGGAATAGTTTTACTAGATAGACGACGCTATACAAATGCTGGACAAGTAAAGTTAAGTAACCATATTGAAACAAACAGTGGGTTCCAATTACCAAACGTTTACACTCCCTTTAATGCGACATGAGCGTCATTCCTGACGGATACCGGCGCTTTTCAAGTGCTCCTTATTATTATTATGATTGTGATGATGATTATTATTATTAAAGACAACTTAAAAATATGATTCCTAACTTCTAGTAGTTCTTCCTACTTCATACAGTCTTTTGGCCTCTCCCCGTCTATAATTTCAAGAAACCTTTTTAGCAAGAGTTGACAGTTTAGACAGACAGCCTTAAGAAGTGAACCAACTATTTTAAGTAGAAGTCCAGTATCGGCAGCTACAGTGGATGTATTTTTGTATGCGCTTCACAAGTCACATGTCATTAAGGAAAAATTGTTATTACAAGACCCGTTGAGCCGTCTGAGTTGTCAGATAAAAATGTGGTTTCTTCGGTAAAAAAAAAAAAAATTCATCTATTTCAAGTATCCAATTTAAAGAGCCCACAATAATATGGTAAAGGATAACTGAGTGAATTATTCAAATTTCTGGTATCAACAATCAGATATTCAATATTATACAGAAGAGTTTAAGGCAAACAGTATCATTTTGTTTTGGGGGGTAAGCAATCGCTGCGGTAATCTGGAAAGGTCGGTTGGCAATCTTGCTGTTATTTAAAGATGGGGGGAAAACCGGCCTGGAGCCTAAACAAAATGGGAAACCATCCAAGAAATCTGACGCTCAACACGAGGATTAGACAACGCGTCAAGAATTAGCCAGTGTCCTATATGAAACATTAATTGCAACGATAAGTCAGTCACCAGCTCCCAATCTTCCCCGTCTCTTTTTTTTCTTCTTCTTCTTCTTTTTAATATTTCAACGACAATTTTTTACTGATAGCGTGACGTTTCTGTTTCACCCAAGAGCTACAGACGACGTTCGTGTCCAGAAGCAAAGTTGTCATATTATCAGATTCTGATTTCTACGTCATTAAAAAACAGAGAGAGAGAAAAGGAGATGGGAGGGGAGGGGGAGGGGGGGAAGGTCTCTCAGTTGCTTACATGCATAATAGGTTAAATAGCCGTAAATAGACGTGACTGTTTCACCAACCCAAACACCATGGGCCGTTAGGGGTTGTTTCCAACGAGGAGGGGAAGCGAGAGTTAAGTTGGAACAGGCAAAGGTCCTCTTTCAACCCCCCGACTCGGATGAGCACTTGACTCTCGCCGTCCAAATGTCATAATTACATCATTCACATCGAAGCCACAATCACTTGAAATTCAGAAGTGGACCCGTTAATTCAAATTACACGTGGATGTAATGAAAGAATAGAACAGATTGGGGGGGGGGGGAGTAGCGAAAGAAAACCGCTACAGGCATTTCTTTCACGCGCGCCCCAAACGCGGAAAATTGTAGATGTACTCCCGAGAATGAGTAATACAACGACAGTTGAAGAGGAGTTGGAGTGTTTCTCTTTTTGATCCCGGAGAACCCTTCGGGAATTTCACTTCTATACTTATGTACATTTTATAACGCACGGCGTACAATATGGCAGAATACATTGCTAGAGAAGGGCGATATAGAATGGGTGACGAATAGCACTTCCGCTTGAAGCCGCTGGACGTACTGCAACGACGTGAGGGTTCTGATTGAGTGAATATTTGTTTAGCATGTTCAGCCAGCAAAGAGGACGACAATAACAAAAACAACACTGGGGGGCTCCACCTGAGCTATTAGAAGACGGACTGAACACCAAAGCTTTCTCAACGCACATTTTTTGTAATTTCACTCATCAAACATCCGTATGTCAGGTCCCGTTGGGAGACTGACCCATTTCTGGGTCAGTAATGACCCGGAATGTGTGTCAAAATGATCCAGAAATGTGTCGAACTGATTTCAGAATCCTAGTTAAAAATTCCGTTTTTAACCAGTTTCCAAGTCAGCTTGACCCAGAAAAGGGTCACTGTCTCCAGTGCCCCGGTGATTCCGAGTCAATTCTGACCTGGGAGTATTAGAGTGTTGACTTCCCGTGTAATCCTAAAATGGGAGAAGGATAATTTAGTGCAGTCACAAAAGCAACGCGGTATGTTTAAAAATGGAGCACATCATGTATGTCACCCTGAATGATACGAATTTTTTAGAACGTCATTATTTTGACAGTTGGCCTAAAGATTAACAAAGCTGACAGCGGGAGAGACCATCAAAACTGACAAAAACCAGCATCAAATCAAACAATATTGAACAACAACAACATACTGCAAAAATCTGGGGTGTTAAAATTGACACCATGGGTGTTGTCATAATATATACCCAAGGGGGAATCATATGGTGTTAAAATAACACCAATGTAATTGTGTTCGCTAGAGTGTCATTATACACCCTATGGTGTAAATTTTGATTCTTTTTTTGATATCTATATGACACCACCATGGTGTCAATACTAGTTTTTTCAGTGGTATATAAACATGTATAGTTCCATTAATTTGTACGAAGTATTACAAAACGCTTTTAATTTAAACATTCTGGCACATTATGCCACCGCCGTGTGGAGTTAGAGTTAATAATATTTACTTGGGTTTTATTTTTACTTCACTTTGCAGACAGTAACAAATATTGACGCTCACCCAGTATTAGAAAGAGAAGAAGTCATGACAAGGTAAACACCAACCACTTTGGTTGTTTCCATGAACTGTTCCTTATAGGACTTATCATTTCGTAACGAGGATTTTCATAATTCAATTTCTCATGTCACCACAGCATCGTTCCAGACAGGATTGTATATCACAGACAGACAGAAAGAGGCTGTCCGGAATGTTTTTGTTTCGAATTATAATTAACTGGATAATGGTGTGTGAGCGAAGGCACTGACGACCTACATGGCACACCTATTTCGGTTTGGCGTTATGCAAACGGCGATACCAGAGTTTGCATCTACAAGCTACATTGTACAAAAAGTCACCTTGATGATGAGTACAGAGAAATGTCCCACTTAGCTAAGACTATATTTGCTACCTCGGCGCGCCGTTAAATCAACAGAAGAAAGAAAAAAAAGGCAGGTCCCGTTAGAGTGCTTTCATCTCGGACTCGACAAGTGTCTCCGCGGACTTAGAAGGGTGGGCACATGCTCCTGAACCAGGCGCACTGTTTTCTTGCTTTTCTCCCCTATAGCTGTTGCTTTACGCAGCTGGTGGTGTCGTGTTGATAAAAAGAGAGAGAGGGGGAGAGGAAGAGTCTAACGCCGAGGAGAGAATCTGCATTTCCGAGCTCACACATTACGGAAGTTCAGGCTCTTCGTTTTAAAAGCCTTGGAAGGTTAGGAATGATTTCAGATTGGTTCAGCCCAATCAATATACAGGTGAATATATTTCAAAGGTTGTGAATGGATTTCGCAGCCAGGCACTACCCGTAAGCCCTTCTCGAACATAGTGTTTAGTCAAAAAAAAGAAGAAAAAAGGCCTGGAACTTTGGAGAGGGAAGGCTGATTGAAATTCCAGTAAATTCGATAGGGTAAATATTTGCAAAGCATGTCGCCCATTACAATGGGGCGTTGACTTAATGGTTGGTGTTTGTTAAGCGAAGAACAACCGAGGATGGGGGAGATTATGAAAAGCACAACCGCCATGGACAACTCGACCTTCTTAAGTACTATGCTCCTTTGATATACCAAACTATACATTCTCATATAGGTTACAACATGAAATCAACTTGTACTATAACTTGTAAGTCCACAAACCAAACCCCCTGTGTCACAGGGGGCCTGACCCATTTCTGAGTCAGTTTGACCCGAAATCTGTGTCAAAATGACCCTCCAAATGGGTCAAAGTGACGCAGAATCCGAGCTAACCCCAACGAGTTTCCGGGTCAGCCTGACCCAGAAATGGGTCGGATCCCCAGGAACCCAGGATCCGGGTCATTCCTGACCCGAGAGGTTTTTTTTAGAGTGTAGTTGGACACACTTTTGTCTGTAAACTAAAACGACAACATTCCATGAAACACAAAAGAACAACTCCAAAATGCCCCCAGATTGATTATCGCAAGACACTTAACCACATGCTTCGTCCTTCGGATGGGACGTAAAGCCGTTGGTCCCGTGTACTAGGATTGGTAGTGCACGTAAAAGAACCCTGAACACTTATCGTGGAAGAGTAGGGGTTTAACCCCGGTGTTTCTGGTTCACATTGCGAGCACCCTCATTTACAGGTTTCCTCAGGCTTTCGAGCTACAGTGATTAAGTTCACTTGTGAGGCATCCTTGATTTCATTACCAGAATAATAATAATAATAATAATAATAATAATAATAATAATAATAATAATAATAATAATAATAATAATAATAATAATAATAATAATAATAATAATAATAATAATAATAATAATAATAATAATAATAATCGCCTTTTTACAAAATAAATCAATGTACGTTAACATCAACGAGCAGAGTATTATCATCCGAAACTAAATGTTTACGCTTCGAGATTTGTAACTCAACGAATAATAGAAATCGCTCTATCTCGGAGGTGTTAGACCACACGCCATATTTATTGGTGTTAGGGTTAAGATAGTTTCAGTCTCCTGACGATAACTAGAGCAAGCTAGTCGAAACGTTGAGACCAATTAAGAACATCTCACTCCGCGGCAGTGAAGTTGGTAACGAGAAGTCCCCTCGATCCACTGAGCGAAAGTAGTAGTCCCAGCCGATTTCCTACCTTCCGCCCAGGTAGTAGTTAAGAAGCAGGACAGTTACTTTCAGAACTTGGTAGTCTCCCGAATTCCAAAATCTACTCTGCGGCAGTAGAATAGTCTTCCGAATTCCGAAATCTACTCCACGACAGTAGAATACATAGCAAGACAAGTTCTCAAAGAACAAAATCTACACAGCAAAGTAGATAAACACATGGTGTTACCGCAAACCGAACATACAATGATACCTCACCAAGGAATGCCTCAAATCCTTAAAGGGTTAAGATAACAAAATTTGGCTACAAATTGAGTCAGCTCTTGAGTATGGACTCTGCCAGCCCCTTCCCTTTCAAAGGACCAAAAGGCACAATTCAGCCATCGAGACCCATCATAACAACAGCACATTGCATACAAAGTAAAAATTAAAACTTTCCAAAGTGTCTCAAAGGGAATTCCACTATTCTTTATCGGAAATTCAATCATTGTGAAAAAAAAACCCCTATTGGCGCTGGCCGCCCACACAAATCAATTTCATTCCACACCCTTTAAAGAATTGTGATCGATCGTTTCCATGCAATGACACTTCCATGTTTAACTGATTGGTACAAATACTTTGTTTTGAAGAAAAATTCAAAGAAAACCCCCCAATTTGTTACAATCGACGGCAGCTGTGAAAGTTTGGGGTGTTGGATACTTAGAAATGAGCGTTTATTTTAACTCTAATCGATACTCCCAAAATACAATTTCTCCTCTGAAATTTTAATTATTGCTCTTTTCGAAACCACGGCTCCAGGCTTACACTCCGGCTCGGGCTCCGTCAGAATTTTTGAAAACGTTCACTTTCGCTTCGGGACTTCAAACAAGCGGATGAGTGCCCAAGCCGGAGCCACAGCCAAGCCCAGGGCCCAATTTCATAGAGTGGCTGAAGCACAAAAAGTAGCTAAGCATAACAAAATTATGCTTACCAGAATAAGATTACCAGCCAAATTACCATGTCACAAATACAATTTGTGACTGGTATCCTGCTCATTTCTGCTCAGCAGAAAATTGTTAAGCAACATTTTCTGGGCCCTGGTTTCAAAGATGGCCCATTGCCCTTTTCGAAATCACGGCTTGGACTTGATCTAAGGCGTAGGCTCTGTTCGCCTGTTTGGAGCCCCGATACCAAAAGCGTACGATTAAAAAAAATAATCGACGAGAGCCTAAGCCGGAGCCCAAGACCAAGCCACGGTTTCGAAAAGGGACTATGTTTGGGGCGCATTTTATTTTTACACCGCAGCGAGGGGTTTTGTACTGTAATACTGCCAATTCCTGTCTTGAGATGAGACTACAAACATTTATGCCTATGAAGGTTTAGGTTTAGGGTTAGGGTCAGGGTTAGGGTTAGGGTTAGGGTCGGGGTTAGGGTCAGGGTTAGGGTTAGGTTTTAGGGTTAGGGTTAGGGTGAGGGTTTAGGGTTAGACCTAGTCTCCTATCTCAAGACGGAATTGACATTGTTACAGTACAAAACCCCTCGCTGCTGTGTAAAAAAAATATACGCTGGCCGCGAACCAGTCGCCGCCATTTTGGTCTGTTTCCCTGAGCTTACAAGAGCAACATTGCGGGACTATGTATAGGTAGGAACTGTACTTTGTGGGTTTTTGGAGAATGTGGGGCTCAACCCATAATGTTTAAAACAGAAAAGATTAAAGAAAAGGGATCATAGTCGCAACCACTATGTCGCTCTCGTAAAGATGTCTGTGTGTGCATTTTATTAAACTTAGCGATGATAATGCATCAAAGGTCAGGAGACCAGACTACGCTTAGTATTCTGTTCATGTTCGACTAGTCTTACCATCCGATTGCCGGTGATCGTTATTTGTTTCCGATAACAAACTAATTTGGTAAAACGTAAAGATACATATAACCTTCACCCGTATAAAAGTGCAAGCATTTTGTCCTTTTTTGTCTCTGATGCAATTTTGCGTCGAAGAAATTCAGCTGAATTTCTTCGACGCAAACAACTATTCCCCAGACTACTTTACCTCGGCTAGGGTCCTCGAGCAAAAATATAAACAATATTAATTTTAATTCATGATGTGCACTATATTGTGTGATTTTGATCAGGCCTTTGAGACATAACTGAATAAATTGAAGTGATTTTTTTATTTGATTAATAGGCCTAACTTCAAATATTCTCAGTGACGCTACAGGCTTGTCTTTGGCCCATGGAAAATTATTCAAAAGCATTTTACTTTTTACGGTAAAGCCATTTAGACAAAAGTGCGTTGTTGGCCTTTTACTAAGTTTCAGCTAGAATTTGTTTGGAAAAGAAGTCCGTTGCAAACTCGTTTTCGAAATGCATTGATGTCGGTTATAAAAACAGAACATAGTCTAGTTTTGGTTCATGGTGGAAAAGATTAACTGGGTAAAGAGTATAGGTTAAGATTCCAAACCGTCACAGAGCAATGCTGAAAAAAGGAAAAGAAAGGTAATAACAATAATAATAAAACTAGAACTAGTGTTGATTTTCAAAGCGCACAGATTCACCAGACTAAACAAAAAACAATTGAGGTAATGTTGAACGCGATTTTGATATCAATGGTTTTGTTTGGGTTATGTTGTAAACATATAATCTTTTACTTGGTAAGAGTTGCAGATGCAACTAGCTTCAGTCTTCAGCGATGCTGTCGTTTTTGAAGGAATAAAAGGTCTTTAAAATGCACCAACAAAGCATTTTAGAATTTTCGTATTTTCGTCCTTCATGATTTAACGAAGTTATTGTCTTTTAACTTCGTTTCGGTTAATTGTTTTACTCTGGGGAACCTAAACTGATTGGGAACCTAAACTGATTAAGATGTGATTAAATGTTTCTTTTTTTTAGAGGCAATCATTTCGGACCGGATTACTGATTACCAGGGGGGGGTTCGCTACCTGAATGTTGCTGTATAGCTTCCATTGCTGTTGTTGTTTAATTTAATTTTGATTACCTTTCGATTTTGAGTTGTGTGGTGTATGGACTGTGTCCCGTGGATCTTTTGCATATTTTATTCTCTTCTGTGTAATTCTTCTGTTTAAATAATGTTTTTTAAACTGTTGTCTGTATACCTTTATGGTGTTTTTGAAATTGTAAACATATAGCGTGTTTTTTTAAGTGATTGTGGGGTTTTACTTCTTCATTGTTTGTTTTTACTCTATGGTATTTATTTAATTAATTATTTGTTTACTGCTGGACTACATATTTTGTTGCGATTTGCTGTACAGCGTTTTGAGATTTGATGAAAAACGCTATATTAAAAATAAATGATTATTATTTTTAGATGTAATTTTGTACTTTGAATTATATTGTTATTTCAATGTAGTTCAGCATCTATAACTGCGATGGTCAATTTTTGATGCAGGAAATAAATAGACCATTGTGGTGTTTTTTTTTAAATTTAAAAACAGAGCAGCAGGGTTCGGCAGTTATCGAAACATTGATAAATTTCAATATTTAAAAACCTCATACAAACTTAAACCAGTTTTAATCCTCCAGGGAATTATCTCCATAGAAAACTGTCAGAGTCGAGGACATGGCATTTTGAAGAAAAACCTACACAAATCAATGTTGGTTAATACGATTGCCAGAATCGAAATTAAACACGTGTTTGAACGTGCGTCGAATCCCTGACAGAACGTTTTCAATTCATCTCAACTCAACACAAAATGCACAATGTACAAGTAATTATAGAGTAGATCAATTGAACAAAGATGTATAAAGACCTCGTAGAATAATCATTATATGAGACACAATGAAGCAGAGGCAAATTTGGAGGCACATTCAAAAGACCAAGTCTTGTATAGAAATGCCTTTGTAAAACAAGAAACTGGACTTCTTAACATAATTTAAGTTACAGCAGATAATATATGGAAAAGGGCCAACATGAAGGACGGTACTGTACAAACAAACAAAGCTAACGCGACCTAACGAGTTTGGATGGAACAAGTCACAAACTAGAAACTCATGTAGAGGTGAAGGATGAAAAGAGAAGAAGTTACTCTTGATAACTAGAGACGAGATGTCTTTTTGTAGGAGTTTTGCACTCTACAAACGTCCGGGTCAGAGTTAACCCGGATCCGGGTCAGAGTTGACCCGGATCCGGGTCAGAGTTGACCAGGATCCAGGTCCCGTGGGGCCTGACCCATTTCTGGGTCAACATGACCCGGAAATCTGTGTCAAAATGAACCAGAAAAGAGTTAAGATGACACAGAATCCGAGTTAAAAAAGCCCATTTTGTTAACCACTTTCCGGGTCAGGCTGACCTGTAAATGGGTCAGGCCACCTGGGACAGAATCCGGGTCAATTTTGACCCGGGAGTCTTTAGAGATTTTCGTTGTTTCACCTAATTTGAAGACAATTTCACAGATTTGTTTCGGTGTACTTGGAAAAAAACTCTAGAGTATATAGAAACAAATGTTGTCCTTTATTTTAATTAAATAATACATTTAAAATTCCTTTCCTCAATTTTTGTGTAACGATAGCTGTCGCCTATGTAAGGATAATCGTAATTGCTTGTAGGGATAGGAATAGGCACACGGCTTGTCAAAAACACCACATAATAGCATAAAACTAACGCTGTTATATCAACACCTGTCACGGATGTTCCTATATGTAGCCAATGAATGTCAAGGCAGCAGTTTCTTGAGAAAAAAAAAGTACGTGGCGGGTCGTATACAAATATTCCATGGGGTAATTTGTTTTACATAAATCCCAAGGACCTCTGTCCGTCTCATGGAGTAAAGGACATAGTGTTCGAGCCTTCAGCGAAACAAGTACGGTATAAATTAAGATGATAATTTTCTTGAGAAGCGCATGTTGGTAAATTCGAGTTGTTGTCTGTATTATTTACAAGTAAATCACACTGTCACGCATCAGGTGAGAACAATGGTTAGCGAATCAGCCGCCCGTTCCTTCTGCATCAGGCTTGACTGCTGTTCAGCCGTGTACACGTTGGGCCGAGACCTTTTTTTCCATCTTCAAAATTTGAACTGCGGGGACGAGTAAGCAAATACGCAGAGTGATTGAGAAACAGGAGACACACAGTAATCCGAGACTTAACTCTGTTCTCTTCTAGAGTTAAAAAGCTGTTCAGAATCTGCTTAATGTATTGCACATTATACAGAACGGGAGCGGGCATGATTGTTTCTGACAAGGAGGGGGTATACCATTTTGTCTGCCCCCCCCAATCCGGAAGCGCGAGATCAGAAAAGCAGAGAAACAAAACACCGTATTGGGGGGGCTCAACCTCCGGGATAACAAACTGTGATACCCACCGTGAAACCAGCCACAATTTTTCACCGTGTTTAAAATTTATCAATATTCCGCGAGAATATCAAAGTAGTGCACTTCCTTCCTGAGCTCTACCTGTGGCAGTTTGCGGAGAGAACTCCCCAGCGGGCCCGTCCCCCAGCTTGGTTTTGCATTCCAACGAGAAACGGAATCGATGAGCAGGCTTTGAAACTCAAGCCAACCTCTGCCGTGATCAATACACGCACGGCAGCGCCAAAACTCTTTTCCCGAGAAACGGAAAACGTATTTCCACGACTGCCGTGGTTTCTTTTTTCCATGCTTTGCAACTCTTGATGGGAAAAGGGTAAAACGGTATTTTCTTTCTGGCTGAAGAAAAAAAAATACACACGAGAATAATTCCAATCATGAAACACTTTCTGACAGGAATTCTTCATCCATCTTTTTAAAATCATGCTTTGCATAATACAGTGTGGCAAAAACACTCAGTGATGCGCCAGCCGTTTTCCTTAGCTCTAACTTTCTCCCGAAGAAATTTTAATTTTCGAGCATGTTTACTGCGTCTCGGGTCAAGTTTCTGTCACGAATCCCTGAAGATTTTGGCTGACTTAAATTTCGCCCGGGAAAGAAAAATGTTACACGGTTCGGGTGTGGTTACCCAATCGAATTTATGAAAACCCTACCCCGTCGAAACGGCTCTAATTGTATTAACTCGGAAAACCTAATTATAAAAATAGTTCAATCAGATAATTTTGCAGATGAGTTTGATATTTAGTATACACTTTTTTATGACAAACGGGACGCAGGCGAAATGAGGTCATACTGTAATGGGTTGCTGACAAACACAATTCTGGCAGGTTATATTATGATATCATCGGATCGGGGGAAAATCTCGGTTTGTGTTTCATTTTAAACAATTTGTCCATTAGGAAAACTGCTCTGCACGGGAAAAGATCATTGAACATTTTCGGCGTTTTCAAAGGATATTTCTTCAGGACAGAAGATCTCCATTACAATTTATCTCAATAAAACGCTACGTGTATCTTAGACTGAGTGAGAGAGGGCGTCCTAGTCAAGTGTAATACATTATAACAATAATGAACCAATCGAATACCGCTAATATTTGAACTAAATATTTGTAGTTTGTTTAGATAATCTTCCAAACAAGGGAACTCGGCAAAGCGCCCGAAAAGGGGATATAAACGCAAAGATGGCAACAGCCAATCTCTCTTCAACAAATATTGGTTTAACGTCTATGATTATGAATTGCACAAATCATTTGATCAAGATTCAGTAACTAGACGACAAGACTTATTCTAGTCATTGTGAAATCAGTGGTTAGCTTGGCTGGATCCGAACCCACCACCTTGTGATTGTAAGTCTTGCAGTCTAACCACTTAACCACGGTTACAATGACATAATAATTATATAATTGGCTTAAACCCGATCATAAAAATGGACCCGGCCCCAAGGGTGGTGGGGCAGGTGTGGTTGTGGATGTTTGTCAAGGGGGGATCATGTTCCAGGATGATTCAGAACTTGAGTTATAGCGAAAGAGTTGTTTTGACTCCCGTCCCGGTAATTTAGGGTCGTCCGAGCCCGGATCAACTCCCAAGCTCCACTCCCGATAATCCGGCTTCAATTTGACCAGGGAGTAATACGACTATTATGGAGGTGCAAATCCCCTGCACTATTTACTGGCATTAACACACGTCACTCTATTTAAATACCAATTTTACGGGCCAGCAAAGGGGGGTAGATAGGGGACAGTTCCGAAGATCCAATTTGCAGAGTCCGTCAACGGGGGGCTCTCTTTGTAATATTTACCCACTATTCCCAGTGCTCCCAGCACACAGCGGAACAATAATCTATCCGAGCGTAATAAAATAGACGGGCCGCTTCCTTTCAAACTCCACGCGAGACTGTATGACAAGCAATATTTCCTTCTTGACTCTATCCTCCCCAACGTTGGACTGTGGCAGGTAGTAGCTTCAGTGACAGGCAATAATAAGAATGATTTAAAGGTGTAATACATGATCAAGATGACGCACTGTCGAGGTGTTATCTGAATGATTAGATTTCTTAACAATTTGACACCTGAACATAAATTGTCCTCTGACAAAAAAGAAAAGAAAAGAAAAGACGAACACAAAATGTTACAGCTATTGTCATGTGCGATTTGTCCATGACACTCGGTTTTCATTATGAATTGGCCAATCAATGACCGTTCACTACATAACTTAGACTTAACCAAGGCAAGAATATTGCATCGGATATAAAAGAAACAAAACGGGGCAAGGACAGATCAGGAAAAAAAATCCCCGATGAAACATAAACAACATGAAAATGTACATGACAGTTGGATTGAATGCTGCAAGAAAACCGGAAGATGGAAAAGAATATTTATCTTCCAAAAATGTGCCATACATTTAAAGTGTTGCAGAAATGTCACAGTGTTTTGTACCCCGAGGTTTTTTTAACAGAAGAATCACGAAAATATGATGTCTCACTTACGTCACTACTCATCATGAAAAAAAACGACAGAGTGGTTAGAAGATCAAACGCAAGACACGTTCTGATCTCAGAGATGCTTCGTTTCCGTGAACAAAAACCCCGATGTTCCATTCTTTGAATCCAACGGGAAATGTTTAAAAGTCTATTCTAACTGGCACTGTGAAAACAGAATTATATGGATTTTTTTTCCGGTCATAATTTTCACTACAGACTGCTGTCAAGCTTCACGGTAACGCAGCACGTTTGGAAAAAGTCTGCACATTCCAATCCAATGTGTAAAACTCATTCAGTCCGATGTTATTATCAAAACCATTCAGTACCTTTTGTTAAAGGGACTGTATACGTTTGGTATTAATTGGAACCCACTGTTTGTTTTAATCCTATATAGTTGTAGATTTAAACAATAAAACTATAACCTGTACAAATTTATTTTCAAAAGGTGTTAGCGTTTTTAGATATTGCCGAAAATCAAGAGCGGTTATGTCCACGCAGAAAGAATAATCTTCAATTGTAATACACAATCTGAGAATCGTTATTGCTTCTCAGATTCAAATTTTTGGGGATAAAAAATGACACCTTTTTCCATAACTGCAGTACTTCGAAGTGAAACATTTCTCAAAATGCATTATACTATCCAAATCTGCTGTACTTCTTACCAAGTAAGTTTTTATTGCAATTAATTTCAGAGTCAATTATACCAAACGTATATACAGGCCCTTTAAGTGTTTACACAACATTATAAGGCGCTATTCCATCAAGATGATAGCGCACATAATGCAAACTAACATGGATAGAGGTGAGTCTTAAGAGCTTTACGAAATAGAGATGAAACTAACAGATTCCCTAAAGGGAAGAGGAAGTTTGATCCTTATCATCGGTCCAACTACAGTAAATGCTTTTTGACCCAGAACTTTGTTTGCACGGGGAACATTCAAGTGAGTGATGTTGTAGTGTGGACCGGAGAAAACGTGGAGGAGTGTAATGTGACAGTAAATTGGAAAGATCTAGGAGTAGAATTGTTCAAGCATTTCTAAACAAAAAGAGCAAGTTTAAAATGAACCCGTTCTCTAATGGGTAGGGTAGCCAATGAAGTTCCCTGAGTGATGGGGGTAATTATGTTCCCTCAAGAGTGTGGAGCACCAAACGAGCTGCACTATTTTGTAATCTTTGAACTCTATCCAATTCATGTGACGTAGGCACCAAATAACAGAACACTGCTACAGTCAAATACAAGAGAGGACTAAAGCTCTGACAACATGATGAAGAGTAAATCCTTGTTTGAAACAGATCGAGATGCTGAAAGTGTAAACACTGGAAGCATATGCACATAAAGATCTACCTGTTTTGGTATCACCATTACCTGGCAAGGATTTAAACGTCGCAAGACATTCTGTATACAATTGCTTTTTATTAAGTATTTTTTGATAATTATGTCAGTCGTTGGCTGACTTCGTTAATCAACGCTCAACGTAAATAAATGTTTCTGGTTTTCGAATCGGACAAGGGCAAGCGTACTTTTTATCCCTTGTACATGATGTTTCCACTCGCCTTGACGTGAAAAAATAAACATTTCAGAACAAGTGATCTACAGAATTACCAGATCCTCGTAAAAAGCAATTAAACTGTCGGTTTTACTACACTGGTAGGATCTGATTGATTTGATATTCAGATTAATAAGTCAAGGAGAGATCTTTTTAAATACATTTTTTATTAAAACAGCATTTAGCCGGAATCTGTGCACCATCCACTTTTAATTTTAAAATCGATGGATTATGCGCACGGGAAAAACAATGAATCGCGGGTGGACGGCTTTTGACTTTATTGAAAATGACGCAAAGAGTCAACGAATGAAGGAACAGAAATATGTATTTCGATCCTTTAGATATGCATTAAATTATTAAAATTAAAATTGTTAGATAGCTGCGATTTGTCTTTTAATGATGTTTTGAAAAATTAATAGTGGTGAAATGAAAAACGCAGGAATGAAGCTGATTCAAGTAACACTTGGAAATAAATACCTTTTAAATCAAAGTTACCATAAGCTTTTGTTTTAATTAATTATCATCTCCATTACTAGTTGTTCCATTCCGATTTATTTTTAAAACTCTTGGTGGCGTCCTTTATTTGACGTATATGAAAGAGCAACAGGGGGAACAAAAGTGACAGTTTCAGTTATCGGTGATTCGTAGCTTGATCAAACTTCGAATTCATTTCCCACTTCTCCCAACGGTATAATTCCAATCGACGACAATCAATTGGCGTTCGTGAGGGGTGACTTTATCTCATTTCCAATAAAACAAGGTTTCGTCTTGGCCAACAAGTGATGACGTATTCGGCGTCTTGGTAAGTCAGTTACATGAATGTTTATTGGGTAAACATTCAACGCTTCGAGTTGCTGTTAGCTCTGGCTGGCACATGTCCAACTATCACCCGAGTGATTGTCGATAGCTACTTATAAAGTTGGGGGCTGGTGGAACAAGCTTGAACACGACCTCACTCTATTCAGTTGTGAACTGCCTCAGGGCCTCGTTATAGAATTACACTCTCAGTGTTCAGCAGCCCGTTATTAAACTGTTATCCAATGGTTCTGGAGAAAGGAATCCAACGGTGAAGTGTATTTCTTTATGAGGGTGTGAGGACAAAGGTGTGGATGAATCTCATCCGTTTCGGAAGGCGATCATGTCCCGTGAACTCTGCTCAATGCCACTGTCACTCTTCTAAACCCAAAACGTCAACATCTCCCAATCCCCGCCAAAATGACTCAGAAATGGATCAAACTTCACGCAGAATCAATTCAATTCATTTCAATTCGACAGTTATTTCCGTACGCCCATTGGTGAAAAGGAAAGAAAAAATAAACTCATTTAGAAGAATTATTTCAAGAAAATAAAGAACTAATTGAAGTAAAACCCCCAAAATCAACCAATGATGTGAGATTCCGAGTTAAAATCCTATTTTTGTTACCAGTTTCTGAGTCAGCCCCCTGGGAACTGTGATCTGGTTAAATCCTGGTCTGGGATATTTAGACTTGAACTTCATTAAATATTGATTGTATGTTTAGCAGAATGCCGCGTCTAATCAACCGGTTGTTTTATAACGGCCAACAAAACCCGTATTCCTTTTTTATCTGGTGAGCGATAAAGGCCTATAAAATACTACAGTTATTAAAAAGATTTCCCAGGGAGATTGGTACTTGTGGCAACTTGACACCAGTGATCTTTCAGAAACTAATTTCCAAACGGTGACGTTTCAACATCTTCCCCGCCCAGCCGTCTAATTAGTTAGCTTTGTACTGTTGGGCTGACGGTGTATTACGCTGTTCTGTCATTTCAGCACGGATGTATACTTCCCCCTGGATGTTGTATACCCATTTATCCAAGATGACGTTTTCGTTAACCAATTTGACCATCTTTCCAGCAAATCCCAGTATGTACGTCAAAGGAGTGACGTGAATGCGTCACAGGACAGTGACATGAGGCACACCAGCCCTCTGGTAAGAGCCTGACAGTCGATAATAATTTAGAATAATTCCTAGACTAGGCGCAGTGTTTGTTACAACGCGGGTCAACGCCCGTCAAGTCAGCGCAGATTGCGTTCCACTGGAAGCGACCCGGGGAAAAAATATCTGCGAGTTTTTACCCCGCAACAAACTGTTCCCTATACACGGTGGTTGACGGTTGGGGGAAAAAACAAAACAAAAACAATGTCCATCACTTGTCGATTGGATCGATGCGCTCTATTTATTCCTCGAAGTTCTCCATTGGAATATCGACACATGTGGCTCAGATTACTCCCTTTTTCTGATGCCGTCGTAAGAGGCATTTTATCCCAGGAAAATTCGTATCTAAAGGGCTCCCCCAACTACTTCTGCGCTACTTATCAGCGGTATTTCTGTGCGGTGAAACACAGCTTTTATGTTTATTCCGCATGCCATCGATTCGGTAATTGCGGGAAAATGATCAACGATTGCGTTCGATTACACTGAGTATGCCCGCCGAGGGGCCAATCGTGTTACATTAGAGTTTGAAAAAAAAATCTTGCCCAATTTCAAGGCATTCCAGCGTGATATTTCAAGTAATGTGAGTATATGAAGAACACGGTGTTGATGGCATGCACTTTACGGTAAACAAGCAATAATCGAAGAGAAATGATTTTACTCGTTGTTGACAAAAAAACCCCAACCCGCGCCAGTGTCCTCAGTGATTACCAATACTTTCTGTCCACACAATATTCAGCGAGCGAGGGGGATATAGGTTTACCAAGTTTGATATCAAACCTGACTTCTTAATAAGCGTTTTTATGGAACCAAATACTTGTGCTATTCTCCGAAAATGTCTAATTAAATCAGAAAAAACATCTTTGAAAGTGTTCCTTAAAGTTAGTTATGGTCATAGATTGGGAAATACTCCAAAAATTGATGAGCATAACAACTTACTTGTTGAGAAGCACTGCAGCTGTTGATAGTGTAAACAATGTTAAGAATGGATTCCCTTCAAAGTCATCGTTTGGAATTTTTTTTACCCCAAAACACCTGAATCTGAGAAACGAATCATGCATGAATCGTTTTTTAGGTTTCTGAGGGTTGGTGTCCCTTCGCGAATGCTGCGGCCAGTGATGCGGTTGGTACCCGCTGTCACCTCGCTAAAAAATGTGGATGGAATCGACGTTCTTGTGAAAATACAGCTACAGTTTTTTGCTGTTTTCGCAGAGAGTAGACACTGTATTCAGCTGAAACTTTCACATGTGACTTTTATTGTAGCTTTCTTTGTAATTTTCCTATGAATCAGCATTCCGATGACAGAAACCAATCTATGGCAATACCTATAAAATCACTAATTAACGGTCAGAGGTATATTATATAAATGTTGCTCTTTGTATAAATACTTTTTTATCGGCCTGATACGCGGTTCGTTTTGCAATTAAGCAATATTATCACCGAGTATTCATAAATAACTTATACAAAAACTAATTGGCTACTAAAAAATGTAAACCCACACAAAAAGAAATCCATGTTTTTTGTTCACCCTTTATGAAGTAACTGTCAGTCATTCTAAATATAATTAAGAGACATACAAAATATTTTGAGGGAAAACAAATTAACGCAAAATGAAGAAGAATAGTGAACTTCTGTGTAAACAAAATGAAGATGAATGTGGGTTTTATTTGTCTTAAACTTAAATTTTACCAATAAATAAAAATCAAGTTTGATTGGAAAACACTCTCAATAATGGTTTAGATCTTTAATAATAACATGAAGATCCCCCGGAACAAGATTGTTACAAACATACTCGGGTGACATTTCCCTCGTCATGTCATCAACACAATACACAAATGCTCATATTATTCACGTTCGGTCGATAACCCCGAAATTCACGATCATCCAAACTTCCACGCACCCGACGGTCGTTTCGACATTTTTTCCCCCCTCGGCTTTTTTCTTGTATGCATAACATCAAATAGTTGTTCCTAATAACAAGGGTTATTACTTTACATTGTGTTCCTCACTTTGTTGATGTGTCCTTTTGTTTCTTCTTGCATGAGGCGAAGGAGAGGAGGGAGTGAGAAAACGGAGGAAGAAATAGAAGAAGAACCGAGAACTTGGGTCAACGCTTTTTTTCCCTCACCAGCCTCGGGGATTCATAAATGAAAATGAATCTTTTTCAATCGCTGCTTGTCAATTTCCATCACATCCATTCTCATCAAAGTGACGTGTATTGCTATCGCGGGAACCTTTTTCGTTTTTTAAAGGCATTGATCTTGCTTTACACTTTCACCGATTGAATAACGCACACAAAACGCCAAGTTGAAAAAGGCACAGGTGTTAAAATTGTACAAACATGGCACAACCTTGTTGATGTAGGCGAAGCTGTTTCAATAAGTGCGCGTAGTTTTTTTCTTTTTCTTTTTTCATTTTAGATTCACGATGGCCGTAGAAAGTCACACTCAGGAATAAATCAACTAGCTCCCTGTATGCGATGACAAAAAACCATTACTGATGCTCATTCTGTAAACAAAAAGACCAGACTACTGTCCCACTCAGCCTCGATTTGGTAACCCTGCTCTGAATGGGGGACACACCGAAATGGCTGCTACCATGATGAACATCTGTTATGCCTTTTTTTTTTTTTTTTTTTTTTAAATGAGATATCGCCCAACTCACAAGGCCGGACGGCCACTTCAAGGTGAGGGCTACACTTAACTGATTTGGGCTGTTGACCCAAACCAACTGTCACCAGGGGCACGTTGTCACCTACTTCTGTGGCTGAAACAGGGTTGCCCCTTTACAGTCCGTAAGGATGTAGGCATGGGTATCATCAACTAGGAGCCTGGCTGGTAGAGCAGAATGCACTACCTTCCCAACTTTTACGAAGCAATTATGGTTAAGTGCCTTGCTCAAGGGCACAAGTGTCACGACCGGGATTCGAACCCACACTCTGCTGCTGACAACACCAGCGATTGGGTCCGGTGAACGAGACCACTCGGCCACGACACGCCACTAATTTTTATATTTGAGTCTTTAGTTTAATCTTTGTGTATCCCACAGCAGGCATACTAAACTAAGAGGGGGGGGGGGGCTGATGTGAAACATCTCACAACATTTCTCGAGGATATTGACCCCATCGTTAATTATATGCTCTTGACATACTTCTTAAAGATTGTCTCCCCACGTCTCCAAATGGACAGACCACGCCCCGTTTTTATGCAAACTGAATGCTTATACTTTTCATTTATAACAAAGATTTTTCTTAATTTTAAGTACGGGTAATTATAATTCACATAAATATTTAAAGTATGTGACGTGTTCTTTAAGGGAGTGATATTACAACATAAACACAACTTTTAAAGAAACAAAATGCTGTAAAAAAATATACCTTTGGGATTAATTGACAAGATTTCAGCCAACTCAATTAATGAATTCATGCAAAATAGTTCTCAAATACTTCTCCGTAGAACTTTTAGCAAACATCTCACGGAACGCGACTAGTTTTCCTGTTTCTTCTTTCTATAAAAAGTATTTCTCCGTGGGCTATAATACTAAACCACCGAGAGAGTGTCGTATGTATTACGGACAAACTAAGTGTAGAAACGTGGATACCAATCTTTTCGGTAACATTTCATAGTTTCTCAGAGGGTCGCATTTCTCGGCAGTCTGTGCTTTTATCCACCAATGAGGAGAGTGTATCCGAAGCTATGACGTCACAGTATTGAATCTTAAAATGTCAACCTGTTTAGGAATGCCACCTTCATGTTTTGATAGGAAGTATAGTCTGTCATACAGACACTTAGAAAGGGGTTGGTCTGCATATGTTTGGTAATGACTCTGAAAATCGATGGCAATAAAAACTTACTTTGTATGAAGTACAGCAGCTTTCGATAGTAAAATGCATTTTGAAAAAAATAGTTAATGGCCTGACGTTTCGACCCTAGCAGAGTCTTTCTCGAAGGCTAAATGGCAAGACAACACACATGAACAGGTATATAATGCATTTTGAGAAACTTTTCACTTAGAAGTACTGCGGTTATGGAAAAAGATATCACTTTTTATCCCCCAAAAATTGAATCTGAGAAACATTATCTGACAGTAACGTTTCTCAGATAGTGTATTCCAATTGCAGATTATTCTTCCTGCGTGGACATAACTGCTCCAGATTTTCGGCAATATCTCAAAAACGATACCACCTTTTGAAATGAAATTTCCACAGGTTAGTTTTATGGTATATATCTACAGCTATATAAGATTGAAACAAGCAGTTGGTTCAAATTACCAAACGTATACAATCTCTTAAAATATGATACGTTATGAGCATGAGAACTTGGATGTCAATAGTGGCTCAATAATTCCTCTGTATTTATTTGTGTATTTGTTTGAGTGGACATGATAGCGTGAAAGACGTATCTTTCTCTTTGAAGGAATTTTTTCGGGGTCGTATATGAATACGAAATAAATATGATCGAGTAACTAAAAACAATGGTACTTATAAAAAATCATCTGCGGCTTGGGATAACAAACCCGCGACATCGTGATTACAAGTCATGTAGTCAAATCATTGCGGGCACATGTCTGTTTTCAAAATGTCACAATGAGGCATACGTGTGTGGAATTTTATCCACACATCTAACTAGCGCAATTAACCCCCCATCTAAGCTCCCATATTGTTTGCCATGTCTGATATACCAAGGGCAGAGCAAATCGAAGCACCCCTACGTGATGGCATTCACACGTTAGTCATTTTGTCTCATGGCACCCAGCGTATCAACAAAGGCACAATCTCCTCGGAGTGATATTTGTGCATTTTCAGGCCACCCCAGGTCAAACACCTTTCCAAACCTACTGCAAACCTAATAATGTCTTTCAACCAATGGCAATGAAGAAGCATCTACCTGGAGGTGACGTGGTATCATGGGCAAGGTATAACATAATCATGAATATTCATTTTTGTATATGGAGGTTTTTTGTTTTTGCCCCGCAAGCTTAACCATAACACAATCTGTATATATTATCAACTCTGCTTCAGCATTCTCAAGCTATTTTTGAAATGGCTGCGAAAACTAATAAAGACTCCCTTTAAAAAAATTGTATTTGTCGTTTATGAACTCCGCATAGATGACTTATGTGGTTGAGTAGCTGTACGACAATACCTAACACGAACAAAAGCTGATGTTGAGCTTAGAATCAAACTCACTACCTCTTGCTTGCAATCCTTTTACACTGCAAAAACCGGCGTGTTAAAACTGACACCATGCGTGTTGTCACATAGAGGTACCAAAAACGAATCAACATTTACACCACAGGGTGTTAAAATAACACTAATTTCTTCCAAAACTAATACGTTGGTGTTAATTTAACACCCTATATGATATTAAGTTTGATTTTCTCTTTGGTGTCAATTTTAACACCAGAGTTTTTGCAGTGTATAATCGAATCATCTACTTTGGATGGTAACTTCCCCCCTAACAATACAACACTGCTTAATCCATGAAGGGAAAGCGTGTGAAAACTTAAACTAAGTCATCAAAAGCACAGCCAGATCACACGACTCTTTCACAACGTATAGTATATCCAGGCGACGCCGCCAAGGTAGCGCCTAGGGCACTGTGCTATTAATACTTCAGGTTAATGTGAATATATATATACACGTTTGTGGGTATGAATGTTTTATGAACAAATCCTTATGCAGTTTCATTGGAAAGTTGTTTTGACTGAACTGGACCAACTTTAAAGCAACGGAGTGCTAACAATTGTGCTACCCGATTTTCCAAACTAATTTTTTCAAGTAGAAGTTAATGTTGTACATTAGACCGTTATCATGTAGCATCAATGGCTGACTGAAAGTTTTACGTTGTCTAATAAAACGACAAAGTATCTCCTTAAAACGAAATGTCTCTATTTTAAACGTAAATATAATTTTCAGAAATTGTCGCAATTACTAAAAGATGTTTCAGTTTTATAGTTAACAACAACAGGAGCAACAACATCAACATCAGCATCAGCATCAGCATCAGCATCAGCATCAACATCAGCATCAGCATCAACATCAGCATCAGCATCAGCATCAGCATCAGCATCAGGATCAGCAGCAGAAGCAGCAGCAGCAGCAGCAGCAACAGCAGCATCATCATCAGCAGCATCAGCATCAGCATCAGCAGCATCAGCAGCAATAACAACAGCAACAAAAACAGCAACAGCAACAACAACAGCAACAGCAACAGCAGCAACAGCAGCAGCAGCAGCAGCAGCTTCAAAACTTCAACAACGACAACAACGACATCAAAGACACAACAGCATCCGTATATAGGAATGTGTAACTTGAAACCCTCTGAAAACGTAAATGCATTGGCTTGAGCATTTGAACAGATTACCCTAAAGAAATCAGTTACCCAAGCTTGCAAAAGTTTCCAGTTAAACTAGCGGGCTAGGTCAAATAACCTCGATTGCCATGGCAACCCCAGAGTGTCGTAAGATGCACCTACAATCTAGGTTTTGCATTGATTAGAAAAGAAGAAGATGCTGCACACGGCAACCAACATGTAAATATTTACTATATTTTGGTGTCAAAATTAAAATTGTAAGCACAGCTGTTATTCTCCACAACCAGATATATAATTTTTATTTACAATGCAGAAATCTTTATATTTGGTTAATTTTATTTAAAAACAAATGGTTTAGTACCTTTTGTCTCAACAACCATCGTCATTCATTTAATTCCCACCCGACAGGGAATGAGCCAAATCCATAGGTGCAGAACAATACTGAGCTGTGCAGAACAATAAAGATCCACAGAGCGAATGAACAGTAAAAATCTACAGAGCTGCAAAACAATACAGATCCGTAGAGCTGGATAACTTAAAGATCTACAGAGCTTCGCAGAACAATAAAGATCCAGAGAGCGAAAGAACAGTAAAAATCCACAGAGCTGCAAAACCTACAGATCTATAGAGCCGGATAACATAAAGATCTACAGAGCTTCGCAGAACAATAAAGATCCACAGAGCGAAAGAACAGTAAAAATCCACAGAGCTGCAAAACAATACAGATCTATAGAGCTGGATAACATAAAGATCTACAGAGCTTCGCAGAACAATAAAGATCCAGAGAGCGAAAGAACAGTAAAAATCCACAGAGCTGCAAAACAATACAGATCTATAGAGCTGGATAACATAAAGATCTACAGAGCTTCGCAGAACAATAAAGATCCAGAGAGCGAAAGAACAGTAAACATCTACAGAGCTGCAAAACAATACAGATCTACAGAGCTAGAGAACAATAAACATCTACAAAGCTGCAGAACAGAAAGATCTACAGAGCTGCAGAATAATATAACGATCTTCGGACCTGCACAGCAGGAAAGGTCCACAAAGCTCCCGGATGGAAAATACAACATTAAACATGTCAGACTCAGCATTAAAAAACCCCACTTTCTCAGTGTGGTCGCGAACCAATCCAAATGAAAACCCATTGTTATGAAGCTTATTCTTGGTTTATGTTGTGAGACCTGATGCCAAATTTGAGAGGCAGTTCTCTTTAAATCCATATACTGTTTTAACATCCTATGTAAAATTACCTTGTTCACTTGTTTATTGAACATTGGGCTAACCATGAGGGGTACAGGGTAGCTTCCGCGATACCCATCTATTTTAATGCTCTTGTTTTTACAAGCTATTGGCAACATGCTTTTTTCTTTTTCTGCAGCTATGTACAAAAGAAGGAAATTACCTTGAACTAATTACCAATTGGGGGGGGGGGAGACCTCAAACTATCTGTCTAGACTGGCTGCCAAGGGACAACCCGAACTTGATGTGTAGGGCATGCAATGCCGTCGATGGATTACTCTTTAAGACAAGATAGGGGAAAACAAGCGAGATCTTGGCAACTATCTTTAATAATCCGATAATTTTAAAACAAAAACTGCTGATGGCGTTGTGTGGGTTCTGTCGTGTATCGATGCAGGGGTATTGTTTGATAGACCTAGCAGCGTGGACTTAATAAGTATTGGCGAAACGAGATAGGACATGCGTTAAAACAGTGGGAGTACTTGAAAAACAGCTCGGTGTAATAGCTAAACATTAAAACACTGCTCGAGGCGAGACTAGCGATGAGCGCTCTGCTCATTTAACGCACCGTGTAATCGGCTCTGAGCGAGTCCCATTCGTTTTATTGTACGCTTGTGGGCTGAATTTTCACGATAGTTAGCCTTGCCTACCAGTCGTATTCATTGACGAAGTTTCCATTCCCCGTGGAACATTGTTTTCGGCGCATGTAAAATGTTTGCTGACTATTCTGAAGCGTCCTTGAGATATGTATGGATTGCATGGCAGTACGAGAGTAAACACGTCAGAGTAGATTTTTATAAATACCTATACGACTAAGCATTGATTTTTGTTTCTGAATTTTAAGCAATCTTCTGAACAGGTGAAATTACAAAAACCATGATTTAGGTTTGCCCGGTCATTTTCGGCAAATAAGCTGCCAATTTTAAACGTCGCTATTTTGGGCGAAACTGAAAGCTCCTCAAAATAGTCACTTAATTTTGCTTAATCCGCATGCAAGTATTCTTTCAATTCAATAATCCACTTGAACAGCATTTGAATTCGCAGTGACATTTCGTATAAATCTCTGAGCTACGACTATCCTCTGCTAAATCGAATGCCGACTTCCTACGCCTAAAATAAACGCCTTATATAAGTTTAAGTTGAATTGAACGTAGCAGTGCTATTTAGATTCCCATGCCTCAAAGTGAAATTGAATGACGGTTTCAACCGGAAATCAATTTAAAGGCAGGGTATACTTTTGTTAATGTCAAAGACCAGTATCCTCATTTTGTGTATTCCACGTATGAATAAAATAACAAACCTGTGAATATTTGGGCTTAATTGGTCATCGAAGTTGCGAGAAAATAATGACAGAAAAACACAACCTTGTTGCATAGAACTGTGTGCTTTCAGACGCTTGAGAAAGGCTTCATGCCTGAAGCCTTTCCCAGATTAAAATATTTGGGTGAAAATTTACCCCTTTCTCTAAAACTACATTACTTCAAAGGGGTGTCGTTTCGAACAATGTTTTATACCAACAGCTCTCCAGTGCTCTTTACCAAGGAAGTTTGTATGGTCATTCATTTTTGGAGAAATGACCAAAAGTAAAGTCTGCCTTTAAAGGCATCGTACACGTTTGGTAATGACTCTGAAAATGTATGGCAATAAAAACTTACTTGGTGAGAAGTACAGCAGTTTTGGATACTATAATGCATTTTGAGAGACTTTTTACTTCGAAGGACTGCGGTTATGGTAAAATATATCACTTTTTATCCCCAAAATATTTTGAATATTGAGAAGCGTTACGGTAACGCTTCTCATTAGTGTGTATTCCAATGAAGATTATTCTTCCTGCGTGGACATAACCGCTTCAGATTTTCGGCGATATCTCAAAAACGCTATCAACTTTTGAAATGAAATTTTCACAGGTTAGTTTTATGGTATATATCTACAACTATATGTGATTAAATCAAACAATAGGCTCAAATTACCAAACGTGTACGATGCCTTTAATATGAATGCACGAAAGTAAAATGGCGGGGATTTTTGTTTGGCTGAAAATGACCGGGATAACCTGCACTGAATGATTTTTCATATTATTCCACCCCCAAAAAACAAAAAAACAAACAAATAAACAGACATCCCAACATTCCAACAAAAAACCCTCAAACAAACAAGAAACGAAAAAAACAACTACCACACAAACCTCCAGACAAACACAGCTCTGTGTTTCCCATACCCTATGTTGACATTCATAATAAATATGAGTAATAATTATAGTAGACTTACCCCTTTTGATGAAGGAGCTGATGCAGTCACCGCAACCCGCAACCCAACGACGAGACTCGCTCTGAGTTAACCGACAAACTACCACACATACCTCCATACAAACACCGCTCCGTGTTACGTACTCTCTGTTTGACATTCATTTGTTCTGTGCACTTAAGAAAAATCGTATTCGTCAACATTGGCGGTTCAAGTCCCTATTGTGTTGACCTCTTTATTTCTCAGGTCAACACTTGGTATGTAATGATTGCCCCCACCCCCAACCCCCCCAACCCTCCCCCAAAAAAACAAAAAAACAAAAAAACCACAAACCAAACCACCCCCAACCCCCAACCCCCCCCAAAAAACACCAAAAAAACCCACCCCCCCCAAAAAAAACCCCAAACCAAACCAAAAAAAAAAAAAAAATCACACAAACAAACACCCAACAATAAACAAACAAACAAACAAACAAACACCCCAACCAACAACCAACCAACAAAAAAACCCCAAACCAAAACAAAACAAACAAAAACAATACGACGATGAAAAATACAAAGAATCTTTGTATACAGTTGATATAGAAAGCAATATATCGCCGGCCAGACGAGCATTGCCGTCTTATAAAATGCAGTTATTTGTAATACTGGAACTAGCTCGTCATCTTATTTGCCTGGCGAGGCATTTATGTCGAGCTGAAAATCTGCAATAAAACATACATTAACCTTTCCACATCTCATAAAATCATTATATTTTCCATTAAAGAAGATGAAGAAGAAGAAGGAGAAGAAGAAGAAAAATAAGAAGAAGAAGAAGAAGGAGAAGAAGAAGGAGAAGAAATCGGGTCGTCTTTGTGTTGTTGCAACAGGGGATTTGAATGAGGTCATTCTTCCGAAAACGGACGGAGCACCGGCCGTTTCGTAAATTGTTCACATCTACATTTTTAGGCCACGGTACAGTATGATTTTAAGTGGGTGTTTTTTTTAACCATTGTAGAGCTTGAACCTTACCATACTATTCGCTGTGTATTTTATTACTTAATTATTTTATATTTTTCTTCCATTGCGTTGCACGGCTTAATTGTTCATGTTACTCTTCAATTTGAAACATTAATGTAACCAAAATACAAAAATAACAAATAAAACATTCTTTAATAAAAAAATTGATTTAATCATATTAAGTAAATAAAATATACTGTAGGCCTAAGAGGCAAAATTAAGGAGAGATTCCAATTAATTTTATCTTTGAATTCTCATTTACTTGTTAATTGATTTTATTATATTAATAATCTCAATGACATAATTGTAGAATTGGTCAGCAAAAAATTACCCTAAATCCCGAAACTCACATCGAGAACAAGCCAGTAACACAAGACAAATGTAAAAAATAAAACCTCAAAACTGACATTTCCCGTCTTTAAAGTCTTCATCAAAACGAACCAATCCATCGGTGGCAGACATTGAACAGAATTACCACATTATTACTTAACAATAATCATGTATAGTCATGGAAACATGTTGTTGACACAATATCCTGTTTGATTGTAAAGTGAAACCTATGATCCCAACCTCGTCCCATTCCATCCTCACCCCCACCCCTCCATATGGAGAAAGCCCCCCCGAGGATGTAGGTCAGACACTGGTGCTGCATAGTGGAGTGCCTCCAGGCCAAGGGGAGAGAGAGGGAAACAAATCATCAAATAAGACACCTTTCCTACCAAAAACATAATGGAGATGACACGGTTTAGTTGCACCAAGTATTATCGCATGACTGAGACTCTCAAAGAGTGGATCATCAACTTAAACAACGAGGAGACACCGTCAAAAAAGGAGAGCGAAAATCTGTCCAGTCTTAAGCCCACACATCCCCGCCTGAAGGGGGAACTTTCTCATACACTCTTTGCCAGCCTGGTCTTTTACCCTCCTGTGTGTGGACAGTGTGATATTTTGTGTCATCAGAAGAGGTTGTCAGAGAGTACCAGGCTAAGTATTTCCAACAATGTAAAGCCGGGGGTATTAGTGCAGTGGTTTGGTTTAAAAACAAAACGGAAGAATTACAAAAACAGAAGCCACGGATTTGCGACTGAGCATTGGTATTAATTTAATAATAAACGGCAACGCGTATTTTTGTTTGATATCTTTTTTATTTCTCCAATCAAACTGACGGTGGCTTAAAGGCGTCCGTGTGAAGATCACACCTTGATCAAAAGGTGGACTACCGTAATCCCATGTGGTAATGGTTAAGGTCGTGACGTCATAATTACGTAATAGAGGCATACCTTCACGCATCTCATTTTGAAAATTAATAATGCAAAGATTACAGTATTGAATAAAAACAACCTGTTATAGTTTTTATTGTATACAAGAAACAGTGTGCAAAACAAGAAAATTCACACTTATTTTTGATTTTGTTTATGGGAAGTTACCGATCACAAGTCCATAAAAAAACCCCACTCGAGGTGAGGGCTAAAATGGGGGGAAAGATAGAAACTGGAAGATGGCTATATTGCGTTTGGATTGGGAGAGGATAAGAAACAGGGAAACATAATTACAGGTATATATATGGTGAAGTCCACAGTACACTAGTGTATAGTTCAAAGTATGTTTTCATGACAGAAGGTATAACGTCAATGAAAGACATGTATTTAAATTAAATTGGAACGAGCAATATGAACACATATGCAAAAGACATAAAGCTAATTAAATACATTTTTGGAATCACTCGAACGGCAGTGACTGTTTTTTTATTACACTGGCAACGAAACCTAGTGATGCTACTGATTAAATAATCGCACTGCAGCGCCAAAGTATGGGAGTATACGTCATCGCAAAGCGGGCGATACTTCAGTTATTTGGAAAAACCGGGATATGAACTTTGATTGTTTCTCATTTTCGGGTGAGACCACCGGGACTTGTAGAAATTATGCGAAGTGCTAATTACCTCTATATGAGTATTCGTCAAGAGAACTCTACTTGGGGGACCCACTAACCCGAACGAGTGCATGGATAACGGGCCGCAAGGGTAAGCGGTGGTTTTGAATGCGTGATGTGCCAGAAGGAGTGGGGATTTTACGCTGCGGTGCCTAGTGGCCGAAAGGGTTTTTGCTTGAATGAAAACATGGCGAAATTGGGACAAGTTATGCACAAGTGCAAAACGGTGACATGCATGGTGTGTTTTGGGTTTTTTCTTCGTGGCTTTGGAAGTAACTCCATGCCAGAACCTATATCTTAATACAATTACAAAAGTAGGAAATGTTGACGAAAGACTTTGTTGTTTAGAGGCTGTTTGTTTCAAGAGTTTTAGATTTATATTCCGCTCAACTAAAGATATGCTGATCACGCATTCTGGAAGAAACACTACACGAGTTTTACATTTTATTCTTTTTACAATACATTTTTTTGTCCGTGAAAGTTGTTCTCAATGCTGTGACACCGCCCTGCTCTGCTCATGCCGACATTTCATGAGCTAAATTCGATAACTGTAAAACATTTCTTAGTTAGAATTCCATAAAGCAAGTCTTCATCATTTCGTTGCCATAATATACTGCTATTTATCCAAATCATAATTATAGGCCTAAGCATCTCCCTTTCCGCCGTCTTAAAAGGAACTCTGGCGGAATCATGATTTGGTATTCCAAGATCGTTTTTCCATAGTTGATGATGGTACAATTAGATTGTAGACTAAGCGGTGACCCCAACACACTCGAATACCCGATCGTGGTAAATTATTCAATCTCGAAGAGTTCCAGAATTCTCAGCGCCCATCAATTTTACATTTGGTGCGGTAATAATTTAACGTACGGATCTCCCCCAATTATGTTCAGCGAGAATATACATAATCCATCAGGCCAAACATTCTGGGTTACCGAAGTCGGTGGACCCTAAAACTGATCGAAATCATTTGGTAAATAATTCGTAATAATTCCCAAACTCACAAAGTATAATCTAGCTCATAATTATTGTCAAACGTTGAGGTAGGCCTATAGCTCATGTTTTCTTGCGATAAGACAGTAACGTTCCGGATAAGCCTGTAAGTTTGTCAAACTTTAAGGCAGATCCAATGAAATCTCAGGCGTTCCCAAAGGGCCTTACGTAAAGTTGAACTCTCTACAAAGCACTCAAGTTTGTCAGTGATTTTTATTCTAATGCTTGGGCATCTGCGAGAAGAAAAGCTCAAAACATGTATTACTCCTTGGGATAATTTAATGTGGTTAAAGGTATAGGGTCATCGTTTGGTTTTTGCCAACGTTATGCTGATATATAAGCAAAATCATCAATAAAGTTTAAGTTGAATAAAGTGTCTATACTTGTTCAGCAAACAGCCAAACAACTGTTCATTTTCGTCAAAAACGTCGAATCCATCCACGTGTATCGAGGATAAAGCGGGTACCAACCGCATCTCTGGCCGTTTTGGGTGCAGCAATCACAGGCGATCTTTGGACATTCAAATTTGTCGACAAACTGTTATGGATTTCTAATCAACCAGGGGCAATTCAGACGAAATAATCTCGCAGGATGCTTTCTACCATTACCATCTTTTTAATAAGTAGGCTTTCGGATAGAAACTACACAGCTTCTTTTCGAGGTCATTCCCCCCAAAATGACCTTAAATTTACAGAAAACACTGTTGTGAGACACAGACTGGACTCGGTGCTTTATCTGAACTTTGCCCATACATTTTGAAAAATCAAACATCATGGAATTGTATACCGATGAGGGCGTCTTGTCCAAGCCCCTCCTCCAACCCCGCGTGGTCAAATAAAGGCTATCAGAGAAAATAGACTGGCCACTTTTTTGTTATCTTACTGGAAGTGCTCATAATCACACAAGGAACACGACAAACACAGTATAATGAATACTCAATCTATTATTCCAAGCACGTCCTTAGTTAATGAAATTCCCCCTCTCGGAGAAAACAAACATTATTCTCGAACTTCCCTTTAATCGCCAATCAATCTCTTAGAGAGAGAGAGGCCCCAAGGTCAAATTCAGTTTTGTGAAGCACTCATTTTCCAACAGAGTTCTTGTGAATGTGGACACAAATTACAAGTCTGAGAAAATTAGCTTTTGCAACTGTTTACTAACCAAAAGCACCTACGCTGTAAATGCAAAAAATGCCCCCCCGTCACTCTCTTCACTCTTCATTGTTCATCCCTTCCTTTTTCTGTGTTTTTTCTACCTCTCTCTTGTCATCTCTTTCCACTTGACTGCTTCTGTTACACCAGTATACCTTTTTATGTGCGTTGTCTTGTCATATAGCCTTTTAGAAAGACTATGATAGGATCGAAACGTCAGGCCACTCAATATTTTTGGGTGAAAAAAAATGACAAGTTTCCAACCTCACATCAAAACGGTGTAAAATGCCTTTGTGTTTGATACCCTTCCATTGCAAATAATTCCTCAACATCCTAAAACAGCCAATGACGTCACATTTCAAATAGGTAGGTCTTTACATTTTTGTGCGAAATTTTGTTAAGTTCATTCCTGAATTTCTATGATATTCAATCAGAACGACATTGACTGTGACATTTTGACTGACTCAAAAATATTCCTCTTTGGAATGTATACAGACCCAATTGATATCCACTGGCGTCATGTTTCAAATTTCGCTCTGAAAGAGGGTCAAGAAGTGAAAAGACAATTGGCACCATGTTAATGTGAGGTTAGAGACTTGTATTTTTTCCTCCACTTTCATGAGGACTCTATCAATTGGAAAAAAACAGTGCATCACAAAAATGAATTCGTCCTTCGAAAACCCCTCTACGGAAGGTACGGTGATTCAACGGATGTTTAACCTTGAAATGAAACTGTGTCAGACGAACGGTGTTTCGTTCGTCCAATTACTGAACCACCGCGCGGCCTTCAGAAAATTTGACTAAGTAGAACATTACTGGCCACATAGGTAAGAGAACATCGTCTCTGTCAGAATCGATGAAAAGGAATGTTCTAATGGAAAGCACTCCCCATTATGTGAAAAAAAAGAAAGATATAGGCCTAGAGAAGAAACTCCGCGCATTGGTTATTTTAATTCAGTATATTATAATTAAAAGGCACATCGAGAAATAAGAAGCACCGATGGGGGTGGGGGTGGGGGCGGGGGGGGGGGCTGAAAATGAATGTTTTGCATTTGGATGATAAACAATACCCGATGTGGCAGAGGGAGCCCCCCCAAAAAAAACAACCAAAAAAAAAACAAAAAAACAAAACAAAAAACCACCACACATTATATATAATAATACTAAATAATAATAATAATTAACAGATTAAACAAAAATAAAAGTAAACAAATCTCGAAAAAATATGCACAAACTAATTTGACTTTTGACATTATTGGTATACTACAAAATACACTACAGATATTTAGTTAAATTACATCATGATGGTAGAAGATTTACATTACCAATTTCTGAGGGTTTCAAAAAATGCCAAAATTGTTGTGAATTTGTTATCATGCATTTGTTGATATGCATAATAATTATGTAAACATGTGGACCTTCCCAAAACAACAAATTATTATCAACAGAGGGCGCATTAAAAGTAAACATGAGTCATGGAGCAAGTTCAATCAAGGATAGTTAACTATGTTTGACTGATACGTCTGATCGAACGCACATTAATCGAAGACGGTTGGAATATAGCCTAGTCGACGATGGTTGGACTATAGCCTATGTCGACGAGGGTTGGAATATAGCCTAGTCGACGATGGTTGGACTATAGCCTATGTCGACGATAGTTGGACTATAGCCTATGTCGACGATGGTTGGAATATAACCTAGTCGACGATGGTTGGACTATAGCCTAGTCGACGATGTTTGGACTATAGCCTAGTCGACGATGGTTGGAATATAACCTAGTCGACGATGGTTGGACTATAGCCTAGTCGACGATGGTTGGACTATAGCCTAGTCGACGATGGTTGGACTATAGCCTATGTCGACGATGGTTGGAATATAACCTAGTCGACGATGGTTGAACTATAGCCTATGTCGACGATGGTTGGACTATAGCCTAGTCGACGATGGTTGGACTATAGCCTAGTCGACGATGGTTGGAATATAACCTAGTCGACGATGGTTGAACTATAGCCTATGTCGACGATGGTTGGAATATAACCTAGTCGACGATGGTTGAACTATAGCCTATGTCGACGATGGTTGGACTATAGCCTAGTCGACGATGGTTGGACCATAGCCTAGTCAACAATGATTGGACTATCCTAGTCGACGATTTCCGACCAACCTTTTCACAACGCTGGTCACCAATAGCCATTTCAATAGCACAGTGCTGCAGAGAGGACCAGTTATCAAAAACATTATAATGTTGATCCGACTTTCTTAATACTGCAACCACGTAGACGTGATTGTACCATATTTTGAAACAATATTAGTTAGTTAATTAAAACACAATGCCCAATCATCATACATTTAATATTTCTAGGCGACCACCTCCCGACCACACCCCTCATTGACCACTTACTGTGGTTCAAAGTTCATTGGTCCAAAGGTCACAAGTAAGTTCAATATCGCTATCAAAATGTTGAAAAACTATTTTGTAATCGGACTGCAATTCAGCTGGTGCGGCGATTGTAAAATATTATTGGCCAATTTCAAATCAGATCAAATCAATTCAATTCAATGGTATGTTTCTTGAAGAATAGCGATTGCAATGGACGTAGGTATTCTGGACCCGTCATCCCATCTGCCTCAAGTGAAACAAACAAACAAACCTACAACAATGGGGGCGCTATTTTTATGTATATAACCAGAGCTGTGTATTGAGAGAGTTGCGACATGGAGGGACCAGCTTTCTCCGGTCACGTGGTTGGTGGACGCAATTTTGTTCCAAATGCAGCACAGCCCAATGGGCAGACTAGTCTGGCACCCTGTATTCGCCAATGCATTTTTTGGAGACAAAATGGCTTCTAATCGCAAGTTGTCGCAACTCTCTCGATATACGGCTCTGTATATAACCAGAGCCGTATATCAATACACAGCTCTGTATATAACTGTATATAACTAGAGGTTACAGCACTGGTACCTGCATCACAAGTTGCGAGAGGGGATGTCACGCCACACGTGTCTTTTAAATTCTCAAGGTGTAAATAATTCTTCACACAGTGGGTGGGGGTGGGGGGGGGGGGCTCAGATTAACATTGCATTGATTTTATAAGACCTAACGCGGAACCGACCTAAAATGCATTCAATAAACCAATGAAAACCGATGTTCGATTTCATTTCATACGGCAAATTATGGATTTCGAACCCGTAACACGAGAATGGAAGTGTTAACTACATCACAGCGTCTGGCAAATCTATTTGGTGAGATAAAATGTATTTCGACTCGAGAAAACAAACCCGATTATATTATATTCGACAAGGCAAGGGGGCATCCGTGTGGCGCCTAAAGCGAGTTAAAGCCAGTCCACGTGCAAGTCTCGTTATAAGGCTACGACCCAATTCTACCGAATGGAGTTGCGAGCCCTCCAGCGCGTTAATAATTACATGAAGTTTGAAAAAATTCCCCGGACATATGTTTTTACACGAGCACTGCCGTTTTTTTCTCTGTTGGAAATACAAGCGCCGAAGCAATTATAAGGATCATACTTGGCGTTTGGAGGTGGGTACCTTAAGGCGATAGGAAATATGAAATCACTCTTTCGTTTCACAAGGAAACCGACACAACGTAAAAGATACGCATTATGTAAATAAATGTTACTCAGTTCAATGCCGTCAAACAGTACTTGGGCTGATTCAATTCGTAAAGATATCCACAGTTTGTGGTATTAATGGCCAGAGTGAGAAAGCTATAATTGGCAGAAGCTGAATGAACTTTCAGGGCATGCAGTCCGTCTGCAGCAAAATATCAAGACCGAGAACGCACATGGCGGTGGGCATGTAGACATCTGATACTATAAGGAAATACTCAATTGGGCAAATTGCAGATAATTACTTCTGAATCTAGAGGAGGGCTGATGAGTATCGGTCTTGTAAACGATGCACGCTAGTCTCCGTTGGGACGAGGGGTGCGCTGCACTTTGGCGATTTACCTCATTGTTTATTTATCAAGAACAATCATTGTTGATTCAGAACAAATTAAATTCAGACTCATGAATGTGTTTCGTAAGTTCGTTCTCGTCCCGGAAATCTGGTTAATTAGAGTCGGTGTTGTGTCAGCTACAAATATTACTAGCTTAAATATGCTATAAAATATCGGTAAGTTGATGTTACTATTGTAGTAAACATTCGGATCAAAGTAGAAAAACTAACTTTACCGCTGTGTGTATAAACATACACCTCAATACTCAAAATACTTAATATCCACAGAGAAACTTTATCTCATTTACAAATTGCCATACATTTCGTATTGTTTATGGCTTGTTTCACACAGCTTAAAATTTGAACAGTACTTTACTTAATGTTGCAGAACTCATCGTTAGTATTTCTGCAGAAGTATTTCTTGATATTAGTCCTGAAAGAATTACCCTATCATCCTTCATAACTTCACGCTGTCTGTTTACGCGTGAACGCTGAAAAGATTGTTCCCACAGGCCAACTCTTTCTTGCAGTGAAATTTCAAATTTTTCTCGATGACGGACTCACCTTAGGCAACATTTCATTTCGCTAAGATGCTAACCCTATTAAGCTTAATGTCAGGTTGAATTAATGTATACCAAAATACGATATTGTCAAACTCTATTGCATAAATCATGCACGCTGTAACTTGTATTTCTCGGACAATTTGTTTAAAAGGAGATACCTTTTAAAGGCACTGTACACGTTTGGTAATTACTCAAAATATATATTAGCATAAAAACTGACTTGATTGTAGGAAACGACTCCCTCTGAAGTAACGTAGTTTTTGAGAAAGAGGTAATTTCTCACTAAAATAATAAAAGACTTCTTGCAAGAAGCCTTTTATTTCTATCTTAAAGCACACAAATTTGTACAACAAGGGTGTTTTTTCTTTCATCATTTTCTTGCAACTTCGATGACCAATTAAGCCCAAATATTCACAGGCTTGTTATTTTATGCATATGTTGGGATACACAAGTGAGAACACTGGTCTTTGACAATTACCAAACGTGTTCAGTGCCTTTAAAAAACGGAAAAAGCAATCCTTTATTTTAAGCAAGTCGGCCGGCTTGATAACTAGCTTATAACAATCAGTTATATCTTTATAGGGGCCGACATCCCTTCCACACATTCTGAATAAATCGAAGCTTATTTGATTAAGTCCGAGTTTATTAGATTTGTTTCTTTTGGGGGGCTTTTTACCAGAGTAGGCTCCGATCTAGTTATTTGCTTTCCAGATGCTATCAACAAATATGAGGTCACCATCTCAGTGCGGGTGCTCTGTTTTATAATGTTGGAGGGTTGTACAGCTACACATTATAACAAAAGGGCCTCTCTAGATCCAAGCTTTTGTGTTATTCGCGTGATTTGAGAGAATGGTTTGTGTTTGAAGACCGACCTGTCGTATTTACAGTGCACCCCCCCTTTTTGCGCACGATTTGTTTTTACTGACGGTCTGTGATTCAGGTCGTCCCTATATACATCGATTCAATGCAATGACTGATCAGTGCACGCGAGCACGTGCTAGGATTCCAAACCCGTGCTTATCTTATAAATATATAAATAGATAAGTTGAGATTTAACCAAATGGTGTTGATCAGTTGAAATCTATATGTTGTTTACTTTTATTCAATTCCTCGTTGGAAAACAACAATTGGCGACAGAAATTTCCGTGGATTATTAAACTTTCAAAAGCCATGCGAAACTTGTCATCGATAAACCTACTGCAGTGTATTAGTGTCACAAGCAAACACAAGGTCATCGATAAAACATTAGACAGTATTTGAAAGAAATTGAATACCATTTTTGTTTTAATCATACTCACGTTTCGACATATGTTTAAATGTGTATTTTTTTTATTAGTTTATAATATACCATAGGGTTACTGTCTGTATCATTCGACATATTATATACATGGTAATATCAGGACACCCCAAAATGTAGTCGTGTGGCTTACTGTGACAATCCTCACCAACGGTTTAGCAAACGATCTTATTCCTTGGCGCAGGGCCCTGAAACCCTCGTAAATAGAATACCATCAGATGGCGGTGAAAACAAATTCTCTATATATTCGTTTCTGGAGCGTTTCCTGCGTGATATATTAAATACGCCCCTATACCGCTGTCTCATTTTACAGTCCCCCTCTGCTCAAGGGCACGAGGAGCCTTCTCTCCCCGTCATGTCCTTTTTTTTCTAATCTCAATGGTTGAGAGAAACAACAAGCAGCAAAGAGGCGCCTTAGCAATGGCAATTGAATGGCTTTACGCACGCTTCCCCTTGTACTCGCGATTCAATTCGGGCGGCCGTAGTGTCACTGACTCGGTTAAAGGAGAATGGCGCGCTCATTTTTTTTGGTCATTTTTCTCTTAGAGAGGTAATCCCACACGATAAGTTCTTAAATATCACGGCATCTTTTTTCTATTCCTTCTTTTCTTGTTTTCATCCGAGTGGTTAAATATTGGCGACTTGGCCCTCGGGGAAGTAATATTAGAACTATATCTGCTTCATTTCTTGTTGACATTGTCCGTGCGTTATTTACGGAGATACCACATGGGTGTGAGGTCACTATGTATTAAGGGGATCTGGGCGTTAATTAAAAAACAATAAGTAAGAGTTCGTAGGTGGTTACACGTGGTATCCACAATCGCATAACAACATTCGTGATGTGTGTAAGGTGACGATTCATAAAATTTGACTCTCAGTTTGTTGTACATTTAAAAGTATAAATGAGAACACAATCACTGGTGGAAATGAATATAATGCTTTGGACACAACAGAAAATATAGTGGAACAAATGAAGAAGCAAAAAAAAATCAACCCCAAAAAAATCAGAAAACAGATTGAAGCACAAATCCAGCGTCCACACTGATGATTCGTTGCGTGTGATCGCTCTTACGATCTTGGTTTTTCTGAATTAGTCTCGGGCAATACTAATGACATTATTGTTCTAAAAATTTGGATCTATACTAGGCCTATGTTGCATTGCTGAGAAACAACTGGCCATGCAATTTCCCCTTTCTTCGGACTTTGTCAACCGTCGCCAAGTGGTTAGACTGCATGACTTGCAGTCACGGGGTTGTGGGTTCAAATCCATCCAAGCTATAGCCGCTGATTTTACAATGACTAGAATAAGTCGTGTTGTCTAGTTACTGAATCACGATTTATTGATTTGTGCAATTCACAATTATATACATTAAACCAATGTTTGTATGTGAGAGATCTGGCTGTTGCCAGCTTGGCGTTTATATCCGATTGTGGGAGCTCTGCCGAGTTCCCTTGTTGGCCAGATCATCGTAACAGCAAAAATAACAACAACAACAACAACAACATTTCTTACCATCACTTTGAACAACAAAAAAGCGCAACAACTACATATCCACTTACAAATTGGTCGGCCGCAATGCCCAAATAGTGGAAATTGCCCAATTCAAGTTTGTTCTTTTACATGAAAACCCCCGCAGCCCAGTCACCTCTTATAAAAACACCATGACATTTTTCTCACCACATCTCAGTTAACACATCATTCAACCTTGGCACAATGAGAAAAAACACACCTCCTGTACCCGAAAATGATTACTCCTGAAAGAAAAGTGGCAATCAATTATTTACTTCTAATAAATCGGCCTTTAGCGCATTAATAGCGGAAGTAATTGATGCACTTTTGGAGGTGCAACCTACACCCGTTAATAGCTCACAGTATTTTTAGCAGCCCGTATTTAGAAGGGAGGGGCGCTAGCTACATGAAAACAACGTCCAAAATCCTGTAGGCCTATCTACTCTGAATTTAAACATAATGGAACACTGTCTCCACGTTATCAAAGAGTGAATCGGGCACACAAGTCAATTCCTATTATTTACTCACCGTATCAGTTGCTAAGGTCGTCTCACCGAGATGAAGATCTCAATCCCCCTACCACGGAAATAGCGAGCAGTCAGGAAACCTCCCCACTCTCTCCTCAAAAACTCTTCAGACAGCCTTCGTTTGAGGAAATAAAGAAGCTGTGGGGAGATCGAGATGAGGGTCCGGCTATTTTTTTTTCTATCACAGACGACTATAGCTGACTTGGACACAATCATGAGAATGTAAACCCTAAAAGGCCGGTGGGAGGTTTCATTAGAAAAAATATATATCTGAAGAAAAAAAAATGTATGGCGAGATTGAATGTGAGTAAATCCTCTCCTGATGAGAAGTGGGTCTGTGGATTCTGAAGGGAGGGATTTTTTTTTTTTTTTTTTTTTTTAAAGAGAGAAGGACTGAGACGTTTAATCAACTCCACGGTCGAGCCAAGACTCGCGTTTCAAAAAGGTGGTGGGAATGGTTTAATTGCAAACTAGATATCATCACTGTGGGCTAATAAACGGGACGGAGTCGTACGGGTTGATTCTGCCCCTCAGCCATAAACGGCTTTAAGCGTTATAACTGCCTCTCTGCTTTTAAAGGACATCCTCCGACGGAGTTCACACTACTGTAAAGAGTACATGGTAAGACGAATAAGAAGAATAAGAAGAAGAAGAAGAAGAAGAAGAAGACTTTTGACTTTTCTATTGAATCTTTATTGTCTAAACAAGAAGAAGAAGACGAAGAAGAAGAAGAAGAAGAAGGGGGGAGAAATCATCAAGAAAGGGCACTCTACCCTGCCTTCCTTGATTGGATAGGATTTCAGCAGGGAATTAATGAAAGCAACTCCCCTAATCGAGCTCGTTGAAACTTCATGGTTTCTGAGCCTATATTATATTACATATATATGGCCTCGTTAAAAAGGGTGAGCAGGACGCGTAAAACATGAAGTACGATGGCGCCGAGTGTGTCCGTTGTTTGAGCTTTCTAAAAAAATTATTATTAGTACCTTTATTGTTTGACTGTTGCATTTTTTTTTCACGGCGGTAATCCGCTGTTTTGCGTTTCCCGGAAAATGACATTAGATTGACATATTGCGGTTGAACATCAGTAACAACATTAGACAATTCATTAATTATTAACTTTCGTTTCCTTACGAACAACTATTTTAAATTTCAAATGTTGTTATTCTGTGTTTTGTCCCCTAAAATGGCGGTTATAATACTTTTTTTGTAAGGGAAGATTAATATACATTAAACAATCAAGAAATTATTATTAGTATTTTTTTTTGTATTTTGATTTTTAATTTTTTAAAATTATTTGTTCATAAAAAAAGTACCAAAAACCTTTTTGTTTGTTTATTTATTTATATATTTATTTACTTCTTTTTGTATGACTTTTGTATTTATTTATTATTATTATTATTAATTTTTGTTTGTTTGGGGGGATATTTTAAAATAAAATCATAATCGACGGGAAAGTGTACTGAATCCTCAAAGTGGACTTGCGGGCATTTCCCTTTCTGCACACACTATAAACCTCTCAGTCGTCATCACTATGCCTCCCTCATTCAGAATAGCGCGCACGTAAAACATTTAAAACAAAAAACGCAGTGACGGTTCCTCAGTGAGTGTTCACAGTGAGCGGTCTCCACCACCAGCAGAACCTGTTTACGACGTCTGATATAATGTTCGAGGGGAGTTTGTCTCAGCAAATCCGGAAAAAAAGCTTTGACAATTTGCCACCGTTCGAACTCACAAAAAAGGCGCGGAATTATAACGTGGCATGGGAACTCTCGTTACGCATAATTCGAAATGCCAAGCTTGTTTTTTTTCTCTCTCCGAATCGAATTCTTCCTATTTACTTTCCAGTGAGTCAACTGTCAATTATTCAAGAGGTGGGTGGGTTGGGGGAGGTAAAGGGGTTATTCAAATCAAGTTAAGCATTACGCCGTGAGATGCTGGAGATAATGACAATTATGATGGACTGACAAATAATTCTTAATTGGAAGAAGAAACCTCCGCAGGTTGGGCAGGTGTAATGGTTGTCATACCAGATCACTGCGTAAGTTGTTTTGAGGCTGACAGAGTTATCTTTGAGAATATATGTTTGCTAAGAGTTTGGGTTCAGCTTGGGATAACCTGAAGGGCCAACTGTGACGTCAACGCGGGAGAAATGCGCAAACGTTCGGTAAAGAGTTCAACGTGGTGCGTATTTTTGTTTTACACCGCAGCGAGGATTTTTGCACTGTTACACTGTCAATTCCGTCTTGAGATAGGAGACTACGTCTAACCCTAAACCCTAAACCCTAACCCTAACCCTAACCCTAACCCTAACCCTAACCCTGACCCTAACCCTGACCCTAACCCTAACCCTAACCCCAACCCAAACCATAACCCTGACCCTAACCCATAACCTAACCCTTTATAGACATAAATGTTTGTAGTTTCATCTCAAGACAGGAATTGGCAGTATGACAGTACAAAACCCCTCGCTGCGGTGTAAAAATAAATATGCCAACGGGGTCGCTTCTGCCGCCATTACATCTATGACGCAATCATAAATTCGCTTATCATCGATGTGGGTTTTCACTGACGCGTATAATACAGAACACCGTAAATCACGTTTGCGTTTATTCGCAATTTGTACTTCCTGATTCTGAATTGATCATTTACGGTAACTCTAACCATGCTCTATAACACATCGACCAAAATCTCTCCCCGTGTTACAGATTCGCAGAAAGAGTTTTCTCTGTGATTCCCACTTTGTCATTCCAGTTCAAGCTCGATTCATTCATGGATTCACTGCTCGTAAAAACTCAGTTTCATACTTGAAAGAACAGACTGAGATAAAGTGATAACATCCGACACCAATGAAGCATAAAGGAATGACACTGGCCTACACTCCAGTGAGCTTTCGACCTGTTAAAATGTAAAGAGAAGTAAGAAAGAAAAGGAAAAGAAAAAAACCGCAGACTCAGGAATTCAGAATGACTTGCATCTAAAAACCAACCTTGCGTGCAGCCATTTTGTTTTTTTACCAACTCAACCCAAGATCATGAAACAAAGGCTAAGGTAGAGACAAAATAGTCTGGACCATCTTTGGTTCAAGGAGCATCAGTATTCTATGTTGCCAGTGCACACTGGGAACAAGACAACAATGGAGTTAAAAAACAAGGGAGTTAAACATTTTAACTGTTGTTATTTGTAGCTAATTGTCTCTTGGCTGGTTATTAAAAATGTGTTTCTAGTACTTGTATTTTATAAGTTTCTATTTGTTTTGCTTTTAGTCTTTATTTACTTGTTTCGTGTGTTTGTTGTTGCTTTCTGTGCTTATTTTTTCTTATTTATTTTTGCTTTTGATTGTTATCCTTGCATAATGCGCTCTGTAAATATAAATTATTATTATTATAAACGAGATGTGTGTTTCTTAAACAACTTATAGGATCAGCTTGGCTCGGTCAAGTTCGAAGATATTGTTGTTGTTTTCTAAATCTATCCAACACTTCGGTGAGACCATGGAGGAAGAAAAATACTCCTCCATGGTGAGACAAACCCATTACACAATTAATTTTCATTTCGTAATTTGTTGTTTTCTTGCCAAGACGGTGTCCAGGGACGTCATATGGCCACCTGCTTCCCGCCGGGGCAAAGAAATGTCAGAGTCGCTGGCGGTACACAGAAGACCCTAGGTCCCGGCCTCAATCACTGGACACCTGTAACCCGCGGGGATTTGGCACTCGCTACACAGCACACATTGGTGGAAAAGAGAATTTCGTGAACTATATCATGCAATTCCTCAGGTGTTACCGCATACCTTCATAGATAACCCCACAGATCTCACAATTGTTGACTTTGTGTACCCTGAGTAACACTGTGTGCTATTACAGGTCAAATTAAAGGGGAAGGGTATGACTAGACTGGTCCCTGAAGACAGGCACTGGTCTCACAGGCCCGATGATTTCATTGGATACATTGATTTTATTTGATTAATGTGCAGTGACGTAAGCTTTCCATGTCTGTGTTATGGTTGGTCCGAGGTGTTGTACGTTTGTCAGCTTGCACTTTCGATGGTCTGCATGCAGCGTGTGCATAACTTTTGTACATGCATGTAATGGTGTTTTATTGCGAGGTCAAAGGTAAATCTGGCAGGATCCGGCCAGGCGCTCAAGGCAGGTTTCTGGCGTTATTCACGAGCCTCGAAGTGTGACGTCAGATGTTCAGGCTAGGGTATGAAAGGATTGCACCCCATGTTCCGAAACTTTAAAGTTCCGACAACCCCTATGTATGCTCCAATACTCCTAACCCTGATCCTAAACCCAAAACCCTAGAGTGTGTAGATCACACGGGGATTATCAAGGGGAAATGAAAACATAGGCTGGTCTCTGGCTCCAGTCTATGGCGAACACAAGCGGGTTATCGGAACTATTGGGTTATCCGAACGTTGTTGTCGGAACATAGGGGTGTCGGAACATGGAGCAGACACCATTATGGAATTGTATTTGTGCATTAGTTTTTAATACTAATTGACAATGTTTATCTGTCATAATGTCAGAGATCCTTCGTGGATGTTCTATAGCCTGCCCGATATGGGGCAGAGGGTCCCCCCAATGTTCCCATACTATAACCTCTATGCTGTAACACACTATTTTCCTCTTGTTTAGAACTCCCCCCCCTAAAATCCTCAAAATAATTCCTGAGATTCCAAGCACACAATGAAGACACAATAGGGGGGGTTCAGCCCATATCGAGCACCAATTGGGATGTTCCGATGACGAAAGACCCTGTTCACAGTTAACGAACGTTGATCGTTTGGAAATGATTGACTGGGTGGGTGGGGACGGAGACATTGGAGGGGGGGGGCGGGGGCTAGGAGAGTTGGGACCAAAGTATTGAAGAGATACCATTGTAAAACAACCGTAAACCGACGGAAAGCTGTTAAAGGGATTGTACACGTTTTGTAATTGGAACCCACTGCTTGTTTCAACCCTATTTAGTTTTATATACCATAAAACTAACCTGTGTAAATTTCATTTCAAAAGGTGGTAGCGTTTTTGAGATAAAAATTGTTGTCGAAAATCTGGAGCGGTTATGTCCACGCAGGAAGAATAATCTGCAATTGGAATACACTATCTGAGAAACCTTATTGTAGTAACGCTTCTTATATTCAAATTTTCTGGGATAAAAAGTGATATCTTTTTCCCATAGCCGCAGTACTTTTAAGTTAAAACATTTCTATAAATTCATTATACTATCCAAACCTGCTGTACTTCTTACCAAGTAAGTTTTTATTGCCATTAATTTTCAGAGTCAATACCAAACGTAAACAGACCCTTTAAGTCTTCCTTGTTGCAGAAATGCGTATACCAGCAAAAACAAATATACCATATATCATGTAAATTGCCAGTGACTGGGTCTCTGCAACTTGTTTTGCTTAGCAAATGAAGTTTTATTAAGCATTAACTTTCGTCATCCTACTCTATGAAACCGTGTCCAGATCCCTATTTCCGTTTGGAAATACTAGAAGCGTTTAAAAAGTGAACAAGGAATTAAAGCAACTCACTGCAATAGAATACGATATAAGTTCATCTTAATTGGTTGCATTTCAAAGAAAAAACTTGAAAAGATTTTTCACAGGGTTTTCAAGACGAAACTTACAATCTCCTTTGTTGTGTGCATAACAAATCCTTCACAAATTCAAATTAGGAAAAATATAGATGGAAGACCGGGCTATTCATTAAATATTATGCAGAAGCCCGTGGAATCGTCTCATGTTACCCACTAAAGGTCGCGGTGGAAAGAGTACCACATATAGTCGGCTATTCAAAACATTTAACCATTGCCTTTAGCACATTTTAAATTAAACAGAACAAAATCTTTTGAAGGCTTAAATCTATTCAATTGAAAATCCGGTAATCACGAGTTTTTCTCCCGGTTCGGCTTTTTCCTTATGGGCCGATCGGTGAGAATGCAAACTGAGAATTCGGGAAAAGGTCGCGTGAGGTGCCAACAGAACACAATATAGCGGAGTCGAGTATCATAGTTAAACATAATGCTTAACGGGTGCTTTCATCAGCACATAGTGAATTATTTAATTAGTTTGTAACTCTATCTGTGATTATTGTGTGGCCAAACTCGAAGTAGAAACGGAAATACATTTCATAGAGATACAGCGTCTCCAGCGTTTTGCAGCCAACACAAAACAGCATTAAAGGTATCGTACACGTTTGGTAATTGTCAAAGACCAGTGTTCTCACTTGGTGTATCCCAACATTATGCATAAAATAACAAGCCTGAGAAAATTTGGGCTCAATTGGTCATCGAAGTTGCAAGAAAATGATGAAAGAAAAAACACCCTTGTTGTACAAATTTGTGTGCTTTCAGATAGGAATAAAAACTTCTTGCAAGAAGTTTTCATTATTTTAGTGAGAAATTACCTCTTTCTCAAAAACTACGTTACTTCAGAGGGAGTCGTTTCCTACAATGTTTTATACTATCAACAGCTCTCCGTTGCTTGTTACCAAGTAAGTTTTTATGCCAATATTTGGTTTGAGTCATTACCAAACGTGTACGATACCTTTAAAACTCTGCAGTGAAGGCCGCTGTCCGCACATGCTGACATAATTTAATATTTTCATTGTCTTAACCACATCGTTCACACTGGTCAGCTTATAATGGCATAATATCGTAAGCTGGACCATGCCACAAGACCTATAGAGGGGTGTCAATCAACAGGGGTCAGTGATTTGGTTAGAAGGAGGCAGGACAAAACTCTGCCAGCATGCTTAGTTTGAAAGAAAAAAAACCCAAACCGGTATGTCAATTGTCAATGGTAGATAAAACCAAATGATAAAACTTAATTAATTAAGCATGCAAATAAGCTTAATTTAACTCAGGCAATACCTGGACATGTAAACAACACACTTAGACAAACAAATCATTGAAAAAAAGCAAAAAAAAAAGAAAAGAAAAAGAACAAATGCAAAACAAATCCTCCTAAAGCAAATGTACAACATTGGTAATTGTCAAAGACCAGTAGCCACACTTGATGTGAACCAACAAATACGGTACATGAAATAACAAGCCTGTGAAACTTTAAGCTAAATCGGTCTTCGGAGTCATGAGAAAACAGTGAAAACCCCATAATTATGATAAAGACTAACTGTTTTTCATTTCCTAAAAACTATAGCATTTCAAGCAAAACTATTTCAAGGGAACTTTTCCCACCATGACCATCTTTATACCATAGGTTACGTGCAAATCTGTGAACATTTATATTTTCAACTTTACCAATGCTGTACACACCCTTTAACCTTTGGACAAAGCTTGTCAAGTGCGAACCAAACAGGTCCGTCGGTGCAGGAAGGCAACTCAGGGGTCGATTTCATAAGACTCCTCCACTTAGGACTAGTCCTAGGCAATGCTAGGACTAGTACTAGCTAGGACTAGTCTTAAGTGTTAAGACCAGTTAATGGTCCTAACTTCAGATAAGACTAGTCTTTGTAAAATCGGCCCCAAGGTAGGTTTCTGACCTATGAAGGACAGGCACGTTTGTTTCGAGAGTCAGCCAAGAACGTCCTTTTGTTCCCGCTCAATTGTTCCGTCAACCTTGGACGTATTGTTCTCCAGGGATATCATATCAACTGAGGACGTATTGTTTATTATTTTTGATGAAATAGAATTAGCTGTTGCAAACTGCTTACCAACCAAAATGACCTATGGTGTAAATGCAAAAAATAGTTAATGGCCTGACGTTTCGACCCTAGCAGAGTCTTTCTCGAAGGCTAAATGACAAGACAACACACATGAACAGGTATTATTATTTTTGTTACACAAATTTGTTTGATTGTGAAAAATGGGCATTAACATAAAACATTGAATGGTCGTAGACTCGTTGTAGGCTGCAACGCGGGGGATTCACGTAATGGCAAAAACGAGAATGTGAAACTTTTAAAAGCACACTTAGTTTTATTTTATTTTAATTGAGAAATCCTGAAAAGATTGCGCACCTGTCCAACCAGACCATAAACCCAAGTAAAATGTACAACTATATGGCTTTGAAGCACAATAAGCCAGTCTAGGCAATAGTTGCAACGGCGACACTGTGTCGATACGGGTATGTTCATTTATTTAAAAATCGATTAACAAATGACTCCTTAAAAAAGAGTATTTCTAAATTATCCTTAAATGTCTTCATTAAGTGTTTCTCAAGGGATTTTGCCTTCAACTTGAATCGTTAAAAGGAGCTTTGCTGTTGCAACCACTGACTTTAAAAGTCGACTGCAAACAGCATGTCATTTCTCCGGTGTGTTTTCTTTTTTAATGTATGTTTTCTAGTCTGTCAATCAGCATTTAATTTATTTTGAATGTAAACCCTTTAAGAGGGTGGTCCGAGGCCGAATTCAGTTTTGTGATCCACTAATTTTTCCAATAGATAGGCCTATGGAGTCCTTATGAAAATTGGGAAAAAACATACAAGTCTCTTGCATCACGATGAAACGGTGTAAAATTTCATTTTTATTCATACCCTTACAGTGCGCGTCAACATCCTTAAACCTCCAATGACGTCACATTTCAAATTATTTCAAAATTTGTGTAAACAGGAAATAATTTAGTTCATTCCTGAATTTTGATGACATTCAATCAAAAAGGCTTTTTTTGTTTTTACCTTCTGACTGTACTGACGCACAAAATTCCTCTTTGGAATGTAGAGACCCATTTGTTATCGATATCAAATGACGTCACGTTTCAAATTTCGCTCTAACGGGGCCATCAAAATACAATGGCTTTTTTACACCATTATGACGTGAGGTTGGAAACTTGTAAAATGTATTCCCCACTTTCATAAGGACTCTATTAGATAATGAGTACATCGCAAAACTTAATTTGAACTTGGAGACCCTCTTTATTAATAACATTGTTCGTCCCTTTGTGTGTATACTTTCGTTTGATGCCATTTATTGTAGGTCTGCCCTTTATTACAAAGTGTTTGTCAGACGTGTGGGGAGAAAATGCCTCCATTGTTAACTTTAATTCATAACTCTTTCAAATCCCATAAAGTTGCACTTTGATTTAATTGCTTTAGAAGTCCCCCTACGTTATCAATAGATTGTCACTTTTTAATATAAACATTGTTTTGTTCAACTATTTGGTCCAACGACAAAAATGATTAATGCAGTTACGCGTTAAATAAATACTGAATTGTTATTTTCAATGAAAACCTTGTTTTGTACAATTATCTTAAACAGTTTTGATCGATCGAAAAGAACGACTGATGTTCTGCCTCCACCTCCCGCCTTCCCCATGTAAAAAACTTACAGAGAATAAGTAAACCTTGAAGCTACACCCTGAAAGCTGAAGAATTCCGGAAAATATCACATTTTCAAGGAAACTGTAGCCAGTTCTCGAGTCAGCAATGTGCCCTTTCAATGCTGACGTGAACACTTGTTTTGAACATCCGTCCACCAAGATAAAACAACCTTTTGTGTGTTACAGATTCCCGTTACCTAGAAAAAACAAACTAGAGTAGCAAAGATAGTATCATCGATTCAGTATAGTAGTTCAATTCATTTCTTAAAGTTAATTTCACCGTTAGTTTTGTTTACATCCACCTTGTTCTGCCAATGAAATTACCGAACTTAATTAAAAGGAGTATCAAGAATTCCTGACCAAAGCGAAGAACGGTTTTCTTCACTTGCTTGTGAACGGAAATCTCCTGGGTGGGTTTGCGCGCTCTACTGTAAACATTACATAGTTGTGTGCCCTTATAAAACGCCTACACACTAAGGGAGTCCATGACGTATAATGAAATAAGCGTAACCGAATAATCGACGCGCTGTTTTAATTTTCAGCAGAAACGTATATAGACTGAAGGAGACGGCACAGAAATTTATGCGTGAGTTGGTGTAAGTAGCAATACAAATGGGGGGGCAGTGACTCTTACAAAACTTGTAATAAAAAAACATTGCTGTGTTGTTGAATTAAGGAAACATTTCCATTGGTATTTCTTTCATTGGTTTACCACATTTCCCTGGGGATAAATTGTAAAAATATTCTATCAAGCTTTGAGCCAACTTCTGTCGCACACAACCATTGGTTTAGCGTATGTGCAGAACCTATACAGGTTGGGCTATATTTAAGGCTTCATTTTGGACTTCATTAAGGTCCCGTTCGTCATTAAAGTCAGGGGCTTCATTTAGGTCTTGTGCTTCATTTAGGTCCCGGGCTTCATTTAGGTCCCGGGACTTCGTTCAGGTTCCATGCTTCTCTTAGGTCCGGGCTTCATTTAGGACCGCAGGTTTCATTTAGGTCACGGTCTTCATTTAGGTCCCGGGCTTCATTTAGGTCCCAGGCTTCATTTAGGTCCCGGGACTTCGTTTAGGTTCCACTGCTTCTCATAGGTCCGGGCTTCATTTAGGACCACAGGTTTCATTTAGGTCCGGGGCTTCGTTTAGGTCCCGTGCTTCTCTTCGGTCCCGGGCTTCATTTAGGACCACAGGCTGTATTTAGGTTTCGGGCTTCATTTAGATCCCGGGTTTCATTTAGGTCCCAGGCATATTTAGGTCCCGGGCTTTATTTCTAGTCACGGGCTTCATTTAGGTCCCTGACTTTATAGCTAATCCCGGTCTTCATTTAGGCCCGGGGCTTCGTTTATAGGTTCCATGCTTCTCTTAGGTCCTGGGCTTCATTTAGATCCCGGGCACACGATTAGATGCCACGCCACGTTTATGAATGCAGATAATATTTGAATGCAGATAAAAAATAAGTTTGTATTTTACACGAAAGTGCTTACAGGCAAAGTATACCTTTGGGAACCGTTCGATTGTTTTATTTCAAAAGGTGGTAGCGTTTTTGAGATATCGCCTTAAATCTGTGAGCGGTTTTGTCCACGCAGGAAGAATAGTCCGGAATTGGAATACACAATCTGAGAAACGTTTCATGCATGAAACGTTTCTCAGATTGAATTTTTTTAAAATTCCTTTTCTCTAAAACCACATTCCTTAGAAGGGCATCGTTTCCTCAATTATCAACAGCTGCAGTAATTCTTTACCCAAGTCAGTTTGTATGGTCATTAATTTTTGGAGTAATTACAAAAAGTATTACCCTTCCTTTAATTATGGCGTTGTGAACTCACTCGCTTGTCAGCTTTGGATTCAAACCCACGACAATGTTACAGGAAGTTCTACTATTTTACCGATTTATCACGCTACCCTGGCTTTTAGGTTTGAAGACATGCCAAACATCTTTCTGTTAAAGGCACCGTACACGTTTGGTAATTACTCAAAATATATGTTAACATAAAAACTGACTTGGTAACGAGCAACGGAGAGCTGTTGATAGTGTAAAACATTGTGAGAAACGTCTCCCTCTGAGGTAACGTAGTTTTTGAGAAAGAGGTAATTTCTCACTAAAATAATAAAAGACTTCTTGCAAGAATCCTTTTATTCCTATCTGAAAGCACACAAATTTGTACAACAAGGGTGTTTTTTCTTTCAACATTTTCTTGCAACTTCGATGACCAATTGAGCCCATATTTTCACGCAGGCTTGTTATTTAATGCATATGTTGGGATACACCAAGTAAAAACACTAGTCTTTGACAATTACCAAACGTGTTCAGTGCCTTTAAACGATTTCATCCCCACCCCACCGAAGCTACTATTAAATCCCGTTGCATCATTGAAAACAAGATGCAGTCTACAGTTTTGGAATTGCTAAAACATAAAATTCACAAGCTTTCACGCGTCTGGTTGAATGATACGGGTTTTTTTCACTAGGAAAAAAACACCCACCACACAGTCGAAAAACATAGTATCAAACTGACACAAAAGGAAATCATTATCAAGTTGTCCGCTTTTCAACTCGCAACGAAATAGATAAAAGGAAAGGTTCCCTCAACCCACAATATCTCATCGGGTAATCTTACCATAACAAGAGTCGCGGGTGCCCCAAGCTCAGCTTCTTTATATCCATTGCCGCCGACATTCGATCATTACAGCTGGTAACCCCCTGGGTGATAATCTTACTATTAATATCAGACAACACTAAGAAATATATATACAGATATATGATATATAGATATTTATAACTTATAACATGAACTGCACGGTGTATCGTTTGATTTCTTCTTTCATGAGGCAGAGTGCCAGACAAAAATGCTAAAGTAATCCATCTTGCGAAGTGTAAAAGCAAGACTGATTATCAAGAAGTTTTAATGTGACGTCACGTCGCAGTTATACTGAACCCGAACCTCTGGTCAGCAGAGTGTGGGTTCGAGTCCCGGTCGTGGCAGTTGTGTCCTTGAGCAAGATACGTTACCATAATTACTTTGTCCTTCGGATGGGACATTATAAGCCGTGGGTCCCATGTACTGGGATTGGTAGTGCACGTACAAGAAACCAGAACACTTATCGTGGAAGAGTAGGGTTAACCCCGGTGTTTCTGGTTCACATAGCAAGCACCCTTGTTTACAGGTTTCCTCAGGCTTGCGAGCTACAGTGATTAACTTCACTGATGAGGCATCCTCGGTTTCATCACAAGAAATCTATACTATTAAAGCCCTAACCTGCGCCATCTTGGATGAGGAGCGCGCCATCGTAAAAATTACCGCCATCTCGGTTTTTTGGTATGGGGACTTCCCTGCTGTCTTCGGTGCGGTCGCCTAATCCGCCTGGGTGCCAGATGCTGTAGACGGTCACCCGAACTGCAGTGGTGCGAGTTGTATGGTGGTTGAGTCGGCTGGTTGAGACGGGCTTCCTGGTTGGTCGGTCGCGGAGCGATCCCTCCAAAATCTGGTCGGAAGCGGAGCGATTCCTTGGCTGGTTGAGATGGGCCTCCTGGTTGGTCGGTCGCGGAGCGATCCCTTTAGGGTGGTGTTCTCGAACTTCCAATAAATCTCCCCAACTGCCGTGTTCCGGGATGGGTGACTCATTGGCTGTTTCGCAGTTCACTCCTTGCCCTTTGCCTAGTGACCTACGCATCTTTTGGTCGGGTCACTCCCGTGTTGTGTAGGCCTATCTCCGTAATCGTGGGGTCCAGGAGAGTACCAGATAGCAAAAACGCTCACTCAACTCACTGTGTAATAACATTTTTGATTGGCTGTTTCTCACAGACCTTCTGATTGGTAGATAAGGGTTGTTTTTTCGCAGGGCTTGGAACAGAAAAGTATGGGCGGCTTCGTTGCTAAAACATGCAATACTCTATATTTTATTTTTGGCAGGACTTCGGCACAGAAAAGTATGGGCGGATTGGCTGTTACAATGCAATATTTGATTTGTGCACCAACAATGTAGGCCTATTACCCCGGTGCTTATTTACAAAGTTAAAGAAATTAAACAACGATCTTATTAGCATCACCCATGTGTTTGAAGGTCAATGGTCAAACCAGCTTCTTGCTCTTTCACTGTGGCCAATGGGACCCAAGTATCGAAGGTCTAACCAGAATAACCCATTGTGTTTAACCAACTGACCTTCCGTTTGCTCATTGCTTATTACCTGCGACCAGTGCCCTCTCTGTTTCTACTATTTAGTGCAACAACGCCCTGATATAAAGTAACGTTTATGTAACGTTACGACCACATGATTGGTCGGCAATCAGGTACGTTATTACCCAAGTGCGCTCATGCAATTACAATTAAACAAGTCTTTTATTAATAGCAATGTGCTATATGTTTTTATAGGACCGTTGGGAACGACCTCTAGTCAACTGGCGGGGAACAACCACGGTGCATGAAAAGTTTATTACACCAATTACTGAGATAATTTAATTTAATGCTGTTCAAGGAGGGACAAAATAATCTACATTTATAAGGATATTTTCTATTAATGATACGTTGTCTTTATATATTGCATAGGCCTATAGAGTGACATTGCCTCCTATTGTCCCGTTTATTTGTTCTCTTTTTATTTTTCAATCAATGATTAAGCAATTGTCAATACCTTGTTTGCAGAAATAAAAAGAGAACAAATATGGCATTTCAGACAGAAATATTTCTAGGGATGTTTTCTTCTATCATCATCATTAGACCGTGTAAGTTTTATGTAAATCTGTGATCTTAAAGAAAATTTTAATTACCAGTTCTGTAACGTTCCTTTTATGGTTTATTATTAACAGAACAGAGAAACCCGACACAAGCAATGAGCACTGCACGGCATTTTGACTGGTAACCCATTTCTGCTTAGCAAGAAGTGTCCGTGCTTAGCAAACATTCGTGCTTAGCTTTATAAGGAACATGACTCATTTTCGGTCATTAAAGGAACGTTACAGAACTGGTAATTAAAATGTTCTTTAAGATCACAGATTTACATAAAACTTACACGGTCTAATGATGATGATAGTAGAAAACATCCTTATAAATATTTCTGTCTGAAATGCCATATTTGATGAGAAATAAATAAAACTAATTTCCGATTGGAGTTTATCGCTCATGAGCGTTTTATTCATGCATTGTATAACACATGCAAATGTGTAATCGGTTTTTCACTATTTTCTCGTGACCCAGATGGCCGATCGATCTCAAACTTCTACAGGTTTGTCAGTTTATGTATATGGTGGATTGTATAAAGTGCTTAGCTGTTTTGTTAGCAAAAACCAATTCTGTAATGTTCATTTAAGTTCCCTGCCAGTAACAACGCTAAAACAACCAATATTGCCAAACGGCACCAGACTACTTTCTTTCCTCAGTATACATTTGCGTTGGAGAGAGAAAAAAAAAAACCACAATCAGAATGAACTCCTTCGTGAAGGCATATACAGACCGTACCATGCAGATGCAATCATTGTCGTATAACACTCAGAACTAAGTAATACCGGTAATTGGTTTCGCTGGGGATGCCTTGTGCTTTATAATACCAATAAATAATATAATTTACAAGATATTGCATTTGGTGTTCTGCAGTACAACAGGCCAGTAAAGATAATAACATATAATTATGTTAATCAAGACGAGCATTTGTAGACACATTATCCGTGAAATTTTTCCACGTATCAACAACACGTCACCAATTGTTTTCACTATTTGTGTCCTCCCGCAGCCCTTTGTTTCAGATTCATCTATCATGAATAGAAAACACAAAACAAGATGATTACGAAGGTTTTTTCTTATTCTCCACCGTTATCAGATTCCATGGTTTACGTTGACCTAAATTGATGGTCGAGATATACAGTGATCTTACATTACACGCTTGGAAGCGTACACAGCAAGCATTGATCATATCTAATACGAGGCTTTGATGTGTAATTAAACAGGACGAGCGTCTATGATAGGAATTTGAACTTTCTATTCGATGAAATACCAACGGTCATGATTTGCGTTTGATAATAAGGATGTCCAATATTTGTCTGTTTGCATTTCTATGTGATCTATTGGTTGTTGACATTGTTTTAATTATCCGAGGTAGACGTCTGGCTGTCTTGGTTAACCGTTGATGTTATTATTTGTTATTTTATGATACTGGAGGGGTGGGGTGATGAGGTTGGTTTGGGGTCGAGGTTGGAACGAAGGGAGTTGGAGTAGTTAGAGCAATTACATGGCAATTTCTCGTTTGTTTACGTTATCTTTGAGCGGCTGTGTAGGTTAACTTAAAGGTATCGTACACGTTTGGTAATGACTCAAAATATATAATAATTATTAGCATAAAAACTTACTTGGTAACGAGCAACGGAGAGCTGTTGATAGTATAAAACATTGTAGGAAACGACTCCCTCTGAAGTAACGTAGTTTTTGAGAAGGAGGTAATTTCTCACTAAAATAATAAAAACTTCTTGCAAGAAGCCTTTTATATCTATCTGAAAGCACACAAATTTGTACAACAAGGGTGTTTTTTCTTTCATCATTTTCTTGCAACTTCGATGACCAATTGAGCCCAAATTTTCACAGGCTTGTTATTTTATGCATGTGTTGGGATACACCAAAATGAGAACACTGGTCTTTGACAATTTCCAAACGTGTTCAGTGCCTTTAACCAACTTAAAGCAGTGTAGTGGATCTTTGTCGTTTATGTTTGTGGTGTGGATTGGCTTTCGGTTTGAGGTAGGGATGGTGATAGGTAAAGGTTTGTACCGAGGACTATGTCCCAATTTAGAGCACCCCTCTAAATTCAAGTTACAAAAATTCAAATAAACAAACAGGCTATCAATTAGTTCGTATTATGAAAGTGGAGTTATGATAATTAACTGCCTCGTCATGATCCTAAGCTTATTAATTTCATAACCACAATACTTTTTCTTCTTCATCAAACGGCACTTCGTCTTTTGTAAGATTAAATAGGCCCAATAGTCTGGTCCCTCTTATGTAAAACTAATGCGACTAAACTGCCTCTGTGTATACGGAGAACACGACACAGGTCACGTGAGATATAAAGGCATGCAACGCACTCATAATAAGCTGCAAGATGCTGTTTTGTCTGGTTCCTTCAGTCAGAATGCTTCATCCTATCCCAAAGCAAGAACGTAACCTGACTATTCACTTTCTGTGTCTGTTCACCTCGATAGACGACAAGCCTCGTTGTATAACCTCAAAAATAGTCTATTGCTCCTGTATGTATTGTTTACCAATTCCTCGGCGAGCTCGCAATTTTTTCCTTTACAATTTCTTTGGTCAATAAACTGTTCCACTCAAGATATCTTCACTGTCAACCTTTGTTATTTTTAATATCGTGTTGTATTTAGGTTGGTATCTCAGATTTCAAGTTACACCGAACGTATCAAAGCCAGCCCCCCCCCCCCTCATCCAAACCTTCCAATATTCTAGCATGTCAATATATTTTGAAGGAGAAAATTTGCTCTAATCTGTACCAAAACGCAGATTGAACGTCTTGGAGTTTGTTTTTTTGTGGGCAAGAGATGAGTAGGCTTGTGGGGGGTTTTGTTATGAGACATGAGAGATTGCTGTCGTTGGTGAAGAGGAGGCTGAATAAGACGCGATGCCTGAGGTGAAACAGGCAGTAGTGAGAGCCGATACATTTTGTTTTGTCGAGAAGAGCACTTCATCGTGTAAAGATTCTTCTGAAGTGAAGTAGAGTCTACACAGATCTTCACAGTTGCATCACAAAAGAAGTTTTTGTATATTCTTTTTTCGATATCCCTGTGAGCTTGTTTATTTATTTATTTAGTGTCTAATACATACATACATCTATATATGGTGTGTATACATATTTTGTTGTGAGTTTGTATGTTTTTGGGGGTGTGTTTTTGTTTGTTTGTTTTGATCCATAAACAGACTTGCAAATTGGACCAACACGACTTGCCGGTATTCAAACAATACAAATAATGTGTTAAAACTTTGAAACAAACTTCATTCTTTGGTCGACGATTCTTATTTTTTCGAGCTAAGCACGCACGAATTTGTGTGAGCATTACACAGGTGTAATGATAACATGAACGTCAGTTGGGCAAAAGTCTTAATTGTTTACAAGAAACTGGAAACGCAGGTCAAGTCTTATTCTTGAGTTTTCTTTGTTGATTTTCTTAAATATATTTTACTTTCATTATACAACTTCGTGGCTAAAATTCTCTTTCCCAATAGCAATGATGTAACTATGAAAGCCATAGTCTACGTAAATTGAAGTATTTGAAGGGACCAACCCGGAAGTTTGAATACGCGCGAGACTTGCACAGTCTGTTCAGCACAACGCAATACGAACACATGGATTTAGCTCGTCCTCTGTTATTTTTATGCCTTAACTTTCCCCACTGGTGGACTAGACCCTGCCCTTTTTGGTAATCTAAGTTCGTATGTCTATCCTGCCACCTGCCACTAAGTAAGCGTCAACTTAGCAACCGTCTCTGCATGACACTGACCCGGAAAAAATAATTAGACTTCAGTTATTTCAATTTCAGCGTTGAGGGCAGCACTCAATTTATTAGCTTCCAATAGTCACAAAATTATTGGGCCATTGGAATTAAATTGACCTTTGTTAATGATTCATATATAGGTCCGTTCAAAAATGGCTTTCTGAATATAACAAAAGAGACAACAAGAAAATATGTATAAATATTATAATATGTATATGAATATGTATATATAATAATGTTATAGTATTTCTCACTACGGAGCCCTTCGTTAGAATTAAAGGTAGGGTAAGATTGGTAAGATATTCCAAAAAGTAATGACCATAAAAGCTTATTTGGTGAGAGAAGCAATGCAGCTGTTGATAGTATGAACTATTTGAGAAAGGATTCCCTTCGAAATAATATTGTTTGGATAAGATTTCACCCCAAAACATTTGAATCTGAGAAACGATTCATGCATGAATCGTTTTTCAGATTTCTGAGGGTTGGTGTCCGTTCGCGATTATGCTGCAGCCGGAGATGCGGTTGCTCCCTGTCACACGAGGATGGATTCGACGTTCTTGTGAAACTACTCGACAGTTTTTTGCTGTTTCCTCAGCAATTCCTCAGCAATTATTAAGCTGTAACTTTCTCATGTGACTTAAATTGTATCTTTCTTGAACATTTTGCCTATAAATCAGCAATATGTTGAGACAAAAACCAATCTATGAGACTACCTTTAACGGTCGTATTGATACAAGTTTAGGCCTTGACTGCGTTCGCAGTCACTCCGGATAGACAAGTATAGCAGTCGTGTAATCTTATTATGTTAAGATAGATAGGGTCTTATAAAAATGGTGTTCGTGTGTCACTACGGGGGTGCAGATTAGGTGTGAGCTGACGTGTACAATATTACTGTAATGCAACGTACATTTACGTGTCAAATATATAAGAAGTTTTAATGCATGTTGACAGTTTGCTTTGGAGTGACAACGAAAAGTGATGATTTGAAAATTATTATAGGCAGGTAATGGACAGTGATTTAAGATGACGTCTGATAACTTGTTCAATTTAGACTTGTATATGTCCCCCAAGGATGACGCGTTGAATTGTTGGCGCATAATTTCACCATGATATGTAGTATTGTTTATACAATCTTGATCATGCCGAGGGTGGTTTGAGTTATCGAATTTACAAAACAATACAATATGACGACTGATCTAGTGTTCTGACACCCGTATGTTCTGACAAACTTCTCGTGATCTATGCTAGGGCTAGGGTTAGGACCAAGTTACAATCATCATTCATCAGTGTTTTCTTTAAAGGTGTCCACCCCATCCGTAATAATGGGGGACTTTTTTATCAAGAGGTGGCAGCAAACTTACGTTGTAAATCCATTGTTCTCGATAATGTGCGCATGCTCATAGAACTACCGGTACGTAAACAATGGAAATTTACCTGGTAAGTCTGCTGCCACCTAGCGTTCCAAAGTCTCCCAAAGCGGGTTATAATTTATTGATGCACTTTGGTATCGAGTATACTGTTGAAAGCATTGAGACCTACCAGTATCGCGACCCGGGTATTCACTGAGCTTTATTTGTTTAAATTATTATTTAAAAATGGTCGAAGAAATTGCTTTCGACTTCCAAAAAGCTTCAAATCTGAACTAATGTACAATGACGTCCTTCGGAAAACTGGAAGGTTGGAATGTAAGTTTACGTCTACGAAACATTCATGTTCCATCCCTCTTTAAAAGTCCCAGGAAAAGTTATGCAGACTGGCGTACAATGATGGATCGTCTCCCCGTGTCGAGTGAGTGTTCAGCCGAGGACTTCGGTGATCACGTCTGGCGTATAGTTGTCGTCTCATGTTTGAATCTAAACTCATTCTGCAATTGGAGATCTGATTGCAGGGAGTTAAGGGTGGATATGTATTGGGGAGGAGTCACTCTCCAGATTGGACTACCAGAGCCCAATTTCATAGAGCTGCTTAAGCTCAAAAAGTAGCTAAACACAACAAAATGATGCTTACCATATTAACAGGGTTACCAGCCAAAATACCATGTCACATCTACAATTTGTAACTGGTATCCTGCTCATTTCTGATAGGCAGAAAATTTTTAAGCAATATTTTCTGCTAAAAAAGCTCGATGAAATTGGTCCCTGTTTGTGGGTTGCTCACTATCTTTGAATCAATATAAGGTATTTTATTGCCAATGTCGACAAAACTACACCCATGGTGTGCTAAATACAACTACCTTTTGAATCAACATAGGTAAATCAATGGTTGTTAGTGAACTTGTTATTTGTGGTGTACTAACGATATCGTTGAATCAAGATAAGGTACAGCATTGGTACTTCTGTTTATGACGTGCTTACACTAATTGGCAAGGAGTGCGCTTACAACATGTTGGTATTCGCCCCTTGCACGTTCAGCTATTTGCGTGTAGAGCCTCGACTTGGGGACAGCAGTGAATAGAAGCATTATATAACTCTGTATTGTCACGGTAATGTAATGACAATTTCATCCAAACAGATCCATAAATACAATACAAATGAAGCATGAAGTCGAGGCTCTACACGCACATGGCGGATCCGTGCAAAGAGCAATATACATGTATCTCTTTGAATCTATGAAACAATATAAGGTAGAGTGTTTGGCAGCATTGGTAAAATTGTTGCTTCTCGAATGCGTCTTGAGCAAAAGAGAATGCAACATTTCTAATGTGAGGGGAAATAAGGTTTGCATGCTCCCTTCGGATCAAGACGAGATGTTAACGACGCTGCTGCTACAGAAATGGTGCAGATAATGCTTGAGTAAATATTCTACACAACTGTTGGAAATCTATTCTTAAAGGTATGGGTCATCGTTTGGTTTGTTGTCAACGTAATGCTGATTTATTGGCAAGTAAGAAAGATACAATGAAAATCACACGTGAAAGTTTCAGCTGAATACAGTGTCTATACTTGTTGGGAAAACGGCAAAATTTAAGTGTCACGGTTTTTTTTTTCTTCACAATAACGTAGAATCCATCCACGTTTAGCGAGGTGACAGCGGGTACCAACCGCATCTCTGGCCGCAGTATTCGCGAACGGACACCAGCCCTCAGTAATCAGCAGAGAAACGATTCGTGCATGAATCGTTTCTCAGATTAAATGTTGTTATCGAGTTCTAACCAATGAGGGCAATTCAGACGAAATCATTTCGCAGGATGCTTTACTATGTTTCGGATAGAAATCATACAATTTGTTTTCGGGGTCATTACCAAAGTATGACCCTACCTTTAATGATGTTTCGTTCATTATGGAGAAGGGTTTATGAGTTCAATATATCAATACAAATGTATTTGCTGTGACATTTCAGACACGTCTTGAAAAGAAGACTAACACCACAAAGCAGCCGTCTCCCTTAAAAAAGGGACTATGGGTGTAGTTTGAGCAATAAACCGGCACCGTATTGGAGAACCCAGCCTTGTCCACGAGACAAAGTGAAGTGGAGGTGCAAGCTATACGAGAAACCCCGAGAGCTGTTGAATGTTCTACTCCATATCGCTCTGACGTCAACAAGTTCAGGCTCCTTCTCAGGTGTTCAATTTTTATGTCAAAGTAGGACATGAACTTAATCCATGCGTGCACAGTGTCTGCTTGCCTCATTAAAATACTCCAGTCTGACCGAGTTTTTGGCGGGAGAAACTAGGGAATGTTTTACATCTTTTTTTTTGATATATGGGAAGATCGCTCCGGTATATTGCCGGCCGGCCGTGTGCCGACCATAACTTGGCAAAAGAAGAAGAAGGAACATTTGAAATTACTCTGTGACATGATGGATGGTTTGGTGCGGCTTGGCTAGCCGCCCCTGCGGTGGGGTGGTAGGATTTACGTTTTTAAACAGAAACTCGAGGAGTCAGTTATTTATTTCTTCAGCGAATTAATTGTACTGGATGTCAACTGCGAAATGTCAGTTGTAATTACGCGGATATCCGAAAAAAATCCTTTGGCTTTGCCAATGGCTATATGGATATATTTCAAGCACAGTAAAATAAATATTGAAAAAATCACAATTTAATTTGATGGCGAGCACTTGTTTCCATGTAATGGGAGGATTTGGGTGCGTAATTTAATATTGAAAACTATATTCAACTATTAAATAAACCGTGTGGGAAACCGCTTACATACACTATATAAACTCCCTGGTCAGAATTGACCCCAGGGGGCCTGACCTGGGTCATGACCCGGAATCTGTGTCCCACTGACCCCAAACTTTGTCAAACTGACGCAAATTTCAAATAAAAAAACAATAGGATTTTAAAACCAGTTTCTTGGTCAGCCTGACTCAGAAATGGGTCAACCTCCCTTTTTGAGATATTGCCGAAAAACTGGAGCGGTTATGTCCACGCAGGAAGAACAATCTGCAATTGGAATACACAATCTGAGAAACGTTACTGTCAGTAACGCTTCTCAGATTCTCAGGTATAAAAAGTGATATCTTTTTCCATAACCGCAGTACTTCGAAGTGAAAAGTTTTCTCAAAATGCATCATACTATCCAAAGCTGCTGTACTTCTTACCAAACTAAGTTTTTACTGTCATTAATTTTCAGAGTCATTACCAAACGTATACAGACCTTTAATGTATTGTTTATAAAGACATGTATTTATTTATTTACTTATTTATTTGTTTCATTACACCCAATTAGCGCGAGCGCGGATGGGGTTTAGGAAACGAGAAGAAATGTTCAGTGTTAGATGTAAGGAGGAAAATCCCAAATGTGGAAAAACCCTCGCAATCAGGTAGTGGGACTGAAAACCAAATCAACATGGGCGGCGATCCGAGGTGGAATTCAAACCGGGGTCCACAGAGGTGAATGGCAGGGAAAGAAACCACTGAGCCAACCTGATCCCACGTGTGCACAAATAAATGCAAAATAAGAAGGCGGTGGGGGGGGGGTTAAATATGACAAAAATCTTTGGGTAAACGCAAATGATATAGAGCAATATTATTTTTACGAGAGGTGCATGTTTGATGAGAAAAACAATAGATTTTTAAGCGTCACATACGAAGTGTGGACCTGAGAACAAAAGAGGTCCATACAATGTAGGGAATTGAAACTCTATGTAGACGTACACACGTCCACAATTTTTTTTTTTTTAGTGTTGAAGAATATCTTTTTTTTTCTTAATAAGTGTATACAGTACAAAGGAATTTCCACAGAATGTATATGCGACACAGGGCTTTGTTCTAATTTTCGCTACCTGTTGGAGACCCGGGAAGAAAAAGGGAAAACAAAAGGTCTCCATGGGGGAATTCTAAACACTTGGGTGCTCCACAAGGAACTTTGTATACAAAGTCTATGGGAGAATGTTATTAAGTACAGCGACAAAGGAAAGAACAAAAGATGTCTGACTCCACAGGGATGTAAAAAATAGAGTGTGTGAGCTTACGGGAGTGCCCTTGTGGGGTATTTTACACAGCGGAAAAATGGACCCCATCCCAAGGGAATTCTTTTTAGTTCAACCTGGATCCCACAAGGGAATTCTTTAGAAAAGGGAATAATAGAACAACAATAGCAGGACCCTATCAAACCGGATCCATACGGTTGTGTGTGTGTATTTGTTTTTTCAATATCTCCTAACGGGAGCACGATGGGTAGTTAGTTGTACACACAGCAAACTTATGTTCGTAAGGTATCACATATTAATACAATAATGGTCATTTCAGTTTGGTTTACATCGCATCACACGCTCGGTTGCCAGAGACGCCACGGGGGGCGGGGGGGGGGGGTGTAGGAATCCAGATTCAACCACAAGACAACAGTGAGATGCTCGTTGTAGATACGTCTCCGCTCAAATTTCATCTGAGGAACTGAACTCGAGCATCGCGTATCGGACGGTGCCGTCGGAGAGATGGAAGTGTCCGGCCTGACGGTCACGACCTCCAGCCTGATACGATACGATCGCCTCTTTACACAATGACAGTTTTGCTGTTTAATATGATATTTGCGTTTCATGGTTCGCTGATCTCAGAACCCTGAACGTAAGGAGACAACTAAATCCATCAGGAGAAGAAGTATTCAGGGCTTTTGCAATAACAAAATATTGATGTACTGTTAGGTGGTTCGATGATGTTCGAAATATCTTAGCAGATCTTAATGTTCACAAGGCAACGTTTATACTTGAATACCCCCGTGAATTTTGACCCTGTGTGCCCCCTTAGCCCCCCCCCCACTGAGACAAAAGAAAAAATAGACCATTAACACACACTTCTGTTTTATATACATTGTTTGGTTTTCGCAACTAAAAAAACTGTCGTGCATAATCTGTAAACTATATTAGACTGTTTATTTGGAAGATGCATGCGTGCATGGTTCAGTATATAATAATAATAGTAATTATAATAATAATAATAATAATAATAATAATAATAATAATAAGACTTGTAATGCGCACATAGGCCTTACCACTAATTGTGCAGTTCCAGCAAATGGTTTATTTTGGTGAAGTGTTAAGTGCCCCCTGCATTTTATAATTATCTATTTGCCACAACCTGCTCCTGCATGAAAATGTTTACCTACGCCGCACTGCTAAGGCAGCACCCTATTTTAAACACACAATGAATGGAAACGTGAGCTCGCATATAAAGGCCTCCCTCAATCTGTTCCCATGCCAACTACACTGTAACAAAACCAGACAGAACCACACTGCTGACAGATTTCGCCTGGTAACACATTATTGCAAGAGGGCGCACTTGCAAAAACAAATAGCAGAATGTGACTTCAGATGACGAGATACAGTAATGCTGACTGAAGACGATCCGAGCAATGGAAAGGTTTGGCTATCCTACTCTTCCTTAAAGGCACTGAACACGTTTGGAAATTGTCAAAGACCAGTGTTCTCACTTGGTGTATCCCAACATATGCATGAAATAAAAAGCCTGTGAAAATTTGGGCTCAATTGGTCATCGAGGTTGCAAGAAAATGATGAAAGAAAAAACACCCTTGTTGTACAAATTTGTGTGCTTTCATTGGAATACAAACTTCTTGCAAGAAGTTTTTATTATTTTAGTGAGAAATTACCTCTTTCTCAAAAACTACGTTACTTCAGAGGGAGTCGTTTCTCACAATGTTTTATACTATCAACAGCTCTCTGTTGCTCTGTTGTCTCTGTTGCTCTGCGCGGGGGGGGGGGCTCCATCCCCTGCATCTCTCTAGTTACGCCGCCGGTGGGGGGGGGGGGGGTGGGGGATCACTGTGTTAGTATTACGTTCTTGTTTTTTATCGGCCTATACTGGTATGTAAATAACCTTTGCAACTATTGATCATATCAACATCATTAACGTCATTTATTCCCCGTTTTCACAATTTGATATACGTTAGCCTACTTGGCACAATATCAGATTTGATATGCCTAAAACAAATGACTTGTCCATCTTTAAATATTTTACAGTCATCATTTTTTTATTCTACTTAAAAAAATATGTTGTCATTAACCTACTTGACCGTCCGCAATGACTTTTCCGCGTACGAAAATAGCACATCTGTTTTTCCGCTTGCTTGACTTTTAAGTCTCGCGGAAAACCCCGACTCAGAAGCAGAGTGCTGGTGTCTGTTTTTTGATGTGGTGTCACTTTACCAGGTATTCGTTACCTTCAGCTGATCTGGTGAAATATTGAACTTAAAACGAGTGGAGATTGGATGATTCATTGTAGAAAAAAAAGAGATCCATCGTGTTTATTTTCAACGGTGGTTTACAGTTTAAGTAGAATTGCAGCTGGCCATTTACGTTTGACTTTCTACAAACCGCCGATTTCCTACAACCGGCCGGTTCATCTTACGTTACATTCCACAAATCTTCGAGTTCCGATGAGTATGTACCCCAGGTAAATTTCGAATCGAAGGAGCTCTTGTCGTGCCATCCGTCTTAAACAGCTATCATTAACGAAACAGTGTTAACGGGAATGCTATTTAAACTTGTTAAAGGCACTGAACACGTTTGGAAATTGTCAAAGACCAGTGTTCTCACTTGGTGTATCCCAACATATGCAAAGTAACAAGCCTGTGAAAATTTGGGCTCAATTGGTCATCGAAGTTGCAAGCAAATGATGAAAGAAAAAACACCCTTGTTGTACAAATTTGTGTGCTTTCAGATAGGAATAGAAACTTCTTGTAAGAACTTTTTATTATTTTAGTGAGAAATTACCTCTTTCTCAAAAACTAGGTTACTTCAGAGGGAGTCGTTTCCTGCAATGTGTTATACTATCAACAGCTCTCCGTTGCTTGTTACCAAGTAAGTTTTTATGCTAATATTTGTTTTGAGTCATTACCAAACGTGTACGATACCTTTAATTGTAATTTTGTTATTTTTACACTTCTGAATTTGTGCGTTATTATCGATCAAAATATAAGGTACCAACCTCAAGGTTTTGAAAAACTAGGCTACACTTCTGCCGTTGACGGCGTGCGTCAAAATGACAATTCTTTGATGTAATTTGTGGGAGGTTGCTTCCTTGCAACAAGGCGGCTATACACTGACTGAACTCCCCCACAAATGAAGTGACACGGGTGATGACGTTACCCGGCTTTTCGCGAATCTTTCTGAAAAGCAGCGGAGAAGGTTATTCAAAATTATCGTGGTTTTTGTTTACAATTAAAAACTGTTTACACTCTTCTGAACTCAGTTTCCTTCGATTGAAATATGTTTAAATGAATTTCAGCAAAGTTCACTTGTTGCCGCTTTTGTTCAAGCTGGTCTTTAAATCTTTTATTTATTTAGTTTTTTATGATTAGGGGCTTGCTGTAGACACATCTTTTTGGTGAGAGTTTAAAAAAAGATTGAACTTCCCTGGACTACTACTGGTCAAGATGTTTTTAGTGTCCGAAGATTTTAAATAAAAAATTAATACAAATAAATGGAATCCTCAGATAATTATGACGAGACATCTGAAGAGTAGGACGTTGATTTAACATGTTGACGTCATTTAAAATGTGGAAACAGAAAATGGGTTTTTCTTCTTGGCATGTTGGCATTTTGTTAGAAGGTCGAGATTCATGTCCGGAAGTCGACTTGGTTTTCTGTTCAGAATGGTGTCACCTTGCATAATAATAAAACTAAGGATCTCAGCAAGTCGGATGGCATCTCGGTGACTGCTCGATATTCCGACATGCCTATGTTCCGACAACCCTATAATTCCGAAAACCCTCTCGTAGTTTACATGCTAGGGTTAGGGTTAGGGTTAGGAATAGGAATAGGAAAATACACTAGGTGTGTCAGAACATAGGGGTGTCGGAACTTAGGGATGTCAGAACATAGGGATGTCGGAACATAGGGGTATCGGAACTTAGGGGTGTCGGAACATAGGTGTGTAACCGGCATTTCCAGGACTCCGTATAGGATTTTAATTCATGTATCTTTTCTTCACATGTTACAGCATTAGCTTTACAGTAACCGTCGATTATTGAGGATACTAAGATTGTTTTACCAGACTGTATAATTATGTTACTGTAACTGAACATCCATAACTAGTTTCTAGCCTCAATTCTATCACCCAGAATGGTATTTCACCTACACATGAGTCTTGTTGACATTAGGTGAAGAAAAGTCTAAAAATATACAGCCTGCTGAAATGATCCATTACTAATCATTCAGTACATACATTCAGTTGGATTTGCATGTTTACTGTACAGCGCTTTGAAACTTTTGTAAAGGGTGCTTTATAAAATATTCTTGTGATTTTTTTATTTATTACTGATGGTTGACTCAACAATAACAAACATCACACACGTCCAAAATGGCAATTATATAACTGCTCGCCTCCAGAAAGTGTGCTAGAACTGAGAGGCCGACCAAAGTTTCCAAAATGTTCAAGGTCATACACTGGGAGTATGACGAGAGAATGTGAGGTTCGGAAACCACTTTCGACTAAGGGTCTGTATATGTTTGGTAACGACTCTGAAACGTAATGGCAATAACAACTTACTTGGTAAGAAGTACAGCAGCTTTGGATAGTATAATGATTTTGAGAAACTTTTCACTTCGAAGTACAGCGGTTATGGAAAAAGATATCATTTTTTTTATACCTGAGAATCCGAGAAGCGTTACTATACTGACAGTAAAGTTTCTCAAATTGTGTATTCCAATTGCAGATTATTCTTCCTGCGTGGACATAACCGCTCCAGATTTTCGGCAATATCTCAACAGCGCTACGTCCACCCTTTAAAATGAAATTTTCACAGGTTAGTTTTATGGTATATATCTACAACTTTGTAGGAATGAAACAAACAGTGGATTCCAATTACCAAACGTAAACAATCCCTTTAAACAATGCGCATAAATCTTGGAAGAAAATGGTGAAAGGTAGGCCCTATGCTTCACAAGTTTATTGGATAGTTTGTTACATCAGCTTCTAAAGCTGCACCACATAACTCCATGTGCAGCCGAGTGATAAGTTATTCAAATCATTCTTTGGCTGTTATCTTTGAAAAAAATCGTTCGACTGTAAACTGTTGATGTTTTCCATGAGTTGTGTTGATGAAAGCGCCCAATGTTTGTGTTTGAGAAGGCTCCACGGTCTGCAACCTTTTTGCGTTAAAGTGGTGTCGTGCATTTATACCAAGATACCCATTGAACGACCCCATATGCAAGTCAGCATCACATGCACGGCGTAAAAACGGCCAATATTGTGCTTGTCCGCAGATTACGACACCCTTGTTTGCGTTCAAAACAATTATTGACCAACACTGTTTACCTTAATCTTGTACGCAAATATTTTAGCTTATTCCCTAATCTTTGCGGACATTATACTGTCGACTGAAATCCGAATGTATACACCCCCTGCCTTATCAAACGATCGCTTTAATTAAACGTACTTAACCACGCCTCTTTTGGTAGGTCGAAGTCCAAAACATCAGTTGCGTAAAAAAGTTCAGGGCCGGCGGTATTGTCAGTGGTTTGCGATCCCATTAAATAAAACTTTATCATTTGGATTAAGACCACACTTTTGGACAGTGCTAGAAAAGTTTTTTGAAACTGCTATAATATTAGACTCATAATAATGGCGAGGTTCTTGCTATTATTTTGTGTTGGTGTTTTCTGCCAGCTCTCGGTTCGAGGCCAGGATTTGATCAACGATGAAGTGAGGGCGATCGAGTGGCTGGAGGAGTACAACCAAGTGGCCATGGGTGTGTACTACGAGAACACAATTGCGAGCTGGGCGTATCAAACGGATATAACGGAAGAAAACGAACAGGCATCGGTAAGACGTCATTTGGGTTTGGGTATTAGACCAAGGTATTGCCATGCCTAACTCACGAGAAGAAAAAAAATTGTTCAAATTATTTGGCTATTTTTCTTCAATCAAATCCAAAGGTTAAAAGCACAAAAAACATTTTTAATTCCCATAATGTATTTCATACTTATCTCGTCACACATCACTTCCTCTTTTTTGGGAAAAAACAAAAGACGGTTGGAAACTTTGTTGAAAAACACACAGCTGACCCCTGATGAAAACAACCTTTTCTTACGATATGACCCTAGACAAAAAAATTGGGAAATGTCAGAACATATTTTGGTTGTGATCGGGTGCAGCGTTAACAAGTTACAGGGCCCGGTATAGGTATGGTGGTGGGATTACATTGTTCCCCCGTCCCCCGTCCCCCGTCGTGAAAGTGATAGGGCTATAACAGAATGTACATGCTCCACAACACGCCTGTATCAATGAATGTGTTTTTTTTGTCAAGACAGATCATATGTCAGCCGTTTGCTCTATGGCTCGGAAAATCATTTCATTTAAATGACAATGCACTCTATAAAACATTTTGAGCATAATTTTGCGCAAAAGTACTGTGACCGTTTTGTGTTGTCCCATTTTTATGAAAACAAAATCAATCGGCGAAAACATACCTGGGCGTTGGAGTAGTGTTAATATCGGGTATAGTGTGAATCTCGCGAAACTATAGCCAGCACGTCGTGGGGTCCGGGGCCTACGGAACTCTCAGGGGCCCCGACAGAAATGTTGAAGATGAAAATGCCCACAGTGAAATCTCGGTCTTTTTGAACTCAAGTCGTTTTGTACCCAAGTCGTTTTGTACCCACGTAATTTCGTTCCCATATCGTTTCATAACCGTCATATGCCCATGTCGTTCCGTACCCATGTCGTATTGTAACCGGCATGTAGTACCCAGGTCATTTTGCACGCAAGTCGTTTCGTCATCAAGTCATGGCCAAGTTGTTTCGTACCAAAATCATTTCGTACTCAAGTCATTTTAGTAGCCAAGTCGTTACTATTACATAGTACACATATTTCTAATAAATCCTTGGTTTATTTGCTGTTTGTGAGGTATTTAAAACTTGTTGTCGGCACTCTGGTCTTGTTGTCGGCGTGTTGTCGGCTTTTAGTAGAACCCGTTTCGTACCAAAAATCTCCACCCTTTGTTATTGGATTCATGCTTCTGATGAAGTAGTTGTTGCCACGAAAGCTCAAATGCATTTTTTTTTATAATATAATAGTTAGGCCATTATAGTCAATGTTAAACAATTTCGACTTTTAAATATTGAATGGCTTCATAGTATAATCTATACACTGATTGAGAGCAAAGTAGTGCCTCAAATGAACAAGATATTTTAGATCAAGCGTATCCAAAATCAGTAGTTTTCAATGGCTTTTCCTTACTTATCTCGATCGTCATGGTACACGTTGGTACAACCATGGAGGTAGGAATTAAATGGTACAACCAAACTACACCGCTTATGAACCTATCGTTTAACCATAAAAACATGAAACCTGACATTCAATAATGCGATAATCTGATAATTATATAGAGCTACGATCCAGGGTTTTCCCTTTACTTTTTGAATGACTAGCTAGCAGGACCAGAGCTTGTGATTTCACAAGTCTGTCAACTTTTTAACTAGCCATATTTCAAATGAAACAAGGATGCTTTTCAACACTGAACCAGCCAGTCGGACCACTTTTAGTGAATTTTGACTGGTCCTCAAGTGTTTTATAACTGGCATTTGGTCAGCGGACCAGTGTTAATGGAGAACGCTGTCCGATCTAATTAAATGCTTGATTTTAGAATAGGTTTTCTTTCATTTTCACAGTCAATGAACATGGAGAAAAACAAAGGGAAATAGCAAATTCTCTTGGGAAAAAGAAAACCCCCCATTCCCACTTGGGCCCCGATTTAGAATTTTACTGATGGGGGTTATATATTTTGCTCAACGGAGCCGGTACTTGCTTTTATGATCCCGCCAGTAAACCGCCGCTGTAAAGAGAGATTGATTGGAAAGATAACAAAAAAGTACCACCCTCCATGGTGGTACCACGAACTGGACTGGGTGCTCTTGGACTACGTTAATTGAAAAATAACCACCCTCCGTGGACCGTGGTAGGGTGCCACAAACTGGACTGGTGGGTTAACCTCTTGGTCCAGGCCCAGGTTAATTAAAGTGCCAACCCTCCATGGTGGCGTGCCCGGACCTGGACTGGATGTACCCTTGGATTACGCTAATGGGGTACTTTTGGGACGCTAGGTGGCAGCAGGCTTACCAGGTAAATCCATTGTTCTCGGTAATGTGCGCATGCTCAGAACTACGTAAACAATGGAAATTTACCTGGTAAGTCTGCTGCCACCTAGTTTTCTAAAGTTTCCCATTGAAAACGAACGCGTAGTAGTGAATTATGTTGTCCCTTTCCTTTGCCCTTAACTTTTTCAGCGACTTTGGCCAGGAGGACCAATTCTTGTCATTTCATTAGCCCGTCAGCTTTTTCAGTAGTCCATACTCTATATTAAAGAGGGATGCTTTTCAACATCAAACTAGCCACTCAGCCGGACTACGAAGTTTGACTGGTCCTCACATGTTTTAACTGGCATTTGGCCAGTGGACCAGTGTTAAAGGAGAACGCTGCCTCCGTGACAGCCCTGTTGGCAACACTGTATTGCGCCACCACTTTGCTACAAACGGTGTGCTTATGGTGCGTACACACGTTTCAGACTGGTCCCATGTCTTCATCCGCAAGGCTCATTGATTTCATTGGATAAACGTGAAGTGACGTAAACTGTCCATAATTATCTTTGTTATGATTGGTCCGAGGTAATGCAGTTTGTCAGCTTGCACTTTCGGTCGTCTGCACACAGCGTGTGCATAGTGTTTGTACATGATGAAGTTTTATTCACTATGTGTACATGTATGTGAATTGACTGCGAATCTCCATGTGAAATGGATGTGAGGTCAAAGGTACATCTGGCAGGATGCGGCCAGGCGCTCAAAGCAGGTATCTGGCGTTATTTACGAGCCTAGAAGTGTGACGTCAGATGTTCAGGCTAACCACACAAATACTGCCTAATAAGGACCCGCCCATGACCTTGATATACTAACCTAGTTCCACGGTTCATCGAGGCTTCATGTACTTTGTACTCGGTGCTTCCCCTCTGGAAATCATGTGGAGCGAAATCCCTACAGACTCCATGGACTCTGTTGAAATCAAAACCCCGCCGACCTTCTGCATTCTAGATTAGGCTCATGCACTAACGACGAGAGCAGAAGAAGAAATAAACTATAAAACAACCGTGTATTGTAAATTAGTTGGTGTCCCGAATACTTGTAGTTTCACCATAAGCATCTAATCTGAACCTTTCCTGAGCTCAGTGTCATGCCAGGCAATTCTGGCTATCATATTTTAATTAATAATTCACGAGCAACGGCTGTTCGAGGCTCGTTTTCTTCGAATGAGATGAAGCAGAGGCCTAGTTTCACACTCGATACTTGCAACTGTAATGCGAGATTATGGTCAAACATGGAGGGTGTATATTATGTCCTTGCGTCGTGGCCGAGCGGACTGCTTCATCGGACTCTATATACGAGTGATGGCTGAACCATCGGAGTGTGGGTTCGATTCCCGGTCATGACACTTGTGTCTTTGAGCAAGGCACTTACATGACAATTGCTTGTCTTAACCCAGGTGTATAAATGGGAGCCTGAGGGGGCCGAGACAGTTTTGTGTTGGAGAAACCCCTTAGCCCTAATTTAAGCAGCTTGGGGTTGTATGCTCCCTAGGGAGTTGAGAAAGTTAGAGGAATGGTCTAAAAGATGCCTGATGAGCAGAGATAATAATGTTGTAAAGCGCCTTGATATCTAGCTATACTTGCGGATGTTTGCAAGAACCAAGTTAGTATTTATATTATTATTCCTTCTTCCAAGGGTAAACCACCACTCTGCGATTATTATTAGTCATTGTACGCTTTTGAACCACCAAAGTTCATGGCCCATTCAAAAAATGGGAACATGCTTTACTCCACCAGGACATTCGTAAGCACTGTGGCACCCCACGTAGGAAATAATAACTCTATACGACAATAATAACAACGGAGTCTTGCGGTTGGAAAAGGCATGAAGGTGATCAGGGAAGGTGCTAAAACACTAAGGAAACAAGAAGAGAGAGACAGAGAGAGAAAAACAAAACAGTGTAGAAACTGTTGTTTGAGGTGCACTTGAGATATTTATCTGATACGAGAAGGTACGAGACGAGGCCCGGGAGGCCGGATTTTTTTCTTCCTACGAACTTTTTGTCACCATACGGGAAGTTAACATGGGCTGGAGGAGGATGATTCAAAAGAGGGCGCTATCAAAAGAAGTTTGTACACAGTTCGCCGTATGGGGGAAAACAAAATTCGTAGGGAAACAAATCTCTCGCCCGGGAGAGGGGCGCCTACCCACCTCCACTCGGAGCGGAACTTTCCTTGAGCTTATAGGATCGCGATTGACCCATGTACAAGTGCTGTTCAAATGGAAGCCCAAACGCCAATTAAAATATCCAAGGACCAGTCTAAATTCTCTCAAAAAGGTCCGGCTGGCTAGTTCAGTTTTGAAAAGCATCCCCGATTAAATTATGAATTATGGACTAGTAAAGAAAGCTGTGGGAATTAGTGGGATAACTGGTCCTGCTGGAGTCACTGAAAACGTTAAGGGCAACCTCTGCTGGAACCCTTCTCTGCCACTCAGTCCTCGAGGATCTCATTCGAATACTCGCTTGGCTCGATTTTCACAAAACGTAAGATCGATCTGAACTGTAAATCACATCTTACTTGCTATATGCAAAGTGTGATGTCACAAATCACCGTGGAAATGTTGACAACGCGTCTTAAAGGCACTGAACACGTTTGGTAATTGTCAAAGACCAGTGTTCTCACTTGGTGTATCCCAACATAATGCATAAAATAACAAGCCTGTGAAAATTTGGGCTCAATTGGTCATCGAAGTTGCAAGAAAATGATGAAAGAATAAACAACCTTGTTGTACAAATTTGTGTGCTTTCAGATAGGAATAAAAACTTCTTGCAAGAAGTTTGTATTATTTTAGTGAGAAATTACCTCTTTCTCAAAAACTACGTTACTTCAGAGAGAGTCGTTTCTCACAATGTTTTATACTATCAACAGCTCTCTGTTGCTCGTTACCAAATCAGTTTTTATGCTAATATATATTTTGAGTAATTACCAAACGTGTACAGTGCCTTTAACTGTAAATCACATCTTACTTGCTGAGTGATGTCACAAATCAATGTGGAAATGTTGACAACGCGTCTTAAGATGCATCTTTAATATAGTGCTTTGTGAAATCATGAATCTCCCGTGGTGAAATCGGCATGTGGTTCCAAGATGCAATGCGGCAAATGAGTTTCTGACTAAAGTGACATTCAACAGGGTGACAATCATTTATTGATAGGTAGCTCGCAATTTATGTCAGGTGATGTTAAAGGGCAACCCGTTGACCTAGGCGTTGTGACAATTAGAGCGAGACGAGAACGATATAATCTTTATAAATCATTGTTACAATCGCAAATGATATAATTTAAGAGTTATTTGATCACTGACCGTACTTTAAGGTAAAGTTAAAGTTGTTTAAATACTTTTCGGGGACTTTTTTCCCACTAATTTCGGAAAAATTATATTTATGATATTGTAATAACAGGGAATTGCTGAGGACTAAATACATTTTTATTTCAAATAATTTCCGTGTCACCGATTTGTCGAACTCCTCCAAATTTCCTGAAAATGATTTTCGGTAATAAATCGCTTACACACACACGTTTGTAAATCCCGTAAATCGAGGACTTCTCTTTGTTCTCCCATTGTTTGGACTTAGGTTTTTTTAGCGACGCCCCCATTGTTTTTGTACACGAAAGCGAAGCGAGGACGTCCTCGCTCTGTCAAACACCCGGATCCCTTTTGTCAAAGTCCTCGGTTTCAACGGGTAGACACGCTCACACACACACACACACACACAAAATAAAATAAAAGAAATGCAAAAATGCTGTCGATTAATTTTTCTTGAGAGTAAAGTTATAGACTTATAAGGTTGTAAATTATACAACTTGTCCAAATATCAAGCAAGTTGCAAGATGCTTGTGGCGATCCAATTCGTTCTAAATATTGATACTCAATTTTGTATGAGTTAAAAATCATCCGCACATACTCACAATCCTATCAACTCCATAAATCAAACAATAGAGTAAGGAACAGGAATTATGGCTGGAGTTGTAACTCCTTCTGTTCCGTGCTATAAATCAAACAGACAAGCAATTTCACGGACCAATAGTTTACAAGTAAGCACCTTCGAACTGATCTCTCGTCCATGACATCCAGCCCAATGTACAAATCACATACTCTCTTTAAAAAAAATGCTGATGGGAGTCAAGTCGATGGGTGATATACTTTTAGTTTTTTTCATGAGACCTTTTTTGTAGCACCGGGTCAGGGGCACGCAGCAAGGGTTTCGTGGTTTGCGTATTTTACCAGAAGGTAACTAGTTTAATTTATCGGGGGCATGTGGCTTGGGGCGCGCAGTACTATCTCCTACTGTTAACTCAACTGGTGGTTCCCGGACGACTAATAATTAGATACAGACAAGAAAACACTTCATTTTATGTATACTGTATCACAAAGTATCCTAAACATGGGTACATCTCTGTTCTTGTTGGTGTCTTGTCTGCTCCGTTGTTACCTCGTTCAAGGAGGAGGACAAAATCTAGCGTTAATTGATGATGAAACGGAAGCCGTAGCGTGGTTGGAGGACTACAACGAGCGAGGCATGGTTGTTTTCTTCAACGCAACCAGCGCCGCATGGAATTTTAATTCAGACCTTACCGATGAACACCAGGCCGCCATGGTAAGTACCCGGTGACTTCTCCGTCCAGCTGGCTGGTGTGGTTAAGTTTGTTTTTTAATGAAGGACAGCATGTTGTGCCTTGTACAAACCAGCATAGTTACGGATAAGAGTCAAGCGCTTGTGGGAAAGTTCATCTTAGGTCCACTAAGCCCATTTTGACAATGGATGCACATGAGGCGACTGTGAGCTCTGGTCCTTCTGGTCGTCCGCACTTCAAAAGTGGTCGTTATTTAGTGGCCATAGGTCGAACTCGAATATAAAAAAGTTCAACTGAAATGAACATCTGCATGGAACACAGCATAGAATGGAGATTCTCAGTGGTCTGCTGGCCAATGTCAGCTAAAACATCAGAGGACCAGTTAAAATTCTCTCCAAGTGGTCCGGCTGGACAGTTAGGTGTTGAATAGCATCCCCATTTAGTATCGAATATGGACTAGAGGGAGAGCTTGTGGACAAGTAAAATTACAAGTTAACGGCAAACTTTTCTTTTAATGACAGTGTTAATTCCTCCCCCACCCCAACAAGTTCCCCTCTCCTTCCCCGTTCCATCCCAACCCCATTAATTCCCCTCCCCTCCCCGTCCCCTCCCCACCCAACAATTCCCGACCCCTCCCCATCCCTACAATTCTCCATCCCCTCCCGTCCCCTCCCCATTCTCCCTCCCTCTCCCCTCCAAAGATTCATTCTGCACGTCTGTCATGTCACGGAATCAAATGAAACGTGCTTTCGTTAACTCATCAGTCTGCTTGAAAAATTATGCCAATGTCTCACCAAGTCCAATTATTTGAAAATTTGATTTTAGCCTTCGAGAAAAACTCTGCTTTGGGTCAAAACGTCAGGCCGATAACTATGTTTTTGCATTTATACCATAGGTCCTTTTGGTTGGTAAGCAGTTTACAACAGCTAATTTCATTTTCTCAATTTGGAAACTATTCCGAATAAGGACCAAAGACTTCGGTAACTCATGACCGAGTTGTCTATATTTAGTCATTTTGTTTTTGCGGGAAATTAATTTATTAAGCGAAAATGATATTTTTAGACGATAAATTTATGATCAAAGTTCGAGGTCTCCATTTCTGACCCCAAAACACACAATCCTAAACAAACAAATATTTTTGATCAACTTCAGAGCTCGAATGATCACAGAAAAATATTAAGAAAAAAATAATGCACATGAACAACCTGCTATGATTTGTTCCCCAATAGGCCATGTGTTCATGTTATAATTTATAGCCATCGAACAGCCGTTTGTAACAAGTAGCTTTACTGGGTAAATATTATGATCCCTTTCCTCTGACACCATGATCTTTAAAAATAGGGGAAAAAATCAACAATGTTGACCCCTGGAAAAAATTCTCTGTGTGAAATATTTCTCTCTGAAATGAAGTCAGATTCGAGAAAACTGTATTAGAAAACCTAAACAAAATTGCAACAGCTGATTTTGGTTGTTATTACAACCAAAACTAAGGACAATGTAAGTTTACATGCTGATTGTGCATGTTTTTGTCATTCCTTTCTCATGACTCAGACAACGGATTAAGCCCGAATTTCCACAGGTTTGTTATTTCATGTTATGGTTGATCACAAACAACATGAACATTGTCTGCAACTATTTTGTCAGCTCCACCAATCCTGTATAATACCTTTCACAGGCGCTTTGTGGTGTTTTTTTACAGTGACTTTGTATCGTGACTTCTGTAGAAAACGATAAGACTCTAGCCACAACTTTGATGTCCGCTCTAGAAAGGAACATTTGAAAAGTTTGACACACCCCCGGCGGAAACAACAGAGCCTTGTCAAAACGTACGGCGTTGTTGCCGGCTTTTATAGCTCCATCAGCAATTTGAAAAAGGGTGCACCAAACTGTGGCGGGTTATCAAATACTTATGACTTCGGCCCCAGTTCTGGCTTAGGCTCCGTCAGCCATTTTAAAAGCGAGTGCCATAAGCATTGGGCTGTTTGAACGGCTTGTTGTAGAGCTGGAGCCCAAACCTCGATTTCGAAAAGGCTGTCAATATACTGTTAAACATTACAGCGTGTGGTGTTGTCATTTAAAATTTGAGAAAGACTCTGCTAGAGTTCAGACGTCAGTAATTATTACAGTGAAGTGTGTTATAAGTATAATTATATGCGTGTTGTGGATCATTTAGCCTTTGAGAAAGACTCTGCTAGGGTCAAACTGTCAGGCCATTAACTAAGTCTTGCAAGTACTAGATAGATACGATTAAATGTCTTCTCTGATCTTGGTATCTCAATTGATGCTTAATTTGACGATGAATTATGCGTTTTTGATTGATTTCTCATAATGGATTTTCAAAAAAGTAATTTAAAAAGGCGAGCGTGTGAAGGATCGAGACGATCGACCCCCCCCCGAAGGACGTTCGTCGAACTTTACATCGACTTTATCGGCGTGGTAAACCGTTTTGACTTCTGATCAGTAAACATTTGATGTTGATCAAAATCATAAAGATCATACCACCAACAACGCAAATATGTCCTCGGCACTCTTGTTCTCTAGGCAAATATGTATTTTTGGGGAAATGAATAGTTATGTTATGAGAGGATGGGGGTCGTCGCTGGGCGAGACGGCGCGCCATAATTGCAGTTATCAGAACATGTATTGCGCTTTATGTGTATTAAGTACGATTAGTTGTTGCTGGGTAACAGTGATGTTGTTGATAAATCGATACGATCGTTGATATCCAGTTGTTGTTGTTGCTGATGTTGTCGTCGTTGTTGTTGTTGTTATGTTTGTATCTGTTTAATGGATTTATTGTACTTTTTCAAAGTGCACTTAATCAGTATACAAAGATACAGATGAACGGGATAAAAAATAAACAAAAAGTACATGTAGGATACATGCTTATTGATGATTGAAAAGAATGATCGTCTTAAAGGTATCGTACACGTTTGGTAATGACACAAAACAAATATTAGCATAAAAACTTACTTGGTAACAAGCAACGGAGAGCTATTGATAGTATAAAACATTGTAGGAAACGACTCCCTCTGAAGTAACGCAGTTTTTGAGAAAGATGTAATTTCTCACTAAAATAATAAAAACTTCTTGCAAGAAGTTTTTATTCCTATATCTGAAAGCACACAAATCTGTACAACAAGGCTGTTTTTTCTTTCATAATTTTCTTGCAACTTCGATGACTAATATTGAGCCGAAATTTTCACAGGCTTGTTATTTTATGCATATGTTGGGATACACCAAGTGAGAACACTGGTCTTTGACAATTTCCAAACGTGTTCAGTGCCTTTAAGCCGTGTAGCCTTTGTCACGGGAGTCACCTCACGTAGGCTGTGGAATTGAGATGCATCATTGTTAATGTAAACACCACAGCTTAAAAGGTGAGCCACAACATTGATACGATTGGAAATACAATTATTTACAGACTTCCACACATGGTATAAAGATGGCCTTGTTGGAAAACTTTTGTTGATATCTTGATGAACTTTGTATTTTTGCCTGAAATGCTATAGTTTTTGAGAAACGAGTAAAACAGTTAGTTTTGATCCCGTGGGTCCGAAGTCCGATGTTTGAAAAAAAAAGAAAAAAAAAAAAGTGACTGTGATGAGGTTCTTCGTTCGTGACTGGTCCGATGACCGATTGAGCTTAAAGTGATGGTTAAACGGTCAGTATACGTTTGGTATTATGACTCTGGAAATTAATGGAAATACAAACTTACTTGGTAAGAAGTACATCAGCTTTCGATAGCATAATGCATTTTGAGAAGCTTTTCACTTCGAAGTAGTGCGGTTATGGAAAGAGATATCACTAACTTTAATCCCAAACAAGTTGAATCTGAGAAATGGTACTGACAGTAACGTTTCTTAGATTGTGTATTCCAATTGCAGTTTATTCTTCCTGCGTGGACATAACCGATCCATATTTTCGGCAATATTTTAAAAACGCTACCACCTTTTGAAATGAAATGTTCACAGGTTAGTTATGGTATACAATATCTACAGCTATAAATGATTGAAACAAAACAGTGGGTTCCAATTACCGAACGTATACAATCCCTTTAAACTTTCACAAGTCGGTTATTTCATGTATATGTTGGGGTCACGCAAAGTGCAGATATTGGTCTTCGATAATTCCTTAATGATGGCCCAAGCTTCAATAATAATGTCCCATCCTTGACTGTCTAGCCTTTCAAGTTGACTTCCTACTTCGGAAACCCTTCTGCCAAGAGAGTTCCAAATTGCCTTGTGGTATTTTGATTGGACATCGTAGCATGGAGTATCATAATATGATCCATGTAAGTAAGTGATTTGACACCGACTCGCGGCCAAACCGAGGGGTATAGAAGAGATTCCCACAACACAGTTAACCTGTTGTAAAGTCATTGCGTCACGCGTGTGTACCGGTATCTGCTGCACGCCCAAAGCTTCTTCCTCCAGCTCCAAAGCTACAACTATACGTTTATGTATACCTATTCAAACCGGGACCCTGTGACAAAAGAGGACAAAAGGGTCCCCGGTTCGGTAAAAGTCCCCAGTTGGAAAGTGTGTATAAAACCAATGGGAGCTGTTGCCAAAACGTTAGGGTACAAACAAAAAGAAGGACAAAAATATAGGAGGTCCCTGATTGCAGGTGTTCAAACCGAGGACTTTAACAAAAGGGATCCGGGAAAATGACATATCGAGGACAGTCCTGGTTTGTTTCGTGTAAAAAACCAATGGAGACGTCACTAAAGTCCAAACCATGGGATGTCCTCGATTAACAACATTTACAAACGTGTGTGTGTGAGCTACACGGGAGTGCCCTTGTGGGGTCATTTACACAATGGAACAATCGACCCTACAAAGGAATTCCGAAAGGTCAAGCGCACTGGACTCAAGCTCTAGTGTTTCTGATCAGTAAAGTGTGGGTTCGAGTCCCGGTTTTGACACTTAACCTGTATTGCTTCGTCCTTCGGATGGGACGTAAAACTGATGAAGGTCCCGTGTGTTGTGTAATGCACGTAAAAGAACCCAGTGCACTTTTCATTAAGAAAAGGGGTTTGCCCCGGTTTTTTTCCTGGTATGGTTGGCTGCAGATTGCACAACGGCACCTTGTAAACCTTTACACGGTGCTGTGTAAATAAATGGGCCTCATAATTCGAACTTAGCTCCGTCCGAATACCTCATATACAAATAATGAGCGCTTTGAGACGCCCCGGGTGTAAAAAAGCTGAGTATTATTATTAATTTTATAAAAGAAAAATCACTAGTTTCATAATCTAAAGCATTTTTATAAAAGAAACTTTTTATTCTGAGAAGACAATATAGTCTTTGAATGTAAAAGCCATGTCAACTTTGTTTTAAAACTTTTCTTGCATAAATTAACCTCACTGTAACTCCTATGGGCGTCTAGTAGTCAGTGGAGCCAGTGGTCACGCAGCAACCGGAAGCTGAGGTCAAGTTTAATTCTCGGGTTTTCTTCGTTATATTGTTGAATTAATTTTACTTTCCTATTTTTTATCACTAAGTATTACATTCCCAACAACATAATATATATTTGTCATGATCATAAACCACGCTAAACTAATATAATTGACAAAACAAAATCTTGCCCACGTAAATCTCCATATGGTTGGGACCACAATGGTCCCGGAAGCTCAAATTTGCGCGAGACTTGCACAGTCTATTACGTATCACTGGGTCAGGCTTTCCAATCTTATCTAAGTCCAAACATGTAGGTGTGGAGTGACATAGGGGAGGAGGATATGGGAGGATTGAGGTCACACGCTAGTGTCTAGTCTGTAAGGTTTTTAAATCAAGGGTCATGCAAAATCTCCTATAGATGAGTGAATCAATGGGGGACTTTTGGGACGCTAGGTGGCGGCAGACTTACCAGGCAAATTCATTGTTCTCGATAGAGTGCGCATGCTCAGAACTATACGTTAACAATGGAAATTTACCTGGTAAGTCTGCTGCCACCTAGCGTTTCAAAGTCTCCTATTGGTAGAGCTTTTTAAAGAGATCGCAAGTTCAAGCCCTGCTTCGGACAGCATATGTTTTTTCCCCCAACAACTTCCAGGCTGAATCCGATGTTTAGTTTAGAGATTTGGACATAAACCTTCCAACACCTGTTGACAAAACACGGTTTGAACGGAGATTGACTGACATAGCGTTCCAACTCTGCTTGCCTTTCAGATTGCGGCGAATTTAAAGTCGGCTGCGTTCGAGAAGGAAGCCAGAACGAACGCTTCTCGGTTCAACACGACCGGTTTTAGCTTTGATACCACCAGGAAACTCGAGGCTCTAAAGACCATCGGTGATGCTGCCATCGAAGACCAGGCCAAACTGGAAGAGGTATATTAATTATGGTTTAATTGATTTATTGAACTATTGTTGAACTCACCTTTCAGTGAAACACTATTTTTTCAAGGTGCACAGCGATTAGAAACATTTATGAATATAAAAATAGAAACTTTTACGAGACAATACATGTCCGAAGATATTACAGAGAATATAACAAAATAATACATTACAGTAAAAACCCCAAGGACGATTAAAAACAAGAAATCTGGGCCAACCAGAAGAGATGAAAAGAGAAACATATTTAAAACTGCACCTAGATAGGCCTGAAGTATCTTGGCTTTGACTTCAATTTGGTTTTATGTTAATACTTGATAATTGACTCAAGTTCTGGTTAAGTCATCACTTGGGTGTGGTTCGAATCCAGGTCACGACCCATGTGTCCTTGAGCAAGACACTAAAACTACAATGTTGCTTCCCATTACCCAGGGCTAAAATGGGTACCTGTGAGGGCAGAGATGGTTCATTGATTGATTTAGCTTAGTGTGCTACATACTTGGCAGCACAGGCTGTATACTCCCCAGTGAGCTGAGATGGTTTAAGGAATGAAACAAATGGCCCAGTGACCAGGGATAATAATGTTGGAGCGCCATGCGCGTCACTGACTGAGTGACGGATTTGAGCGCTATAATAAGCCATTATTGTTATTAATCTTAAAATCACAAGTAACGATGTGGACTATAGCAAACTTATTTTATCACTGAGTAGACTTGACCCCTCCTGGGATGCCAATCCGTTCATGATGCCTACCCCCCCCCCAGGAACGGGGTATACTTGTAGTCAGGACGGGAGTACTTTAGTTAGGGGCGAGCAAACTGTGCGGATATATGGAAATGACGTTGAACTGAATCGACGAGCTTAGCTATACGTATCCCGGTTTCCGGATAGCGTATTTTTGTTTACACCGCAGCGAGGGGGTTTGTACTCTAACACTGTCAATTCCGTCTTGAGATAGGAGACCACGTTTAACCCTAACCCTCACCCTAACTCTAACCCTCACCCAAACCCTAACCTTAACCCTAACCCTAACCCTAAACCTAACCCTTTATAGGCATAAATGTTTGTAGTCTCATCTCAAGACAGGAATTGGCAGTATTACAGTACAAAACCCCTCGCTGCGGTGTAAAAAGAAAATATGCTTCCGGGTAAGTTTGAATCAGTATCGAGAGAACATAGACTCACACAGTCGCCTAACAATTACTCATGTATTATTTTCTTCAGCTCAAAAATGTCCTCGCCAGTTTGGAATCGAGATATTCTAAGGGGGAAGTTTGCAGAGAGGATGGCCGCTGTCTTTCACTTGAACCAGGTACTAAATTATGTCGTGGACTATAGCGGTTAAGAGCACCGGACTCAAGCTCTAGTGTTTCTGATCAGTAGCAGAGTGTGGGTTCGAGTCCCGGTCGTGGCACTTGTGTCCTTGGGCAATATACCATAATTCTTCGTCCTCCAATTGGGACATTAGGCCTTAGGTCCCGTTGGTAGTGCACGCAAAAGAACCCAGAACACTTATCGTGGAAGATAGTTTGCAGGTTTCCTCAGGCTTGTGAGCTACAGTGATTAAGTTCACTTATGAGGCACCCTTGGTTTCACTACCAGAACTATATAATAACAATTATCCTTGCAAGGACATTTGTCCAGATAGTTGCATATTCTCCTTGTTATAATTACATCCAAAGTAGTAAATGAGCCAGCATGTAATATTGTTCAACCCATGTTGTACTCTCACGACATCAAACTTTCGTGTGTCCTCGTTGTGCACGGCATTATATGGAATACAGTTATTTCACAACATGAAAGTAAAATACCCTTTCCATGGACTCGAGAACACTTACTGTCTGGCAACCGTTGACTCATGTTGGGCTATACTGCTATTCGAGTAGGATGCCATCTTTCGCATAAATATAAACTTCGTGAAATGTTGCACATGTTGTTGTTATTTTTGTTGTTGTCTTTATAGATCTTACGCGTATCATGTCCACATCAAGAGACTACGCCGAGTTAAACTGGGCGTGGCAAGGTTGGCGGGAGGCAGTAGGACCGAGTGCGAAGGAGGACTACCAAAAATATGTGGAACTCAAGAACGTCGCAGCTGAGGCGAACGGTAATTGTGATCATTCTCAAAATATATATCGAATACCATTCTTCAAAATTGGTCTTAAAAAGTGAGGTCTTGAAAAGTCTTCAGCAAAGAACGCATCTCCAGTTGGCTTTCTTATCCAACTTTAATTTCTTACTGAGCATGCTTCTTTGCCGCAGATGAATGTACCGGTATCTCTCTCCAAAGAGTTTGTGTCGGGGCGATGCGTTTGGTGTCAATTTACACGTTTCTCTGATTAAGAAAGGTCTCAGCGTTCGCCCTTAAAGGCACTGAACACGTTTGGAAATTGTCAAAGACCAGTGTTCTCACTTGGTGTATCCCAACATATGCACAAAATAACAAACCTGTGAAAATTTGGGCTCAATTGGTCATCGAAGTTGCAAGAAAATGATGAAAGAAAAAAACACCCTTGTTGTACAAATTTCTGTGCTTTCAGATAGGAATAAAAACTTCTTGCAAGAAGTTTTTATTATTTTAGTGAGAAGTTACCTCTTTCTCAAAAACTACGATACCTCAGAGGGAGTCATTTCCTACAATGTTGTATACTATCAACAGCTCTCCGTTGCTTGTTACCAAGTACGTTTTTATGCTAATATTTGTTTTGAGTCATTACCAAACGTGTACGATACCTTTAACAGTGGTCCGCTGTCCAAATGCCTGAGGATCGGTGCAAAATTCTCTCAAAGTGGTTCGGCTGGTTAGACAAGCATCCCTTCTAAAAAGCAAATATGGGCTATGGAAAAAGCTGACGGACTTGTGAAATCACAAGCTAACTCTGGTCCTGCTGATGGCCAGTCACTGAAAATATTACGGGTAAACCCTAGGTGTAAACCTAAATTCTGCATATGTGGGAACTTGATCTTCTTCCTTTCCCTCTTTATATTGTCAAGTTTATTGTCTCCAGTTTTCCTGGTTTACTATGTGTGGGACAACATGCTTCTGAGCATCAGTAATTTGGATTACTTTTGTTGTCCCTGACCCGCATATTGTTGGGTCCTTTTGTTGAGTAGTTTTCTTGTGTCCTTCCCCAGATTAACTTCTTATATTTGCATGCTCTCCTCATAGACTCATAGGCTCATTCTTCATTGGTCTCTCTATTTGCCCTCACGTAATCAGAATTTCTTTTAAATATTTGTTTTACTTATTTATTGATTTATTTATTTAATTAATTATTGATTGATTGATTGATTGATTGATTGATTGATTGATTGATTGATTAATTTATTGATTAATTTATTGATTTATTTTTCATTTATTTTTATTTTATTTTTCTCATTATGTTTTGTTGCTTTGTCGTTTCTGTTTTGGGGTTTTTCCCCTTCGTAACTGCCTTGTATTGTATTTTCTGTACTTGTACTGTTGAGGTCGAATAAATAAATAATAATAATAATAAAGATTTACATTAATCATGTTGCCTTTACTCCAACCAATTTATAGGATTTGAAGACGGCGGTGCGTACTGGAGGTCCTGGTACGAGTCAGAAGATCTCGTCGAACAGACAGAAAGGCTCTTTGAAGAGCTGAGCCCGCTGTACGACAACCTCCATGCTTACGTGCGAAGAAAACTCTACGACGTCTACGGCGAGGACTACATCGATCTTGAAGGACCCATACCGGCACATCTTCTAGGTAAGGAAAGCTTCATCGCTTCGACTGCTCGTCAGGAAAGAGGGAAAGATTGTCCGGTATTGAGGAGTGGTTGGATGGGGGAGTTTTGGTGTTTTACCTTTTCTATTTAAAACAAAATCTTTTTTGAATGCAATTTCGCCCCAAACAAGTCTAAAAGCCACACTTGGTTAGGGGCTACAAGAAGTAGAAACAAGATGAAAAAATGGGGAGCTGAAGGTAGAATTGATATTCCTCTTAAAGGTATCGTACACGTTTGGTAATGACTCAAAACAAATATTAGCATACAAACTTACTTGGTAACAAGCAACGGAGAGCTGTTGATAGTATAAAACATTGTAGGAAACGACTCCCTCTTAAGTAACGTAGTTTTTGAGAAAGAGGTAATTTTTCACTAAAATAATACAAACTTCTTGCAAGAAGTTTTTATTCCTATCTGAAAGCACACAAATCTGTACAACAAGGGTGTTTTTTCTTTCATCATTTTCTTGCAACTTCGATGACCAATTGAGCCCAATTTTTCACAGGCTTGTTATTTTATGCATATGTTGGGATACACCAAATGAGAACACTGGTCTTTGACGATTACCAAACGTGTACGATGCCTTTAAAAAGGCACATTTATTTTCAACTTTAATGTTTTGATGTTTTTGCAACTTCGATGACCAATTGAGCCCAATTTTTCACAGGCTTGTTATTTTATGCATATGTTGGGATACACCAAGTGAGAACACTGGTCTTTGACAGTTTCCAAACGTGTTCAGTGCCTTTAAAACAGTCTAGATTGTAGGATGGAGGGAAACGTGCATCAGGCAACGAGTTTCAAAGATATGCAGTACGTGGAATAAAGCTGTTGGAATGGCTCTTTGTTCTACATCTCAGCAAAGCAAGAGTGTATGGGTGAGAACAAGCAGACGTGTTCACGCTCAAACACCCTGATACGAGGAGCCAGGTCGGACACACCGGTGTCACATGAAAATGTCTGTAGAAAAGACAGAGGCTGGCTGCAGAACTACGGTCGGAAAGAGGTCGTAACGTTGATCCAAACCCTTCACCAACAAGATTAACAATACTTTCTAATAAAGATATTATGACAGGCAGAAGCTCCGGCCCAAATGTGACAACACTGGTACTCCATTAGGGGACGTATAGTTGTCTTATATACAGGTAGAGAGAAGGGGTAAGAACTTCCGAGCTCGATAAAGACAACCAAATCGCACGGAAGCACTCTTTGCAATGTCTTAGATATACCTCGCCCAACTGGCTTTTAGTGGAGATGACAAGTCCAGGACTCTGTTATGATATCAAAACGACTGCCTGACGGTCCTTCTTTCAACCTCGACCCCTCTGCTTATTTCCAATTCAAAAAAGAAAAATTAACAGCAGTAAATGTTTACTTTTGTAATGAACTGCTATATCTATTTTTGGATTTGACCTTTTTACAGCTATTGTACGTTGCAGAGTCCAAGAAAAAACTGCAAAACAATTATGTACATTACATTTTAAATTTCTTGTGTCCTTGTTTTCTTTGTCTTCACTTGTATCCTTTTTAACTTCAACAGGTAACATGTGGTCACAGTCATGGCTTAACATTCTGGATTTAGTACTGCCCTACCCTGACACCCCAAGCATCGACGTTACGCCAGTACTAGTGCGGAAGGTAGGTTTGCACCATAAAGTTGAACAAGTTGACGCGAGGGGCCAAGTTGCCTTTCTTTTTGCAGCCCTATATGGTTTTGCACTGTTATTAAAATATCCAGGCTCGTTAAATGGTTCCGTTTTTATCAAAAAGTCTCTTTCTACGGGTTCGCCACTGTATAGCTGGAACTACGTTGTTTAAAACTGCCGCTGGAATGCCGTAACATTTAGCATCTGAAATTCCATTGCAAAAATTCTCCCCGAGGGAATTCAGCCGGGCTAACCTGGAAAAATTGAGCCTCCTCCGGACAGACCTTTTACCAACCTGCCTTGAAAATGGTGGTTCGGGGTGGTCAAACCTGGCGTGTCGTGGCCGAGCGGATAAGAGCACCGGACTCAACCTCTTGTGTTTCTGATCAGCAGAGTGTGGGTTCGGGTCCCGGTCGTGACACTTGTGTCCTTAAGCAAGACACTTAACCATTATTGCTGTGTCCTTCGGATGGGACGTAAAACCGTTGGTCCCGTGTGCTGTGTATAATGTACGTAAAAGAACCCAGTGCACTTATCGAAAAGAGAAGGGGTTCGCTCCGGTGCTCCTGGTTTGATTGGCTTGGCTGCATATTGCGCCACAGCACCTTGTAAACCATTACATGATGCTATGTAAAGGAGTATCATACTTTACGTATCCCGACATACCTTGCAAGAAAATACGGAATGCTGAAGCGCCTTGAGCGTCACTGAGTGACGGATATGAGCGCTTTTAAGAAGCCACTATTATCGACATCGTTCAATAACTAATCGATTATGCCAATCTGATCATTAAACCAATAATCATTCTCTGTGTGGCGTGCTTTCGATTTGCGCCCTTAATACCCAACTCTTCCCCCCAGCCGCCGCATCCGCCGAAATCCTCGCGTGTACGGTACTAGCACGCCCTCTCTCACAAGCCAAGCCCACGTCCCTCTAGTCCCACACCGGATACCCAGCCCTCTCCCCTTGCAACAGAATCGCATTATCTGTCACCGAGACACGCTCTCTTTAGTTTTCCATTCTACCTGTGTTGACTTGATAGTGCACCTCTTGTTACCCGCCTTTACGGCGTTTCACATCTGCCGTATACATCTCACCGCACCCCGGGGGGATTTGCCCGTGTTCTACTTATAGGTTTTGTTGTTGGTTTTGTACTCTCTCCTCTATGAATACGAAGTGAAAGTTGAGATGTTTTTGGTCTGTAGCTAGGCCCCCTAATCCAGTTGAATGTTCCATAGGACTCAAGTCATCTTGGGACACCTGCTTAATAAACATTCCCCTCTCCCCCTTTTTACGAGTTTATGAATTATGCAGATATACTTTTTTGTGAACTGCGAGCACGCTCTTATACATTTTTCAATTTGTTTGTTCAAACAAAACAATGCAAATTGAAAAATCCGAAGCGATTTGTTAATAAACGCAAAAACAGATGTCAATGTCCTCGCCTTTTGAGTCTGTATAAAACAAATTATTTGATTTGTTGTTTTGTTTTTACATTTGGTTCACTCATACTTTTTGTGTTTAAAAGTACGGTGATATTTTCTATTAAAATATGATTAGGTTACAAAATACAGAAAAGAAGTAATGGTCTCGACGTTTCGAACAGTATACTTTTCTCGTTTTCACGAGGTTTACACAGTTTTCTCAGCAAGTTTTACTTCCTATTATCCACACCATGCAAAGCTTCAAACATCAGTTACAGATAGAGCTTACCAGCCGCCTATACATGTACCAATCCTCTAGCTAAATATTTATAGTACCAATCCTCGAGCTAGATATTTCTATCTGAAATACAGTCACTTGCGAAGAAATAGCATTATTTTAGGAACCCAAAATAATGGCTGCTTTGATTGTGGCAATCGAAATAAGACCGGCATGAAACGTGCACAAAACACGGGGGATGGAAATAACACCACCTAAATATTGAAAATATCACGTTATTCATGTTGTATGGTATTTTTAATATTTCATATTGAAAACTCTAAAAGAGGACTGGATGAAATATTTTCTTCCAAAAGAATCACTTTATCTCCCGGTATTTTAGTCACTGCTGCTTAAATTGTTGTCCCAATCCACCGCAAGACTCGTTCGTATGCGAACATAACTTGGTTCCAGCGTACACTGATGTAATGTGTGATTGAAATACAATCGCGCACTATATCGCGAGGTTAGCAGGCTCATGTCAATTTCCTATGCTGAGTGGTTGATTGAATCCTCGCCTATATCATTATGATTTCTTGTGTCTACTTTAGGGTTACACGGCAAAGAAAATGTTCGAAGTCTCTGACGAATTCTTCGCGTCACTCGGACTGTTCCCGATGCCCCAAGAGTTTTGGGATCATTCCGTGATCGAGAAACCTGATGATAAGGAAATGGTGTGTCACGCGTCCGCATGGGACTTCTCCAATCAGAAGGATTTCAGGTACGCAATGAAGATACGAAGATGCCCCGGTATTGAACACTCTATCCAGCAGAGATTGACATGTCTGTCTCGATAAAAACATTGTTCCACTAGGACTAGGTAGATAACAATTTTACACAAGAAATTAATTATTTTAATGATAACTACAGCACATGCACCCATACATACACATAGCCACATTTTTGTCGACCCGGAAAATCGAGGACTTCTCTTTGTTCTCCCATTGCTTGGACTTAGGGTTTTTCCAGGTATATCCCCATTGGTTTTGTAAACGAAGGCGAAGAGAGGATATAATCTGTCAAATCACTGATGGGTCCTATTTTGTTTTGAGTCCTCGGTTTCATCGGGTAGAGACGGTCACTTTCAAAAACCTATGATGTTCACTATCATGCCATTAGATGTGGTAATATCCATCCCATTGTCTCTCATGTACACCCTAAAACCCCCGGGTCAGAATTGACCCATATTCCGGATTCAGGGGGCCTGATCCTTCTTGGTCAGTCTGACCAGCAAACTGGTCAGTTTGACCCATTTCTGAGTAATTTTGACTGAGATTCCGGTGACCCAGAAAAGAGTCAGGGACCCGTGATATCTGAGATCGTATACCTTTCTGTCATTAAATTGCTTAATTATATAATAGAATCAAGCAATGTACGGACATAACAATGGACGACTTCATCACCATCCACCACGAGATGGGACACATCGAGTACTACCTCCAGTACAAGAACCTCTCCGTGATCTACCGGGGAGGTGCCAACCCGGGGTTCCACGAGGCTGTAGGAGACACCCTCGCCCTCTCGGTATCAACACCGAAGCATCTGAAAGCCGTGGGTTTGCTGGACGAGATTGAAGAAAATGACGGTGAGTTCATCCGTCTGTGTTTTCATCAATAATATTTCATTGAAGGCACTGAGCACTTTTGGTAATTGTCAAAGACCAGTGTTCTCACTTGGTGTATCCCAACTTATGCATCAAATAACAAGCCTGTGAAAATTTGGGCTCAATTGGTCATCGAAATTGCAAGAAAATGATGAAAGAAAAAACACCCTTGTTGTACAAATTTGTGTGCTTTCAGATAGGAATAAAAGACTTCAGGCCTGAAGTCTTTTGTTATTTTAGTGAGAAATTACCTCTTTCTCAAAAACTACTTTACTTCAGAGGGAGTCGTTTCTCACAATGTTTTATTTTACCAACAGCTCTCCGTTGCGCGTTACTAAGTAACTTATTATGCTATATATATTTTGAGTAATTACCAAACGTGTACATTGCCTAGCATTACCATAATGGACGAGGCTCAGGATGAGTCCTTTAAATAAACCCATCGTTGTAGTCAAGTACTTTTTAGTCGAGTATCAAGTAGTGCTGAGTAGTGGCTGAATAGTACTCGAGTACAAGTACCTGGGACAACGAGAACGAGTGTCCGAATCCCGAGGAGTCTGATATCCGATTACCGAGACCAACAGCCGAGTACCAAGTAAATTGGATAACCTTTTTATTATCATTATGTTGTTCTTCGTTGAACAGAGGCCGATATTAACTTCTTAATGAGCATGGCACTTGATAAGATAGCATTTCTACCGTTTGGATATCTGATGGATAAATGGAGATGGGCCGTCTTTAAAGGTGACATCGATGAGAAGAACTTCAACGCGGAATGGTGGAAGCTAAGGTAATAGCCCCTAATTATGCATTGTCCCAATGCGCATGATCGGCGCGCAAAGCATTTTGAGTGAAATCCGAGTCCAAGCAAAACCGGCAACCATCATGGCACACCGTTTATTAAACATTGCGGCACACGACTATAAATTCTATCATAATCGCAAATAAATCACAGCATGGCGTCCACATTGGCAGCTTGATTGTTTAAACTATACTCGGTTTCCCAAGATGCCTTGCGGTATATTTTTAAGATGGCGCTTGCGCATTATGGGCTGTTCTAATCAAGAGTGCCTTCATTGTTTGATATTCATACTCTTCATCCAATTGCATTCCTTGTTTTTATTGAAATGCGCCCTCCCGACTTCTGGGGAATGTCCTTGTATTGTGGCAATAAACTTCAATGTCACATTCTGCACGATAAGGAGGAAATCGAACCCTCGACAAAATGCGCCCTAAGTCATTTTGATTGCTTTATGATGACAACAAATTAGTTCCAAACGAGTGCATTTACCGACGCGACGTGAATGATACAAACAGAGGGCGCTGCAACCATTAAGCAACTTTCAACACACATGCATTACCGGGTACTCTCAGATTAAACCAACCCAGAGCTGTGTATTGGGAGAGTTGCGACATAGAGGGACCAGTTTTCTCTGGTCATGTGGTTGCTGGACGCCATTTAAAGGTTCAAATGCAGCACAACTCAATGGGCAGATTAGTCTGGCACCCTGTATTCGCCATTGAGTTTTTTTTGACACAAAATGTCTTCTAATCGCCAATTTCCGCACCTCTCTCAATATACGGCTCTGAACCAACCCATTTGACAAAAGAAAGGGCATTATTAAACATGCATGACATGGGGATCACTGGCCCCCACGATCTATTTTGTGAAGTACGAACATTGTTTGAAAACCGTTGAATTAATCTTCTTCTCGTTGCTATTATGTAGGAAACAGTACCAGGGAATAGTTGCGCCAACAGCCAGGACGGAGGCGAACTTTGACCCGGCAGCCAAGTACCACATTCCATCCGACACCCCTTATATCAGGTGAGATAGTCAGACGTACCTCTCGGTATCCAGTATCGATTCTTATCACTTTATTCGATCGCTATATTAAAGGTATCGTACACGTTTGGTAATGACTCAAAACAAATATTAGCATAAAAACTTACTTGGTAACAAGCAACGGAGAGCTGTTTATAGTATAAAACATTGTACGAAACGACTCCCTCTGAAATAACGTAGTTTTTGAGAAAGAGGTAATTTCTCACTAAAATAACTAAAACTTCTTGCAAGAAGTTTTTATTCCTATCTGAAAGCACAGAAATTTGTAAAACAAGGGTGTTTTTTCTTTCATCATTTTTTTGCAACTTCGATGACTAATTGAGCCCAAATTTTCACAGGCTTGTTATTTTATGCATATGTTGGGATGCACCAAGTGGGAACACTGGTCTTTGACAATTACCAAACGTGCTCAGTGCCTTGAAAGGAAATAGATTGCAATCGATTGTCTTGATAAGTATCGGCTGATATTAAAGTATGCTGCCACCAAGCGTCCTCAAAAGGTTATTGCAATCAATTGTAATACCGATATTGCCATCAACGATTGTCATCAGTAGTAATCGATTGTAATTAATTTCGTTTTCCCTCCTTTTAATTTCTCTGTTTCTGTTTTTTTATTTCAGATACTTTATCAGCCATATTCTTCAATTCCAGTTTCACAAATCTATGTGTGACGCAGCTGGGCACACTGGGGATCTTTTACGATGTGATATTTACCAGAGCAAAGAAGCTGGCAAGTTACTCGGGTAATAAAACTTTACTTCAACAATTTCTTTTACTTAAAAACACAGAGGATAAACTTTCCGGACTCGGGGAACAATTCGAGAGGAATCCGTTTCTGCGGTGGGCCTGTGGGTCAGACTCGCCTGGAAACTGGTCGAATAAATGGGATTTTAACTCAGATTCTGCTTTGGTTTCACCCATTTCTGGGTTATTTTGACACAGATTCCAAGTCATACTGACACTGAATGGGTCAGGCCCCCACTGGACCCCAGAGTATGGGTCAAATCTGACCCGGGAGTTTTCCGAGTGTGGTATAGAGTGCGAACGCAATGCAAAAGGATGGTGTACTGGTTTAAATTTAATAAATTTTCAGTTTAAAGATTCCTGTCTCATTTGTTGTGCCCCCCCCCCAGGGATATGTTGCAGTTGGGGAGCAGTAAACCATGGCCAGAGGCTTTAGAGAAGATTACCGGCTCGTCCATCATGACAGCCGCGCCCCTATTAGAGTACTTCGCCCCACTTATAACATGGCTGGAAGATGAGAATAATAAAATGAACGAAGTGCGTGGCTGGTCGAAAGACTGGGTACCAAAAGGTGAGTTACTTTGTGCAGAAAGGGTAGCACTGGGTGCTTAAAGGTACAAAGCGAAAATATGGGTACTTTCCACGTATAGTTTCAATCTGGTTCTCAACGGGAGACTTGAACAGCCACTTGGTGGCAGTAGACTCACAAATACAAAGGACACGGTAAACTATAGGGTGCACCACATTAATAAATAAACTCCCATAGCAACCAATGCTAAAATGCTAAATATTCAAAAAATAGTACTAAAACAAATATTTAAAGTCTCTCAGCCTCTTGAAAACCAGTCAAATATATTTCCGGACAACTAATTCTTGCTAATTACCACAGAAAAAAACACCCCGAAAAATGACTTGCTGCCAGTTTTCATGAGGCACTCTTCCAATTCGCAATCGAAATAGGACCAATTTTAAAGCCTAGGTTTATCCGAATATCTTCATAAGTTGCAGCACAGAACCCCCAGGTTCTGGTATAAATGTTTTATAATTACACAATCTATTGATTGCATGACCCCCAAATAGTTGTGATTCAAACGATTTTAAGGGCCTACAAATTATGATAATCAGTTTGGCGCATGAATTTTGGCTTATGCAGTGTGGTGCACCCTGAACAATGGAGAAAAATAACCGGTAAGTCTGTATGGCGCCACCTATCGTTCAGTAGTTGGAAACTGGTTGTAACAATAATTGGCAAACATTGTGCTCGTGAATCACGTGTGCGGTGGGAAGGGGCGGAGTTATAAACGTAGATCGAGGGCTGGGTTACTTGGTCTTTTAGACACGAAACATTATTGTTAACAGTTCAGAGTTTGGAAGGTTCTCCATGAACCCTTTCTTGGGGGGGGGGGTGAGGGGGTACTTTCGGGTGTATCACTTGTGCTCTTTGAATACCGTACATTGTATGTGCTGAATCCAACATTCACCTTTACATTGCATTTCTTGCCGTTACAAATCGATTTTCCCTTGTTTACTTTGTAGATAGCTTCATATAAGAATATCTACATTGAATTGTTAATTCTGGACATGAAACGGAGTTCGTAACAATGGTGAAATAGCCGCGAGCGTGATTACACTTAAACATTACCACTTTGGTTAAAATCACAGCGTATTTTCATTTCTTTTTAATTCTTCTTTCAGAACCCCCAATGTACAGAACAAATGGCGCTCGTTCATCGATGACTGTGTCAGTATGGGTAGCAGTTATTCTGGCATCTGTTGCATCCTTCTTCAAATTGTAAAAACAATCTCCCTTTTACATAAAATCCACCCCTAATTTTTTCTAACACTACGATTCTACAGCAGCCAAGAGGCACAACATAGGATTAACACTAATCCCGTAATGGAGATTAGAGTGGATTACCAAGGATTCTTCCTCAGACTAACATAATCCAACACCACATTATGGGAACTCAACACCAAACTGTTGGACTCTTTGATTATGGTTGTTTTACCTGATCCCATGTAAAGCATGATCGGTTTTCCACAACATAGACTTGATTCAAGTCCCTTTCTCGTGCGAGGTTCCTACTAACACACAAGTAACGCGCCAGCATGCAGCCACAGTACAGACATACGGCTCTGAGACATATAACACCAGTGCGCCCTCACCGACAAAATGTAGCTATTGCGGTGGCGGAACAGGTTAGGGAATGCAGAAGATGAGGCAAGGAAGGGCCTTGCACGGGATTGGGACTTGTGGCAAGTCTACCATAACACGGGGCTCAGTCCAACACCATTCAGTATTAACTCAACAGCCAAACCGTTGGACTCTGATTATGGCGATATGCCCGATAACATGTAAAGCAAAATCAGCTTACGTAGTCCTCAGTCCAACATAATCGATTAAAACATGCCGTTTGATTTTGAAGGGTCGGGGATGGTAAGAATCAATAGGCTAGAATGTCATTCCTTTGATAGGAAAAATAATAATATTTGCCATAATTACATTGTGGACAGCAGCTATTGTTGGTGACTCGTTTCCGAAAATTAAAAACTTGATTTTGCTCGTACACGTTTGGTAATGACTCATAACAAATATTAGCATAAAAACTTACTTGGTAACAAGCAACGGCCGGAAAGCTGTTGATAGTATAAAACATTGTAGGAAACGACTCCCTCTGAAACGTAGTTTTTGAGAAAGAGGTAATTTCTCACTAAAATAACAAAAGTTGTTATTCTTAATCTGAAAGCAAACAAATTTGTAAAACAAGGGTGTTTTTTTTCTTCATCATTTTCTTGCAACTTCGATGACCAATTGAGCCCAAATTTTCACAGACTTGTTATTTTATGCATATGTTGGGATACACCAAGTGAGAACACTGGTCTTTGACAATTACCAAACGTGTACTATGCCTTTAAACCTGGTGAGTTTCTAACCCATTTAGTTTCACCTAAAACCTTTCAGAGCGTCACTTTTGTATGGTGTGAATATTTTTACACGAAACACCAATAACCTCGTTCTCTGTAAAGTGTCGCAGTGTTTAGGGAGATCACACGCACGGTGTAAGGAGTGATGTACGGTGTATATGACGCATGTATTATTATTAACCTCGTTCTCAATCTGCTGAACACAGTCGTGCATCACTTTACCACTTTGACACAGAGTCCAGTTAATTTTGAGAGTGTACAGAATGTATGCATAAACTACTCAAAAAGTTGTGTTAAATATTGATAGCTATTTCTATCTTGCCTTGAATTGCATTGAGTAAGTATGATGGCCCCGAGAGAACATAACAAATCGCAAATATTTACTCATACTTTGCAATTCAGTGATGGCAACATAATTGAAACTTTATAGCTTTACATTCACAATTTAAAAACTAATGACGTATAATTTCGTTTTTAAATTCTCGACACAACAGCTTTCCGGACAAAATAAAAATGATTTCGAAGACAGCTAATTCATTGAAAATAAATATTTTATGATTCATCTATCCATCATTTATCGAAGTTGTAACCTACTGTTAAGTGTGAAATAATCAATAAAGAGCTAGCAATACACTTAAGTAAACTGGATTAGCGAAGCTTTTTGTCGAATTATTATTGTGTCAGTCCCCAGAGAAATATATAAATGCCAATAAATATGTGTTGACCAATAAGGCAACTTATTCGAGTCGTCTTACGAGTATAAATAAAACGTAGTACACAAAACTAAACAACAAACAAACAAACAGACACCCAACAAACAAACAAACAAACAAACAAACAAAGGCATAACATCAGACACAAACGCGCGACTTGAAGTCATATGCAACAATAATTATTCACCTGCAGTTTACCATTTTGTTCCAGCTCAAAATTTTCATAAACAATTCTTGTACATCATTTGTACAAATAAATAGAAGAGCTTACGGTTATATATTTTTTCTCAAACGGCTATTACATGTATTATATTTAACAAATAAACAGCTAAGTATCAAATAGTTTCAATACTCAAGTACGACTCCTTTGTCCACCATGCGCTTACAAACTACTACGAGGTAGTTCGTATTATTCATGTATTAATTGCTCAAAATTGTTACAAATTTACGTACATTTTGAAATCCCTTTTTGTTAACAAAGTTCTACTTCATGCATTGTTTTATACTAGTCTCTCAATTTACCGTTACCATTTTTCAAACTCACATAATCAAGATGAATTATTTAATCAAGTTTAATACCTAAAGGGTTAAGTATCATTTCTCGTTAACATTCAATCTAAAAGGACCCTGATTTTTGTTTGTAAAACTTTATTAGATAGTGATTGTTACAATTATTGTTTTAATTGTTACATTGTTCACCGGTCAGGGTTAGGATGAGGTTGTACTAACAACAATAGTGTGCGGTTCTTCGAATGGTAAAACAAAGCCACAGGAATAGTGTGTCGTTCTTCGAACGGTGACACAAGGCTGCAGGAATAGTGTCCGGTTCTTCGAACGGTAAAACAAAGCCGCAGGAATAGTGTGTCGTTCTTCGAACGGTAAAACAAAGCCGCAGGTAATAGTGTGCGGTTCTTCGAACGGTTAAAATAAGCCGCAGGTGATAGTGTGCGGTTCTTTGAATGGTAAAACAAAGGCGCAGGTGATAGTGTGCGGTTCTTCGAACGGTTAAAATAAGCCGCAGGTGATAGTGTGCGGTTCTTTGAATGGTAAAACAAAGGCGCAGGTGATAGTGTGCGGTTCTTCGAACGTTGAAACAAAGCCGCAGGTGATACATGTAGTGTGCGGTTCTTCGAACGGTAAAACAAAGCCGCAGGGATAGTGTGCGGTTCTTCGAATGGTAAAACAAATCCGCTGATTACACCTGTTGTACGCATGTTTATGAACCAAGTGCACAAACAGATATATTGCCCAAGTGTTTCTGGCCTGGCTAATTAGTTGACTCATAAATTAATCAACTAATTAAACAAGTTCAACAAACCTCTATCATAAAATCAAAATACCAGGGTATTTTAGAATACCCCATTCACAGATCAACGAGTTGAAAATCATGCAATATTGCAAAACAAGGCAGAATTTCAATTTCGAATTTCACTTTCGGGGACGGGGCGAGGAGAGGGTATAAAGAAATTGTTGCATTGATTTTTTTTTTAAAGTATCTACCACCATTCCTGTGTACTATAGTAACGCCCATCAAAACTTAATTTCGTTCTTCCCCCCCTCTTTTTAAAACGTTTTTTTGGTACAAAAATAGACAGATATAACACATATATGACCAAGCAAAGAGGTTTTACTTGAAAGAAGTTAATATGCATATTATAAGAAAATAAACAGGCTAATTCATATTCTATTTTAAGGTATCTATCTACTGTTAAATTGTTTTCTCTCTGTTGTGAGAAATATTGTGTAACTACGGAGCTCTGGAAGTGCCATCCGACATGTTGAGATCCTGCGATAATATACTGCAGGATGAAGACATCATAAACATAAGACATTCTGTGAGATGATTTATCTTGGGATGACGACATTCTGAAGTAAGATGTCGACTTCCCGGGATAATTGGGGTGATAACATCCAGAAGATACCCAGATCCCAGGATAAATTATCTTGGGATCACAACATCCTACTTTCAGGATGTCGTCATCCCGAGATGAAACTGGAAGACAACGTTCTACTCTAACGATGACGTCATCCCGAGATAAAACTAACTCAGCATGTCGTCATCTTACGTTTATGATGTCATCATCCTGCAGTACATTTATCTCAGGATCTCAACAAATTGGATAGCACTTCTAGAATTCGGGAGTAACCACGCCTGAACCTAACTATTATTTCAGTAATTTCAAAGTAAGTGAAAACAACTTCCTTTGAAGGCGAGGAATATTTTTGTTCATTCGTGGCGTGCGTCTTGATTGTTCTTCCACACCTGTGCGTTCCTGTATTGACGCCTGAAGCTTTGCTTCAACCCAGAGTCGTTTTAAAACAAACAAACAAACACCCCAACACCCCCAAAAAACAAACAGTATACAGTTCTGAAAGTTTGTCAAACTATTAAAAGGCAATGCGTGAAACTTGCACTTTTCTTTTTTGAAATATATTACCGTTAATTTTTTGTGAAAATGTTTTAAAAGTTACACCGAAAATAATATATTTCCCCTGAAAATAATAACACAAAAAACAATAATAATAGGACACCGGCTTAAAAATATATCTTTCGATTGATAAGTAACTGAAAATAAAATAAACTTTTGAATAAGTTAAAATAATCATTAGTTTGTTGTCAATAAAACATTTTAAGTGATTGTTAGTCATCCCAACACACGACCTGACCCCAACATCAACCCCCACCCCTACGCTGACAAACGGTCCAATCTGACGCATTTCTAAGCTCATTTTCTTTTATCCCAGCCGACATTGTCACCGTTCTGCTCTTTGAGCCAGACGAGGAGCGGGGCGAAATACTCCTCAATGGCCGACGGATCGATGTAGTTTTGCCCGGTGAGTTTCTCCAACGCCTCCCACCATGGGACACTGCAGCCTAGTTCCAGCATCTCTCTGTCAATTTGGAAAAAAGAAAACAAACCAAATATTGTGTTAGTTTTATATTTAATTTCTACACTCATTAATTGTTTTCAAACTTGTATAGGATTAATGTTTAGAGCTTCTCAGCAGAAAAATAATACTAAGAGAATGTGTATGCACATTGTCACAAGAACTTATTAAACTAAGATTAAATCTAAGATGCGTGTTGCATAATGAATCTGGTAAATTCAAACATAGAGCCATTTACTTGTCATAAAAAATAACGAGCGCTTTGAGACGCCTGTGAAATGAAGATAAAGCTCCACTTCACAAATGTGTATTATTATTAATATTACAAAATTAACTCACAGTAATATTATTAATATTATAACAACTTTCTGTACAATTTGAACAAAACTTGTCATACAATCTGTTAATAAGTTGTTCACATATTTGTTAGACAATATTTAATGTATCAATAAGCAGAATGAATGCACGGAATTTATAACCTAGAGAGGAAAAACAAATAATAGCAAAATGAATAAAACATGAGTCTTGCATTTGAATACATAAACATCACAGACATTATAAAACGCACAGAAACACATCTTTAAAATATAAAAGACCATTACAAGCAAAATGAATAAAAGTATATTCAGACAAAATTATGCAATAACACAAATATCACTCATATAACAAAGAAGTTAAAACAAAACCTGGAAATGTGAAATTGAAAGGCAATATAAGAATAAACTGTGTAAACAAAGAAACACCTAAATTTGAAATTTCAATTTTTTGGCTAAACTTAATTCTCAAAAAAGACAGTTTGTTGTGTAGTTTGAAGGCTTGCTTTGAAACAAGCCTTTTTAATTGCCTTACACAAGATGGAGAAAATTCATAAATGACCTCAAATGAATGTATATTACGAAAAAAGGTATCCGTCTTTAATGATCTGGAGGTTTCTGTGTAAAAGCTTGACCGAACTATACTTAGAAACATTGTTTCCTGTTTGCAAAATACAATTTGGAGTGTTTAACTTTGCAAATGTCTATAAGTTTAATATTTTTTTGAATTTTACACAGAACATCAATCACAATTATAATGTAGAACAGTCGTCACATCTTATGAGTAACGTGAGGGACTACAGCAATTATACACCTTATTCACATGACATGACATGACGTCATTTGAGTAGGGCGCCCTCACCTGGAGATAAAAAGGAGAATGTTCATTGGCTATTCCCTTGCGCGGCGGGAGCACATCAGTGCGTTTCCATTTTTTCATGACGTCAATGCAAAAGGTCTATGGGAAAAACAATTTCCCCAACTGGTACTACAAAGTGAAAACTGGTGCTCAAATTGCACTCATCCATAACGAAATATTCCTTAATGTCTTACGAGACTTACTTTAGTTTTTCACCCGCTTCTTTCGATTCGTAATTATTGCATAGATGCAGGGGACCCTCGTGTCCCGATGCCTCGCACATCGCCCGATGGAATTGGAACTGAATCACAAAACTTACAAAATATCTGTAAAAGGACAAAACAAAATGGAGAGAAAAAAAATCATGGCTATAACAAAAGCAAAGCAAGGGAGAATATTCAAGTCAGTCAAAGATGGGACTGTACCTCCAGACAGTAGAGGTTACATCGTGGAACGTAGGGAAGAATGGTTCAGGCTTGGCAGGTGAAGAATTTTACATAGAGGCAATACTCTAAAGAAAGCAGTTGGACTGGCCCTCTGTTCTACACGTAGGTTAAACTATATCTTAGGTAGGTTTTAAAATATGTGACATAGTACAATGTAGTTTGGCTGGTAACCTTACTCTGGTAAGCATAATTTTGTTATGCTTAGCTACTTTTTGTGCTTAAGCAGCTCTATGAAATTAGGCCCAGGTCGTTTAACAATGTTTCGATCAGTACTTTTCTCCTGAAGACGATCGGAGCAAACGGATCGAAACGTCGAGTTGTTTAACCACCATTTCTTCTCACAAGCACCACCTTAGAGAGAGTTTTATGTACACGGTGACTCCGTAAAGCTCACTGGGTAGATCGTTTAGGTCCGGTCCTTTTCATTTCATTTCATTTTATTCGCCAGCAAACATTACAAAGAATTGCACAATCAAAGGATCTACGAGAACAAACAATGCAATAGTTTTAAGAAGAATACAAATTTATGTAACAATATTTAGCAAAGTACTGAGCAACCCGGCTGGGCGGGTAGACAATTAGAAACAGACAATTAGAAACTAAGACAATAATAGAAACAAATACCAAAACACAAAAGAACCCTGGCAGGGAAAGCCAATAGTGACAACAAGTCACTTTCAAAGTGGCTGACCATTTGGTTCTCAAAACCACTTGGACAATAAAAGACCAAACAAACCCTCCCCAGGAGGGATGTGCATTATCAAGCCCAGCCGGGCAACTAAGATAAAAAGTACAATAAATATTACAATTTTTTTTTTAAAGATTAAAACAAAAAACTAGTTAAATCTGGACCTGTCAGCTGATTTCTTTAAAATACTTGTTGGTTCCTCAAATAAAACTAGGGAGGCTTGTCAAAAGTTGGTGCCTAACATGGGAAGGTAAATTGTCAAAGTAGACAGGAAACCTAAAAACAGTCAATTTAAAAACACAATGAAAGTGTCAGCAGGAGTGACTGTGACGAGATTTACCGTATATAAGGAGTCCCTGACGGTATATGGTATTTAGCACCAGGGTCGAAGTCTTCTTCTGTCCGTTCAACCGGAGGCTTGATACCCTGGTATTCCATCCTGGTGAAGCAAGAGAAAATTGCTTAAAGGCACTAAACACGTTTGGAAATTGTCAAAGACCAGTGTTATCACTTGGTGTATCCCAACATATGCATAAAATAACAAGCCTGTGAAAATTTGGGCTCAATTGGTCATCGAAGTTGCAAGAAAGAGATGAAAGAAAAAACACCCTTGTTGTACAAATTTGTGTGTTTTCAGATAGAATAATAAAAACTTCTTGCAAGAAGTTTTTATTATTTTAGTGAGAAATTACCTCTTTCTCAAAAACTACGTTACTTCAGAGGGATTCGTTTCTCACAATGTTTTACACTATCAACAGCTCTCTGTTGCTCGTTACCAAGTAAGTTTTTATGCTAATATATATTTTGAGTAATTACCAAACGTGTACAGTGCCTTTAAACAACCAGGACTGTTAGTAACGGTTTTGTTTATTATTCACTGTCTTCAAACAGCTGAAATGAATATGTAAAAGCATTTCTCATCGGTAACCCATGGCTGATACAAGTGGAAAGACAAAATAATCAAATATATATACCACCGGACCAGGGGTCGATTTCACAAAACTCTTCCTAACTTAGGACTAGTCCTAGGCAATGCTAAGAGGTAGGATTAGTCTTAATTTAAGACCTGGTCCTAACTTCAGATAAGACTAGTCTTATCTCTTTGTGAAATCGGCCCTAGAGCTCGAGTCCGGTGCTCTTAAAGGAACATTACAGAATTGTTTTTTTGCTAACAAAACAGTTAAGCACTTTATATAATCCACCATATACATAATCTGACAAACCTGTAGAAGTTTGAGATCGATCGGCCATCTGGGTCACGAGAAAGTAGTGAAAAACCGTTTACACATTTGCATAATGCATGAATAAAACGCCCATGAGCGATAAACTCCAATCGGAAATTAGTTATATTTATTTCTCATCAAATATGGCATTTCAGACAGAAATATTTATAGGGATGTTTTCTACTGTCGTCATCATTAGACTGTGTAAGTTTTATGTAAAACTGTGATCTTAAAGAAAATTTTAATTACCAGTTCTGTAACGTTCCTTTAACCACTCGCCCACGATACGCCATGTAAGGGTAAGTCGTAAAAAAAGTAGATATAAAAAGTGGCACAAATACGGATTACCCTGTCCTGCCTAAATGACTCACTCCCCCTTATCATAATAAGAAAGAACAAGCTAGAGCCTGAAAAACCCCACTTTACTTTACATAAGTAAACCTGACAATTATATCACGCAATACAGATGCACTGCAAAAACTTGGGTTGTAAAATTGACACCATGGGTGTTATCACATATTGATACCCAGGAGAGAATCAAAATAAACATCACAGGGTGTTAAAAATAACACCAATGTAATTGTGTTGTTATTTTAAAACACATGGTGTAAATTTGGATTCCCTTTTTCAGTATCTATAATGTGACAACACCTATGGTGTCAATTTTAACACCCCAGTTTTGTGCAATGTGGATACAGATGCAATACCGATGGATATCTGAGATTCGTCGAGATGGAGTTAATAGTGAACAAACATACCTGAGGTTCCACCAAGCCTCGTTGTAAGATTCTGGCTGAATCTTCCCCCGGAATACGTCCCATCGCCATTTATCAATCAACAATCCGAACGGTAAGAAGGCAATCTTATTCAGAGCTACCTTCATCAGGTTATTGATATCAGCCTCTGGTTGATCAAGATGGAGAAACAAAACAATTATTTGTGACATATGTCAGTGAGAACATTTTAATTGAACAACACTCCCACTCCTGATGACCTTTTTCCAGGATACCCATCTCGTCTAGCCACCGCCACTTTATAAAGTCGGGCTGTCAAGCATCACTAATAGAACGCTCACGATACGTTCTTAATAGCCCGTTCTAAATCCGCATGGCTTATTATAAGATTGGATGCTCTATCACGATGGCGCAATGGTATTATGGGAGATTTATAAGCGAGGTGGTAATGCTTGACAGTTCTTTACTTAGAAGTGACGGTGGCCAGTTGAAATGGCTGAGTGAGGTGAACAGCCTTTTAAGATCATTCGACTGCAACGGTTTGGTATGATGGCACATTTTTACAAAGAAATAACCACGGTGTACACTGCAAAAACTGGGGTGTTAAACTTGACACCACGGGTGTTGCCACATATAGATACATAAAAAGAATAAACATTAAAATAACACTCCTGCCAAAACAGTTTTATTTGTGTTTAGTTTAACACCCTAGGATGTTCATTTGGATTCTCTCTTCGGTATCTATGTATGACAACACTAGTGTCAATGTGAACACTCTATAGTTTTTGCAGTGTACATTCCACACATAACATAACACAACTTAAACATAACAGTTCAAATTCATAAGGCGCTTCTCCATCAAGATCATAGCGCACATAATATAAATTAACATGGAGAGGTGAGTCTTAAGAGCTTTACGAAATATAGATATTAACTAACAGATTCCCTATTGCCAGAAGGAAGATTGTTCCAGATCATTGGTTCAGCTACACTGAATCCTTTTTGACCAAGAACTTTGTTTGCACGGGGAACATTCAAGTGAGTGATGTTGCAGTGTGGACCGAAGAAAACGTGGAGGAACGGAACATGACAGTAAACTAGAAAGATATCTAGGAGTAGTGTTGTTCAAGCATTTATGCACAAAAGAGCAAGTTTAAAATGAATCCACGCATGTTGTGAGGACTTTTTTTTTAGTCTACTAAGACCCTTTTCGAAACCACGTATGGTTCCAGCTTGGGTTCCATCGGTAACTTTGAAAACGTACACACTTTCGATACGGGACTTCAAACAAGCTGACGGTTCCTAAACCCGGAGCCGAAATCCTAAAGCCGTGCTTTCGAAAACGGCCAATATGTTTTAACACTCACTTTCATTGTGGACCACTTCTTTCAAAAGGCCGATCTTGTGAAGATAGTCAGGTGTAACGACGGACAGCGCAATGGTATCCCCGACTGCCTCGTGGAAGCCCGGATTGGCGCCGCTGCTGAAGATGAGTGGCTGGTCGTGATACTGAAGATAATACTCGCAATGACCCATCTCATGATGCACAGTGTACAAATCCTCCATGGTTATTTCGGTGCACATTTTTATCCTTCGGGAAAGAATCGAAATAATGGGGGAAATTAGTTTCAGTGAAAGCGAGCTCGGTTTATGCGTCTATTGAAAACTACAGGATCAGAGTATTATCATTATATTTCTGGTAATGAAAACAAGGATGCCTCACAGGTGAGCTTAATCACCGTAGCTCGCAAGCCTGAGGAAACCTGTAAACAAGGGTGCTTGCTATGTGAACCAGAAACACCGGGGTTAACCCCTACTCTTCAACGATAAGTGTTCTGGTTTCTTGTACGTGCACTACCAACCCTAGTACACGGGACATACGGCTTACTTTCCCGTCCAAAGACAAAGACAAAGTATCTTGCACAAGTGCCATGACCGGGATTCGAACCCAAACTCTGCCGATCAGAAAAACCAGAGCCCAAGTCCGGTGCTCTTAATCGCTCGGCCACGACACGCCAATCAATACATAGAAACTTAAATTCACTCTTCCAAAAAACTATCGGTTTTTATAGTTGAAAAGGGGATGACATTATACCTGACTTCCTTGTCCTTAAAGAAATTGTGGGCTGATCCGTGACACACGACCTCTCTATCTTTCGGTCTTGTGAGCATGGAGTTCTCCCAGAAGGACTCCGGCATAGGGTCCAGGCCCAGCGACGTGAAGAACCGCTCGGCCACTCTGAACATCTGCTTCACGGTGTATCCCTGACTGACCATTTCCTTCGAGACGTCAATGTCCGGAACATCTGGGTACGGAGTGACGAGCTTGTAGATGTTGTTCCACTGCTGGGCCCACATGTTGCCTTCAAAAGAGGAATGGAAGTGGGATTTTTAAAACCTTGCATAGTGGGGAAACGATCTTGAAACTTTATGGTATTACGGTGACATTGTGTATCTCTGATGAGCTGTGGTGGTTCTGCTGATCTTCTGAAGACACTCAGAGCATACCAGCCGAAACGTCAAGTTTTTACAAACAGTTATTTACGGTGAAACTGTAACCAAATGTTCTACTCCACAACATGGCGGATGCATGTTAGTTCACAAAGTAAAAGAAAAACCACACAATTTCGAGGCACATCTGTGGAACGTTATATTCTACTCCTAAAACATCTTTCCAACCATATTGATTTCATAAAGAACGCTTTCAAACGCTTTCTTTAGCCAAAATTGCCCAATTCAAGGCAACGTGTCCCTTTGATAATCAATAAAAATTACAATAATATATGTATATTGTACCCATTCCATTCAATGTGCATAACAACCATAAAATAATTAAGTAATCAAGAGAGGACATTGATAAAAAGCTGTAAGAACAATGGAAAATCACAAAAAGAACACATTAAAATGGTAAAAGCTCGGAAAGACCACAGTAAATACATAAAAATTATGATTAGACAAGACCCTTGCACAGATCCCCATACAAGATCATGTTTAAAATGTACAATAAGAGCACAAGAAATCACTAGAAGGCATTAACAATAAGACAACAAAATAGCAAACAGTAAATAGCAAAAAAAAAACACATAATAGTGAACAGCTGAAAGATAAAACGCCAAGGGTTCCCTTGTTGGCAAGTTCAAGAAAAAATTTAAGGCAAATTGGAAGTTCGTGGGGGGAGGGGCACGAAATTGGGGGAAACACCGAGACAAAAACATGTTCATATGTTCTTAGTCAGAAGGATGGATTTCAATATGTCACATAGCATTTTTTTCAAAAAGATTTCCATTCTAAAAAGGTAAGTTTCCACACCAGTTGACTTACCGAGAAGATGTGCCGGTATCGGGCCGTTGATGTCAACTTTGTCTTCCCCGTAGTGTTGAGCGAGTCGACGGCGGACGTACGCGTGCAACTGCTCGAACATCGGTCTCACCTTTTCGTAAATTTCACCAATAATCCTCTCAAATTGGCCGTCTTTTATTTCATACTTCTCCTGCCAAACCTCGCTCTCGTCCGCGTATCCTTTTAATAAAACGAATAGATTTTTTTCAAGCATTTGTAGTGGTTTCATAGGGGTTCTTTCCCCCTGCTAGTGTGTGTCCCCATACGATAAACGTGGGCTGAAGGAAGTTGATTCAACAGAGGGCGCTATCAGACGAAATTTCTACACATTCTGTAGAACCAAATTTTGTAGAGCCAGTTTTTTTACTCCACAAAATTATGGACCGTGTTAGTTCACGAAGTAAAAGGAAAACAACACAATGTCGAGGGATGTTTGTGTGAATCAATATGTTCTACTTTTAAAACTTCTTTCCAACCATTTTAATTTTATAACAAACGCTTTTTTTTTTCTTTTTTTTTCAGAATCCCAGGGATTCTTATTTATTGTTCACTGTCTGTTCTTCATGATTTGCATACACATATTTTACAATAGCCAATACGCATTAAAATCCATTATACTGAAAAATAATTAACCTTGGCCTAATGCCAAGAAAGTGTCCCATTTCTGATAACATTTGAAGCTAACTCCGTTTATGTAGAACATAAATTTTTCCTTCAAATAATAGTTCATCACGTCTTTTTTTAAAACTTCAAGCGATGGGCATTTCCCGTTCATTTTTCAGTTTTCACAAACGCTTTTTATAGTCCAAAGCGCTCAATCCGAAGGCGATGTTCCCCTCTAGATATTGGCACCAAAATAGTCATCCAGTTTGTGTTGAACTTACCGCTTGCCCTCGCTCCTTCGTTCTTCAGATCGACATAGGATGAATACAGCGGACGTATCTCTCTCCCCACCACATCACGCCAGCCTTTCCACGCCCAGAGTAGCTCCGAGTAGTTTGTGGACTCGGCCATTAAGTTTTCAAGATCCGGCTCCAGCAGAAGGCACGAGCCGTTCTCCCTGCAGACTTTACCCTTACCGTAGATGCTCTCCATTTCCTGGGAAATTCTGGTCATCAGCCTGTACATAACGAGTCTCAATTAATTTGTTTTGACTGAGAAAGAATGCCTTCAACCTCTCCCCGACCCCGGTTCGAGTCCCATCTCGGACCAGTGCCTCACTTTTGCTGGAGCGATCGAATGAGGAAATGTAGCCTTGATCAAAAAGGTTTTGCCGACCAGGATAATCGACTTGGAACGTTTGGACTTGGAACCTCTGGTTTCACCTGCAATTTTAAAACTATGAGATTTCAACACGCGGTTCTTAGACCCTTTGCATATGACGTCACAAGCTCCCCAAACACCCCCCCCCACTGAGGTCAATGAAGAGCAATTATTGGCCGAGAGTCTTGCGCAGCGCATAAAACCCGTGCACGTTTCCATTGTTTGACATCAAAGATGGCAGCCAAAGCAATGGGTCTATTGTTCAGTGACTGTGTTCGGCAACTCGACTAATTATACTTACTGGCGCTTTTCTCTGTCCTCTAAATAACCGCCCCTCGTCAGCAGTGTAAACGCCCTCTGGTGAGAACTGTCGAAGGAGGATGTGTCAAATAGTTGACCTTGATGCTTCATCTCCAAGGAGAAGTCACCAATCAGCATCGAGACATTCTTGGAGTACTGAGGAAAGTAACCAATCGTAACTGACTTATTCAAATTGTTGTAGACTTTGCAAGCCTCGTGCGCATAATACAAAACCTTTTGGAAACCTGTGATTTTCACCTACTTAAACGTTAGTAGGAAACAAAACGGGGCACCAACGATCGAGTATAAAAACAAGAAGTACAGTCTGTAGCGAAGTATCAGGAATATTGTAAAACTTTATAAGTATCAATAAAACAAAATGTACTTTAAACCAGCGTTTTAGACAACAAACAAATTTGACAATTCCCTATAATATATGATTACTTTCCAATGCAAGTTTGGATCACGGAATTTGATGCAATGTTTACCAAATCCCCCAAACTGTTTTCTTCACAAAAAAAGAATAATAAATAATTAATATTAGATAATCTTCGCAGTATCCGGTTAGCATCGTCAATAAAAAAAATAACAACAAAGATTTGCGCGCAGGCCATTGCGTCACACAATGCGTCACACATTGGTGCCGGAGGTACGTCACAATTTACGAAGAGGATACCGGTGAGTAAAGTTTACCTGAGAGTTGTATGTAGTCATGTTGGTTTGGAAGTTCCAGTTCGCATGGGAACCAGCGTTAGCTGTCTCAATGGATAAAATGTCAAGCTTCTTCAACCACTCAGTAGCAATATCCTCGTTTGAAACTTGCCATCCTAAAGTACAAAGAATATGCAATTTTTAAAATTTCAACAAGAAAATTTACCAATGTAACCTTCCTACTGTCTGACTATTTAATACCACATACTTATCATGATGTCTGGAATTATACATGTAGATGCATTTAATGTCAGATTGCAATGTAATATCATGTGACAAATGCAACAGTCGACAATCAACCCTCCTACTGTCTGACCATTTAATATCGCCCACTGTATAGACGATGTGACCTGTGACATCACATGTTTACAAAAGAGCCACAGAGCCTGGACTTCCTGCAGGCACGATTTGTACACAGACTAATGGAATAAAACATAAAATCTTATGTTTTATGGAGATTGCACTGTCTAATTCCTATCAACTTTTGATATGATGAAAGGGGGCACATCTCAAAACTTGTCCAGCTTTTACTTTCATAATTCTTGGATTTATGTGGAAATTATGACACAAAATGTCAACTTTCCCATAGGACCTGTGTAGTATCTTGCCTGCCAGAATACCCAAAGAATGCACAAGGTCACACTTATTGTAAACAAAGTTCACATGGTCTATAGTTTTGAATGAAAGATAAACTATGCCAGCCTATATAATATCATGTTTCAAATGCAACACAGTCGACAGTCAATCCCCCCTACTCTCTGACCATTTAATAGCTTTCCCAGCCTGACATCAGTTATCATGTATTGAGTGCATCTACACACAGATACACAATCAACCTCCCTACTGTCTGACCATTCAATATCACACACTGTAGTTTTGAATGATAGATAAAGTAGGCCAGCCTGCAATGAGTTATCATGTAGTGAATTCATCTACACAGTACACAGTCAACCCTCCTACTGTCTGACCGATCAATATCATCCACTGTAGTTTTGAATGATATATGTCAACCTGCAATATGATATCATGTGGTGAATTCATCTAGTGCACAGTACACAGTCAACCCTCCTACTGTCTGACTGATCAATATCATCCGTTGTAGTTTTGAATGATATAAATTATGTCAACCTTCAATATGATATCATGTGGTTAATGCATCTACACAGTTCACAGTCAACCCTCCTATGTCTGACCATTCAATATCATCTACTGCTATTTTGAACGATGGATGCACTATGCCAGCCTGCAACATGATGCCATGTGGCGAATGCATCAACACAGTACACAGCTAGTTCCGTGCAAAGTTATTCTAGCTCACAAAATCCGCGCAGTAACTGTATGACATTCAAATAAATGCCATATGACACCAGAGTACAGAGTACAACGAACGCCGAGTCCTCTTTCCCAATTATTATGACTCAAAACCAACCAAGGGTCACAATAGTAAACCCACCTTTTAATAACTTGATACACTCGCCCACATCGCCGCCTCTCTCGCAGCATAAGTCGCTCAAGATGCTGGGCGAAATTTCCTTGATGACGTCGAGTTTCATCAGGGTCTTTTCGGGTTCAAACTCCTCGCTCGCGTCCCGAAGAGCCACCAGGAGCGCCAAGACGACTAAGACAGCCAGGCGATTTCTCCGGTGTAGACCCTCCATGTCTCAGACCCACCGGTGCCGTAGTCTGCGTATAAAATACGAGGAGGTTAACATTATAAGGGTTGAGGCTAATATCAAAATACAGTGTTGGTAACATGAGAGAGGTTTTGCAACAAAGTCGGTTGACAATGGATCATTTAAAATGCCTCTGCATTTTGTCGACATGAAGTCAAGGCATGAGCTGTATGCATGTTTAGGCCTACTCCATTGACTTTTACTAGACGTTATTCGATATGGGTAGACTGCATCTACCGGGAGTACATTACACGGTCCAAGTATAGAATATGAAAGCAAAAGACAAAATATATACTAACATTAATCATACACAATAACCAAATAAAAATATTATTTCGAGTTGCTCTAAAAATACGCGGAAAATGTGTACAAACTGCCAGCAGGTGTTTATACACACTCTAAACATACACGCGGGCTATACACATAGAACAATCGAACTTATAGCGCTCTGAAATTTAACACGAACGTGCGAAATAGCATCTGTAGACCTACTGAAAAGTGTTAGAAAATATTGACTTTGTACAATTCTGATGGCCCCTTTGAAGCACTGGGTTACATTACATGGACTCAAGAATAGAATTATTCCTATACTTCACCACTAAAAATAACAATCTTGAAAAAGTTGGATGCGTTTGCGCTTGCACGTTTACACTGACGATGTACAAAACCTGTCGACATTTGTATTGGCATGTATGCTGTATTTATTTGAAGAACTTTTCGAAGATAACGCGCCTTGAATCAAGCATTCTCGTAGAGATCTTCATTTTCTCTAAAAATAAAATGATTTGCAGGGAAAATAAACGAAGAGAGAGAATAACTAATCATCCGAAACTAATCATCCCTATAAAATTGTATAGTTAGCTCATTTTTGTTTCCAACAATTCGGACTAATTTGTTGTCTTCAAAATCCATAAGTTCCCTATTGAAACATAGCCAAATAGCCTGGTAAAAGCCTAGCCTGGTGGGTTGATTCATTGACCCATAAATGGACACCCAAACAACCAGACTTGTTTAATTCCCTAAGGGCAATTTAAATGTACGCGGAAGAAATTCAATTACACCTTGTGTACAGAGCCGCGTTTATTTATTTGTTACTTGTTTATGGTTATCATGACTTATTCAGTTTTTACTTTGATTGTATCACGTGCAGTAGTTATATAAAACTGCCAGAACTGTCATGACAATTGTGGGAAACAAAAGGGAAACAAATCTCAACGTTGAAGCACATTATTTTTTTCTGTCATCATCATTTCCCCTTACCTTTTTTTTCAACATTGTCTGGGAAATATAGTCTTTAAAGGGAACGTACTTCTGGAAATATTGACATGGGCAATTAAATGACAGTGACGAACCGATAATTCGTGGGCTTTCAAATCGAAACTCATCTAATGTTTATTTGTTCGATCACTGCTGTGACACAGAACAAAATGTATACAAAAAATATGTATGTATATTTAAAAAGTATATATATTCAATGGGGAGTGGTGGCCTTATTAGGTACTCGATCTATACCGGACCTTCGTCAGAGGCATATATATATATACTTATAAAGTTACAGATATAAAAACAAGTCCATTTATAGAGACAAGCAGTGCAAAGAATTATAGAGAACGGTTTAAACCCCAGAAAAGAACCGATTAAACATAAAATGTTTATTTGTTCGATCACTGCTGTGACATAGAAACAAAAAGTATACACAAAATATGTATACATAAATTGTTAAAGTTAATTAAATATATTTAAAAGGTATATATAATTAATGGGGAGATGGCCTTAGGTTTCGATTTATACCGGACCTTCGTCAGAGGCATAGGCCATGTCCGAAATGCCGGCTACAGCTACGGCTAGATTTCCGCGTCATCATGCATTGAAGTATAGGACGTCCATAGCAACACCCTTAGCAACAGCCGTAGCCGTAGCTGTAGCCGTCAATTCGGATACGGCCATAGACTATTAAGTACAGAGTATAAAAACAAATCCATATTTACAGAGACAAGCAGTGCAAAGGATTATAGAGAACGGTTTAAACCCCAGAAAAGAACCGATTATTGATTAAACATATGTTTAATTTGTTCGATCACTGCTGTGACACAAAACAAAAAGTATACAACAAATTTGTAAACATAGTTTAAAAGTTAATTAAATATATTTAAAAAGTATATAAAATTAATGGGGAGTAGTCGCCTTAGGTTTCGCTTTATACCGGACCTTCGTCAGAGGAAAGACTATAAAGTCCAGAATATAAAAACAAGTCAATTTATATAGAGACAACAGTGCAAAGGATTATAGAGAACGGGTTAAACCTCATGAGAGAACAGGTTAAACCTCTATAGAGATGGACAGCGATAAAATACTATACAAAATGACAGGTAATTCAGTTGGCTCACCACTAAGGGATACAACATCACTGAATTACTCATTTACTAGAACAGATACAAATCTGCTGGGTGTGAGTTTAATGGGCAGGAGGGTATACACCTGATGACTCACTGTAGATGTTCACTTCAAGCAGTGCTAGCTGAGTGGAGTTATTTTGACAACAATATAATAATTGTTTTTATGTGCAAGTGCCGTCCAGATTTTGGCCGAATTATTAAGGAATTGGGGCCGAGCTGGTCAGTTTATACACCTACAAATCATGTGAGTTGTCTTCAGTTAAAGAAGAAGTGTGATGACGATCTCCCTAGTGCGATCTCGACCTCAGCGCGCTAGAGAGAAAATGGTATCGCTTTCTAATTATACGAACAAAAAACATATTTAAAGTTCGGTGGCCATCTTGGAACAAAACGAGACCCTGTCAATACACTAGTAAAATAACGACCGTATTGATAGCAAAGTGGTCGTTCGATTCTACATGACCTTCATTTCATTTGTTGATAGTTAACAAAAAGGGCCGAGAGTGGTGGCCTTAGGTTTCGATTTATATTGTATACCGGACCTTCGTCAGAGGCACAGACTTTAAAGTACAGAATATAAAAACAATTCCATATTTATAGAGACAAGCAGTACACAGTAGAGAATGGGTTACCTCTACAGAGAACGGGTTAACTTCGATTGAGATGGACAGCAATTAAATATACAAAATGACAGTTAGTTGGCTCACCACTAAGGGACACAACATCACTGAATTACGCATTTACTGGAACAGATACAATTCTACTGGTTGTGAGTTTAACAGGCAGGGTGGCCATCTTGGAACAAAACGAGACTACGACCGTGTTGATGGCAAAGTGGTCGTTCGATTCAACATGACCTTCATTTCATTTGTTGGTAGTTAACAAAGGGCCGAAGAGTGGCCATTGACATTAAAAACAGCGAAGCGAATAAATCGTGCATCAGGAATGTGGGTCGACAACCTACGGAGCCCCTAGGAACAGATATGTAAAGATGAGGGAAAAGAAGAGAAAAGGAAAGGAAAAGGAAACAGGGAATGCATTTCGTTCCCTTGAATCATACTTCGAGGCACCAAAATATTATTTCTAGGGAGCAAAATAAATAAGATTTCCATATTTAAGGCCTGTTGAATTTGCCCCCTTTACACTGCAAACACTGCCGTCGATTTCACCAAACTCTTCCTAACTTAGGATTAATCCTAGGCAATGCTAAGAGATAGGACTAGTCTTAAGTACTGGTCCTAACTTAAGACTAGTCCTATCTCTTAGCATTGCCTAGGATTAATCCTAAGTTAGGAAGAGTTTGGTGAAATCGACGGCAGGGGTGTTAACATTGACACCATGGGTTTCGTCACATATAGATACCGAAGAGAGAACCAAAATTAACACCATAGGCCTATGGTGATAAAATAACACTAATTTTTGCCAAAACAATTACATTGGTGCTATTGTAACACCCTATGATGTTAATTTGTATTCTCTCTTCGATATCTATATCTGACAACACCCATGGTGTCAATTTTAACACCTCAGTTTTTACAGCGTACCTTTCCCTTTAGGCGCCCATAACGACCACCACTAGTCCAAAACGATATTATCAAGAACATGACAACAGCTTTGGAATTATGAATAATAGTAATAGTTATACATTCCATGTGGTTCTACCCACATCTTTCCGATCATTCAGTATCATCCACTCTGGTTTTGAATGAAAGGTAACCTATACCAGCCGGCAATATGCTGTACATTATGGCGCGAATGTTTTTCACATGATACACACAGTGAATATTATATACACTGTTGTGCCATTTTACGAAACACGTGTGCAGTTGGGTTTGAAATCGTTGGTCAACTCACTGACAACTAATTCACTGGTAAAATTGGTGTTTGAAAAAAGTAAAGTATACATTCATTACCATCTACTGCACTGCAACAACTGTGGTGTTAAAGTTTACACCATGGGTGTTGTCACCTATATATAGATAACACTAATTTCCGCCAACACAATTACATTTGTGTTATTTTAACAGCCTATATATGGTGTTAATTTTGATTATCTATTGGATATCTAAAAAGTGACAGAAAACACCCATGGTGTCAATTTTAACAACCCAGGTTTTGCAGTGATAGTTCCCAATAAACAGCAAACAGCAATCAATTGTAAATTTTATACAATTTTGGTACAATCCCTTTAAAATGTAGGCCTAGGCCTATTGCAATTAAGGATATGTCATTAAAGAGATATGGAGGACAATGTAATTACCACAAGTCCCGCCTCCCCACAACAGATTATGAGCTGCCGGTACATCCTATCAATATTGATGACTAGATACCAGCATTTAAAGGTATCGTACACGTTTGGTAATGACTCAAAACAAATATTAGCATAAAAACTTACTTGGTAACAAGCAACGGAGAGCTGTTGATAGTATAACACATTGTAGGAAACGACTCCCTCTGAAGTAACGTAGTTTTTGAGAAAGAGGTAATTTCTGACTAAAATAATAATAAAAAATTCTTGCAACAAGTTTTTATTCCTATCTGAAAGCACACAAATTTGTACAACAAGGGTGTTTTTCTTTCATCATTTTCTTGCAACTTCGATGACCAATTGAGCCCAAATTTTCACAGGCTTGTTACTTTATGCAAATGTTGGGATACACCAAGTGAGAACACTGGTCTTTGACAATTACCAAACGTGTTCAGTGCCTTTAAGAGGGAAACATTTTAATTATCCTTTGTGTTTTTCCCGTAATGGTGTGGTACGGTACTGGTATGTCGAGGTGAAGTTAATATAATGAGTGTGCATTAAATCCGCAAGGCAGGGATGCATTTGCCAATGGCTTGGCAGAGATTTTGAAGCGAGTCTTCCGACCACGAATTTTAAACTCGTATTTTGTTTAAAAGAAATTGTAGCTTTCTTCCAGCTGTTTTGGAGTCACGGAGGTGAAATGACTCAGTTGGTTTTCGCCACTCTTGCCGTGACTCTTCACGACTATTTAAAAAAAGGTAACTAAATAATAATAATAACAAAATAACATAAATAAATAAATTAACAAGATAAAAATAATAAATAAATAAATAAATAAGTACATAAATAAGTAAAAAATAAAAAAATAAAAACAATTAAAAAAAGCAATAAAATAAAATTACACACAAATAAATAAATAAATAAAATAAATAAATACATACAAAATCTAACAAATTGAAACCCAAAATGCAGTCATCACCCAGAGGAAGTGAACGTGTTCTTGAAATCCTCATCATCAGGTCGTCCGATGTAACATTTTTGTCTGTTACACGGACGCAGGTTGTTTTATGTTTTATAAAAAATGAAATATCCCCTTGATAGCAAAGTTAAATATAAAGGGATTGTATATACGTTTGGTAAATGGAACCCACTGTTTGTTTCCATATAGTTGTAGATATACCCCAAAACCAACCTGTGAAAATTTCATTTTAAAATGTGGTAGCGTTTTGGAGATATAACCGAAAATCTGGAGCGGTTTATGTCCACACCGGGAAGAATAATCTGCAGGTGGAATACACAATCTGAGAAACGTTACTGTCAGCATGGAGGAATACGACCACTTATACCTCCATGCCGTCAGTAACCATCCTCAGATTCAAATTTTTGGGGAATAAGGTTATATCTTTTTCCATAACCGCAGTACTTCGAAGTGAAAAGTTTCTCAAAATGCATTATACTATCCAAAGCAGTTCAGCTGCGGTACTTCTTACCAAGTAAGTTTTTAATGCCATTAATTTTGAGAGGGGAAAGTTACCAAAAGTATACATACCCTTTAAACTAGATGCTTGTACAAAGCTATATTGAAAACAAAATTCTGAACAAGTACACACAAGTAGAAAGCATTTCTTCCTATCTGCACATAAAAGTAAAACCCTGTGGGGAATATTGCGATGGCATTAGATATTGGAATTAGACCTGTGCCGCTGGTGTTCCCTAAAGCGAGCACACACCCCGCACCGTATCGGTCTCATCAACACAGACACAACTATAGATATAAAGGACCGTTTATTCGCACGTAGTTTTCTGCCTTGCCAAAAATGTTTACCTTTCCAATAAAGAACTCTCTATTTAGACCTGTATTTACCACCTGCACATAAACTTCAATAGTCTCAATCAATCCAATTTAACCCTGGGGGTATATAGAGAATACAGAAACAATATATCCATTTTGATGTTTTTCAATTTAACTCGATCTTACCTGTTGGGGATCTTGCCCGTATGCTGCTCCTCCTAAATCAAATCTTTCCCCCGCTTATACTTGAACTGCAAAGTCCGTGTTTTTTGCCATATGGTGTAGTTCTACTGAAGGTCTTTAATCAAGAAACAGTCAGTAGCGTCCAGAAACTCTGCGTGGAGAGAGGAACAGACGTTGTTACAGACTTAAACACATGTTCCCTCGCACTCACTTGAACACAATCTTAAGTCGATACCATGGTGTCATGCCACCATTGGAGATTCGTCGACAAACCTGGAGGATTTTCTGCCGTGATTTCCAGCGCAACTACGGCGTTTCTTTTGGGGCAAGTACTACACCACGGTTCTTGAGTAGGGTTTGTGCGTGCACAGCCGCTGAAAAGGTTTGTTCAATACACTCGACTGAAGTCCTTTTCGAAATGCAACAATGAACATATTTGCATACGGCCAGTCAGCGTGACGGGGGACGGGGAAAAATGGCACAAAGCTGTGTTTAGAAAGCAATGTAAAGAATCGCTGCTGTATAGTCAACATGTCATCCCAGGCGAACATTATGTTACACGTTATTAAGGGGACATGCGCCGGTTAGTTATGCACACAGGAGAACAGAATGGATAATATTTGTACATTCAACATTGACCAACATTGCAGCCAATTGACTGGACTGTGCTTATATTAAGTGGGTCAAATTCAAAGATGTATCGAGCCGCCGCACTAAAAAAATAAATAAACTGTCGAGTCAGAATTGATCGGGATTCTGGGTTCCCCCAGGGAGCGGCAATTATAGCAATAATAAAAATACTAAATTTTCACCCACTGTGAAATTGGTTTGTTATTATAAAATTACCAATTCACCCGGGTGAAGAATACTTGATGAAAATGCCCACTTCCTCGAGTAAATTTGAAGTCCACATGCTGCCGTAGAAAGCCCGATCCAAAATGAAGACATGCTGTACATTCTAAATCCTCTCCGGTCAGAATTGACCCGGTTTCCGTATCCCAGGGGGCCTGACCTTTTTCTGAGTCAGGTTGGCCCGGAAACTTGTTTAAACAAATTTTTTTTTTTTTAAATCGGATTCTTGTTTGACCAACTCCGGGTCATTTTAACACAGATTCCGGGTCACATACTGACCCAGAAATGCGTCTGGCCCCAACGGAACCGGAATCCGGGTCAATTCTGACCCGGGAGTTATACCCTGTCTGCAATAACAATAACGAATACTGACACTAGAAAGAGACCAGCCTATAAATCGCTCTTTTAGTCTATTTATCATTGAGTTGTGTCTTTATCGGGGAGGCAAAGGTTAAGAGGAAGTTTTAATGTGATGACGGATCGCTTGAAGCTTTCAACACAATTTATGGCCATTATTTTTAAATTGAACATCTTAAATCAGTTACAATGGTTGAGTTGTTAAAATGGGCAAACAAGTTAAGTTCTAATTCGTTGATGGAGTTTTAGAAGCTAAGCACGACTTATGGCCAATATCTTAAATTGACCACAAAGTAAAAAACGGCAACTAATTGAGAAACACAAACAGAAAATGCTATATTTGTTTTTGTTTAGCTTTCCCGCGTTTCAGGTCAATCTGTTCCATTGAAGTCGTGCGTGCGAAGAGAAAGCAACTGTCGAATGAGACGGGGGGGGGGGGTGATTTGCATGATAAACCGATGGCATTATTACCAAGTTAATAACTAGCGAAGGTAATCCAGGCATATCAGCTACATGCTAAATTGACTACTTTCACTGTGTGGCTGTTTTAGATGCTAGCGCAGTGTGCGCACTTTACCATGTCAAAACCAACTTGTTTGTCTCATTCTTATAAAATAAACAGTCGCTTAAATATTATAAAAACAATTTTGTTTTATTTGACTGCGTGGGCCCCCTACCCATAAACTCACATGCCATGTTCTACAGCAAAGAATTTATATTGGTGAAGCTATAGAAAACAAAATGACAATAAATTACAAATTCTTCTTTTCGTTTCACTGCGTGTACATGATAAACATTGAGGAACATGATTAACAAGTTAAGCGTTATTAATTATTAATTACTTATTTTCAACATACGGAGCATAATTATTTCCTACATAAAAATGTTGAGGACAAAGCGCAATGATATATCAATTTTGAATCGATATTGATACGAGTTCCACTCAATGTGATAGAGGAAAAAGCTCCGATTCACAAGAAAAACAGTGCATGTAATCAAACGACAATTAAGAAACTTCACACGCACAAATCTCAGGCAAAAATCGCATTTAAAAAAAATATATCCTCTTGTAAAATTTGAGTACATTGTATGCATGTGGAATCGTACATTTATAAGTTTTTTTACTATTTTTTTCAGAACTTAATTGACAAATTACCAGCAATTTCAAATTGCAGATATTTTTGTTCTGCAAAACTTTTTAAATGTAGCTCGCCATTGATAGCCATTCACCAAGAAGATGATTTTATGTGTGTTTATATGGAAACTCTAAAGACCGGTGTGCTCTACAATAAATTTGTGTACAAAGTCTATGGGAAGATTTTCAAGAACAGGGACAAAGGAAAGAACAATAGATGTCTCCACAGAAATGCATTTTTGAGTATGTGTGTGGGGTGGGTAGGTGTACACATTCAAACCGGGGACCTATAATAAAAGAGGACAATAGGGTTTCCAGTTGGAGAGCGTGTAGAAATCCAATGGGAGCTGTTACAAACAAAAGAGACACATAGGAGGTTCCCGAAACGTGTGTGTGAACATAGAGTAAGGACAGAGACTGTCCTTACTCTATGGTGTGAAGGATATCTAACCAAGGATTTTTAACAAAAGGGATCCGGGTGTTCCGACAGAGTGATGACGTCCTCGCTTCGCTTAAGTGTACAAAACCAATGGGGACGTCTCTAAAAAACAAAACACAAAAACAAAAACAATGAGAGAACAGAGAGAAGTCCTCTATTTACTGGATTAACTAACAGGTGTGTTTGTGTGTGGGCTTACAGAAGGGTCCTTGTGGGATCCTGACAACAACAGAACAATGGACCCCACAAGGCAATCTCAATAGGAACAATGGACCACTCAAGGAAGCTCTTTAGAAAAGGGACAATTAGGTTGAACAATGCAGGACCCCACAAGTCTAATCCGTAAAGATGAGTGTGTCTGTGTGCTAATATTCGGTACCATATGGAGACCAATGAGGGGGAAAAAAGGGGGGAAATGAAAGGTCTCCAGAGTATAGTTCTTTCAGAAAGTTCCCAAGGTCTGTAGCCTGACATTCAAAATCCGTAAGCTTAGTTTTCCAAACCGTTAAATACAAACAACAAATTAAACATTCTTGCGTTTCTTGACGTCAAAGTAAAATTATTAAGACCTATTTTTAACAACTGTCCCTCGCGGGCAATCACGGCATCTGTGTGATTGTTTCAAAAACTGACCATATCTACATATTCATTTTGACGCCTTGAATAAAGACTACACACCTCGGGCACTGACATTGCTGATGGTGCACCATGGTTCTCCAGCAGTCGTCGGACACCGTCACTGCTATATACGGAACCTCTCTCGATAAAATATGGAATAATTCCAGTTGAAAGTTTTCACAAAGAAGAGCTGAATTATGGATGAGGGGATACAATTACTAGTCTCCATTTTACCAGGCTCTCGTTGCACACACGAATCTTACTCATAATGAGGTCATCAGTGGCCTGGGATTAATTATTCATTTGTTTCTAAACGCTGGGGCAGCCGGGGCAAAAAAAGCACGACGTCACGGTCCGTCACTCGTTCCCTCCTGCCATTCGAGTGTTTTTTTTTACCTGAAAGGGACGAATTTAAAACGTGCCGTGTAGTATTATTTTTAGCTCGGCCTCTCGGTTCGATATTTGTAGGGTTATTGTTGGTGGAACTAGCCTCAAATGACGTAATCATGATGTCATTAAGGTACAGCTAACTCTTAGAGGCACTGAACACGTTTGGTAATTGTCAAAGACCAGTGTTCTCACGTGGTGTATCCCAACATATGCATAAAATAACAAGCCTGTGAAAATTTGGGCTCAATTGGTAACCGAAGTTGCATGAAAATGATGAAAGAAAAAACACCCTTGTTGTACAAATTTGTGTGCTTTCAGATAGGAATAAAAGGCTTCTTGCAAGAAGTATTTTATTATTTTAGTGAGAAATTACCTCTTTCTCAAAAACTACGTTACTTCAGAGGAAGTCGTTTCTCACAATGTTTTATACTATCAACAGCTCTCCGTTGCTCGTTACCAAGTAAGTTTTTTATGCTAACATATATTTCGAGTAATTACCAAACGTGTACAGTGCCTTAAAGCATGACCACAATTTGTAAAGAGGGTGTACTTATTTTCAAATGTTGTTTGATTGTTCAACTAATCAAGATGATTTTTTTTTTGATTTTTTTATTACGGACTTCCCACTAATTCGTGACCATACCCCTCCCCATATTTCAGGCTGCGGGAAGATTGTCATGTTGCCGAACTAAACAGTCAAATACTAAACATTAAAAGGAATGCCCTGTAATTTACACAAACATCATAAAACGTGAATCCGGAGTTTCGTTTTAATCAACTGTCTGTCCCCGCATGAGGTTCGATTACTACCGCGTCATTGGAACTCTAGAAGGCACGGGGAGCCAGAGCGGCGTCTGATTTCACCGAGTTGGAGACGTATTAGGTGACCGTGCGAAGTGCATTGTTTCTGGTAGATAACATGACGCTCCATTTTGGAGCATCAGCAATTCCTCGGTGTGCCCTGACCATATTATTGCTTTCCCCTCGAATGCAATGAATGGTAAAGTATTCCTTCTTGCCCAGAACAATCCATGTGCTTGCTGGCTTGTATGAACAGCTTCGTCGAAATCCCTCATCCACGCGCGAAGGTGCAATAGAGAGAGAAAGAGCGAGGGAGAGCGAGAGAAAATGGTTTAAACAGTAAACCCTCCACCTCTAGACCTCATACTTAATGTTTACAGTCCTAGAAACGGGAAATCTCGATCTGCTAGGATGTCAATTCCCAGGTGTAGCGATTCAATTTTTCCCTCCATATATAAGCTGGAAAATATTGTGACATCAGAGAGAGCTCCAGTCTAGTTTCACACGCGGGAATGTCGGACGCATCGATCGCCCGTATAGCGAGGCGGAGCCCAGACGGGGAAGAATAGCTCGTGCGTTTGATAACATGAGGAGGAAGAAGAAGAAGATGAAGAAGAAGAAGAAAAGAAAAAAATGTCCACTAATTTCGAGGTGTCATAAACATTGCAAAGAGGGACAAAAAATCAGGTGACGGGAGAAGAATGAACATCGAGCTAAAACTGACAGGCGGGCCCAAGCCGAGGTGTCGAGTCGGTCACGTTTTTCATTACCAGGAGTCGCGATTCAATTTTGTGTGTCGTTACAGTTCCGTGTAATTGCTTTTATTGTGTTGTCGAGAAGTGATGTAGCACTTCACAGCCGCAAAAATACCCCTTGATACTCGTAAATTTGTAATCCCTCAGAAGTAAAATGGATGACAAGGCGGTGTGCTTCCATACATCAAAGGGAAGGGTGGGGTAAAAAGTACATAATATTATATATACAACAAATATGTGCCCAACATGGAAGCTTCAGTGCGCGAGTTCCGTTTTCACACAATATCTTTGCTACAATTACTTTCAGTGAATGCATTTCAACTCTCCTTGATTTGTATTTATTGATGACCAATAAATGTATTACAAATTATCTAAACTAAAAAAAAATCGGATTTCTCACGTTTGGAAATTGTCAAAGACCGGTGTGCTCACTTGATGCATCCCAACATATTATGCATAAAATACAAGCCTGTGAAAATTTGGGCTCAAGTGGTCATCGAAGTTGCAAGAAAATGATGAAAGAAAAAAACACTCTTGTTGCACAAATTTGTGTGCTTTCAGATAGGAATAAAAACTTCTTGCAAGAATGTTTTATTATTTTGGTGAGAAATTACCTCTTTCTCAAAAACTACGTTACTTCAGAAGGAGTCGTTTCCTACAATGTTTTCAACAGCTCGGCCGTTGCTTAAGTTTTTATGCTAATATTATTTGTTTTGAGTCATTACCAAACGTGTACGTTACCTTTAATTGCTAATGGCCAATCATAGTGACGACGTCTCCACGGTCTGAGAACTAAAGCTCTTAATTCCGTTTCCCCGTAAATCCATGACTCCATGTTACTTTCAGGTCAGTCTAAACTGTGCAAATAATGGTCCTGATTCGGTATGGAGAAAAACTAAATTACCGATTTGAAACAGGAAATGGTTCGTGTTGACCAGGAAACGGGGCAAGACCTATGGGGACTCCGCTCCGTGTCAATTCTGACTCTGGAGAGGAAGGTGGGGTGGTGTTTAAGACGAAAAGCTTTGAAGTTAAACTCAATTTCCATTACCGACTGGCATTGATCTTGTTTCGAATCTTAATTATAGATAATTGAACAAAACAAAATCGGGTGACAAAGTCGATTTGTTTAGTTTTTTGTTCGAATAATACCGTAATAATAGTAATATTACGAGAGATTTATAATTATATAGCGCATTGTGCAGGAGCCTCTATAATTATGCACAACACAAAACATAAAACAATGAAATAGTATATGAAACTCTTTGGTGGATTCAAACAAGTGAGTCTTTTTAAATTTAAAAGTCCCTTAAATATCAGAACAGAGTCATCAGCCATAAGTTGAAGGCTCTTTGACCATAATCTGGTGGAAACAGTAGTTTGCATCAGTAGGGATTGGCCAGCAGACCGAAGTGTACGAACAGGAGTATATCCATGCAGAAGATCAGATAGTCTGGAGATATATCGTCCATGAAGAGATTTGATTGTCAGTTCATTGCCACATTAACATGTTGGGTTATTGCCGATTAAGTCGGAACCTTCTCTACAATTGAACATCTTTTGGGAGAACGTTCTCAAATATAGTTTTTCTAGAACATAGTGAACGGTTACCGGCCGTACATTGAACTACACACTTTGTTGAGGGGGGGGGGGGGAGTTAGTTTTTCTACAATGTGAAGTGGTTACTCTTGAATTTTGTATATAGATGGCAAGGTAAAACACTTGGAGTAAATTGTAAACAAAGTCACTGGCACTCCACAGTAAGTTATGCGGCCACAGCACTCGACTCTATGTTAAAATTACAGTGTGCGAATTATAGACTATATTCCTAAATAAAATACACATTTATTTTGTCCTTCAGAAAGAGCCATTACATGATCATGGTAACTCGATTATAAACAGATTAACGCCACACTCATCGATGAAAACTCACCAACCTAAACACTATTCTGTCGTTCAACTCTGAAACAAATGCTTTGGAATAGTTAAATCCTGAATGCTAAACCGAATCCCGTTGGATTATACGTGGAGCGGTGAATGATGTTTAAAGGCACTGAACACGTTTGGAAATTGTCAAAGACCAGTGTTCTCACTTGGTGTATCCCAACATATGCATAAAATAACAAGCCTGTGAAAATTTGGGCTCAATTGGTCATCGAAGTTGCAAGAAAATGATGAAAGAAAAAACACCCTTGTTGTACAAATTTGTGTGCTTTCAGATAGGAATTAAAACTTCTTGCAAGAAGTTTTTATTATTTTAGTGAGAAATTACCTCTTTCTCAAAAACTACATTACTTCAGAGGGAGTCGTTTCCTACATTGTTTTATACTATCAACAGGTCGCCGTTGCTTGTTCCCAAGTAAGTTTTTATGTTAATATTTGTTTCGAGACATTACCAAACGTGTACAATGCCTTTAAAGGTGAAATATCCTATTAATCAATCATTTTGATAATTATGCCTAGAGCTCCCTGAATAAAAAAAAAATCTGATCTGCACTTCCGAGCCGTTGGATAATCTTAGTGTCCGTCTAAGATAACCAGAATGGATTGCGGAAGATGCTATGCTGGATGTCATGTTGCCATGGTAACGCAAAGAGAGCTAGAGATAATGGCGAGGAAAAACATGGATGCAAATAGCATAAGAATGTATTTTATTCATTCATTTATTAATAATAATTATGCCAGGAATTTTTGTAAGCACTTTATCGAGACTTATCTGAGAATAATCATAATGGCTTCGGGGCATGACGTCTAAAGCGGGTGGAAATGACTACGGGCCCATTTATTTCCGTATTTTGCGGAAGCATTGACAGATAAAAATGGGTCCGCTGAGTAGCCTTAATGGTCACAGTAACAACTCATATTGTTTCTACGATTGTAATGTTTTTAGTGTTGCTTTCCTGTTAGAGAGTTTTTTTGTTTTAGTATACGGAGTAAGCCTCAATCATGTTAAGGTTTTTGCACTAAACGCTGTAAAGTAAGACAATTAAAGAATATCGGGTATGCTTGTTTTTAAGTTTATTTGAGTTTTTCTCTATGATGATTCAATTGAATCGACAAGTTAAGAACTAACTTATACAAACTAACTATTAACTAACTATTAACTAACTAACTAACTAAGTAACTCACCAACTAACGGACAGACAGACTGACAGACTACCTAACTAGCTAGCTAACTGGCTACCTAAACTAACCAGCCAACCAACCAACTAACTAACTAACCCAGTAACTAACTAACTAACTACTACCTATCTAATTAACCAACTTGCTAAACCACGAAGAAATTACATAAATAATTGAATAATTACCTAAATAACCAAATTTGTATATATAAAAAAAATCAAATAATAAATACATAAATAAATAAATATTGTACCTTATTTTTTGTATAAAGCTTAATTATAGTTTATTTAGGCACATCATTCATTCGAACCCATGGCCTTTTTCTCTGATAAACGACTGAATTCTGGGTCCCAATTGAGAACACCGGAATCGCTGATGGGGGGTCCCTGAATAATTAAGACAAATAAATAAATAAATAAATAAATAAATAAATAATATCGCAATCTGTGTGGGAAGTCATTCTTGCATCGATAAATGGAGAACAAAAATATCAGTTTCATCTTCACCGAATTATGATTTATTAAAAAGCATCGTTGCTACCGTTGGTATCTTTAACATAGGATGGAATTCACTCTTTTTTTCAAAGCTGGCACACGTTACAAAGTTGGTTACTTCAGGTGTGTAAAGTTAAGAATACGAACTAGTTCAACGAACGAAGACTCGCAAGTTGAATTCGACGAAGAGTTTCGAAGAAAATGTAACCCAATGTTCGAGGAACTGGCCTCCGGCTTCATTGATCCTACACGTACCCTCACTTTACGAAATTTGGTACCGCACTAAAGATATACGCCATTAGTTAAGTTTTCACTTCTGGGTCCCAACGTTTGGATATTTTTCGACGAGATACCTTATCCGTAAACGAGTGGGAGAGACGAGCGCGGGTGCTGCCGGGCTCGGAGACACTGTGTGTCAATACACCGAGTGACATTAAACGTGAAAGGTAAGTACAATAAATCCATTGGTGGCGTTACATTTCAAGAAATAATAGAATTTCGCGTGTCGCCCCGGCATCATTTTGCAACAGAAAATTTGCACAAAGACAAGAGAACGCTGTGCGGAAATGCGAGACTTTCTTCCCCTTGTTTTTGCTGGAGAGTGTAGTCACCCGACTCTCGTGGGGAATTATGAAACCATATGCGTGTGGGGAAATACTAGATGTGTATTATTTTAAGGGGTTTGGTGTGTGGCGGAACATAACAAACAGCCCTTGAGTGGCAGTGGCGCGTGCGTGCTGAGAATCGAACGAGAGCGTAAAAAGGAATTAGCTTTTTTGTTATATGACTGAATATAATGGCGACTATGGGACACCATAGGAATCGTTTGTCTATTGGAAGCTGCAACGTGGAAAACGCGTAGAGGAATACTAGAACTGAATGAGATAAGTATCTTTAGTAAACAATAAAGTAACTTGAGAAGGGGAACATAGAAATATGCAAAGTCAAAAGTTCCAATTTCAAAGTCAAAGTTCCAACTTAGTATTTACTAATAATTCAAGTAGTAGGCCTAGGCCTTTATCTTGAATGCAATGCCTGTATCCCTGTCGAGAAAGTCGCATCTCGTAAATGAATACACGCTACCTTCACTAAGGCCAATAAAGACGCAATTCTTCTGAATCTTACAGTCTTATTTTGTCCGAAATTGGGTTTATTTTCAGCATATTTTGAGGTTGTAAAAAACAGTGCCAGTCAGAAATATGTGCCCACTTATGGCTTTAGTGTAATAGCGAAACCATTAGGCTCCCGAAGTGCATGCATTATGCAACTTGTTCAACCATCGGTCAAACACGTATAGCGTATCAGAAATCTAGTAATTTGACGGAGATTTCACTGGCAGAACGGGTGCAAAACAATTACCGTCATTTTTACGGATACTGTTAAGGAATTTACCACAAAAAGAATAAACGGTGCTTCCTCACTTAAAGGCACTGAACACGTTTGGTAATTGTCAAAGACCAGTGTTCTCACTTGGTGTATCCCAACATATGCATAAAAATAAAAAGCCTGTGAAAATTTGAGCTCAATTGGTCATTGAACTTGCAAGAAAATGATGAAAGAAAAAACACCCTTGGTTGTACAAATTAATGTGTGTGCTTTCAGATAGGAATAAAATGCTTCTTGCAAGAAGTCTTTTATTATTTTAGTGAGAAACTACCTCTTTCTCAAAAACTACGTTACTTCAGAGGGAGTCGTTTCTCAAAATGTGTTATACTATCATCAGCTCTCCGTTGCTCGTTACCAAGTAAGTTTTTATGCTAATATATATTTTGAGTAATTACCAAACGTTTACAGTGCCTTTAAAACAAAAACCCGGTTACAGTAGTTGATTCCCATAAAACAAAAGTTTGGGACCTGTCATTAATACGGTGATTGTTTCACACACCCATGTTGCCATAAAATTACGGGGTGGGGTGCTGACGGTGATGGAATAATTCGACGCCTCGCATAATTGTTGAATGAAAAACGCGGCAGATAAAACGCTTCAAAGGAAACTGAGTTTAATCAAGGGAGAGGATACAATTTGTCAAATAACACGCGGTCTGAAATCTACCGGTTCAGACTTGGTCCGGACTCCGGGTTCATGGATGCCCTGACCCATTTTGGGGTCAGGTTGACCCAGAAACTGGATAAGAATTTGGATTTTGACTTCAACAAACACACAAAGAATGCAATAAAGTAACAATGCAATACATAATACCAATTCGTACAAGTTTAATCTTAGTATTACAAATTGTAAACCTGAAATACGAAAAGAAATCAAGACAAGAACACAAAACCATGCACTTATAGATGCAGCCGACAAGATGACCCATTCCCAGATGGCCAGGATTAATCAAAGTAAACCAAACCACTGTGACTCGAAAGCCTATTAATCATATCTCAAAGCGGCGAACGAATCCTAAGAAATATTTGTGAAACGATAAAAGGCAAATATCGATGATCAAATACAAACACATGATAAAAAAATAAGTTTGCACATTAAGTCAAGCTGGGGGTAGTTAAACTGTTGTGGAAAGTTTATTTATTTATTTATTTATTTAGTTATTGCAACATCTTTATACAGGATATAAAGATCAGCAAAAGCTGTTTTACATCAATGTCCTGTTTTTACATAAATGGCCAACATAAACAACAGACTAAAAAACAACAACAACAACAACAACAACAACAAAACAAGGACAAGATGTATAAATAGTACAACTACTTAAAGTACAGTTTCTTAAATAAACATTTCAAAATGTCAACGGAGGAGGAATTTTGAATAGAAGAAGGAATATTGTTCCAAACTTTAGCATCGGCAAACTTAAAAGATTGTTTAAAACACTCGACGCTGTGTCTTGTCTTCCGGAGTACATTTCTACGTCATTACAAAGTCGACTTGGAGCAAGTCCGTGAACACATTAAAACAGACAGGCAAAATATAAAATATAAAACAATACTTACAAGTAGATACACCGAGATGAATTATCACATTTCATCTTTAAAGGCACTGTACACGTTTGGTAATTACTCAAAATATATATTAGCATAAAAACTGACTTGGTAACGAGCAACAGAGAGCTGTTGATAGTATAAAACATTGTGAGAAACGACTCCCTCGTAGTTTTTGAGAAAGAGGTAATTTTTCACTAAAATAATAAAAGACTTCTTGCAAGAAGCCTTTTATTCCTATCCGAAAGCACACAAATTTGTACAACAAGGGTGTTTTTTCTGTCATCATTTTCTTGCAACTTCGATGACCAATTGAGCCCAAATTTTCACAGGCTTGTTATTTTATGCATAGGCTATGTTGGGATACACCAAGTGAGAACACTGGTCTCTGACAACTACCAAACGTGTTCAGTGCCTTCAATACTTAATACTGAAATAGGGAGCGGGAGTTTCTGAAGTGAGAAACTTGTTTTTATTTCTGGCGCCAACCTTGTTGAGAATTGTTGTCGTCGTCCGGAACGCTGCGCTGGGAATCGAATATAGTATTGATCTGGTTTGTAACACAATAACGCTACAGTTTGTGCAACTTAAACTGAACTTTCTCCGATTTCGCCGGCCTGTCATCAACTGTTAATGATTGCATCCTTTTCTTATCTTCCATTTGGGAGGAAAATCTTCACGTAAAATGTGAGGGTTTTTTTTTGTCCACACCTCCCCGAGCTATCTTCAAATGAAACTATTCGGTTCGTGACTAGCGGCGTTTGTATAAAGTTCAGGAGAAAACAACAACATTTTCATCCGAAATTTTACAGATGAGGTGTTGCTCCCATAGTTTGATTGACACAATGTAACCCGGCCACATCACCAAAAGTCCAAGAAGAAAAAAAAAGGTGTAATCGTAGCGTGACATCCATAAGATACCGGTAACACATGATAATAAGTAACGTGCCCTACGTACATAATGATATTGTTGTAGCCCCCCCCCCCTTTCTCTCGCCCCAACTGCAGGGGGAAGGAAAACCCATTGTTTCTCACTAGAATATAAAGAAAGAGCATTCCAGAGCACCAAAGAGTTAACTTTATACTACAAAAAATATACTTTTAACAAATTTTCAAAACATGATTCCTTAACACTCATGGTTCTTTAGACTTCACTTTCCAGTCCTGTTACGGAAACATCTGAATGCAATTGGAAAGATTCCACGTAGGCATAACATTGGAAAAACGCCAAACGGACATGATTGCCAGTCTGTATTGAAATCTGCGCTTCAGCTACAATATAAATACAGATTCTTTTTACAATCAAAGTGCTCAGACTGTTGGGTCACCCCAGCCTCGGTTTTGATACATTCATTAGAAAGAAAGAAAAAACAAAATGGCGTCACCCTAGTGGTCTATAATAAAGCCTCAATCACACTTCGCGGATTGCAGAAAGCACAGCGAATTTTCGTGCGCCACAATAGACCTTTAACATGCTGCCACCATCTTGGTCGTGTTCCTTGTATCCAATACCAGCAGTGAATAAAAACATCCATTGTAAAAAAAGTAACCAGACTGTTTCTCCTTCCAAGCTCGGTTTGGTTAACATTATTTTTGAATGGGAAAAAATCAAGATGGCCGCACCATGATAAAGGTCTATTGGAAAACAGCGGACGGTGTTTGCGTCACGAAAACTCGCTTCAGATTCGTGTGAAACAAACCGGTATTGAACCCTGTAAACCTTCAGATATCTGGGCCCAGTTTCATAGAGCTGCTTAGCACAACAAAATTATTTTTACCAGAAGAAGGTTACCAGCCAAACTGTCAAGTCACATGTACAATTTGTAACTGGTATCCTGCTCATTGCTGCTTAGCAGACAAATGTTAAAAGCAATATTTTTCACTTAAGCGACTTTATGAAATCGGGCCCCAGGGTACGGCACCATATTCAGACTTCATACTGCATTTTGATGCGTTGGGTATGGTTCACAGGTAGCAACACGAACGGGCAACAACGCCTCCATGAAGACAGTGTGCATCCATGAACTCATCGGAGGCATGCCTCATCATAAACAGACCTCCGGATGCAACACCTTTCGTTAACGACACCTTGGAGTCACAGACTCTCCTTGTTTTGCATCTCTTAGCACTCCGTGGGGACAGGGTTAACACGTGTATAAAATCAGTAACTATCACCAATTTCATTAGTACAAAGGCCCTCACATCTTGTTCGTCTCGGAGCGACCACTTAGAGAATAAGTTATCCGCAAAATGAAGAGGGTACTATCAATTTAAACCGGGTACAGAGATGTTTATTGAAGAGTTTGTCTCATGGAGGAAACAGTTTTCTTTGGTCACGTGGCTGGTGGACGCCATTTTCGGTTCAAACGTAGCACAACCATTGATCTCCATTAATTAATTGAGTGGATAGGACGCGTCGAGCGCGTCAACGTTAATGGACATCAGTGAGCACAACCCAATGTGCAGTCTAGTCTGGCACCCTGCGTGCGCACGTGCGTTTTTTGTTATTTTATGGGTTTTTTTTTGTGTTGTTTGTTTGTTTGTTTGTTTGTTTGTTTGTTTGTTTGTTTGTTGGTGTGTTGGGCTGTTTGTTGGGGGTGTTGGAGTGTTTGTTTGTTTGATGTTTGTTTTAGGTTTGTTGTTGTTGTTGTTGTCGTCGTCGTCGTCGTCGTCGCCGCCGCCGCCGCCGCCGCCGTTGTTGTTGTTGTTGTTGTTGTTGTTGTTGTTGTTGTTGTTGTTGTTGTTGTTGTTGTTGTTGTTGGTGGTGGTGGTGGTGGTGGTGGTGGTGGTGGGTTTTTTGGGACATTGGCTTCTTATCGCAAGTTGTCGCAAGTCTCTCACAGCTTCGACAGGTTACCTATAATATCCCGTCTAATGACGTCAAAGCATGGACTGAAACAAAACAAGCTTCTTATTTAAGTTTTACGCTTAAGGATCACAGAGAATCACTTCGAACGTGTATAGATCTGAGAGTAACGTATTCATGAAACACCTGAAAACGTCTAAGTTGAAACTCGAATGTTTTGTAGGCCTAATACGAGTCTTTGTTTGGGTTTATAATAAACATTGCATTCAACATAAACGATGCATTTCCATTAAAGGCGCTTACGCCTACCAATAAATAAGACAGATCGGTGAGATGGCAATAATTCATCAACTGGAAGCCGTACTTTGTTTTCAAGTGAGATATTAAAGATCCGTGATTTATCAAACTCTAAAGATAATCCATCCATCACGCGGTAAACCTCTATAGAGATAAGCCAGCGTTGATTGAGTGTATGCAAAGAATGAATCGTGGACGTATCACCTACTTTAAGAATCAAGATAAATGCGCATGGATAAATAGTTCATGTTCAGTCAAATTAAAAATAAGATCTATTTGGAATCAACAATCTAAAATCCATTTCAGATTCTCCCAAACTTATAATTGTTGTCACCCGTTAACCAGTTGATCTTACTTATTTCTACAAAAATGCATAGCCTACAAATTTCAATTCCAAAACACTAACAACAAGCGTCTTACAAAAGTCTTTATTCTAAACTCAATTCGTGCAAATGTGCATATTTATTCACACACTTTTTTTAAAGACATTGTTATTATCCTGCAAAATATTCCCATCTGAAATACAGTCGTATTCCAAACAAACAAGTTTGAATGAGAAGTAATTTACGTTGGCAACGATGGTCTTGTAAAAACAATCTTAATTACGTTGGCATTGTAGCCCACGTAAATACGATCGTATTTACGTTGGCGTCGATGGCCACGTAAATATAATCTTATTCACGTTGGCATAAAAAGATTACGTTGACACCGATGTCCATCAATGCGATCTTATTTACGTTGGCATCGATTACCGCCTAAATACGATCTTATTAACGTTGGCATCGATGGCAATGTAAATAAGCATAACATAAAATTACTACTTACGCTGTTTCCTCACAAATTTATTACGGTACAAGTCTGATGAAATAAATGATGTGGCTTATAGAGTTTTTGAACGCATTTAACCAATCAAACCAACGCAGAAACATCACTTGCAGACAAGTTATATTTTAGTCAATTTATTTGAGCCTATAGCCCCTTCAAGGAAAAGACAGAAAATTGAAGGAATGATGCGGTTCGCTTTAAAACTCCAATTACGTATTTATTATAATGAACCTTGCATCTGGGCTAATGCATAATTCATTTTAGTGAAATGTGAACCCTAACTTAATTTGTATGTTTGGCTGATGAGTGCAAATGGTCGTAAAAACACATTCATACTGATGAAACAAGACTTTCATATGACTGTCTGAATTTTGCAGCTCCCATATATTATTTGAAAAGAAATAAAATGATATAAAGAAATAAAGCAAACACATGTTTCTGTTTCTGGTTTGTTTGGGGGTTTTTTTTGGGAGGGGGGTGGGGGTTGCTTCTTCAACTTCACATGGAAGTGGACAATATTTTCCCTAAATATGTGTACTCGAATATCCTCTCAATTTCAAAATATAGAATGAAACGATATCAGTTTAGAAGGCAGTGTATATAGAATGTCATTGACATATTTATGATCATTCAAGCGCAGCATAAACTAATCGGTTAAAGTGCTTTTTTTCTCTTTAATGCGTATCGATTTCGAGGAAACAACGACGATTAATGAAAATACAGTTGTTCTGATTTTGTTCGAATGCAAAATGCGGGAGTAAGATCGGCATTGCGTGGATACTTCATGCCGACCTGTACCACTTTTTAAAAAAAAATCAAAGGATCATGGACAAGTCTGGAAGTAAAACGGTCCAGCAATATTACGTAAAAACAGGGACAACCTACGCATTTTCAAACATGGCATTTTAATTAGGGGATGAATGTCTCCTCTCAGACTGGGGGGGGGGGCCTGAAACGTGGCTAACATGATGAATTCTTCAATTCAATTTTCAATTCATTTATTTCCATACTTCATAAAAAATTATAAACATCAAATAACACAATAAAAATGAATTTAAGAAGTAGGCCTAACCAGTTTTACCAGACAATAATCAAAATGCGGGCATGCGATTCTGACCAATCAGATTGTTCCGTCCATTTTTGGACTAATTCGCCATTGGGTGTGTACAAGCTTAAGCAAAACATGCCCAAGTCTGTGATCGAAGATTAATGGCGGAGGTTAATCCACAAGTTAGAGGGCGCTATTTCAAGCAATATTTATAATATTGGCTATCAGGTGGACAAACAAAACCCCAAACACTGCCACAGACTTGGAACCGAGTCTAGTTTTATATTTTGCAATTTGACGTTGGATCTAAAATGGGCAGGCATGATAAGTTTTTGGGGTTTGTTTCGTGCACATTATGATAATTGTCAATTTGGATCACCATCTGGTGACCAGTTTTCACACTTCATGCTCTCCCCCATAACGACAACGCGTCATGACAAGTGTAACAACTTCTCAGAATGGCTGGACACTTTGATTTAAAGTGTACTTTCAGGGGGGGGGGGGAAATCCCTCACACAAAAGGTATATAATTTTACCCCATACATTACATTATGTTCCCTGTGTGTGGCATAGCAATGTAAACACCGATTCGCACTGTACAAATGAGGTACCCGACTGTTTGCCCTAACAGCCCCAGTTTGGGTAATACATTGACTTGAATGGAATTAGACACCACACAAGATGGCGGCAGTGTGGTGTGAAGGAGTCTGCATGAACGAGCCCTTTAATTAAAACAAACGAAAACAACTGGTTTTCCTGTATGTTGCGCGCTGTCTTAATGAAAATTAGCGACTGAAGCGTGACGACGTTATTTCCTATTAGCGTACATACACACACGACATCGTGTGTCCATTGGGTTCTGGTGACGTCACCGTTATTAAGTTATTTTGCAGAGCTGTGTATAGCCTGTGCATAATTCTTAAAAGATTTATGTGCCCTGATTATTCAAGCACAACGTTGTTTTATTTTTTTAAGTGGTAGGTGCAAGGGAGGGTCATACTTTGGTAAATGACCCCGAAAAAATGTGTAATTTCTATCTGAAAGTCTACTAGTTATAAAGATGGTAATGGTAGTAAGCATCCTGTGAAATTATTTCGTCTGGATGCTACCGTTGATTGGAAATCAACAAACAAACAAACAAACAAACAAACACCCCAACAAAAAACCCCAAAACAAACTCCCCTGTACTCCAACAAACAAAGACCCCAATCACCCCCAACAAACAAACAAAGACCCCAGCACCCCAACAAAGACCCCAAACACCCCAACACCCTATCACCACAACGAACAAACCGTATTTGGCATGCCATATGGCTTTACACATCGGCATTGAATCAGGGGGAAAAAATTTAACACAAAATGGTTTGGGGTTTACAATGATTCACCTGATGATGGTGCCAAACAAAAACCGAAAAATATACTGGTACAGCATTTATTTTGTTTACTATAATGATGATTTTTTGTTTATGTAAAAACAATTATAATAATTTTTTTTGAGTATTATGTATCATAAATAACTTAACTTCACATTCGTCACAATGACGTAAATATTCATCGATGCACAAATTATGACATTATAGACCATGTAACATCATATGTTTACAAAGAGCCACAGAGCCTGGACTTCCTACGGGCAGGATTTGAACACAACTCAATGGAAGAAAACATTGTTGTATTTTATGGAGATTGCACAGTCTGTTTTGTATAAAATTTTGTTATGATGAAAGGGGGCACATCTCAAAACTTGCTGTTAATTTTATAAATCTGTAATAGATGTGGAAATTGAGGCAAAATTACAAAATTAAAATATCCCATATGACCAGTGCAGTATCTTGCATGCCAGAAAGTCCCTGGAATGTACAAGGTCGCCCTTTTCGTAAACCAAGGTCACATAAATCAAAAGAGGGCGTGTCAATAAAGAGATCACAATATATTCACATAGCCTTTTCGAAACCACGACTTTTGGCTTTGGCTGGACCCAAACTCCGTCCTGCCCTTTTTGTAAATCCGCGTCGATAACGCCACAATTTCGAAAATACCCAGTAGTATTCGAATTGTTCTTCTCTTAAATAAACCTATTAGCCGACAATGCCCCTTTAAACAACACCGGCCCATCCGTTCAGAATTATTCATTACCCTTAATGATATGTCACACTGACTTAAATTTGGAATTCCTACTATCATATTATTGTCATTCATTTATTACATCACCTAGAAGAGAGAGCCACTTTCTCTTACAATAGACAATCCTGCAAGGATTTTTTTGTGCGGAGTATCAAAGTCGTTCCCTCCCCCCTTCTCTATAATTAAGTGAATAGATAAAGGGACATGCCTATCTCGTAAATTATCCAGGCCTTAATGGATCCGTTTCGGTTTGGACTTGTAATAAGGGACTGCATAAACAGTGTGTTTTCTTATGCTGAACGTGTTTGACGCACCTTATTTTTAAATTGGCTTATGTTAATGTATGCCGCTGCTTTATCAACGGACAACTGTTGATGCTGATAAGAGATGTTCGTGGTGATGCCGTCCACTCACCTAAGAATCCCCGTACACCTTTAGGACAGTGGCACCAAACAGTCAAACTGACACATAGCGTTTGCGTTGTGCTGCCTCTGTTGCAAGAACTTTAAACAAAAGGCAAACAATACAACTACAAACTACGAATGAAATATTCCACAGATATTAGTTATAGATTTCGTAATTCAAAAAGATAAAAGAGAATATTAAGTTATCTGATACCAATGGAGTTAATTTGTGTTTTAGCGTTACATTATGAAAGGGGACCTGTGAACAAAAGATATCCACTATGTGGACTTACACACGTCCACAACGGTGTTAAACAAGAAGACAAAGACATGTCCACATAGTGTATGTAACACAGACTGTGTGCTCTTACACCGGACCCTTGTGGGGTCTTTTACACAATGGAACAACAGACCCCTCAAAGTAATCCTTTGTTCAACTTGGACCCCACCGAGGATGTCTTCAGAAAAAGGAATAACAGAACAGCAATGGCTGGAACCCCACAAACCCGATCCGTAAGGGTGTGTGTGTGTGGGTGGGTAGGTGTACACATTAAAACCGGGAACCTATAACAAAAGAGGACAATAGGGTCCCGGTTGGGGAGAGGTCCCCAGTTGGAGAGCGTGTGGGGGCTGTTGCCAAAAAGTTAAGGTACGAACAAAAGAAGTGACAATAGGAGGTTCCCGATTGAAAAGAAAAGTATAGATAGCTGGCTATATAAACATACATTTTCGTGCATCGAGGCACGGTACAGTGGAGCACTGTGTCACTTTCCTTTTCTAACCCAAATTAATGAAAGAAACTGTGTTCAGGTTTCTAAACAGCACAGTTCAATCGGAACAGACGAGTTGCCAGAAGGGTAGATGTTTCATTCCATAAACGAAAATCAACATAATTGACTTTCTCTCACACATGGACCGCTATATCACGGAAGACTCGTGCATATGGTCTTGTATTCAAACTCGCCTCCGCTGGAGAGGTAGGGCTACCGTATCATCCGTCCATTTATCAAACACGCTGGGCTTGTCTCTTATTAGAGACACCACTGGCAACATAATTTATCACTACTTGACCACAATCAAACAATCTGCAGGGAAGCAACTGCTGCTGTTGATGTTTCATCATGTTTCGTTGTTACCATTACGTGAAACAGGGCCAAAATACACCCCAAAACAACAACAACAACAACAACAACAACAACAACAACAACAACAACATTACAGATATATAAAGGTTGCAAAAACATAAATAAACAAATGAATTAAAAAGAAAGAAAAAACCCCAACAACAACAATAGTCTAAATTAGTAAAACAAATATATAACAAAATCAACCAATCAATTAATCATTCAATCTACCATTCAATTAATCAATCAATCAATCAATCAGCCAATCAACTAATGAAATTGTTTTTGTGTTAAACTCGATGTAATTTCAATCCCAGCTACCGACCTGTACTTTGTAACAGAAATTTCTTGTCTATTAATGTAATTTTTAAGTTTCTTTGTTTTATTTAAATTCTGTATACTTTGTGAGGGAATAAAGTATTTGCTTTGAAAAGTCAAAAAAGGCAACCAATCAACTAATCAATCAATCAATCAATCAATCGATCATTCAATCAATCCACCAATCAATCAATAAATAATAAATAAATACCGTAAATAAAAGAATGAATAAATAATAACAATATTGTACCGCCTGCGTGTAGGCTATTTTTGTGCACAATACAATATTGAATTAACTGAAGTCATTACAAAGTAATGCACGAGATCTCGAAGATGCCGTTGCACGTGACTTGGATATCAAATTTAAGCTTATCCCCCCACCCACCCCAAACCGTGGGATTGACAAAGAACCTGAATGATACATGAAGCGAGATGAGGTTTGTCAATTTCTTTTTTTTCTCTTTTGCAAGATTGAGTTAGCCGAAGCCCCCCCCCTACACACTAAACGAAATTTAAATCTATCAGGTCGTGGTTTGACCAAGAAGAAGCTTCAAATAATTGAGGAAGATGAAAAGGTAATGACTCCCACAAGCTGCCTGTGGTCGTCGTTGTGAAGAGAGGGCAATTTTATTTGTAAATGACCTGCATCAGAATGTATTTAAAGGCACTGAACACGTTCGGAAATTGTCAAAGACCAGTGTTCTCACCTTGGTGTATCCCAACATATGCATAAAATAACAAGCCTGGGAAAATTTGGGCTCAATTGGTCATCGAAGTTGCAAGAAAATGGTGAAAGAAAAAACACCCTTGTTGTACAAATTTGTGTGCTTTCAGATAGGAATAAAAACTTCTTGCAAGAAGTTTTTATTATTTTAGTGAGAAATTACCTCTTTCTCAAAAACTACGTTGCTTCAGAGGGAGTCGTTTCCTACAATGTTTTATACTATCAACAGCTCTCCGTTGCTTGTTCCCAAGTAAGTTGTTATGCTATTATTTGTTTTGAGTCATTACCAAACGTGTACGATACCTTTAAACAACACAAATTACCAATCATACAGATAAATTAAATTTATCACTTTGGCACAACATTGACGTTTAGGACTCGACCTCAATTGGATGGGAACGCAGTTTTAAATGGTCTGTTTACGTTTGGTAATTGGAACTCACTGTTTGTTTCAATCCTATATAGTTGTAGATAATAAAACTAACCTGTGAAAATTTCATTTAAAAAGGTGGTAGCGTTTTTGAGATATTGCCGAACATCTGGAGAAGTTATGTCCACGCAGGAAGAATAGTCTACAATTGGAATACACAATGTGAGAAACGTTACTGCAGAAACGCTTCTCAGATTCAAATTTGGGGGGATAAAAAGTGATTTTTTTTCCATAACCGCAGTACTATGAAGTGAAAAGTTCTACTATCCAAAGCTGCCCTACTCTTACCAAGTAGGTTTTTATTGCCATTTATTTTCATGGTCATTACCAAACGTATAAAACCGAATTTCAACAAAGATAATAATTACGGTTGAGAGGTTGGAAAATGAGGTTGCAACATCAACAAATAAAGCAGTCATTAAACGCAGTTGGCAAATGGATGGGACACTTTTTTTTTTTCAAACAACGAAAGAGGGCCAGAAGGCCGGGCTACGAAAAAGAAGTTTGGAGACATCATTAATATTATTAAGAAATTATTATAATCGTTACCCAATCCAAGACTGCTAGTGGCCGGCTCATTGTCATAATACTTGTACTTATTGTCGTTATTATACAAGAGGGGGTTCGAATGCGGGTGTCAACCCGTTGAAACTGAGAACTTTAACAAAGGGGATCCGGGTGTTCCGGCAGACCGGGTTTTCCGGCAGACCGAGAACGTCTTCGCATCGCATTTTCGTGTATACAAGACCAATGGGACCGTCGCTAAAAACAACAGCAACAACTTCAAACAATGGGAGGACAAAGAAAAGTCCTTGATTTACGGGGTCGACAAAATGTGTTCTAAACCATGCGTTACATACGAGGTGTGGACCTGAGAACAAAAAAGGTCCACACAATGTAGGGATTTGAAACACTATGTGGACCTACACATGTCCACACAGTGTTTTCACCAGTGTTGAAGAATAAGGTTTTCTTTAGCGCACAAGACAAAGGAATGTCCACAGAGCGCAATGAAGCAAAAATCTGAATGTTCAAGTATTATAGGGTAGGTCACACACTGTGGGGACCCATAACTGAAGAGGACAACAGTAGGGTCCCCAGTTGTGTAAAGGTCCAAAGTTGGAGAACGTGTACAAAACCAATGGGAATCCTGGTCTGGTTGCAACACTTGCATCTTGGAGCAAGGCACTTTATCACAATTGCTTCTCTCCACCCAGGAGTACAAATTGGTACCGGGGAGAGCTAGAACATACATATTCTCAGTCGTTTACTGCCAATGAAACCAGCCTGATGACAAAATAAGGAACAATAGGAGGCCCGATCGCAGGTGTTTACACACTTGTGTGTAAACTTGTAGTGACATTCAAACCGAGGACTTAATACAGAAGGGACAATAGTTCCACGGTGTCTATCACAATGGAAAACAATGGGGTCCACGTTTGTCAGGACAAATAGTTGAACATAGGAGGGCCCACTTTTTGAGACCATTACAAACTTCCGTGTGTGTGTGTGGGGGGGGTGGGGGTGGGGGTGTTTTGTCAAAGCAAGGACGTCCTCCATTGCTTCGGTTTCGTGTACAAAACCAATGGCCATCGAAAAAGAAAAGAAAAAACCAAGTTCAACTGTGGGAGAACAAAGAGAAGTCCTCGATTTACGGGGTCGATAAACAGAAGTGTGTGTGTGTGGGGGGGGTAGTAGGGGTCGTAGTGGGATAGGGCTTAGACGAAGGATATCAAGAATCGTCCAACCTTTGGAAAAGCAGCAGACCTTTGTTATTGTTATCACTCTTATTGTCTGTTTCGTTTAATTAAAAGACAAATATTATTTTGGGTGTAGTTCGTCCTCCCCTTGACGTTCCCTGAGTATGCCGATGACAAAAGACTTCTCTGCGAGAGGACATTCGTGTGCGGTAATCTGCATTGTTTCTCACATGGTCGAGTACAGCAGAGTAAACCCCGGACGCTGTTACCAGTGCACGTATTAATGGCATCTTGCCATCAAAAATGTATTATGTTTTCGACAAAATAGAGACTGCAAATTGCGTTCATCCTTGACGGAGCGAGAAACCATCTGGCGATATGCTGCCGTCATCCGCTGAGGGTCGTGTCATCACGCTCCGAAACCTTGCATCGTGCACACTATCGGCTCCCGATGTTTTCAATATTATTATAAACTCATTATCATTATGGAGATTATAACTTACTTATATTTAGTCCACTTCGTCATGTTGTTCACATGTTATCCCTAACTTCTCCCCTTTAGCAAGACGGCACTATGAGCAGAAGTTTACGGTACTTGATTAACATAAATCACAATGCTTTGGGGTCTTATGAACCGTATGGTCGTATGCTAAGCAGGTTTTATAACTTATTATTGTGGTGTTTAATAAATCACTGTATTCGTCAGCTTCGTCATGATTTTCGCATACATTTCCCATATTTAATATTAAACAAAGCACTATATGAACAGAAGTTTTCTTGATTAACATAAATCAACATTACTTTGCGGGGGGGGGGGTGTATGAACTGTATGGTCATTATGCTAATCAGGTATGCGGAAACAAAGGGTTGTGCAACCACTGTTCGGAAAGCTGTTTTTTTTTATTTGTTTTCCAGATGGTGATGACGGGGGGGGGGAAATTTACCTAAATCAACCCGTCTTTGAGAAATTCAACGTGTACAGTACAATATTGCACTTTATATCAAACATAAATTTTATTTTCGAAATAATGTTTCAAAGATCACCCATCCATTCCAGTTATTTGTCTTCGAAGATGACCCTTTCCCTGTTCCCAAAACAACACCAATCAATAAGTATATTTCTTCATATCTCCTTACTCTGTGCTCCCGACCCCCCCCCCCCCTCTTTGTTTGTATTCCCCACCCTGAATGACCTTCCTGAGGCGTTATGGCAGACGACTTTTATGAAGAACAAAAAATAAACAATATCAAAAAGAGCAAGGAGCCATATGGGCAAGCTGTAATAACATTGCCTTTGCGAGCATTATAGAAGTGACATAAAAGCTTCTTTTTCTTTCAATGATGAAATTGGATGAGATGTCGAAATTGCAACCCAGCGAACAGGCAAGTCACCAATGATACGATTTTGCCGGTCCAGATAAATTATTCTCATCAGGGCTAATTTCTTCCTCTTCTTCATCATCATCATCATCGTCTTCTTCTTCTGTTCAAGAGAGACATGAAGATGGGATTCGTGGATAATCCTCCGGATCCTTCGTGCAGCAATCCCTTCGTATTATGCTGGATTGCTGGCGAAGTGGTTGTCCGCCACTTGAAGTGTCAAAACCACTGATGACCAAATTTTCCAATCAAACGTACTTAGTACAGTATTAAAGGGACTCGTATACAACATATGTGTGTGTGGGTTTTTTTTGTGTTGTTTCGTGGGGGGGTTTTTTTTGGGGGGGGGGTGACGTGCATCCAAACCTTCTAGAATTACAGCAATCTTCACAGATTTCCATGGAAAAGAAAACCGCGTAAAAAAAGCATTAACAATATTTTTAACACCATTTTACAAATACAAATCTGTGAGAATTTCCTTTAAAGACGCGCCTAAGTGTTTTCTATTCATCCTATATGGGATCATTAATGTACCAATGCACCCTCATGATACGTGTTGTACCCTCATAGGGCTCGTGATGTACCCATTTACCCTCCTGAATTTGTAATACACCCGTTCACCCTCTTGTAGGGTTTGATATATACCCATTATCTTCAGGATTCAAAATGCACCCAAATAGGTCTAAACAGGTCTCACGATGTACCCGTTCAACCTCAGGGATTCATGGTGTACCCATTCATCCTCTGGGTACCACGATGTACCCATCACCCTCTGGGATCCATGGTGTACCCATTCACCTTCTGGGATCCATGGTGTACCCATGTTCACCTTCTGGGATCCATGATGTACCCAATCACCCTCTGGCATCCATAATGTGCCCAATCACTAACTGGGCACCACGATGTACCCAATCACCAACTGGGTACCGTGATGTACCCATTTACCCTCTGGGAACCATGATGTGCCCATTCACCCTCTGGGATCCATGATGTAGGCCCTACCCAATTACACTCAGGGATCCATGATGTACCCAATCACACTCAGGGAACCATGATGTACCCAATCACACTCAGGGAACCACGATGTACACTGTAAAAACGGCGTTTAGAATATAAACACATTTCTAAACGCCTCGCTTGTACCCACTTTTTTCACACGTTTAGCCCTCAACATGTTTAGATTTTGCGTTTCTGTGACATGTTTACGCCGAGACACATTTAGCCTGTGACACATTTAGATTGAATGTGTTTAGGGTTCCTAAATAGTGGGTGCCAAACATGTTTAGAAAGCAATACACGTTTCAAAGAATAAGCTTAATTTGTAAATACCTGTCTCTTTTCTTTAAGTTTAAAAGAAAAGAGAATTGTTGAAATAATAATGCCCAAGCAACGCTCGGCATGAGAATCGATAAATCATCACCATCTCAAAGGTCTCCGAGATAATTTGACGGGCAATGATGTCATGAATTCAGACATGCTGAATACAGTCATTTTGAAATTAATGAATTCTTCTAATTAGGCTTATACACATTTTGGGCTTTACTTTCTACCCATGGTATGAATCTTTGAAGTGCTGACCAATATGATACAACATTTGCTTCAATTAAACTTTTAATACACACATTAAAGTGTAAACCACTGCGCAGGAAAGGCTGTTATACCTACAATGGTTTTAATAAACACCGAGGTCTATATTTGTGCATATTTAATTAAACCCCGCCCATTTCATTCTAAACAAACTGATGAATTTAAACACATAACAGACACGTTTACAGGTAAACATGTTTAGAAATATGTTTGTAAGCTAAATTGGTATCTATTTAACATGTCAAAAAGCTAAACGTGTTGCGATGAATGCAGGTTTGAAGTTGTTTGAACACCAGAATGTGTTTACATCATTTAAATACGTTTGCTACCTGAGCAATTCTACTTGCCATGGGCATGAGGCTAAACAAAAGTGGAGCATTTTTGATACCTTTGTCAGTTACGTATTACCAAAATGCAAAGTATTTTAAACCTGGATGTGTTTGTGCCACATAGCAAACACGAGCTCTTCAATGAAGGCATATGCCTACATGGAAGCCTACATACCAATAGCAAACGTATTCAAATGATGTAAACACATTCTGGTGTATTCAAAATGTTCAAATCAATTCAAACCTGCATAACAAATCGCAACACGTTTAGCTTTTGACATGTTAAAGAGCTAGCCATTTAGCTTACAAACATATTTCTGAACGTGTTTGCGTGTGAACATGTTTTGTATCTGTTTAAATTCAAAACTGCATTTCAAACAAGCACAACAAATCTCAACCCGTTTAGCTTTTTGACATGTTAAAGAGATAGCCATTTAGCTTACAAACATATTTCTGAACGTGTTTGCGTGTAAACATGTTGTGTATCTGTTTAAGTTCAAAACTGCATTTCAAACAAGCACAACAAATCTCAACCCGTTTAGCTTTTTGACGTGTTAAAGAGAAAGCCATTTAGCTTACAAACATATTTCTGAACGTGTTTGCGTGTAAACATGTTTTGTATGTGTTTACAATCTAAACGCTGTTTTTACAGTGTACCCAATCACACTCTGGGATGTGATGTACCAAAGTATCCTCTGGGATCCACGAAGTACCCAATCACACTCTGGGATTCACGATGTACCCATTCACCTTCTAGGATCCATGATGTACCCATCCTCTTGGATCAATCGTGTACCCATTCACCCTCCAGGAACCATGATGTACCCAATCACACTCTGGGATCCATGGTGTACCCAATCAACTTCTAGGATCCATAAAGTACCCAGTCACCCTCTGGAATCCACAAGTACCCATTCACCATCCGGGTACCATCAGGCGCGGATCCGGGGGGGGCGTGGGGGCGCACGCCCCCCTTTTTCATATTAAAAAAAAAAAAAAATGAGGGAGAAAAGAAAAAAGAGGGAGAGAGAGAGAAGGGGGGGGGGAGAAATGGTGAGGGAAGATTTTGCTGCTTGGTATATTTTCACGCCCCCCCGTTTGGAAAATCCTGGATCCGCCCCTGACCATGATGCACCCATTCATCTCTTTTATAGAGTTCATGGTTTACATAGCACATTTTGGGGTTCATGGTGTACCCTTTCGCCCTCTGGGCTCCGTGATGTACCCCTAGACCCTCTATTGATCATGATTGTACCCATGGACTATTTTAGTTCAAAGATGTACCCGTTCACTATAAAGATTCCTGATCCAAAACTGACAATTGATATAGAGCAGAGATGCACCAGACGAAACTCTTGGTTTGTGTAACATCGTCTACACGGTAAGAACGATGTGGCTTTTTTTTTCACCGTCCTCTTTTCCCACCAGTGCACCACCTGACAACCCGCGGCAAACAGTTTAAACTCTCGTAAAGCATCTCTCCCCCACAGCAAAAAGTTTAACGTCCTCGATATTGTTGAAGGCCACAAAATCGATGACAAAAGAGGGAACAATAATTCCTCGCTGGCCCTGAGCGCCCGTAATCCACTCACTGAGGACGGTAATCATGAGTGACCATGAGAGAGGAGATTACTTGCCCGATATCGGGGCTTATCGTCCCGAGCAGCACCTTGAGCCGTCACACCGCGGGACTTTGCTTGCTTTATCTTCCTCACTGATCGTGTTTCGCTTGTCGATCTGCAGTCGGTGTCCTCTAACAACGTAGGTGTATTTTGAGAGCCCGAATATACGGTTAATATTTCACGATGGTTGACAAACTAATGTTAAGGCCCACAAAGGTTATGAATGCACTGCGTGATAAAAAACGCGTATACAAATTTTGTTTTCGACCGGTGAAAGGGAAGAGTTTAAAACTAAAATCACGAATTCAAGACTTGTATCTGTAAATCTAATCGTCGCTCATCAGGTGTAAATGACGGTACTCCAGTTTGGTATAGACCATGTAACCTTGTTTACAAAAAGAGTGACCTTGTACATTCCACGGCCTTTCTGGCAGGCAAGATACTGCACTGGTCATATGGAAAATGTTACTTCTTGTGTCATAATTTGAAGAGTTATACAAGTAACAGCTGAACAAGTTTTGAGATGTTTCCCCTTTCTTCATAGCAACGGTTGATCAAACAGTGATATCTCCATTATATAAGATTTAATGTTTAATTCCTCCATTGGGTTGTGTACAAATTGTGCCTGCAGGAAGTCCAGGCTCTGTGGCTCTTTTGCAAACTTGTGATGCCACAGGTCTCATAGTCTATAATACTGTGATTGATCTGCCATACTTGTGAGCCAATGGCTACCGGGGCTGCATACTCTTAAGGAACTAAGATGGTTTATATAAAAATGTGCGCCGTCGGCTCGTAGATAACATGATTCTAATAGGCCAATAGGCCCAAAGTACAAATTATTTCAGATGTTGGAAATGTACCCATCATTTCCATTAATGTTGGTTAAAGTTAAGGCCCAAGAAGGTGAATACAGAACTCAGTTCCTGAAACACAAAATGCGGTAATAGCCGTTATGGCATAAACTTTAAAATAATATCACTATTATAGACCATTCACCAAGCAGATTTCCCTCCGTGATTAAAATTTAAAAAGTAAACAAAAATTAAGACAATTAGCAAATAATTTCATTAATAACAATAGCCCTCCGGATGCTTTTAAAGGGATTGTATACGTTTGGTAATTGGAACCCACTGTTTGTTTCAATCCTATATAGTTGTAGATATATACAATAAAACTATACCTGTGAAAATTTCATTTCAAAAGGTGGTAGAATTTTTTGAGATATTGCCGAAAACCTGGAGCGTTTATGTCCACGCGCAGGAAGAATTATCTGCACTGGGAATACACAATCTGAAAAACGTTTCTGACAGAAACGCTTCTCAGATTCAAATTATTTTGGATAAACTTGTATCTTTTTCCATAACCACATTACTTCAAAGTGAAATGTTTCTCAAAATGCTTTATACTATCAGAAACTGCTGTACCTCTTACCAAGTAAGTTTGTACTGTCATTAGTTTTATGAGTAATTATCAAACGTACAGACCCTTTAATCAGTTATCAAATCTATCAAGGAATTTAATACGATAAGGATTTTTCTTTTAGCTTTTCTGGACGTCATGAACTAGTAAGAGTAGCGTTCTTGCTCAACTACACAAAGGCCGAGAAAGATGACGCCCCCCCCCCGTTCAGTCTCGAAGGAATTTATTGTCTCCTCGTTATTTTTTAAGGCCTTTGTGAGAATGTCAATTAGCTCTGTCCTACCCAATTAGATGAAAGAGCTATGTTTGACGTGGGAAAAAATTACAGGAAATGGGGTTTTTAGGAACGTAAATAACAATCATTACAGAACACCACGAGAGACTGTGGGGAGAAGGCCAGTTAGAGTTGACTATTTGTTTCTCGTCCGGCAGTTTCAGTAAATATAATACGTGTTTTTTTTTACTGACATAGAAATGCCACATGTGCGACAAAATTATTACTTTCAGTCGTTCCATATTCCGATTTATCAGAATCGCCGTCCGTAATTTCTGAGAAAAACCTCAATCGTTACCGTGTGTTTTCTCGACACACGCCATCGTCAGTTTTGACTTGTATGTCTTTTAAAATGATGTGTTTATTAACAACTAGATGATGATTGTGATAGATTGTATTCCTTAAAAAGAAACACCGGTTTGTTTTACAATCAGAGTCACTTGTTGAAAAAAGCAACACAAATTATTAGGAGGGGGTGGTGGTGGGGTAGAGACCGGAAGGCAAGACCGATATTCATTGCACCTTTGTTATGGAACGACTTACCTGTTTATATTCGCTAAGCTGACTCTCTTCTGATTTTCAAGGGACTTTTAAAGACTCATTTGTTTGAATCTATATCATTTTTTTTGTAACAAATTGCTTTGTATATTTCATTTCATTGTTTTATGTTTTGTGTTGCGCATAGAGGCTCCTGCATTATGCTCAACATACAAAACAAATTTCTCGTATTGTTATTATTATTATTCAGTCGAGTGTCAAGCCTACTGAATCAACATAAAGTAATGTCAAATGTGAAAATGTAATAAATGGTATTGTAGTACTATAGTACACTGCAAAAGCTGGGGTGTTAAAAAATTGACACCGTGACCATTGGTGTTGTCATATACATAGATACCAAAACAAATAAATCAAAATTTACATCATAGGGTGTTAAAATAACACTAATTTCTGCCAACACAATTACACTGGTGTTATTTTAACAACCTAAGCTGTTGATTTTGCTTCTTTTGTTTGGTATTAATACGTGACAACACCCATGGTGTCAATTTTAACACCCCAGTTTTTGCAGTGTACTAGGTAGGCCTACTCGTACTCGAGTACCGTTGTGATGGTACTCGTACTCGTATACTCGGTTAGCAAGATACTCGAACGAAGTCCATACTCGATTCTCGACTGAAAAACAATCTATAAACTCGAAGTCATGTACTCGATACTCGACTGAAATGTTAATTGGACTCGATTTTAAAGGGTCTGTTTAAGTTTGGTAATGACTCTGAAAATTAATGGCATTAAAAACTTACTTGGTAAGAAGTACAGCAGCTTTGGATAGTATTATTATATGCATTTTAAAAAACTTTTCACTTCGAAGTACTGCGGTTATGGAAAAAGATATCACTTTTTATCCCCCAAAAAATTGAATCTGAGATTGAGTATTCCAATTGCAGATTATTCTTCCTGCGTGGACATAACCGCTCCAGATTTTCGGCAATATCTCAAAAACGCTACAACCTTTTGAAATGATATTTTAACAGTTTAGTTTTATGGTATATATCTACAACTATATAGGATTGAAACAAACAGTGGGTTCCAATTACCAAATGTATATACAATCCCTTTAAGTACTCGTGGTCAAAATACCACTTCCCTTTCCATTTTCCGTAAATAAAGAGGAATATAGCTCTGGAAAAAATAAAACTGAGGTTGTCTTTGCACACACTGACATAGTAAAAACAATAACATTTGTAATGTGTTGTACCTCATCTTGCAGTATTTGTTTTTAAAGGGATTGTTTACGTTTGGTAAATGGAACCCACTGTCTGTTTTAATCCTACATAGTTGTAGAAATATACCATAAAACTAACCTGTTAAAATTTCATTTCAAAAGGTGGTAGCGTTTTTGAGATATTGCCAAAAATCTGGAGCGGTTATGTCCACACAGGAAGAATAATCTGCAACTGGAATACACAATCTGAGAAACGTTACTGCAGTAACGCTTCTCAGATTCAAATTTTAGGGAATAAAAAGTGACATCTTTTTCCATAACCGCAGTGCTTCTTAGTGAAAAGTTTCTCAAAATGCTTTATACTATCCAAAGCTGCTGTTACTACTCACCAAGTACGTTTTTGTTGCTATTAATTTTCAGAGTCTTTACTATACCAAACGTATACAGAACCTTTAAAATGTTTTATACCTCATCTTGCAGCATTTTTGTTTAATCGAGTACTCGTAATTGGAGATGCAAGTATAACTGGTTCTCGGAAAGAATGAAACACTTAATGCAGAGAGGGAAAACGTCACGTGAAAGGAGCAACAACGGAAATAAAACGGTTCGTCACATTGGGTTAAAATTTTGCAGAAAAAACCCTAACAACATAACGTGATTGCTAAAATCAAATCACTTGTTATGTAAATTGTATGTAAGTCACTTGGAAATTACTTATAATGCAGACTAGTACGGGTAGCTTAGCTATTGACCTTTTGCAAAATTCTATTGGCATGCATCTTTTACATCCATTGCCATTGTTTATTTATGTATTTATTTAATTTTAATTGTAGGCAACATTTGCATACACAAAAATGTATTGACAAGAGGTGAACATACTTACAACGGCTTATGCCAGATTCTCTATACTTTTATTAACCTAAACAACAAGTATCAAAATAAGCTTTTCAAAATCTTGTCTTCCCGTTTAAAGCGGCAACCTATTTTTCCACCGTTCGCGTACCGTTCCGTACCGTTGGTTGGAAACATTTTGGAGAGAAATGCGCTGTTGTACTTTCCCTTTAAGTTTAGCATAGTATACTTACCGGGAAAGTAGCGAGGAAGGTCTCCCGGATTACACGGGAGGCTCAGGAGCTGATGTCCCCCGCGAACACCACGAGAGAGTGAAGAGACGAAGCCAACGAGGCCAATAAATGAAGACGGGAAAAAGTATTCTCTGAGCTCACAATCCGGGCAGGTTTTTTATCCAATGAGACAAGCCAAGCGCTGCCGCTATACACCTCTCAGTACATCTGATGCATTCGCTTCACGAGGCGTGAATTGAATAGCCACTGTGCACAATCTACACAGTCACCGCCAACGCTACCGAACGCTGACGAGTGATTTTATTATAATGTTGATCACGAACACACTTTCCCCCCATCTCTACAACATAAGAGATAAAAAACAGTATCATAAAGTCAACCATATGGTGATCTTATATCGGCAGCCAGTGTATTTCGTTTTGGTTTCGTTATACACGCTCTTATGGCTGTTTAACTCCCACTCCATGAGATGAGAAAGACCCCGCTGTGTTTATAATTACACGTCAGTGACAAGATTCTATAAAAAAAGGCATCAAGACACGACTACTATACACAAGAGCCCCCCCCCCCCCAGTCGGTGTCGAAGCTTACATCCTGTTGTTGGGGGAACAGGAGGAGGATGAGCAGTTTTGTAGCCCTCTGACTCGAAGACATCGAGAGGGCCTGCATCATAAAGTTCATCAAACTGTGACCAATATTATTCTCAAATCCTCCCGAGGATTAACGCGGGCACGAGTCCCTCAAATGCGAGAGTTATCCCCCTTCTAAAGACAAGCTTTCAACTTTCGTAATGTATTATCTTTTGAATCATGCATCTTCTTCCGAGAGCACAAGGTGAGAAACCTACCGTGGATTCACTGCGCAACATTACACGGGTTGCCGTTTCACTATTTCCACGCCTTCTCCAAATCGACAGCATGTCAGGTGAACTTATTTCGAGTTGGAGTTGTCATCAAAAATTTACACATTAACAGTACACAATTCCGGTGGAAAAAAAACCTGAGTCAGCTATGATGGGAATCGAACCCTCGACCTTCTGCATTCTAGAACAGATGTCTTAAATTATTAAACGACGAGCTTGCACTTTTATCATTCAAGTGGGGGCTTTGAATAGCCTGAACATCTGACGTCACACTTCGAGGCTCGTGAATAACGCCAGGTATCGGCCTTGCTCGCCTGCCAGATGTACCTTTGACCTCGCATCCCAATTCTCATGGTACGGATGGAGATTCGTAGTATATACATGTACACATACATCTTTACCAGAGCGACATTGTGGGGTTTCCACAGGTTGTGACTATGATCCCTTTCCTTTAATCTGTTATGTTTTAAACATCGTGGGGTGCACCTCACAATCTCCAAAAACCCCACAAGTACAGTTCCTACCTATTATAGTCCCACAATGTTGCTCTAGTACGCCCACGTATACACACATTTATTATTGTGAATAAAACAACATTACATACACCATTATGCACACACGGACGCAGAATCAGACGATATCGAAAGCACAGTTAACTGCTGCTGGTGTAGCTGACAACTACGTCACCTCAGTGTAGGCCAATCATAAGACAGATATTGAAAGCTTACGTCACTGCAAGTTTATCCAATAAAATCATTGGGCCTGTAAGACCGTGCCTGTCGTTAAAGACAGGGGACCAGTCTAGGGCTTTGTGAACATTCACAGTGTACACCCCAACAATTTTATACAAGTGACCTACTCAGTCTCAAAAACCATTCTCAGCAAGTCATTGCTTTGGCTTAGACCATAATACTAAAATTAAATCCTATTTCTTCATTGTGTATGTAGGCCAACTCGACACTCGTGTCGTGAATATGGCTGGGAAGAAGCTACAAGAACCCGTCGTCGCTTTAAGACACGCGACATACACTTTCAGCAAACAGCCGTAAATTACGTAATTCCTCACCAATCACTTTGCTGGAATACTAATCAAGTTTCGTGACGTATGGGTAGCGGTGAATTCACGGAATATAGGCCCATGTTTTCGAATTAGAACAGATGCCATAGAGTACGGGGGAAGAGTTAAATTAATTAGTATTGGGATTTTTTCCTTTCTCGGACCAAAGCCAAAGCATTTGGGACATCAAGCTGGTGATAACTTGAGGTACTTTCCCCTTGTGCATCTCCATGCCGCTAAAATGGATGGTTTATCAAAAGATGTTGATAAAATGCTCGAGGGGTCCTGAGACTTCTTTTCTCGCGGGCAACGCGCATCAGACTGTGTGAAATCTAATCCTAGCTTCTAGGGTATTTTGAACTGAAATGTTTGCATACGCCGTGCCACGGGAGCAACTGTGGGCTTGATCCAGTTTACAACCTCGAACAACCGAGTGTGCAACGGAGCAATTGAGAAATGTATACTACTAAAATAACGCCCTCTGTCAATGATTCATACCGATGACTCTCAACAAAAGAAGACAGCACCGGCTTGAGCGAAGACTATATACGGGTTTGATTCCCTATGTAAACCCCATCTGTTGAAGTAGTCTAGGTCTGCCTTGGCCCTTTTGACATTCACAAAATTAAGATCATGACACGTTTTCCCCCTTCATTGCACACAGGAACAAATTACACGATCAGCGAGCTACAAAGCAACACTTATGCATTATACATTTAAAGTCGCATACTTTGTTTTTCCTGTAATATGTTTGTTCCAATCTCGTGTATGGCATTCCATGTAAACACTGATACTTTCTCCTGTACTCCAATAAATGTCTGCATGAAACGAAATCTCGCGCTTTACCGTTGAAAACGCGCAAGTTTTGCAGGATCTGGAGCTATGCTGCGGCCATTATATTTCCCTTTAAACATAGGCCCTTTACGAAACGAGGATATCGGCTTCGGCTTAATGGCTACAAGCCTCAAACCGCCTGTTTGAAGCCCCGTATTGAAAACATACGTTTTCAAATATAACTGACGGAGCCTTAGCCGAAGCCTAAGCCGAAGCTCTATCCGGGAAGCCGTGGTTTCGGAAAGACCCATGTTATCCGAGACAGGGAGGCGGAAATAGACTGATCCCCCTGTTTGTACAGGTGAATATGTTGCTGTAGTACACAGGAAGCGCGACCGAGATGGCGGCATCATGATGAAGGTCCATTAGAAACAGCGAGAAAGCGGAAGCATGTTTCGAAACGGCGCACGGTCTCTAATCACAAAGTCAACACATCACCTTCCGCTCGGTCATTTAGAGGCAATTACCTCGACCTCATGAGCATTCTATCTTGTATTCACAAAAACGAGAGGGGAGAAGTAATAATCGACTGCTTAAAGGCAGTGTGTACTCATTGGTAATTTGTCAAAGACCAGTATCCTCACTTATGTGTCAAATAACAAACCTGTGAAAATTTGGGCCCAATATTGGTCATCAAAGTTGCAAGAAAATAATGTGGTCAAAATTGGGAAAAAAAATTGTTGTATAAAATTGTGTGCTTTCAGATGACTGAGAAAGGCTTCACTTAGATTCAAATTTTGGTGTGAAAAACATCGAGCCTTGCTCCTGAAACTTTAGGGGTCGTTTTTAACCGTTTCATTGATATCAACAGCTCTCCAGTGCTCTTTACCAAATCAGTTTTTTATGGTCATTAACTTATGGAGTATAATTACCGAAAGTACACCCTGCCTTTAAAAGAAAACCACTGAGATACCCATAATATATGCAGGGAAAATATTCTATCGCGTCAGAAGGCAATTTAAACACCCCGGAACAACTGCGGCTATTCTTCATGGTTTTATAAATAGATCAAAATGATATCGTGTGTGGAGGGGGGGGGGGGGGTGACACGCCGCTGCCTTTCTGAGAACAGACAAATAAATGCTTTGTCATTGATTGAGTGAACAACAAGTTTGTAAAAATGTACAAGTTTTGGCACTTACAGGTATATACTTGGGGTGGGAATACGTGGGGCTAATTTATTATGCACGGTGGAATTATTTGATAAATGCCGATGTCTTTCAGACTGCATCTTCGGAGGGATTTGATGCGATTGAGTTTGAGTTTTTTTGATAAATTTAAAGTGTACATCTCTCTTTTAAGGTAGGGTCACAGATTGTTTCTTTGTCAACGTTATGCTGATTTATAGGCACAATTATCAAAAGAAAGATACAATACAAGTTATCTGTGAAGTTTCAGGTGAATGCAGTGTCTACTTGTTGAGAAAACAGCAACAACAACAAACTGTCACGGTATTTTCATTAATACCTTCGAATCCATCCACGTTTACCTAGGTGACAGCGGGTATACCAACCATGGAGGACCGTGGAGGACGCCCTCCATGAATACCAACCGTCAATTTTGACCTGGAAGTTTTTAGAGTGTATTTATATACTAATAATTAATTGCAGTACTGGGTACCAATCATCAACGGAAAACATTTCGTGTGCCGTGTGGTCTAGAGCCTCGAATGGTTCTGATGGCTGAGTCATTAGAGGGGGTTCGAATCCCGGTCATGACTTATGATTCCCTGGGCAAGACACTTAACTGTAATTGCTTCTCATCACCCAGGAGTAATGGGTACATACGAGGGTAGAGAATGTTGGTGTGAATGATTAGCAACCTGTGTGCCTTTTTGTTTGCCGGTGCTGCATACTCCTAAGGAGTTCAGATGGTTTCAGGAATGCTTACTTTAATACGATGATTAAAAGTGTCTAATAAATGCCTATTATGATTATTATTTCTATTGAAATTAGAAAACACTGCACAAGTCTAGATAATGGCATTTGGTATTCGATGTGTGGCATAGTGTACCCCCCTTCCTATTGTGTCTTCATTGTGTTTTGGGAATCTCAGGAATCTTTAGAGGTTTTAACTTTAAGGGAGTGCTTTTGTAAAAGAGGAAAATAGTAGTTATAGTATGGAATCATTTGAGGGTGCCACATACCGGGCATGGAACAATGCAAAAGCTGGGGTGTTAAATTTACACCATGGGTGTTGTCACATAAGAATAAACATTTACACCATCAGAGCCAATTTCTGCAAAACAATTATATTGGTGTGTTTTTTAACACCCGATGATGTTAATTTGGATTCTCTGTTCGGTATCTATGTGATAACACCATCGGTTTTTGCAGTGTATAGATACTGGCATTACAAATCCCAAAACCAATCACACGTGCTTTGAGTTTTCCTTTTCAGCGCCGTTGGGAGTTTAATTGGCTCTGATGTGAAGCCGCCAGTGAAAAATGCCCCTACCGAACGGCGCCAGAAAAATTAATTACAGTCATCGACCTTTTTAGGTTTATTCTCTACAAACCGATTACAGCGTTAAGTAAAGAAGTTAAACTAAAGAAGTTTAATGCAAACTTGGTGAAATAATTCACATAATTATAGGAAAAGAAAAACTGGAAAAGTGCAAAAAAAATGACAAGACAAATCTTGTTAGATGACTATCGTTATCTAAAATCCTACTTAAAATAAACTTTCAAGTAGGATTTGGGAAATTTTGCCAATTACTAATTGTACTTAAACAGCACTGTTTAAGTCAAATCTCAATCATTTAACCCCGCATAGATCCCGTAATGCGATATAACACCCGCCTAGAAATTGATATGATTCCGGCGAAATGGAAACCCAAAATGTAGACGCCAGACCTGTGGAATTTCAAGGCTATATCAAAGGTCAATGTCAGTCGAGGTCAGTGATAATGCGAAACAACGGAAGTCCGTACATACTGTACCTTATAGGCTACACGTCAAAAACACGAGCCTGCCGGCGGTTTACAACGGTGCATGAACGTGTGCTATATACGAGATCGTGTTGTGATGCTCTCGACTACCTACATCAGAAGTCTTGTCCGGGTACCGTTGGCACTCCACGTTGCTCCTGGTCCACCTCGACGCATTTTTGCTCTTTCAGAAGACTCCCGAACTGGAGGGCTCCAAAATACGAATCGAGGTAAGTAAAAATACACGCAAAAAGCTAGAGAGTCAGATGTGTTATTTTGTCTCCGACCTTTTATTGGGAGCCAGTGTTACTAGAGAGAAAACACGGCTGTATGTCGCAAGGGGTAATTTAAGCCCGTGTGGAGACTTAATCCTATAGTCGTGTTTCTTGTAAGCGTCCGTGAACTGTGAACTTAAAAAGAGTGAAAATCTAGGAAAGTAAGAGTGACATTGGCTACGTGTACACGCATAGCAGGCCCGTATAGTCAGCTTGCTTCTTTGAAGACATTCTATTTTACTTCACAATGGTGACTACATGCGCGGATCCAGGGAGGGGGCCACGGGTAGGGGGAGGGGGGCGCGTGCTTCGATTAACTAATAAAGAAGAAACAATCTAAACAAAATCTTTTAAAAAAAATCAAAGTTTAAAACTAAAAATAATAATGTGAAACGCCACTGAAATGTGCTCGATTGCACCAGAGAGCAGATCTAATGTTAATTTTTCCTGGGGCCCTAAAGCGGGCCCCGGACCCCACGCCGTAAAGGTTTTGTGTTCGCTCGTTCTTCTCGCAAAATGATTTATGCTATAAATATATAATTACATTCTTGCTAGAGTGGTGTTTCTATACATAAATCTTGTGCCCCCCTTTATTTTAGCCGGCCGATTTCCTCCTCCCAGCCTCTTATATTACTACAACAATTTATAATAGGCAATGAAGCAAATTATTGTATACAACGCCTCTTAAATCCTAGATGGCCCCAGAGAGTACCTAATGTATATATTATATAAAATGAAATAAAAAATCCACGGGCCCTAAGACGGGCCTTGACCCCCACGCCGTGAAGGCTTTGCGTTTCGCTCGATGGTTCGTTTCGTACTAGAAATGCCCCACGCAATAATTTCATCTTGGCTAGAACGTTGTTTTTACTTGCACTGAAAGGGTGTGGCACATGGTTCGCAGGTGCAGTTACCTGAACCACCACCCTTCTCTGTTCGTAAAAGAACTGTTTATCTCTGTAGAATCGAATGTGTTTTCTTACTGCAGTTAACTTTATGCATCGTTGTCCAGCCCGACGGGGTCAAACTTGGTCATTGGCCGACGTACATATTCCAATTGACATGTGGGCCTTCGGCACGGACTAAACATTTTTGTCACAATTTGAAAAGATGTATAGGAGTGCCCCCGGTTAAAAAAACATGTATACGCGACTGGTCTTGTTCTTCAAACCTGCAGATGTCGACGAGGCTATGGCTATGGTAAGAAAAACTGTCACCTGCGAGAAAATAATTTCACATTTCCCTCCAGCAATACATACATTATTATTGTACATCAAAGCACGTCTGTAAAATTCTGTTTTCTACAAAATCCGCCCACACTCTATATCCCGAGAAACTGGTAGTTTTTCTTCTAGACTGCAAATACTGGGGTGGTAAAATTGACACTATGGGTGTTGTCATATTATATAACTACCCAAGAGAGAATCAAAATTAACATCATAGGGTGTTAAAATGACACCAATGTACTTGCTTTGGCAGAATTAGTGTTATTGTATGATGTAAAATTTGATTCTTTTTTTTGTATCTATATGTGTGACAATGGTGTCAATTTTAACACCCAAGTTTGTGCAGTGTATCTAGCAGAAGACTGGATTCCTTTTAGATTAAGTGTAGCTTAAACTTGCTTAAAAATATTCAACATATTTTATTTTTAATAGCAAGCTGCAAACAAAGGAAATATTGGGTTGGGGGAAATGAAGGGATTATGTAAATAAAAATTGGCCTGATGAGTTTGTTTACAATCTTGATACTACAAGAAGGCGCAGAATAATATTGTATAATGGCGATACAAGCTAGTTGTTTCGTCAAACAGTTTTAGAGAAGAGGAAATGCTCACAAAATATCTACCACTCGGAACTTGTTGATATGCCTGACTCCATTACTCTCGGAACAAAAAGAGTAAATGGGTTTCAAACGAGACGTGCGGATGTATAAAGTATACAGTCGGACATAGTTAAATAAACAATTTGAACTCAAATGTACATGTAGACATCTCGTAATCTTCTAGTCATTGAATGTGTCTGCCCCTGGGTTTGACACAGTTTCATTTGACATTTTCGTCAGACGTATCGCTGGGGATAGACCCTGCAGGGAGCACAAGGTGAAGGCCGCGAGACCTATTGCATGTATCGTTTGACCGCATTGGGCCCTAGACTTGTTGACAAGTCGTTGTTTGCCGTGGTAACGGCCCTCACGTGACTCTAACCGTCCTCGTGAGACTGCTCTGGCACCCGAGTACCGCCCATATTAAAAAGGCACCGAACACGTTTGGTAATTGTCAAAGACCAGTGTTCTCCCTTGGTGTATCCCAACATAAGCATAAAATAACAAGCTAAATTTGGGCTCAATTGGTCATCGAAGTTGCAAGAAAATGATGAAAGAAAAAACACTCTTGTCGTACAAATGTGTGTGCTTTCAGATAGGATTAAAAGGCTTCTTGCAAAATGTCTTTTAATATTTTAGTGAGAAATTGCCTCTTTCTCAAAAACTACGTTACTTCAGAGGGAGTCGTTTCTCACAATGTGTTATACTATCAACAGCTCTCTGTTGCTCGTTACCAAGTAAGATTTTATGCTAATATATATTTTGAGTAATTACCAAACGTGTACAGTGCCTTTAAATGGGACCGTAGTCGCTAGAGTAGAAGTCACGCGATTTAGCAGCAGTCTCGAAAGAGTTAGTTGCAAGAGAGCCGTAATCACTACGACAGACAGTGAACGACTTGTCCACAAGTCTAGCATTTGGCCTCCAGCGGATACCATTCGATTTCTCTTCATGTCGATGTACTTTGTGTTTATGTTGGGATGACTCAAGGGAAGACTGTTGCTGGTGTCAAGTTAGATCCCAACTTTGACTTTGTTAAATTGATTTGATTTGTTTGATGTCCAGAGGGGTTTAAGGTGACGATTCGATGATGCTGGACAGAGGTGGGACGATGTGACCCCTATAGGCAGTCGAGAAGGTACTATATTGGCTGTTATTTATTTTATTTTTTTCATTTACATGTATTTAGTTATTCATTTATTTGTTTATATATATTTAGTTATTCATTTATTTATTTACCGGGTATTCACTTATTTGTTTAAATATATTTATTTATTCATTTATTTATCGACCGGGTATTCACTTATTTGTTTGATTGTTTGTTGTAATCAATCAGCAACCTAAAAGTGTGAACAGCTGAAGAAAGTCAAACGTCGGCCCAAATATCCGTATGCCCTTTTCGAATTACATGGTTTGATGTCCCGCACCAGAAGTGCTCGGGTATTTTTTAACTGCTAACTAATGCTGAGCCGGAACCCAATATACGTAGTTTCGAAAAGGGACCTATAGCCATTAAAGGCACTAAACACGTTTGGTAAATGTCAAAGACCAGTGTTCTCACTTGGTGTAATTCAACATATGCATAAAATAACAAGCCTGTGAAAATTTGGGCTCAAGTGGTCATCGAAGTTGCAAGAAAATGATGAAAGAAAAAACACCCTTGTTGTACAAATTTGTGTGCTTTCAGATAGGAATAAAAACTTCTTGCAAGAAGTTTTTATTATTTTAGTGAGAAATTACCTCTTTCTCAAAAACTACGTTACTTCAGAGGGAGTCGTTTCCTACAATGTTTTAAACTATCAACAGCTCTCCGTTGCTTGTTACCATGTAAGTTTTTATGCTAATACTTGTTTTGAGTCATTACCAAACGTGTACGATACCTTTAAAAGGTCAACTCGGCCAAACGCAAAAAAGAGACCTCTGACAATATGTCGATGTGTTAAATTTATGCCGCATATTATTATTATGACAAACAGTTGACAAAATGAATTCACGATATTTTAATCTGACGTCTTAACTTGATACCAGTTATAACAACTGCTCTGAGAATTTGATACTGCGAATTGGCAAAGATTGTAATTCAATAATTTATTCAATTCAGTTTGCCGAATCAAAAAAACCACTTGACCAAAACCCCCCAAGGAAGCATAAACTGTTATTTATTGTTGTCTTGAAAACATGGCCATCTAATCATTCGATGACATTTTCACCGATTGGTACTTTACCCTTTTCAAAAATTCAGATTTCTTTTCTTCAGAATGAGCATCTCATGAAAGTGTTTTATATTAACCGAAACGTCACTCAAGCGCAAGTTTCTTTTTTTACAAAATGAAAAACAAAATATTGACGTCAACTTCACGGTGATTGGAACAAATTTCCGAAACACTTAATCTGTTTGACATCTGGTGAAGTGATTTGATATTTCGTATGACACCATTTCTGACGACAGTCAAAATGTGACCTCACCGTCGAGACAAGATTGGATTGCAAATAACAGCATAATATTTAAGTTTCCATAGCTACACAATGCTCCACCGCTGAGCGTTCGGTTGCAGTCAGGAGCGAAGTTTGGGGTAAATCAAACTACTTTCTGTGACACGGTGAAAATTTCATCTTCCACCAAATTGTCTCATATACAGGTTCTATCGCCATCATACAGCTATTCCAGGCTGCGGAGTTTCTCCTCTGATATTCTAGGCTGCGGAGTCTCCCCCTCTGAATCGGTATCATGTTCTCACGCGGGAGACACATTCGACGCCTTGCGGTTCTCTTCACCGGACTGTGCTCAGCTGTAGCCGTCCTCCTGTTCGTTCAAGCGAACATCAAGATTCCTAAATCTCTTGAAGGTAAGACCAATCTTCGCATAATCACGCTGTGGATTATTATAAAGCATTGTTTTTTTCTGTCTTGCAAAACAAAAAAGAAAAAGAAGAAAACAAAGAAGAACAAAAAGCATGAAGACTTTGATCATGGTGCGCGGCCATATTGATTCTTCTCCCATTCAAACCAATTTAGCCAAACCGAGGCTGGAAGACAAAGCAGTCTGGTTCTTTGTTTAAATAGAGAACTAAAACTATCACTTCCACTGTGTATACAGGGAAGCTGCAGTGTGATCAAAGTTCCAATGCAATGTGCGAAGACAGTTTGCCAGACAACTCTACTCCTCAAAAATCCGTCTCATTGTTGTGTTTGAACTCGATGGCTTTTTATACTGTACCTCCAAGCCACCCACTCCTAGCATTAAGCCAGGCATACCAATTTGATCACAGTCCAAACATTTGGGTGTTGGCGAAACTCCTGACTAAGTTTACTCCTAACCAAGTTTACTCCTAACCAGAACACCCGAAGACTTTAGATATAGTCCAACTCCTTATAATCTTCAATCCATCAAAATCCAACAAATGACTCTTGTTGCTCTCGAACTGCATCTTTGTGGAACTCCTTGCCTGGTGCATGTTTCCTTATACATTCTACAATTGAGCCTGTTGTAAGAGGGATATCAATTCCTATAAATTTTCATAATTGTCTTTTCCTCTTGTAGCCCTCACCAAGAGAAGCTTTTAGCCTTGTTTTTGGCAAACTTGCACACACGCACACACACATGTTTGTGAATCCCGAAAATCGAGGACTTCTCGTTGTTCTCCCATTGTTTGGACTTAGTTATTTTTTTAGCGACGTCCCCATTGGGTTTGTACACGAAAACGAAGCGAGGACGTTCTCGCTCTGTCAAACACCGGGATCCCTTTTGTTAAATTCCTCGGTTTCAACGGGTATAGACACGCTCACACACACAAGTGTGTAAACACCTGCAATCGAGGTCCCCCAATTGTCCCTCTTTTGTTTGCTAACCTTTTTGGCAACAGTTACATTGGTTCTGTACACAATCACCTAGACGGGGACTCCCTATTGTCCTCTTTTGTTATAGGTTCCCAGTTTGAATGTGTATAATTACCTACCCACCCACACAAACTCAAGAAAAACACCTGTTATAGTTTTGTTTTTAAGAAAATAAAAAGGGTACGGCTATTTCGAGATGACAAAAAAAAAATCTAGCTGAACCACAGAAGAGTTTCAAACCTTTATCCTCTGGCGCTAGTCAGTAAGAATGACATTCGATTAAAAAAAGAAAAACAAACTATTTAGGAATATGTTAAACGACGGTTATCAAATCGATCATGTTCCACATCAGAAGCTTTTCATTTCAGTCATCCTTGTTAAAAAAAGACTAACTACCTTGTAGGAACTGCAACAAATTGTAGCCTTTCCCCTGGAACTTCCGCTGAACGGATTTCAGACTCAGTCATATTACCGGGACTGTATTTTTGTTTTAAAGTAGCTTTTTCTTAACTCATGCAGAAATCCACCCAGAGATTTAAACTGGCTGTACAAAACAGGCCCAACAAAATTATTGCATCGTGGTTTGTTTAACTGCGTACTCCTCTTTTGACTGTTAACTAAAGACTGTGCAAGTCTTAGTATCGAAAACAAGAAAACAACTCGAACGAAGACTACATTTTTCTATGAAATCAAATGAAATCAAATATTTTTTTTAAACAAATTATATTTATACAAAATTCTTGAAAGGAAAAATACCCATACAATTTGTTATAACATACACTTTCAATTTTTATAAAATACAAATACTTTGTTAAAATTAACATTGAACCAAAAAAGAAAATAATAACTTTGGTCGAGGATGTTTTTTGTTTTTTTTAACACCCATTTGCCTATCACTTCCGAATTTGTACGACCATCAATTGTTCACAACAAGTAACTAGAAACGGAGGTAAATACTTATTCTCAGATTTTCTTTGTTGATCTATGAAATATATTTTAACATTTCATGGCTAAATTGTACTTTCCGAACAATATGAAATAATTTGTATAAAGCCTCAAACTACGTTAAACTAAAGTATTTGAAGAAACGGAATCACGCACACGTAAAACTCAATATGGTTGGGACCAACTTGGTCCCAGAAGTTCGAATACGCGCGAGACTTGCACAATCTATTATGTCTCTAACTTTTGTTACATACCTTGCACGCAATTATAGCGATAATTAAAAACTCATTTTCACCCACTGTGAAATTGGTTTGTTATAATAAAATTACCAGCTCTCCCGGGTAAAGATTACTTGCTAGAAATGCCCACTTCCTTGAGATAATTTGAAAATCACAAGGTGCCGTAGGAAGCCTGATAAAAATTAAGACATGGACTAGACTTGTAGAACGTCATTTTTGCAGGTGCAATAGTACTATGTTACATGAATCGGTCCATCAGTTAACTTTGAATGATGTCATTATTGCGAGAGTGTGGGGGTTTGCTAGGGGTAAAAGTTACGGGTAAAAGTTGGGGTCTCCGGAGAATCGAGATTGCCTCTCTTCATCATCGAGCAAGCTGGGCCCAATTTCATAAAGTTGCTTTAGCATAAAATATTGCTTAACAATTGTCTGCTTAGCAGAAGTGAGCAGGATACCAGTCATAAATGCTACATGAGCCATGGTCTTTTGACTGGTAACCTTATTCTGGTGAGCATATAATTGTCTTTTGCTTAGCTACTTTTTCTATGAACATTGGCACTGGATGAGTTACGATTCAATACTCAGGCCTGATGATTTTCCTGCATGACTACGAAAGCAGCGAATAATTTTATATTATTCATGTAGACCACGTGACCTGTGACATCACATGTTTACAAAAGAGTCACAGAGCATGTATTTCATGCAGGCACGATTTGTACACATCTCAATGGAAGAAAACATTGTTATTATTTCATGGAGATTGCACTGTTCGTCTGTGCATTGCAATACTAAATATTTATTTTGGTTGTATCAGAAAATGTAAGAATTTGGGATGTTTTTGCTCTCAAGTTTAAAAAAAAACCACCCGTGCGCAATTTCTTGCATTGTTGTCACATCGCATATTTTATTGGCGGGTTTTTGTTGCTGGTGATTGTGTCTTTGATGTGAATGTCAATGTGTCTTTGATGTGAATGTGTCTTTGATTTGCACCATACGTCCTCGGGGCAGGCAAGGAATTAACTTTTGCTGTAAATCAAGTTAACTCAATAACACCTCAGACACGAGGACACTGCCGAAGGGTGGTCGTATGTGAAAACATGTTTTGCAGAGATAGCTGTTGAGCTAAACTTTAAAACCACTTGTTGTATTAACGCGTGAATACTATGGTGATTTTGAAGGTAAATATTCTGTTTTCTCTGCTATTTTTTAACGTGATACTCTGTAGATATCCGACGCATGCCGGTCCAACCTCCAAAAGGAGCTTCGGGTGGACGAGTTCCACTAGAAAATGTAAGATTGATCATCGATGCCAAATCCCCTTAAACTTCAACAAGACATTTAAAGGGATTGTATACGTTTGGTAATCGGAACCCACTGTTTGTTTCAATCCTATATAGTTGTAGATATATATACCATAAAATTAACCTGTGAAAATTTCATTTCAAATGGAGGTAGCGTTTTTGAGATATTGCCGAAAATCTGGAGCGGTTATGTCCACGCAGGAAGAATAATCTGCAATTGGAATACACAATCTGAGAAACGCTACTGCAGTAACGCTTCTCAGATTCAAATTTTTGGGGATAGAGAGTGATATATTTTTCCATAACCGCAGTACTTCTTAGTGAAAAGTTTCTCAAAATGTATTATACTATCCAAAGCTGCTGTATACTTCTTACCAAGTAAGTTTTTATTTCCATCAATTTTCAGAGTCATTGACAAACGTATACAGACCCTTTTAAGTCCAAGTTTTAAAGAAATGTCAGGTTCATATCAAAGCACACAACTTTGCCTCAAGATACAAAAACAAGTTTCGTATACTACACAAACATGCATATCTGTTGAATGTTTTAGAATATTACTTGCTTTGACAAGTGAGGGCGCTCATTTGTACTTGCCGCAATAAAAACAAATTTGTACACAGTTCCTGACAAAGCATAATGTGTTGTTGTTGTTGTTTTCTTTTAAACTTCACCGGATGGATGAAATTTACAATAACTGGTTGTATAATGTGTGTTTATTGAACACTATAGAGGGTAGGAATCATCATTTACTCTAAAAGAAAACAACAGGGGAAAAAAAAACACCGCAACAAACTGCAAAAAACAAACAACAACAATGTAATACTTCCCATCTGACAAAGAACACCTATAGGTTTTGAGTCTTGTTGTCTCTAAAAAGAAAGGTGAACTTTGAAAGTACTGGTTTTATTAATTTTGTTCATTTTATTTTGTTTAAGGTTTAATTTACATAATAGACCTTTCCCGTGAAATATGTAAATTGCACATCGCGCGTGCGCACTAATAACACTACGGGTCGGTAAAATTAGGGAACATCGCACCTTTTTGTATGGGGGCTGATGGTGGCGTGACGCATACGCGTTTGTGCATTTGCCTTGGGCACAACTCTATGGCGTTTGCCAACCAATAGTGTCTGCACGCATGCGTGAATGTAATTAGCATAATTTCATGTGAAGGGCTGATTGGTAACAATCGAGAAAATAAAGTGACTATTTTCAATCAAATTCTTACTTCTTCTTTAATTACATTTTTTGTATAGGCTATACTTTATAAACTAACCTAACAAATATTTCCGTCTGAAATCCTGATCACTTTGAGAACATGTCCCTGATTATTAAGAGTAAACGTATCTGGACGCGCAAAAACTTCCTGACGAAATACAAAATATTAGCCTTTCGGAAAGACGTTTGTCGCGGTCGAAATGTCAAGCCATTAACAAATACTTGCATCATAGAAACCGTCACTCGATGTTTCACTTGAAAAAACGTGACGACCAAACGTCAGGGATGAGATGAATGTAAACAATTCCTGAAAAGTGGCATGAGGGCCCAGGGTTCCCGCTTATTCTAGATCCTGGGCCTCCCAGATGTAACAATTCATCGGGTGGTTTACAGACTCTGTGCATCACCAGAAATACAAAACTACAGGTTTGGACACAATGTGGACTATTTCCTTTCTCCCTTTGGTGACTGCTTGAAAGGCCCCTACTTCTTTCAAGAACAATTTTCTACGAGATTTTAAGAAAATCACACACATTAACGTGGTCACACAGAAATTGTTTTTCTGTTTTCAACATGGATGTTGTACACGTTCAGAAAATGTGCTTAATGTTTCGATTTTGCACATGATGAAGTATTCGAAAATCGGGTGTCGTGGAGACATGGCACTGTGTTGTTTTTTTATTTTTTATTATTAAACAAAGTTAACGTCTTATTAACTCCATCAGTTTCTTTGGATTAATGCTGTAAGTCTAATGAGTTCTGAAACAAATTGATGAAGTCCGATTTCAAATTTTCTATTTTTGTACACAGCCAATCCGAACAGGCCGCCACCCTAGCAACGATGACTTCATGCAACGGCAAGCAGCTGTCCAAAAACAACGCCAGCACCAACTACAAGCTGGTTGCAAAAGGGTTGCGGACGTCAACCAACCCATCCGTAGGATGGTTCTCAGCCATTTCATAGTCGACGACAAATATCGTCTGGTATACTGCCACGTCCCGAAGGTGGCCAGCACGAATTGGATCCGGGTCTTCCTGGCTCTGAAGGGCATCCTGAACGACACGTCCGACGGCAACCAGACCTTCATACAGCGAGGTGCGATGAACCAACTGCGACGTCTGCACACCTATGACGGCCGAGACACGCAATACATCCTTGCCAATTACACCAAGTTTCTGTTCGCGAGAAACCCGTTCTCCAGACTACTTTCAGCTTTTAAAAATAAACTTGACGCCAAGCCTCAAAATGACAGTCGAGTCCCATGGCAAGCGTGGATTCGCTACGTGAGGGAGTACATCAACAAATCAGCGGCTGGGGACGACGGCCAAGAGGAAACCTTTAACATCTCCTTCTCGGATTTTGTGAAATTTGTTGGGGATCCAAAGACGAAATCCTCAAACAAACACTGGAATCCAATTATGCAAAGGTGCTTTCCATGTCGCATCAACTACACGTTCATAGGGAAAATTGAGTCACTGCAATCCGATGTCGACTACTTGTTCAAACTTGCCAAAATACACAAACTTGTGAACTTTCCAAGTAACAAGGGAAGCAGCCCGACGAACAGCACCGAAGAAATGGCACTTTACTATGAAAATATACCAAAAAGAGACATAGACAATATATACCGTAGATTTAAAAGAGATTTTAATTTGTTTGGGTACGATAATTTCCGGTAGCTATAACTCAAGAAGACAATAGTAGTGGACGTCACCGCCATAATTTTATACCTTGTCCACATGACGTACTTTGAGTAGGGCGCCCTCAGGGCTAGAAGTTAAAAGAAGGTTGCTCTTTAGATGAAACTTAACCTTTGACCCCTTTTAATTCAACTTTACAAGCAAACTCTCTTCTGTTTCACAAGTATCGGTGAAACTCAAGCAAGGTTTTAATGGAGAAGGCGCTGGGGATTTTTTTTTTAAATAGCACTTAGTGACAACAAAATAATTAATAAAAATACACGTTCCTTTTGTTGTGCAAAAATAAAAATAAATGAAAACTGTTTTACAGATTTTTCTTTTTTTGGGCTCCACCCATTGTTCGTATTTCTTAATGATTACTCTGTGAGTTACTCAAACAAATATCCCTACAACCTTACAGGGGGGGACGACATCAAGTCTGTCGAAATTGACTGTGGAACAAACCAGACCAGACAAATCACAGCATCCAGTCTTTCGAGTCTAGAGTTAATATTTAGTACCTCAAAGTCGAGCCAGTTTATGGACAAGACATGAGTGTAGTGTGATGATGCTAATGACACGTCACTCGTCGCTTTGTATAGTGAGCAAGGCATGGTGCAATCATTAACCATCATTCGCTCAGCCCAACCGGTTTCATCCAATACCGCTGGGACGGGCTGACGAGCTTGTACACAATCTTGTTCGCGATGTATAGTCATGCGTGATGGGAACGATTGTACTGCCGTCCAGGTGGCGAGATTTTTTTCCTACGAACTTGTTGTCCCCCCCATGGGGCGAACTGTGTACAAACTTCTTTGATAGCACCCTCTTTTGAATCATCCTCCTCCAGCCCATGCTAATTTCCCGTATGGGGACAAAAAGTTAGTAGGAATTCAAACAATATCTCGAGTCCCGGTGCAATATGCGCACAATCAACATGTACACACACGGTGTGATAAAGCATGGAGGCGGGCCATTGATAATGTTATCCAAACTAAGAAGAATGTTGCGATCGAGCCCTATTTTGTAGTACAATGTAAAGATTGACAATAATTTTGCAATGGATTTACACAATTAGAGCTACATTATTATTGATAGTAGAACCTTTCGTAAAAACAGGAAGAGGTGACCGGGGGGTTAATAGGTCAGGGGGAATGGTCCAATGCGCATGTGCATACGTCAGCGCCTCATCAGCGCCTCATGGATAAGGCGCTGGGACCGAGCGAATAAATCGTGACTTTCTTTCTATGTTTTGGGTTTTCTTTTTAACTGAAGGATGTTTGTTAAAATTTAACAATTTACCGGGGGGACACGGAAAAAGAAAAGGCGCCATCAACGTTGATACTCGTCTCATTCATGAGCATGCCATACGTGCATGCAGTCGAATCTCTATTCATGCAGTCAGGTCGCAACAATAAAGCGCTCTGATTGGTACAAGGCTTCATACCAGGAACCGCAGCCTGTGTGTGTTACCCTGACTGCTCGGTATACCATACCAACACACACAAACTCCGGACGCCGACTGGTCCACACATGAAACCGTTAACGGAAGTTACTATTTAATTCGAACGTTACATTTTGAAAATCATAAAAATCGATTGGGTAGAATGGGTGAATTTTTTTTTAAAACTTCACAATGTTAGAAAACTATATATTTAAACAAGAACTTGAAAAATCTCAGAGTTAGAATGGTCAAATTTTTCGCTTCTGTCGCGTTTTGTGACACTGTTTTAGGGGTGTCTAAATTTCCGTTCAGAGCAATATTATACATTGATTAACGGTATGGTGCTGTTGCCTGGCCATGCGCCTGATGTTGGAGGGACGAATGCATTTTCAAAATAGTCTTGTCTAAATATTTGTCAAATATTTGCATTTTATTCCACTCCAAAAACCTGACAAACAAACTATACACATATAATTGGTAAAATACTGCCGTACCCTTATCTTATTTAATCCATTTGTGTTATTGTAAAATTTAAGCACCCCGAATTTTTTAACGGTACGTTCACACAGCGTCGGGGAAAGAATTGCGCAATATCGTGTCCGCCCCCCACCCCCGCCATATTTACCACCCCCGGTGGATGTGCAACTTGTTTCTATGGGGTGCTTTCCATGTATGTAAGCAGACATGCCTTGTTTAACGATGTGAGACACCCAGCCTCGCTACCATGGGCAGCGCGCCGTATCGATACCTCACGTCACTGATGAGCGAGCAGCGCGTAATGGGAAAAAATATTGCACGGCGAGATCGATCACCCTGAAAACGAGGTCGCCTACAAACCCTACAGACATGGGTGTGGTCACTTACTACAGCATGCACAAGTTTAACAACCTATAGGAAAGTATAGTTCCTTTACGCAGGTGACTGTTTAGTTCAAATTCAATTTAATGAAAGCTCAACAACAAAAGAGTCATATTTGTTTAATATTCATATTAAAACATTATAGTCGAACGGGCAAGGTTGTGTTAATAAGTGTTATTTGCAGCAATGTTCTTTTTAAAGGCATCGTACACGTTTGGTAATTGGAGCCTATTGTTTGTTTCAATCCTATATAGTTGTAGATATATACCATAAAACTAACCTGTGAAAATTTCATTTCAAAAGGTGGTAGCGTTTTTGAGTTATTGCCGAAAATTTGGAGCGGTTATGTCCATGCAGGAAGAATAATCTGCATTGGAATACACACTCTGAGAAGCGTTACCGTAACGCTTCTCAATATTCAAAATATTTTGGGGATAAAAAGTGATATATTTTTCCATAACCGAAGTCCTTCGAAGTAAAAAGTCTCTCAAAATGCATTATACTATACAAAGCTGCTGTACTTCTTACCAAGTAAGTTTTTATTGCCTTAAATTTTCAGAGTCATAACCAAACGCGTACGATGCCTGTAAGTGTTGTTTGAAATATATATATATATATATATATATTCAAATGGCTGCACTTTGATGACAATAAACAAGGAAACAAAAGGTTTGTTTAAAATAAAATCTTGCTGTGGAACTCATTTGGCATGTTTGGTTTCATTTTCAGGAAACAGCCATCCCCTTTACGTTTGAATTAATATAAGTTTTCCCGGCCAATTGTAAACAAAAACTCATTCAATTTACCGTCCGGCTAAACTCAATTTCGTTTGAAACTGAACTTCCGTCGCATCCCTCCATCCTACAATCTAGACTGTTTCAAGAGAAATATCAATTTCTACCTTCAGCTCCCCTGAGTTATTTTCATCTTAAATGTTTTCTTCTTGTAAGCCCCTTACCAAGAGTGGTTTGTAGCCTTGTTCGGGGGGGGGGGGTTAGACGGTCTTGCAAAACAAATCAGAATTCAACGCAACAGACACAAGGGGTAATTCAATTTCAACACTACAGTTTAGCATTCACTGGTCAAATAAGACCATTCCAATTCATTAGGTTGTAGAGATTCAGTTTCGTAAAAACCAACAGCAAGAGGCTGGTCAACCATTCAATTTCATCAATTGTAAATAGGTAGTAGAAGTTCAACTGAAGAATGGTGAAACTGTAGTCTCGAATGTCTATAATAGAAATAGATTGACTGAAACGAAACTATGAGTGCAAGAAAACGAAGTGTGAATGCAATAGAAGCTAAAGAGAAAAAGTGAAACTTCTAAGTTGGATCGGATTTGGGGGGATCTTGAATTTGAATGCGCTCTAATGAAACTGAATTAATTTTTGCTAAATTTGACCGGGAAAACCTATGTCATCAAAAGATTAATAATTAATTTTATAATTTCATTGATTACACATAAATCATACAACAAAAGACAACACAATGAGTTGGCATTATACATAAAAAATGAAACTAATGAAAGTTCTACTGAGATGGGCCAAATTTCATGGCTCTGCCACGCTTAGGGTCGCCATTCTCAGCTTACACGGTAAGCGCCAAATGCCGGCGCTTACTGTGTAGAAGGAGAGTACTTAAAAGTAAGCCTGCACAATCAATGGTAACCAAACTTGCTAACCTGTGAAATACATTAACTGTAAGCTATCTGCTACCGTAAGCAGCAATTTCTTGCTTAGCGCTTATAGTAAGCAAAGCCATCAACATTAAGTACCAGCTTTCTCCTGAAGACTGTCAGAGCATACTGATCGAAACGTCTTTTCAGAAACACAACTCATAAAGAGATTGTATTCACGTACGTACGTGGTATTACCTCCAAACCTAGAATTAAATCCTACCTAATCCATTCCAGAAAAAAGGGTTTTATTTTTTCATAAAATGTGATATTAGCATTTCTATTTCTAAATTCCTGAAATAAATCAGTACTAAATACAAAAGATTAATTGACCAAAAAAACCCTTCTAGGAATCAAACAATCAAATTAGTTATTATGGCAATCAATGCAAACATGTCAATCTCATGAACAATTTCAATAGGTGTCAATGATGATATTTCGTAGAATACAATAAAAAGTTGTCAAGTATTAGTGTCAAGACAGAATTTCAGACAGAATAAAATTTGTTAAACCACCTCCACAAAATAAAAAAACCTAAACAAATGTTGTAGTTTCTACACAGGTATCTTCAGGCCTATGGGTCAAAGTACTATAGTCCATTTTGAGGCTCCCTTGGTTTGATTACCTACACAGGTATCTTCAGGCCTATGGGTCACAGTGCTAGTCCCTTTTGAGGCTCCCTTGGTTTGATTACCTACACAGGTATCTTCAGGCCTATGGGTCACAGTGCTAGTCCCTTTTGAGGCTCCCTTGGTTTGATTACCTACACAGGTATCTTCAGGCCTATGGGTCACAGTGCTAGTCCCTTTTGAGGCTCCCTTGGTTTGATTACCTACACAGGTATCTTCAGGCCTATGGGTCACAGTGCTAGTCCCTTTTGAGGCTCCCTTGGTTTGATTACCTACACAGGTATCTTCAGGCCTACGGGTCACAGTGCTAGTCCCTTTTGAGGCTCCCTTGGTTTGATTACCTACACAGGTATCTTCAGGCCTACGGGTCACAGTGCTAGTCCCTTTTGAGGCTCCCTTAGTTTGATTACCTACACAGGTATCTTCAGGCCTACGGGTCACAGTGCTAGTCCCTTTTGAGGCTCCCTTGGTTTGATTACCTACACAGGTATCTTCAGGCCTACGGGTCACAGTGCTAGTCCCTTTTGAGGCTCCCTTGGTTTGATTACCTACACAGGTATCTTCAGGCCTATGGGTCACAGTGCTAGTCCCTTTTGAGGCTCCCTTGGTTTGATTACCTACACAGGTATCTTCAGGCCTATGGGTCACAGTGCTAGTCCCTTTTGAGGCTCCCTTGGTTTGATTACCTACACAGGTATCTTCAGGCCTACGGGTCACAGTGCTAGTCCCTTTTGAGGCTCCCTTGGTTTGATTACCTACACAGGTATCTTCAGGCCTACGGGTCACAGTGCTAGTCCCTTTTGAGGCTCCCTTAGTTTGATTACCTACACAGGTATCTTCAGGCCTACGGGTCACAGTGCTAGTCCCTTTTGAGGCTCCCTTGGTTTGATTACCTACACAGGTATTTTCAAGCCTATGGGATCAGTAATAGTCACTTTAGAGACTTACTTGGTTTTTATAAACAGAAAGTTTTAAAAATAAAATTTAAATAAATATTTTTGCAGTAATTTGTGTTCAGGCAAAATAATATGCATGGAATAATATGAGGTACAAAAGAATATACTGTTGAAATTGCAAACAATTGTGGAATATTGTGATCATCATTTCGAATGCAATAATATAAGATTACCACAAAGAACACATAAATACATGTCCATATGCCATGCTCTTTCCTGTAACAAAAGCAAACAAACTTTTAGAGCAAGTTGAAGCATCGATTCAAAAGTTTATCCGAGGTAAATATCTGTGGCAATCGTCTCCAATGAAGTTCAGTGCCGCTGTGACAAATACATTAGGTTTTAACCCTCCTACTGTTTGACCATTCAATATCATCCACTTTGGTTTTGAATGATAGATCAACTATGCCAGCCTGTATTATGATATCATGTGGTAAATGCATCTACACAGTACACAGTCAACCCTCCAACTGTCTGACCATTCAATATCATCAATTGTTGTTTTGAATGATTGATAAACTATGCCAGCCTGCAAAAACACCATGTGACGAACGCATGTGCACCTTCAATTCAATACACTTTATTTCCAGTCCACACGAAAGAAGACGATTAGAATAAAAAATGTGATTACAGAATGAATATGCAAATATGCAAATATGCAAATATGCAAATATGCAAATATGCAAATATGCAAATATGCAAATGTCAAAGATAGAAGGACGGGCAAGGATTGCAGTTTCAAGTGTGACCTGTACATGAAAACTAAGGCAGAGTTGGTCTGACTCACTTGATAGCCTTGGACGGTCTGCTCTTCCCGAAGATGCTGTCGAGTCCGAGCCCGGCGAATACGAGTAACACCCCGCCCCACTGCCTGGGGAGCAGTGGATTGGAAAACAGGATGACCGAGCCCAGGATGGTGAAGAACTTCCGCGTGGTGGTCATGATGGAACAGGTTAGGGGGCCGAAGGTTGTGACCGTGACGAAGATAAAATGCTGCAGGAAGGAAGCCAGGGGAATCAAGTTAAAGGGAAGAGACGTCCCTGTGGGAAGGAGGCTGGAGTATTACTAGGTTAAAGGTAATATACAGGATTGGTATGGAACAATATTTCTTTAATTTTAGTCTGAAAGCTTACTGTTTATGAAGTTCATACAAGAACCATTTGTTTTCCTCTGAAATGAAGTCATATTCGAGAAAACTGTATCTGAAAACCTTTATAAAAAAATGCAACAGCTGATTTCGGTTGTTACAATCAAAATTATGGACAATGTGTTTACATGCTGAAAATTGTGTATGGTTTTCACTATTTTCTCCCGAGTGACTCACAACGGATTTAGCCAAAATTTTCACAGGTTTGTTATTTCATGTACATGGTTAATCACACAATACATTGAACACTGTATATTAGTGTATGTGACTTATTTTGTCAGCTCTACCAATCCTGTATAATACCTTTAATCTACACTTTAAAGTTGTATCCAAATAATAAACAGAAAATGTGACTGTTTCGGTTCCTTTTTAATATTAGCATTTATCAATATATGTGTAATGTTCGGCCAACTGAATGTGTCGACACAATACATGCTTTGTATCTTTGTCACATTTATGTAACAACAGTGTAAATTTCAGCATTAAAGGCACTGGACACGTGTGGTAATTGTCAAAGACCAGTGCTCTCACTTGGTGTATCCCAACATATGCATAAAATAACAAGCCTGTGAAAATTTGGGCTCAATTGGTAATCGAAGTTGCAAGAAAATGATGAAAGAAAAAACACCATTGTACGAATTTGTGTGCTTTCAGATAGGAATAAAAACTTCTTGCAAGAAGTTTTTATTATGTTAGTGAGAAATTACCTCTTTCTCAAAAACTATGTTACTTCAGAGGGAGTCGTTTCTCACAATCAACAGCTTTATACTATCAACAGCTCTCCGTTGCTCGTTACCAAGTCAGTTTTTATGCTAATAGATATTTTGAGTAATTACCAAACGTATACAGTGCCTTTAAAGACCTACTTGAACGAAAACGGCAACCAGTGATCTTTGCTAAAAATCGTTTAAAATGTTTTGAATCAATAAGAAAATTGAGTTCATATGAGAGTAAGCAGATTTTAATCGTGTAAAAAACAATTATTTTTACTACCCTTCAAAATTACATTTAAATGATAAACAAACACATTATAAACAAGTTTAAATAGCATTCCCGTTAAAACATTTTCGCTCAAGTAGCTGTATAATGTCTTCTGGAGACACAAAAATGTATTCGCTGTACCATCTTTTGAAGTTCCCCCCAAAAGAACTAGCAAAAACAATGACAATCCTTCTTATATTACTTGAATTTAGAAGATTGGTATGCACAAATTAACTAATCCAACATTCTAATGATGCTATAATTAGTTTTCTAATTTAGAAGAGAATAATAAATTAGGTTAAAATTTAATTTAGAATGGATGCACTCTTCCAAAAAACATTGATCTACCTTCAATTTGTGACTGTTTCTTGAGAACTAGAAGTTTAGAATAAATGGACTCTTCGGGGAAAAAAAATCAATAAATAAAAACAAATCAAGTACGGCCTACTGTCTCTCTATGATTTTCCCACCCCAAGTTCTTTTAAAACATAGAAGATTCGAATCGAGTAATTATCTTGAATCCAATGGAGTACTGTCCCTTTGTGGTCTGTTTCTTCTTTTCTAGAGAACTAGAGGTTTAGAATAAATGCACTCTTCAGAAAAACAACCAATCAAGTATGGCCTACTGTCCCACTATGATGTTTCCACCCCCAAGTTCTTTGAGAATATAGAAGATTTGAATCAAGGTTTTTATTCCAGAATCCAATGGTTTAGTTTTAGTTTTATTAGACTTTACACTGGCATAAAAATATAAATATACAAGTCGATACAAAAAGAAACAATGAATCAAAATAGCTTAAAAATACCAAGCCAGTGAGTGGCAAGGAGGAACAGGTGACCAGCACCTCTACAAAGCCGTCCTGCCACAAAGAATGTCCCCTGAAACCCACCCCCCAGTTAAAAACCACCCATCCCACTGAAGAACAAAAAAAAAAAAAAAAAAAAAAATCTTGCACTCTTAAAGGCCCTATACACTATTGGTAAGATCGAAAAACACAAATGTTCACAGATTCACACACAACTTACATGATTTAAAGTAAGTAATGGTAGAAAGGGTTCCTTAAAATATTTCTGCCTAAAATGCTATCGTTTCTGAGAAATGAGTAAAACAATAGTTTTTATCACGCGCGATATTTTGAAAAAACAGAAAACACATCAGGTCTCTTTTCACTATTTTCCCGTGATCTCGATGACCAATTCAGCTCAAACTTTCACAGGTCTGTTTGTTCATGCATATGTTGAATCACACAAAATGTGGACACTGATTTTGAGCTTTTACCAAAAGTGTACAATACCTTTAAAACAAAAAATACAAAAAATAAAAACAAAAATCAAGTAGGGCCGACTGTCCCTTTGTATGCTGTTCCTATCCCCAACTTCTTTAAAAACATAGAAGATTTGAATCAAGGTTTTATTCCAGAAACCAATGGTGTACCGTCCCTTTATGGTCTGTTTCTTGATAACTATGGAAACAGAACCAGTTAACTCATCAACCAGTTAACTCATCAACCCATTGTGGTACATTTCCTAACATGATCCATCTCCTTCAACTCATCCATGCCATGATTTCACCAAAGATAGTTATCAGTCTAAGATCTGTCAACACTTTGTGCCAATCTCAGTTTATAACATCTGGCTTTTATTTGGGAATACTTCCTATACAGAACCCCAGACAAGAATCTAAGTTGACTTTTTGCTCCAGAATAGAATTGGCTGTAGTTTTTTCGAGATCGTCTCTTCATGATGGACAAGTTTCCTTCACTAAGGCTGGTCCGAATTGGTGGCTCTGGCTACGGCTGGATTGCTAAGGTCGTCATGCATTGTAATATAGGACGTCCTTAGCAACACCCTTAGCAACAGTCGTAGCCATAGCTAGCCATAGTTGGCAATTTGAACATGGCCTTAATGTCATTTTCATCACTTTTAAACACTCCCACCATAAAATCCAAGTTGGCTTTTGCAAATAAAAAAACCTGTTAAGCACTTGAAGTCCATCGCTTCATGGGTTACCCACCTATGTTCTGACACCCCAATGTTCCGACACCCCCGGTGTATTTTCCTATTCCTAACCCTAACCCTTACCATGCTAACCCTAACCCTACCTAAATCACAAGGGGGTTGTCGGAACATAGGGGTCTCGGATTATAGGGGTGTCGGAATATAGAGCAGTAGCCGCTTCATGAGGTGGTATTGTTCAAGGCCGTGTGGCAGGAGATTTACCCCCTCTCCCCTGGAGATTCTGTGATTTCATTTGACATACACAGACTAAAAATTATACACACCTGTCAGCCTATTGAATGTTCAAGGTGAGGGTGGGGGGTTGGGGGCGGAAGGGGAACTATCAATGAAAAGTGCATGAGTCACTTTCAAAAAAAAAAAATGCCAGCGACAGTCATAGGAAATCAGGATTCAATATTCACACAGGTGTTCATCTGAGACTAATGCTTGCTGCATTATTCCCTTAGCTCATGTGTGGGGGCCAGTCATGAGCGAAACGTATCACATGTCTTTCTGGCTGGTAACCCGTTTTCGCTAAGCAATTTTCTCAGCATGGTAAAACAAAAAAACGCTGTTTGACATTCGGCCGGGTATTGTTCTTACCTGACCGAGAGCGCTGGCAGCTCCAAATGTGAGGATGTTCCAAATGACGTACGGATAACGAGAGACAAACTCGATGAACTGTACACCTTCCCCTGATACTATGACAGCTGTGGAAAGAAAAACACCAACAAAATGGATGAAAGAAATGCTGAACTGATCATTTAGAGTTACTTATCCAAGTGTGCTGCATTACTCCTAAGGAGTTGAGATGGTTTCAGGAATGCTTAAGGCCAGATGAGCTGGGGTAGCAATAATGTCCAAAGTTTGGTTCAAAAACTTCTCATAAGTGATTATTTATATTGTTAATTAATTGTATTACTAATAATTATTAGGCCTATAAATGCATTTAATTGTTATAAATACAATAATAATTATTATTTAAAGAAAAATTGACCAGAGGTAGATTCGAACCTGCGACCTCCGGATTAACATACCGGCACTCTACAAACTGAGCTATCTAGCCCTAATAATGGTGGTCTCCCTTCGTTATCAACATATTTGGATGAGGGGGGGGGGGCAGTCAGAAGCCATGCAACCTCTTGTGGTTTATTACTCTATATTATATTTATTATTACAACATTTTGAGGATTAACTGCCCTCTATCTTTGTTTTTTTCTATTTTTATTTTTTTGATAAGTGAAAAGAGGCCAGTTGCAACCCTGCATTTACTGCAAACATCTTAACTAATGTATTAATTGCATCGGTGATAGAGTTGAGGTCCAGTATAAAATTTGAGCCTTGTACGAAGGAGAAGGATGCCAGCGAGACACTTACTTATCGTCAAGTACAGGACGGACCATAGGTTAACATTTGCCATCATGTGATGGGGGGAAGTATGGTGCTCTGCTCTCATCTTCTCTTGAGCGACTCCCGTCAGACCGTCGAGAGTTAATGACAAAACCTGGTAAGTGAGACAGAAAATTATAACTTGATTCTTAAACTGGATTAGACCCTTACTATTCAGTAAAAACTTTATTACACTTCAGGTGAAACTCCCCCCCCCCACCAACACACCCACATTTGTTGACTCAATAAATCATGGATTTTTCCTTGTTCTCCCATTGTTCAAACTTTTTTTTTGCGATGCCCCCCATTGGTTTTGTACAGGAATGCAAGGGAAGGGTGAGAATGCCCTCGCTCTGTCAAAAACTAACTAGGTCCCCTTGTTAAAGTCCTCGGTTTCAATGGGTAGACACCCCCATACATCGCAGCTCTATGTTGCAGTCACTCGACTTCACCCTGCAATGCCCCACCCCTGTCAGATTTACACAAGGTACTGCAGCCAGTAGACTGTCAGGAAATGTGTATAAATTCTTTGTAATGTTGATTTCATACTGTTTTCAAAGTTAATAACCTTTCCAGATGTTGTAGAGACAGTTTGAAGAAAAAAAATTAACAAATGTTAATTTTTAATTTTGTTGTGTTAATTAGTATGTGTTTTCACTGTAAAACTGCAAAAAAATTGTGCACAAGTCTATGTAGAAAGTGTTTTCTAACTGGAGATTCCAAGCCCATGAGTCACACTGCCTATAGGGTCATAGACTATGTCAATCGGGCCTGTCTGAGGATAGAACTTAAAGGGTTTCAACTATTTTTGCTAAAAACTTAATGAGTAATTAACTAAAATGTGTTTTCGGTCTACTGGCTGCAGACTGGTAGGCCATCGGAAACAATCCAATTCTTCAACACTGTAAACAATACTGTGTGGACGTGTGAAAGTCTCTCATCAGAAGTAGAGAATTAAAAGTGCAAAGGAATAGGATCCTTCTAAATCCTCCTGGCTTTGCTTATTATTGATAATGGCCTAAATTCTTCTAGATGCTTTTATGACAGGGACCCTATCAACACTGACCTTCCAGAAAACCCAGATCCTTCCGAATCCCATTTTGGCCAAGCTGCATAAGACCTTAATAATTTGCTTTTGATGAACAAGAATAAATCAACAAATCGTTTTTTGGTTGCCGAAAACTTAGTTTACACTCCCGTGAAAAGTTCTACCAGCAACTGCCCCCGCTCCCGCCCCCAGTCCACCCAGGAAAAAAAGAAATGTCAAGCAATTTTACTAAATAATAAGTCATTATTAATAGCCTTACCAGGAGAAATTCACCAAATCCAAAGGCACTTTCTGCAGTCGATGAAGCTTTTCCGTCTTTATATACAAAGGTCGCCACTCCGATAACAATTAAAAGCACACAGAAATACTTGAGAAGTGGATAACGTTTTCTGGCTAACAGGACTCCCAGTATCATGACTGCATTGAAATAAAATAAAATAAACATAGAGTCAGTAATGATCAAAAAAGAGCATTTGATATTTTAAAAACGTACTTGAAATAAATCAAATAATTTGAATATGAATCACCATTCACCATCATCAAGAAAATTCTGGTATCATCAAGAAAATTCTGTTTGAATACTACAAATACAGAGCTGCCAAAATTTGTGTTTTGCAATCAGGGAGATTTCGTACAACAATCAGGGAGATATTTAGAATCACATTCAACATAATAGGGAAAAAGTTTCCATATTCGGGGAGATTTTCAAATTTGTTCATCAGAACATGGAAAAATTTGTAATTTTTTAATGGAACTTTCTGCAGAATCACTCAGGAAGAGTTGGCAGCTCTGTCAATATTATTATTGTAATTGGATGAATGTGAGTGCACTGTCAAAGAAACTAATCACGAGGTAAAATCTGAACTATTCCATTTCACTATTCCATTCCAGGCAACAAGAAAAAAATATTTAGGAAGAAAATAACTCAGGGGAGCTGAAGGTAGGAATTGAAATTCCTCTTAAAACAGTCTAGATTGTAGGATGGATGGAAGCATGCACCAGGCAAGGAGTTCCAAAGAGATGCAGTACGTTGAATAAAGCTGTTGGAATGGCTCTTTGTTCTACAACTCAGCAAAGCAAGAGTGGTGAGAAGAAGCAAAAAGCCTGGTTTCATGCTCAAACATCCTGACAGGAGCAACCAGATTTCAGAAAGAGCTAAGATTGATCTTAACTATGAATCACTCTTAATTGCTAAGCAAAGTGTGATGTCACAATACAAATCACTAAGGTGGTACTGACAACTAGTCTTAGGATGAATCTTAGTGCTTTGTGAAATCAGCCCCAGATTGGACACACTGGTGGCACATTTACCATGAAAATATCTGTAGAAAAGACAGAGGCTGGCTACAGACCTACAGTGGAAAATAGGTTGTAACTTTGATCCCAACCCTTTATCAACAAGATTAACTCAATCTAATAATGATAAATGACAGGCAGAAGCTCCGGCCCAAATGTGACAACAGTACTCCATTAGGGGACGTATAGTTGTCTTATACAGGTAGAGAGTAGCATTGGAACATAGGATTCTGACTTCCAATCCAGAAATACTTAAGAGTAAAAGACAACAAACCTACCTGGTATGGGTTTACATGACTTTCCCAAGACCTGGAAAGGATAGCTGACATATTTCAAAGCTGAGTTACTGGCGACCATAGCGCCGAGGTAGCTGAGTGAGCAGAGGACATAGAGTTTCCTATTGGTTGTGTCCTGCCCTTGCTTGTGAAATAATAATACTGTGGGGGGAAGGGGGAACACAAAAAGGTCAATAAAAGAACAAGGTTAAGTGTTTGAAGATGTGTACAAGTTTGGTACGACTCGTTGTTGCTACATGGATATTGCGACCAGGGCCATAGCATCAGCCAGAGGGGTGTCTGGGTGTCTTTTGGACACCCTGTTTGAAATTTGTTGACACCCTGTTTTATCTGTCATTTACATGTAAATATATGGTAAGCGAACTGGACACCCAGTTTTTAAATTTCCAGCAAATTTTGACACCCTCTACCAAAATCCTGGCAAAAACCTTGACCAGGGCTTTGTAGGAGCTTGCACTTGCAGATGGAGGATACAAATTCCTGGGTTCGAATCCAAACTGAGCAGCCTGTGGTGTGTGGGTTTTTTTTTTGCAGGACTCGAAAAAGCATCAAGTATACAGTGCTTATCTTTCTCTCTCCCTCTTTCATTTATATTTTATATTTTCTTCAAATTTTACTAAGGGGCATGTGCCTCCATGCCCCCCACCCCCTGGATCCACACATGCTTACAACACATCCATTTAAGAGTACAACCAAAATAACATTCTTAATCCCCAATGTAACTATTCCGTCAATTACTACACTATAACAGGTAGACAGGGCTCGAATTTGGAATGGAAACCCACACGACCGCGGGGCTTGTCACTCAAAATATTTACTGGACCAGAATTGTGTACAAAAGACCAGAATTGAAATGAGAAGAAAAAAATGCCTACACAGTTTAACAATTGAACTGTTTGAATTGGGAAAAAAGCACTGAGAGAAGATTTATCTCATTTGTCTTATTATGGGTTTAAATATTCTTCAACAATCAACAGAATTATATTTATCAGATTGAAAAATCAATATTTCAACACAAGACAGGCGGACTTGTACCGTCATGAGTTTACTGGCCCGATGCTAAAATCATTGGCCTCTGGTTTGCTTTCCAGAGTAAAATTCGAGCCCTGGTTACCGTAGATCTCTTGTAATAAATTTCATTTCATTTCATTTAATTTATTCTGGTTGTGAAGCCAAGGACTCTCAGGAAAGCGAACTTAATCACTGTAGTAGCCAAGAACCCAATGGAGAGAAGGTAGAAGGAAATTTCAGTTTTAGATGTGGGAGGAAAACCCCAGAGAAATACTCCAGGGAGAACCCACGCAGTCGGGTAGGGACTGAAAACCCAATCCACAAAGTGCCCCCAGTGGGATTCGAACCGGGGTCCTAGAGGTGGAAGGCGAGGAAAGATACCACTACACCAACCCAACCGCCCCAATGACGAGTCCTGCCTTGAGATAAGCTGTAAGCTGGGGTTTGTACCTGATTTAGCAAATGCAGCATTGATGATGCATTGTACGAGGACGAGACAAAAGAAGTAGGTGAACCTCTCTTTGGTTTCTCCGAATCCATAATCACTTCTGGTTCTATACACAAAGAGAAGAAAACAAGGATTTAAGTTAGCTTCAAGATGCAAATATTGTCATTTTGTTTATAAACAAAGTTAGCTTCAAGATGCAATTATTGTCATTTTGTTTATAAACAAAGTCACAAGAGGGGTGTGTCGACAATGGGCAGAAAAAATTGTATACATTTTTTCCAGGGTCAGTGTGACAAAATCTTGAAGAATATTGGGGGGGGGTCTACACAAGCTTATCCATGCTTCCTGCCCCAGTAAGCGGGACCAGGGGTCGATTCCACAAAACTCTTCCTAACTTAGGACTAGTCCTAGGCAATGCTAAGAGATAGGACTAGTCTTATGTTAAGACCAGTTACTGGTCCTAACTTCAGATAAGACTAGTCTTATCTCTTTGTGAAATCGGCCCCTGTCTCATTTTAATGGCGTCAGTGGAGTCGAGTCGAGTAAGTTCAAATGTACTCCTACCTAGAACTACCATAGAGCAAGAGATGTAATAATGACATGTATGCAAAAGCCACATACTAGTCTGCATGGTGGGACACTTCCTTATAAACACCGTTAGTCTTGGCACTGTACACGTTTGGTAATTACTCAAAATATATACTAGCATAAAAACTGACTTGGTATTCAAGCAATGGAGAGCTGTTGATGGTATAAAACATTGTGAAAAACGACTCCTTCTGAAGTAACGCAGTTTTTGAGAAAGAGGTAATTTCTCACTAAAATAATAAAAGGCTTCATGCAAGAAGCCTTTTATTCCTATCTGAAAGCACACACATTTGTACAACAAGGGTGTTTTTTCTTATATCAATCATTTTCTTGCAACTTCAATGACCAATTGAGCCCAAATTTTCACAGGCTTGTTATTTTATGCATATGTTGGGATACACCAAGTGAGAACACTGGTCTTTGACAATTTCCAAACGTGTTCAGTGCCTTTAAGGATATATTTCAGAGATTTTGGAGATTCTGAGACACAATGGTTGAAAGGCACTGTGGGAAGGAAAAAGGTGCAAACACAGTGCTTCCTTGATAGCAAATGTTCCGTATCCGACTGCCACTTTTTCATTCATTATGAAATAAAACAGTATCTTATAATTTACTCAAATGAGATATTGCCTTTGGTAACAATGAGTACTCTGACTCTGAGTGAAAAAAAAGGCAGTCGGATACAGACATTTTTCCTTCCATTTTTAATTCCTTCTCTTGGTGCCTTTCATTGACCATTGTGTGAAATCAAACGGGCGGTATTTGCAATACTCATAAGGTCTGCTGAGCATTAAAAATACTGTGCCTACTGTACCCCCAAGAAGGAAACAGGTCAACTCGTAACAAAGTCCAAAGTAAACTTGTACCAGAAGTCAACTCGTACCCAAAATATTGTATTGTACCCAAAATATTGCACTCAAAACGTTGTACCCAAAATGTTGTACCCAAAATGTTGTACCCAACTCCAAGATTCGAACCCAGGTTAACTACGGCGTGTATTCTAGCGGCTAATTTAATTAGGTATTAATTAGTGATCCGATTTAATCACCTCCAAAATTAAGTGTGCCCAGCCAGTGGTCATGGTGGTGTGGTCTAACTGAATATGGAATAAAAAATTCATATTTTATGCAACATGGAGGATTGGAGGGTAGGCCTACATTTACTTTACGGCGGAGAATACATTCATAATAGTTAACTTTGGTATGAATTGACTTGGGTACGAGTGAGTTGACTTGGGTACCCAGATCAGCAGTTAGAATTAGATGACTTTGTTTGGTTTGGTTGGGTGCGGTACGACGAGTGACGAGTTGACCAGAGACAGTATACGAGCTGACCCGAATTCCCCAACAAGAAGACTAACCAAGTCCAAGTATACGATAATAATTCAATGAAACATTTCTCAGTGTTATTATGTAACGTTTGGCACATCCCGGTCAATGCTTAGCTCAGTGTGACCATGTGACACAGTGCTGTACATGGATTGGAGGTGGTACAACAAACAACTGAACTGGACACTGGACATGAGACTACAATCTACATGGACTAAGAATAGATGAGCGGAGTGTTTGTTTATACTTTTTTTTAAAATGATTTATTACTCACATCTTTTCCTGTAGAATACCGTAATAAAAATAACACACGAAGATCCCGGCGAAGCACAAGATTAAGGTCCTCGTGGAACCTTCTTTGCTATGATTCGACATATCGGCTGCTTCTTGAGAAAAAGGAGGAAGGTCACCCTGTTGACTGTTTTTCTGCAGCTCTGTTCGAAAACCAACATCAGAAGAAGTACTGTCGCGAATTGGAACTACGACGTCCAATTTACTCATTTAATAGAAGGTGTTGCCCTAAAAATAACAATAATTGGACTTGAAATTATTGAGTAAAGGTTAATGAACCTGTTCGTTGGGCCACGTGGTCTTAAAAATCAAAATAAGGTCACAAATCTCTCACATGACGTGTCATTACTTTATTGCATGCAGCACGTCTAGTTAAAATACCGGAAAACAATTATACAAATGAGTGCGCCACCAAGCGGCCAATTTTTTTTTTATGACGGTCACTTTTTTATTGCGTTTACTTATAAATAGCAATGGCAGAGTTCCTTTTTTAAAAGTATTTATAGCAAAATGTTGAAAAGTGGGGGGGGGGGAGAGGGGTCAAATACAGTATCTAAGTAATTTGACATCAGGGAAATGCCGTGCGAGGGGAGAAAAAAACTAAATGGAAAATTCTGGGTATTTTCGAAACGATGCACTGGAATTACCAAGCTTCCAGTTGTTTTACGAGCCTGAAAACCTGCGTTTCGCAAAGATCCTTATATCTTTCCAAAGGAAAAAACCCGGGTATTTTCGAAACGGCGCACTGGAATTACCAAGCTTCCAGTTGTTTTACGAGCCTGAAACCTGCGTTTCGCAAAGATCCTTATATCTTTACAAAGGAAATAATTATCTGGATATTTTTCGAAACGGCGCACTGGATTTACCAAAGCTTCTTGTATTTCTTAGAGCCTGAAAGATGTGTTTTATCCCCCCCCCCCTTGGAGGAATGCTTCGAAACTGCGCAACGGATCGAAATGTTATGGAAATACCTTCGTTTGGGTGGTTTTTGTGACTGCTATATTAGGCCATTATTATCCGGATCCCAGACGTTTGCACCCCGCGCAACTGTGTAGGCTACTTATACAGAAACAATCCTCACCACCACCCGCTCCCCGCCCAACAACCAATAACACGTTGAGGGCGCCCAAAGTCTATACATCATAATGGTTTAGAATTATAACAATTCAATTGGAATGCTAAAAACGCGGGACTTATGTTATGACGGTGCACTGGCCGACATCTTGCTCATTCCTCTGTTATAAACTCATGATACGAAAACGAGGGTGAATGAGAAAATACAATGGCACTTTCATTCAAGTAAGATTCTTTTTCATGAATTTTGAAATTATTATAATTAAAAAAAACTGAGGGGGAATCAAATATCTTTAGAACTAGCAATCGTACAACACAATGACTATTTAATTATTTATTGCATAATTTATTCCGACTTAATCTTTTCGTTGATATCCCCCGGGCGCGAGATTTGTTTTCCTACGAACTTGTTGTCCCCCCATAACGGCGAACTGTGTACAAACTTCTTTTGATAGCGCCCTCTTTTGAATCATCCTCCTCCAGCCCATGTTATTTTCCCGTATGGATGGGGACAAAAAGTTCATAAGGAAAAAAATACTGCCCCCCCCCCGGGCATAGACTTGACCCAAGTCGAACTTTCGTCGAGTCCTTCGTCGTCTGATTAATCCACTACATGCACTTTAACTCAGAATCGCAGCTTTATTTCACCACTTTGTTGTGCGCCCTCACTCGCGAGGAAAGTGCCAATCAACTGACACCAGAGGGCGCGCGTTACAACACTCATAGATTACTGACTCGATTAGCACGAGACCCGACTTGAACCAAGTCTACCCCGGGCATGGCTGAAATCTTAATGCCGATAGTCACACGGAGTCACGAATAAACTTACAAAATAAACATGTAATTTTCGATATGAGTACTAATGTGTTTAATAGCTCCATGTACAGTACCAAGCACATTGCATTAAGTTTATAATAAGGCACAATATTTATTAAAACCGACATATTAATATTATACTCTAATTAGATGTCACGGTATCAATCAGTAAGAATGTCAATCAACATTTTTGGACGGTTCGAAGTTAATACGTGTTATAGGACACAGACGGAAACAATTATTTTAGAGTCTGTCAGGGGGAAAGCTGACGATACAACAAAAAAATCACTTGAAGTCCGGGTACAGTGCAGCCACAATCGTCTTGAAATTTCCCCTGTTCTGACCCCTATGTTAATCTTTAAAGCCCCCCCTCCACCTTGCGAGGTACTTGTTTCAAATCAATCAAAAGACTAAAATAAATGCAAACATGTCTGAAATATTTTAAGTCATGGACTCTACAAATTCCCGGGTCAGAATTGACTCGAATTCCGGGTTCCGCAGTGCCTGACCAATTTTCGGGTCAGGCCAACCCGGAAAGTGGTTTTTAAAAAATGGGATTTTAACTCGGATTATGCGATTATTTTGTCCCCTTTCTGGGTCATTTTGACACAGATTCCGGGTCCTTCTGACCCAGATCCGGTCTATTTTGACCCGGAAGTTTTCAGAGTGTGCGAATGATCTGTAACCTGCGGGGGGGGGGGGGTACATTACCGATCTATCAAACTCAAACATTATAATGCTCATTAAAACAAAACACAACAACTGCGAGCCCATTTTCCCCAACTGATCAAGCACAAACAAAATATCTAAACACAAAACAATTCTGCTTACCAGGATGATGTTACCAGCCAAATTACTATATCATACGTATCATCTGTGACCGATTTCTTGCTTATTATTGATTACAAAACAATTTTGTTTATATTTAAGCAGCTATGAAATTGTTCAAAGGTAATGTTCATCCTGTGTGAACTCTCTCCGAATTGCCTTTTCGAAACCACGGAGTTGCTTTGCCTCTGGCTGATGAGGCTCCGTCTGCGTGTTGGAAGTCACCTATACCAAATTGGCACATTTTCAGAATAATTGACAGAGCCTAAGCCAAAAGCCGAAAACGGAAGCCTTGGTTTCGAAAAGGGGCATATAGTTAAAAATTACATTTTTGAAATTCAAAACCAACTGTCCAAAAATCATGAATCTATAGACAGTGTTTTCAAAGTCATTTGTATTCTTGTTAATAGATGTTAAATTTGCATCGGGGATAAAGAATATTATATTTAGTTTTTACCCGTACACCGATGTGTGTAAAGCACTGTATACTCAGTACTTTCTGAGTCCTGTGAAAAAAAAAATCACAGGCATATTACTCGGGTGGAATTATTAAATTGTCGCGGTCCCCGCTGCTAGGATATAGGATTTGAACTGCCTCTGTAGCTATCGGGCAATCTCGGTGGTCTAGTTGGTAAGACATCTGCTCTAAAATGGCCGTGGGTTCGAATCCCACCCGAGTAATACGCCTGTGATTTTTGTTCACAGGACTCGGGAAAGTACCGAGTATGCTTTACATACATCGGTGTATGGGTACAAACCAAATAGTATTATAATATTCATTGGTATTCAATAAACACACACTCTCGCTCTATGTCCCACTGTTTGGACTTAATTTGTTTTAGCGATGTCCCCACTAGTTTCGTATACACAATATAAAGCGAGGGCGTTCCCAGTCTGTCAACACCAACAGGACCACTTTTTATTCAAGTTCTGAAAGTTAAAGGGTAGACAAGCTCACACCCCAACAAAGAATTTTTGCAAAATCCGCTCAAAAAATGCATGCCTGGTGAGTTGGTCCTTCAGGCACCGAAACTTTATAGTCTCTGGACCATTTCTTGGACAAAATACAACGAGCTAAAATCCAAACCCGATCACCCAGGCAAATTATATTCAATGACTTCTGAAAAAGATCACCATACAAGACAATAATGTTATAGTTAAAACCCTATAGGATTAATTAAGAGAATGCTCTTGTATTGTAAGAACATTAAGGCAGGGTATATCCTTTGGTAATTACTCAACAAAATAAGGGATAGCGACTAAAAAAATAAAAAAAAAATCCTCTCAATTTTGACAGTACTACAGGTATACAAAGGTATACTTTGCCTTTAACTATTGCCTGCTTTTTCTGTTATAGGGACGAAATGGTGCTGTTTGGTGGAAGACTTGACACTAGTCGTTAGTTTAAAATGCAATGTTCTTTAATACGCATTTGAAGAAAACCGTCTTGGATTACGTTTTGAAACTTGGTCACAGAAATGGTTTCAAAATGGCGAGCTGCCCTGTGATCAGACCGAGGCTTACAAGAACATAGACTTGTTCAATTTATACACTGCAACCCAAGGCTAATAAGTATACCCCTTTAAGGAAAGCATTGGTGATGTGCAGTGAGTTTTTCGTATTTCGGGTTTAAAACAATGGCTTATATTTCATTTTGTACTTTGGTCGTGTACATTTTTCGTCTTCAGGCTTTTGATTTCAATTTTTCTTATTTTTACTGGTGTATTTTTGCTTCAACTTTTTCATGTGTAAATTCCTAACTTGTATTTTTATTGTTATGCGCTCTCGAACAGGCTTGTCCTGGAGAAAGCGCAATATAATGTCAATAAATTATTGATATCATTACCCCGTAGGTATGCATGAACCAAAGACGGTGCAAAATGGACAAAAGAACTCAGACTGAATTAAGAACTGCGCCTTCATAGTTCCAAACCGTATATAATGCAGCGTAGAAACGTACGTAATAGCTTTTACAGCATTGTTCTATTACTTACTTCATTAACATTTTTAGCACAATATAAAACGTATTTAAGAAAACTGTTTTTTTGGTTTAACTCTTTTAAATCTAACGTGAACGTTGTAAACGTCTAAGTATAAACCCAATCTTAAAAATGCTATCTTACTGACTAAAACATACAAAATGCGCACCTCGAAAATACAATTTATCATAATGAAAATAAATATTTTTATGCCAAGAATGACTTCTGTTATAAAGTGAAGGCTTTGATCCTATCTTAATGGTCGCAAGTGGAAGACAAATTATGACTATGGAATTTATTGAATCCAATGTAGAGCTACTTGTTGCCGAATCGATTACGTTCTATCATTAGTCAATATTTTAATTGCAAAGTGCTTTTTGTTAGATTCTATGAATGTTGTTCATTCGGATTAACAATACTGCATAGCTGTTTGTTTTTATAAAAATAAAACATCACTGCATAATAATGATGTTCAAATGGATTTCGTTTTACTTCGACAACAAACATGAACAGGATCAAGACAAGTTTTAACTCTATACAAAGAATGATATCACATTTCCATATTAATACGTTAACCCTCCCCCTGTTAATATTATTATTGACCCTTCACATGAAATTGTGTAAATTGCACGTGGCGCGTGCGCACTGACACTACTGTATAGCAAAATGCGGGAACATCGCGCCTTTTTGTATGAGGCTGATGGTGGTGTGACCGACTGTTTGTGCGTCTGCCTAGAGCACAACTGTATGGCGTTTGTCTACCAATAGTGTCTGTACGCATGTGTGAATGGATTATTAGCATAGTTCACGGGAAGGGCTACTTGTCAACTTTAAGAATCAACACAGTAACATGAACTACGGCAGTAACTACCACTGCCGAGTACCGTTAACTTTGATCACACGAAATGGGAGACTTTGGAACGCTAGGTGGCAGCAGACTTACCAGGTAAATTTCCATTGTTTACGTATGCACACATAACCGAGAACAATGGATTTACCTGGTAAGTCTGCTGCCACCTAGCGTTCCCAAAAGTCCAACATTGACCCCTTGCACCAACCGTTAACACGTGGCTACACTGTCTGCTGCCAAGCACAAATTGGGAGTCAAATCGCACGTATGTCAAGCGTATATAATTGGCCACTACACTGTACATCACACGGGGACATTGACTACCCAAATGGCACAACCAAGATTATTGTGATGATGACGACAGGTGAGTTGGGGCAATACCCCCACGTCATGCTCATCGCTAGGAGTTCGACAAAGTCAAACAAGCCGTTTGACCTTGTTCAAAACGATAGTCATGCCCCAATTTTACTAAGCTGTCAAGCACAGAAAATTCTTGCTAAGAAGAAATGGGTTTCCAGCCAGAACACCTCGCAATGTACACAGCCCCGACTGGTACCCTGATGGTTTTGTTTTGCTTAGCAAACAAATTGATAAGCAACAGTTTCTGCTTAACAGCTTAACGAAATTGGTGTTGACTTTTACAGCTGGCCGAACAGAAGACGATGTCTTTGAAATCAGTCAGGTGACAGCGGCAGTCTCGTGTCTGGAGGTTTTCGGGTTTTAGTTGAAACACACATCGTGCGCTCTTCTTTCCAACAACTATGTTTCCGCGCCCTGATCGAAGTAACTCTTGTTCTTTAATAGTGGCATGAGATTGTAAAATCTCTGCTAATGCTGGGATATCAATCTCAATGTACTTCAACAGAGGGCGCTGTTATAAAAAAAAGGCAACATCAGCATTGCCTAATACTAACTGCCTTTAAACGCGAGTGTTGGAGGATCGTATCCGAACAACTCAAAATCAAACCGGAAACGCTCATAGAGTTTCTGCAGGTCCACCAGCGGCACGTCCTTAAAATGCAGTTCTAAATTGGTCTGATTTGAACTGCCCGTGGGACTGCTCGAGTCTGATCCTGGGAAGACAACGTCCTGAGCATTGATCCGATTCAGAATGAACTTGGAGTCCGATTGTAAAGTCTCAAATTTGCCGATGACGTCATAGTCGATGTCACAGGGAAGGCACTGCTTGTAGATCTCCGCCCAGTGTAGGTTATTACCGTTCCCTTCTGGATCGATTAAGTATTGGATAAATTCATTGAACGTCAGATCGTAATCGTGGGAGCCCTGCGGCTGGTGATCCTTATCCCGGTACTTATCGATTATCCGCTTGCCCACCGATCGTTGCCACAGGACCGCCCTCTCAAACGAGGAGTCCGGCGCCAGTTTGTTCTTAAACGCCGACAGCACCCGCGAAAACGGGTGCCTGGCGAACATGAACTTCGTGTAGGTTTTCAATATCCTGTCGATTTCGAACGGCGAGTAGTCTTTCAGCTCCCTCAACTGTTTCTTCCCGGCCCGGTTGGTGTAAAACTGCGATATCTCGTCGGTCGTTTTAAAGGCCTTCATTAAAACAAGGAAGACTTTCTTCCAGCTTGTGCAGGCGATCTTGGGCACGGAACAGTACAGAGCCTTGTGTTCCTCGTCCACATATAATCGTACTGGTGGGTGTTTCTTCACGTCCACTCCAGAGGCGATCTTATACTGTTTACACGCCTGACGGAGGGTTGCTTTTCTCTGCTCCTGCTCTTTCCTCTTGGTTGCCGTAAAGTCCGGGGTGATAGTTTTCAGGACTGCTGTATCACCGGAAGATGGGCGAGACATCTCAATATCATGCTGCTGCAAAATAAAAATACCGTATTATTTGATGTTTAAAAAAAAACCCGGTGATAAATGCATCTCTTTCCGGCATGCCCGACGCTCATCAACCCCACCCCACCGGGTATTTAAGCCGATTTTATCAACCCGTAGAGCAATTATTCCGTCGGCGCTACCATCAAAAAATGCTATTTATTTTTGATTAAACCATAGATCAATCATAGTTTCCCCGACTATGCATTTTAACCAAAGATCTTCAATTCAACTATGCATTTTAATCAAAGATCTTCAATCCAACAACAGTAAGAAAACAGCGTGGCTAAAAAAATATATAAAAAAACACACACATAAAAAACAGTAATATCAAAAAATATGTTCAAACACAACTGCTATTTATTAAGAAAAAAACACACCAAAGAAATCATGAAGGATTTATCGACATTTGAATTATTACACTGCAAACACTGAGGTGTTAAAAATGACACCATGTGTGTTGTCACATATAGATACCGAAGAGAGAATCAAAATTAACATCGTAGGGTGTTAATATAGCACCAATGTAATTGTTTTAGTAGTATAATTTTAACACCCTTTGGTGTAAATATTGATTCTTTGTTGGTACATAAGTGACAACACCCATGGTGTCAATTTTAACACCCCAGTTTTACAGTGTATCTTGATCGAGATAATGGCTTCTCCACGCCTGGGTTTCGAAGAGCTGCGAAGCCCGATGTCAGAGAGATGCTAAGCAAAACTAAGCATGAAACCAGTTCAAAAACGGTATGTGTGATACGGTATTTTGGCTGGTATTCTTATTCCGGTAAGCAAAATTATTTTGTGCTACACGAACTTGGGCTCTGTGCGGTTCTTACCGTGAGATTTCGTAGCTGTTCCTCTACTAGATGTCTGTTTGTAGCACGATTTATGTGTCTTTGTTTTGATTTAACATTGCCTGTAAACAAAAATTTAAAAAACATGCACAACGTTATGTTAAACTGGTACAAATTTCATCGAGCTCCTTATGCAGAAAATATTGCTCAACAATTTTCTGCTAGGCAAAAAATAGGCAGGGGACCAGTCACGGACTGTACACGTGACAAGTTATTTTAGCTGGTAAAATTATAATGGTAAGCCAACTTATGCTGTGCTTAGCTACCTTACGTGCTTAAATGTAGGGTCATACTATGGTATCTGAAGCTGTTGATAGTATAAACTATTTTGAGAATGGATTCACTTCGAAGTAACATGGTTTGAATAATTTTTAACCCCCAAATTAAAATATTTGAATCTAAGAAACGATTGATGCACGAATCGTTTCTCAGATTTCGGAGGGTTGGTGTCCGTTCGCGAATGCTGCGGCCATGGGATGCGGTTGATCGCTGTCACATCGCTAAACGTGGATGGATTCGATGTTCTTGTGAAAATACCGTGACAGTTTTTTGCTGTTTTCTCAGCAAGTATAGACTCAGTTGAAGTTTTCACTTTTATTGTATCTGTCTTTATAATTTTGCCTATAAATAACCAATACGTTGACAAAAACCAAATGACCCTACTTTTAAACTGGGTCCATTTTCACTAGAGCTGCTTAAAGCAGAAAATATTGCTTAACAAAAATATTTTCTGCTGAACAAAAATACGCAGGGGACCAGTCACAGATTTTACACGTGACAAGGTAGTTTAGCTGGTAACAATATAATGGTCGGCCATACGCATAACTTAGGTTGTGTTTAGCTACTTTTTGTGCTTAAGCAGCTCTATGAAACCGAGAGCCTGGGCCCAATTTCATAGAGCTGCTTAAGCAGAAAATATTGCTTAACAATTTCCTACTTAGCAGAAATAAGCAGCATACCAGTCACAAATTGTACATGAGACATGGTATTTTGGCTGGTAACCCTGTTCTGGTAAGCATAAGTATGACGTGCTTAGCTACTTTTTGTGATTAAGCAGCTCTATGAAATTGGGCCCTGGTTTAAATTTCAGATTTCATACAAGAAAATCAGTGTACTATAAAATTTAAAATGTAAAAAAAAATCAATAGTTCCCCATCTGCCGAATGTATGTCATTGTCAAGAGCAATAAAATCTCTACTGCCGGAAGTTGAACCATTCCCGTGTGGTATTCGAAGCCCGTAATCTTTCTCCAGCACCTAAAAATCAATAATCAGTTTCTCTCGCAATTTCATGTCGCAAGAGCTTCGGTAAGAATGTCTAACATTTCACTCGAATCGAAGCTAGGTCAAGTGGAGATCACGGAAGGAAAATGAGGACCGGCATGACGAGACTTTGTTTAAAGGGATGCCCCGTGGCCGATGCTTCGTTCATTCATTGGCAGGGGGTAAGGCAGTTTTCCGTGGGCTGGGCACCTCTGTAATAATGAGGGGACATTTTAACTTCCGTTGTGGCAATTCAAAGGGCACACTACGGCAGTGGGCAGGGGCGTGAGCACCCGCACTCAGAACCCTTGCACTATACTCTTACCCCCCCCCCCCCAAATGAGATCGAAAAATGCAGCAATAATGGTTCCATGCACCAAAAAGCCCACCCCACCCAAATTATGTGTGTCCCCCACTTGCCACCCAAAGAAAATGTCTGGTTTATGTGCCACTGCACTCTGCAATGAGAAAATTAATGTAGGCATATTGATGTGCACCCATGTGTTGTGCGAAATGCACGTCAAAGATCTCAGTACAATTATCGTAAAGAGAAGGGGATTGCCTCTGGTGTTTCAGGCTTGGTCTGACAGCAATAAAACGCCATCTCACCTTGAAAAGCTTTCCTGGTATTGTATTTGAACAGGTTGCCTTGCCTCTTAAATTATTATCATTTTTACCCTGTTAATTCTGATTGTATATTTTGTCCATGGCCATTGCAATACAAGCCTACCTAAGGCTTCTGCAAATGCAACCTATGGCTTGCTCTCATTTCAATGATTTATTGTATATCAATTTGATTTTAATACTTGTCCTGTATATGTACTGACTTCTCTTTCATTTTCACCTATATGGCAACAACATGTAGAATTGAATGGAATTGGGTTCCTGTTATTCTCCAACACCCGATTCGATCATTCGGCACCAGGAACGTTATTAAAATGTCAGACGTTTCGCATTATGTATAACACACATCATTAAAGGCGCATGTTGCCTTCGGATTGGGCGCTTTGGGCTACATTAGCGTTTGTGATGAAATTAATATGGCTGGAAAGATAATTTCAAAGTAGAATATAATGATTCACATAAATACCCCTCGAAATTGTGTGGTTTTTGTGTAATTTCATGACAGAACGCGGTCCGCTATTTTGTAGAACCAAATTTTGTATTCCACAAAAATGGCGGATCGTGTTCCGCGGGTTGTATTTCAAGATGCAAATATGTTTTTCTAATCACTACTCACTAATTACAACACACTCTTAAAAAAGGATAAGGAGCCATTCCAAACAGCAAACTTTTGAGAAATTTAAATGCTATGAGTCTCTTCGTCCCGGCATTGCCTTCGTGAAGTATCGATACCTGGCGATAACTCGTAATTAATTCAAAAAGCCATTCATGCTGTAAACATAACATTCAGGTAAAAAAAACAGTTTTGAACAGGGGAGCTCAATATAATGTTTACCAATGATACCGGGAGCCATCGATCAAGTGAAAGCACAACAAGGCAAATAAGGCAAATCAATATGACTGTCGGCCTATATTATAATTTCTTGCGCGGCTGGTGAAGAAACACGATGAAAGAGACACCGCATTTCGTTTATACACAATACATCCTGTGGGTGATGTTTCCTTAGTTTACCAACCTGATTACCCTCGTCGTTTTCAAACACGCAAAGAATAAAGGAGGAAGAAAAAAACACACACACACAACCCGGGAAATAACAGTCAATGTTGATTGGTACCCTGGCAAAAAAAAAAACCGTCTCCGTATGAAAACAACGACATCGGATCCGATCATTTCATGTAATATGCAGCCTCGCGATTACAACTGTCAAAGAAGACAGGAAACAGTCGCTAGTTGGGTTGCCGTGGGATTTTTTTTCATTTTCCCTGTCATGTAAACAGAGTGATGAATTTATTGCACTAACATTAATATTTTGTAAGCTTACACAAGTCTTGTCATATTATTTTTCTTCCTGGGTTGAGAGTCATCGAAACCAGACTTCAATTGTGTTTTGAATGCATGTTAAAATGATGACATTTCCACCATTTTGTGAAACAGTATTCTCAACGTTGGCTAAGTATCAAATTGCAATATTTCGATTTCACCAGGTAGACAAAAAAATGCATGATTCAAGACAAAAGTCTAAAAATTTACAATCCTGTTCACACCATACCTATACGGACATTTAAGTAATGCCAAATATGCATTTTAAGATCGCCAGGCTTGTCATGCTGACTCTATTCGGGTCAAGTAATTCATCTCAAATTTAGTCCAAAACGACTGTCAGCTGACTCGATTTGAGACAAGGTCTTCATTTATACGCACTGATATCACTTGAATTTCTCTAAAGAAAACCTGTAGAAAAAACTTCACCATCTGCGACACTGACTCGATTCGAGTCAACGCCCTATTAAAATCCACTTCCAAAGAGAAGAACCACTCAACAAACTTCATTCGAGCCCCTTAATCGGGTCAAGGTTCCCATTCCGAATCCGACTTAACTACTATATTTCTCATATGAGTCCGGTATGTACTAAATTTCATTTCCAAGTCTTTACAAGACCGACTCAATTAGAGTCAAGACCTTTCTGCTTTCTGAAATCGCTTGTAATTTTCCAAAATTAATACGTAAACAAGAATTTATAACACCCCCGCCCCTCCATGCATTACTTACTTAAATCGGGTCAAGGCACTGAAATATATAGTATAATATACCAAAAATTAACATAATCAACTTAACCCTTTTTACGATACTGACTCAATTTGAGTCAAGTTTTCTTACCTACAGCAATCTCTTGTATTTGTCCGAAGGGAACCCGCAAATAAAAAACTACACTCAGCCCCGTGCATAGAACTAGCAACACTATCACCGGCAGCCTAGTCCGTGCAGTCAGGGCGGGTTGATCGCTGGCCATCTCGCCGTCTGAAAGAAAGTCAAAATTGTCAGTAAATTTGATTGAAACTCTGACATGCGAAATGTATTAGAGTGCACTTTTTTCTGATTTCTATTCGTACTGCGTCACACCATGGAGGTATAAAATATGTATCTTTTGAAAGATAAACAAATATACAAATCAACAACAACATAATAGATGCTGATTGCGATGATTTCAAGGTGAATGTTCCGGTTGGAATTATGGCGAATCCAAAGGAACGTTTCTATACAAAAACGAATGTGTAGAACAAGTGATCGTTTTCAAGGAGACAGCGATAAGCGATCACACGGTACATGTTGTTAAAAAAACAACTTTAACATATTGCCTGCTGGGTTGTTCTCGTGCTATATTGGCTTCCTAAAAAGACAAGAAAACTGCCGATCGTAGTCAGTCCATTATGAACATGTGGTTACAATACGAGACCATGCACTCCAGAAAGAAAAAAAAACGAAGACACAGTTCACGAACGCCAACAACCGTCTAGCAACTCTCTGTAGAAGCAGCACCGACCCCGAGCGAGCCGACATGTGAACGTTAATCTCTGAACGTTAAGGTACGCCCGCTGGTGTTTGCTCTCCGTCCGCAACGCCCATAAGCGCCCCTATATATTGAGCCGGCCAGAAACCGTGACTATACGTTTTGCAATACAAATATGCTTTTGCAACGAAGACCAGACATTTAAATCCCCTTTCTGACAGCTGAATACAAAAAAATACACTTACTATGTTTGTCAGACATGCCACATGGATAAGTACCCCACGAGAGCAAACAAGACGGCGATGAGCCCGGTGTCCCTCGCCGTATCTTACAAGCGATTAGCCCCAGTCAAATATTAGTCCATCCACGGCAGAACAATATAGTCACGACTACAGAAAATAATGGACACGTTTTGTTTTAAAATGAAAACAGCGCGTGCATACTTTAACGTTCAGCAAGGTGATAGTATTCTAACACTCACACAAAACTCCCGCACAACAATCGACCTTAATGGTGTTTTACTCATGCACATGACTTGGTGTGTCGTGGCCGATGCGCTATTTATTTCCCGTTCAATCAAGCATTCATTCCTTTCTGAGTGTTAAGATTGTTGCCACGGCAACTGGCAATTTTGTTTTACGGGATCATATCTCCACAGTGACGGCTGTCACAGGTTTTCCCAATGCAGATGTGTCGAATGCAATCTCACATCTTTACGCCTTTGAGTTGTTCACTCGATGTTATCGTTAGGTACTATACGCACTTTTAAAGATTTAACATTTTTCTCTCTTGCTTTTTTTGCATGGTGAATAATGTTCACACCGTTTAAAGACAGCCATGTTGCCATGTAAAAGCTCAGCACTTGTATCGTGTTGTAGGCCTATATAAGCCAAGAAAATGCCACTATGTGAATGTTGATTGTCTAAATCAGTTTAAATTTAAATTACCTTTGTTTCCTCAACTTCATGAACACATAATAATGACGAAATGTAATTGACCATAGAACAATAAACAAATTGTATAAAATAATACATGCACATGAATTGTTCCATCAGCGAAAGTGGAAATGATTTTTTTTCCCACAAAATAGCATGTCTTTGTTCGTTGTTGCAGTTTGTTCTTTTCTGGTTTTGATTTCTCTCTTTCGTTGTTTCACAGAATTCTATAATCCTGCCGTCTCGAAAGGAACCTTTGGTAATAATATTTTTACCGCTTCCTGCATGCGGGAGATTTATGTATTTGACGCAACGGATGTATATTATTATTATGCGAAGAGTTGATCCATGGTTGATTACTACATTAAAGGTAAGATCATAGATTGGGGGGGGGGGGGCTGGGGCGTGGGGGTTAACGGATAAGGCTGATATATTTGGCAATATTACAAAGAAAGATAAAATAAAAGTCATATGTGAAAGTTTCAGCTGAATACATTGTCTGCATAGTTTAAAGCAAAACAATGTCACGGTATTTTCACAAGAACGTCGAATCCATCCACGTTTAGCGATGTGACTGCGGGTACCAACCGCATCTCTGGCTGCAGCATTCGCAAACAGACACCGACCGAAATCTGAGAATGATTCATTATCACTCAGAATCAAATGTTTAGGGTTAAAAGTATCCAACCATATTACTTCGTAGGGAATCCTTTCTAAAAACAAACCTGGGCTTTATTCTATCAACAGCTGCAGTGCTTCTCACCAAGTAAGTTTTTAAGGTCATTAATTGTTGGAGTATTAACCAACTATAACCCTACCTTTAAAATGCTAATCAACGCAAGGCTACAAAATCATGCAACGAGACGTAGACGTTGCTCATTAACAACATCACGGTCCAGAAGAAGATCGGCATTAAATCAAGGAGGCCCGACACCAAACTCTCGACTGAACCCATAAGTAACACGGGTGATTCCATGGCCATATCTACACTTCCCACTTTCAATTCATTAAAACAGTGATCTCCCTTTAAAACGGTTAAAACACATGAGGACCATGTCAGAATTCTGTCCAACTAGTCCTGCTGGCTAGTTTATTGCTGAATTCCAATCACTATATGTAAAACACTTCATATAAAGTTCAAATTACAAGTCCCATGCTAATGACAATGTTGAAAGAAAACCTTAAAATATCCAATGAAACAAAATGGCGGACTAGTGACATGACAAGCTGACTGGTCCTGCTGGCTGAGTAACTGAAAAAGTTAAGGGCAAACCCTGTAAAAGCTGCTCAACACACACAAAAGTGCTAAGCACAGAAAGTTTTGCTTAGTAGAAGTGGTCACCATAGTGAGCCAAAGTACAGTGTTATAGGTCATGCAGGTCAGCTCAGCAAATCAAAATTATTTAGCAACATTTTCTGCCCAACAGCTTTGCCACAGTAATTGAGGCTCTGCAAGACATATAGCGCGTTGCGTAACTGGACACGCACGCCGTGCATGCAACTGCGGAACCGAGACTCGAGAATCTATACGAGAAGACGAATGGCCCACGGGTTACAACGTGAACACACGAGAAAAGGGTTCGCTGTATACTGTTTGGAATACATACTGTACATACAGTCTAGTTACGTTTACCCACACCTATACGATGTGTTGTATAGTATTGTTTTTCTTGTAATGTAAAACCCATCTTGTTTAGCGAGCCTCTGTGACGTCAGACGTTCGAGCTTACCGTGTAAATGGACCCGAGCCATCCTGAATACATCCCAGAGGGGATCCCCTTTGCACTCACGCGGTCTGAGATCGTTGCTCTATGATCTGTCCATGAAAGCCCAGGGCCAAAAGCAAAAAGAAAGAAAAAGAAGAGAAAACCCGCGGCTGCGCTCAGAAAATTGCGTTCTACACAGAAAAATCTTGCCAGGTAGCACAACCAGAACACCAGTGAAATACATGACATAGAGTGAAGTTGTTTGCGACTCGAGAGCTGATTTCCTTCGAGCTAAATTTCCTTTTAATAAATCGGAACTTACTGGTCTGGTACCCGGTCTATATTAATCGCTCGTCCAGGGAAATAATCTCGATTGAAGTATACTGCCACTTTTGAGATTTTTTCCATCTTCCTCTACAAATATTGCCCGGCAGCGCTATTTAAATTAATATATCCACGCTGTATTCATAACATCCTCGCAGCAGATGTTGTGGTTCAAATTTATGGCAGCACTTTTTTAATGATTGAAATTTATTGACTCCCCCTCCCCCAACACATACAAATTGAGAAACACCCCTCAACTTGGTTTCCGCGTCCAATCTTTAAAAGCTTTCAGTTTGTAATTCCCCAGATCCATTTCATATACACAGCGGGAATCTTGAGAACGCATCGAAACAAATTAATGATTATACTACGTTCTGCCCGGAAATGCAAACATAATTACACGCGACGGTATACAAAGTCTACCCCTCGCGACGAAATACAAAATCACAACCACGCACTTAAAACGACCCTCGATGGTATACGCAAATTTAAAGGAAATTATGAAGTTCAATTTTCTTCAAATTACATTACATTTCGGGGGCTTGGATTTATATTAAAAAATCATAACATAGAAATGTAGTTTCATGCATTATGACTGCCATTGTGGCACATTCACCGAGTGATTATATTTGGGAACAATGCACGAACGAAATCCATTCAATATTTTTGTTTAATATAACTCACCCATAAATCCTTGTCATTTGAAATGTTCTTAAAATACACAATAGACACGGAAACTAGTCGACCCAACATTCTGAAAATTCTTTCAAAAACACAAACTTCTCAACAACGTGGACGACTCTACTAAACAACGTGGACGACTCTTTGTAGACACAAACCTTTTCCGCCGTGACACGACATTGCCTCGTTTGAACAAGCGGGCAGGGAACGATTATTTTGGGAACGACGATGCGGAGCGTCTATTTTCAATATTGGACGGGCGCCTGTCCAATATTAAATTTTGGCAAGCATGTAGCAAAACAATTGATGAAACGTGACGCGTGTTCCACCAATCAAATGGCAAGAATGCGTGTGTGGTTTATAAAACTTACTATTTTTTATGAGTGTGTCATGAGTTGTAACACTTTAATTTTCCCCTAATTGTGGTTAAGTGCCTTGCTCAAGGGCACAAGTGTCATGACCGGGATTCGAACCCACACTCTGCTGCTGACAACACCAGAGCTTGGGTCCGGCGAACTAGACCACTCGGCCACGACACGCCATTGTATAGAGCAATTTAGATAATTGTAGAGCAATTTTCACTTGGGGACTTTTCGCAAAACCTTTACGGTTTTCTTCACGGTGTACCGTATGTCGCAAGAACAACACGACCTCAAAGTTGCATGGTCCAATTTCCGACGAGATAATTCGTTTAGTTAGTATACAATTGTGTTCTCTGCACGAATTTTGACAGACGATGCTGTTTCAAAACGAAAGAGATACAGAAATATTCGCATACGCCACGGACAATGCACAAAATACATGTAACCTGCAAAATTGATTGTACACAGCTGGCCCGACAACAATTATTATTATTTTATATTATTTTATTACATACCACTTATCATTTGCGGAATTTTTTCGTGCAATAAGCCATAAATGAAAGCTTATTATTTGTTATTATCTATAAAAATAGCTACTTAAAATTTTAATCTAAATTAATATTCGTGGCCGAGCTGTTTAGAACACTGGACTCAAGCTCTGATCAGCAGAGTGTGGGTTCGAGTCCCGGTCGTTGCACTTGAGTCCTTGAGCAAGATACCTTACCATAATTGCTTTGTCCATGAGATTGGACATTAAGTCGTAGGTCCTATGTACTAGGATTGGCAGAGCATATAAAAGAAACCAGAACACTATCGTGGAAGAGTAGGGGTATACACTTCGCTGTTTCTGGATCACATTTCAAGCATCCTTGTTAACAGATTTCCTCAGGCTTGCGAGCTACACTTATTAAGTTCACTTATGAGACATCCTTGGTTTCATTAACATAAATATAAAAGCAAAAAATAGTTAATGGCCTGACATTTCGACCATATAGCGGAGTCTTTCTCGAAGGCTAAATGACAAGACAACACACATGAACAGGTATATACGTGTAACAAAAGCATTCAAGTGGAAATACAAGAATAGAGGCAGAGAGCAAACAGACAAGGCAAGCGGTAAAGAATGAATAGGGTGACAGAGGGGGGTGGAGGGAGGGGGCTGGTCTGACCACAAGATCAAAGGTGGGAAGAGGGAGAACAAGTAATTTATTAGTACATGAGGCAGGCTAAAAAAGGTTTCTCCTTACTTAGACATAAATATATAATGATAAATGATATGATAACAAACCGATGAATAATCGGACCTAGCATAACGTGTGGATTTCTAATTGACCAAATAATTGTCTTCCTCTTCTTTCTTTTCTTTTTTCTTTCTTGTAATGCTCTTTCTTATATTGCATCCTCCAGTCACATTAAAAACAACATCAAATCCATGCACAAAAAATACCGGAGATTGCAGTTGCCATCGTGCGGAAACTTAACCTTTATTGGTTTTCCATGAAGTGAAGGCTTATTTTGCTTTCTAGTGTAGGAGCGCGGGGCCTAGAACCTCCACGTAAGCAACCCTCAAATAAAGAAACTAATTATTAACACCAAAGAGTATCCTCCATAATACATCTTCACTTCAGTTTCCACGGCAACTGTTAATTAAAGATGAGTTGGGGTGTTTTTTTCGCGGCTCTTCTTCTTGTGGACCTCATCTATTCAACACCCAAGCACTAAAGAGCAAACTAAATGATGCGTGTCTTGTAGGCCTAATGTGATGCATAATCAAAAAGATTTCAAGATGCTCTCCATCTCCATCAAGACAGATGTTCTCCGCCGAGACAGTGTGAGGCAGATATCGTGTTGCTCGTTAGTAACAGCCTTTGATCACGAATGCTGGCGATTTGGTTGTTTCCGCGTTGAAAAGGGCCTTTTCCAAACCTCGGCTATGGGGCTCCGGCTTCGGCTGGAACTCCGCTTATCAATTTTGGAGCAGTGTACATTTTGTACGGTGTTTCCCCAACATCAAACGGAGCCCGGAGCCGGAGCGGAAGCCAGGTTTGGGGGAAAAGCTTTGAAGCAATGCACCAAGACTGAGAGGAAATAGTCTGGCACCTCAGTATGCTTTGGACTTGGTGCTATTTTCATTTAGGCGTAAAAAGGGAATATGACAAAGATGGCTGGTCTGTATAAAACATATCTGTGAAAATCATTCAATTGCCTTCAAATATACTTTACATGCCTTTTCGAAACAGCGGCTTCGACTCAGCCTCCGGCTTGAGCTTCGTCAGTAATTTTGGAAACATACTTTCGGAAAGGAACATCCAACAGGGTGCCCAAGCCGGAGCTGAAGCCTAAGTCTTGGTTTCGAAAACGGCCAAAGTCTACAAGACAGAGCTATTGCAATTCCAACATGGCATCTGAAATGATCTCGATTGAAAGTTTCATTAAATGTTCCTAAACGTCACAATGACGTCAGTGGAGTGGGGGGCAAACAACTCTACGGTTTTTGCCTAACCGCAGGCTTTGTTTGATTTTTGAAGCACCGTGCTAAATGCAAACCACTCGGAGCCAGTAAAAGCAAGCCTACAGGTTTAGAAAATGACACTAATATTAAACGAAAACTTGATACCCGGTGTTTCCATCCACAAATAATGAAAATAGTTAATTTAATACAATGTATATAGATACAGCTGGCGGTTATTAGTGCTTTAGTTCTATAATATGTTTAGCTTTTTGTTCATATTATGTTTGTCTTTGTCTTAATAATGAAGTAATTCCGTTTATTTAGAACAGATGTATATTGTTTAAACGTTGGGTGTGTGTGATGCGCAATCATTTGCAATCGCGGTTTGGGTACACTCCATTTTTAAAAAGAGGTGATTACCGTTAAAAAGGAAAAAAGAAAACTATTTAAATCGTTGAAATGCTCTCACTACCATCACTGAAAACATACCAGTATAGGTTTTACCTGTTAAGGTTGGTTAGTTTTTTATGTGAAATGCGTCAAAATATTACCGGACATTTTTCTTTGTTTTATTGCAGCGGCTAACGTGTGTGCCAGGTGGGAAATGCACTACAAAACGTCTCCCCTAAAATGGATACAAATATCGACGTATCGTTCATCCCCTGATGTTTTTCACGGAACGACGAGATCTTTCGTTCCTGAAAGTTTTAACACAATTCCTCCGAAACCTCTAGACATTTGAGATTTTTTTTTAGAAAATGCTTTTTGCCTTTACTCGGTTTCATGCCACGATCGCATTATTTGTCCCTGGTTGACGTACGGGAACATTTGCCGCAAGTAATACTAATTCTGAGGCAACGTACATATTTGAAATAGATACATAATAAATGTCGTTTAAAGGCACTGTACACGTTTGGTAATTACTCAAAATATATATTAGCATAAAAACTGACTTGGTAACGAGCAACAGAGAGCTGTTGATAGTATAACACATTGTGAGAAACGACTCCCTCTGAAGTAACGTAGTTTTTAAGAAAAAGGTAAATTTCTCACTAAAATAATAAAAGACTTCTTGCAAGAAGTTGTTATTCCTATCTGAAAGCACACAAAATTTGTACAACAAGGGTGTTTTTTCTTTCATCATTTTCTTGCAACTTCGATGACCAATTGAGCCCAAATTTCCACAGGCTTGTTATATTATGCATATGTTGGGATACACCAAGTGAGAACACTGGTCTTTGACAATTACCAAACGTGTTCAGTACCTTTAAGCTATTGTTGTTTATTACGAAAGTAATACGATTATTATTACGTTTATTTACGAAAGTTCTGTATAGTGTAAACGATTAGTTTCTTTACAACATTTGAATATATTACCACCCTTAGATAAAATGGACTCGTCTAGGAAGTCTAGTGGCATGCCGTTCAAACACGCAGTGGATACGCATACAATGGTCGCAATGGGAAACACAACATGTTACTACAAGAAGTTCTATCAGTTTCGATTGATGTTTGATTGTGTTTAGTTTCGCTTCCGACGGGGATGGCCTGACTATGGCCTCGATAATGGTTATATTAGGTTTTCAAATATTCTCAATGATGTACTTTATAATGATTCATAGATAGTTAATGGTTATAGTAGGTTTTCAGATATTCTCAATGATGTACTTTATATTGATTCATAGATAGTTAATATATTAGGTTTTCAAATATTCTCGATGATGTACTTTATATTAATTCATAGATAGTTAATGGTTATGTTAGGTTTTCAAATACTCTCGATGCTGTACTTTATATTGATTCATAGATAGTACCGGTAAGCGCGCCCTAAGAAGCAACACTGACACGCATGCATGGTATAACACATTCCTCTCGTCATTACGCATCATATAACGCATTTAGAGATTTCGATCGCTGGAGACGATTTTTGTTTCCACGTCTTAGCCAACGTCTTATCGCCAAGGGACTTTATAAAAGTGTAAATATTTATGGGCAAAACGTTCCGAAACTTGTCACTTAACATGTAATAAAACATGTCATGCATAATAACCGTTCATTATAGCCATTCGTTAAGCTTGATCAAATTATGGATGGGGGGTAAAAACATCATCGACTGTTGAAATTGTTTCGGGCGAAAGCTGATAAAATGTCGAACCCGATCAAGACCGTTGTGCCAACACTCTGCGGAACTTAACGTCAACGTAATTTGGAATACCCCCCCTCCCCCGAGCGGAGTAATTACACCGTTTCATACTTTTCACTTCATAAATCGTTTCTCAATTCATGTTTTGCTTTCGATGGCGAGCTTTTATAGGTACAGTGTCACCGCGCTTTTAAGGGGTTGATCTACTTTGTCATTGAAGATCAAGTTTCAGCGTACGGGACAGCTGCCGAAGAGAGTCTAGTAGAGGAGAAACGACCGGTGGAAATAAACATGAAACATTCCCGACGAAAGGAGATGGATTTCTGGAGGGGAAAGGCTGCTTCCGGCATTGACGTCAGTTTGGATTTCGAGACGGGCCTACTCTCTTTCTCTTGTACGCGATGTTGATCATTCGAGCTAAAGGGCCGACCGTGGTTTGATTATTTTCAGCTGCGTGTGGTGTAAACGATGAGATGTCATATGCCATAATAAATAAAATCACCCCAACACGGCACAGATCTATTTTCCAACCAGGGAAGAGCTGTTTTGTTGTTCTTCCTTCTATGACCCAAAGCTTCAAATTGAGTGCAGCGTATAGACAAACAGTGTAACTTAATCGCGGTGCCATCTTTTAAGACTGTACAAATTAGAATCAGGGGGCGCCCACTATACAAGGCCCGTCACCTCTGCACACATAGAAAATGGCTAACGTGCGAGTAACAAGGTAAAGCGTAAAATTCTTCTTACAGGCCAATTGCTGAATACAGTTATTAAATACAGTTAAAGATAAACCTTAACTCTGATGACGTCACAGCATGTTTATCTTTTTTTTTGCAGAATGGGACACTATTGTGTCTCTGCTCAACAATTACCCAGAGCTGTGTATTGAGAGAGTTGCGACATGGAGGGACCAGTTTTCTTTGGTCACGTGGTTGCTGGAAACCATTTTCGGTCCAAATGCAGCACAACCCAATGCGCAGTCTAGTCTAGCACCCATGCGGTGTTTTTTTTTTGACGCAAAATGGCTTCTAATCGCAAGTTGTCGCAACTCTCTCAATATACGGCTCTGACCCTACCTTTAGGCTTACAGTCCCTTAAAAGTATACGAGGACAATAAATTAGGCCATTTCCGACTTAGGGACCGTCTGCCTGTTCTTGAACCCACTCCACGTTGAACCGTACCGAAAGTGTACGTTTTCAAAAAGTAGCCTAAGTCGGAGCCGTGTTTTCGAAAAGAGCCAATAAAGCATTCGTTGTATACTGGGAATGTATTAAACATGTTTAGATACTTCTCAAGTCCAAACTATCAAAAATGTAGACCTTTTTTTGAGCTATAGTTGCAAACATTTCAGTGATGTAACATTACATTGACAATAACCGATCTCAATCCCTGTCAATCTTCACTTCCAACCAATAATAATCAAATAAAATGGACGACAAACAATCATCGTCATTTGACCATTCATTAATGATTGAAGCATTAGCCCAGCACAGGTTGGACTCCTCCGTTGCAACGGAGACTGGAATCCTACCAGATCTACCTTTTTAGTCAACAACATTTAAATAACATGTTTAGATCCTCAAAGTTAAGATACATACAGAACACAAATCTTCTTTGTAAAAAAATATTGTTCTTGTTTGCCCATAATTAGGATTCCTACCTCATCCTGTCGGGAAGGTCTTTGGATTTCCGTAAGACACCTGAGCACACTCTTATCGTCAGTACTTATCCCACTTGTTTTATGAAAATGCTATCCGTCAAGTAGGCCTACGCACATGCAATACACTTGAAACAAATTAACCAACTTGCTGTCCGTTTCAATATAAAACGACGCCAGCGTTAAAACGCGCGTTGTGTGCAACGCTATGGTGGCATATCTGCGGGTTACTTCAGAAGAATTGAAATAAAAGATGAATCTGAAAGACGGAATAAATGACGTGACACTTGACGGCACCCTTCACGGGATTTTTTCCTGATTGGATGAGACAGTTTTTGTACAACTGCCGAGTGAGGTGAAAGTCGATGTGTTACTGTGATCTTTCAAGCTACAGCTAGGAAGTGTCAACAAATTGATGGGACGAAATTCCTTTTAGTTTCCTGTGGTAAAGCACGCTTTTCACGCAAAACGCGCAGTGCAAACGCGTTTGCGTATTCCAATCAATAAAGATGAATCACGCGCCCCGAATAGACCTCTAGCATAACGCGCAACGCTGCTGGTACGCTGCGGTTAAGCGCACGTTGATACGCATCAAAAGCAGTTGTCGGCCACAACGCATGGTGGGCACGATTGTAGGTGCCGATTTCACAAAGAGCTACGATTGATATTAACTGTGCATCGATCTTAATTGCTTAGCAAAGTGCGATGTCACAACACAAATCACTGTGGTAATATTGACAACCATGATCTTTAAGGTGAATCTTAAGTGCTTTGTGAAATCGAGCCCTCTTATCTTTATATCCTTTCGGATAAAGACAGGGGACCGGTCTAATGAGCTGCCTCCTTTTGCCCCAGTGAGGGCGCTGTTTGAGAGTGTGACGTCACATGCAAGGGGTCTATACAGGGCCCAGTCTGCTTTACCGTGAATTCTGCGCCTATGGCCCATAGAATCACACGCTTCAGAGGCCGGAAGTACACAATTCCGAGATAAGCAGCACCTTGAAATTTGGCCCGGGCTCTTCGTAAACTTCACGCTGAGGGCGCCAAGAACTCCACATGCGGCTACCAGTGAAGGATCCAATGAATTTATCGATACAAAGTGCTCTCTAGGCAATAATAATAACAATTTGAACGTGACATTATTCGTTGGATTAATTTGAAGTCAAGCCGCGCACACCGTCGTCGTCGTGTGGCTTATAACGTCCTTCGCAAATTTCTACCTGGAAATCGCCCTATCGCACTTTGAAGAGAACGACTTAAAGGTGCACCTGTTTTAGTTGCAATCATGGACTGCCCTATCATTATAAGCATTGAGACTCACTTAAATTTGCATATTGTGCAGTATCTTAGTTATTATAAAGTGTGGCTGCGTTATGGCAGGGACAAAATTTAATTGCGCTGGTTTACCAACGAATTATGTGCTTATACGGCACCCTGTGAAAGAAGCGCGTATTTCCAAGGGCCATAGCAGGCCGTGTAAGCACAGAATTCCACGGGAAAGCAGTGCCATGAAATTGGGCCCCAGAGATGTACCCCAAGATGTTTTTAAAATACCATTTACCTTTTGGCTTGAATGAAATGAAGCGAAGTTAGCAAACACCGTCAGCTGGACGAAGGTTATGACTGCTTGGGGTCGGATGGTATCACTTTTCGCTGCAGACCTCCTTCATGCTTGCCGCCATCTTTGTCATGCACCCTGTGTGTAGTAAACAAACACTGATTACTGATTCTATCTCTCCATATACGGAGAATTCATGGCACCAGACTGTTTGCCCTTGCAGCCTCGGTTAAAAATAACAGCTGTACAAGTTTTGAGATGTAACCCCTTTCTTTATATCAACAGTTGAAAAAAACTCAGACTTTGCCATCTTTGTATTTTTCTCTCTTGCATTCACGCCCGTGAATGTGACAATGCATCAGGGCCCAATTTCATGGCTCTGCTTACCGCGGAATTCTGCGCTTACGCCCAGCTGCTTCCCATGGAAATACACACATTACAATGCGCGTAAGCGCAGAATTATTTGGTAAGCAGTGCCATGACGTTGGGCCCTAATTGATTGTAACGCGCCCGTGGAACATCGTCAGCATAATTATGCTGACAAGCTTTTTCCACAGGGTTTGTTTTGCATTTTTTTCAAAGATTGTTATTTATCCAAGTGTATTGTTTACATGATTGTCAGGGTATGCCTGTCAGGTTAATTTAAGCTGTATTATTTGTCTGCTCAAATAATTAAGTTTCATAACTTGATTTTATCTATATACCATTGACAATTGACATACCGATTTTGTACACAAACGGGATGCTGGCAGTATGTCCTACCCCTTTCGAACCAAATTAATCACTGACCCCCTGTTGATTGACACCACTCTATATAGGACTTGTGGCATGGTCCAGCTTAGGATATCATGGCATATTAGCTGACCAGTGTGTACGACGTGGTTAAGACAATGGAAATATTAAAATATGTCAGCAAGCGCTGACAGTGGTCATCACTGCGGGGTTTTAAGATAGCTTTGGTGTGGTTTACGTTAAACAAAGTGTTGCACAGTCGAGACCTTTTCTTCAAACATTAATTTGTGTCTGTTGAACAACGTTTTGTAATGCTGTTGTTAATTTGCTTCATTACAACCATTCCGCTGATATTATGAACTTAACACAAAACATACACAACAAATGGCGCCATTTTGATGGCTCCCGGCTCAGAAACACAAATTGAATGTGACGTGTTTGGTACACCAGCGTAAAATAATGAGTAATGGTGCGTTCAGCATGCAGGCATATTCAGACCATCTGCATTTTGAGACTGTTAACTTCAAAGGGTGTGTGTGCACAACACCGGTCAGATTGAAAATATATAATTCACAGATTTGCACCTTTTATGGTATAAAGATGGTCATAGATGGAAACTTCCCATACAACATTTGTGCTTGATAGCTTTTGAGAAATGTCAAAAACAATGACTCATTCATTCATTCATTCATTATTGGTTTATTCTTTAAAAAACAAATTCCCATGGCGACCGGAGGTCGAATTACAGGAAAATATACAAAGATTAAAATTAGAAGAAAAAAAATCACACTCTAATACTCGCGAGTACAAAACCCGATGTTTGAAAACAGTTTTTTCCCCACTATTTATTTTCTCGATGACCGCTTGTTGACCGCTTGATCTTAATTAAAGTTTCACAGGTTTGTTATTCCGTATGTTTGGTCACATAATTAAAGGCATCGTACACGTTTGGTAATTGTCACAGACCAGTGTGCTCATTTGGTGTATCCCAACATATGCATAAAATAACAAGCCTGTGAAAATTTGGGCTCAATTGGTCATCGAAGTTGCAAGAAAACGATGAAAGAAAAAACACCCTTGTGGTACAATTGTGTGCTTTCAGATAGGAATAAAAACTTCTTGCAAGAAGTTTTTATTATTTTAGTGAGAAATTACCTCTTTCTCAAAAACTACGTTACTTCAGAGGGAGTCGTTTCTCACAATGTTTTATACTATCAACAGCTCTCTGTTGCTCGTTACCAAGTCAGTTTTTGTGCTAATATATATTTTGAGTAATTACCAAACGTGTACGATACCTTTAAATGCAGTTTTTGACAATACATGGCCGCGGGTTTAGCATCGTGTTTCCGGTAGCTGAACAAGCATTGAAAGATTGCATGTTGCACTTAACGATCATGTTTTCAGTTTTGATTGAAGAATGTGTATACCGATTGCTCAATAACCATTCTCAAAAAATTAACTTCCGGGTCAAAATCGACCCGGGGGGAGCTGACCCACTTCTGGGCCAGGCTGACCTTAGAAACTGATTAAAAATTGGGATTTTGACTCGGATTCTGTGTCAGTTTGACACAGTTCCGGGTCACTTTGACACAGTTCCGGGTCACTTTGACACAGTTCCGGGTCACTTTGACACAGTTCCGGGTCACTTTGACACAGATTCCGGGTCACTTTGACACAGTTCCGGGTCACTTTGACACAAATTCCGGGTCACTTTGACACAGATTCCGGGTCACTTTGACACAGTTCCGGGTCACTTTGACACGGATTCCGGGTCATCTTCTTCTCAACGTGTCCACACACGCTATAGATGTTGTGTTTCAGTCAGAACTGAGCACATCAGTCTTTGGCACTTTCGTTGTAGGTCTGCAGCATCAATTCTGCTTCAGTTGGGGGACATCTCTGAGTAGGTGGTTTATGGTTTGTGGTTCAGAACCACATTATGCAGGTCACATCCTGGTCGCTCAGACAGCCCCATTTCTTAAGCGTTACTTTGCAGCAACCAGTACATGATTTGAGTCTGTTGAGGTATTTCCATATACAGCCAAAATTGAGTCAGCACATGGTGGGATTTCCTCTTTTGTGCTTTATGGACATGGATGTTTACTGTTATACATGTAGAAGGTTGGAAAGCCTTTCTTCCCATAAGGCTACTTTGGTGATAGCATGCTTCACTCGGTTCAGTTTCACCATGGAGGAAGACCATGGTTTCACCATGGAGCAATAAACTAGAACTATTCACCGAGGAAACTTCTCCAGGATCTGAGCCGTCTCTTTGCTGGTTCAGAAATTGGTCTGACCCCCACCCCCTCCTCCCCCTCCCCCTTCGAACCCGATAGTTTTGAATGTAGACTCTCCAAAAAGACAACCAAAATATTTGGAGCTTACATCAATAATAACTGGGTAGATTCACAGGATCGTTTTTCGTTCCCCTCAATCAATAATTGCAAATTGTGTGTTGGCTTCGGGGTCTGTTTTTTGATAAACTCCAAGTTTAAAGGGTCTGTATACGTTTGGTAATGACTCTAAAAATTAATGGCAATAAGCACTTACTTGGTAGGAAGTCTAGCAGCTTTGGATAGTTTAATGCTTTTTGAGAAACTTTTCACTTAGAAGTACTGCGGTTATAGAAAAAGATACCACTTTTTAGCCCTAAAAATTTGGATCTGAGAAGCGTTACTTTTATAGTAACGTTTCTCAGATTGTGTATTCCAATTGCAAATTATTCTTCCTGCGTGGATAAACCGCTCCAGATTTTCGGCAATATCTCAAAAACGCTACCACCTTTTGAAATGAAATTTTCACAGGTTAGTTTTATGGTATATATCTACAACTATATAGGATTGAAACAAACAGTGGGTTCCAAACGTAAACAATCCCTTTAAGAAAAGGTTGGGCATAAAAAGCTGCGTCCAGGAAAAAATAATTTCACAACATTGTCTTTCTATTGTGCCGTTCTCATTTTGAGTCCCACAAAATAATATTCAAATTTATGTGGCATTTTCCCTTTTCTGTTCGGGTCCATAATGTAACCCACTCGTCTCATGAAACTAGATATCAATATCGCCATTCTGACTGCTTTTATTTAATATTTCAGTGTCTCGTTTGCAGTCATATAGGGCTGCTCCTATGTTGTAGTTTAAGCTGTAATTTCATTTAGACCATTCTAATTAAATTAAACGACGACTGCGAAATGAGGGGCCGTCTCACGGTAAAACACTACCGACGGGTACAGGGGAAAAGCTTTTTTTCCTTAAGTAGTACAACTGATATATTGAATTCAACCTTATAGTACAATGGGCGAACAGGAAAAGGTCTGGCAAGGTGAGAGGAGCAAGCAAACTGACGCGGCGTATGGAACCCTTAAGCAACCTCGTCTAATGAACTGGGCCGTTTATTCACAGTCCGAAGGGAGGTTCATATGAATGTAAAGCCAAGGGAATTTTTATTTAGATTTTTTTTTAGCTCAAGAATCTGGTCGATAAGCTACGCATTGAATCACCAGACACAGTCGATTCCATACCGTCAGTAATGCACTGCATTGGTGGACAGGTCGAGGATTTAGGTCGAGTGTGGTGACCTTTAACTGCACTCTTTTATAACACACGGCATCGTACTAATTTAGGGTGCGCAACGTCACTTCATGAGTACAAAAAATAACCAACGAGACTATTTCAACGAGCGCCGACCAGACGCAGGAAAATACGGTACAAAGTTTAGATCAGGCATGATATTTGGTCCTTGGAAACAAAAAAGTAGAAATATTTTATCGAGTACAAGGGCTGACCTACATGTACACATGGTGTAGGCTTTAATAAACCTTTCAGGCTATTTAAGGCCAAGTAACAAAATAAACGAGTTTCTCGTCCTCGCCCGCCTCCTTTTTGGCCGCCGCCTCCTTTTTTTTTACTATTTACAATCAATTTTTATTTTATTTTTTGATTTCCTTGGTTTATTTTTGCCTAAGAATTTGTCTAGACTCTTTTTTCACCTTTGCAATACAACAGCCGTTTCTGAATTTTGAAACTTGCCTAGCAAGTTGACTAAAATGGGACAAATCATTTGTTTTGTCATCTGATACTCAAAAAGCACAATATCTGTGAATAAATATACCTTGGCCAGTCATATTTAGTATGGCGGCCATCTTGGGAAAAAAATAGCAAAAAGTTGAACAATAGTAAATAGTAAAGCCCTGCCTCCTCCTTTTGTCAAAAAGTCCGGACGAGAAACTCGTTACTTTTGTTACTTGGCCTAATCATAATTTGTCTAATCGAATTTCTCTTGTTTTTTTCCAAGAAGGGCAAAACAAAATCGAAAATTTGACTAAAGTGGGAAGAATATCATGCCTGCTTTAGATCCTGTGGAAGTAAATAAAGGAGTCAAGTCAGAGTTTCAAGTGAGAAACAAAATGTTGCAAGCATTTTGGTTATTTGTATTTTATTAAAACAGCAACAGTGCAGCATGAACGAAATATGTTATGTTTCTATGACCTCGGATGTGGCGGAAACCAGTCAAATACTCTAGTGGCAAACAGTATAATTAATGGTTGGAGTCGAAATGTCAAGGAGATACGGATGCGTCGTAGAACTTAAACAAAATTGTACAACATGTTTAATGACAACTAGGACCTATATATAGCAGATCTATGGTAGGCCATTATACATGTAGGATGGCTATCCTAACTTCACAGAATTACATTGCATGCAATTTGTAGCGGTCGATTAAACCATAGAGCTCAATTAAAACCTACCCCATGGTCAGACAAGCTTCGGTAGATTTGACATTAAAGAATTGAATACAAAACGTTGATTCTGCAAAATGAGAATTTTGTGTGATCTCTTTATACGTAAAACCAATGTGACCTTTGACCTTCCCAGTGTTGTATCTTGGGGTCACCCTTTGGGGGTGTTTGAGCAAAGATCTTATTCCATGCTTGGTTATAGTAAAACAAAGTCAGAACAAAACCGGAAGATGCAAATTAAATATGCAGTGCGTACACACTCGTATGAAGACAACAATAAATGTTACACCACATCAAACGACCTTATTCCGCACACTGATTGACACAAGAAAGTTTGTAATGTCCGAAGGGTTAATGCCTGCCCAAGGTCTACAATTGAGAAACTTTGACTTCTTGTTTTCTAGTGTGCTTTCGTGGAGCCCTCAATGTTCATTATCACGTCACTGTTGACTGCATGTACCGCATGATGTCGACACAACAACACAATACCCAGAAGTGTAATTCTAGAATCAGTCGAGAGAGGTATTCAAACAAAACAAAGCCCTTACCTGTGTGATAATCCGGACGATCCCCCGGCGTGAAGTGTGGTCTAAGAACAGTCGGTCATTTTGAGCAAGCAATCGTCCACTGAATATAGTCATCGGGTACTCTATCTACGACGTGCATAGCACACAGTTGACTCAGGGGGTCGTACTCCTTGTTGTACATGTGCACTATGCATGGAGGCTATGGCTGGACGGCTGTCTTCTAGCTCTGGTCCTTGCTCTATGCTCTAATCACCAAACATAATCCCACCACTTCAGACCACAGGGGTAATACAAAACAGGGTAACACACGATCCCACGCTGGGAGATTATGTATAATCTATATTGTACATAACAACAACAATGACGGCATACACTCGTGTAATAGTTGCTGTATACATAAACACATGCACAGAATGTGTACACAGTGTACATGTACGTCTCGCTCGCCTCGCACCACTCAGCAGTTTCTTTCTCAATCCTTCGCTGGTGCTCCTCTACCACACCACACAGCCGTAGTGAAATCGCACACTGCGGGTTACCAGGAGGCCTGGGAAGTAGTTTTATAAACCCGAACAAGTTTCACTGTTTCCCGTGTTGTGTTTGTGCGTGGTTTCAACGTCATTCTGTCTTGATCTAGACATTATGGAATACATACCTGCTGCGTTTTAGATTGACTCCCAAACACTGATTCTGTATCGCAATGGGGGAAACGAACGATGTCAACCCGGGTCATGCTAGGTGAATTTCCTGCATCTATGGTGCAATAGAGCTAGAAAACAATTATACTATGATCTATGCTATGATTCATAAAATAGGTTGTTAAACCATATAGAGTTAAACTGTGTTGCCTTTCTTCAAACGAGTACATTATACGGAGAATTTGCCTGGTTGTACTGTAGGCCCAAACAAAAAATCACAGCCGCAATCAAAGTGCAGCAGATGGTCAAAGTTAATAATTCGTAACAAAAATTAATTGTTCACGCAAGTACACTGCGTCAAAACGAACCCTCGCGGCGTTGACTGCCCCAATTGACTGAATCACACTGTACACAACAAAACATAAAGGGTTTTTGTTCCGTCTGTTTTTTATGAATACCGGAGTAGAGGTAAATTGTACGAATCACTGGTCCGTAAACTCGGAAACCCAGCATCAAGGAACAAGTTTCACCAGAAACAATTACATTTTGTGAAAGTCTAGCAACCGGATGGTAGACTGTAGACTTGAACAATATAATTGGGACTATCCGATAGGCCTATTCTCTTGACGTGCAAATATAGGGCTTGATTTTCTCAAAGCCAAGATCAATCTAAGATGCTTATAATCTCAAATGCTGAGCAAAATGTGACGTCATCAGTATGACAATCAGCGACGAAACTATATATTGCAATGATTTTAGGGGGGTGCACCTCGTGGCCAATTAAAACTCGTCTATGCTTATACCTTTTAAGTTCGCCTTTAATAAAGATTCATGGTTTCATCAACTGGACACGGCCTAATGAAGAGTGCTGTGTAAAGTGGTGTAACGTTGTCTGCTCTTTGCTGCATCGCCATATAATTAATTCCTGTCTAGCGGAAGCACTTTAAAGGGTGTGTACAACATTGGTAATTGCCAAAGACCTGTATCCAAACTTGATGTAACCCAACATATACACATGTACACGAAATAACAAACCTGTGAACGTTTAAGCTAAATCGGTCTTCAGAGTCGTGAGAAAACAGTGGAAAAAAAACTTATGTGTTTTAACTTTTTTTCAAACCACGGAATTTATCCTGCAGGATAAATACTATTATTTTACTAATTTCGTAAAAACTATGGCATTTCAAGCAAAACTATTTCAAGGGAAGTTTTCTACCATGACCATCTTTATACCATGTAAGTTATGTGCAAATCTGTGAGCATTTATATTTTCATTCTTGCCAATGTTGTACACACCCTTTAAAGGGATTGTACGTTTGGTAATTGGAACCCACTGTTTGTTTCAAACCTACAAAGTTGTAGATATACCATAAAACTAACCTGTGAAAATTTCATTTTAAAAGGTGCCAGCGTTTTTGAGATATTGCGGAAAATCTGGAGCGGTTATGTCCATGCAGGAAGAATAATCTGCATTGTAATACACAATCTGAGAAACGTTACTGTCAGTAACACTTCTCAGATTCAACATTTTTGAGTAGCCTATACTTCTAAGTGAAAAGTTTCTCAACATGCATTTTACTATCCAAAGCTGCTGTTCTTCTTACAAAGTAAGTTTTTATTGCCATTAATTTTCAGAGTCATTACCAAACGTATAGAGACCCTTTAAAGGCAGGGTATACTTTTTGTAATTGTCAAAGACTATCCTCACTTGGTGTATCCCAACATTATGCAAAAAATAACAAAACCTGTGAAAACTTGGGATGCCTGAGAAAAGCTTCATGCCTGAAGCCTTTCTCAGATTCAAATTTTGGGGTGAAATATTACCCCTTTCTCTAAAACTACATTACTTCAAAGGAAGGCCGTTTCCTTAAAATGTTTTACAATATCAACAGCTCTCAAGTGCACTTTTACCAAGTAATTTTGTATGGTCATTTATTTTTGGAGTAATTACCAAAGGGGTATACCCTCCCTTTAACTTTGAATATCTATCAAGATGTCTGAAGTAAAATTTGTGAAATTTCCAATCTCGCCCATTAGAAAAGTACACTGGACTCAACTGTTCATTTTAACAGGCATTTACCATAATTGAAGCATATAAAAAGAAATACTAATATTAGTATATTAATCAATCAACTCATAAGTGAGTTGAAATTAATCAACGAGCCCCCCTTATACAATTTATAGAATTTCATTAAGCTTACTCAGTAGTATGAACAAGTGCATGATGACAAATTACTAAGTTAATAACCCTATGCGACCACATGAGCGTGGCTCCCGGTTGACGGGGCTGGCTGGCTGGGCGCAAGAGTCTCACGGTGAAGTGCGGGTTTACATGAGAATCGGCATGAGCCGCGTGTAAACACGTCACCCACCAAGAACCAACCTCACCGAAGGCGATCATAACATTACTGAGTTGTCCATGACGCTAAGTATCCATGTTCTGATTGTGCAACGTCTTGGAGAGCAGGGGCGGATTGCACCAAGATCGTCTTAAACCGGTCTATGTGCTATATAGCCGGCTAACTTGAGACGTGCTTAGACAGTCTTTAATTATAGACTGGATTGTATCACCAAAGTCTATATTTTAAGCCAGTCTTAAATCTTAAGCCTGTGCTGAGCTAGCTGGCTATGATCGGTGTCTGTTTTGTTTTGTTTTTAAACATGGCGCTACATAATTTATGTTAGTTGTTGATGATTTCATGCAAAGAGCCCTAGGACGAGACCGTATAATGCGTTAATACTCGGTCTAGTGTCCCAGGCTTTTGGTTTCCCTTCCTTTGTTTACCTTTCAAAGCAACTGTCACTGTCTCAGCGTGCTATGGATAATGTCGGCCCTCGTAACTAACCAAGGATATAGGAATACTTGTTCGTACATTTATTTCACTACATGCTCACTGAATATCTAAGACCGGCTTATTGCCACAGGCTTAACTACTGACTAAGCTATAAGACCATCTATAAGGCAGATAACAGGCTGTATAAACCATGGAGAGATAACTGACTGGTTTTATTGCAATCCGCCCCTGGTCCGATAATGGCCTTTGATTTTAATGCATTATTACGCCAATTGCATGCCCTCAACGAGTTGAAGGAAAGACAAATCGTTTGAGGTTTCTTAGCAACTTTTTAGTTTAATTACTGTGTCAGTGATGGCGTGATCAGACATTTTCATTTTCGGGGTGGGGGCAGGAGGGCAAGATTTGGGGTGGGTGTTTTTTTTTTAAATTAATGTGCCGAACTAATCATGTGTGCAGAGTATATCAGAATCAGAGTATGCCGTGAGAAAGATATATATAGTGTAGGGCCATCGCAGATTTGTCCTCAGACAAAAATGTAGGTAGAATAACAAGGAATGGCGACCATTTTGAAAAGTTTGAAAGAAACTGGTTATACTACTTATGGGTTTTTTTTTAATTCAAATTTGCGATGGTCCTAATACCAAATATCTTTCTCATGACATGACCTGAACGTGCGCCACATTCTATGTTTGTATACCAAGGCACAATTGGTAACCAGCATCCATGAAATTGAACCCGCAAGGCGCTTCTTGAGTGAAAATACAACACAAACAAACTGTTTATGTTTATCTTGGTTATTGTAACAGATATCCGTGTTTATTTCTGTCGGGATCTGGCTACTTTACAACTTCGTAGCTCCTTTAACGCGGAGAGCCACATTGTGCAGTGTTTTGTATACATACTGCATTAATGTAGTGCGGCTCGCAATCAGTTCACTAAGTTTTGCCATTTAACTGTTACGTTAGTAGTGACAGGAGATTTATTAGTTAATATTTCATTCATAATTAGGTTATCATTGGGTACTCTAACTCCCTGATCAGTCCACAAACGTGTGTTCTTTTGGCGCGTAGTGATTTGCTTTTGTAGGTCTGCAGCGTTGCAGTACTTCCCTACGTTAAACCAATGTGTGGCGTATTGGAGGGTCGCCATTGCTGTATGTAATTCGATAGGCATAGCTGTGACAAGACAGCAAGAACAGTGTGCACGGCCTTCACTGCTCACCTACATGTACGTGCTTTGAAAAGTTGTTAAGCAACTCAAATTTGTTTGTGGATTCTGGTGAGTTAGCATTTGTTTTACATTTCATGGTGTAAATTCGTTATTTACGGGTATAAAATTAACATTGGCTATCATTTGTCGGTGGGTATGCTGTACCGCTGTACTATACAAATGCCATGACTGTATAAGGTATGTCTGTATTTATTACAGCTAGCTTGATTGTAGCGTGGACCGACTTGTAATCGTAAAGGGTGCCTCATTCCCAGTGGTGTCTGGGTAAGTCCAGAAAAAGTGCTTGTACTAAGTATTATTTTCACAATAAGAAAAGTGAGATAGTTTATTGTACAAGATTAAATATATTGTTATCTCTCTGTGCCTTTGTTGTATAGGGGATTTTATGGGGTTTTATTAAATCATAAACCAATCATCGAGAATGAACTTGACTTGTATAGTTTCAACTTTATTTTGGAGTGTTCCTGCATGAACGAAGGAGTAATTCTTCTCCCCGGTGTCGTGTGACCACGCACCAACCCCAGGCTACACCTCGTAGACCCTGACATTTCAATACTGCACCGTCGAACTAAAGCAATGGGTTGACGGGATTCTTTGTGGCTACTTTCTCGTCTTCATAATAACCTTTCAGTCGAAGAGATTTCTCTGGAGGGTTGGTACTGATAAGTATGGCCGCAAGATAATAAGTGGCGGCCGCAAGATAATAAGTGGCGGCCGCAGGGTAGGTAGTGGCGGCCGCAAGATAATAAGTGGCGGCCGCAAGATAATAAGTGGTGGCCGCAAGATAATAAGTGGCGGCCGCAAGATAGTAAGTGGCGGCCGCATAATATAAGTGGCGGTGCTGTGAAATACATCTCATTCAGTGAAACATATAATGCACTTGTCAAGTGGCACCAATGGGGCTTCATAGATAAGAGCTTTGTATAGAGCTTTCAGATTGAAATCAATGAATTTTCTCGATGACAACTATTAGTGTGTGTATTGTTGTCTGTAATTCCATATAATACATTCTAATTCCAATGATCATATTGGATAAGCATTTCGCAAAGACACGCGGCGCTTAACATGATCCCAACACGCCAGAATACTGGCTACTGTTTTTTGACACGGACTTTCCGTTAACGGTACGGTAGCCGGATCTACAGCAACTGACGGGTGACGTGTAGATCAAGATAAACTAATTAAAGGCGCTCAGATCGCGTTTCTCAATTCAATTAAAGATTTCCTATGACGTCTTGAGTCAACCTGACACCATTAGGCAGGGTGAATCAATGTTACACTAATATGATGGCAATAAAAAATGACGAGTTATCCAAAATAAGCGAGTATTTTTGTTTATTTATTTAACATACGCTACCCAAAGTGTGAACCCATTCGACCTTTACTTGGTTCAAACAGGAAGTTAAAGTTTAATATTTGCAGAAAAAAATCATTACTTAACCACATTTTGGGCTTACAATCTATAAATCATCGGAAAGGTCTTCAAACACAGAATGTGACCCCATTTGATCTTGACTTCCGGTTCAAAATGGAAGTTGAAGTTTAATATTGGAAAAAATCTAACTCCTGAACCACAAATTAGATTGATAAGATTAAATGATATCACCAAATCATTCAATCATCATTTGATGACATCAATCACGAAAATCTTGTTTTTGTAAAAAGCTAACAACAAACTGAATAGGCCTATCTAGTTATTTATTCATTTATTTCTAACAAAAACGCTTTGCAGTCCTTTTTTTGTAGGCAATTCACGTTCGCCCCAAAGAAGGCTAAAAGCCACTCTTGGTAATGGACTACAAGAAGAAGGAAATTTAAGATGAAAATGGGAGCTGAAGGTAGGAATTGATATTCCTCTTGGAAAAAACAGTCTAGATTGTAGGATGGAGGAAAACATGCAGTACACGAGTAATTTGACATTATTTGATGTTTTGTGGATGGCATCGTGCGACCCCCCCCCCATTGTGTCTTCATTGTGTTCTGGGAATCTCAGGAATTCTTTAGAGAATGTCCAGGGAGGGATACTCATTTCGGTACAAAATGGAAGAGTTTGTTCGAGTGCGGGAACTTTCTCTCTTTTGGGGGTGGGGGGGGCGGGGCTCCCTCTGTCACATTTCGAACTTGGTATAATTAATTGATAGTAATTGGATAAAATAAAAGCAACATCAATACAAATATAGTAATACAATAAATAAATTTATGATTTTCAGTATAAAATCTTTCGTTTCTTATAACTTTGTAGCAACATTCTTGAAAAATATTTCCGCCTGAAGTACTGTCATGTGCGAGAAGAATAACCGAATAACCGAAAAAACTGAATAACCGAATAACCGGTTCTTATTATTAACCGACTCGCCAAATTGAATCGAGAATAATTATAGATGAACGTGCAAAACAATCCTTAAAAAAAAGTTATTTGGCGTTTTCTCAAAAACTCACGACAGCCTATAATTTTAAATAACAAAGAGAACAATATTTACAGACGAAAATTAGCAACCACATCTTTTGATGACACTTTCTTAACAAAACTATTAATTTATTAATTTATTTATTAACAAAACTGCGTAAAGAAATTCAAAACACACGGATTGCAGGAAATATAAACAAGTTTTCGCCGTCCATCACATCGTATTACGGCTGTAAACATTGAAGAAATATTAAAAATCAATAATGTCGAAGCTGTGTACTTAACGGGTCTGTAGTGCATACACTATTTGACCGCCAACCCGCACAGCTGTAATGGGATTGTGGCTTAAGATTCTACAACCACCCCCCCCCCCTTCTACGTTTTCTCCCTCGTCTCGGATCACGTTCATACCTCGAGGCAAGACTTTTTTCTCACCACATCTGAGGGACTCTGGTGGATGGTAAATTCTGCTCGAGTTAATAGCCAAATTGAGCTAGCCTTTTTTTCCTCAGTCTTCTTCTGTCTTTTCCTTTTTGTAAATTGCCAGGCATCGGAGAATTATTTGGTTTTGTGGTGCGTGTGGCCGCGGATGATTTCATCGTGTGACTCCACATGCGCTAACATAAATCACCGTATTTTGTAATATTATGCGAGCGTGGTTCAAGGGAGGTGGAAGTAAAACATTCATAAATTTAGGATGCTGCATTTAAAGGTTGAGCAATCACAAAAACGCAATAGATAATTCGTTTTCAAAGCATGTGGACAACATTGTTACTTATCGAAGACGTAACCAAACTTTATGTCCAACATATAGAATACATAAAATTACAAACCTGTGAAAGTATAAAGGCATGTGTACTTTTGGTAATTGTCAAGGACCAGGAGCCGAGTTCACAAAGCAATAAAATTCATCGCAAGACAAATTTTCAGTATCACCATAGTGATTTGTATTGTGACATCACACTTTACTAAGCAACTGCGATTAATTTGCAGTTACGATCAATCTTAGATCTTTGTGAAATCGGCCCCAGTATCTTCACTTGGTGTACCCCCATCCCCCATCATACAATAACAAACCTGTGAAAATTTGGGCTATTGGTCATCGAAGTTGCAAGAAAATAATGAAAGAAAAAACCCTTGTTGCATAGAATTGTGTGCTTTCTCAGATGCCTGAGACAGGCTTCACGCGCCTGAAGCCTTTCTCAGATTCAAATTTTGGGGTGAAAAAATACTTCTTTCCCTAAAACTAATTACTTCAAAGGGTGTCGTTTCTAACAATGTTTTATAATATCAACAGCTCTCCAGTGCTATTTACCAAGTAAGTTTGTATGGTCATTAACTTGTGGAGTAATTGCCAAAAGTACACCGTGCCTGCTCAGAGTACATTGCAAAAACTGACGGGTGTTAAAGTTGGGACCAGGGTGTGGTCACATACCCAAATAGAATCAAAATTAATATCATGGGGGTGTGAAAGTAACACCAATGTAATTATGTCGGCCGAAATTAGTGTTATTTTAACACCCTATGATGTAAATTTTGATTATTTTTTGTATCTATAATGTGACAATACCCTGATGTCAATTTTCACACCCCAGTTTTTGCAGTGTATTGGCGCAACTTACTTAATAAGAGATTTCTGCGAAGAGCTGCTGCGAATTTGAATGCCGTTCGAGTGGATTGTTAAATTGAATTTTGTTTTCTTGCTTTCAATCCGCCGATGGCCTACAGGTCTGCGAAAATCAATTTCCTTAATTACACGTTCATTTTTTAGCAAAAAACAGGTGAAACCCTTTAAGTTCTGTCCTCAGACAGGCCCGTTTGACATGGTCTATGACCCTTTAGGCAGTATGACTCGCAGACTTCGAATCTCCAGTTAGAAAACACTTTTTTTATAGGATACCGGTAGTTTAAAAAAAAATATTGCGGTTTCGCATTGTAAAATATAATAAATAATCCCCCAAAATTATTATTTGTCATTATTATTATTATTATTTTTGTGCTAAACTATCTCTATACAACGTCAGGAAATTTTTATAAGCTTTGAAAAAAGTATGAAATCAACATTGCAAAGGAGGTAGACACGTTTTCCCAGCATGATACACGCAGCTGTAGCCTATGGCATTCATTAATATATAGAGGAAGAGAAATGAGCGATTCAATAAATTTTTTGATGTACTCATTTTCCAATAGATATTGTCCTCATGTGAGTGGGGGAAAAATTACAAGTCTCTAACCTCACGTTAAAATGGTGTAAATTGCCATTGTATTCAATACCCTTCCAGTGCAAAATGAATCAACATGCAAAACATCTGATGACATCATTCTGAGAAAAATGGATCTAGTACACTTTTGTGCGGGGATGTTTTAACTCATCCCTGCATGATTTTCAATAATATTTCATCAAAACAGCATTGAATGTATCATTTTGACTAACGAACAATTTCTCGGAATGTAAAGATCTATTAGTTGTTGAAATCCAATGACGTCATGTTTCAAGATTCGCTATGAAAAGGTCATTTTTTTTAAATTTAAGAACTTGGTAAAAAGTTGGTACTATTACAAAATATCAAAATGTTTGACTTATGTTCAGTTAAAAAAGCTTCTTTACTATGGTCTTGCACAGCAATAGAAAAAATGCGTATTTATTCTTTACACGAAACATGTGTTGTACCAAATGTATGATTCCACAAAATTACGAACCGCGTTAGTAAAAGGAAACCACACAACAATTTCGAGAGACATTTGTATGAATCATTTTATTCTTCTTTGAAAACATATTTCCAACCATTCATTTCATAACAAACGTTTTTTGTTTAAAGCTCAAAGCGCCCAATCCGGAGGCAACGTGTCCCTCTAAGACAACAATGACGTAGCCATTGATCTCAAGCACTTCGATAGCTAGCTCCGGGATACCCCCCCCCCCTCAACTATCCCTGCGGCCTCCTTTCTTCGGATGAGAAAAAGTAATCCACGTAGCCGTCTTCATTTCTCAGATCACTCAATCCCTTTGATCCATATGTTGCAAGGGAGATTGGAGTGTGATTTACGGTTGTCTTAGCAACCAGGATCCTCCGTAGGCTATGTGCGTTTCATCACCAGCCCGCATCTCTGACTAGTCTTCGGTCTGCATTAAATGTGCAAGGAAGAAACATGATCAAACGAGACTACGGTATATCAAATGATGTTTTTTTACACTTGTAGAGGAAGGGAAATGACCAATTCAATGTTGTGTGATGTACTCATTTCCCAATAGATAGAGTCCTCATGTGAGTGGGGGGGGGGGGACAAAGAAAAGTCTCTAACCTCACGCATGGAGGTAGAATGCCTCACGTTACAATTGTGTAAATTGCCATTGTTTGATACCCTTCCATTAACAATTTGTCAATATCCAAAACATCTGATGACATCATTCTGAGGAGAATGGGTCCCTACATTTTTGTACGGGGATGTTTTGGTTCATAATTGACTTTTTCAGAGCGAAATTTGAAACATGACGTGATTAGATTTCAACATATGAATCTTTACATTTCTATAGGAGGAATTTTGTCAGTCAAAAGGTCAAATTCAAGGCCGTTTTGATTAAAATATTATCGCCTCTTGATTTTTGAGGCCAATGAGGATTTTGCATACAAGAATGCCTTAATTGTTAGTGTAATAACGCAGGAAAATATTGAGGGTTATCTGTCCTTTCTGAACTTACCAGGTTAGCTTAAACTGTTAAAAGGCACTGAACACGTTTGGTAATTGTCAAAGACCAGTGTTCTCACTTGGTGTATCCCAACATATGCATAAAATAACAAGCCTGTGAAAATTTGGGCTCAATTGGTCATCGAAGTTGCAAGGAAATCATGAATGAAAAAAACACTCTTGTTGTACAAATGTGTGTGCTTTCAGATAGGAAAAAAAAACCTTCTTGCAAGAAGTTTTTATTATATTAGTGAGAAATTACCTCTTTCTAAAAAACTACGTTACTTCAGAGGGAGTCTTTTCTCACAATGTTTTATACTATCAACAGCTACCCGTTGCTCATTACCAAGTAAGTTTTTATGCTAATATAGATTTTGAGTAATTACCAAACGTGTACAGTGCTTTAAAAGCGTGTGCCAGAGCAGAGAGGGAGTGTGGACACCAATGTAATGACGTACAAGATGAAGCAAGCGTATTCAAGTAAAACGTATAATATATTTATTTGACTAAACGGTTGCAATAATACACTACATGTAAACCTAGCTTGTAGATATAAGAGAGGCAAGTCTAGGATGGATAAAGTCAGAACAGCAAGTCGGAATCAAGAATAAGAATAATATAAGAATGAAACTGAGGACATTTTATTGGGGATTGGAAAAGCTTGGTCACTGGCCGGATGCTGGTGGTGGTCAGTGCATGGTCCATGGGGCATTGGGCGTGCTTACAACAGGGTGATTAATGGGCTTGAGTGGCCCGGGCAAGGATGTGGGACGGAAGCTTATAATTGAGTTAACAAGGTTAAGGTTGGAACATGGAGGTGAAGGAGGCATACTGGTAAGGACAGCTGAGTATAAAGGTATTGTACACTTTTGGTAACAGCTCAAAATCAGTGTCCACATTTTGTGTGAATCATCATATGCACGAACAAACAAACCTGTGAAAGTTTGAGCTCAATATTGGTCATCGAGGTCACGCGAAAATGGTGAAAAGAGACCTTGTGTGTTAATTTTTGTTTTTTCAAACATCGAGTTTTTATCGCGCGTGATAAAAACTATGGTTTTACTCATTTCTCAGAAACGATGGCATTTTAGGCAGAAATATTTTCAAAGGAACTCTTTCTACCATTACTTACTTTAAATCATGTAAGTTATGCGTGAATCTGTGAACATTTGTATTTTTCGATCTTACCAATAGTGTACAAGGCCTTTAAGGGTTTGCAATAGAAGGAAAAAACAACTTTTAGCATGCAATGATGTTCTCTCGCTGCTGAAATACATTGTCAGTCCATCTTTTACACAAAAATCCATCTGCACACCTTTAAGAATGCAGACTGCAATGTCAACCATGGTATTTGTGATAGTGCCAAGGAAAACAGTTTCGTTTCGTTGCAGTTGTATGTTATCCTCTCCTTAGGGAGGTTCTGTTTGAAATAAATGAATAGATTGCATGGAGCGCTGATAGACTGCTTCAAAGGTGTCGTACACGTTTGGTAATGACTCAAAACAAGTATTAGCATAAAAACTTACTTGGTAACAAGCAACGGAGAGCTGTTGATAGTATAAAACATTGTAGGAAACGACTCCCTCTGAAGTAACGTAGTTTTTGAGAAAGAGGTAATGTCTCACCAAAGTAATAAAAACTTCTTGCAAGAAGTTTTTATTCCTATTTGAAAGCACACAAATTTGTACAGCAAGTGTGTTTTTTCTTTCATCATTTTCTTGCAACTTCGATGACCAATTGAGCCCAAATTTTCACAGGCTTGTTATTATATGCATATGTTGGGATACCCCAAGTAAGAATACTGGTCTTTGACAATTTCCAAACGTGTTCGGTGCCTTTAACGGCCTTATATCACAGCGGGTCTCTTCGATCTCCTATCTTCAACCCGGCCATCCATAATATTTTTATTACGGGTCACGTCCCTCTGCAAATGTCATTATTGACGAGTCGCTCCTTATCTTTGGGTCGATTCAAGTGGCATATATATATACAAGTAACTTGCCTCTCAAATGGTTATCAGCAAATGTATTTTGTTTTCCCCGTTACGTTTTATTCTGTTTCAGTTCTCGTGTCTTGAGACAACCTGTAGGTCCAGACATTCTTGCTTAAAGGTCGTGAGTTCGAATCAAAGTAATATGCCGGTGGAATTCTTTGAAAAAACTGAGTATGCATTGCTTAATACAATTAATGGGTGAGACATTTTCTGTGACAGTTTTTACATCTTACTATTATTTCGAGGGAAGGGGAAGTCGAATGGCTCTAAATTCATTTTTTCCAGAAATAATTGTCTTTATCCCCGATGCAAATTTAACCTCTATTAAATTCTTGTTCATGTTTCTGTTCCGTGTCCGTCTGTCAGTCAGGCATATCGCCACAAGTTTCGGCTTCATGAAGATGCCTCATGTACCTATCCTCGCCGTGGTCTACTTCATCGATGGTTTCCTTTCTGTTTGATTATCTATAGACCTTATGCCACAGACATATAATACCTATGTCTGTGCCTGCACATGATGTCATTTCAGTAGGGCGCCCTCGCCTAAAGGTCAAAAGGAGGTTGTTCATCGGCCAATCCTGTGCGCCGCGCGTACAAATCTGTGCGTTTCGAGTGTTTCGTCATCGTTTTACCTCTAAGATGGTGGTTTGATGACGTCAATTCATAAGGTCTATTGACTCCTCTTGCACCAGCGTCATATACTCAGCTACTACCTGCCACGCTTGGGGAGTCAATTTGCACGTAGGACATTGACTTCCAAATGGCGCAATCAGGATTCTTATGGTGATGACGACAGATGAGAATTGGGTCAAATCGCGGCGCACTGTCTAATCACTCTTCACGTGTTTTAGTCTGAAAATCAGTGTGAGTTTCGAATTGAATCGAATTTACCATGGAAGTAGAAAACATACTAACCTTAACACCTTAGTAGACTGTGGTCTGAAAATCGGTGTGACAATTACCCAGAAATTTGTCAAACTGACGCAGAATCCGGATCAGAATCCCATTTTTGACCAGTTCCAGGTCAAACCTAACTCCCATGGATCCGGAATCCGGGTCAATTCTGACCGGGAGTTTTTCAATATACCCCCCCCCCCCCGTGTAAGACAGCTCTTGAACTTCCTATACGGTAATATTGTGTGAGTCTAAATTGTTACGAGCATGTCATAGGTATGTTGACTGTCATAACAAAAAATAATTTTCAAAATGTTTTTGCTAAAACCTCATACGTAAAGGCACTGAACACGTTTGGAAATTGTCAAAGACCAGTGTTCTCACTTGGTGTATCCCAACATATGCATAAAATAACAAGCCTGTGAAAATTTGGGCTCATTTGGTCATCGAATTATTGCAAGAAAATGATGAAAGAAAAACCACCCTTGTTGTACAAATGTGTGTGCTTTCAGATAGGATTAAAAACTTCTTGCAAGAAGTTTTTTATTATTTTAGTGAGAAATTACGAGCTGCTGTCCTCTTTGGCTAGACAAAAAACAAATTTTGTGAGCTATTCTACTTTTCCCTTCCCTCGAAACAAGAATAAGACGCTTAAAAAATGTTACAGAAAAAGTCTTGCCCTGATTTCACAAAATGTTTTGCACCTGCTTGTTCCGTGAGTAACATTACGGAATGATGATTATGTTTCTTGAAAACCAGTAGATCGTATGCACCTTTTACAAACTCCCTAATGGTAGGCCGCGTTGAAGCTCGATACGCAATGCATCACAGTCTCCTTAATCAAATCAATTTAGGTTTCCAGATGGAAAGGCGATATCTATTTGGCAGGGTGGTGACGTTAACTGACGGGTATATCCATCGCAGTCCATGACCTGTTTATTACATTTGAACATTCAATTTATTTTGTTGTCTTCAAAATATCGACTGTTCAAAAAGTCTACCTAAACATGCGAAGAGATTTTACCATTGCATACGAGTTCCATACTTTTTCATTGGCTGGGAAAATAAATGATCTTTTTACTCCCTATACTTTATCACAAAATATTGTGCGGTAATGTTCTGGGACTATTTTGCCTCCCACATTTCAAAAATGTCTAACCCCGCCTATAAAAGGGGCAGAAGTAAAGATGATGATTTATTTTAAAATATTTATCATATTACCATGAAACTTCAGTCAAACGAATGTGCAGAGGAAAAAAACAAAGAAAAGTCCAGTTGAACAATTATTGTTTTTGCCCACCCCCTTTAGCAAATAGCCCGCCCCTAAAATGGACAAGAGCTGAGATATGGGTCCACATTTAAAAATGATCGTTATAAGGCCATGTCACACAGGGTTTTTCTTCCAGTGTTTTTCTTTGGAGACAGCCACCTCTGTATATGCACAAGGAACACTTCGGCAGCACAAGAAACAATCTTCTAGCTGTAACTCATTTTCGCCAATCAAATAAGAAGAAAACTTAATGTGAATGGAATTTCTTATTGGAGATTGCTTTGAACTGGTTGCCTGTAAATTTGACACGGCTGTATAGAGTAATGTAGAACAACGAACTGTAGGGAGTTTAATTATTTTACCACAAAGACACAATTTTTTCCCACATAAAGGGCCGTGGCAGCTGGACTATTATTAAGTACGTTAATGTATCACGAACATGCACTCATTAACAAAACAACCCCCGAGTCCGTGTGTTTATAAGTATTGATATTTCTGCAAACAGAAGAAACACAGACTTTGGGAGACAATAACATTGACTGGAAGAATCTATCAGGAAATGAGATTGATTGAAGGATTTTTGTCTATAGTGGGGTGTTTATTTTTGTCCGTTGTTGGGTTGGGACCAATGAAAATTGTATTATTAAAGGCACTGGACACGTTTGGTAATTACTCAAAATATATATATATATATTAGCATACAAAATTACTTGGTAAGGAGCAACGGAGAGCTTTTGATAGTATAATACATTGTGAGAAACGACTCCCTCTGAAGTAACGTAGTTTTTGAGAAAGAGGTATTTTCTCACTAAAATATTTGAATCTGTGAAAGACTTGAAGCCTTTTTAAGGCATCTGAAAGCACACAAATATTTTCAACAAGGGTGTTTTTTCAATCATTATTTTCTTGCAACTTCGATGACCTATTGAGCCCAAATTTTCACAGGCTTGTTATTTTATGCATATGTTGGGATACACCAAGTGAGAATACTGGTCTTTGACAATTACCAAAAGTATCCAGTGCCTTTAATGCATATTGATGCAGACACACCACCACACACACGTGTTTAATGTCAGACCGGATCCCTTTTGTGTGCAGTCCTTGGTTTAATTAATGGGACACGTTGCCTTGAATTGGGCGATTTGGGCTATAAAAAGCGTTTGAAAGCGTTCGTTACGAAATGAATATGGTTGTAATGATGTTTTAATTAAAAGTAGAATACAATAATCCACACTAATATGCCTCGAAATTATGTGGTTTTTATTTAACTTCGCGAACTATAACACCTCGTCATTTTGTGGAGTCAAACAATTTGGTTCTACAAAATGGCGGACTGTGTTTGTTCACGAAGAACCTAACAACTTTGAGGCATATTTGTGTGGACTACTTTTAAAACATCTTCCCAACCATATTCATTTCAAAACGAACTCTTTCAAACGCTTTTTGTAGCTTTTGTAGACACGTTCACACACAACAGATTTTTTTTGCAAAGTTCTTGGAAAGGTGGTCTTAAAAGGTAGTAGGCCTACTCCTCGTATGGTGACCTGAGAAACTTGGACAATTTAACATGATCTCTCAACTCATCAAACACTCAACATTCCAGCATTTGAACACTATTTCCTGATCTGAATTGCAAAGTCGTTTCCTGGTATGAATCCATTGTATGTGTAATGTATCATGGTAACTTCAACTAAAACACGTGATAATGAAAACAACCTGGGAATTTTCGCATGGCACACAATACGGTGGCCCTGAAGGGACATCGCATATCGCAAATATGTGATACGTATGCAATGTCGTGCAATAAATCGCAAATGCACATACATTACGCGAATATAATATTATGTGCAATGTCGTGAATTTTACTGCATACTTTGTCGCATACCTTTGGGATGATGTCAAAGTTGACGACAATTTTTTAGTGACTTGGTTTTTTTTTAGTGACTTGGGGAGTACATGGCACTACAGCGGTAAAGTAGCCAGAATTATAACACCCCTTTCAAATATTCTGCCTTTTGATTGGTTTAGAGCGCGTCACATAATATGTCTTATATTAGGGAGGTTTAGCTGCACGTTACGCGAGCAAAAACGTGAACGTGAACGTCAGAAAATTGTGTCGTTTCTAGGTGACGTCACTACTTTGGGCTTATTTCATGCTCACGTATGACGTCTGCACGTACGTACCTGACGTGAGAAATGGTAACTTCACGTATGCTTAAAACGTGAGATTTTTACAACAAAATTTTCTGACGTTCACGTTCACGTTTTTGCTCGCGTAACGTGCAGCTAAACCTCCCTATTGTTACTCGAAACCGCGCGAACGCGACGCACTATATCACGCAGCAAACAAGGTACTATACCCGTAGCAACCGATGTACTATCCCATAGCAACAACTTAGCAACCTGGTACCTAGACGTCTAGGCACAATATATGTTTGGGGTGTTCTAAAAGAAATATCGACTGCTTTTACTGCTTCGCCTCGGGAAAATAGAACGCAAATTTGCGATGTCGTGAATGTTGTATTGCACACATAGTTAGTAATAATTTCACGAGAGTGCAGCATACGTATGCGCACATAATTATTTGCGATGTGCGATGTCCCTTCAGGGCCACCACACAATGCCTTACAAGGAACTGAAAGCGAAAAATAACCAAATAAACACGGATGATTGTACAGTTTATATTTCATTTGTTGATCTAAGTTATTGCTGTAGGGACGAACCTTGGGCTCTTGCTATCTTCAAGGTGTAACAGATAAACATCAAGGTGTAACAGATAAACATGCGTGGTTTCTACATCATTCAAACTCCTCAGAATCTCGGTGGAGTTGTTTTTCTGCTAGTCTTCGTCGCGGTTATTTCACAGGCGACCGGAGAAGAGACTACGAACGAATGTGACAGCGATAATACATGTTGGTATGTCAAATCCTTACGTTTTGTTTTTTTGTAATTCTTTGACCAAGACCATCCAAGAGAGAGAGAGAGGGGGTGTGGTGGGGGCGGGTAGAGGGGGAGGGGGAGAGAAACAACAAGCAAACACAAATATAGAAGAGCAAATCGTGTGCCCGGGCACACAAAGTAATATTTTCCAGTAACAAAAGGCCGTAAGCAATCAATTAATGGCTCCTCTGACGAAACAAAATATGGCATCAATATTACATTATTGTTGCTAGAATTACCCCCAAAGACATGTCTTCTCATTCCCATGCAGAGTTTAACCTTCCTATAATGATTTATGAATGGCTGAAAACCGATCAAACTTTCACATTCAGTTTTCTTGGAACGCAGTTTTGCACATCAGTTGCTTATACGCGCCGTTTCTATACAGTAACTTTTCGTGACGTCCTTCTTACGAAATTGTCTGGTCACCAATTTGTAGCAGTTGCTTTTTTGCAACAGCTCTCATGGTTTTTGTACACACTTTCCAACTGGGGACATTCACCCAACTGGGGACCCTATTGTCCATTTTGTTATAGGTCCCGGTTTAAATGTGTATAGGATTACATAATCACACACCCGAAGAAAAAAGTCAGAATATCTTATTTTTGTTGTTGAAGAATACAGATCAAACTTCTATTTTGTTGGTATATTGTAAAACACAATCTAAGTTAATCTCCGATCTGGCACTAATTCAGACAAACCAATTATAGCTTTCTTTAAGTTTTCCCTAAGTTTTCCCAAGTAATTCTCATACAGAGTGTTCCTTGAAACACGTCGAATGTTATTTGGATGATATCATGGCCGATAATTTCTTTACGAAATAAGTTGTATTTCCCTATCGTCATTTTCCTTTGAGAAAAGGATGAACCGAGTCCGTGGGTTGCGGTCCAATTACCCCAGCGGAGACGGGCGAAATGACGCGGACAGTCGGCGGCCATCGGAGCCAGGGTGGAACGACATCAGCTCTCTCGAACCGAGAATGTTAAACCTTGACACCCTTGTTAATAATACTGCTTTATTGAATTAAATTGATGTTCAGTGTGGGGGACCAGTCACGAGTATTACATGACCATTATGACATTTACCTATCTCAATTTCGTTGTTATTTTTGGTTTTTTTTTCACAATTAACATTGTGGCGTGTCGTGGCCGAGCGGTTAAGAGCACCGGACTCAAGCGCTGGTGTGTCTGATCAGCAGAGTGTGGGTTTGAGTCCCGGTCAAGACACTTGTATCCTTGAACAAGATATACCAACACTTACCTAGTTTACGTTTATTCAACAAATGTTACCTGCAATGGTTAAGTCTCATTTTATCTCATTGAACTATGGGGTTAGCATTGAGTTTTAAACATTTAATAATCAAAATAAAAACAAGTCTGGCAACACTCAAGAGAAAGAAGTAGGCATTATTTCCTCTGCTGAAGTTGACATTTTCCACAATGCGTTGATCATGATACACATCAATCACATATTTTGAGAAAAAGAAATTAATGAACAAATGATTATCCCCCACCCCCACCCCCCAAAAAAAGAAATATATATATATATATATATTTACAGTCCCTTGCTCTTAAACCGTTGGTCCCGTGTACTAGGATTGTTAGTGCACGTAAAAGAACCTATAAAAGAACCCGGAACACGGAAGAGTATAGGGGTCAACCCCGGTGTTTCTGATTCATAGCAAGCACCCTTGTTTACAGGTTTCCTCAGGCTTGCGAGCTGCTGTGATTAAGCTCACCTGTGAGGTATCCTTGGTTTCAAGATACTTGAGCAAGATACTTTACCATAATTGCTTTGTCCTTCGGATGGGACATTTAGCCGTAGGTCCCGTGTACTAGGATTGGTAGTGCACGTAAAAGAACCCAGAACACTTATCATGGAAGAGTAGGGTTTAACCTCGGTGTTTCTGGTTCACATAGCAAGCACCCTTGTGTACAGGTTTCCTCAGGCTTGCGAGCTACAGTGATTAAGTTAACCCATGAGGCATCCTTGGTTTCATTACAAGAAATATATAATAATAATAAAACATAATAATAATAAGAACATGAAACAACAGAATGGTATTTGCCAGACTTGCAACTAATTTGAAACTTTATCTCTACTTCACACTTTTTAACCCCAATTATTATTAATTTAGATTTAATGATTCCTGGAATATTTTATAATTATCATGCAAAGTTGAATCGTGAGAATCCACCTAATGCGCATGACGGTTAAAGTTTGTCACCAATTGTATTAGTTCACGCAGACACGGGATGTGTTTTAAAAAAAAAATAACGACGAAAACAATCTCGTTGAGAAACTGAAAGTAGGGCTAGAATGACTGTCAACTAATGTACATCCTGAGTTTTGCTTTCATTCTATATTCTAAATACCATTCTACACTTTCCTACAATGATTAATGATTTATGGAAAGACAAGAACAGTGGTCGGTTTCGATGAGAATTCAAACAGAAAACAATAACTAACCGATACCACAATTTCACAAGACCTCACAATGTATCCCGGTCGGTCCACACTAGATTTGATAGTCTTGGCTCAAGACCCTCCTGTTATTAACATCTTCCCAAGATCCATCGCCTCAAGAGGGCGCGCTCTCACAGAGACCGCTATCATGAGAGTACGCTATTAATATCTTCCCAAGATCTATCGGCGAGGGAACTTAACAACAGGAGTACAGCTTTCTCTATAATAAACAACATGAGAGTCTTGAACCAAGACTATAGATTTGATATACCTATGACCTATAGACCCCTAGCCTTTTGTCAAGGCCTTCTTGGCATAGAAAGCTGTGTAGCCAAAGGATACATGAATACTGAACCGGGAGTTGGTTACTTAAAATTCATATTAGGCCTATGTTAAAGTGGCAATATTGAACCAGGAGTTGGTTTACATAAATCATTCACTTTTTTAAAGGCACTGGACACGTTTGGTAATTACTCAAAATCTATATTAGCATAAAAACTTACTTGGTAACGAGCAACAGAGAGCTGTTGATAATTTAAAACATTGTGAGAAACGACTCCCTCTGAAGTAACGTAGTTTTTAAGAAAGAGGTAATTTCTCACTAAAATATTTGAATCTGAAAAAAACACTTTAGACCTGAAGCCTTTTTCAGGCATCTGAAAGCACACAAATTTGTGCAACAATTAAGGGTGTTTTTTCTTTCATTATTTTCTTGCAACTTCGATGACCAATTGAGCCCAAATTTACACAGGCTTGTTATTTTTATGCATATGTTGGGATACACCATGTGAGAATACTGATCTTTGACAATACCAAACGTGTCCAGTGCCTTTAAGGTCCAGCAATAGTGTAGGCCTACATGAAACAGGGAAACTAACTTTATTGTAATCGTTCTCTCCCCATCAGGTATCTTCAACCAGGAAAAACTACAGTCAGCAAGCGATCATGGACTTGCTTGTGGCTTTGGAAATGGTACCGCCCTTCTTCTTCTTTTTTCCCCTGCGTTATTTTAGTCTAGGAATAGTAAAAATACTTCATACAAAGGCGAAACATTTTCCTTTTAACTTATAAAGTACTGGTTCGTTTCCGGATAACATCGCCCCCCCCCCCCTCAAAACACGCACTTATTGAGCAATACAGTTTGCAATACGCAAATATGTTTTGCATTCAAACCGAAACCTCACTTAAAGGCAGTGGACACTATTGGTAATTGTCAAAGACCAGTCTTTTCACTTGGTGTATCTCAACATATGCATAAAATAACAAACCTGTGAAAATTTGAGCTCGATCGGTCGTCGGAGTTGCGAGATAACTATGAAAGAAAAAACACCCTTGTCACACGAAGTTGTGTGCTTTCAGATGCTTGATTTCGAGACCTCAAGTTCTAAACTTGAGGTCTCGAAATCAAATTCGTGGAAAATTACTTCTTTCTCGAAAACTACTCCACTTCAGAGGGAGCCGTTTCTCACAATGTTTTATACTACCAACCTCTCCCCATTACTTGATACCAAGTAAGGTTTTGTGCTAATAATTATTTTGAGTAATTACCAATAGTGTCCACTGCCTTTAAAGGCCCTGTACATTATTGGTAAGATCGAAAAACACAAAATGTTCACAGATTCACACCTAACTTACATGATTTAAAGTAAGCAATGGTAGAAAGGGTTCCTTAAAATATTTCTGCCTAAAATGCTATCGTTTCTGAGAAATGAGTAAAACAATATAGTTTTTATCACGCGCGATAAAAACTCGAAGTTTGAAAAAACAGAAAACACATAAGGTCTCTTTTCACTATTTTCTCATGATCTCGATGACCAATTGAGCTCAGACATTCACAGGTTTGTTTGTTCATGCATATGTTGAATCACACAAAATGTGGACACTGATTTTGAGCTGTTACCAAAAGTGTACAATACCTTTAAAGGGTCATACATTTTTACCGTACTTGTGTCCAAGTTGTGTTCATTTTTGTCACAATAAAGACAGTTAATTATAGGCCTCCCCCATTCAAAACCCAAAGTCCGCTGATACCTGACGTCGCATTCTTTATGTTTTTATTTCCGCTTTCAGGGAAATCATTTCGAATAAAGGTGTTTGTTATAGTGCTAGTAATGTCATATTTTCATTAAAAAGGCCATGACACACGAGGCAATTCACAGGCAACCAGTTCCAGGCAATCTCCAAGAAGAAAATACATTCAGATTTCAGTTTTCTCATTATTTTCCTGTGGATAGTGAGTTACAGCTAGAAGAATGTCTCTTGCGCTACCGAAGTGATCCTGTTGCATGCAGTGCAGGTGGTTGTCTCAAAGTTGCCTGTTAAAGGCACTGTACACGTTTGGTAATTACTCAAAATATATATTAGCATAAAAACTTACTTGGTAACAAGCAACAGAGAGCTGTTGATAGTATAAAACATTGTGAGAAACGACTCCCTCGAAGTTACGTAGTTTTTGAGAAAGAGGTAATTTCTCGGTAAAATAATAAAAGACTTCTTGCAAGAAGCCTTTTATTCCTATCTGAAAGCACACAATTTGTACAACAAGGGTTTTTTCTTTCATCATTTTCTTGCAACTTCGATGACCAATAATTTGAGCCCAAATTTTCACAGGCTTGTTATTTTATGCATATGTTGGGATACACCAAGTGAGAACACTGGTCTTCGACAATTACCAAACATGTTCAGTGCCTTGAGCAATAATTATTGCCCTGTGTGACATTACTAAGCCAACAACCATTAACAATAATTTACTGTTAGCTTTCGATACGTTACAGCAAGGCGTACACAGTTTCAACCGAACCTGAGCAAGTTTGTCACTGCTGCCCGGGGTGGCAAGGAGACGCTACCGACTGTCAACGTATGTCATTATTAAATAATTTATATTCCTATTTCTTTATAAAACATATCTTAACTTCATTTCTTTGAGTACGTATTCATTTTTCATGACGAGTAAACCCCAAAATATGCAATCTAACTAACAAAGTATGATATTCTAATCATAAAAGGTTAAAACAGTTAGACCTCGTGACATATTTTTTGGCCAGTAATAGGTTGTAATTTTCAAGGGACACGTTGCCTTTGGGTTGGGCGCTTTGGGCTATAAAAAGCGTTATTTATGAAATGAATATGGTTGGAAAGGTGTTTTAAAAGTGGGATGTAATGATCAACACAAATATGGCTCGAAAGTGTGCGGTTTTCCTGTTACTTTGTGAACTAACACGGTCCGCCATTTTGTAGAACAACATTTTTGACTCCACAAAATGACGGACCGTGTTAGTTCACAAAGTAAAAGGAAAACCACACACTTTCGAGTGAATCGTTTGTGTAAATCATTACGGTATAATTATAGTATACTTTTAAAACATCTTTCCAAAACATTGGAGGTCTCTTTGTTATACCGCATTCAGTTTCTTTGTAAAAGTAATTATAGAGTAATGAGTCAATGTTAGATTTTAGAGAAATATTCCTCTTTCGATCGCATGGTATCGATTCACTTGTCATTAAGATAACATGGTGCCCCCCCCCCCCCGGTGTGTGTTAACATGGGTTGAAGTTAAGTCAAAAGAGGGCGCTATCGGACGAAATTTCTATGCTTCGCTGTATAATTGAGATCGTCTCCGGGGGAACAAAATCTCCGGCCACAAGAGACATCGTGTCCCAATATTGATGGCTTAAAAGCTGTGGCTACGGCTAGTCATTATTCCTCAACGTTGTCGTTGCAGTCACAGCCGCAGCCGCTTAAAGGGATTGTACACGTTTAGTAATTGGAACCCACTGTTTGTTCCAATCCTACATAGTTGTAGATAATATACCGTAAAACTAACCTGTAAAATTTTATTTTCAAAAGGTGGTAGCGTTTTTGAGATATTGCCGAAAATCTGGAGCAGTTATTTCCACGCAGGAAGAATGATCTGATATTGAAGTACACAATCTGAGAAAATTTACTGCAGTAACGCTTCTCAAATTCAAATTTTTGGGGATAAAAAGTGATCTTTTTCCACAACCGCAGTGCTTCGAAGTGAAAAAGTTCTCAAAATGCATTATACTATACCCAAAACTGCTGTACTTCTTACCAAGTAAGTTCGTATTGCCATTAATTTCTAGAGTCATTACCAAACGTATACAAATCCTTTTTAATAGACTTTGCAAGTCTAGCGCAAATCGAAAACGAGAAAGAAAACAAAAACCGAACGAAGACTATAATTTTCTATGAAATCAAATTTTCTTTTTAAATGATATTACAAAATTCTTGCAAATAAAAACACCCATAGCAAGTTATAAAAAACAAATTTAATTTATTTGTATAATACAAATAGTTTGTTCAAATTAACGTTGAAACAAAATTTTAACTTGGGACGAGGATGCTTATTGTTAGAAACCCCATTTGCCAATCACGCTCGAATGTGTGCGTCTATTACATAGGTTTATTGACAACTTGACCGCCAGTTGGGCAAAATTCTTCATTTGTAATTGTTACCGGAAGTAACCGGAAGCCAAGTCCTATTCTCAGGTTTTCTTCATTATTTTGTTTAATTGATTTTACATTCACATTGTTATTCACTTAGTATTACATTCCCAACAACATATTTAAATTACATAGCCATAAACTACGTTAAACTAAAATAAATGACAAAACAAAATCCCGCCCACGTAAAACTCCATTATGGTTGGGACCACAATGGTCCCGGAAGTTCAAGTGATGCACAGTCTATTCAGGCACAGTACACCGCCTTTATATTGCATGGTATCTCCTATAATTCCTATTATGGTTGGTGTCGGTAAATGTTTTGTTTTGGTTTTGGGTTTTTTTAAGGTTGTCCCGAAGGCCATTTCGGTTATAACTGTAAGGGGGAATGTGAATGTACGGACAATGAAACGACCCAGTGTGATCCACGGAATGGCGTATGCTACAGACCGGATGAAATCGTCCACAACAGCTGCATTGGTTTGAATTGTACCAATGCACAAATGTGTAACCACGAGAACAACACGTGTGACTGTCCATCTATGTGGAGAGGGGATAAATGCAACGTGCATTCGAGGTAAGCAAAAGGTTTTATACAGGATTGGTAGATTGGACAAAATAGTCGCAGATATAGTGATCATGTTTTTGCGTGATCGACCATACATGAAATAACAAACATGTGGGAAATTGGACTTAAATCCGTTAGGTTTGTTGATGACATTAACGTCAATTTGGCAAAATTATTGATTGTTTACAAGTAACCGGAAACTGAGGTCAGGTCTTATTCTCTGGTATCCTTCGTTGATTTGTTAAAATTTATGTTACTTTAAATTCATTATTTCATTGATCAATTTTACTCTCCCAACAATACCTTTCATAGCCAACGTATTTGAAGAAAATGAATCGCGCACAAGTAAAACTCAATGGGGGACTTTGGAATGCTAGATTGCAGCAGACTTATCAGTTAAATGTCCATTGTTTACGAGGTTCTGAGCATGTGCACATTACCGAAAACAATATATTTACCTGGTAAGTCTGCTGCCACCTAGCGTCCCAAAAGTCCCCATTGGTTGGGCCAACTTGGTCTACTAAAAAAACAACATTTGGAATACAGTGCGGCTTCGACGATTTTCGGAGTATCCAACCTTCCTTAGTTGATAAAATTTATATCGAGTAAAAACCTTAGGAATATCATAAGTTAAGTTGATGTAATGATTGGCACCAAAACTAGAACATGATAGCGTACACACTCAAAACTTGGGTGTTAAAATTGACACCATGGGTGTTGCCATACATATAGATAGTTTTAGACACCCAAGAGAGAATCAAAATTAACATCATAGGGTGTTATAATAACACCAATGTAATTGTGTTGGCAGAAATTACTGTTATTTTAACACCATATGATGGTGTACATTTTGATTATTTTTTCAATATCTATCTGTGACAACACCATGGTGTCAATTTTAACACCGAAGTCTTTGCAGTGTAGGATCTGCGAGTGCTTCTTTTGAGGGCACAATAAAGATGCCAACACTTTTACAAAAGGAAATAAAGTAAGAAATTCAAGCAAGTGCGAATCAAATTTGTTAATGTCACTTTATTCCAGTTGTTCGGATGGACTTTATGGGGCGATGTGTGACCGTAAATGCCAATGCAACAATCAGACATCACACTGTGACGTTTTAACGGGGGAGTGTATGTGCTATATAGGCTGGATGGGACCAGCGTGCAACGAGACATGTCCGCAGTGGTTCCACGGAGAGAACTGCTCAATGGAGTGCGACTGCCCAAGGAACGCCTCAGAGTGCGACCCGGTTAGCGGTGACTGTCTTTGCCCTGCTGGGTTTTATGGTACAAGGTATTATTCATATTGACCTTAATCACACTGCCGCCATCTTGGTCATGTTCCCTGTATCCAATAATAGTAATGAATGCTAATATTCATTGTACAAAAAGGAACCAGACTATTTTTCCATTCCAGCCTAAGTTTGTTTACATTGGTTTGAATGGGAGAAAATCAAGATGGCCGCACCGTGATAAAGGTCTATTAGGATATCATGTTCACGCCTGCCACTCTTCCGAGACGATGATGGCCATTTCGGCACCCTAAACACAAGTTTCCTCAGTCCCCAGGATCGTTTGGGATATAAGGGAGGTAACCTCTGACTGATAAGGTAATACCTCTGACTGATGAGGTAATAACTCTGACTGACGAGGTAATACCTCTGAGATGTATAAATAACTCTGACTGACGAGGTAAAACCTCTGACTGACGAGGTAATACCTCTGACTGACGAGGTAATACCTCTGACTGATGAGGTAATAACTCTGACTGACGAGGTAAAACCTCTGACTGACGAGGTAATACCTCTGACTGACGAGGTAATACCTCTGACTGACGAGGTAATACCTCTGACTGATGAGGTAATACCTCTGACTGATGAGGTAATACCTCTGACTGACGAGGTAATACCTCTGACTGATGAGGTAATACCTCTGACTGACGAGGTAATACCTCTGACTGACGAGGTAATACCTCTGACTGATGAGGTAATACCTCTGACTGATGAGATAATACCTCTGACTGATGAGGTCTATACCTCTGACTGACGAGGTAATACCTCTGACTGATGAGGTAATACCTCTGACTGATGAGATAATACCTCTGACTGATGAGGTCTATACCTCTGACTGACGAGGTAATACCTCTGACTGACGAGGTACTACCTCTGAGATGTATAAATAACTCTGACTGATGAGGTAATATATTACCTCATCAGTCAGATGAGGTAAGACCTCTTACTGATGAGGTAATACCTCTGACTGATGAGGTAATACATCTGACTGATGAGGTCTATACCTCTGACTGACGAGGTAATACCTCTGACTGATGAGGTCTATACCTCTGACTGACGAGTTAGTACCTCTGAGAGGTATAAATAACTCCGACTGGGGCTAAAAAGTACCTCTGATGGAGGTACATGTAATACCTCTGAGTGATGAGGTGATACCTCTGACTGAAGTAATACCTTTGATATGCCTCTGACTGAGGTAGTGACCTCTGAAAAAACGGGTTGATGTTGGGTTAAAGCAGTATTTTGGCTACCGACTTAATAACAAAACTTATTTTAGGAACCCGAATTATCATGATTATTCCACAGCATGCGTTAAAATATTTCATGATACTCCATTTTAATCATTCTTTATTGCATTTTTGCTTTCTAATAAGCTGTTCATCCGAATGTCCCGACGGCCGTTTCGGTCCGAGCTGCCTGTCTCCATGCACATGCGACAACTCTACTGGGACATGCAATAGGATCAACGGGACTTGCACAGGTAGGCCCATCGTCAACCTCGTCCCCATGGTGTGTCGAGCAGTTGACCGCTCTCTCACCCTGGTATTGGATCATTTGCATATCAACAAATTTTGGATACGTGTGCAAATTAGAATAGTCTGGCTGTGAACATGGTGAATACTGAATGAGTACAAATTAATGTTTACGGTAGACTTTTGTACACCAGTCGTTGTCCAATCAGGGTCCAAGTGAGGAGTTTCTCTCCAAGGGTTTACTACTGTAAACATGGTTGGAAATAAAGTAAACCATGGGGACGAGGTAAGCCCATCGTAGGAAAAACACCGACGTGTTTTATTTATGTACACGTTTTTTCTTCACTTCTTGATTTAAAATCAATCTGAGCCCGAAAATGGGTCCCGCTGATCCAGCGGTTGGGAATTTTTGTTCCACTTTTAATCGTTAGTGTCGTCTTGTGCCCGGAAGAAGGGCGTCAGGCTCTACGACCTTCTTCTAGGCACACAAAGTAGCTTTTGTTCCTAATAGAAGGCCGTAAGCAATAAAATTGCTCCTGACAAAAACAAAAAAAAGGCATAAATTTAGGGAAGTCGTTCAGTGCGTACTGACTGTTTAGCCGTGGAGGTAGAATTCTACCTCCATGGTTTAGCCTTTGAATATGACTACGGTTGGGACAGGATCACTTACAGTTTTGTTCCTAGAAAGACCCCAAAGATATGTTTTCACATTCCCATGCTGAATTTAACCTTCCTATAATGACTAATGAAAGGAAGAAAACTATCAAACGTTCACGCTCAGTTTTACTTGAAACACAATTTTGCACATTTAATTGCTTACGCCATTTTAACGGTGCAACTTTTCGTAACGTCCTCCTCCTTACGGGCACACGACAATTTCTTTAAATGCCCTTTTAGTGTTCTTGCAGCCAGACCTATTAATCTTTCTATACCGTTGGGCTTGTTTTTTTAACGGCGTTCCAAAGATGACCCGGAAGTGTATGCCGGCGATGATGGCGTCGACCCTTTGCCAAATTCATCAGCAGGCCCAGTGGTGGGTGCCATTGTCGCCAGCGCCCTCCTGGTTGCCCTTTTTGTCATAATCATTTTGTTTCTAATCAGAAGATCGAAACAAGCCAAGCAAACAAGGTATGTATACCACTTATACTTATCATATACTAGACTGGTCCCCTTATTTATCCGCAAGGATAAAGACAGGCACTGGTCTTACAGGCCCAATGATTTCATTGGATAAACGTGCAGTGACGTAAGCTTTCCATATCTGTGTTTGATCGGTCCGAGATAATGTACGGTAGTTTGTCAGCTTGCACTTTTGGTCTGCATGCACCGTATGCATAATGATTGTACATGCATGTTATGTTGTTTTGTTGTTGTAATGTGTAAAGTACGTGTGAATTGACTGCGAATCTCCAGGTGAAATGTATGCGAGGTCAAAGGTACATCTGGCAGGATCCGGCCAGGCGCTCAAGGCAGGTATCTGGCGTTATTCACGAGTCTCGAAGTGTGACGTCAGATGTTCAGGCTAGACTCATACTTGTGTTGAAAATGTGAAATGTGTTGTTTCAGATCAACCAAAAGAGGTCGCCCTACTCGTTTATGGGATCGAATAGAGAAGGCTGCACCACGCTATAAAATAGGCTCTCCGTAATATCAACCGATGCTCAATGCTAAATATTCAACATATCCGCAAACAACACTTAAAAGTCTCAGCCTCTTGAAATCAAATCAAATATGACTGTTTTCTTTATAATTTGTAGTAGTCTAGCCGTTGAATTTTTGAGGTACGCTCATCCAAAATAAAAAAAACACCCCTGAAGGAGTTAACTGGCTAGGAGTAAACTTTATCTTGAAAAGGGGCCCTAATCCACTTGTCAAAATGTTTAAAAAAATCAACAACCCCAGGGAAACAATGTTGGACTTTTTTTCAACAATCCATAACAGATATGACCATATGGCGTGTCGTGGCCGAGCTGTTAAGCGCACTGGACTCAAGCTCTGGTGTTTCTGATCAGCAGAGTGTGGGTTCGAGTCCCGGTCATGACACTTGTATCTTTGAGCAAGATACTTTGCCGTGATTGTTTTGTCCTTCGGATGGGACCTCAAGCCATACGTCCTGTGTACTAGGATTGGCAAAAGAACCTAGAACACTTATCGTGGAAGAGTAGGGGTTAGCCCCAGTGTTTCTGGTTCACATAGCAAGCACCCTTGTTTACAGGTTTCCTCAGGCTTGTGAGCTACAGTGATTAAGTTCACTTATGAGGCATCCTTGGTTTCATTACCAGAAATATATAATAGAAATAATGACAACTCTTTGATTTACAGAAAAGTTGTTAGTTTTTATTTTATACATGAAAGTTGGCGCATGATTGACTCTATTATATGGGCACCCAGACGATTAGTTTAGACTGGTCCTGTTCTAATAGTTATCAACTACTGTGTTTCCTTTCATAATACTTGGAGCCAGATCACACACGTCAAGGAAGACTGATAACAGTGATAACATTGAGTGGGTTAACAACCACGAAACAAAATTGTTTAATAGGCCTCATACATTGCAAATCACTCAAATTACACGGTTTGTTTAATTCAAATTGGCTTTTCCTTGTTCTGTTCACTTGAGTTCTTGTTTTGCAAAAAGCGCCCTCTGATGGCAGATAACGTTCCAAATATTATTTAGACAGTTCATCTCGTTCCTATACGCGAGTATTTACAATGTACACGTTGAGTTACAAATTAAAAACTTTGTTTTTGTTTTTGTGTTCGTGATTTGCAGGGACACACTTGTTGTGAAGAAGACTTCCGGAAAGACCGCAAATCCGTGCTACGATAATCCCATAGGTAAGTCTGGTAAAAATACATGAATCATTTCAGGAATTTTATTTACCTTTTAAAAACGAACAGATTTTATTGTTTTAAAAACAAGTAATAAGCACACGATTTCTTTTTGATACAATGTTTTGTTGTTATTAATACATTTTGTTGTTCATCGTTTGCTGTTACAGTAGTTTTTCTCAACAAACGTATTATGAGTACAAAACAACAGGGTCCACTTAAAGGTAGTGGACACTATTGGTAATTACTCAAAATAATTATTGGCATAAAACCTTACTTGGTAACGAGTAATGGGGAGCTGTTAATAGTATAAAACATTGTGAGAAACGGCTCCCTTTGAAGTAACGTAGTTTTCGAGAAAGAAGTAATTTTCCACGAATTTGATTTCGAGACCTCGGAATTAGATTTTGAGGTCTCGAAAGCATCTGAAAGCACACAACTTCGTGTGACAAGGGTGTTTTTTTCTTGCATTATTATCTCGCAACTTCGACGACCAATTGAGCTCAAATTTTCACAGGTTTGTTATTTTATGCGTATGTTGAGATACACCAAGTGAGAGGACTGGTCTTTGACAATTACTAATAGTGTCCAGTGTCTTTAATGGCTCTGCTTACCACGGAATTCTGCGCTTATACGCCCAGCTGCGTCCCATAGAAATACACACGTTACAATGCGCGTAAGCGCAGAATTATTTGGTAAGCAGTGCCATGAAATGGGGCCCGGAACGTTTGCAGTTACACATATTTACAATTTTACAATAATTTTCCCAGCAGATTTCGTAGGTGACACGTCAAACTCACACATGACTCTCCAACATTTCGTCGTTGGGGGAGCTACCTACGCCATGTCCGATAACGCAACTGGAGTTTCGTCGTCAAGTTGCAACGCGGAGGCCATGACGGGCTTTGAGGACAGTTACAGCCACATTCAACCCACGACTGGTGACTGCATCAGTCCGCACCAGTATGGCGGGCAAACTGAGTACAGTCATCTGACGAGAGACGATCGAATGTTGCTCGCGAGCCGCCCAGCGGACAGCTCAGAGGAAGCGCGCTACGCGGCCACCACCCCCGTCCCCCAATCCAAAGCGAAGGAGTATGACAACCTCAGTCGTGGGGTCAAACAGTCCGGTGGCGTCACTAAATACGAGGTTGTAATCTTAAACAATGCGTCATCGACCATAGAGAAAAAAACTCTGGAAAACTGATGGTTTTTCGAAAAGGAGATTTTTTTTTACATAATCATTTAAATGCTCATACCTTTAAAAAAAATTCAACTTAATTTCGCAGATAGATTTTTTTAACAATATTTTAAAAATCTGTATAATTATTATATTGTGTAAATTTTGAATCATTTACTGTATCTTTTTGATAGCCTATGTTAATTTTGCATTTGTATATTTTCTCGATTTTATACGGAAAAAACGACAACGCTTGAAAGATCATAGGTCCGATCATTGGCCGATTTGACCCAAAAGTGTATATTTAAATTATAAATAGCTATTTTTAAAGATTCGAGAAAGTTGTAAGCTTTCATTTAAGGTATGGCACGAAAAGTAACGCCAATGATAAGTTTTCGCTATTAAAATTATTATTGTTGGGATCCCGCCATTATCTCACGTCTATCATCAGCCATGTACAAACAATTTTGCAAGTTACTTGTAGTTTGTGCATTTTCCGTGGCATATGCAAAAGTTTTTTCCCCATCTGTCAAAAGTCGTTCAGAGAAAAAGAAAATCAAAACAAAAAACCTGTCTGTGAAAATAGGGCCTTTGCAACTTTAGGCAGAATACGAGAAACATCATAACACATCTAACAGTCAATGCTGCACATTATAAAACATACCCGGGTTAGTGCTGATCCGGATTAGCACTAATCCCGGGGATCAGCACTAATCCAGGGGGATCCACTGTTCTTGCCATTCGAACCATAATATTTTGAGTTAGCATTTTGTTTAATGGTTTAATCCAGCATAATTAATTGTCATTGTCTTTGACATCGGACCCCGGTTGTATCGGTAATTACACAGAAAGATGAATTAATTCATAAATGGAAAAAGTTATTCATACATGGAACTATATCCTAGTTGTGCTTCTTGCTGAAGTTTCACATATTTTGCATAGCGTAAAGTAATTTCAATGGATAGATTATCTTGTAAATATTTACTGTTAGAAAATACAACAATTTGAAGACTTAAAGGCCCTGTACACAATTGGTAAGATCGAAAAACACAATGTTCACAGATTCACACATAACTTACATGATTTAAAGTAAGTAATGATAGAAAGGGTTCCTTAAAATATTTCTGCCTAAAATGCTATCGTTTCTGAGAAATGAGTAAAACAATAGTTTTTATCACGCGCGCCATTTTGAACAAACAGAAAACACATAAGGTCTCTTCCGTGATCTCGATGACCAATTGAGCTCAAACTTTCACAGGTTTGTTTGTTCATGCATATGTTACCAAAAGTGTACAATACCTTTAAGTATATAGGCCCTATACAGTAACTATTATTTTGAGAATTAATGTGGACATCAATCAACCCATACTCGGCAGCTACAGTTAACTGTTGACACTGAATTGAACCGATTCCAACTACATACAGTCGACTCTTGTTATAACAAGATCGCTGGGACTGACCAAATTACCTCTTTATAACAGGAACGTCGTTATAAGAGGACACATCATTTATAACGAGGGTTGACTGTGCATGTCCATGCCTATTTCTATCCGTCAGTGCGTCGATTTGGTTCATATTATGATTGGTGAGATAGTGTACTTTATGTACTTTATGTACTTTATGTACTTTATGTATAATTATATTATAAATTATAGCGGCAATCAAAATAAGGCCGAACAAAACAATATAGTTGTGCTTCCTATTATTGTCCTTGCTCTATGCTAATCAATCCCATCAGTGGCGTAACCAGAGAGGCAGGGTGAAGCCCCCCCCCCCCCCAAAAAAAAAACAAAAAAAAAACAAAAAAACAAAAAACAAAAAACAAACAAACAAACAAACAAAAAAACCAAAACAAAACAAAAAAACATGAAATACATCGAAAAAATGCACAATGATTGCTTCGATACATTAAACAGCCCCACCCCAAATTAAGTCTTTGTCCCCGCCTGCCCCGAAATGAAAATGTCTAGTAAAGCCACTGCTCGACCAAATTCCTCCATGACTCAACCTAGAATATCCCGCAGAAACTAGGCTTTACTCGAACAAAATAAAGAAAAGAAAATCGGATGATACCCATACCCTTTGTGTTCGTCGTCCTTCATTTTAATTATTGGTGCAGTGATCTTCAATAATTCAACTACGAGTTAATCGGTGAATAATTTACAGTAGGCCTACTGATACATATTAACATAATTGCCACTTTATGAGAGAGCAGACAAACAAAAAGTTACCATCAGCCCATCCTCTGTTTTTTTGCCAAAAAAAGAGGGGAAAAAATTACCTTTTTTTTATTCAGTTTGCGGTAACACATGTGTATATCTTCCTTGCTGTGGAAGGTAGATTTGTTATTGGCTAATTTATTCTCTGCCGCGGCAGTGAAAGTTAACCGAGAGGTCTCCTTGCTCCATGCCTTGATCATGGAGGTAGAAATTTCTACCTCCATGCCTTGATCCACTAAGCGAAAGATAGTTGTCCCGGCCGATTTCCTAACAACCCAGGTAGTACAATTACTTTAAGCAGGACAGTTCTTTTTAGAACTAAGTCAGTCGCCCGTATTTCAAAATCTACTTCGCAGCAGTAGAACAAATAGCAAGACAGGTTCTGAAGAACAAATCTACATAGCGAAGTAGTGTTACTGCAAACGGAATAAAGTACATGTACATTGCATTGGTTCAACACCATGCAGTACCTCAAAACCAATATAAAACTTACCCACCTATACACCTAGGCCTACCCACATTTCCCTCAGTGTTAACTGTAACGTGAAGCACCACTATTTTTTATGTACGGCCCAGCCCTAAACAAAATGGGCAACGTCGGTTCCGGGTAATTCTGTCGCTTTTTCATCCAGTGTTTCTATAACTAGTAAAAAGTAGCAATTACTTCACGCATTCCTTCCTCCATGGTTTCACCCAGTTTGTTGATTTGAAGAAGACCCCACCACCCCACATTTCCAATCAGTTAATTTACAGACAAGAACACACGATAATAAAGGCAGATATACATGTACATAATTTGCAATCGTCCATGCCATAGCTGCCAGCATTTTATCTTCAGGAAGATTTTGTCCAACAATCAGGGAGATATTGAGAATTACATTCAACGTAACAGGGAAAAGGTTTCCATAATCAGGGAGATTTTCAAAACAGCTCATCAGAACATGGAAAGATTGGTTGATTTTCAGGGAACTTTCAGCAGAATAGGGGAGAGTTGGCAGCTCTGCCACGCACGGGCCTCCCTCCATGATTTGACCATAGAGCTGTATGACTCGACCGTGCCACACCGTGCAAGCTCTAATGATAAGCTATGACTTTTCAGTCTGCTGACCACAGCGAGCAAATAACGAAAGAAAAACTTGATCAGCCGAGCAACTTCGTCCTTGGTGTGTCTAGCTTTTAATCATGAGCTGTTTACGGAGAAATCCTTGGACGGCTAATTTGAATATTATATTATTCAGGCGACGTCTACCAAGTCCTTCGACACTGCACAACTCCACGTCCAACATCATTACGTAACATCCAACTGGCCGAACGGGGTCAGAGGTCGGCATGTTTGCTTGGCTGTTGTGGCTTCCGTCATGTAAGCATTTTGATGACATCACGGCCTGTTCCCTGTCGTCCCCCCCCCCCCCACACACACAAGTCTTGCATAATCTAGGTTAATGAATACGTAATGTGCACAACCCGCTAACGCGGTTGTATGTACTGGTCAATGCATATGCAGATTTCAGCCCGTTCCAGGGCCTAAGCACTGTGTACCATGCGGACCTGTAGTGACCACTAGCATAATACGTACATTGTCCGAGCCTGCGAGACTCAACGTCGTATAGAGCCCACGCAATAAATGAGCACAACATAATGACAATGTGAAAATGTAAACCCTCACTGTGGGTGGACAGATATATACGTGTAGTATTCGATCGCACTGACTTTATCCTGAAGACAAGGACTAGCAGAAAATGAGCGAGGATTCAGGTTACAGAAGTTTTACCCAGTTTGGTGATTCGCAGGACACCCAAGCCATCCCACCAATCAGTTCATTCACTCAAAGGAACACACGACGGTCCTCTGCAGGTAAGTAAAAATGAAGAAGAGCATTCTGAGAAATCGCTGCCTCGTTTTGCCCCAAAATGAAAAACTGGCCACAGATACTCATGAGGAAGTAGACTAGGTGTGACTCCAAACAGCTCTTTTACGTGGATACACTTACTTTATATTATCCAAAAGAAACTTTCAGTTGATGGCAACAAGTCCATTCTCGTAAATTCACCGACCATCAATCAAGTAAATGCCCTCACTTTTGCCATCAATTGATATTTCAGCAGCAGCAGCGGTGAAGAGCGTGTTCGCGCGCCACAGACCCGCACGCCTTCCCCACGCCGATCTTGCCTGGTTTTTGTTTCCCCGGAACACACCCAAAAGTTTTTCCCTCCGATGTTTCTCTCTCGAAACTTGACTCAAAAATGATTCCCTTGCCGATGTAAACACTGGAGCACATGTCCCCCTATGTCCTTGTGTCTTGTAAGTGTGGTACGGTGGATGCTATTTTAGCAGTTTCATTACGTAATTTCCCGTAATTTTCTCTCCTTGTGCCTGGCATGCTCCATGGTTGGGCCGGCTTAAGGATTTGCCTTGAATGGCCGCTGTGTTCAATAACGTGTACAAACAATGGGCCGCCATCTTGCGTAATATTGCCTAACCATTATCGAATAGAAAGCGTCCCCTACATGCCCTGTATGGCTCATGCGTCCCCAGTGGTTGGAAGAGTTCTAATCGACGCGTCCAACATAAACAAGGAGGTCGTGTCTAGACAGCCCATTCATCATGGATTTTATGAAGGATAGGTTTTTAGCAGAAGTTTATTCGGCGATTTTGACTGGATCCGAGGATCCGATATACACTGCGTGATATCGAACAAAAGACAAAACTGGTTTCTCCATTGGCTTTTATGACACCCCACCCATAATGTACGCACGGGATCCACACCCATGGTCCACTATTTATTGCATGCAGACAGGGAAACACATTTGGCGATCATGCAAAATTACATTAGAAGATGGAAGAACATTTAACTCTTTCACGAATAGGGGCCTACTGTGTTTTAAGTGAAAACAATCGATGCTTTGCGACAACGCCGTAGAACCATGGAGGTGATAGGACTAACTGGTAATTTTGTATTTCTACCTCCACGGTACACAATGGAAATGCATTTTATGTATTTCCTGCATAATAATTCCAAGTAAACAGGGACAAAAAAGAAGTACAATGTTCATTCATTCAATGATCATTTCTCGTTAATAACTTGAAATGTTAATGATTTTTTGTTTGTTTATCATGATGAACCATCTAAAAAATATTGTCTATAATTCTACATCACTAAATTACGTGAACGGTAAACCGGTATGCTCCTTTTTAGTTTGGTTTCTTCTCCGTTCCCGGGCAAGTACTTTCGTTTGAACTAAAAAAAAACTGTTTGATTTAAGTATTTGAAATAAAGTGAACTATCCTCTCCTTTTGTTTCACCTTTCTCTCGTAATATTTTGGATAGCATTCCAGTGTATGGTGCATCATGGAGGAAGGAATCCTCCATGGGTGCATGCACTTTGAATATCAATTCTTTCCATGATCGAAAGATGGTTTCTAGAAGGTTTTTTTTATGAAATCAGAAATCATGTGTCTGTTGTTATTTGACGACATTGTTTTATAAATGATTTGGAATTGAACAAAGACTAGAGCGGGATTTGAACCAACAACTCCGGTTTAACGTGCCGGCGCTCTACCAATTGTATTACAGTTTTATGTTTTCAACGAAGCTTGAATCAGTTTGGGTTTTTGTTTGTTTTTTTGTTTTTGTTTTTTTGGGGGGAGGGGGTGGGTTGCGAGGTGGAAATAGAAATTGCTTAACATTTTAAGAAAACCATTCTTTGGGGCTTCCCCACAAAACAAAGTACACGGCCCAATTTCATAAAGGTGTTAAGCAGAAAATACTGCTCAGCAAATTTCTTGGCTAAAGCAAAAAATGAGATGGGCATCAGTCACAACAACGTAAACTTTTTTGGAATGTCAGCTTATGGTAACCTGTTACTGTACTGCTAATTGTGATATTTTTTCTGTGCTTAGCAAGTTATATGTTTAGGCTTTATAAAATTAGGCCGAGGTCGTTTAATAATTACCGGTAATGGACGGTTTTCATTTGGAAGCTTACTGTCAAATAGGCCCAAAATGGAACCAATCATCCACAGAAATATTTTCATCTGAAATACCATGACGGTATAAAAACTAGTTGTCGTGGAAAGGGTATTTGATTTTGAAAACCTTTCAAAACTAGAAATAACTGTTGGTTTTATTTCGATTCTGGTAAAACGAAATAAGGCAGAGATAATAACATAGGCCCCCCTGATGTCTCAAAATCTTTGAAACCAATTTTCGTTGCTTCCGCCAAAAACGTGCCCAAATAATTTGTTGACATTCTTGCTTTTGGTTTATATGATGAGTTTCTTGGAAACCAGAGGCTTTGAATGAATATAATTATGTCATTTCCCTTTAGAGAACAAAGTAAATAAAAAAGTAAATAAAAACGTGTGTGCTTTGTTTTTATTTTTTTAAAGAAAAATATGGGAGGTTTGAATGAACCTAATTTTATATTTGGAACGAATCCTTCGTGGCCAGATTAATGTTGAGAAGGACAAACAGCAAATGGAATATTTGTTTAATTTCCCATGCAAAATAGAAATACTGGGGATTATTAAAATGCATAGGCCCTACTTTGAACAAAAATATACAGCAAACAAAGCTAATGGTATTATTATCAGGATAGGAATAGAGCACGTATTATAATTTTTGAACTGCTATAGCCATGTATTAAACATGAATTAAAAATGAGTTTAAAAACCTGGAGGTTTCGGACAGATTAATTAATTTGAGAGTATTATTATTCATAATTAGTAGTAGCAGTTGTACAGTCGACTCTCTTTAAAACAACATCGCTGGGACTGGCCAAGTTACCTCTTTATAATAAACAAGAGCGTTGTTATAAGAGGACAGCAAAACAAAGAAACACAAAGCAGAAATGAGATTCAATACTTCAGAATGTACTCTTTATGAGCAGTACCTCTTTATAACAGTTAACCCTCGTTAAAAAAGAGCACCTTTATAACGAAGGTTGACTGTTTATATTATGACGTTTGTGATCAGATGTCACAATGCGAGACCTGAAAAAGTGAAAAGAGAAAAAGTTATGAAAAATCACTGGTAACAAAAATACAAAGCAGCGTCCGTTGGCCAAATGCTAAAATATCTGAGAACCAGTGAACAATATTCTTTCCAAGTTGTCCGTCTGGCATATTTTTGTTTTACACCGCAGCGAGGGGTTTTGTACTGTAATACTGCCAATTCCTGTCTTGAGATGAGACTACAAACATTTATGCCTATAAAGGGTTAGGTTTAAGGTTAGGGTAAGGGTGAGGGTTAGGGTTTAGGGTTAGACGTAGTCTCCTATCTCAAGACGGAATTGACCGTGTTACAGTACAACACCACTCGCTGCGGTGTAAAAAAAAAATACGCCGGCCGGCTAGCTGTTCACAGTGTTGGAAAACATTCCTATTTAATATGAATTAAGAACGAGCGCAAAAGCAGACGTGCAGTGAAATAAAAATCTAACTGGTCCTGCTGGCTAGTCACAAAAAAGTTTAGGACAAACCCTCTGCAAAGAAAACGAATAAATATAACTCGTTCATGTCATTATGACACACGTAATGTTTATCACGGTATTAATGAAACTATTTTTATATCGCGCTATAAAGAAAAAAAATGACAAGAATCATAAAATAACATACTAAATATAAGGGTCTGTATACGTTTGGTAATAACTCTGAAAATTAATGACAATAAAAATTTACTTGGTAAGAAGTTCAATAGCTTTGCATAGTACAAAAATAATGTATAATGCAATTTGAGAAACTTTTCACTTCGAAGTACTGCGTTTATGGAAAAAGATATCACTTTTTATCACAACAAATTTGAATCTAGGAAGCGTTACTGCAAGAACGTTTCTCAGATTGTGTATTCCAATTGCAGATTGTTCTTCCTGCGTGGACATAACCGCTCCAGATTGTCGGCAATATCTCAAAAACGCTACCGCCTTTTGAATTCATTTTTTCACAGGTTAGTTTTATGGTATATATCTACAACTATATAGGATTGAAATAAACAGTGGGTTCCAATTATTAAACGTATACAATCCCTTTAAGTGCTGAATAGCAACTCAGTTGAAATACACTTTTCTATCAATTTATGCTGGCATGGTAATGGACGGATTACGTAACCAGGCCTGGTGTTCGTTTTTGAGAGGGCAGGGGCACCATGGCGTTTTCTCCATGGTAAAGGGCACCTCTATGATCGAGGAAAGTGTACATTTCTGCTGGAACATGTCAAGGGGCATCAAGGCAATGATCAGGGACAATTGCCTCCGTTGCCACCCTGCAGGACTGGGTATCACAACGGGACTTGCAACACTTCCTGCCGAGTGTAGGAAGGAAATTCTTCCACGAAACAAGATAGTGACTGGATTCCCCTGTGGTTTGGGTTTCTTTCTTGGTTGTTTGAATTATGCTTTCTGTAAAACCCATTGGTACCTAGTTTGAAAGTCTTGTCGTAAAATATGCAGACGTGTTCTCGTTAGACAATGGATACAGTCGACTCCCGTTATAACAAATGCTGGGATTGGCCAAATTACCTCTTAAACAGGAGCGTTGTTATAAGAGGACAGCAAAACAAAGAAGCACAAAGCAGGAATGAGATTCGAGACTTCGGAATGTACTCTTTGTAAGCAGAACCTTTTTATACATTGTAACAGTGCTCTTTATAATGAGGGTTGACTGTGATAAGAAGTAACTGTAATAACTGTACGTGCTCGACGTCCTCTTTTCCTGAATACGAGCTCATGCAGACGAGCTGAGTAGGCCTACACTTTTCCAAACGTCGAGACCATACCAACGGTTGTTTTTAGAGCCAACACTCCCCCAAGAAGTACCCGCAGGTTTTAGTACTGGGCCCTACTGCTTTAATTACCCACACCATGCAAAGCTTCACCTAATAAAAACAATGGTCATTTTGGAGGTTTTATCCATGTGTGACCGAACGTAGAAAACCCTCCTTGATTGAAAGAAGGCAGTTAAAATGTTATTATGTCTTTGACACACTTGTGTTATACTTCTTTGCCAAATTCCAGCAAATACATGTATTTCCAACTATTCTTTGTCAATATACTGTTACATAAATATGTTCTTGTTTTCACCCAGGCTCCGAAGATTGCACCCAGCCCAGCGGCTTCTACCGGGAGTTGACTCTTGAAGTCATCGACCCCAACACATCTGACTCCAGCTCCAGCGGGTCCAGTAGCCCAACGAGATCGACAATGCAACCGCAGTCACAGCAGCAACAGCAACAGCAACAGCAGCAGCAACAGCCGGTCGGAAATCAGCAGCAGCAGTATGCAACAGCAGTAGCTGCTGCTGTTGCAGCTGCCTACCAAGCCCAAGCCCAACAGGAGATGAACAACCTGTCAGCCACGACGATCGTCCCCGGTACAGGAAGCACACCCATTGTTACCTCCGTGACCAGTGGGGCAAATCATGCCGTCCCCGAATCCATCAACATGGTGCAGCAACAGCAGCAGCAGCAGCAGTCCCAAGCGTTACCACTTCACATGCACGGTTCCAATTCCTCGCTACTCGGCCAGGCACTACAGGCTGCCAATGACATGGGTGGCATGCCGGTGCTGCAGCTGGCTGTGCAGCACCACCAACAGCAGCAGCAACTTCTTCAAGCTGTCCAGGCAGCACAACAGCAGCAGCAACAACAACAACAACAACAACAACAACAACAACAACAACAACATCAACAACAATGTGGTGATAAGATGATATCTCCCACACAAGATGTCAACCACAATGCTGGTAAATTAAATACACTTTCCAGTTCCACAAATTCCTGATTGTCAATTTCCAATTGGGATTTCGATCATGATTCAATCCAAATTGCATTTATTTAAACTTTGGGTTATTTTGGAAATGGTCAGGTCATATAGCTGTCCGTGTGAATTGCGATCGTTTCGAGGAAAATTGCACACATTCCTTGTTTGATTTGGAGGGAAGGTTATTGTAATTGTATGAGGTAATCAACCAGTTTTTGTTTAGGAATTATCGACAAACAACAACCCTAAAACATAAATTCAAAGTTGCTTATCTTCCAAACAGAAAATGTTACCACAAACGAGACCGAACAACGAGAAAACAAGTCGCCTCTTATCAGTTTAATGCCTGCCGCTAGCCTAGCAACCCCGGTGTCCACCCAGTGCCAAGACCAGACCAGCAACATGCTGACCCTGGCCGCCTCGGCGCAGCTCCAGACCCCGAACTCCATCAGCCAGCTTACCGCCACCTCAGCGACACCCTCCAGCAGCCTCCCGAGCAACGTCTACGGCGTGCCGGTGGCCACGGTACCGTCCAGCAACGCGTGCGTCTCGCCGGAGATGACCAGCATTTCGATGGGCCTCATTCCGTCGCACTACATGCAGCTCACCAACAACGGCATGCCGCCCATGCAGCAGATGCAAAGCCACGCCCAATCTGGAGGTACACATCAGGGGATTATGCCGACGGATCAACAGCTGATGGGACAGGATATGCCTAACGTCATAACGAATAATAACACCATTGATATGCTAACCAGTAAGTTTATTAGTATGACAGAATTCTAAATTAACTCTCCGGGAAGGGTTTAAAGGCACTGAACACGTTTGGTAATTGTCAAAGACCAGTGTTCTCACTTGGTGTATCCCAACATATACATAAAATAACAAGCCTGTGAAAATTTGGGCTCAATTGGTCATCGAAGTTTCAAGAAAATGATGAAAACAAAAACACTTATTGTACCCTTATTGTACAAATATGTGTGCTTTCAGATAGGAATAAAAACTTTTTGCAAGAAGTTTTTATTATTTTAGTGAGAAATTACCTCTTTCTCAAAAACTACGTTACTTCAGAGGGAGTCGTTTCTCACAATGTTTTATACTATCAACAACCCTCTGTTGCTTGTTACCAAGTAAGTTTTTATGCTAATATTTGTTTTGAGTCATTACCAAACGTGTACGATACCTTTAATCAGAATCCTTAGGAAGAAGCGGCTGTGTATTGCAGCTGCAGTTAAGAGTGCCTTCATCTTGTTTAATTAATACACAATTAGTAAAGCTGACTTTTATAAGGGTTGCAACTGTTTGACATCATTCATAAATGTCCTTAATAATAATACTCATAACAATAAAATATTTATAGAGCGCCTTATGCGAGGGCCTCAAGGCGGTTCACAGATAAATACAGACTCAAAAAAGTAAGTAAACGGTAAAAAGTAAGCCAAAATACAACTCAAAAGAGACCAGCCAGTAAAAACTATAAGTAGAATACTGAAAGCCTAAAAATACAAGCACTAGAAACATCAATTTACAAAACTCAGCCAAGAGACAATTAGCTACAAAAAAAAACAGTAGAAAATGTAAATGTGAGGGGAGAGGTTACCAGCACATACACCCTCGGCCAACGATCCTCGGCATCTGGCCATTACAGTAAACTCCTTGTGAAGTATTTCAATATTCAGGTATAAACATTATTTAATTTATTTAAATTGTCAACTTAATTACTATAATGTTTTGCGTATGACTAATTACACTTATTTCAATAGATTGCATATGAAAAACCATGTGGTTTGGTGACTGAAAAATATTTGGGAGTAGCCTTTTCTAAGTTGATCCTTGAACTGATGTGAAATGCAATATAGGATTATGTGGACGGATGGCGTAAATTAATAATTTTTGAGAGAGTTTTGCACTAATTAGTGGTTTTGCTGAGACAGCTCCAGTATACGTGCTTCCTGAGGGTTTCGATAAGAAAACAAAATCATTTTTATCTGTTTCATAAAGACCTAAATTTGTTGCTTCCACCATCTTAGTCATATTCCCAAAATTGTGATAGGTGAATACGAGTTAGTATTTTCAACATAGAGGGCCAGACTAGTTACCAATGCAGCCTCGTTACCAATGCAGCCTCGTTTTGGTTCCATGTTCTGAACGTGTTTTTTTAATGGCTGCATCTTTTGTTAATGGCAAGATCTTGACACATTTTTAAACAATAGTGTAAAACTGGCAAAGTGTCACGAGGCCAGTTGGTTTGAAGAATGCACCAACTCCCTTGTCGATCGAAAATGCATCAGTCTTATAAAACATCGTCTTTGTTTACAGACACAGGTTTTCGGTAAACACTTCATTAAAGATATTATACAGGATTGGCATAGAGCTGACAAAATAGTTGCAGACAGTGTTCATGTTTTTTTGTGATCAACCATTATACATGTACATGACATAACAAACCTGTGAAAAATTGGGCTTAATCCGTTGTGCAAGTCAGGAGAGAATAGTGAAAAACCAGACACAATTTTCAGCATGTAAACACATTGTCCTTAATTTTGGTACAACCGAAATCATGCTGTTTTCAGATACAGTTTTCTTCGAATATGAGTTCATTGCAGAGGAAAATGTTTCACAGAAAAATGGTTCTAGTATGAACATCACAATCAGTGAGCGTTCAGACTAAAATTTAAAAATGGATTTTGTTTGTATCCTCCAATCCTGATACATTTTAATCTGTTCTTCTTGATGTTTTAATTATTATTTATCTGTTTATTCCTAGTGTCTGTAGGCACCACACGCGACGGCCCTCAGTCAAAGCGACGAAATAACAAGAAGCCGGTCCCACCCTCCGACAAAGACGACAAGTACTTCGAGCGGAGAAACCGAAACAACCTGGCCGCCAAGAGATCGCGAGACTCCCGCAAGAAACGAGAGGACCAAGTCTCCATGCGGGCCACGTTCCTCGAGAAGGAGAACGAGATTTTACGAGCGCAGCTGGACACACTCCGTCAGGAGTTCAACTCGCTGAAGCATCTGCTTGCGCACCAGCGGCCGATCATGCAAACCCAGATGCCCGTACAAATGATGCAGACCCACCATCCAACACATAAAAACATGTTACAGCAGTAGTTGTATACACTACGGAGCTCTGGGAAGTGCCTTCCAACTTGCTGAATTCCTGAGACAATTAACTGCAGGATGATGACATCTTAAGATGAAGACATCCCCAGATAATTGATCTCGGGAAGTCGACATCTAACTTTCATGGTGTCGACATGCTGAGAAAAATTATATCTGGAAGAAGACATTTTACTTAAAGGCCCTGTACATTATTGGTAAGATCGAAAAACACAAATGTTCTCAACAAGTTGGATGGCACTTCAAGAGCTCCGTAGTACGTACAACATTAACGAATAAATCTACAACCAAAAATCATTTTACAGACGGCTGGATAAGTTAGTATTTACCCAAAGAAACAATTTTATATAGATTTATTATATTATCTTCTGTTGTTGGTCATAGTTGTATTTCTTAATTATTTGTTGTTTTCTTCATCTCCTTGCGAAGTAATATGAAACAAGGAAACGGTTCGTCTAAAAATAAATAAATAAATCAATCAATCAATTTAATTTAAAAAAAAAGTAAAAAGACATGGTACCAGCACAACTGCACCGCTCACTAGTTGTCTCTGTGAGCCGCTCGCCCATTGTACATGAGTACATCAAGAAAAACATGTGTTTAAATGGTAAACACAAATTAGTTCCTTTTTAAATTCAAGATTTAATTAATTTCTGCCATGCACCCTTGCCTGTGAGATTTGTCTTGAGAAAAGGCTTAAATGGCGTCCAAATAAGTCACAAAACCCCAAAATAATGTACAATAATAGGGATAGATTTCCTCTTTTTTTACGGGTAAATTGATATCTACCTTTTTATACAGTTGTCTGTTTTATTTTTTCAGGCCGATTGGTACCGAAAGTTTTGCTTTTAAATGCATCTTACACGTTTGGTTATGACCCTAATAATTAATGGCAATACAAACTTACTTGGTAAGAAGTGCAGCAGCTTTGGATAGTAAAATGCATTTGGATAAATTTCGAAGTACTGCGGTTATGGAAAAGGATATCACTTTTTATCCCCCAAAACATTTGAATCGCGTAACGCTTCTCAGAGTGTGTATTCCAACGGCAGATTATTCTTCCTGCGTGGACATAACCGCTCGAGGTTTTCGGCAATATCTCAAAAACGCTACCACCTTTTGAAATGAAATTTTCACAGGTTAGTTTTATGGTTTATATCTACAACTATATACGTTTGAAACAAACAGTAGGCTCCAATTACCAAAGGTGTACGATGCCTTTAAGCCGCCTTCGCATTGGAGTTTTAGTTCAGGACTCTCTCAGGAAGTCACATGCTCAAAATGTTTAATTATTCTGGAAAAAAATATTTACGGTATATATTTATTGTATTATGTTTAATGCGACCTTAGGCTTTTCAAGTTAGGCATAAACTTTGACTTCACATGACTAGGACTTTAATGTGCAGCATTGTACGCGGTATGTTGACACCCAGTTTCTTTTTAAGCATTCAATATGCTCTATGGGTCAGTTTTTTTGGCCGATTTTAATTTTAAATGGCTGGTTTTTTTTTAGGTTTGAGAAGGTGGCTGTCATTTAAGATATTGCACGATAAATTCCGGCGATGATAAGTGATAGTTAATTTAAAAAAAAATGTATTATTGTCGAGATGCCGACATTATCTCATGTCCATCAGCTATGTACAAACAATGTTACATGTATTTTGTGCATTGTCCGTTTTATGCGAAATGGTGTGTATGGGTTTTTTTTTTCATCTGTCAAAATTCGTTTAGAAAAAATAAACTATTGAGTACATTTCTTTCGGCGAACATCCGGCCATGAATGCGGGTTTTGTTTTTTGTTTTTTTAATGTTTGTTCAAGTTGTTAAAGAAAATTCAATTTTATGGTTGACAATAATTCTTTAAAATTGATATAATCATTATAATTAACCATCGACCTACTCAAGTTTGATTGTTCAAAAGTTTCGTTAAAGAGGAAGGTAAAATGTCAAATTCAATTTTGTGATGTACTCATTTACAGATAAATAGAGTCCTCATGTTTTGGTTAATTCATGACTTTCAATAATATTTAATCAAAACGGCCTTAAATTTTACCAATAGCCGTAATGTTTCAAATTTCGCTATGAAAAAGTCACTTATGAACCAAAACAACCTGTGCAAAAATGTAGATACCCATTTTTCTCAGAATGGTGTTTTGGATGTTGACAAATTTTGCACTGGAAGGGTATCTAATAATGCAACGGTAATTTACACCATTTTAACGTGAGGTTAGAGACTTGTAATTTTTCCCCACTCACATGAGGACACTATCTATTGGAAAAAGAGTACATCACAAAAATGAATTGGTAATTTCCCTTCCTCTTTTAACCAGGGGTCGATTTCACCAAGATCATCTTAAACATTGATCTTAAGATGTTGAAGTGTGAAGCAAAATGTGACTGTCACAACACAAATCACTATGGTGATACTGACAACTCGTCTTAAGATGAATCTAAGTGCTTTGTGAAATCGAGCCCAGATAATTCGATATAATGAAGCTATTGTAGTGACAAATATTATTTTCGAAGGGCCATTTGAACACAGATGCGAGGAGCATTTGATTTTAATTAAAAACATACAAATAAAGATGAAATTTGTTGAATGTTGAAAATTCGTATGCCAAGTCTATCTGAACTGAATGAAATGGCTCGTCATTTGATTTAACGCCTTTAATCTCTGTATATAAATTTAAATGTATTATTTTATAAATATAGCAGTGTTTTGGGGTGGGTTTGGGTTTTTTTTGGGGGGGAGGGGGTATTTGGCAAGGTGTTTGTCCTATGTTTAGCATGACACAAGTTTCATCACAGAGGTTTAATCGTGGGGCAAAATGAAATCTCACTTCCAAAGTGGTAAATTTGTACAGTCAATGTTCTTGTTCGCTGGTGTTTATATTTGCTCTAGAAAGAAAGCACTGTTACGATTGTGTCAATTTGTTTAATTAATAGACCACGTGACCTGTGACATCACATGTTTACAAAAGAGTCACCGAGCCTGGACTTCCTGCAGGCATGATTTGTACACAGCCCAATTGAAGAACACATAATCTTAACATATTATATGGAGATTGCACTGTCTGGTTATTTTGATATGAAGAAAGGAAGTACAATTCTAAAATTTTTCAGCTGTTCTTTTTTATTACTCTTGAATAATTGTATAAATTATGGCACAAAACGTCAACTTTCACATCCTGCCTGCCAGAAAGGCCCTGGAATGTACAACGTCACTCATTTTGTAAACAAGGTTAATATGGTCTATAATATTTGTGTACCCGGGCCAATTAAAGAGAGTTTCTTAAATTGCTTAGCATTCAAAACATGCTAAGCGGGGAAAAAGGGTTACCAGCCTAAATTACACGTGATATACCATGGGGGATAGAGTCTGTGGACGACTGGTTCCCGTGCCCTCATAACCAATGAATTTCTTGCTTGTGATTAAATTGTTTGAGCGGTTTTGTTTCAAAGCGATTATTGTTGTATATACATTATTGTTTACTAAGGTGGCTTCCCAGATTTCTGAAAGGTAACTGGAGTGCTTTATGAGAACCAAGTAATGTGACCTATTTAAACATTCGTCTTTATAGTTGGTTTTAAGAAGATATAAACACTGATTTGTTTTGTTGATTTTTGTTAAATGTTTAAGGTATTTTACAGGATTGGTATATAGAGCTGACAAAAGTACTCGCAGCAGTGTTCATGTTCAGTGTTCAGCATGGTAACACAAAATCAGCTGTTGCGTTTTTTGTGTGTGTTTATTTTAGGCTTCAGATACAGTGTCTCGAATAAGAATTCATTTCAGAGGGAAATATGTCACAGAATAATAGTTTAAACTTCATAATCGGTAGGTTTTCAGACTAAAGTCAAACAACGATGTTTTGTATCCTTGCCAATCCTGTTTTATACCTTTACGAAAAAGTACACGATCTGTAATATCGAGGTTGGAGAATATTAAATTGGTTCAAATCTTAAAAGCTCACTCATTATCAACCTAACCTGTTCTAGAGAAATACTGTCAAAGTTGAGGAAATAGCTTCTTAAATACCCAACAAATCATCGTGGCTTATATCGGTTGCCGCAGTTAAAAATAAGCCCGAATGTGAACTTGCATAAAATTCCTGACCAAAGTGAAACAGTGTTTCTAGCTACCGGGCAATCTCGGCGGTCTAGTTGGATGGTCAGACATCTGCTCTAGAATGGCAAAGGTCGTGGGCTCGAATCCCACCCTATGCCTGTGGATTTCTTTCTTCCACAGGACTCGGGGAAAGTACTGAGTTTACATATACTTTACACACATCGGTGTAAGGGTAAAAAACAAATAGGCCTTATAATGTGTTTTGGTTGTTGTATTCACTAAAAACGTGACACGCCGAATTTTATGAAATAATAATTGTAGACCCCGGGTGAAGGGCTGGAGAGTTTTGTAATAAAAAAAGGATGAAAAGGCCAGTTCTGGTGAATTTACTTTTATTTTATGCTTTCTCACAAACAGTCATCCATAATGTGGATGGCTCCAGACTGGATGTACTGTTCGGGGGTGGGGTTGAGTTTTGGGCTATTGAAAAGTGGGGTTGAAGGTCAAAGGTTGTTTGATGGTGTGTATTGGCCCAGTTCATCTGACGTCATCATCACAATGATCTTGGTTGCGCCATTTTGGGAGTCAACGTCCAGTGTTATACAGTGTAGTGCGCATTTTGGGCGATGCGGTATTTACGCGCTTACCATAATTAATTTAGTACGTGCAATTCGACTCCCAAAATTGCTAACTTGGCAGACAGTAGCCGCGTGGTGGCGTTGTTGTGCAAGGGGGTCAATAGTGAAAGCTTATAGGATAAAAGTTAATTTACTTCAAAAAACAGTGATGTATTTTCCTTTTTAAAGTTTTTATTTTCTGTGCCTTTCCCGACGAGGGAACATGTTTTCATGTCATGATTATAAACTTAGACTTCGTCGTAATTTCCTACTTTACTGAACTAATTGCAGCTGTTTAAAAAATATATCAGTTTTGTGCTGATTTTTTTGCCATGAGCATCGTCAATGTTGGTTTCTATAAAAAATGTTTCAACTATTGTTTAATCTTTTCACTAATATGTATTGCAAGCTTGGTCACTGACCCTTCAAAGCCACACAACTGCCTGATTTTGAAGGATAGATTTGCTATGACCAGAATGAACTTGCACTGTTTTGATGTATTTACTATATAGAGTTTTGTCCCACAAAATGTTTTGTTATTTAATGGCGGAGAAGAAACTGCTTAAAACCAGTGAGGGCTGATGTCAGCTCTTGGAGACACGTATTTCCTTCACATCATACACACTGGTCAGCTCATAAAACCATGATATCCTTAGCTGGACCATGCCACACATATCCTAGAGGGGGTGTCAATCAGCATGGGACAGTGATTTGGTTAGAATGGGGCGGGACAAAACTCTGCCAGCATCCTTTGTGTATACAAAATCGGTATGTCAATAGAAGATGAAACCAACTTATCAAACTTGATTAATAAAGCAAATAGATTAGGTAAAGTAACCCAGGCAATACCTGGACATGTAAACAATAGATAAACAAATCGTTGATTTGGGTTTTTTCAAAATACACCCTCTTAAAGGGGCTGTATACGTTTGGTAATGACTCTGAAAATTAATGGCAATAAAAACTTACTTGGTAAGAAGTACAGCAGCTTTGGATAGTATATTGCATTTTGAAAAACTTTTCACTTAGAAGTACTGCGTTTATGGAAAAAGATATCACTTTTTATCCCAACAAATTTGAATCGGAGAAACGTTACTGCAGTAATGTTTCTCAGATTGTGTATTCCAAAGGCAGATTATTCTTCCTGCGTGGACATATTAAACCGCTCCAGATTGTCGGCAATATCTCAAAAATGCTACCACCTTTTGAAATGAAATTTTCACAGGTTAATTTTATGGTATATATCTACAACTGTAGGATTGAAACAAACAGTCGGTTCATTTACCAAACGTACACAAGCCCTTTAAGTTATGGAAAAAGCTTGCAAGTAAGTGTTGACCGTACCATGGGGGCGTAGCGGCCAAACAGGTCCATCGCTTTAGGGTTTTAATAACAGGCTGTTCATATAGGTGGCATAGTGTCTCTCTATCATGTGAAATATTTCAGTCAGTTAGGAGTGTAGGCCTAAACTATTGATTGTTTTTACCACTTGTTGATCACAGTGCCTTTAGTATATCATGTACAAAACCATAATAAATAGGGGGGGGGGGGGGTCAACTATAACAACTTCATTGTTTCTCATTGTTAAAATGTTCTGCACGCTCATTCCAACATAAATCTGTTCATTGTCATCAGTTGAGTGACAATTATTATTTGTGAAAATATGATATTGTAAAATAAAAGAATAAATTGAAAAAGAGGGCGATGCAGCAATACAAATTGAACTTGTAAACCCATTTGCTGGAATTAACATGTAGAGGAAACATTATAGTGTTTGTTGGCGTGAGTTATTCCGTCTATGGCCCTTTTCGAAACCAGGGCTCGGGCTTGGCTCGGGCTCCGTCAGATATTTAGGAAACGTTCGCTTTCCTTGGGCTTCAATCAGGAGGACGAAGCCCAAGTCCGAGCCGTGGTTTAGAAAAGGCCTTTAGTGTTACACGTGTATTCTGGCTGAGAACACCGAGCCGTTTCTGCATACTGAGGTATAAGAGACTGTCTCATTTGACTTAGGCGATAATCATTATTGCTTCTCTCCGACAAGGAGTGTCTGTACGATCGGGTGCGTTAACCTCGTCCCCATTTTACACCACGGTTTGATCAGGTGCGTGAACCTCGTCCCCATTTTACACCACGGTTTGATCATCACAACATGACAGTCCTGCCAGAGTCCGTGTCCGTTCCCTGCATGCAGTTATCAATAATGAACACCGATTAAACACTAAACAAAAAGGGGCTCAGACTACTTTGCTAGTCTGGCCCCTGTTCGGGAACATATAAATAAATGCATCAAATTGTTAACGACCTGACGTTCCGACCCTAACAGAGTCTTTCTCAAAGGGTTAATGGCAGCACAACATTATGACACTTTAATTTCACTGTACACAAATGTAATAGGTAATTGCCCGACGTTTCGACCGTAGCTGAGTCTTTCTCGAAAGGCTAAATCAACACATACGGCATTTTAATTTCACTGTAATAGGTAATGGCCTGACGTTTCGACCGTAGCCGAGTCTTCCTCAAACGCTAAATGACAACACAACACATACGGCACTATCATTTCACTGTAACAGGTAATGGCCTAACGTTTCGACACTAGCCGAGTCTTTCTCGAAGACTAAATCAATAAAATGACGGACAAAATGACCAGGGGGGTGTTTCATAAAGAACATCAAACAATTAATCTTAACTATTAATCTTAAGTCTGAATCAATCTTAGTCTACAATTAATTGTTAAATTCTGTTTCATAAAATCAATCTTAGCGTAAGATCGATCGAGTTTAAGATAAGATTAATATTAATTGTATCTTAAGACTTCAATATTATTGACAGAGGCTAAAGCGCGACCTTTGACACAGAGAGCAACTTTTAGCTGTCAAAACTTTTCTCAAGTCGGCCATCTTGTTTTTCAGCGTGAGTGGTGAGTAGATTTTATACGTTTTGTTGTTGATTTTTGTGTGGGAAAAGAGTGTTTTCTTTCTTGGTTAGACAGTACAGTAATTGAAGATGTCATGACTTTCATTTAGTGTAAATAAAGTGGCAATTTTCTGGTCACTAGACACAGTTATGGTCATAGCGTGAATCATGGAGTGACAGCAACGGTGCAACTGCGTCCATTTCCCCATCAAAATAGTGGTGCTGTCACGGTGCATGAACGGGGGCAGTGGTTAGCGTTTTTGTAACCAATTTTGTTTCTTCTGCTATATCCAATTTCCTTCAAATAAAAAAGAGATACTTCACTAATGTAAGGAGTAACTAATACACTACACAAAATGTGAAAATTTCGTACATGAAACTGCTTTCTTTGTGAAGAAATAGAGCATCAGTCATTGATAATTTGGCATACACATGCAGTTCAATTCAATGAAACAAAAAAGGCCAAAAGTATATTCACCAAAGTAAAATATAAAATTCAAGGTACACTGCCAATTGTGACTAGTGACTAGAAAAATCTAAAGATTATTTTCAACATCAAATCCCTTTGGTTTTAAAGATGTTTTAACCAAAATCATAATAATATTTTATTAAATATATATATTTTTAATTGAAATAATTTGTATTCGAAATATTTTTATTGCAAACTCGGCATTGGCAGAGCACCCCAGCATTTCCTTAGTTCCGGATGGTACATTAATTTTAGTTGAGTCACTAAAGTTTTTTTATAGATCAATGTTTTGTTAGTGTTGTGTGTGTTTTTGTTTTTGTTTTTGTTTCTTCGTTGGGAATGGGGTGTTGATTTTCTGGGTTGGGGTCTTGTTGAGGCCTTAATTTTTAATTCTGTTAACTGTAGGCAATAGTAAATACACATCTTCATTCAAATTTTACAATGTTTTTATAATTATCTTAATTGTCTGATTTTCACCATTTTACTATACATGTTTGGCAGTCAATATTTTATTAAAACCAATGACAATTTTTACTGCATTTTAAAAAAATTGTTTTAAAAATTTCCTTAACTTTTCACTTCTTTTTTTTTTGACAAAGGCAACAGGTCTAGAAGTACAACTTTCAGCTGCTACTGAGCTGCAGGTACTGGCAGATTTTTTGAAAGCACTTCTCACAAGCTATTTGGGAAAGCGAAACACTGCTAAAGGTAAACATTAAATTGAGTCATTCTAAATTTAAACTTGGTAAAAAAAGAAATGTTATCCTTGTAATAAAAATATTAACAAAAAGCCACACATAGCTGCTCACTTTTTAAGCTTGATTATCAACCCCATAACGTGTACAAAGTGTACACAATAGCATGACTGGATCTATGTTCATTTTTGTTAAAAACTTGTGAAATGATTTCCTGTTTTAAGCTATAATCCAACCAGTCAACTTAATGTTTTTGTTTTTAAGAAATAAATGACATGATTATAATTTTCCTAAATTGTTTCAGGTGGTGGACCAGTACCTCCGACAAATCCAACACTTGAGCAAGTGTTCAGAATACCTTGGCACCCACATTCAAAATATGGGATTGATGGGCAGGACGCAGAGACCAATCATTTATCACTTGAGGTACAGTTGGGTAAGTTAGTTAACAAAATATTGTTTATGTAAGTGTAGCCTTAGAACCAAAGAACAAATCTTTGAAAGGTCTAGCTGAATCACTCAGCACTCAGTAAATATGAATTTAATCATATTTCAGCATTTTTTTATACTTGCAGGAATCAAAATTACAGGATTCAGAATCACAGGTGGATGAGACAACCTGTAACTTGATAAGCAGCAGCAGTAGCAATGTCATCAAAAGCAGCGGCAATCTCAATAACAGCAACAACAATGTCAACAGCATGCAGCAACAACAATAACATGCTCTTAGAACAGTGATGACCAAGTCTAAGGGCAGCAAACATCAGACATTTGGAAGTGGAAAAGAGCTATTGAGGATTGAATACATTAAAATGGACTTCTTGAGGGAAGGCCCAGTCCAGAGAGGCATTTTAATTTGCCTCCAGTCTTTAACATCTTCAGTCATTTTCAATGCAATGTTTGGAAATTTGTTTATATCAACAAATTTTATTTCAACAAATTTTATGCACTTGTGTTTTCAGTACCTTGAGGTTATTTTTACGTGTTCATCTTTCTTGTGTATTTTTAAAGTTTAAAATTCTAACTTTTTGCCCATATGTTGTTCCCCCACAAAAACATTTATTTACATTGTTAAAAATTGTTCTTGAATCAAGTTCTCTTGATTATATCAAATTTCAAAACCGTACATGTTATGTGAGGTAAGTGCCAATCAGTATGAAAAAATTAAATATTTAATTTATTTTATCAATTTTTAAAATGCACTTAATTTATTGTTGAGGCTGAATTGTTACAAATTGTATGCTTACTTTATTTCAAGTAATAGACCACAAGGTAAACTTACTGGGTATATTTTAATTTAATTGTGGGTTGAACAAAGAAAACAAAATGGCTGTGACTTAAATTGACCTATTTTCTTTATTTAACTAATCTCATATCTAACTATTTGTGAATTTAAATTCTTGCCGATTAAATTGAATTAACTTGATATAATGATATGATGTATTGAAGATATATGATAATGTTAAAGCAAACTTGTCAATGTTTTTATAGTTTAATTTGTCCTCATAAAATAAAATAAAAATTGGACTTCAGTAAATAATTTGTCATGAGTTGAATGTTTATGTTTTATAGGCAGTTTTACTATTTTGGTTAAATTCTGCAACTGCTTTTAATGTCCAAATTTTGCTGTCACCTGTTCCGATTTGACATTCAATGATCAGTAATGTTTGTAATTATTGTCTTACAATGTTGTCTGAAAATTTCATAAATGCAGAAATTATTTAATATATTAATTAAACTCAAACTATATAGTTGCTGTTCCGGAAAACGTCCATAAATCTCCTAATTGGTTAATGCCAATATTTCAGTCCATTAAGTTTCGCTTGTTGGGCTGGCTTAGGTCTTGGGACACTTGAATGAACATTTTCCCTTGGCTTCACTGGTAAACAATTCCATGGAAAAAGAATATGAAACTTTGTGAAGTTGAAAAAGATTTTGAACAAAAAGGAAGTGGCACTGCAATTTCTGCCGTGACCTGCTTGAATAAATCCTTTCGACAAAATAAAAAAATTAATCAAAGTTTATAAATTTAAAATATAATTTTGTTTTGTCATTGACGAAAAAGAACCCTTAGTATGTATTTATTGTAAATGTTAAACCTCATTCAATGATCCAGAGGGTTCTCTGTATCCCTACATATGCTCTTCACACGTACAGTGCGACAGTTCTCTAATAAAAGCTTTTGGAGAGGCATGCTTATTGAATCAAAAAATAAACTGAAATTTTTTAATTTTTCGCGAAAACCACATTTCAGACTTAAGATTGATTAATTTGTCTCTACAACTGATTTGGATCAAGTGTAAGACTAAGATTGATTGAAGAGTAAGTTAAGGTTGATATCAAGCTTAACTTGCTTTATGAAACGGAGATAAGATTAATTGTAAATTTGAGTAGTTTAAGATTGATCGTTTGTAGATAAGATTGATTATTTGGAGATAAGATTAATTGTAAAGCTTTATGAATCACCCCCAGACCGCGTAAAAGAAAGGTACCAGGTTGTATGTATTGTGCAATACTGATATAACAAACTAATTATTCTCGTTCTTTAGGAGCCAGAAAACAGGATTCGAACGGAGGCAGCTCTGGGTTAAATTTGAAAAATGCCGAAAGAAACTCACAAATATTCCACGCACATTTCAACAGCTTATTTTTTTTCTTTTATTACTCGAGCTCTGAACAGAGAAACTTATAATAACTACACTACACATAAACATGTTATGATGATAACCTCGTTTTCGAAAACTGGCTTCGAAAAAAAAATCCATCCAAGGTTTTCGTCAACAATTCAGTCTTAAGATAATAGTATGCGGTTTTATTCAACAGTGTTTTATTTATTTATTTACTTATTTATTTATTTTGCCACGATGCAGCAAGTCCTTCTGAAGAAAGGCCCTCCGTTGCTTGCTTTACTTCACGAACATTCATTCCAGATTTTTCAGTTCTTGATAGAATTGTATCACGATACTACTTTCGTCATGTTTTATCAAAAAGAATGAACAGTTTCTTAGAAAAATCGGTTATTGATATTAAGTGAGCACTAATAATATTTATATTTTTGAAGTCAAGTGTTTCACCAATGATGTACCGTCCTTTTTCCCCTTTTCTCTACTTTTTTTTGGGGGGGGGGCGGAGGTATCATATTTGACACGTGATTCGTACCATGATGTCCGACATAAAGCATTGTGTTCGACAGCAGATTTGGACCATTGTGACCATAGTGTCCGTCGAACCATTGTGATCGACCACATTTATCAGACGAATCATTTGATTAAGTAAGAGTTTTACATTAAATAACCACTCAAACGGTTTTTCTTGAAAAAAACCCGTCAATAGTCACGCGATACATTTCTTGAAAAGAAGACGGTTGGAATGAATACGCCCTCTCAAACAAACAACGGTGGACTTTTCCCTTCAATACAGTCAATTTTTTCGGAATTCAAAATAGGATAGCACTATACGATGTTAGAATTAATTGATATGTACAATATTAACCAACCTGTGAAATTGTAATTTTATTAATTTAATTAATTGTATTACCTTTACTTTTAACGAAATCGCAGGTTCGGGTGAAAAATAAAAGTTGTCCCCTTTGTTTCGAATGACCAGTGAAATGACCAGTGAAATACCATTACTTTTTTACTTATAGAATCGCTTTGTGATATTTGTCAATGATTTTTAAAAACGCTGTGTGCACATGTTTATTTGTTTAAGTTACCCAGTAATTCTATGAGGTAAAACCGCTACGGAAGTGACTTGGTCTTCAGTGACGTGAATCGGCACCTAGTTCATGCTGCTATATTATCTGGTTCCCTGTATATACCGGTAATAATGACTACTGATTCTCATGGTACAACAGAGGGACCAGACTTTTTCCTCCTTCCAGCCTCGGTTTGGCAACAGTGATGTTTAATGGGACGAGAAAACCCCCAAAATGGCTACGGCTGAAACTGGTACCCACTCTTAAGGTCATCTGAGGTCAGTACTACATTAGCACTTTCCCCGGTTACATTTCAAACAAATAGAAAAGTACATCTTAAAATTGTATATTATTACAAATGTACAGTTACATGTGGATCACACTATTAACAAAGATTCCATGAAAATATGGCGGGTTTTTTTCTTTCTTCTTTTTTTGTTTGTCACTTAACATAAAAACGAAAAAAGCAATTTTACTAATAAATGTGATTTCATTCTTCGTTAACATGACTTTTGTAAAGCAATTTGTGGTGGGGGGAAGCAGCAATAAATTCACAGTTAGAGCTCAGTTCAAGAAACAGTACTCAGCTCATAGATTTGTAAATTCAAATAACAAAACAAAAACCTGAAAATGAGGAAATTCCATAAGAAAATAACATAAATTGATTGATGAATTAAAGATTAGATAAATTGTAAATGCGTTCACTGATAATGAAGAATGCTTTTATATACCGAAAGAGTAAAATTAAAATTCAAAAATTCAACGTCACAAAACCATCACAAGCAGGACCTAGAAGTTTACAATGATTTTTAATTAAGTAGCCATCACCCCTATTATGATGCAAATTAGTCAAAACTGATACAGAACAAAGAGCCATTCCAACAGCTTTATTCCACATACTGCATCTCTTTGGAACTCCTTGACTGGCACATGTTTCCCTCCATCCTAAAATCTAGACTGTTTTGAGAGGAATATCAATTCCTACCTTCAGCCCCCCCCCCCCCGAGTTATTTTCACATTAAATATTTTTCTTCTTGTGGCCTCTTAGCAGGAGTGACTTTAACCCTTCTTTGAAACTTCAACATTTCTTATTCCTTTGGGTTTTTTCTTTCGTTTTGGGGTTTTTAGGCGAGGAGGGGGGGGGGCTCTAGTTCAACTATCCAAGTAATGAGATACTTTTCCTAGCTGAGGTATAAAAATACTTTAATTTACTAAACCAAAATTTGCACAAGGGGGTTCAGGAATTCTTGTTTAATGATCAAGTTGCATTGATTATTCTTGCAGGTACACTGAAAATAAAGGGTGGTTTTTTTATAAGACAACACCAAAAGCAAAATCTTACCTTGAAATATCAGGAAGTAATAAGTAATACCCTTACGTCTTTAAACTTCCTTTCAAACTTCATGGAAACTTATATTTGAATAAAGGAACAAATAAATGACAAATGCGTAATAAGCCTTATTAAGGTAATGAGTTCATTAACAAAGGACATAACAAGTATTTTGAATTTGTTTAAATTAAAATTGGTTTTTACGATGATTCTTCAATGTTTTTCAAAAGGTGTTTAAGGAGAAGAAAACAAAATGTTGATCTGTAACTTTGATGTGAACTGACCTTTGACTGTGTTGAGTCCATTTGAGACTCGTTTGACTGGGTCAAGTCTAATGCATAAACCTTTCAAGACTTGGGAAAAAGACTAACCTCAACCATCAGTGGACTTTGTTCAAGTCTAAGCTTATCATTTTAGCCACAGACTTGGATCAAGTCTAACTCATACCAATCAGTGGACTTGGAACAAGTCTACGAATACTTGACAATGCCAGCAAGTAAAGATAGCCTGTGATAAAAAGGATTACCCATGCACGGGTTTGATGAGATTGGGGGGGGGTGACCAAGGCCAGCTTAATCGGACTCCTGTAGTTCATCTGCCAGCGCCGAAGAGAACTTGGTAGGCTGGCTCCAGTCCTGGACGGGGAAAATAAAATAAAGATGAGAAGCCAACGATGGTAAAGGGGCCTGTCAAAACAATAATTGTTTAAAGGTATCATACACGTTTGGTAATGACTCAAAACAAATATTAGCATAAAAACTTACTTGGTAACAAGCAACGGAGAGCTGTTGATAGTATAAAACATTGTAGGAAACGACTCCCTCTGAAGTAACGTAGTTTTTGAGAAAGAGGTAATTTCTCACTAAAATAATAACAACTTCTTGCAAGAAGTTTTTATTCCTATCTGAAAGCACACAAATTTGTACAACAAGGTTGTTTTTTCTTTCATCATTTTCTTGCAACTTCGATGACCAATTGAGCCCAAATTTTCACAGGCTTGTTATTTTATACGTATGTTGGGATACACCAAGTGAGAACACTGGTCTTTGACAGTTACCAAACGTGTTCAGTGCCTTTAAACATTTATATTTTGTTCATTATTGACAGACTACACACTAAAGAACAGAGCAATGTATACAATGCCCAATATGGGGCAGAGGGTACCCCCCCTCCCCAATGTTCACATACTTTAACACACTATTTTCCTCTAAAAAATTCCTGAGATTCCAAGCACACAATGAAGACACAATGGGGGGGGGGGGTACATGCCACATATCGAGCACCAAATGGAGCAATGCCTCAAATGAAGCACATATTTTAGATCAATGCTCTCCCACCTCAGGAAGTTTTCAACGGCTTCCCCCTGGCTTCTGGCATTCAACTTTATAGTTACAAAAGCAGAGAAAATTGACAAACACACACAACTTTTAAAAAAAGAACGTCACTCAGGAGTTTTTAAAGGCTTTTCCCTGGTTTCCAGCATTCAACTTTATAGTTACAACAGAAGAGAAAATTGGCAAAAACAGACAACTTTTAAAAAAAGAACGTCACTCAGGAGTTTTTAAAGGCTTTTCCTGGTTTCCAGCATTCAACTTTGCAGCTGAAACAGATTAGAAAATAACATTTGAAGACTTGGGAGTCCTTCCACAGCCACAGTCAAGATCCCGAATGGAGGACACTGACAATGGAACGGAACATGTAGCCCATCTATCATCGTGCCCCGACCCAAGCGCATTTTGCAGTCGATCGATAATGACATCTAAGACACTTACCGTTGGAGCAGGCTGCTCATATTTGGGCATCTCAACTGGCTGTTTCCGTGCTGGTTTGTCGTCACCTTCGCTGCGTCTATTTTCGCGTCGGTCATCCCTACGGTCGTCCATTCGTCTATCTCCACGGCCAGCTCCCGGCCCCCCCTGGTCCCCTGTCATCGAAGAACACAAAAGGCAGAGTGAATAAAAACAGCAAGTAATAATAAGAACAACGATGTCTTCTATAGTGCCGATACCTGCCAACGTCTTCCATCAATTGTTCATGATGAGACACTCTTACTGTTGACAACTACAAGGCAGTTACTTGTATTTATTGTTTGTGGAACAACAACGTTACAAAATAAAGCAAAGTCTGCCATAGCATACAGGTATGATTGTCAACGACACTACAACGGCTTTGGAGTTGAACTCGTCAGCCAACAGTAGTTGTCTCTATAAGCAGTATTGTAACGAAGTCATTTTTTCTCAAGTCAAGTCAAGCCACAAGTCATCTTTGCTCAAGTCAAGCCACAAGTCATCTTTGCTCAAGTCAAGTCAAGCCAAAAGTCATCTTTGCTCAAGTCAAGTCAAGTCAAGCCACAAGTCATCTTTGCTCAAGTCAAGTCAAGTCAAGTCAAGTCAAGTCAAGTCAAGTCAAGTCAAGTCAAGTCGCAAGTCATTCAAATTGGCGACTTGATTGTGACTCAAGTCAACACTGTCTATAACATTCAAACCATCTTACCGGGCCTCCTGTTCATTCCACCACGCTCTCCGCGTCCGGCTGATCTGCCGTCCCTTTTCCAGGCGTTGTCCTTGGGTGGGCCAGACTCCCGATACTGTCTCCCTCCATCAGACGACCCTTCTCCTTTAAATCTACCGTCTACCTCCCTCGAGGGAGGCGACATCTGAGGTGCAGACGATGATCCGGACGGAGGCGACGACACAATCTCGCTCCGCTTGGCCCAGGCGTTCTCCTTGGGCAGGGGAGCCGGGACGACGTTCTGCAAGTTGATTTCATCTTGCCGAGGTGAGATGGGGGTCTTGGGTGATTTGGGTGTGGTCGGGGAGGTGGGCGAGAGGGGCTCGTCTTTATGGAAAGCAGAATCATCCTCATTGGATCGTTCACTCTCCCTCCTTGCAATGACTTCATTTTACAAATAGGAATTTTAAAAAAGAGGAATAAAAATGTGTTACTTAAGTAAAATAGAAATTCTCTTTTGGATTATATTACAAAACAAGAGTAAAATAGTAGAGTACATATAGATTCATGGCAGTAGAAACTTCTACCTTCATAGTAGAACCATGAAAAATTAATTATATTTGTGGTAACTCTTCTAGCTTGAAAAGACAAAGGAACACTACAAATTACTTTTTCAATGATTAAATGAAACCATACTATGGTCAACAATTAATAATATTGAATTATAATATGGTTATGCCTTGGGTTCCCACAAACCTTGGGTTCTCGCAATCCTTGGGTTCCCACAAACCTTGGGTTCCCAAAAGCCTTGGGTTCCCACTAACCTTGGGTTCCCACAAACCTTGGGTTCCCACAAACCTTGGGTTCCCACAAACCTTGGGTTCCCACTAACCTTGGATTCCCACAAACCTTGGGTTCCCAAAAGCCTTGGGTTCCCACAAACCTTGGGTTTCTGCAACCCTTGGGTTCCCGCAAACCTTGGGTTCCCACTAACCTTGGGTTCCCGCAAACCTTGGGTTCCCGCAAACCTTGGGTTCCCAAAAGCCTTGGGTTCCCAAAAGCCTTGGGTTCCCGCAAACCTTGGGTTCTCACAAACCTTGGGTTTCTGCAAAACTTGGGTTTTCGCATCAATTGTTTTAACACACGAAGGATACAAAAATCAAGTACTTTAATGGAATCCGATTTGGATTACGCACAAGTCTTGCATACCCTACAGCAGATAATTCCTTACTTGGCCTCGGTCCTCCTTTGCCGGAGCTAGAGCTGCTGTGTCTCGTCCTGCCCTCTCCTTCACTTTCCCTGCGAGGGCGCTCTGGCCTGAAATACAATGTACACACCATAGATGTTATTTCTCACCACTGATGTCATTGTACAACACTAATGTTATTGCACACTGCACTAAATGTTTAGTTCTCTTTGACCCCTTTTGACAAAATAGACTTGTCCATTCATCTCCAGCATCTGCCCAACCCCAACCCCTGCCCACCCCTACCTACCCTGCCCAACCCCTACCCCTGCCAACCCCTTCCCTTGATGCATTGAACAATTAAGGAGGGAGGAATACGTAATGTTGTAGAACAAAAATCATGTCATTTGTGCCATTTCTAATGAAAATATCAGCAATGGGAGACTTCTGCGACGATAGTGGGCGTCCCACCCACCGGTCCTTTTTTTACTGTTCTCAGCATCAAGAACAGTAGAAAGTTGTAATGTTTCTGGAATACAAGAGAGAATTTGACCCTATCAACTCTTCCGAAACACCAAAGGAGCACCGTCTCTTTGACGCAAGCTCACCACCTTTCGAGTCACACACCTTCGGGCATGGTATTTGGTCCTTGGAAAAAAGTAGCACTATTTTATCGAGTACAAGGGCTGGCCTACACTGTACACATGGATTAGGCTTTAACAGACTTTTCATCACAATTTTTTCTGATTTTTCAAGGGGCAAAAAAAAAAGAAATCGGAGAAATCAGAAATCAAACTAAAGAACATAATTCCTGCTCACCTCTCTCTTCTCATCACTGGCTCCCTCTCCTTCTCACTCTTCATCCTCTCTTGCTCCTCAAGTCGTCTCTCTCTTTCCAGTCTCTCCTCGATGGCCCGCTCACGGGCCGCTGTATCCACGGGCTTGGCCCCGCCGAAGATGGCCGACTTGGTCTTCTGTTGGGCGGAGCCGGAGTCAGCGGAGTGGTCAGACTTCTTGGTCAGGACAAGCTTCTTCCTCTCCTTATGCGGTTCTGATGTGAAAAGGAAACAAGTATTTCACCGCTCAAGAATGGTTTCAACAATTATTTTTGTTCAGAAAAATGTTCTTGTCGAGCTGTACTTGATAATTAATTAACACTAATAGTCTTAAAGGGATTGCATACGTTTGGTAATTGGAACCCAACGTTTGTTTCAATACTTATAAGTGAAAAGTTTCTCAAAATGCATTATACCATCCAAAGCTGCTGTACTTCTTACCAAGTAAGTTTTTAATACCATTAATTTTTAGAGTAATTACCATACAGACTCTTACAAGAGTTAACATAACAATTACAATTTATAAGGCGCTGATCCATCAAGATCATAGCGCACATAATAGAAATAAACATGGATAGAGGTGAGTCTTAAGAGATTTACAAAATAGAGATAAACTAACAGATTCCCTAATGACAGGAGGAAGAGTGTTCCAAATCATTGGTCCAGCTACACTGAATGCTTTTTGACCCAGAACTTTCAAGGCGCAGACAAAAATAATACAATGAAGAAACCAAGTAACAAATCATAACGAAAAGTAAGCTAATAACAACATGTGGTGAATAAACAAGTAAGAGCAACGCAAGAAGCAAACAAATAAAAAACAGAATCATCAATTTAGAAGCTACAGAACCCCGTCTTGGAAAGGCGAGTCTTGAGAGAAAAGTAAACAGTAAACAGGTTTTTTTTTAACGTAGATTACACAACACCATGTCCCATTCGAAGGACAAAGTCATTTTGGTTAAGTCTACTGTTCAAGGTCGAGCGGAGAAGAGCACCGAACTCAAGCTCTGGTGTTTCTGATCAGCAGAGTGTGGGTTCGAGTCCCGGTCGTGACACTTGTGTCCTTAAGCAAGACACTTAACCATTATTGCTGCGTCCTTCAGATGGGACGTTAACCCATTGGTCCAATGTGTTCCTGGTTTGATTGGCTGCATATTGCGCCACAGCAACTTGTACATGTAAACCATTACATGGTGCTATGCTATGTAAAGGAGTAGGTCTCATAATTCAGAAACGTAGCTCCACATACCTTGCAGGGAATTACTGAATGTTGAAGCGCCTTGAGCGTCACTGAGTGAAGCGCTTCATAAGAAGCCACTATCACTATTATTAAGGACACATGTGGCATTACCGGGATCCGAACAGGCACTCTAAAATCAACAGAACTCGAGTTCGATGCTCTAAACCGCTCGGCCAAGACTCAAGTACTGCATCTATCCAACCCTCAAGAAATCAAGTTCAATGCACTGGACCGCTCCAGCCATGACACACTACCAAACGCAACCACCTCTTACATTTAACCCATATCCGCTCACTCCCTCTCTCCCCCTACCAAACTCCAAGCTCCTTACCCGAATCCATTTCTCCTTCATGTTCACTTGGTCTTGTGTATCCCCCGCTGTATCCTCCATTTCTATCACTCCCTGAAATTTCAAAGATGGACCAACTCATGAAATCAGTTTACTTAATAATAATACAGTAATGAGGAATTTATAATCATTATAATACGAGACATTTATACAGCGCATAATGCAGGAACCCCTATGCGCAAAACAAAACATAAAACAATGAAATGTATGAAGCAATTTGTTACAAAAATATAGACAGTATACAACACGCACGTCTCCACCAGAAACGGTGCTCAAGGTGCCGTACAAGAAAACAATAAATATACGTTCAGAAAACTCTAAAAATACAACATACAGTCACGTAATTGTACATCAAATTACTTATAATTTTTGAAAGTGTCAAATCACACTCAAGTAGATGATATTCAAGTTGCAGAGAAAAGCATGCAATTAAAAAGCAACTAACAATAATTAACAATAATACAATAATGAGGATTTAGAACATGTATGTCTTCACCAAAGAGGGCACTCAAGGCGCCGTACAAGAAAACAATAAATATACGTTCAGTTAAATACTAGAAAGTACAAGCATACAGTCACGTCATAAAATTGATCAAAAAGCATTTGACATTATAAGATGTGTTTTGAAACATTTCTTGAAAGAGTCGATGGTCTGGCAGGATCTTATGCAATGTAGGAGTACATTCCACTTAATAACTTCTTGATAATTTGGGGAAAGAAACTGTATGCATATAAATCATGTGACCTGTGACATCACACCGTTAACAAAAGAGCCACAGAGCCTGGACTTCCTGCAGGCATGATTTGTACACCGCCCAATGGAAGAATGCATTGTAATTCTAATCTTTTATTTTATGGAGATTGCATTGTCCGATTTTCATCAACTTTTAATACGGAGAAAGGGGGCACCTCTAAGAACTTGTTCAGCTGATATTTTTATTCTTGAATTTATGGGTATGACACAAAAGGTCAAACTTCCCGTTGACCAGTGTAGTATCTTGCCTGACAGGAAATGCCCTGGAATGAACAAAGTCCCTATTTTTGTAAATAAGGAATACATGGTCCATTGAAGCAACGATGCCATACCGAAACGTAAATAGGGCCCATATATTGTTGGGCTTTTTTTCATGCCAGAGGTTTCCCTTAACTTTTGTTTTCACTCGCTGGCCGAGTCAACCAAAAGTTCTTTCACTAGCCCACATGTCATACTGCACACAATTTTTGAAGCGTAAAAAAAAAAAAAAAACACGGAAGTGAAGTTCGCAAACTTGCGTTTTTGGACAATCTTATCCCATAATTTCTGCCCTTAATACTACTTTTTTCATCAATATGATCTAGATATGATCTTTTCATCCTCTCTTGTGGCTACAGATGGATTCTGTTTTTGCCGCCATGAAAAAAATCAGGATCAGGATGAAAACTTGGAACTCATGATTTGAGTGCCAAGAAATTATAAATTTTGGTTTGTATAAAAAAGTTTAATATAAAGTTAAATTTGCATCAAGGATAAGGATTAAGTATGGCCACTAAAAGACATTTTGTACATTGCTCACAAAAAGGGAGTTACACATTATAACCAGGTGTCCGTTAAAGTGATCATATCAAACAAATAATGTTGAATATCTCACCATAATTTCTGTCTCTGTTTCCCCTGTCTCGTTCCCGATCTCCAAATCCTCGATCTCTGGGTTCGGAGAAATTATCAAAGCCCCGTGATCTGCCGCCGCCGCCTCTATCTCCTCCGAAACCCCCGTCACGATCGCCGCCAAAGCCCCGGTCCCCACCGAAGCCACGGTCCCGATTTCCACCGAAACCACGGTCCCTATCTCCGCCGAAACTGCGATCTCTATCCCCGCCGAAACTACGGTCACGGTCCCCGCCGAAACCACGGTCACCGCCAAAACCACGGTCACGGTCCCCGCCGAAACAGCGGTCACGATCCCCTCCGAACCCGCGATCATTTCCAAATTTATTGTCTCTAGTGCTTCCGAAACCCCGGTCCCCTTGATCCCGGTCAAAGCCACCACTTCTTCCTCGGTCCTCAAATCCCCGGCTGCCCCCTCCTTTACTCTCAAAGGCACCACTGCCCTCTGCTGGTGTTCGGCGTCTCCAAACACTGTCCTCGCTGCTACCCCCACCACCACCACCTCCACTTCCTCCAAATGAATCTGAAGTGAGAACAAAAGTATTGCAAAGTTACCTGCATTGCTCTTACATCTTGCATTTGAATAACTATAGAGTTTGCAAAAAAGTAGATGGCAACCATGCCAGAAGATTAAGTTGTACAAATTACAGCCTACACCAGAAAAGTGCTGATCTTGCACTTCAAAACCCCCCCAGTAACCATGATGACCGAGCAACAAAAGCCTTCGGAGCGCCACGGCAGCCCAGGGCTGTATACTCACCAGGGAGCCGAGAAAGATTACAGGAATGTTTTTGGCCCAATGACCAGGGCACTAATGTAAAGTGCATTGATACGTTATTGTAAAATGCGCTATATAAGAACTAGTTATTAGTATTATTATTAACCATCATGCAAACATACACCCAATAAGGTGCTTGCCTCCTGCACTTGAATTTATACTGATCTTGTGAGGAAATTTTTTTTAAACTTCAAACTCACCCTCATTTCTGCTGCCACCGTAAGATCCTATAAGATTTAAACAAATACAATAAATCATCTGAAGAAGCATCCTCAAAAAAACATATTGTTGCAAGAAAACAGGTTCCAGGGCACATGAAATCGGTTCTTGTGTTTTTGTCCAGGCCAAAGCTCTGAATTCCATACAGGAGGGGGGGAGCACTACAATCTACAAGCTAATACCAGACCGGAAAAATCGATGTTACCATCGTTTGTCCCTCTGTCAAAGCCAAAGCTCCGTTCGTAATTGGAGAAAATAATCCCGGTCGCGATCGTCACTCCGGTTAGTGTAGCGACTGTTTCTATCGTAACTTGACCTGTCATTATAAGGTTCTGTGTATTTATTGCCTCGTCTTTCCGACCCTGCAAAAATAACACAGACTGACGAGTCAACGATCTCTTGCGTTTGGGGGCTTACTTACAGTTGGGCAATCAGCTTCTGCAGGCACCTCAAAGTAAACCTGCTGGACTCATCATAATCTAAGGGACCATGGATAAATTAAGAACGCGCTCGCAAGATTGTCACGGCCCCGTGCAACCATTGGATTTGCGCTCCAGTGATTATTAGGTTCCCTCATTATCGAACTCTATTGTTGGTGCCTTTTGTTGGTCGCATTACACGGACAAGGCAGTTCGAAAGTAGCCCACAAAGGAGTGAAGGATTAGTGTTTGCGGTTAGCTCAGGTAGGTATACCGGACAATGGTTTATCTAATGAGCAGATTATAACTACAAAGTGACATTAGGCTGGCCAACAGCATTGTTCCTTTGTTATACAGTGAGTCTCCCTCAAGACCGGACCATTGCAGAAGAACGCGTTCCTATGCGTGACACTGGGTGGGTTTTCTTTTGTTTGAGCTTGCACGCATAGGAACGCGTCGGATTGCGACCGCGGCCGTGACATAATTTATCCATGGTCCCTTACTTACAGTTGTGCAATCAGCTTCCACAGGCATCTCACAGTAAACCTGCTGGACTCATCATAATCTAGGTGGACTCTGTTATTTTGTATCCTGCAACAACCCCGACCTTCCCCATTGCCTTAAAACTCTACAGGCACCCTGGTGAAGGCAATGGAACCCCCAAACTCTGTTAATGATAACAGCATGGTACAACTTTGTGAGTCCTTTGTATTGTTGCATTAAAACCCTAATACTATCTATTGGTGAACTCTCCTACCCAACTGGCTATTGCTACAAAATCCCACAGGAAACCGTGGAAGCTAAGTCCACAGTACGCAAGCAATGGGGTTTCCTGATAATACCAGCTGTACAAACAGTACCCATGTACCCAACTGTAGCCTGGAAGGTATGGTACTTTGTGGCAGTCTGTGGTACCAGTGCCAGCTGCACAAACAGAAGAAACCCATGCACCCAATGCTAGCCTGGAAGGTATGGTACTTTGTGGCAGTCTGTGGTACCAGTGCCAGCTGCACAAACAGAAGAAACCCATGCACCCAATGCTAGCCTAGGTACTTTGTGGCAGTCTGTAGTACCAATGTAAAGGATGGTTTAAATTTGTTTACAAAAAAAAAAATGGCAAAAGTCAATGGTTTGTCTCTAAGTAGTGTTGAGAAGTCTCAAATTTTGCTTAAAATAAAAATGGCACAACGTCCTACCTCGACCAAAGACGGATCCTGCATCACGACCTGCTCTCCAGTCACCGCTAGTTCGATCATTGTTGCCATCTAGAAAATTAAAGACGCCAATCAGATTCTTGTCAAGTTAGAGGAGAAATGACATAACACTAACCCAATTAGCCGTATTTTTGACCGCGTGAGGGCGTATGTGGACCAATTTCACATGATGAAATACAAGTAAACAAAAACGGTTTTGTTTTCATTGTTGTTATTTTTATGGTTATGTATTTTATCATTGATGCAAGAAAACTACGTACAGGCAATTAAAATAAGATGAAACTGTAATTGTGATGCAAGAAATTCCCTGATGAAAGCGCCCCCATGCGGTCAAACATATGTTCAATTCATGCGGCGTCCTCAACAGGAACAGCCTCATAGCAAAGAAAAATCTTCCTAGGCAAATGAAACGAATAAAAGAACTCCTTGTTGGACGAAATTTGATTCCAACTTAATAGAGACCCTCCTTGCATATGACATCACCAGCTCAAACAGTGCCCTCACTGAGGTCAAGGAAGACATATCATTGGCCGACAGTTGTGCGTGGCGCGTACTTGCGCGAATGTTTCTATTGTTTTAACTCACTGATGCCGGTGTCATAGGGGATTCTGTCACGTGGAGTGTGTTTCCCCCATACAGTAAATTAACATTGGCTGAAGGAAGTTGATTAAAAAAGGAGCGCTATCAGCAGCTAGCCAATTTTGAGTGCCGGCTAGAATTTGACAATGCGAGCGTTGTGAGCATATGCTAACCTTTGCTCTGACATTGCGCAAGTATCCAATCAGATCAGGTATTCCCTAGTGTTCCCATTACAACTCAAATTTCCAGGGTTGGATGACGCGTGGTTGAGTCTAATATCAATTTTCGTTCCGATTATATTTCATACACAATTATAACCTCGTACTCATAAACACATCGCTCTCACCGCACTACTTTTTTCCAGACTGCATGTCTTGCAGTTCCACACACAACAGACCGTCATGCCATTCGTTCGTATTTGTGTCATGCCGTTTGACGTTTTGGTGCAATTTTGGGGCTATGGATAGACTGATCTTTTCAAATTAACTAACAAGGTAGAAAAAATAAGTATTTTCAGATAAAAATATTAAATTTTCATAGTGGCTTTTGTCTTTTTGGTGAAATTTTTTGCAGGCCGGTGGGCTGTAAAATTTAGCTTAAAGCCGGCCGGCAGGAGTCTGTGCCGGCTACGCCCGACCACCGCCGATTGCCATAGCTATAACCCTGGCTATCAGATGAAATTTCTACACAATTTGTTGTTGTATGGGGGGACAGAATCTCCTGCCACACTGGCCTAGATGCAAGGGGGTCTATTGGAAAAGATTTGACCGTATCTCACCTTGATGACCAGGACCAGCTACATCCACTCGAATACGCCGTGATCTGATCGTCTGGAGAGAACAAAACAAAACAATACTCCGTGAAACAACTCATATGCGTACAGTATTAAGTGTGTTCAGGGCTCGAATTCTGGAGAAAAATCCACAAGACCGCATGGCTTGTAGCTCAAAATGTTTACTGGACCAAAGATCAGAATCAAAATGAGAAAAAACTTACTGATTACTGACAACATGCATTTTACGTGCATTACACAAAAGACGGGACCTTTACGTCCCATCCTAAGGACGCAGCAATAATGATTAAGTGATTTGGTTAAGGACACAAGTGTCACGACTGGGACTCGAACCCACACTCTTCTGATCAGAAACACCAGAGCTCAAGTCCGGTGTTTTTAACCACTCGGCCACGACACGCCAATAAGTCAGTAATGTCCAATTGCTTACCTGGTCATTGAGTGCCAAAGCTGCCGTCAGAGACTCCAGGTCGTCGACCTCAGCATAGCCGAATCCTTTTAGTCTCTCGCCCTCTCTGGGCAGCCGCACTTGGCTCACCTGTGAATATCATAAAACAAAAATGATGACTGCACGAACTACATGTTTGAAACTTTAGTTTTGACCAAGGAACCAACTACGTGTTGGAAAATATAAATTAAAGGCAAGGAACCAGCCTCGCTACCATGGGCAGCGCGCCATATCGATACCTCTCGTCACTAACCCCTAGAAGGGAAGGACTGAAATTTAACGCTGATTGGATCATCAAAAGTTACTGCTTTGCGCACACATTTGTTAAAAACATTCGACGCAATACACTTCAAATGAATCATGTTTTTATGTGGTCACCCTAAACTGCGGACAGTTAGACGTATCATAAGATCAAAAAAGAATGAGAGGCAGTGTTTCCACACACGTATTTTGGGAGGGCGGGCCGCCCTCCCAAAGCTTAAGGCCGCCCTGCCAAAGAATTGGCCGCCCTGCTAAAATGATTGGCCGCCCTGCCAAAAAAATGACAAACAGACTATTTTTAGCCTGCATTTAATGCGATCAAACGAGTAACCGACGAGCCAAACCCGACTTCCAAACTGCAGCATCGGAATTGCGATCGTTCATTTCAGTATACAAACGTTAAAACACGATGCACACACACAACCACATGGTTCCTACTGCTGAGTATATCCACCACACACCGCATGTGCATCAGCCCATCAATGTTCGTTCGCCCAACGTCGGCAGGCCATTCAGTAGCGCATACACAACACCACGGTCCAAAGTCCAGGCTAACCAACATTCCGCACGCTGCGATTGGCCGTAGATTGTTGTTGATAATTACCATATTCATAAGAGAGCTTGCTAGACTCCAACGCAGTACACGTTTACGAGCCGAGAAAGAATTGCCACACAGTGTGCCGCACGACTGCAGATTGGTACAATGTACAGCCTTGAAGGATATTCAAACATTGATAACTTTCGCCGATAGAGGGCGATGCGGGGCAAAGTTCATTGAATTTGTTCTCAATGTTTGTTGTTAACGGATCGTTGAATGTCGATGATTTTATTGCAAATGAAGTTCTTAACAACGGAACCTTTCAGCACTAATTCATGAAAATGGTTGTTGATGAAAAAAGTATTATTAAGGGCAGAAATTAGGGGATAAGATCGTCCAAAAACGTGCATGTGTAGGCTATCCGATCACCAGCTTTCTAAAACCCCACACTGTGCGGCATATCATCCCTTTGATGTTTTTGGCGCGGCGCACAAAGTAAAATGTATAACAAATTGTAGGTTTTGAATTAGTTTTTCAAATAAGGTTGTTCCGCCCGAAATGGATGTTAATTATTCTCCTTAGGTAGTGTCGGTGATTAGGTGGGCCGGGGATTAATAACTATATTTTTAAGAAAAGGATTATCTCAAGTGTTTTTTTGCTTTCACGTCCGATGACGTCATATACCAATGGGCGCCATTTTGATTACGTCATATCGACGGGCGCCATTTTGATTACGTCATGCCGCCCTCCCAAGAAAAAAGTCTGTGGAGAACACTGGAGAGGGGACCAGTTGCTCTATGACTTGATGCGTCTTTTGACAGCATGCTTTGCGTAGTCTCTAACACAGAATGGATCAACTGCAGGACTAATTAAAATATCCAATTTATTTGGATAGTTCAGAGTCACACTTCCAGGGGTTATGATTGAGCAAGGCATTCTCGGAAAGAAACAAAAATGGCGCGTCGAGATCGTAGACCACTGGGAACGAGGTTGGCAAGGAACTGACTTTGCATTTTTGAGAATAAACAGTAACCTCTTCCTTACCTTACAATCCCTGAGGAAGTTTGTGATGTCATCTTCATCGGCGTCAAACGGGATGTTACCCAAGTACACGGTGTACGGAGGTTTATCTGGCAGTTTGGATAAGTCTAGCTCAGCCGGCTGGGCACTGCGGGGGGCCGTCGGCAACGCGGCACGGCTTGGCAGCGGTTTGGTGTCCAAATAGGACACTTCTGTCATGAATACAGACAAAGACGTATGAGTAATAACACTTCTTGATGCTTCCTTTAACACCAAGTTCCTTGACGTTGGGGTCACATATTGGTTTTGGTCAGCATAATGCTGATTTATAGGGAAAATTATCAAGGAAGATACTTAAATCACTTTACAAGCCAAAGTGAACTTAATCACTATACTATCCAGGAACCCCATGGAGAGAAGACAAAGAAGGAAGTTTGAGGAAAAACCCACTCAATCAGATAGGGACTGAAAACCCAAACCACATAGTGCCCCCCGGTAGGATTCGAACCAGGGTCCCAGAGGTGGAAGGCAAGGGAAGATACCCTAAATGCCAAAGAGAGGGACTGAAAACCCAAACCACATAGTGCCCCCCGATGGGATTCGAACCAGGGTCCCAGAGGTGGAAGGCAAGGGAAGATACCCTAAATGCCAAAGAGAGGGACTGAAAACCCAACCCACTAGTGCCCCCCGATGGGATTCGAACCTGGGTCCCAGAGGTGGAAGGCAAGGGAAGATACCACAAACGCCAACCCGACCGCCACAAATGACTTGGTTTACGAAATCTCTGAGTATCCTAGTTTGACAGGCTTACCATCTGCTTCATCCGTCTGCTCCGCCCATGACTTGTTATTCATCACATAACTGGTTCCCGGCGCGCTGGTACCACTGCTGCCATCAGAGAGAAATTCATTCAGATTCAACGTTTTCCCCTTGACACCTTTTCCCTTTTTTCCTTTCTTGGAAGCTGTGGATTTCATAAAAATAAAATTAAAATCGAGACGAAAGTTAATCAATGTTTATTGTCCAACTAAATCCAAGTGTGATACATTATTTTTGTATGTTCATATGAGGGGCAACTTCACTCTTGGGAACATTTTCCAGCGAATTGACCAACTATTTGAAACCGTTCAACTTCACTGGTTGTGTATGGTGCCACAACAGCGCTAATGACTGCATTTAAGTGTGTACAGTGTGGACGCATTCACCACATGATGTCATATTGCAGGGTGGCATCTAGTGCATCTATCATTCAAATCTACAGTGGGTGAGATTGAATGGTCAGAGAGTAGGAGGGTTGACTGTGTAATGAGTAGATGCAATCACTACATGATATCATTGCAGGCTGGCATAGTTTATCTATCATTCAAATCTACAGTGGATGAGATTGAATGGTCAGAGAGTAGGAGGGTTGACTGTGTAGTGAGTAGACGCATTTAACACATGATATCATATTGCAGGCTGGCATAGTTTACTTTATCCATCATTCAAAACTACAGTGGGTGGGATTGAATGATCAGAGAGTAGGAGGGTTGACTGTGTACTGTGTAGATGCATTCACCACATGATGTCATATTGCAGGCTGGCACAGTGCATCTATCATTCAAAACCACAGTGGATGACATTGAATGGTCAGACAGTAGCAGGGTTCAGTTTATGTCATGAAGAGAATCATGTATTTGTAAACAATCTCCTTGAATGACTAGGAAGGGCACCATCGCAAAAGTATCCTAATGATTGCGTCACAATCACAACATCCAACATTTAAAGGTGTGCAAAATCTATCAAACGCATTTTTGACTAAAAAACAAAACAAATAGACAACAAAACAAGCAAACACACAGTGCAAACAGGAAGAGTACTATACGTCCACCACTCATTATGACAAACAAAATTGATCTTATCTTATCTGGGAAGAATAAGAACTGTAGTCATAAAGAGTGAAAAAGGTGCTGGTTGGATATTCAGCTAAATCAACTTTTTAAGGTTTTTTTTTTTTTTCTTCATGGCGAGATTGAGAATCAATCCCGATGAAAAATGTATAACTTTTCTCCAGATCTTAGGAAGTGTGTTCAAAAATCAAATGATGGTATATTGTGCCATTGATAGTTTTAGCCAGAGGGGTGTCTGGGTGTCTTTTGGACACCCTCTTTTTAATTTGGATACCATGTTTTATCTGTCATTTACATGTAAATGTATTGTAAGTGAACAATTTGGACACTCGGTATTTAAATTTCCAGCAAATTTGGACACCCTTTTACTGAATCCTGACTTAAACCCTTGGTGCCATTAGCCTTTTTGAGATATGGTGGACACTATAGGAGTGCACTGTAGGATTTGGGTGTATACAGACAAATTTACCCAAACCAAACAGTGTTATATTAATGTGTCCGCCATATCTCAAAATGGCTTATTGGCATAAATTCCACCTATTGAGGTTCCATGGACAGGGCTGCACATGCTCAGTGACTGAATATTCAGGACTTTGTGAAATTCAGAATTTATTTCCCTATAAAAAAAAACCCTTGGGGGCCATAAATCAGAATAAGAAAAGGTTATACTATCCATTTAAATGTAGGAGTAAACTTTTAATATTAAAAGAAATTCTTATTATTTTGGGGGAATGAAAAAGAAACTGGTGGCCACGGGGATCCAAAAGTGGAGCATGTCGTTTGTTAGGGGCGGGAGGCATTTCACTGAGCTACGTAACAGTGGTAAAAATTCCTGAAATTAAATAAGTTATATAATGTAGGCTCCTCATATTCGTGTCAAAGAGGGAGCTACATCTGCCGGCTTTAATAGCGTTTAAAAAACTTGGATGATACCGGTAATATATCCTTACAGTTACAGTCCCAAATAAGTTCTATATCCAATTGCCAAAGTGAAGGATTCAGAAAAACTGGAGCCAGTAGGACCAAACAACAAGTCCTCATCTGAGACAGGGTCAGGTACTCCAATCTATCTAACGACGCTAAGATGTTAAAGGTATCGTACACATTTGGTAATGACTCAAAACAAATGTTAGCAAAAAAACTTACTTGGTAACAAGCAACGGAGAGCTGTTGATGGTATAAAACATTGACTCCCTCTGAAGTAACGTAGTTTTTGAGAAAGAGGTAATTTCTCACTAAAATAATAAAAACTTCTTGCAAGATGTTTTTATTCCTATCTGAAAGCGCACAAATTTGTACAGGTGTTTTTTCTTTCATCATTTGTTGGGATACACCAAGTGAGAACACTGGTCTTTGACAATTTCCAAACGTGTTCAGTGCCTTTATTTAAGACAAGTTCAAACAATTTGGTGTGAAGTGAGATAGGACTAGCGGTGCGGACTAGCATGACTAGGAGACAAGGATGTGCATATGATGATATGGGAGGATTGACATGAGGCCACACACTACCCAAAAGTCTGTTTAAGGTAAGGGTTGGAGCATGGAGGAAGGAATAGCATGAATGGTTTTTACCTAAAACAAAAATTAATGCAATTTGTTTTTACCATGGCTAGTTTATTGCTCCATGGTTTTTACCTGGCACTGGCAGATTAAAAATTCTGAATTCAGATAAACAATTTTTTTTTAAAATATTGATTATTGAATTTCACAAATCAAATCCCCGAGGCCGAGGTTTGCTTGTTCTTTGTCTTTTTTCCATATAAGGTGATTGGGCAAATTAAAATATTTTGATCTGGCAGTGGCATCGCCGTGGCTGCCATCAATCGTGCCTGGCTGCTGGCTTGCTTACCAAAAACTAAACCACCTCACGGCCCGTGAGTGGCCGATCCGTACATCGTGTGATGTGTGCTGGCCATGCATGCCCGTTCGTCCGTGAGATCCCAAGCATGCATGCCACACAACACCCACATACGTACACACACGCGCACCACCGTGGTAAAATTTCAACTCAAATAAAACCCAAACCATTCCAGTCTCACACAAAATACTACATTAAAAAACATTCATGTTAGCTATATTCGTCTTACTTAGACTCATACTTGATTTACACATCAAGAAAAGGAGGTATAAGTGGTGAAAATTACAAACATCGGGTTAAAATAATCTTGAAGTTTTGCGGGAAACATGCTCACCTTGGGAAGCCATCTTGAATGTTGGCCACGAATAAGCTTCCCCGGATGTACTTAAACTTGTCCAAGTGTCTTTGCTGTTTTTTGCATTCCCTTAACATTTTTGCCATATCTCCTTGGATTATACATTGATATTTCATAGATATTTACAAATTTAAATGGTTTGATGTATTACATGGCCCATAAATATTTAAGCTAGATTTATTTAAATATGTTTTGTTCACTATTCGAAAATGTATTTTTGTAAAACTTTGGACTGGTACAAATTTATGTCACCAATTGACTCCATGCCTTGTGGTTGCGGGGCGAAGCTAGCTCATTTTTGCCTTGCTGGCTCATCTCTGAACAGATCTTGTGGGATTTGTTTCCAATGTTTGTTAAAAACTAATTAAATAAAGTCGATATTTTTTAAACTAGGTGTGGAAACCACATTCTGTTTATGCATCTTGAAACCCGAGGAAGTTGCTTTTATCTTCTTTAACTACATCCTTCTCCGTCCGTCCTGCTGGCTGAGTGGGGTCCCCATGAGGGAGATCTAATAGACCTTGTGACCTTTGTTTACAATAAGCGTGACCTTGTACATTCTTGGGCCTTTCTGGCAGGCAAGATACTGCACTAGTGATATGGGAAAGTTGACATTTTGTGTCATAATTTCCACATAAATCCAGGAGTTATAAAAGTAACAGCTGAACAAGTTTTGAGATGTGCCCACTTTCATCATAACAAAATTTGATAAAAATAAGACAGTGCAATCTCCATAGTATTTAAGTTTTTATGGTTTCTTCCCATTGAGCTGTGTACAAATCGTGCCTGCAGGAAGTCCAGGCTTGGTGGCTCTTTTGTAAACATGTGATGTTACGGGTCACATCGTCTATACTTCGAAGGCTCACGACCTTTCAGAAGTGCGAAGATGATGGTGGGTTATTTTCAGGGGGGGGGTCGCATCAGCCATGGATCTAGGGTCAATATCTAGAGGGTGTGGTCAGTGATGGGTGGGGCAAGTTTGAGTGGGTCAAAGGACTGGTGACTCTGGAGGGGGCGCTGTTTCAACATTCCCGTTTCTTGTGTTATTTCATGACAGAGTTCAGTTGAAGAAAAATAATATGAGGTTGTAAATTCAACACACTTCCCTCCCTCCACAACCCCTCCCATCCCGCAGCCCGTATGAGTTCCTGCCGGAAAATGATGGAAATGTTTCTGTGGGCTTGTCGTAAAGCCTGAATGAATTAAAACCTGAACCATTTCAAAAATGGGATTATATTTGGTGATACGGTTCCACGGTTTGTCGTTAGTTTGGATAATTAAGTTAATGTTTAGTCAAAATCACCATTTGTTGTTAATGGCTATAAATAATAAATTACAGATTCAAAAGTTTTTGTAAGGAACTTGTTTTGCAAAAAGGTTGTATAGCGCCCTCTTTTGATAAACCCTAGTGATTTTAGATTGATACCCTGCTTAATTAATATTAGCTTGGTTGTGCTGTGGAGTACAGATACCATCCAGATTTTCACGGTAGGCATAGTTTCAGTGTAAACGACTTGAGGTTTTACACTTACTACAGATCGTCACGCAGTTGGACCAAATAAACGCCAAAAAATTCAAAAATGGTAATTTGACAACATTCTTTACTTTCACAACTTATGTTTATAATGTTTCTGTACATTAATTTATTTGTTATGAAAACTTGTAGAAGATGGATTCATATTAATTAATCATCGTCGTACGGCACTCATGAATTTTTCAATGTATGATTCAATTTTCCAAGATCGAAAAAGTTCTATCAAAATCATCACGGGAGTCAATTCCATTGGGCATGGCCGTTTCCCTTGTCAGTCAGTGTCAATTTATTTTTTTACAAATTTGTACAATGTATAATTCAGATCTAATTCTGATGCTGGAACTCTATGATACTAGTGTCAGTGATTGCCATAGTCATAGTTAAAAGAAGGGGCAAGGTCAAACTCGGTTTTATTTGTGATGCACCCATTTTCCATAAATTATTGGCAATGCCAATACTGCAATAGATTAGATAGAACAATAATTTTTTAATAGAGTTTAATAGAGTTTTCATGATTGAATGTGGGGGAAAAATTACAAGTCTCTAGTAGTCTAACATCATGTTAAAATAAAAATGGTGTATACAAAATTCCATTTTATTTGATACTTTTTCAGAGCAAAATTTGAAACATGACATGACGTCATCGGACATCATTCAAAACAAACAAAAACTGTACATTCCAAAGAGGAATTTGTGCACAAGTCAAAAGGTCAAATTCAACGCTGTTTTGATTGGATATCAATCATCAAAATTCAGGAATGAACTAAACATTCTCTGTACAAAAATGTACAGACCTTTATATTTGAAACAAGGGTATCTTTCTACAACGTTTTAATCTGCTGAGGTTAGACTTAGAGACTTGTAATTTGTTTTTCCTATTTTCATAAGGACTCTATCTATTTTGACAATCACAAAAAGACTAAATTTGACCCGTATGCCCCTCTTTAAATGTGCTGCATTCCAATCTGAATCTATCTCTGACACTTCGTAGAGGAACTGGGCAGCCAGATTGGCTCAGCTCAGTGGTTTCTTCCCTGCCTTTCACCTCTGTGGACCCCTGGTTCGACTACTGGACTGGGTTTTTAGTCCCTACCTGACTGTGCTTTGCTTCTGCTTGCTTCTGCTTGATAGTGATACTGTGCAAACACCACCAGTTGGCTGGTTATCACGCACAGGGTGATGGGTGTGGTGGGTTTTCCCTCTAAAACTGAAATTTCTTCAAATGTTGTCTTCTTTAAAAGTTGGTGTAATGTTTCCGTTAGAATGCTTTGCCAGCTATATAATTTAGATTCAGATACCCAATTACTGTCAACTGGACATTTCAAATGGAGGCAATGACAAGGGGCGTGGAGGGCATTATTAACTCCAGTGCCTCTTTAGTGAAGTATCAGGACTAGATTCAGATTGGACTGCAACAGGTTATAATATAAATAAGTCTCATCACTCAAAATAACACTGTATGTCATGAAGAACGCTTTGACATGCCTGGAGTGTAAAGTGTAGTTCAAAATTGTGTATTGTTAAAGGAACATTACAGAATTAGTTTTTGCTAACAAAACAGTTGCTGGCAGTGTAAGCACTTTATATAATCCACCATATACATAAACTGACAAACCTGTAGAAGTTTGAGATCGATCGGCCATCTGGGTCACGAGAAAATAGTGAAAAACCGATTACACATTTGCATGTGTTATACAATGCATGAATAAAATGCTCATGAGCAATAAACTCCAATCGGAAAATAGTTTTATTTATTTCTCATCAAATATGGCATTTCAGCCAGAAATATTTCTAGGGATGTTTTCTACTATCATCATCATTAGACTGTGTAAGTTATATGTAAATCTGTGATCTTAAAGAAAATTTTAATTACCAGTTCTGTAACAATCCTTTAAACACTTCAACTATTTTGTCCAGTCTCAAATCCTTGTCTTAAAACCACAAAACCACCTAGCATGCCCCGGTACATGGCCAAAAATAAAATAAAATAATAAAATAAAATGTCCTTGTTCAACCCCAAATTATAAAATCAATTCCCAGTCAGTTTCCCTTGTGGTTTATAACTTGATAATTGGAATTAAAAAGTCGCATCTCCTTAAGGTGATCCCCTGGCTGCCGCTTCCCAGCTTGTATCGTAAACTTGGGTTTGACTCCTGGCTACATGGCAGTTAACGGTTGTATGGCTTCTGACTGGCACCCCAAACAAAGATATTGATAAAACATATTTCCAACATAGGGCTAGATATCTCAGCGCCGGCACGTTAATCCGAAGGTTGTTGGTTAAACACAATCTGTTTTAAATCAATCAATTTTAACTTAGTTATTCCTATTTTTCAGGCGAGTGCGTTGGGAGTAAGCGACCACCATCAGGAGTCACTGGTGAACTACATGAGGTTCAATCGCTACAAACGCAACCAGAATCTACGTGGTGTTGAAGGTTGCTTTCAGGATCTCAAAGACAGCAGGTAACCCAGCTGTTATGGGGAATTTAAGGACCTTGAACTAGCAGTGATCAGCTTGGCCCAATTTCATAGCTCTGCTTACTTGTGATCTGCTTACTCCGCGCTTGTGATCACCATTCTTCACTCACAGGGCAAGAGCTGAATTTCTGCACTAGCTGTGTAGGCAAAGAATGCCTATGTTAACTTTATGGAATGTTGGCTGGTAACCTGATCTGCTAAAAATTCCCTGCTAACCTGAGAAACATGCTTGACGTAAGCGCGGAATTCCCTGCTTCCATAAGCGCCGATTCTTTGCTAACGTTAAGTAGAGCCATGAAATTGGGCCTTGATGTCATCATTGGTGTTCAGTGTTCTCCACAGACTTTTTTCTTGGGAGGGCGGCATGACGTAATCAAAATGGCGCCCGTCGATATGACGTCATCAAAATTTGTTATACATTTTGCCTTGTGCGCCGCGCCAAAAACATCAAAGGGATGATATGCCGCATAGTGTGAGGTTTTAGAAAGCTGGTGATCGGATAGCCCAATTTTCAAAACGAAGAAAAAAAAAAAATCGATCTTATCCCCTAAATTCTGCCCTTAATAATACTTTTTCCTTTCAATGTAGCAAATGATCTTAGTGGGTCGTTGTCTCGTGATTTGTCTTCTTGTACTTCTACCTTTTCATGACCAAACATTGTTACTAAATGATGTTTTGTAAAGTAGGGTGCCACATTCAAAACGTGGCTTCCAAAATACACCCATCAGGGCTTGACATTTACACTAGACCGCAGGCCAGAGGCCAGTGATTATAGCATTGGGCCAGTAAAGTCATGACTGGACAAGTCTGGCGGTCTTGTGTTTTTGTTCAAACGTTGAACGTTTGACTCGAGGGTGCACTAAACTAAGTTGGGTGGTCGGGTTGGCATAGTGGTATCTTTCCTTGCCTTCCACCTTTTGGACCCCCGGTTCGAATCCTGCTGGGGGGGGGCACTATGTGGAATTGGTTTTCAGTCCCAATCTGATTGTGTGTTTTTTTCCCTGGAATAATTCTCTGGGGTTTTCCCTCCCACATTTAAAACCAAAACTTTCTTCTCTCCATGTGGTTCTTGGCTAGTACAGTGATTAAGTTCGCTTTTCTTAGAGTCCTTGGCTTCACAACCAGAAGAAAATAAATGAAATGAAATGACGTGAAATTCCTAATCAGGGTCCTCCCCAAGCTTTTTCAAAACTGGGGTGCATTCTGGGCCAAAATTTTGGGATGTTTGGCCGAAGTGCACTGAATTGAAACAAGGTCTTCAGAATGTTTTCTACTTTGTGTTTTTCTTGGTTTTCAAGGCCCTACTGTGCAATCTGGAGCATTCTATGGTGTTCTCGAATTAAAAAAAAAAGAAAAAAAGAAAAAAAAGTTTTCTCCTCTTGCGAATCTGCAGAAATTTGCGCGTATTGGTATGCAAATCGTGTGTATCGGCCCAATACGCTAGCTTGTGCATAGGGAGAAATGAAATGAAATGAGATGAAAGTCCTTCAATCAATGTTATATTAAATCTCTCAGGTTGACAGAGGACACTTTTACTGCAGACGAAGTGGTTGAGATGCTAGATGGTCTGGAGGCCGTGGTTCGAGGCGAGGTGGAGTCGGAACTCATCAACACCGCCCACACCAACGTCTTGCTGCTTCGTCAGCTGTTCCAGCAGGCGGAGAAATGGCATCTGAAGCTGTTGGCTGATATATCCGAACTGGAAAATCGGTATGCAGGAATATGAGAGTTATCTAAGGGGCCATTCAGAATAGTCAATGTTAAAAAAAAAATAATCAAAATTGTTTTGACCCACCAACCCACCCCAAATTTTGACTTTTAAATATTGAGTGGCTTCATAATATAATGAAATTGACGATCTTGGCCAGCTGGGTATTTTTTCTTCTTCTTTTTCATTTGTATATTTGTAATTTGTTTTAAAAAAACCTGAATTTTGATTTTCAGATTTTTTTTTACCCATCCACCCACAATTTTGAGAAAACAAAATCTGAATGGCCCCTAAATGAAAGAGCTGCCAACTCTCCCTGATTCTGCAGAAAATTCCTTGAAAATGAACTAATCTTCCATGTTCTGATGAACAAATATGGAAATCTCCCTGATTGTGGAAATTTTTTGCCCATTTTGTTTGAATGTAATTCTAAATATCTCCCTGATTGTGGTACACAAATCTTCCTGACTGCAAGATGCAAATGTTGGCAGCTCTGAAATGGATGTATCAAAAAAATATTTAAAAAACGAAAGTGTCAAAGTGGCCGGATTGGATTTTACGGATCATCAAAAAGTTGCCTATCCCAGGAGCAGGCAGAATTCTTATCAAGGATCCATTTGGTTCGTGAAGAGATACCTCTGACAGGCTCTTCTTCTTGATCCTGTACCCAACGACTACAAGATTGTTTTCATCCACTGCAAGACATATCAGCTTGTTGTTTGCCCCCTACCCCCTACCCCCTAATAAATACCATACCCTTATAATGAGCATGTCAATTTTAATACCAGCACAAATTTTCCGATTAAAAGAGTTGTGTCATAGATGGAAGCAGAATGTGAGTTTTTAACATCTGTTTTCTTTTTTTTTTCCCCAGGGAACTGATAGAAATGATTGCAGACTTTGAAGAGAGTCAGTTTTCAGGAAAATCAGTGAGTGTCGTTCTTTTAATTCTTAATTTCGCTGATTGTAAGTTCACAAAGCAGGCCTGGAAATACACGGAGGCCATTGCCTCTGTTGTCTTGTTCTTGGCCTTGGTGCCCCTTCAAAAGTGTCCCATAGACTTTAAAGATTTCCCACTAGATGTGTGCCCAAAATGAAAATGGCCTAGCGCCCTCTCAAAGATGAAATTCCAGGCCTGCAAGTACATAATAGTATTAATAATAATTGGATTTATTGAGCGCCTCAAGCTGAACCAACCCTAAGGCGCTTTACAACATTACAAATTTCTTAAAGAGTAAATCAAGACTAAATTTGTTAAAGACCTACTTGAAAGAAAACGGCAACAAGTGATCTTTGCTAAAATTCATTTAAAATGTTTTCAATCAATAAGGAAGTTGAGTTCAAATGAGATAAAACAGATTTCAATTGTGTAAAAAACAATTGTTTTGAATACTCTTCTCCGGTGCTTTTCGGACAGATTAGCCAAAAGCTCTCTTACGTCATCACTCGTGTTACGTCATATGTGGGAGCTCCGTTTTGTATAGCCGCTTTGTTGCAGCATGGAGGTATAACAAAGCAACCTCCCAAATATGACGTCGAAGTATTGTCATTTTGACGCACGCCGTCAACGGCAGAAGTGTTTCTAGTTTTTCAAAACCTTAAGGTTGGGCCCTAATTTTTTTGATCGATAATTCCGAAAAATTAAAACATTTAAATGATAAACAACTACATTATAAACAAGTTTGAATAGCATTCCCATTTTAAAACAAATTCGCTCAAGTAGCTGTTTAAAAAGACATGTACAGTGTAGCCCTATATAGAAAAATAGCTGCATGGTACATACAGTAAAGATTTTTTTAAAAGATCCAAAATACAATACCAGTGGTTGTTACAAAAATAACCTATACAAAATAACCTTTTTAGCTTGGAACAATACAAATACAAAATTACTAAAACAACAAAGCGAGACATTAGTGATAAATACAATCCCCATTGTGGCTAAAAACAAATTTGTAAAATGTAAAAATAAGACAAATTGGGCAATACAATTAAGAGAGGATCAGGTGTGTTTTCAAAGCCCTCTTGGAGTCAAAGATAGTTTCTGAAAGTCAAATTTGTTCAGGAAGATTGTTCCTAGCCTTTGGTGCTGCAATTCAAAGAGATCTATCTCCATAAGCTGGATGATGGCACACGGGAGGCAAAAGTAAATAATAATAATAATAATAATAATAATAGTGGCTTCTTATATAGCGCTCATACCCGTCACTCGGTGATGCTCAAGGCGCTTGAACGTTCAGTATTTTCCTGCAATGTATTGTGGAGCTACGTTTTTGAAGTATGAGACTAATTCCTTTACATAGCACCATGTAATGGTTTACAAGGTACTGTGGTGCAATATGCAGCCAATCAAACCAGGAACACCGGGGCGAACACCTTCTCTTTTCGATGAGTGCTCTGGGTTTTTTTACGTGCATTACACAACACACGGGACCAACAGCTTTACGTCCCATCCGAAGGACGCAGCAATAATGGTTAAGTGTCTTGCTTAAGGACACAAGTGTCACGACCGGGACTCGAACCCACACTCTGCTGAACAGAAACACCAGAGCTTGAGCCCCGGTGCTCTTATCGGCTCGACCATGACATGTATTGTGCAGTGGTGTCATTAAAAACCAAAGGTTGACATGAGTTCCAGACAAGTAGGCAAACTTGAAAATAATATTGCATTTCCTAAACTTTTCCAACTTACAACAGCTAAATAATCTAAAAGAAAATAGGAATAAATTCATTTGGAAAACATGTGGAGGCAAAAGAGGCATTTGCCTTGCATGCCCCTGGTCAATATTCCAGGATAAATTTACTGTGCCCTTTATAAATGAAACATTCACGTAAATTACACGTCCCAGGGGCCGATTTCACAAAGAGATAAGACTAGTCTTATCTGAAGTTAGGACCAGTAACTGGTCTTAACTTAAGACTAGTCATATCCCTTAGCATTGCCTAGGACTAGTCCTAAGTTAGGAAGAGTTTTGTGAAATCGACCCCTGTTCACATAATCGTACCTGTAACGCGCAACTGTAAAAACTACATGGAATTATTTTGAAAAAAATATCATCTGATCTGTGTATATTACTTAAATTTGCTTAATAAAGAGCTTTTACAGTTAGCAGCAGCATAATTATGGAATAGTCTTACTGACAACATAAAACAAGTAGAAAAAGTGAATTCATTTAAGACAATGCTAAAAACACTTTTTTTTTGCAATAGCCTTCAGTATTTCTTACTTGTGTCAACTAAATTTTCCTTCATGTACTTACTTGTCTCTATTTTTCTTACTATAACTTCTCTATTTTCATCTTAAAGCACATAGAGACTTCTCTGTGAATGTGATATGCGCTATACAAGAATGGTTCATTGTTATTATTATTAAAACAAAATTAAACGAATTTTGGGAAAAATAAATTGGGCTGAACAAAATATATTTTGTTTCCTGCAACATTCAGGTAGGAAGGAAAATATATTTTAGGAACAAAATGTTTATGTGCACATCGGGAAATACATTGAAGTAAAGGGATTCTTAGGTTGTTTTGCAATCAGATTTGATAACATATTTTAGTTAAAGTCTTGAATTCTGGTGGTGTAGCAGTGAGGCATCTAGTTGGTCAGGAAATTTGTCAAAGTATTGATCAAAAATGTTCGATCCCCATGTTTTTGAATGGTCGGTCGGGTAACAGGAAACAAAAATATTTTTTTGTTAGGCCTTGGCAATCTGTTTCATGCACGCTTGGATGCTTAAAGGCACAGTACACGTTTGGTAATTACTCAAAATATATATTAGCATAAAAACTGTCTTGGTAACGAGCAACAGAGAGCTGTTGATAGTATAAAACATTGTGAGAAACGACTCCTTCTGAAGTAATGTAGTTTTTGAGAAAGGTAATTTCTCACTAAAATAATAAAAACTTCTTGCAAGAAGTTTTTATTCCTATCTGAAAGCACACAAATTTGTACAACAAGGGTGTTTTTTCTTTCATAATTTTCTTGCAACTTCCATGACCAATTGAGCCCAAATTTTCACAGGCTTGTTATTTTATGCATATGTTGGGATACACCAAATGACAACACTGGTCTTTGACAATTACCAAATGTGTTCAGTGCCTTTAAGGAAGCGTGCATCAAACAGAATGAGAAGGCCTAACAAAAAATATTTTTGTTTCCTGACTCCGCAGGTCATTGTACCAGACATTATTCAACTCTAACTCACAAATGGCTTCTTGGTGTGCATTCTAATTTGATATCAAGATCATGATGTAACCAGCAGTTTGGATTAATTCTCACCAATAATCACCAAAACTCTGACATGTCCCTGGGGGTTGATGAAATGCTGGGCCAAAATTGCGAAGCGCCAATTTCTGCTTGTAAGCTGTTTTAATGAAATTGAGCCCTAGTTTTTTCAAATTCCCTTCTGTTGCCAACTTTTTTTCTGAAGGTGACTAGCAAGCCGACCTTTGAGATGAAACGTCTTGACCCTATGGCCGGGGAAGGAGAACAACTTCTTCATGCCGAGATTGCAAGACTCATCGAGGAGAACAACAAATTCAAGGAACGTCTCAAGCTGGTAGAGACACAGGTAGGTGGCGTCTCCTTCACTGTTAAAACAGTCGGGTCATAGGTTTTTGTCAACTTAATTTGCTTATTTATAGGCAAAATTAGAAAGAAAGATACAATAAATGCCACATGTGAAAGTTTCAGCTGAATACAGTGTCTACTTGCTGAGAAAACAGCAACAAACTGTCCTGGTATTTTCACAAGAACGTTGAATCCATCCACGTTTAGCGATGTGACAGCGGGTACCAACCGCATCTCTGGCTGCAGCATTCACGGATGGACACCAGCCCTCAGAAATCTGAGAAACAATTATTGCATGAATTATTTCTCAGATTCAAATGTTTTGGGGTGAAAACTTATCCGAAATATAATCCTTTCTCAAAATAATTTATACTATCAACAGCTGCAGTGCTTCTCACCAAGTAAGTTTTTATGGTCATTCATTTTTGATGTATTTACCAATCTATGACACTACCTTTAAAGCCTTGCATAACATTAGGAAGATTGAAACTAAAATTGTTCGCGGATAATTTACACATAACTTAAACTTACAAGGTGTAAAGATGATCATGGTGGAAAACTTCCCTTAAAGATCAACTAGAACGAAAACAAAACTAATTTGACTGATTATCTCTTGTTTATTTGATCATAAGTGTAAAGTTTTCCTCCCTTTAATTTGTTGAAATTTGATCCGAAAAAAAATAATTTTTTATAAAAGATAGAACCACAGCAGTACCTTTACTAAACCATGTGCTCTTGGTTTAAAGGGATTGTTTACGTTTGGTAAATACTCTATTAAATAATGGCAATAAAAAGTTACTTGGTAAGAAGTACAGTAGCTTTTGATAGTAAAATGCATTTTGAGAAACATTTCACTTTTAAGTACTGCGGTTATGGAGAAAGATATCACTTTTTATCCCCCAAAACTTGAATCTGAGAAGCGTTTCTGACAGAAGGTTTCTCAGATTGTGTATTCCAATTATGGATTATTCTTCCTGCGTGGACATATTCACTCCGGATTTTTCGGCGATACCTCAAAAAACGCGACCACCTTTTGAAATGAAAATTTCACGGGTCAGTTTTATTATAGATCTACATTTATATAGGATTATAACAATCGAACGGTTCCAAAAACCAGAGGTATACTTTCCTGTTAAAGGCACTGTACATGTTTGGTAATTACTCAAAATATCTATAAGCATAAAAACTTCATTGGTAACGAGCAACGGAGAACTGTTGATAGTATAAAACATTGTGAGAAACGACTCCCTCTGAAGTAACGTAGTTTTTGAGAAACAGGTAATTTCTCACTAAAATAATAAAAACTTCTTGCAAGAAGTTTTTATTCCTTTCTGAAAGCACACAAATTTGTACAACAAGGGTGTTTTTTCTTTCATCATTTTCTTGCAACTTCAATGACCAATTGAGCCCAAATTATCACAGGCTTGTTATTTTATGCATATGTTGGGATACACCAAGTGAGAACACTGGTCTTTGACAATTACCAAACTGTGTTCAGTGCCTTTAAGTACTTCAGAATGCATTCAGCATTTTTTGTTTCGATGGCTGCCTCTCCCTTTTTGGGTTAGGTTCAGGTTTGTTTTTTATGTAAGGTGAAAGATTTGGAGAGAATCTTCATCAGCCACGACCAGATCACCAGCTGGCGTGACTGTAATGCCGTGGGGATGTCTACAGTGTTGAATGACACGCTCCGATTGCTGACCATTAGGATTAAACTGATAAATCTCGCCTGAAACAGTAGGGGAAGATTGTCGTATTGCAATGTAGAAACTGTTACCGCTAAAACCCATACCGGTAGGGTACTGGGTTTTGCCGGGTTGAGCAAACATATTCGTCAAACTCACTGTAGCTCCGTTGTAGTCCATCGTGTGCAGTTTGTCACCGTTCCAGTAGATAAACCGCTGTGTGTGGAATATCAAAAAGTTGCCTATCCCAGGAGCAGGCAGAATTATTATCAAGGATCCATTTGGTTCGTGAAGAGATACCTCTGACAAGCCCTTCTTCTTGTTGCTGTACCCAATGGCTATAAAATTGTTTTCATTCACGGCAAGACATGTCAGCCTGCTGTTTGACCCCTTGCCTGGGGTGAACTGACTGAGGAATTCATATTTCCTGTTGAAGATCTTTACCACTTGATGATCAATCACAATCAGGTGGTCATCTTTGTTGACTGCAATACGTCGGGGATCCTTGAGACCTTTGATGTGTAGAGTTTCTGGGTTGAGTTTGCTATCTGAGAAAACAGCTACCAAGACTCTGTGTTCAATATCTGCCAAGACGATGTCATTGTCAGAGAAGACTGCGACGTCATATGCACAGCAGAGTTTTTTTTTCTGCCTCGCCCACTGAAAGGTTTGTACAGATCTTTTCAGTGCCCACTTGGCTTTCAGTTGTCTCATGGGTGTTTCTTCAAATACGAAGACGAGTCTTCCAAGATTCTTCTCCTCCTCCTCAAAGTCCATAAAGGACAGATTGCTGGATACGTTCTTCGGCTCTGTAGCTGCTAGTTCTTTAAGGCTTTCAATGACTTTCCGCTTCTCATAAAGTATCTCAAGTTGGTTTGCCTGAGACATCAATTTGTTCACCTTCTGGAGCTTGTGGTACTCCCGAGCGACCTCTTGGCCGTTTGTTGTCTGAGCTGCTTTGTACGCTTTGACTCGGCCGTGATAAAGTTGCTCTGCCTCGTTTGCCAGTTTCCGCTCCTCCTCTCTGACCCTTGCAGCAGCTGCATCAGCCTTCTCGGAGATTTTCTTGTTGGTGTCGATGAAATTCGCATCTAAGATCTTTGAGGAGTTCTCAATTTCACTTATGACAGTGATGTGCTTCGCTCTGTTCTGTTCAACTTTAGCCACCAACTCTGCAACTTCCTGTTTACATTCGTCCAATGCCACCTGTAGGTCCACCAAGGAGTGTTGAGGTCTAACATGAACGAGAACACTACACTTCAGACATATGAGCTGCTGGCATGTGTCGCAGTAGAGGTTAAGATCTTGGTCAGAGTGTGTCTCACATCTTGGAACGACCTTGCTCTTGAAGGTGACCTCATCATCAGACTTCAACTGCGCCAGGGTGTAGATTTGATGAGGCCTCAGGACGGCCAAACGCTGATGGGCCCGTTGGCATTCTTGACACAGAAAATGATCGCAGTCCATGCATCTTGCAATCGCCTGTGTCCCTTCATCACAGGCTTGACATTTGAGCTGTGACATTTGACTCTTACGTAGCTTTTCCATCACTGACACCTCCTCCAACTTGCAACTTAACTTGAAGTTATGAGGCAGACCAGCTCCTTCGCTGTAGAAAACAAACCAATAAAAAAATGAAAATCTTTGTAATATCTGCAAAGGAAAAAGACAAGACTACACATAGCATGTTGTTTAACTTTCAATGCTTAGGGAATATCCGTATGCTGTTATGTAGGAATTAAATTGGCGGGGGCGAGGGAGGGTGGGTTCTCAAGACTTCAGGGCTTGTAATGTAGGTCAACAGTTTTACGGGAACAGTTTTTTTTTACAAGATCAGAATTTAAAATGGAAAAAAAACCTTACCTGCAGAGTTTAACATATAAACTGTTTTATTTGAAAATGTGCTTGTAGAAGATTTATCTCATTTGTCTTATAAGTTTTTGGATGAGTAAACTTTGATAGCCAACACAATTATATTAAAAAGATATTTATCAGACTCAAAGTAAACATTTGATCATCATTTTTAAGAAACATAGGACTGCCAGACTGCTAAAATGACTGGTCTCTTGGCCTACATGTACAAGTCCAATGTAAATGTCTCTCAAGTGCTGTTGATTTTTTTTTCCAGAAAATCAATATGAATTTGCCATTATGTTAACTTATTTATAATGGTTGTTTCAAAAAGTTATTTCTGAAAGCTCAATGATTGTGAAGTTCATACCAGTACCAATCTTGAAGAGAAATATTCCTGTCTGAAATACCGTCAATGTTGAGGAAATGTCATTTGAAAGATAAACATCATTGCTGGTACATCATCATCTCCAAGGATAAAGTGGCTGTCAGAAATCCTTCATTCAATTTCTCTTGCCCAGCAATGGGAACAGAAATATCAGCATTGATTCTTGTACTTTTGAGAATACAAATCGTCGGCTCAGTGATTTAAAGGCATCGTACACGTTTGGTAATTACTCAAAATATATATTAGTATAAAAACTGACTTGGTAAAAAGCAACAGAGAGCTGTTGATAGTATAAAACATTGTGAGAAACGACTCCCTCTGAAGTAACGTAGTTTTTGAGAAAGAGGTAATTTCTCACTAAAATAATAAAAACTTCTTGCAAGAAGTTTTTATTCCCATGGAGCAATAACTGAAAGCACACAAATTTATACAACAAGGGTGTATTTTCTTTCATCATTTCTTGCAACTTCGATGACCAATTGAGCCAAAATTTTCACAGTCTTGTTATTTTATGCATATGTTGGGATACACCAAGTGAGAACACTGGTCTTTGACAATTACCAAACGTGTACGATGCCTTTAAGGTCTGTTATTTCATACTCATAATGATCAAAAGTTCATTAAATGAAAAATGCATATAAATTTGAAAAAATAAATCAACATCACAAAATAAATGTTGTAATACGAACTGAATGATTCTTTTTGCCAAACTATATTCAGAAGACCACTCTTGATCAATAAACCCATTTCACCAGGAGCTCCAAAATATGCAAAACCAGTTTTTTGAAATCCATACAAATTGCACTAAATGACCTTATTATACAGTACATGTAGTCCTGAGCTTACAAAAATGCTTTCTCCAAATCCAAGTTGCCTCCGCCCAACTTTGTTGACACTTAAAATGTTCTTTAAAGTCACTGTACAACTTTGGTAATTACTCAAAATATATATTAGCACAACTTACTTGGTAACGAGCAACGGAGAGCTGGTGATAGTGTAAAACAAGTTGTGAGAAACGACGCCCTCTGAAGTAACGTAGTTTTTGAGAAAGAGGTAATTTCTCACTAAAATAATAAAATACTTCTTGCAAGAAGCCTTTTATTCCTATCTGAAAGCACACAAAATTGTACAACAAGGGTGTTTTTTCTTTCATTATTTTCTTACAACTTCAATGACCAATTGAGCCCAAATTTTCACAGGCTTGTTATTTTGTGCATATGTTGGGATACACCAAGTGAGAATACTGGTCTTTGACAATTACCAAACGTGTTCAGGAGGGTTTGACTTAGAAAAATTACTTACACGATGAACTTTAAAGATCAGAAGATGAAATGATGTCCTCCATTTATGAGCAACCAAACTGTAGTCAAATTGTAGTGTAACTGATTGATACAGAAGTGTAAGCGGAAATAAAGTTTGTATTCATCCAGTACTGGATGTGTATTTTGTTTGTACAATTGATCATGTGACGCCTGTAGGCTTCAATCCAGCCCTCTCTTGCAATATCAAAAAGTGAAAGGTCACTAAACAATGAAGTACATGTACGTTTATACATGTAGTCAGCAGGCTGACAAAAATACAACAGAACAGAACAAAAGTGTGAATTTGTTAAAAACTTTAGAATCTGTTCTGTGCGTGACCTTGGAATGATTTTGGAATGAATGGGTGACGGTGAAAAAAGAATGTGGGAGAAAATGAGTACATACAGGAATGTAACTTGTTGATGTCTGGATGTGGATGAAACAGTATCAACTTGAATTTTAATTTTACTCACAAAGACTTAAAAAGTTAACTTAAAATATTTATATTATTTGTTTTTTCCTATAAGTGTGAAGTTTTCCTCCCTTTAATTTTGTTGAAATTTGATCCAAAAAACCGTCCTTACTCTATGAAAAAACTAATATTTTATAAAAGACAGAACCACAGCAGTACCTTTACTAAACCATGTGCTCTTGGTTTAAAGGGATTGTATACGTTTGGTAAATACTCTATTAAATAATGGCAATAAAAAGTTACTTGGTAAGAAGTACAGTAGCTTTTGATAATATAATGCATTTTGAGAAACATTTCACTTTGAACATAGAGTAAGGACTTGAAGTACTGCGGTTATGGAGAAAGATATCACTTTTTATCCCCGAAATGTTTTATCTGAGAAGAGTTTCTGACAGAAACATTTCTCAGATTGTGAATCCCGATTACGGATTATTCTTCCTGCATACTTATTCACTACGGATTTTCGGTGATACCTCAAAAAACGCGACCACCTTTTTTGAAATGAAATTTTCACAGGTCAGTTTTATTATATATACATTTATATAGGATTAAACCAATCAAACGGTTCCAAAAGCCAAAGGTATACTTTCCCTTTAAATTCTTCAGAACGCATTCATTATTTTTGTTTCGATGGCTGCCTCTCCCTTTTTGGGTTAGGTTCAGGTTTTTTGTTATGTACGTGTGTAAGGTGAAAGATTTGGAGAGAATCTTCATCAGCCACGACTAGATCACCAGCTGGCGTGACTGTAATGCCTTGGGGATGTTTACAGTGTTGAATAACACTCTCCGTTTGCTGACTAGCAGGATAAAGCCGATGAATCTCGCCTGATACGGAAGGGAAAGATTGTCGTATTGCAATGTAGAAAGTGTTACCGCTAAAACCCATACCCGTAGGGTACTGGGATTTGCCGGGTTGAGCAATCATATTCGTCAAACTCACTGTAGCTCCGTTGTAGTCCATCGTGTGCAGTTTGTCACCGTTCCAGTAGATAAACCACTGTGTTCGGAGTATCAAAAAGTCGCCCATCCCAGGAGCAGGCAGAACTCTTATCAAGGATCCATTTGGTTCGTGAAGAGATACCTTTGATGGGCCCTTCTTCTTGTTCCTGTACCCAACGGCTATAAAATTGTTTTCATCCACGGCAAGACATGTCAGCGCGTTGTTTGACCCCTTGCCTGGGGTGAACTGACTGAGGAATTCATATTTCCTGTTGAAGATCTTTACAACTTGTTGATCAATCACAATCAGGTGGTCATCTTTGTTGACTGCAATACGTCGGGGTTCCTTGAGACCTCTGATGAGTAGTTCTTCTGGGTCGAGTTTGCTATCTGAGAAGACGGCTACCAAGACTTTGTGTTCAATATCTGCCAAGACGATGTCGTTGTCAGAGAAGACTGCGACGTCATATGCAAAGCGGAGTGTTTTTTTCTGTTCTGCCCACCCAAAGGTTTGTACAAATCTTTTCAGTGCCCACTTGGCTTTCATATGTCTCATGCCTCGCCTGGGCGTTTCTTCAAATACGAAGATGAGTCTTCCAAGATTTTCCTCCTCCTCCTCAAAGTCCATAAAGGACAGATTGCTGGATACGTTCTTCGGCTCTGTAGCTGCTAGTTCTTTAAGGCTTTCAATGACTTTCCGCTTCTCATAAAGTATCTCAAGTTGGTTTGCCTGAGACATCAATATGTTCACCTTCTGGAGCTTGTGGTACTTCCGAGCGACCTCTTGGCCGTTTGTTGTCTGAGCTGCTTTATACGCTTTGACTCGGCCGTGATAAAGTTGCTCTGCCTCGTTTGCCAGTTTCCGCTCCTCCTCTCTGACCCTTGCAGCAGCTGCATCAGCCTTCTCGGAGATTTTCTTGTTGGTGTCGGTGAAATTCGCATCTAAGATCTTTGAGGAGTTCTCAATTTCACTTATGACAGTGATGTGCTTCGCTCTGTTCTGTTCAACTTTAGCCACCAACTCTGCAACTTCCTGTTTACATTCGTCCAATGCCACCTTTAGGTCCACCAAGCAGTGTTGAGGTCTAACATGAACGAGAACACTACACTTCAGACATATGAGCTGCTGGCATGTTTCACAGTAGAGGCTAAGATCTTGGTCAGAGTGCGTCTCACATCTTGGAACGACCTTGCTCTTGAAGGTGACCTCATCATCAGACTTCAAATGTGCTAGGGTGTGGATTTGATGAGACCTCATGATGGCCAAACGCTGATGGGCCTGTTGGCATTCTTGACACAGAAAATGATCTCAGTTCATGCATCTTGCAATCGCCTGTGTCCCTTCATCACAGGCTTGACATTTGAGCTGTGACATTTGACCCTTACCTAGCTTTTCCATCACTGACACCTCCTCCACCAAGCAACTTAACTTGAAGTCATGAGGCAGACCAGCTACCAAATTTTCTGACAACACCGTCTCCTTCCTACACAGAGGACATACAATCTTCTGTTTCTTTGGATCTTTGTTGAGTTTTTGTAGACATTCTAAGCAGAAACTGTGTTGACAGTCCAAAAGTTTAGGGTTCTTGTAACTGCTCCAGCATACTGAACATTCCAAATGGTCTTGACTGATCTTTTCAGCACTGATTGTACTGTGATTTCTTTGGTGGCCATCCTTAGAAATGTTATCTCCTTTGCTTTAGAAAACAAACCAACAAAATATGAAAACCTTTGTCATATCTGCATAAGACTGTGCAAGTCTTGCGCATATTCAAACTTCCGGGACCATTGTGGTCCCAACCATATGGAGTTTTACGTTGGCGGAGTTTTGTTTGTCAATTATTTTAGTTTAATGTAGTTTATTGCCAAGAAAATTATATATGATGTTGGAAATGTGATATATGAAAGTAAAACCAATTCAACAAAGTAATGAAGAAAACCTGAGAATAAGATTTGACCTCCGTTTCCGGTTACTTGTAAACAATTAAGAATGCTGCCCAAGTGACGGGCATGTTGTCATTAAACCTATGTGATAGACGCACATATTTGGGCATGATTGGCAAATGGGGTTTCTAACAATAAGCATCCTCGTCCAAAGTTTTAATTTGTTTCAATGTTAATTTGTACAAATATTTTGAGTATATTAAAATTGAAAATTTATTTATAACAACTTGCTATGGGTATTTTTATTTTCAAGAATTTTGTATAAATATAATTTGAAAAAAGATTTAATGATAGAAAAATGTTGCCTTGTTCGATTTTTTCTCGTTTTTCGATATGCGCGAGAATTGCACAGTCTATAGGAAGAACAAAAGACTACACGTGGAATGTTGTTTAACTTTCAATGCTTAGGGAATATCTGTACGCTGTTATGTAGGAATCAAATTGGCGGGGAGGGGGGGTCCTCAAGACTTCAGGGCTTGTAATGTAGGTCAACAGTTTTACGGGAACAATTTTCTTTTACAACACAAGAGTCCAAAAAGGAAAAAAACAAACTTACCTACAAACTGTTTTATTTGAACGTATGCTTGTAGAAGATTTATCTCAATTGTCTTATAAGTTTTTGGGTGAGTAAACTTTGATAGCCAACACAATTAAAAGATATTTATCAGACTCAAAGTAAACATGTGATCATAATTTTTGAATCCTTATGTATAAATTTGAAAGTAACCTGTTCCCGAGAAACATAAGATCTCTCTTGCGGAGGAATCTAGATATCCATCTACATGTACATAACACTAGATCAGCTACTAAGATTCATATAGGAAAGGCTAGGACCACAGTATTTAAGAAAACAGTCAGGCAGGCATCAAGGCGCCCTACTCTGGCTTCAGCTTACCCCTATACCTTTTTTTAGAACTGTGCACAGTTATAAAAAATACCTGAAAAAACTAAATTTTCAAATATCAATATTATCTAAGATGTAAGCTCCTTAAATGGCATTACACATGATTACGTTCCGATTTATCAAGTCTTGTATTTAATCACTTATGTTTATTTCTCTTATTTTCTCTAGCTTTATGCGTTTTTTTTTTAAAAATCCATTCAGTATAAATAGTTCTATTAATTTTAAAACTGTATGCAATAACTAGTTGTTGGTTTCTTTCTAAACAAACTTTTGGTTGCTACACATGTACACTTTTCCTTATTCTTGTTCAATAATTATCGTAATTAATCTTAAATTGTTATTAATTCACTTATTAACTAAAGGGACCAGGGCCTGTATAAGCCTTGGCTTTTTCCTGGTGCCCTCCTCCATTGTCACCATTTGTATCAAATTCTTGTATGGACAGCTTGAGTGTGGTGATATATATGGAAATAAACAAACATACCAACAAATCCAAGTTGCCCTCCCCCCAACTTTTTTGACACTTAAAATATTCTTTAATGGTTGGACAAAGAAAAATTACTTACATGATGAACTTTAAAGATCTATCAGAAGATGAAATGATGCGCTCCGTTTATGAGCAACCAAACTGTAGTGAAATTGTAGTGTAACTGATTGATACGGAAGTGTAAGCGGAAATAAAGATTTGTATTTATCCAGTCCTGGATGTGTATTTTGTTTGTACAATTGATCATGTGATGCCTGTAGTACTGCGGTTATGGAGAAAGATATCACTTTTTATCCCCAAAATGTTTTATCTGAGAAGCGTTTCTAACAGAAACATTTCTCAGATTGTGAATCCCAATTACGGATTATTCTTCCTGCATACATATTCACAAAGGATTTTTGGTGATACCTCAAAAAACGCAACCACCTTTTGAAATGAAATTTCACAGGTCAGTTTTATATATATACATTTATATAGGATTAAAACAATCGAACGGTTAAATTTGCCTACATGTTGACTTATTTTTAATGGCTGTTTGAAAAATTTATTTCTGAAAGCTCAATGATTGTGAAGTTCATACCAGTACCAATTTTGAAGAGAAATATTCCTGTCTGAAATACTGTCAATGTTGAGGAAATGTCATTTGAAAGATAAACATCATTGCTGGTACATCATCATCATCTCCAAGGATAAAGTGGCTGTCAGAAATCCTTCATTCAATTTCTCTTGCCCAGCAATGGGCATGATGGGAACAGAAATATTAGCATTGATTCTTGTACTTTTGAGAATACAAATTGTCGGCTCAGTGCTTTAAGGTCATGAACTGTAATTTCATACTCATAATGATCAAAAGTTCATTAAATGAAAAATGCATATAAATTTGAAAAAATAAATCAACATCACAAAATAAATGTTGTAATTACGAACTGAATGATTCTTTTTGCCAAACAATATTCAGAAGACCACTCTTGATCAATAAACCCATTTCACCAGGAGCTCCAAAATATGCAAAACCAGTTTTTTGAAATCCATACAAATTGCACTAAATGACCTTATTATACAGTACATGTAGTCCTGAGCTGACAAAAATGCTTTCTCCAAATCCAAGTTGCCTCCGCCCAACTTTGTTGACACTTAAAATGTTCTTTTAAGTCACTGTACAACTTTGGTAATTACTCAAAATATATATTAGCATAACAACTTACTTGGTAATGAGCAACGGAGAGCTGGTGATAGTATAAAACAAGTTGTGAGAAACGACGCCTTCTGAAGTAACGTAGTTTTTGAGAAAGAGGTAATTTCTCACTAAAATAATAAAAGACTTCTTGCAAGAAGCCTTTTATGCCTATCTGAAAGCACACAAATTTGTACAACAAGGGTGTTTTTTCTTTCATTATTTTCTTACAACTTCAATGACCAATTGAGCCCAAATTTTCACAGGCTTGTTATTTTGTGCATATGTTGGGATACACCAAGTGAGAATACTGGTCTTTGACAATTACCAAACCTGTTCAGTGCCTTTAAGGGTCAGGAGGAATGGAATAAGAAAAATTACTTACACGATAAACTTTAAAGGCAGTGGACACTATTGGTAATTACTCAAAATAATTATTAGCACAAAACCTTACTTGGTATCAAGTAATGGGGAGAGGTTGGTAGTATAAAACATTGTGAGAAACGGCTCCCTCTGAAGTGGAGTAGTTTTCGAGAAAGAAGTTATTTTCCAAGAATTTGATTTCGAGACCTCAAGTTTAGAACTTGAGGTCTGGAAATCAAGCATCTGAAAGCACACAACTTCGTGTGACAAGGGTGTTTTTTCTTTCATAGTTATCTTTCAACTCCGACGACCGATCGAGCTCAAATTTTCACAGGTTTGTTATTTTATGCATATGTTAAGATACACCAAGTGAGAAGACTGGTCTTTGACAATTACCAATAGTGTACACTGTCTTTAAAGATCAGAAGCTGAAATGATGTCCTCCATTTATGAGCAACCAAACTGTACTCAAATTGTAGTGTAACTGATTGATACAGAAGTGTAAGCAGAAATAAAGTTTGTATTCATCCAGTCCTGGATGTGTATTTTGTTTGTACAATTGATCATGTGACGCCTGTAGGCTTCAATCCAGCCCTCTCTTGCAATATCAAAAGTTTAAAGGTCACTAAACAATGAAGTACATGTACGTTTATACATGTAGTCAGCAGGCTGACAAAAACACAACAGAACAGAACAAAAGTGTGAATTTGTTAAAAACTTTAGAATCTGTTCTGTGCATGACCTTGGAATGATTTTGGAATGAATGGGTGACATTGAAAAAAGAATATGGGGGAAAATGAGTACATACAGGAATGTAACTTGTTGATGTCTGGATGTGGATGAAACAGTATCAACTTGAATTTTAATTTTTTTCTCACAAAGACAAAGATAAAAATATTTATATTATTTGTTTTTTCCTATAAGTGTGAAGTTTTCCTCCCTTTAATTTTGTTGAAATTTGATCCGAAAAACTAATATTTTATAAAAGATAGAACCACAGCAGTACTTTACTAAACTATGTGCTCTTGGTTTAAAGGGATTGTATACAATTGGTAATTACTCAAAAAAATAATGGCAATAACAAAATATGGTAAGAAGTACAGCAGCTTTTGATAATATAATTATAATGCATTTTGAGAAACATTTCACTTTGAAGTACTGCGGTTATGGAGAAAGATATCACTTTTTATCCCCGAAATGTTTTATCTGAGAAGAGTTTCTGACAGAAACATTTCTCAGATTGTGAATCCCAATTACGGATTATTCTTCCTGCATACTTATTCACTACGGATTTTCGGTGATACCTCAAAAAATGCGACCACCTTTTTTGAAATGAAATTTTCACAGGTCAGTTTTATTATATATACATTTATATAGGATTAAACCAATCGAACGGTTCCAAAAGCCAAAGGTATACTTTCCCTTTAAGTTCTTCAGAACGCATTCATTATTTTTGTTTCGATGGCTGCCTCTCCCTTTTTGGGTTAGGTTCAGGTTTTTTGTTATGTACGTGAGTAAGGTGAAAGATTTGGAGAGAATCTTCATCAGCCACGACTAGATCACCAGCTGGCGTGACTGTAATGCCTTGGGGATGTTTACAGTGTTGAATGACACTCTCCGTTTGCTGACTAGCAGGATAAAACCGATGAATCTCGCCTGATACGGAAGGGAAAGATTGTCGTATTGCAATGTAGAAAGTGTTACCGCTAAAACCCATACCCGTAGGGTACTGGGATTTGCCGGGTTGAGCAATCATATTCGTCAAACTCACTGTAGCTCCGTTATAGTCCATCGTGTGCAGTTTGTCACCGTTCCAGTAGATAAACCGCTGTGTTCGGATTTTCAAAAAGTCGCCCATCCCAGGAGCAGGCAGAACTCTTATCAAGGATCCATTTGGTTCGTGAAGAGAAACCTTTGAAGGGCCCTTCTTCTTGTTGCTGTACCCAACGGCTATAAAATTGTTTTCATCCACGGCAAGACATGTCAGCCCACTGTTTGACCCCTTGCCTGGGGTGAACTGACTGAGGAATTCATATTTCCTGTTGAAGATCTTTACAAGTTTTTGATCAATCACAATCAGGTGGTCATCTTTGTTGACTGCAATACGTCGAGGATCCTTGAGACCTTTGATGAGTAGTTCTTCTGGGTCGAGTTTGCTATCTGAGAAGACGGCTACCAAGACTTTGTGTTCAATATCTGCCAAGACGATGTCATTGTCAGAGAAGACTGCGACATCATATGCAAAGCGGAGTGTTTTTTTCTGTCCTGCCCACCCAAAGGTTTGTACAGATCTTTTCAGTGCCCACTTGGCTTTCAGATGTATTATGGGTGTTTCTTCAAGTACGAAGACGAGTCTTCCAAGATTCTTCTCCTCCTCCTCAAAGTCCATAAAGGACAGATTGCTGGATACGTTATTCGGCTCTGTAGCTGCCAGTTGTTTAAGGCTTTCAATGACTTTCCGCTTCTCATAAAGTATCTCACATTTGTTTGCCTGAGACATAAATCTGTTCACCTGCTGGAGCTTATGGTTCTTCCGAGCGACCTCTTGGCTGTTTGTTGTCTGAGCTGCTTTATACGCTTTGACTCGGCCGTGATAAAATTGCTCTGCCTCGTTTGCCAGTTTCTGCTCCTCCTCTCTGACCCTTGCAGCGGCTGCATCAGCCCTGTCTGAGATTTTCTTTTTGGTGTCGGTGAAATTCGCATCTAAGTTCTTCAAGGATTTCTCCATTTCACTTATGGCAGTGATGTGCTTCGCTCTGTTCTGTTCAACTTTAGCCACCATCTCTGCAACTTCCTGTGTACAACGGTCCAATGCCACCTGTAGGTCCACCAAGGAGTGGTGAGGTCTAACATGAAAGAGAACACTACACTTCAGACATACAAGCTGCTGGCATGTTTCACAGTAGAGGCTAAGATCTTGGTCAGAGTGTGTCTCACATCTTGGAACGACCTTGCTCTTGAAGGTGACCTCATCATCAGACTTCAACTGCGCCAGGGTGTGGATTCGATGAGGCCTCAGGACAGCCAAACGCTGACGGGCCTGTTGGCATTCTTGACACAGAAAATGATCGCAGTCTATGCATCTTGAAATCGCCTGTGTCCCTTCATCACAGGCTTGACATTTGAGCTGTGACATTTGACCCTTACGTAGCTTTTCCATCACTGACACCTCCTCCACCATGCAACTTAACTTGAAGTTATGAGGCAGACTTCACTGTAGAAAACAAACCAATAAAAAAATAAAAATCTTTGTAATATCTGCAAAGGAAAAAGACAAGACTACACATAGCGTGTGGTTTTAAAACTTTCAATGCTTAGGGAATATCCGTATGCTGTTATGTAGGAATTACTTTGGCGGGGGCGAGGGAGGGTGGGTTCTCAAGACTTCAGGGCTTGTAATGTAGGTCAACAGTTTTACGGGAACAGTTTTACGGGAACAGTTTTATTTTTACAAGATCAGAATTCAAAATGGAAAAAAAAAATTACCTGCATAGTTTAACATATAAACTGTTTTATTTGAAAATGTGCTTGTAGAAGATTTATCTCATCTGTCTTATAAGTTATGGATGAGTAAACTTTGATAGCCAACACAATTAAAAGATATTTATCAGACTCAAAGTAAACATTTGATTATCATAGTTTTAAGAAACATAGGACTGCCAGACTGCTAAAATGACTGGTCTCTTGGCCTACATGTACAAGTCAAATGTAAATGTCTCTCAAGTGCTGTTGATTTTTTTCCAGAAAATCAACATGAATTTGCCATTATGTCAACTTATTTTTAATGGTTGTTTCAAAAAGTTATTTCTGAAAGCTCAATGATTGTGAAGTTCATACCAGTACCAATCTTGAAGAGAAATATTCCTGTCTGAAATACTGTCAATGTTGAGGAAATGTCATTTGAAAGATAAACATCATTGCTGGTACATCATCATCTCCAAGGATAAAGTGGCTGTCAGAAATCCTTCGTTCAATTTCTCTTGCCCAGCAATGGGAACAGAAATATTAGCATTGATTCTTGTACTTTTGAGAATACAAATCGTCGGCTCAGTGATTTAAAGGCATCGTACACGTTTGGTAATTACTCAAAATATATATTAGTATTAGTATAAAAACTGACTTGGTAACGAGCAACAGAGAGCTGTTGATAGTATAAAACATTGTAAGAAACGACTCCCTCTGAAGTTACGTAGTTTTTGAGAAAGAGGTAATTTCTCACTAAAATATTAAAAACTTCTTGCAAGAAGTTTTTATTCCCATGGAGCAATAACTGAAAGCACACAAATTTGTACAACAAGGTTGTATTTTCTTTCATTATTTTCTTGCAACTTCGATGACCAATTGAGCCCAAATTTTCACAGGCTTTTTATTTTATGAATATGTTGGGATACACCAAGTGAGAACACTGGTCTTTGACAATTACCAAACGTGTACGATGCCTTTAAGGTCATGAACTGTAATTTCATACTCATAATGATCAAAAGTTCATCAAATGAAAAATGCATATAAATTTGAAAAAATAAATCAACATCACAAAATAAATGTTGTAATACGAACTGAATGATTCTTTTTGCCAAACTATATTCAGAAGACCACTCTTGATCAATAAACCCATTTCACCAGGAGCTCCAAAATATGCAAAACCAGTTTTTTGAAATCCATACAAATTGCACTAAATGACCTTATTATACAGTACATGTAGTCCTGAGCTGACAAAAATGCTTTCTCCAAATCCAAGTTGCCTCCGCCCAACTTTGTTGACACTTAAAATGTTCTTTAAAGTCACTGTACAACTTTGGTAATTACTCAAAATATATATTAGCATAACAACTTACTTGGTAACGAGCAACGGAGAGCTGGTGATAGTATAAAACAAGTTGTGAGAAACGACGCCCTCTGAAGTAACGTAGTTTTTGAGAAAGAGGTAATTTCTCACTAAAATAATAAAAGACTTCTTGCAAGAAGCCTTTATTTCCTAACTGAAAGCACATAAAATTGTACAACAAGGGTGTTTTTTCTTTCATTATTTTCTTACAACTTCAATGACCAATTGAGCCCAAATTTTCACAGGCTTGTTATTTTGTGCATATGTTGGGATACACCAAGTGAGAATACTGGTCTTTGACAATTACCAAACGTGTTCAGGAGGGTTGGACTAAGAAAAATTACTTACACGATGAACTTTAAAGATCAGAAGATGAAATGATGTCCTCCATTTATGAGCAACCAAACTGTAGTCAAATTGTAGTGTAACTGATTGATACAGAAGTGTAAGCGGAAATAAAGTTTGTATTCATCCAGTACTGGATGTGTATTTTGTTTGTACAATTGATCATGTGACGCCTGTAGGCTTCAATCCAGCCCTCTCTTGCAATATCAAAAGGTTAAAGGTCACTAAACAATGAAGTACATGTACGTTTATACATGTAGTCAGCAGGCTGACAAAAATACAACAGAACAGAACAAAAGTGTGAATTTGTTAAAAACTTTAGAATCTGTTCTGTGCGTGACCTTGGAACGATTTTGGAATGAATGGGTGACGGTGAAAAAAGAATGTGGGGGAAAATGAGTACATACAGGAATGTAACTTGTTGATGTCTGGATGTGGATGAAACAGTATCAACTTGAATTTTAATTTTACTCACAAAGACTTAAAAAGTTAACTTAAAATATTTATATTATTTGTTTTTTTCCTATAAGTGTGAAGTTTTCCTCCCTTTAATTTTGTTAAAATTTGATCCGAAAAACTAATATTTTATAAAAGATAGAACCACAGCAGTACCTTTACTAAACCATGTGCTCTTGGTTTAAAGGGATTGTATACATGTAATTACTCAAAAAAATAATGGCAATAACAAAATATGGTAAGAAGTACAGCAGCTTTTGATAATATAATTATAATGCATTTTGAGAAACATTTCACTTTGAAGTACTGCGGTTATGGAGAAAGATATCACTTTTTATCCCCGAAATGTTTTATCTGAGAAGAATTTCTGACAGAAACATTTCTCAGATTGTGAATCCCAATTACGGATTATTCTTCCTGCATACTTAATCACTACGGATTTTCGGTGATACCTCAAAAAACGCGACCACCTTTTTTGAAATGAAATTTTCACAGGTCAGTTTTATTATATATACATTTTTATAGGATTAAACCAATCGAACGGTTCCAAAAGCCAAAGGTATACTTTCCCTTTAAGTTCTTCAGAACGCATTCATTATTTTTGTTTCGATGGCTGCCTCTCCCTTTTTGGGTTAGGTTCAGGTTTTTTGTTATGTACGTGAGTAAGGTGAAAGATTTGGAGAGAATCTTCATCAGCCACGACTAGATCACCAGCTGGCGTGACTGTAATGCCTTGGGGATGTTTACAGTGTTGAATAACACTCTCCGTTTGCTGACTAGCAGGATAAAGCCGATGAATCTCGCCTGATACGGAAGGGAAAGATTGTCGTATTGCAATGTAGAAAGTGTTACCGCTAAAACCCATACCCGTAGGGTACTGGGATTTGCCGGGTTGAGCAATCATATTCGTCAAACTCACTGTAGCTCCGTTGTAGTCCATCGTGTGCAGTTTGTCACCGTTCCAGTAGATAAACCACTGTGTTCGGAGTATCAAAAAGTCGCCCATCCCAGGAGCAGGCAGAACTCTTATCAAGGATCCATTTGGTTCGTGAAGAGATACCTTTGATGGGCCCTTCTTCTTGTTCCTGTACCCAACGGCTATAAAATTGTTTTCATCCACGGCAAGACATGTCAGCGCGTTGTTTGACCCCTTGCCTGGGGTGAACTGACTGAGGAATTCATATTTCCTGTTGAAGATCTTTACAACTTGTTGATCAATCACAATCAGGTGGTCATCTTTGTTGACTGCAATACGTCGGGGTTCCTTGAGACCTCTGATGAGTAGTTCTTCTGGGTCGAGTTTGCTATCTGAGAAGACGGCTACCAAGACTTTGTGTTCAATATCTGCCAAGACGATGTCGTTGTCAGAGAAGACTGCGACGTCATATGCAAAGCGGAGTGTTTTTTTCTGTTCTGCCCACCCAAAGGTTTGTACAAATCTTTTCAGTGCCCACTTGGCTTTCATATGTCTCATGCCTCGCCTGGGCGTTTCTTCAAATACGAAGATGAGTCTTCCAAGATTTTCCTCCTCCTCCTCAAAGTCCATAAAGGACAGATTGCTGGATACGTTCTTCGGCTCTGTAGCTGCTAGTTCTTTAAGGCTTTCAATGACTTTCCGCTTCTCATAAAGTATCTCAAGTTGGTTTGCCTGAGACATCAATATGTTCACCTTCTGGAGCTTGTGGTACTCCCGAGCGACCTCTTGGCCGTTTGTTGTCTGAGCTGCTTTGTACGCTTTGACTCGGCCGTGATAAAGTTGCTCTGCCTCGTTTGCCAGTTTCCGCTCCTCCTCTCTGACCCTTGCAGCAGCTGCATCAGCCTTCTCGGAGATTTTCTTGTTGGTGTCGGTGAAATTCGCATCTAAGATCTTTGAGGAGTTCTCAATTTCACTTATGACAGTGATGTGCTTCGCTCTGTTCTGTTCAACTTTAGCCACCAACTCTGCAACTTCCTGTTTACATTCGTCCAATGCCACCTTTAGGTCCACCAAGCAGTGTTGAGGTCTAACATGAACGAGAACACTACACTTCAGACATATGAGCTGCTGGCATGTTTCACAGTAGAGGCTAAGATCTTGGTCAGAGTGTGTCACATCTTGGAACGACCTTGCTCTTGAAGGTGACCTCATCATCAGACTTCAAATGTGCTAGGGTGTGGATTTGATGAGACCTCATGATGGCCAAACGCTGATGGGCCTGTTGGCATTCTTGACACAGAAAATGATCTCAGTTCATGCATCTTGCAATCGCCTGTGTCCCTTCATCACAGGCTTGACATTTGAGCTGTGACATTTGACCCTTACCTAGCTTTTCCATCACTGACACCTCCTCCACCAAGCAACTTAACTTGAAGTCATGAGGCAGACCAGCTACCAAATTTTCTGACAACACCGTCTCCTTCCTACACAGAGGACATACAATCTTCTGTTTCTTTGGATCTTTGTTGAGTTTTTGTAGACATTCTAAGCAGAAACTGTGTTGACAGTCCAAAAGTTTAGGGTTCTTGTAACTGCTCCAGCATACTGAACATTCCAAATGGTCTTGACTGATCTTTTTCAGCACTGATTGTACTGTGATTTCTTTGGTGGCCATCCTTAGAAATGTTATCTCCTTTGCTTTAGAAAACAAACCAACAAAATATGAAAACCTTTGTCATATCTGCATAAGACTGTGCAAGTCTTGCGCATATTCAAACTTCCGGGACCATTGTGGTCCCAACCATATGGAGTTTTACGTTGGCGGAGTTTTGTTTGTCAATTATTTTAGTTTAATGTAGTTTATTGCCAAGAAAATTATATATGATGTTGGAAATGTGATATATGAAAGTAAAACCAATTCAACAAAGTAATGAAGAAAACCTGAGAATAAGATTTGACCTCCGTTTCCGGTTACTTGTAAACAATTAAGAATGCTGCCCAAGTGACGGGCATGTTGTCATTAAACCTATGTGATAGACGCACATATTTGGGCATGATTGGCAAATGGGGTTTCTAACAATAAGCATCCTCGTCCAAAGTTTTAATTTGTTTCAATGTTAATTTGTACAAATATTTTGAGTATATTAAAATTGAAAATTTATTTATAACAACTTGCTATGGGTATTTTTATTTTCAAGAATTTTGTATAAATATAATTTGAAAAAAGATTTAATGATAGAAAAATGTTGCCTTGTTCGATTTTTTCTCGTTTTTCGATATATGCGCGAGACTTGCACAGTCTATAGGAAGAACAAAAGACTACACATAGCATGTTGTTTAACTTTCAATGCTTAGGGAATATCTGTACGCATAACTTATGTAGGAATCAAATTGGCGGGGAGGGGGGGTCCTCAAGACTTCAGGGCTTGTAATGTAGGTCAACAGTTTTACGGGAACAATTTTCTTTTACAACACAAGAGTCCAAAAAGGAAAAAAACAAACTTACCTACAAACTGTTTTATTTGAACGTATGCTTGTAGAAGATTTATCTCAATTGTCTTATAAGTTTTTGGGTGAGTAAACTTTGATAGCCAACACAATTAAAAGATATTTATCAGACTCAAAGTAAACATGTGATCATAATTTTTGAATCCTTATGTATAAATTTGAAAGTAACCTGTTCCCGAGAAACATAAGATCTCTCTTGCGGAGGAATCTAGATATCCATCTACATAACACTAGATCAGCAACTAAGATTCATATAGGAAAGGCTAGGACCACAGTATTTAAGAAAACAGTCAGACATCAAGGCGCCCTACTCTGGCTTCAGCTTACCCCTATACCTTTTTTTAGAACTGTGCACAGTTATAAAAAATACCTGAAAAAACTAAATTTTCAAATATCAATATTATCTAAGATGTAAGCTCCTTAAATGGCATTACACATGATTACATTCCGATTTATCAAGTCTTGTATTTAATCACTTATGTTTATTTCTCTTATTTTCTCTAGCTTTATGCGTTTTTTTTTTAAAAATCCATTCAGTATAAATAGTTCTATTAATTTTAAAACTGTATGCAATAACTAGTTGTTGGTTTCTTTCTAAACAAACTTTTGGTTGCTACACATGTACACTTTTCCTTATTCTTGTTCAATAATTATTGTAATTAATCTTAAATTGTTATTAATTCACTTATTAACTAAAGGGACCAGGGCCTGTATAAGCCTTGGCTTTTTCCTGGTGCCCTCCTCCGTTGTCACCATTTGTATCAAATTCTTGTATGGACAGCTTGAGTGTAGTGATATATATGGAAATAAACAAACATACCAACAAATCCAAGTTGCCCTCCCCCCAACTTTTTTGACACTTAAAATATTCTTTAATGGTTGGACAAAGAAAAATTACTTACATGATGAACTTTAAAGATCTATCAGAAGCTGAAATGATGCGCTCCGTTTATGAGCAACCAAACTGTAGTGAAATTGTAGTGTAACTGATTGATACGGAAGTGTAAGCGGAAATAAAGATTTGTATTTATCCAGTCCTGGATGTGTATTTTGTTTGTACAATTGATCATGTGATGCCTGTAGTACTGCGGTTATGGAGAAAGATATCACTTTTTATCCCCAAAATGTTTTATCTGAGAAGCGTTTCTAACAGAAACATTTCTCAGATTGTGAATCCCAATTACGGATTATTCTTCCTGCATACATATTCACAAAGGATTTTTGGTGATACCTCAAAAAACGCAACCACCTTTTGAAATGAAATTTCACAGGTCAGTTTTATATATATACATTATATATAGGATTAAAACAATCGAGCGGTTAAATTTGCCATCATGTTGACTTATTTTTAATGGCTGTTTGAAAAATTTATTTCTGAAAGCTCAATGATTGTAAAGTTCATACCAGTACCAATCTTGAAGAGAAATATTCCTGTCTGAAATACTGTCAATGTTGAGGAAATGTCATTTGAAAGATAAACATCATTGCTGGTACATCATCATCTCCAAGTTAAAGTGGCTGTCAGAAATCCTTCATTCAATTTCTCTTGCCCAGCAATGGGCATGATGGGAACAGAAATATTAGCATTGATTCTTGTACTTTTGAGAATACAAATTGTCGGCTCAGTGCTTTAAGGTCATGAACTGTAATTTCATACTCATAATGATCAAATGTTCATTAAATGAAAAATGCGTATAAATTTGAAAAAATCAACCAAAATCACAAAATAAATGTTGTAATTACGAAGTGAATGATTCTTTTTGCAAAACAATATTAAGAAGACCACTCTTGATCAATAAACCCATTTCACCAGGAGCTCCAAAATATGCAAAACCATTTTTTTTGAAATCCATACAAATTGCACTAAATGACCTAAATACATATAGTCCTGAGCTGACAAAAATGCTTTCTCCAAATCCAAGTTGCCTCCGCCCAACTTTGTTGACACTTAAAATGTTCTTTAAAGTCACTGTACAACTTTGGTAATTACTCAAAATATATATTAGCATAACAACTTACTTGGTAACGAGCAACGGAGAGCTGGTGATAGTATAAAACAAGTTGTGAGAAACGACGCCTTCTGAAGTAACGTAGTTTTTGAGAAAGAGGTAATTTCTCACTAAAATAATAAAAGACTTCTTGCAAGAAGCCTTTTATTCCTATCTGAAAGCACACAAATTTGTACAACAAGAGTGTTTTTTCTTTCATTATTTTCTTACAACTTCAATGACCAATTGAGCCCAAATTTTCACAGGCTTGTTATTTTGTGCATATGTTGGGATACACCAAGTGAGAATACTGGTCTTTGACAATTACCAAACGTGTCCAGTGCCTTTAAGGGTCAGGAGGAATGGACTAAGAAAAATTACTTACACGATGAACTTTAAAGGCAGTGGACACTATTGGTAATTACTCAAAATAATTATTAGCACAAAACCTTACTTGGTATCAAGTAATGGGGAGAGGTTGGTAGTATAAAACATTGTGAGAAACGGCTCCCTCTGAAGTGGAGTAGTTTTTGAGAAAGAAGTAATTTTCCACGAATTTGATTTCGAGACCTCAAGTTTTGAGGTCTCGAAATCAAGCATCTGAAAGCACACAACTTCGTGTGACAAGGGTGTTTTTTCTTTCATAGTTATCTTTCAACTCCGACGACCGATCGAGCTCAAATTTTCACAGGTTTGTTATTTTATGCATATGTTAAGATACACCAAGTGAGAAGACTGGTCTTTGACAATTACCAATAGTGTACACTGTCTTTAAAGATCAGAAGCTGAAATGATGTCCTCCATTTATGAGCAATCAAACTGTACTCAAATTGTAGTGTAACTGATTGATACAGAAGTGTAAGCGGAAATAAAGTTTGTATTCATCCAGTACTGGATGTGTATTTTGTTTGTACAATTGATCATGTGACGCCTGTAGGCTTCAATCCAGCCCTCTCTTGCAATATCAAAAAGTTAAAGGTCACTAAACAATGAAGTACATGTACGTTTATACATGTAGTCAGCAGGCTGACAAAAATACAACAGAACATAACAAAAGTGTGAATTTGTTAAAAACTTTAGAATCTGTTCTGTGCGTGACCTTGGAATGATTTTGAAATGAATGGGTGACGGTGAAAAAAGAATATGGGGGAAAATGAGTACATACAGGAATGTAACTTGTTGATGTCTGGATGTGGATGAAACAGTATCAACTTGAATTTTAATTTTTTTCTCACAAAGACAAAGATAAAAATATTTATATTATTTGTTTTAAGTGTGAAGTTTTCCTCCCTTTAATTTTGTTGAAATTTGATCCGAAAAACTAATATTTTATAAAAGATAGAACCACAGCAGTACTTTACTAAACTATGTGCTCTTGGTTTAAAGGGATTGTATACGTTTGGTAATTACTAAAAAAAATAATGGCAATAACAAAATATGGTAAGAAGTACAGCAGCTTTTGATAGTAAAATGCATTTTGAGAAACATTTCACTTTGAAGTACTGCGGTTATGGAGAAAGATATCACTTTTTATCCACGAAATGTTTTATCTGAGAAGCCTTTCTGACAGAAACATTTCTCAGATTGTGAATCCCAATTACGGATTATTCTTCCTGCATACTTATTCACTACGGATTTTCGGTGATACCTCAAAAAACGCGACCACCTTTTTTGAAATGAAATTTTCACAGGTCAGTTTTATTATATTATATACATTTATATAGGATTAAAACAATCGAACGGTTCCAAAAGCCAAAGGTATACTTTCCCTTTAAGTTCTTCAGAACGCATTCATTATTTTTGTTTCGATGGCTGCCTCTCCCTTTTTGGGTTACGTTCAGGTTTTTTGTTATGTACGTGTGTAAGGTGAAAGATTTGGAGAGAATCTTCATCAGCCACGACCAGATCACCAGCTGGCGTGACTGTAATGCCTTGGGGATGTTTACAGTGTTGAATGACACTCTCCGTTTGCTGACTAGCAGGATAAAGCCGATGAATCTCGCCTGATACGGAAGGGAAAGATTGTCGTATTGCAATGTAGAAAGTGTTACTGCTAAAACCCATACCCGTAGGGTACTGGGTTTTGCCGGGTTGAGCAATCATATTCGTCAAACTCACTGTAGCTCCGTTGTAGTCCATCGTGTGCAGTTTGTCACCGTTCCAGTAGATAAACCACTGTGTTCGGATTATCAAAAAGTCGCCCATCCCAGGAGCAGGCAGAACTCTTATCAAGGATCCATTTGGTTCGTGAAGAGATACCTTTGATGGGCCCTTCTTCTTGTTCCTGTACCCAACGGCTATAAAATTGTTTTCATCCACGGCAAGACATGTCAGCGCGTTGTTTGACCCCTTGCCTGGGGTGAACTGACTGAGGAATTCATATTTCCTGTTGAAGATCTTTACAAGTTTTTGATCAATCACAATCAGGTGGTCATCTTTGTTGACTGCAATACGTCGAGGATCCTTGAGACCTTTGATGAGTAGTTCTTCTGGGTCGAGTTTGCTATCTGAGAAGACGGCTACCAAGACTTTGTGTTCAATATCTGCCAAGACGATGTCGTTGTCAGAGAAGACTGCGACGTCATATGCAAAGCGGAGTGTTTTTTTCTGTTCTGCGCACCCAAAGGTTTGTACAGATCTTTTCAGTGCCCACTTGGCTTTCATATGTATCATGCCTCGCCTGGGCGTTTCTTCAAATACGAAGATGAGTCTTCCAAGATTCTTCTCCTCCTCCTCAAAGTCCATAAAGGACAGATTGCTGGATACGTTCTTCGGCTCTGTAGCTGCTAGATCTTTAAGGCTTTCAATGACTTTCCGCTTCTCATAAAGTATCTCAAGTTGGTTTGCCTGAGACATCAATATGTTCACCTTCTGGAGCTTGTGGTACTCCCGAGCGACCTCTTGGCCGTTTGTTGTCTGAGCTGCTTTGTACACTTTGACTCGGCCGTGATAAAGTTGCTCTGCCTCGTTTGCCAGTTTCTGCTCCTCCTCTCTGACCCTTGCAGCGGCTGCATCAGCCCTGTCTGAGATTTTCTTTTTGGTGTCGGTGAAATTCGCATCTAAGTTCTTTGAGGATTTCTCCATTTCACTTATGGCAGTGATGTGCTTCGCTCTGTTCTGTTCAACTTTAGCCACCATCTCTGCAACTTCCTGTGTACAACGGTCCAATGCCACCTGTAGGTCCACCAAGGAGTGGTGAGGTCTAACATGAAAGAGAACACTACACTTCAGACATATGAGCTGCTGGCATGTTTCACAGTAGAGGCTAAGATCTTGGTCAGAGTGTGTCTCACATCTTGGAACGACCTTGCTCTTGAAGGTGACCTCATCATCAGACTTCAACTGCGCCAGGGTGTGGATTTGATGAGACCTCAGGACGGCCAAACGCTGATGGGCCCGTTGGCATTCTTGACACAGAAAATGATCGCAGTCTATGCATCTTGAAATCGCCTGTGTCCCTTCATCACAGGCTTGACATTTGAGCTGTGACATTTGACCCTTACGTAGCTTTTCCATCACTGACACCTCCTCCACCATGCAACTTAACTTCAAATTATGAGGCAGACTTCGCTGTAGAAAACAAACCAATAAAAAAATGAAAATCTTTGTAATATCTGCAAAGGAAAAAGACAAGACTACACATAGCATGTTGTTTTAAAACTTTCAATGCTTAGGGAATATCCGAATGCTGTTATGTAGGAATTAAATGGGCGGGGGCGAGGGAGGGTGGGTTCTCAAGACTTCAGGACTTGTAATGTAGGTCAACAGTTTTACGGGAACAGTTTTATTTTTACAAGACCAGAATCCAAAATGGAAAAAAAAAACTTACCTACAGAGTTTAACATATAAACTGTTTTATTTGAACATGTGCTTGTAGAAGATTTATCTCATTTGTCTTATAAGTTTTTGGATGAGTAAACTTTGATAGCCAACACAATTATATTAAAAAGATATTTATCAGACTCAAAGTAAACATTTGATCATCATTTTTAAGAAACATAGGACTGCCAGACTGCTAAAATGACTGGTCTCTTGGCCTACATGTACAAGTCCAATGTAAATGTCTCTCAAGTGCTGTTGATTTTTTTTCCAGAAAATCAACATGAATTTGCCATTATGTTAACTTATTTTTAATGGTTGTTTCAAAAAGTTATTTCTGAAAGCTTAATGATTGTGAAGTTCATACCAGTACCAATCTTGAAGAGAAATAGTCCTGTCTGAAATACCGTCAATGTTGAGGAAATGTCATTTGAAAGATAAACATCATTGCTGGTACATCATCATCTCCAAGGATAAAGTGGCTGTTAGAAATCCTTCATTCAATTTCTCTTGCCCAGCAATGGGAACAGAAATATCAGCATTGATTCTTGTACTTTTGAGAACACAAATCGTCGGCTCAGTGATTTAAAGGCATCGTACACGTTTGGTAATTACTCAAATTATATATTAGTATAAAAACTGACTTGGTAACAAGCAACAGAGAGCTGTTGATAGTATAAAACATTGTGAGAAACGACTCCCTCTGAAGTAACGTAGTTTTTGAGAAAGAGGTAATTTCTCACTAAAATAATAAAAACTTCTTGCAAGAAGTTTTTATTCCCATGGAGCAATAACTGAAAGCACACAAATTTATACAACAAGGGTGTTTTTTCTTTCATCATTTTCTTGCAACTTCAATGACCAATTGAGCCCAAATTTTCACAGGCTTGTTATTTTGTGCATATGTTGGGATACACCAAGTGAGAACACTGGTCTTTGACAATTACCAAACGTGTAGGATGCCTTTAAGGTCTGTTATTTCATACTCATAATGATCAAAAGTTCATTAAATGAAAAATGCATATAAATTTGAAAAAATAAATCAACATCACAAAATAAATTTTGTAATTACGAACTGAATGATTCTTTTTGCCAAACTATATTCAGAAGACCACTCTTGATCAATAAACCCATTTCACCAGGAGCTCCAAAATATGCAAAACCAGTTTTTTGAAATCCATACAAATTGCACTAAATGACCTTATTATACAGTACATGTAGTCCTGAGCTGACAAAAATGCTTTCTCCAAATCCAAGTTGCCTCCGCCCAACTTTGTTGACACTTAAAATGTTCTTTAAAGTCACTGTACAACTTTGGTAATTACTCAAAATATATATTAGCACAACTTACTTGGTAACGAGCAACGGAGAGCTGGTGATAGTATAAAACAAGTTGTGAGGAACGACGCCCTCTGAAGTAACGTAGTTTTTGAGGAAGAGGTAATTTCTCACTAAAAAAATAAAAGACTTCTTGCAAGAAGCCTTTTATTCCTATCTGAAAGCACACAAAATTGTACAACAAGGGTGTTTTTTCTTTCATTATTTTCTTACAACTTCAATGACCAATTGAGCCCAAATTTTCACAGGCTTGTTATTTTGTGCATATGTTGGGATACACCAAGTGAGAATACTGGTCTTTGACAATTACCAAACGTGTTCAGGAGGGTTGGACTAAGAAAAATTACTTACACGATGAACTTTAAAGATCAGAAGATGAAATGATGTCCTCCATTTATGAGCAACCAAACTGTAGTCAAATTGTAGTGTAACTGATTGATACAGAAGTGTAAGCGGAAATAAAGTTTGTATTCATCCAGTACTGGATGTGTATTTTGTTTGTACAATTGATCATGTGACGCCTGTAGGCTTCAATCCAGCCCTCTCTTGCAATATCAAAAAGTGAAAGGTCACTAAACAATGAAGTACATGTACGTTTATACATGTAGTCAGCAGGCTGACAAAAATACAACAGAACAAAACAGAAGTGTGAATTTGTTAAAAACTTTAGAATCTGTTCTGTGCGTGACCTTGGAATGATTTTGGAATGAATGGGTGACATTGAAAAAAGAATATGGGGGAAAATGAGTACATACAGGAATGTAACTTGTTGATGTCTGGATGTGGATGAAACAGTATCAACTTGAATTTTAATTTTACTCACAATACTTAAAAAGTTAACTTAAAATATTTATATTATTTGTCGGTTTTTTCCTATAAGTGTGAAGTTTTCCTCCCTTCAATTTTTTTGAAATTTGATCCGAAAAACTAATATTTTATAAAAGATAGAACCACAGCAGTACCTTTACTAAACCATGTGCTCTTGGTTTAAAGGGATTGTATACGTTTGGTAAATACTCTATAAAATAATGGCCATAAAAAGTTACTTGGTCAGAAGTACAGTAGCTTTTGATAATATAATGCATTTTGAGAAACATTTCACTTTGAAGTACTGCAGTTATGGAGAAAGATATCACTTTTTATCCCCCAAAATTTTAAATCTGAGAAGCGTTTCTGACAAACATTTCTCAGATTGTGTATTCCAATTAGGGATTATTCTTCCTGCATGTACATATTCACTCCGGATTTTCGGCGATACCTCTAAAAACACGACCACCTTTTTTGAAATGAAATTTCACAGGTGAGTTTAATTATATATACATTCATATAGGATAAAAACAATCGAACGGTTCCAAAAAACAAGGTATACTTTCCCTTTAAGTACTTGAATGCGTTTTGATATCTGACTCTTCATTTTGGGGTTAGGTTCAGGTTTGTTTTTTATGTAAGGTGAAAGATTTGGAGAGAATCATCATCAGCCACGACCAGATCACCAGCTGGCGTGAATGTAATGCCGTGGGGATGTCTACAGTGTTGAATGACACACTCCGATTGCTGTACAGCAGGATTAAACTGATAAATCTCGCCTGATACAGTAGGGGAAGATTGTCTTATTGCAATGTAGAAACTGTTACCGCTAAAACCCATACCGGTAGGGTACTGGGTTTTGCCGGGTTGAGCAAACATATTCGTCAACCTCACTGTAGCTCCGTTGTAGTCCATCGTGTGCAGTTTACCGTTCCAGTAGATCAACCGCTGTGTGTGGAGTATCAAAAAGTTGCCTATCCCAGGAGCAGGCAGAATTATTATCAAGGATCCATTTGGTTCGTGAAGAGATACTTCTGACAGGCCCTTCTTCTTGTTCCTGTACCCAACGGCTATAAAATTGTTTTCATCCACTGCAAGACATGTCAGCGCGCTGTTTGACCCCTTGCCTGGGGTGAACTGACTGAGGAATTCATATTTCCTGTTGAAGATCTTTACCACTTGATGATCAATTACAATCAGGTGGTCATCTTTGTTGACTGCAATACGTCGGGGTTCCTTGAGACCTCTGATGTGTAGTTCTTCTGGGTCGAGTTTGCTATCTGAGAAGACGGCTACCAAGACTTTGTGTTCAATATCTGCCAAGACGATGTCGTTGTCAGAGAAGGCTGCGACGTCATATGCACAGCGGAGTGTTTTTCTCTGCCTCGCCCACCCAAAGGTCTTTACAGATCTTTTCAGTGCCCACTTGGCTTTCAGATGTGTCATGGGTGTTTCTTCAAATATGAAGACGAGTCTTCCAAGATTCTTCTCCTCCTCCTCAAAGTCCATAAAGGACAGATTGCTGGATACGTTCTTCGGCTCTGTAGCTGCCAGTTCTTTAAGGCTTTCAATGACTTTCCGCTTCTCATAAAGTATCTCACATTTGTTTGCCTGAGACATCAATATGTTCACCTTCTGGAGCTTGTGGTTCTTCCGAGCGACCTCTTGGCTGTTTGTTGTCTGAGCTGCTTTATACGCTTTGACTCGGCCGTGATAAAGTTGCTCTGCCTCGTTTGCCAGTTTCCGCTCCTCCTCTCTGACCCTTGCAGCAGCTGCATCAGCCCTCTCTGAGATTTTCTTGTTGGTGTCGGTGAAATTCGCATCTAAGTTCTTCGAGGATTTCTCCATTTCACTTATGGCAGTGATGTGCTTCGCTCTGTTCTGTTCAACTTTAGCCACCATCTCTGCAACTTCCTGTGTACAACGGTCCAATACCACCTGTAGGTCCACCAAGGAGTGGTGAGGTCTAACATGAACGAGAACACTACACTTCAGACATACAAGCTGCTGGCATGTTTCACAGTAGAGGCTAAGATCTTGGTCAGAGTGTGTCTCACATCTTGGAACGACCTTGCTCTTGAAGGTGACCTCATCATCAGACTTCAACTGCGCCAGGGTGTGGATTTTGTGAGACCTCATGACGGCCAAACGCTGATGGGCCCGTTGGCATTCTTGACACAGAAAATGATTGCAGTCCATGCATCTTGCAACCGCCTGTGTCCCTTCATCACAGGCTTGACATTTGAGCTGTGACATTTGACCCTTACGTAGCTTTTCCATCACTGACACCTCCTCCACCATGCAACTTAACTCGAAGTTATGAGGCAGACCAGCTCCTTCACTGTAGAAAACAAACCAACAAAAAAATGAAAATCTTTGTAATATCTGCAAAGGAAAAAGACAAGATTACACATGGCATGTTGTTTAACTTTCAATGCTAAGGGAATATCCGTATGCTGTTATGTAGGGATCAAATTGGGGTCCTCAAGGCTTGTAATAAAACTGTTTTATTTGAACATGTGCTTGTAGAAGATTTTTCTCATTTGTCTTATAAAAATAAGTTACGTGTGAGTAAACTTTGATAGCCAACACAATTAAAAGATATTTATCAGACTCAAAGTAAACATTTGATCATCATTTTTGAGAAACATAGGACTGCTAAATTGACTGGCCCCTTTGTAAATTGTAAATGTCTCTCAAGTGCTGTTGATTTTTTTTTTTTAGAAAATCAACATGAACTTGCCATTATGTTTACTTGTTTTTAATGGTTGTTTCAAAAAGTTATTTCTGAAAGGTCAATGATTGTGAAGTTCATACTTGAAGAGAAATATTCCTGTCTGAAATACTGTGGATGTTGAGGAAATGTCATATGAAAGATAAACATCATTGCTGGTACATCATCATCTCCAAGGATAAAGTGGCTGTCAGAAATCCTTCAGTCAATTTTTCTTGCCCAGATATGGGAACAGAAATATTAGCATTGATTCTTGTACTTTTGAGAATACAATCGTCTGCTCAGTGCTATAAGCTCATGAACTGTTATTTCATACTCATAATGATCAAAAGTTCATTAAATGAAAAATGCGTATAAATTTGAAAAAATAAATCAAAATCAACAAATAAATGTTTTACTTAGAAATATAATGTTTCTTTTTGCCAAACAAATATTAAGAAGACCACTCTTGTTCGATAAACCCAATTCACCAGGAGCTCTAAAATAATTATGCAAAAGCAATTTTATGAAATCCATACAAATTGCACTAAGTGACCTTATAGTCCTGCATGAGCTGACGAAATATGCTTCCTCCAAATCCAAGTTGCCTCCCCCAACTTTGTTGACACTTAAAATGTTCTTTAAGGGTTGGACAAAGAAAAATTACTTACATGATGAACTTTAAAGATCAGAAGATGAAATGATGAGCAATCAAACTGTAGTAAAATTGTAGTGTAACTGATTGATACAGAAGTGTAAGCGGAAATAAAGTTTGTATTCATCCAGTACTGGATGTGTATTTTGTTTGTACAATTGATCATGTGACGCCTGTAGGCTTCAATCCAGCCCTCTCCTGCAATATCAAAAGGTTAAAGGTCACTAAACAATGAAGTACATGTACGTGTTGTAGTCAGCAGGCTGACAAAAATACAACAGAACAGAACAAAAGTGTGAATTTGTTAAAAACTTTAGAATCTGTTCTGTGCATGACCTTGGAATGTTTTTATGAATGGGAAAAAAACAAATGTGGGGAAAATGAGTACATACCGGAATGTAACTTGTTGATGTCTGGATGTGGATGAAACTTGAATTTTTATTTTACTCACAAAGACAGTGAATTCAAACTCTGAAGAACTTAAAATATTTATATTATTTTTTTGTTTTGCCCTAACACCGATGTGTATTAAGCACTCTATACTCAGTGCTTTCCCGAGTCCTATGAAAAAAAACCACAGGCATATCACTCGGTTGGGATTCGAACCCATGACCTTTGCCACACTAGAGTGGATGTCTCACCAGTAGACCACCGAGCTAGCCCGATGGCTAAAATACTTAGTTTTGTTTGACCACTTGATGGAATATCTTTCTATTTTCGATTTCTGATTTGACCTTTTAGACAAAAGGGCCTGGAAACAATGAACGGATGAACTCTTTGGAGTGATTTGTGTCTAATGCATTTATCAAAGATGTGTTGCTTTCACATACCTGCCAAGGTTTTGTAAAGATGGTGTATACTGCATTGTCATGCGGCGTTTCTTCTCTCTCTAAGTAAGATGTCCTCTGTTCGATTGGGCGGGGGTTGAGGATAGGCCATTACATAAAGGCTTTCCAACGGTCTGATTTGGAATTCAGAAACACAACCGTAAACAAAAGACGAGCCATTCAAATCTGCAAATGTCAATAATAAAAAAGGTCCGACTGGAGTTTCATTGCAGGCCTGTGAAATCTCCGCTTTAAAGCGGATATCCGCTTTTTTCTTTTTTTTCCGATTTTTTATCTCCGCTTTATTTTTTACTTTATTTTTTCACTTTTTTTTTTCCACTTTTTTTCCCCCCCTGTTTTTTTTTCGTTCTTTTTCTTTCCCCCCCCCCAGTTCCCCCCCCCCTTTTGGCCTTATATATGCTTGGCAACAGTAATGTACAACTACAATTATGTGAAATAAGCCTAGTTACTGAATCAATGGGGTGCCCCAATTCGACCAGCGTAAATGCGTGATGCGCGTTCACTTGACGTTCCAAGATCATTCTACATTATGTAGTGTTTCAGCTCTTTTTTTAAGGGTCCACTCACAGGCCTGTCATTGTCATTGCTTTTTGACTGAAAACAATATTGCATGACTATAGACTGCAAGTATTGCGCATATCAAAAACGAGAAAAAAACTCAAGCGAAGACTTTATCTTTTTGTATGAAATCAAATATTCTTTTTAAATTATATTTATACAACATTCTTGAAAATAAAAATACCCATAAAGAAATGATCAATTTTTGTATAATACAAATAATTTGTTCAAATTAACATTGAAACAAAATTAAAACTTGAATGTTTTGATAAACCTGTGATGAAGTGCTATATAAATGGGTCTCATCGTTCAAAAAAGGTCTTACCCTATGGGAAACTATTTAGCGTTTTGATAAGCCTGTGATAAAGTGCTATATTGTAAGATTTATAAAATAGTGTAATTTTTTATTTTGTTATCCTTTGTATGTTTGTAGGCAACAGGAGCCCTGGCAGATCGGTCTCGCCTACAGGCTGATCTTCACAGCACTCAGGATGAGCTGGGCAATATGAAATCCAGGCAGCCCGTCAAGGACACCAGCGATCTCAGCGATCTGGAACACCAGATGTCCAACGTCAAATCAGAAATGGAGAAGGTACATAATGGCCTCAGTGTGATCGTGTGACAAGGGAGTGTCGCTACTCGGGTGGGATTTGAACCCAAGACCCCTGCCATTCTAGAGTGGTGCAATCAAGGGGCTATTTCAAAAACCTGTAAATTAGCAGCGGGTACTGGGCCCAATTTCATAAAGCTGTTTAGCAGAAAATTCTGCTCAGCAAATTTCTTTGCTAAGCAAAAAATGAGAGGGGGAACCAGTCACAGCAATGGTAACTGTATGGTATTTTGGCTAGTTACCTAGTTTTCTTAAGCAAGAGTTTTCTGTGCTTACATGCTTTATGAAATTGGGACCTGCTGACAGTTTATTAATCTGCACCAGGAGTAAAGACTATTCATTTGGGTCTACCCCTAGATGGGTAAGGATAAAACTAAAATGATAATGGTGTACTTGTGATTAGGGTTGTGCATGTACAAACCTCAAATTTGGGAGGAACATCCACAGGGCTTGTGGTTCAACATTTTTTTACTAGACCAGAATTCTCTTTACAAGACCAGAATCAAAATAAGAGAAAGCTTTGTAACCAAGTTTAACATGCATTTAAGTAAACTGTTTTTTTTTTAAACAAGACATGTAAGGAAAGATTTATTTCATTTGTCTTTAGGGGTATTAAGTGTACTTCATTATGCCATTACTCAATAGAATTGAGCGGTATTTCATCAGATCAAAGTAATTATTTGAACATTAATATTTTGTGTTCTAAACATTACACAGTGAGGTATTATTCTTCATTAATATTCAATTAAAAATACACAAGACCGCCCGACTTGTCTGGTTAAAAGTTTACTGGCCCAACACTAAAACTAGCCTCGGGCCTGTGGTCCAGTGTAAAATTGGAGCCCTGATATGTATTTTCCTAAACGGTTAAACCGTTTCTACAAATTCCAATCTGAGCTATGAGCTGAGCGACCTGTTAAAGAAGCAAACATTTGACCCGATCCGATCATGATTAAAAATTGAACACTATTAGTCCTCTCAGTCACAAAACCACAAACCACAGGTGTGGAGACATTATAAAGCAAAATGTAAACTAATTGTACGGGATTGCAAATAATTTATTACATTTTGTGGGGGATTAAGATAAGACATTTCCACCAACAAAAGGGATGTCAATTATTCTCCCTGTATAGCATCTAGGGCTAACATTTTAAAGAAAAGGAAGGTCCCAATTTAAAAAAACAAAACAAATTATTATTAGTTTGTTTACTGCCAGCTTTGTTTTGCTGTTGGGTTTTTTTGAGGGTTTTTTTACTGTCGGCTTCGTTGGACCTTAAGGCAATTTAGATTTTGTTTTGTTTTTTGACAGTTAAACAGTTTACTGATTCAACGTTCCAACCCAATTTGCTATAATCATTGAGACATGTGCCAATTATCTCTTCATTTAAAAAAGAATTGGTTTACTGAAAAACGGCCAGCTTTCTCCTGTAAAGACAACCGTAGCATGAAATAAAAGTGCCTTCTTGTGTAATATTTGTTATCCCTTCTTACAGAATCTCAAGTTGAGTTCACAGAAAGCGGACGACCTAGCAGGAGATTTGACACAAACTAAACACAAGCTCTTGGAGATGAAGGCTCAATTGGAGATGACAGAAAAGGCAAGAAACAAAAAAAATGTTTTATCGTGTGACCCACTCCAACAAAATGATAAATAAAGTTTTTGTTACCAGGGCTGCTCAAGCACATAGAGTAGCAAAGCACAACAAAACTATGCTTACCGGAATAAGGTTACCAGCCAAAATACCATGTGCCATGCACTATTTCTGACTGGTATCCTGCTAATTTTTGCCAAGCACAAAATTTGTAAGCAAAATTGTCTGCTTGAGTAGCTCTATGAAATTGGGCCCTGAAGCACATGGTAACCCCCCCCCGACCCCTCCAGGGTAGTGTTGTGGGTTCAATTACCTGCACCCGTGATACACAGGGTCTCGTTCTGAACCATCCATTCGATAAAGGATAAAACAACTTTGGCAGAGTGCCTTTGCTCAAGGCTTCAAACAACCGACAAAATTCAAACCAATTTTCTATGACCTTATTTTAATCGTCTGAACATTCAAGTCCACTGTGGTCTTTAAACAATAGATTAACTATGCCAGCCTGCAATATGATATCATGTGGTGAATGTATCTACTCAGTACACAGTCAACCCTGCTACTGTCTGACCATTCAATATCATCCACTGGTTTTGGATGATAGACACACTATGCCAGCTGGCAATATGATATTATGTGGTGAATGCATCTACACAGTTGCTCCACCAAACACAACCGGGGCAGTTGGAATGGTTGGTCAACTTCAAGCGGCAAATGTTATGGTAAAGTAGGAAGGGACAAACGGGGATGCTAATCACGACTTAAAAACTTCAACATTTCATCTTATCTTGTGACTAATTCGATTCTCTTTCAGGAGTTGGAGAAGAAGTTCAGCCAGACCGGAGCCTACAAAAATCTCAAGTCCATGCTGTCAAAGAAGAACGATCAGCTGAAAGAACTAAGGTCACAATTACGGAAATACGAGCCAGATAACTAACGAGCCACTCAGACAATTCCTGGACCCAGTGTTTCTCCACAGACCTCTCGGCAATGCCAGCTCCTCTCTCCCCCCCCCCATGGGGGTTATTTAGGGGAGAATACTTATAACAGACCGTGCAAGTCTTGCGCATATCGAAAATGAGAAAAATACTCGAACGAAGACTATATTTTTCTATGGAATCAAATTTTCTTTTAAAATTATATTTATACAAAATTCTTTCAAAAATAAAAATACCCATAGCAAGTTGTTATTAATAAATTTACAATTTTTATATAATACAAATAATTTGTTCAAATTAACATTAAAACAAAGTTAAAACTTGGGATGAAGATGCTAATTTTCATGGCCATAAACTATGTTAAACTAAAATAATTGACGAAACAAAATCCCGCCCACGTAAGACTCCATGTGGTTGGACCAAAATTGTTCCCAGAAGTTCAAATATGTGCGAGACTTGCACAGTCTATACCAGTTCCTCTCCTCGCACCCCCCCCCCACCCATGGGGTTATTTAGGTGCGTATTTATAATAGAAATGTTGTTAAGTTTCAGAAATTAGGCATGGTGAGAAAGTACTAGCTAGAGTCTAAAATGTTATGTGTGTGGCAGCTGGGCCAAATTTCATAGAGCTGCTTAAGGACTGGATATTAAACAAATTTCTGCTGAGCAAAAATGAGCAGGATACCAGTTGTAGGGATGGTACATCTGACATTGTATTTTGGCTGGTAACCTTATTCTTGTAAGCATGAGTTCGTTTTGCCTGGCTACGTGTGCTTTAAAAGCAGCTCTATGAAATTGAGACATGGTAAATTTATACAAATCATAGGTCGATGTATGTGATAACGATATCATAACAACATAGGATTCCCACTGCCTCAATCCTCCAAAATCAACCAATATGAGTTTATGTAGGATCCCTACCGCCTCAATCCTCCAAAATCAACCAATATGGGTTTATGTAGGATTCCCACTGCCTCAATCCTCCAAAATCAACCAATATGAGTTTATGTAGGATCCCTACTGCCTCAATCCTCCAAAATCAACAAATATGAGTTTATGTAGGATCCCTACTGCCTCAATCCTTCAAAATTCACTGATACAAGTTATAGGATGACGATTGTCTCAAATATCAAACATTCCTTAAAGGCACTGTACACGTTTGGTAATTATTCAAAATATATATTAGCATAAAAACTTACTTGGTAACGAGCAACAGAGAGCTGTTGATAGTACAAAACATTGTGAGAAACGACTCCCTCTGAAGTAACGTAGTTTTTGAGAAAGAGATAATTTCTCACTAAAATAATAAAAACTTCTTGCAAGAAGTTTTTATTATTCTATCTGAAAGCATACAAATTTGCACAACAAGGGTGTTTTTTCTTTCATCATTTTCTTGCAACTTCGATGACCAATTGAGCCCAAATTTTCACAGGTTTGTTATTTTATGCATATGTTGGGATACACCAAGTGAGAACACTGGTCTTTGACAATTACCAAACGTGTACGATGCCTTTAATTCTTCAAAATCATTAACAAAACACTGACCCAATGAAACTTCAACAAATTGATTGTATGCCGGTGTGTTTGTGTGTAAATGAAACACAAACAAACAAAAAACATTGATGTATCATCTCGTTGTAAAGCTTAATGGTTCTAAAAGCGTGTGCAATCTATGACAGCAGTACTTCATTGTTACTCCAGTGATATAAGTATTCCAAATTTCAATAGTAGTTGACAGATACAAACCAAAGTAAACCGTGGCTTGTGAATCGTTTAATTTGGTGCAAGATCAGTAGGCCTATATGTATTTAGGGATGTAAAAAATTGTATCATTTGTGATAATATTTCAAAATCCTTGATCATAACATGTTTTCTTGTATTGAAAGTTGTACTTAAGATTGTATATAGATGGCTAGTTAAATTTGAAAACGGATATTATAATGAAGGTCATTGCACGTGAAAGTGCAGCAGGGTGATTGACAACAGTACAAATACTTTGAGAAAATAATTTGCCAAAGCAAGCAAAAGTTGAAACTTTCCAAAAACCCATTTTTGTAAAGTTCTTAAGCAGAAAATGTTGCTTGAAAAGTTCTGCTAAAAAAAAAGGAGCAGGATACCAGTCACAAATGGTACATGTGACATGGTATTTTAGCTGGTACCTAATTCTGGTAAGCATAATATTATTGTGCTTAGCTACTGTACTTAAGCAGCTCTGATATAGGGCCTAGGTGATCCAATTTATTGAAAGAACAAAAGTAAACAAAGTTGAACACATTGTTTATGTCCTTCTTTAAAAAAATGAGTTGATAATTTTCAAGAAGCCTAGATTCTGTACTTAAAACCAGACCATTGTTTCTCCCAGTTCTAGAGTTTTTGTTTTTGTTTTACCACACAATTACCTAAAAGCTGCAGACAGGGGGAAAAAAGCACCTTGAGTCTAAATATTCTGGCTGTGTTCAAACAATCTGTGAAATATTTAACTCTGTCATTTCTGTTTTACGAAAGGAGTCCACTGTTTTCAATATTTGTTACCTCTTTCTTTTATCATTAACTGAAAAAATGATGTCCTGAACCTTTTTATAATTTATGATATATCACAGGTTTCCCACAGAGAAGGTTTATATTAATATGTGTTAATCAATCCTTTGAAAATAAATGATGTGCCTTTCTTATTATTTCGTTTATCCGCAGGGTTCTTCCCAGGCTTTTAAAAAACCTGTTAGGGCATTCAGGACCCAAATTTGGTGGCCGAAGTGCGCTGAATTGAAACAAGGTCTTTGGAATAATTTCTACTTGGTGTTTATCTTGGTTTTAAAAGCCCTACCTTGCAAACTGGAGCATTCTATATGGTTTTCTCTTCAATGCTTGTTAAAAAATAAAAAATAAACTTTTTGTTTGGGTATCAGCCGAAATGTGTGCGTATCGGCACGCATTTCACGCGTATCAGCCCGATACGCTAGCTTGTGCATGGGGAGAACTCTGTTTATAAACTAACATGTATTCAGCTGAATAATAATTTGTTTATGTTTACAAATTGATAAAACCTCCTACTTGTTGTCCATCCAGTTTGCTCACCATTTGAAACCATTCAACTGCAAGGGTTGTGTATGGTGGAGCAACTGTGCACATAAACTGTATGTAGGTGTACTAGGTGGATGTGTATTTACCACATGATTGTAGGTTGGTATTAGTGTATCTACCATTTCAAACCACAGTGATAGTTTAATTGAATTGTCAGACAGTAGGAGGGTTGACTGTGTAGCCTACTGTGTAGATGCACTCACCTCTATTGCAGGCTGGCATAGTTTATCTATCATTCACAAAACCACAGTGGATGATATTGAATGTTCAGACAGTCCCTTACAAAAAGAACCTTTAAGAATCTTATAGGAATCTATAGGAATCAAGGAAGTCACAAAAAATCTATAAGAATCCTATAGGAATCCTATTTAAATCCTATAGGATTCTATAAGAAATTCGCCTATAGGGTAGGACTTTTTTGTAAGGGGTGGGAGGGTTGACTGTGTAATTATCATCCTACAGGCTGGCAAAGTTATCATTCAAATCCACAGTGGATGATATTGAATGGTTAAACTGTAGGAGGGTTGACTGTGTACTGCCACATCATATCATATTGCAGGCTTGCATAGTTTACATATTATTCAAAACCACAGTGGATGATATTGAATGGTCAGACAGTATTATAGGAGGGTTAATATATTTTTGCTGTTATAAAATAGTTGTTAAGTTTGGTGGGATGGGTTTTAGTCTTTATTCTTGTTGAAACCTAACCTTAATGTATAGGTATAGTATGTACCAATGTCATTCAAACTCAAAAGAACTGTTATAAAGAAACTTGTAAAAAGAAGATGTGATTTTGGTATGAGATGGTGTTTTTTTATAGCACTTGTATCTGATAATATTCAAGATACGTTGACCGTATGGTTTCCAAGGCTTCATAGCTATCCCTCCCCCATCCATCCCCGCCTCCAACAACCCAGCCCACTGATCCCATAACTCTCAGCATATAATTAATTTTGCCACACCCATAAACGTTTTCAAAACCTTGGCTTAAGCCCGGTTCATACTTCTTGCAAATGCGAATGCGATGTGAATTTTGACATCAATTCGGAAGAGTTGAGCTGTAAGGCTTCTCAGAGTGTGTATTCCAATTGCAGATTATTCTTCCTGCGTGGACATAACTGCTCCAGATTTTTGGCAATATCTCAAAAACGCTACAACCTTTTGAAATCAAATTTTCACAGGTTAGTTTTATGGTATAATCTACAACTATGTAGGTTTGAAACAAACAATAGGCTCCAATTGCCAAACGTGTACCATGCCTTTAAATAGCCTGCAAAATACAAGACTATACCATGTGTTCATGTAGTTTAGCCATTATAAAATAGTCCAACTTTTTTCAAAAGGGTCAAAATGTCATGCCTGTCTAAAACAAAATGTGCAGCATTGAAATTCCTTTGCTTCGACAATGTTGATACCTTTAGGATAGCAACTGATTTATTCAACGTAACATCTTTCTTGTTTCTTGTGAACTACTCATTTTTTAACTCTGCGGCTCATCTACACCTCAACATCTCACCTTAAAAGTTTGTGAAACTGCACAGCAGAGGACCAAAGTGAATCTGATGAAACCCAACATTTCTGAAGGAAACTTATTCTTGTGCCAAGTTTGGCTTGAACAGTTGTGATTGTTTTATGTTTATGTGTACTTGTACAAAAAAATTAACTGTCATGTTTATTGAATGGCTAGGGTTATAAAGTTTCATTTTGCATGAAGCACCAGAGCGCACCAAACTATATTCTATTTCTTAGGCAATTTTTTTCGTTTGTGGCACCAACCATGGAGGAAGGAATTCCACAATTTTTGTTGAATACATTTTTGGGGTGATGCAAATAGAAGACTATAATTATGATCAGTTGTTAATTTATGTGTTTCAACTTCTGAGGAGACTTGATAAATTAAATTCGGCTTGAAAACAATATAATGTATAAATGGCTTGGCAAGTGGAGGGATGATGACAAAAGTTGGCAGCAAGTTGGTTTGGGAAAAACCTTTTTGGGTGGTACTTTCTGAGGGTAATTAGCAAAAAGTCTCAACGGATGACCTGCTGAAAATTGAAAAGAATTTGACAGACTAAGAGTCATACTACAATTTTCAGTGTTGTCCCAAAAACTGTGAGACCCCTAAATACATAAAATAAGGATTTCTTTCCTGTGAAGTTAAGGGATTTAAAGTTCATAGTGTTTGGTGCATCAACCGCTAATGTTGAATAGCGCCCTCTCTTGGTCAAGTGTTTGTAAACTTGCAGTATGGTTCCCGCCTCTCTTCCATTTGCCCTTCATAATGCAGTTTGTGCATCTTTTCCTCCTTGTCAAAACTAAAATTAGTGTACATTGTTGTCCAGTCTACAGGAAATATGCGCAATCGTGATTGTCAGTGACAAACTCTGACTGTCGAATTCGTCACAAAATACAACAATTTTCGCCATCTCTGATACATTGGTGAAGGCGAGATGATCACAGCTAGACTTTAGAAAGGTAAGTCCTCGTGGATTTATTGGATTTCAGTGAAGGTTTGCTTGTGTGATGTCTAATATCAACTAGTTTTGTTCACTAGCCAGACGCAGGCAACCTTGTCCTTAGTTTACGTCGACGAGCGGGTTGTGGTTTACGTTTGTTCGTATGTCGATGTCGTAGACCGGACCGACCGCTGAATCCGCGCTGAGTGTGATGGGGCGTTCGAAGTTCAATTGTTCCGTCTACACGGGATCCCTTTAAATTGTGTATTTCATTGTGTTTGTGTTCCTTCCTCCACGGCAATAAACACTATCTACTATAAATTGTACAACGCATTGAGTGACGTTGTTGTTACTCGTATCGTATAACGGCCTCGATTCTCAACCTCTGAACTCGGAACTGAATGCATTTTGTGTGTAATTGTAAACAAATTAGAATGGGAGGGGGGTGGGAGGTTAAAACAGCGATGTTGGGTCAAGCATGGAGGTGGGTCCAGTAACTCGGACTAATAATAATAATAATAAAGAGAGATTTATGAGGCGCAAACAGTTGCAGATCGGTTCCGCCTCAAGGCGCTGAAATACAAGCAAAATGGATTAAACGACATAAATTAATAAAAACAACGATAATTAAACAATTTTGGGGTGGGCATGGGGGATAATGGTTTGGAGAGGGGATCTGGGAAGGTTAGCCAGGCTTAGAATAGATTAGAAGTTTAATACAAAAACTGAGGAACAAATTGTCTAACCCAGCAGTCGAGACTACACTGCTACAAATTTTCCTTCTCGCAAATTTCAAGGCTGACTTTACCGAAGCTTCCCCCTCCTCCCATGCTATACCGAAAAAAGGCATTTGTAGAATCTGTATGTTGACCACAGTGTGAAGATTTAAGTTTTCACATTTATTTTACAAAACTCTTCATTTTTACAGGGCGCATAAACTCAACAATATTAATCGTTACTCATCCTGGTAAAGACAATGGAGTTTTACTCCAACAACCCAGTCATGACTGTAGCTTCCTGCTTACCAGATAGCGGAGGAGTAGAAGCCCAGGTACTAGACTCAGGGGGTCGCCAGACTGATTCATGTTCTACCAGTGGTGACAGGGAGGGTGCAGTTATGGACTCTGGAGGAGACGGGGAACCATTCCTATCTTCATTGGCTGATGAGTCGGGTAACTGTTCATTTATTCTGTCCATTGACTGATTGTAATGTCAAGTAAATCTAATCCAAATACTTTAGTCATTCAAAATTCAATTTTGTTCACTTTGTAAATTATATTTAAAATCTTGTGAATAAACCACAAGGAAAACTGACTAAGTATATTTTCAATAATTTTGGGTTGAACAAAGACAAATTGACGAGAGCGTGATTTGAAGCTGCGACCTCCTGATTAACGTGCCAGCGCTCTACCAGCTGAGCTATCCAGCCCTCCCTAGTCCCTTGGCGGTCTCCCTAGTCAAATGTCGCTCTAGTAAATTAGTCTTTGTTCAACCCAAAATTATTTAAAATTTACCCAGTCACTTTCCCTTGTGGTTTATCACTTGATATTTTAAATAAATAGTCTCATCCCTTCAAGGTGATCCCTCTGCTGCCGCTTCCCAGGTTGTAACATGGCAGTTACAGGTTGAATAGCTTCTGACTGGCAATCCGAACAAAGATATTGACAAAATAGGGAGACCACCAACATTAGGGCTAGAAAGCTCAGTTGCTAGAGCGCTAGCACGTTAATTTGGAGGTTGCAGGTTTTACTTACGCTCTAGTAATTTTTTCTTTGTTCAACCCAAAATTATTTAAAAACTAACTAGTGTAAGTTTCAAAGAGATGAATAAAACTTAACAGAAAGAGGTTATATTTGGATAATTTTGACTGCAGGAGTTCTTGAAGCGGGTGACAGCTTAGACCTCTGCACTCCTCCAGAAGACGATGAAGAGTTAGACATCACACCCGTCATCTCCGAGCCCCTCGTCCATCCTTCTCCATCCGTCCAATCACACCTCATAGGAGGACACCTTCTAGAGATAGAACAGGTTGCCGAGAGTGCCGTCGCTTGCCAAATTTTCTCCGACTCCAACGCCGGCCGTCTCCATTTCAGAGAAACCCAAAAGGACCAAAGTGGCGTGGTGTGCCTGGGTGCTACCGCAGCGCCAAGTGACTCCCCTGTTGTCATCACCGAGGGCGGTGATTACAACATGATGTCTGTAGGGAATTCCCCTGTCCCTCAAAGTGAAGAGTACAGTGACTTCTCAGATGAGCCCATACCAGGGTTAGCATCCATGCAACGTTTTAAGCCGTTCAAGCCCAAGCTGTTGAGTAGGAATGGGATGTTGGGCAGTGTGGACCCTGACTTGGATCGGTTGAGTAACAAGTCCATCAGCCCCTCAAGCTCATGGATGACGAGGGGGGCGGAAGTACACAGCAGCAGCACGGAGGGCCAAGGATTCCAGCCTTACCGTCGACAACATCCCATCGTTCTGTCCAACAAGAAGCAGCGTCTTCACAGTAACACTGCATCGGGTACACCAGCGTTCAGCATCAGCGAGACCTCGGCCTTCGAGTCTCGCAGCCACCTCTACCAGACCTCAGAAGAGGATCAGCATGCCCGGGAGCTCCACCAAAGATCGGCCGGTGACCGTCGCGTCTTCTCTTACGACCCTCCTGAACCTGATTCAGTGGACATTGACCTAACGGTCAGAGACCGAGACTCAATCGACCTCGAAGACCACGATGACCCCTGGGTCAGTCCCGTCACGAGTCTGTCCGTCGCTCATAGCTCGGCCACGCCAACCTTCTCAAGTACTGATACGGGGACGGCGCATAGCTGCGCCGATTACTCAGACTCTGATGTCGACGTCGTCAGCGTGGATGACTTTGACGTGTCGGAGTCCTCGGGATCAGGTATCGCAAATCAAGGTTCTCGTGTCGCATGGGATGACGAGACCCTAACTCTCGCAGGAGCCCTGGATATTATTCCTCCGTACGGCGACGCCCTCCCAGGACCAAGCGGTGTTCTGATTCCGCCGTACAATGTGACCGTAGATCTGGTCGAGTCTTCCGACTCGTCTCAGGACAGCGATGATAGTGACGGAGGAAGGAGCGAAGAAGACGCTGACGACGATATAGAGGTGGTGTCTGTCGACTTAGGGCCCATTGGAAAACAGTAAGTGATTCTTACCCATATGCACAAGCTAGCATATCGGGCCGACACTCGCGAACTGCGGATACATGTTTGGCTGCATTAAAGTTTGCGCTACAGCACCTTTGTAAACAATTTCAAGATGTATAAATATGCATGTAAAATGGGTCTTATAATTTCAAACATAGCTCTGCGGACCTGTAGAACAAATAATTAGTGCTTTGGGATGCTCTCCAGGTGTGAAAAGTGTTATATAAGAACTGCTTATTATTATTATTATTATTATTATTATTATTATTATTATTATTATTATTATTATTATTATTATTATTATTATTATTATTATTATTATTATTATTATTGTCCAGATAGAACACTGCCCTCAGAAGGGTATATTTAAAACAGTTTTTCTTTCCTGCCAACGTCCAAACTGAGTAGTATGTAATTTTTTATATTTGTTTTTTAATTCTTTCCAGTGTTGCGTCTGGGGCCAATAAACCCAGAGAGCCAAGCCGGGAGATGAAACACCCTCAAGTGAAGGGGCGACGGAAGAAGCGCCCTCTATCGCCCGTTATTGTAGATCTCACTGAATCGGATGACGGTGAGTTGAACAGTGGGACATGCAGGGTAGTTGAGACTGAAAAATTACATGTAGATGGGATTTATCTTCACTGAAACCTTTGAAATTAACACTCCCCCCACACCCAGCACTTACCCGTCCTTGTACTTTCACTTCTGCCTGATTTTACGGAAATCTTTTACAATCTTAAAGGTATCGTACACGTTTGGTAATGACTCAAAACAAATATTAGCATAGCAACTTACTTGGTAACAAGCAACGGAGAGCTGTTGATAGTATAAAACATTGTAGGAAACGATCTTCTCTGAAGTAGCGTAGTTTTTGAGAAAGAGGTAATTTCTCACTAAAATAGTAAAAACTTCTTGCAAGAAGTTTTTATTCCTATCTGAAAGCACACAAATTTGTACAACAAGAGTGTTTTTTCTTTCATCATTTTCTTGCAACTTCGATGACCAATTGAGCCTGAATTTTCACAGGTTTGTTATTTTATTCATATGTTGGGACACACCAAGTGAGAACACTGGTCTTTGACAATTTCCAAACGTGTTTAGTGCCTTTAAACGGGGGCAACCCAACCCACTTTGAGAAATCGCTTACTACCGGGGGATAAACATTATTGTTATTTTCACTCTCTGCTTGGTAGATAACAATTTCATAATCTAGTGCTAAAAGGTCAGTTATATTCTGCAAAATGTCAGTTGGTATCTTCAGGCCTATTGTTCACCGTTCATTGGATCCTTGGTTTCACAACCAGAAAGATATAAGGCCACATAAAAAAAACAATTAATGATCATCCCCGACCCCATTTTTATTTTTTTGTAATCATAAAAACGGCCTTTTCAACTCCCAGTTTTTTCAGCTGATATTTTTTCAAAAATCTATAGATTGGAAAAGATGTGTGAAGAAAGGTTATTCATGTTTATGTTGGCAAAAACAAGAACAATTCTTCAAATATTTACTTAGGCTACACTGCGTTTTGGTTTTTTGAAAAAGTTTACAGAAAATGTCATCTAAATAAATGGGTTTAACAAAACAATTCAAAACATCAAAATCACACAAACCCTCTGTTTTAAAGTGATTGTGATGATTTCTTTATTCTTTATTTCATATATTGCCCTGTCAACAAAACTAAACAAAATTAAAAACTCCGTCCCGCCACAACCCACAAAAGACGCTTAACATTTCTTTTGAATGTGGCCTAACGATGACAATAATAATAATAAACAAGTTTGTAAACCATGCCGGCAACGCTTTGTGTTTTCATCTAGGAATTTGTAGACCATGTAATCTTTGTTTACAAAAATCGTGACGGGCCTTTGTATAATTCAGGGCCTTTCTGGCAAGCAAAATAATGGTCATACGGGAAATTTTACATTTTGCGTCATAATTGACAGCTGAACAAGGTTTGAGATGTGCCCACTTTCTTCATATCAAAATTTGATGAAAACAGACCATGCAATCTTCATAAAATACAGCGTTTAATGTTTTCTTCCATTGAGCTGTGTACAAAATCATGCGTGCAGGAAATCCAGGCTCTGTGGTGTTTTTGTAAACAGGTGATGTCACAGGTTACATTGTCTATTAGAAAGATGTCCGTCAACAAAAACAAGAAAAGCGTGATTGCAACGAAGTGGTATGTTTTGTATTTAAGCAGGGAGGGTTATTTTGTTGATATTTACGTTTTTTGTTGTGTTTCACAGAGACTTCCTCGCCCAGCATCATCCAACAAAACGCAAATCCAGAAAACACCTTGCCAGACTCGTCATCGAATGACCCCAGCCCCTCCCCGCCCTCCTGCTATCTGGGTGGCGGCACCCGGCCGAGCCAGTCACCAACCACCGCTGCGAGTCAACCGTCACTTCTCCACCATCACCACCACTATCGTCACCACCCGCGGCGCTCGTGTATGCTGCACGAGTTGACCATTCCGCGCGCCCCACAGGCCCACCACGTCGGCTGTACCTACCCCGGGGGCCACGGCGCCTGCATATGCCACATGAAGTCGCAGCTCAATAGAGGGAGCCCTACTACAGGGGAACAAAGCCAGCGCGAGAGACAGCAAGGATCGAGTACAGAGCGGAAGTCATCTGCTGCGGTGAGTGAAAACAAGTTTTGCATTATTGCAAGTGTCATCACATTCATGTTCCTGACCTGACTTTTTTGCCTTTAAAAACTTTCACATATTGCAAGATGGTTGTGTCAATCCTTCTTATACTTAAACACACACGTATATAGAACTAATTGAATAAGATCTTATTTTACAGCAGGACCAGTCAGCTTGTAGTTTCAGTAGTCCGTCAGCTTTTTTACTAGTCCATATTTCATATAAAATAGGGATGCTTTTCAACACTGAACTAGCCAGCCGGACCGTATGGAGTGAATTCTCCTCGATTGTTTTAACTGGCAATTGGCCAGTGGACTACTTTTGAGAGAGAACGCTAAATGTTGGGAAAGTAAAATTTAGCCGTGAAATATATGAAAGTAAAATACATTTAACAAATCAACAAAGAAAACCCGAGAATAAGACTTGACCTCCATTTCTGGTTACTTGTAAACAATTAAGAATTTCGCCCAACTTACATTCATGTTATCATTAAACCTAAATGGATTTCTCTTACCAGATCAAGAAACCATCGTCTACCGGCGCACACCAACCCGAGCCCACCTTTAAGAAGGAAAACACAGAATCCCCGGCCTCCTCTTCCGATTCAAACCCTGGCCCTCAAAGGCTTCCGTACGGGATCCAACAAATTCACTTTGCCCGTCGTGGGAACAACGAGGACTGTCGAACGCATCACCATCACGGTCTAGTTCACCAACCGAGCTGCTCAGTTCGAGTCCAGCAAAGTAAGATTATGACTATTTGGTCGAGTAAATTCATCCATTGTCTTTTACAACAAACGCTTTGATTAAAATAATCGGTCATTCAACATCTTGTCGTGTCGTGGCCTAGTGGAGAAGAGCATGGAACTCAAGCTCTGTTGTTTCTGTTCAGCAGAGTGTGGGTTCGAGTCCCGGTCGTGACATTTGTGTCCTTAAGCAAGACACTTATCCATTATTGCTGCGTCCTTCGGATGGGGCGTAAAGCCGTTGGTCCCAGGTGTTTTGTAATGCACCTACAAGAAATCAGTGCACCTATTAAAAAGAGAAGGGGTTCGCCCCAGTGTTCCTGGTTTGATCGGCAGCGTATTGCACCACATATCACCCTGTATCACACATATATCACCACATATCACATAGAACCATTACATGGTGCTATGTAAAGGAATAGGTCTCATACTTCAAAAACGTAGCTGCATAATACCTTGCAGGAAAATACTGAATGTTGAAGCGCCTTGAGCATCACTAAGTGACTGATATGTGTGCTATATAAGAAGCCACTATTATTATTATTATTAGTATCAAATTTCTCTCTAAAATTGACTATTAGATGGTTCCAGGCCCACCACACTGCAGCTTCATGTCCATCACTCTCACAATCATCGGCGTCAGCCGGCTGCCGACTCCAACCAGCAGACTTTGCAGCCCACATCCCAGGCACCACCCTCTCAGCATCACCACCCTGCATCTTGCCAGCAGCCCATTGCCGAGATCAGGCTACCCCAGCAGGGGCCTTCCGCCCCCCTGCAGCACCGGCGGCTGTTTCAGCGACAAAATCGCATGGGAGAGATTCAGAGACAGCACATGTCAAGGTACAGATAGCACCGTGTTTTTTTAAAGTTTGAGAAAGTAGTGGTCATGAAATAGTTGTAGGGATAATGTAATCATGATTAGTCTTCCTTACAAGGCTTAAAGGGAGACTTGGGTCTGTAAAAAACTTCTGAGGCTATCCTGTGTTTGGTATTAACTTTTTATTGTTACCGTATTTTCAAAGTTTGAGAAAATACTGGTCATGAAATTGTTATAGAGAAAATGTAATCATGATTAGTCTTCCTTACAAGGCTTAAAGGGAGACTTAGGTCTGTAAACAGCTTCTGAGACTATTCTGTGTTTGATATTAACTTTGTAATGTTAAAATAATTTGTATTTTTTGTTTTGTCATTTGCAAGCAGAATGGCAGACTCGCATTTTCCTACTGTGACGCCCTACTCACTGCATCATATGCAGCGGATATATCACCAGCAGCAGCAGCAGCAGCAAGAGAACCGTCTAGAGCAAGTAGAGCATTTTCTATCATCGCAGCGTCACCATCAACAACAACAACAACAACAGCAGCAGCAACAACAGCAGCAGCAGCAACAACAGCAGCAGCAGCAACAGCAGCAGCAGCAGCAGGAAAGCTGCCAACGTATGATGCACGCCAGTCAACAGCAGGTTCACCCGACGTACCCACCAAATCACCCATTACTCCCACATCCTAGCCCATACACCCAGCCCCACTCCCACCCGTTAGCCCACACCTTACCCCAACCCCACCTACAGGCCACCCTACAAGTGCAAACTATACCCCAAGTTCAGCCTCAACCCCAGCAAATGGAGATCGACTCGGCAATTCATGTGGATTCGGTCGTCGGTGCCACCCCTAACATGTAAGATGATATCTGTTTTATTTAGGGCACTTTTCTCCCCCCCCCCCAAAAAAAAAAAAAAAAATTGAAAAAAAAAATTGTTATTTGCTGTCAATTTTTTTAGAAGATGAGACTTTTAAGTGATTACTGTGTAATGCTCACTTTTCATTTAACTTTGGTAAGAATTTTGACAATTTTTTGGAAGAGAATGCGGTAGCACAATTTATAGATCTCTTTTTAGATTGACACCTTGCATGATGCGGAACGCAGCTCTGCGCAGTGCGCATCTACCATTTCCGCCATTTTGGGAGTCAATTCCTTTGTGTACATTTTGACTCCTGAAATGGCAGACATGATTGGCGTGTGTAAGTGCACTGCGCGTCCTGAAATGCGTCAATTTTCTGTGTGTTTTTTTTGTCTCCCATTGTGCGAAGCATCGAGTCTCACTTAACATTGTAGTCGGCAAGAACTACCAAACAAATTGTTTTGTTGAGATTGTTGAAGTGTCTTTACTGTCTTTGCAGCGAGAACAGCGAGTCTCTGTCCATCCCTACTCCATTCTTGGACGGCAACTTCTCTCCTCAGCATCGACACCTTCACCACCATCTACACCACTATCACCACACTGCACCGCCGCCACCCACACCCTACCAGCAAAGGAGCTCCGCCCTCTACGGAAACTACGTAAGTCCAGTCAAAAAATCTCAGAAACTGTTAAGAGTGCCCATCACCAAATTTAAAGGGAGGCTTGTTTACATCATAAGGTACCTCTGACATGAATTAGAGGAAGAAAAAAAATCTGTATGTTTTTTTTCATCTTTAAACTATATAATTCGTGGTAACTTTTTTCTGGTTTGTTTTAGGAGTTAGGTCTTTATACAAACTTATAGGGAATGTATTAGTCTTCAAAATGCCGTAACGTTAGAGGGAAACAAAGAATGTGCACTTTAACGGGTCCCAATGTTCAATTGTGTGCGAAACTTGCTCAGGTTCATTGCCGATGTCGATGTTCAGCTTTAAAATGCTGTAATGTTACCCATGCTAACCATGTTTGGTTTGACGGTGTAGCACCAAGTCCATCAAAACTCGGGTAAGGATTTGTTGGTGATTTGGAGAAGTAAAAATCTACCCCCACCCTTGTACATGTTTGCTATAAGGTTTAGTTGCATTGGTTTAGTACACCACGATCATCATTTTGTTTTGTTTGTTCACTTGTTTACAGCCCAATTTGACCGACTTGCCACCTTTAACAACTCATCCATTTTATCGTGCCTACCGAGTGCCACTCATGCGCAGAATGGGAATGCGCGGTCCGATGTACGAGGTATGAAGATATGAACTGAAGATCGATAAAGAAAAAGAGTTTCTCAGAAGTACTTGTCCTTGTTCGCAATAACATTTATTTTTTGACATTTGATAGTTGACCAGGCTGGAAACTAGACTGAAGAGGAAATCCAATAGTATTAACGCAATTCTTTTTATATTTTTCTTTCAGGAATTGGTACAGCTGAGCGAGCGGATGGGACAAGTAAACCGCGGTGCTACACCTAGCACGATCGAGAGAAATACTTTCCCGCACAAGTACCACAGGGTAACACCACCAACCACACCCCCCCTTCCACTCCATCCCCTAGTCTAAATGACTGGTTAGACCTAATAACTTTGCCAAACTTAAGCAATTCAAATTTCAACGAAGAGTTCCACCCAACCGGTTTCTCAAAGAAAACAAAAATCGATAACAAAATCTCAGACTTGTTAAAGGGATTGTATACGCTTGGTAATTGGAACCCACTGTTTGTTTTAATCCTATATAGTTGTAGATATATACCATAAAACTGACCCCTGGAAATTTTATTTCAAAAGGTGGTAGCTTTTTTTTTAGATATTGCCGAAAATCTGGAGCGGTTAGGTCCATGCAGGAAAAAAAATATGCATTTGGAATACGCAATCTGAGAAACGTTACTGTCAGTAACGCTTCTCAGATTCAAATGTTTGGGGATAAATAGTGATATCTTTTTACATAACCGCAGTATTTCGAAGTGAAAAGTTTCTCAAAATGCATCATACTATCCAAAGCTGCTGTACTTCTTACCAAGGAAGTTTTTATTGCCATTTTCAGAGTCATTACCAAACGTAAACAGACCCTTTAAAATGAGGATTAAAATATTCAAATGCTTCATTTTATTTTTGTTTGCAGAGAAAACGTTCGGCAGATGAAGTTGCTGCTTCGGAGAAGACCGAGGGTGCCTCGTCTTCATCAACGGAGGACGCGGCGGAAGGAGCGTCATCAGAGACGGATCAACCCAAGCCCAAGATCATCGACGAAGATGAGGAAGAGAAATGTACCATCTGTCTTTCGTACTTTGATGACAACGAAGATGTCAGGTGAGTCCAACAATCAAGGGATTTGTCAGGGATTTTTTTGTTGGTCTTCTCTTGCCGCCAAAACTTCTCCGAAGATGTGAAAGGACCGTCAGCGGCATTTTTATCTCTTACATTTATTAACGATAATAATAGTGGCTTCTTATATAGTGCTCTCACCTGTAGCTCAGTGACGCTCATGGCGCCCCAACATTATTATCCCTGGTCACTGGGCCATTTGTTTCATTCCTTAAACCATCTCAGCTCCCTGGGGAGTATACAGCCTGTGCTGCCAAATATGTAGTGCACCAAGCTACAATCAATCACAAGAACCATCTCTGCCAGGTACCCATTTACCCCTGGGTGAAGAGAAGCAATTGTAGTTAAGTGTCTTGCTCAAGGACACAAGTGTCATGACCGGGATTCGAACCCACACCATGATGACTCAGTGACCAGAACTTAAGTCCGATGCTCTGAACATTTGTGGTGATGTAGAGTGATTTTAGATTTTCAACAATATAACTCCATAGAGGATTAGCTTGCAAGCAAGTCCGTCTCGACACATCAGCTGATTCCAATGGAACGTTCCGGCGGTCCAACAGAACAGTCCATGAGCACGTGATGGAATACTTATCCGATCCAATTAAAAATGTCCTACCATTCCGACTTTTGAGACGCTTCCCTAATTATTGACTTAATTGGTGTTCTTGATTTTTTTTTTTAATCAACTTTAATTTCAAATGACGTGGTTAATGGTATACAGGGCTCGAGTTTGGGGTAAAAATCCACAAGACCACAGGATTTGTAGCTCAGAATCTTTACTGGACCGGGATTTTATTTACAAGACCAGAATCAAAATGAGAAGAGACTAGAATCAAAATGAGAACACAGTTTTATCATTTAAACTGTTTTGTTTAAACGAACACTAAGTTTTCTGTTTTATGGGTGATACTCAGCAGTCTTGAAAGATATTTGTGAGACTCAAACTCAACATTTGAACATCATTCTTTGGAGACAAAGATGTTGAATTGAAAAAAACAACACCACCAGACTTGTCCTGTCTTGAGTTTATTAGCCCGACACTGAAATCACTGGCCTCAGGGGCCGGTGATCTAGTGTAAAATTCGTGTCCTGGTATACACTCTATAATGTGTGGGTCAAGTTTGTGCCTGTAACCGCTTTGATTGCACTGGTTCCCTCCCGCAGACGCCTTCCATGCATGCATCTGTTCCATGTGGAGTGCGTGGACCAGTGGCTGAGTACCAACAAGCGCTGTCCGATCTGCCGAGTTGACATCGAGACCAAGATGCCGAAAGACGCCACATGACTAGACGGGGATACCAAACGAACTTGGTAAAAATCTCCCCGACACCCCCCCTCATTCCATCCTTCTGCTTCACCAAACACTGACTTGGATAAGAGTTTCTGATTGCTTGGAAGGGATGCACTCGTAACTGCACTGTCACCAAGGTATCCTGTACGTATATGTGTTGTAATTCAACTGTAAGCCATGGCAACTTCACACAAATCAGCTCCAACGAATACCAGAAAGCTAGTTTTTCCTTTGAAGATTTATTTATAAAACAAAATAGCTTTTGGACTTTTCTTTGACGCATGTTTTGCAAAGTCTAGAGGTCCTCTCGGAGTTACCAGTATTCGTTTGAAGTGACTGGTTTTTGGTGAAAGTACAAGCAAACATATGCCAGCTTTGGAGCTGAAAGTAGGTAAAAAGCTAGAACAAATGACAGATGTACATGAATATGTGTGATGTCTTGACTTGCATATAGTAGAGTTTGTGGAGCATCAAGACAAAGTAATGAAGAGAAGAAAAGCACAGTTTTATGACCAGCAGGCTTCTGTGCCAACACTGAACCCTCCCAGACCAATTGGCCACCTTGCTAAGTGTTCCAAAACGATTTTGGTTTGAGCAGACTAAGGACTTTTTATCAGTAAGTCTTGCCTGATCGACTGTGAGATGATATCGTGACCAAACTACACAGAGATACAGTGCAAGTTGTGGGTCAAACTTACTGCTACCCCAACCTACCCCCCCTTCCCTCTCCGACTGCACCCCAATCTGGTAGCCCCAGACTACTATCAACTTTCACCCTCTGCTCTCTATCTATCCACACTCCCCCTTATTAAAAAAAGAGAAAAGCGTCATCCCTGCATTTGGAAATCTGTCCTGTCCTGTTGAAGCAGGCAGTACTCATCGATGCCTCCAAACTTTTTAAAGGTGCTTGGATTTATTTTAATGAAATTAATGATAATTTTATGTGACGGATATAGTGAACTAACTTTAGAAATGTTTTCATGTACTACACTCAATGTCATAAACCCTGTAAGCAGACATTTGATGCTTACAGAGCGGTACTTAGCAGTTTTTTATGTCATAAACTCAGCTATCCATAAGCAAAGCTTAAAAGGTGTGATTCCTGGTTACACAGCAGTTAAAGGTTGTATGGCTTCTGACTGGCATCCCCGAACAAAGATATTGACAAAATAGGGAGACCGCCAACATTAAGGCTAGATAGCTCAGTTGGTAGAGCGCCGGGCATGTTATTCCGGAGGTTGTTGGTTCAAATCCCCGCTCTAGTAAATTTTTCTTCGTTCAACCCCAAAATATTTAAACTTAACCCAGTCAGTTTCCCTGTAGTTTATTACTTGATACAAAGCAAAAAGGCACGCTAAACTTGCCGGCGTTTTTTTGCAAGCCGATGAGTGACGCAATAGTAAAATCTTCTTGATCAATCATGAAATACACTTTTGCTTATGCATGTTTTTTCTGCTATAGTAAGAACAAAAATGCGCTTACCGAAACACAGCTTTATGAGTTTGGGACGTGGTTATTTCCCCTGCTATTACAATCATGAATTCATAATAAATGCATCATTTAAACAATCAATATATCATTAACACATCTATTGGAAGGCACTCAGTATATCTAGAACTAATGCTTCTACTAAACAGCACAAGCAACAACATATGTACTCGTATATCAAAAAAACATTATATTTTCCCCAGTTTTAAACATTACATTTTTTTTTAAACCGAGTTTTAATTAAAAGCTGTATCATAGATGTACGCAAACACATTATACTTTATTCTCAGTTACAGAAGTTTCTTTCTTAAAGTTTAGACTTTTAAAAAAAATTTTTTTTGGTGGGGGGAAAAAATCAACAAGACCACAGGGGGGTTGTTGTTGCCCAAAATGTTTACTGGACCAGAATTTGTTTTCACAAGACCAGAATCAAACTGAGAACAACTTCCTTACAAAGCTTAAAATACATTGAACTGTTTTGATTTGAACAAGCACTAAAGCCTGGTTCATACTTCCTGCGAATGCGAAGCGAATTTGTAAATCTGTTTTCGCTGCGAATGTTTCGCAGGAGTTGAGCACAGCTCAGCGCCTGCGAATTGTTCGTTGCGAATTTGTGACATCAAAATTCGTATCGCACTCGCAGGAAGTATGAACCGGGCATTAGACGTGTAAGAGCAGATTGATCTCATTTGTCTTTATGAGTATTAATTTCATTTCATTACTGAATAGAATTGAAAGGTAATTTTTCTTACTCAGTCAACATTTGAATACGATATTGGAGTGAGGTAATATTATAAAATTTACAAAAACCACTTGCTGTATTTAACCGCAGACACCAAATACATGGGGAAAAGATTTATATTTGCACAGCCTTGTAAGACTCAGAAGGGGGTCAGTGGGGGCGAGACGGGTTCAATCTCCAGTGTTAAAATTTAAAAGGTAGTGGTCACATAATTTGCATTAGTTGAGGGGGAAATAGAAATCCCTGCTTTGCTATTTGAACATTTTATGAAAATGTGCTTCGGTAAAATATAATTTATTCAGACTTTTTTTACCCTTTCTTTAGAGATGAAAAGCCAAATAAAAAAATTGCTGCAAGAAATCTTAATACTTTTTGTTTGTTTAAATTTAATTTAATATATTATTATTTTTTAATTTGGGGAATGTTTTTATGGGCGGAGCCAAACAGAAAAGAGAGGGACATAAAGTCTACATCCAATGAATTTTAATCCATGATTTGTCTAAAAATGCGAATACATTTTTTAATCATTCGAAAAAATTGTAATATTGCACTCAGCAGTTTTACAGGTTTATCATAAGTTGAATTTTTTTGTTTTTACAACTTTGTGTTACGGTTTTGAGGCATTACATTTCAAAGGTGTAAGTATGTAGATCCGAATTCAAAAGCATGTATGTATTTTAGTGGTAATGGATAGTGTATTATTTATGGTCGAATTGTAATTTGTTAAAAGTGCCGACTAGAAATTGACCAATAAATTTCGTAGGCAGAGAAAAGTAAAGTTGAATCTGTCTGGTCTCATTTTTGTTTGTATAATGTCAAATTTTACTGGGGGCAGTGATCAGCGCACATTAACAAGGACCTCCTACTGTCTGACCATTTAGTATCATTTACAATGATGTTGAATAATGCCAGCCTGTGATATACGTGTATCATCATGTGGTGAATGCATCTACTTAGTACACGGTCAACCCTCCTACTGTCTGACCATTCAATATCTTTTACAATGATGTTGAATCATAATGACAGATAAACTATACCAGCCTGCGATATATCATCATGTGGTGAATGCTTCTACTTAGTACACGGTCAACCCTCCTACTGTCTGACCATTCAATATCTTGTTGAATTACAGATAAACTATACCAGTCTGCGATATTATCATCATGTGGTGAATGCATCCACTTTATATGTAGTACACAGTTAACCTTCCTACTGTCTGACCACTCAATATCATCCTCTGTGATTTTAAATTATAGAAAACAATGCAGCCTGCAATATAATATCATGAGGTGAATACATTTATACATCTACACAGTACACACATGTACAGTTATCTTGGTGCACAGTTCTGCCAACACACAAAACCCATGCAGTTGAATAGTTTGGTTGGTCAACTGGCTGGAAAAGTTTGCTGAGAGTTGCAGGACAACTTTCGTTAATCAACATCAACATCAACATCAACATGTCATCGTCTTGGTCTTGTTCCCCATGTGCTGTAGCAATACTGAATACCATTCTCATAATTCCCAAAAAGGGATCAGACTTTTCGCCCCTTCCTTGTTGATGAAAAAACACAATGCTGCAGTCGAAACTGGTGACCACCGTCCCACACAAAGACTAGTTTTGAGATAGTTGATGTCATATTTTGGTTATTATTAATAAACAAGTAGACGATGTGTCATGTATACTGCTGGGTGAATGTTGTCAAATCCATCACTTGCCCGACACCAACTCCCTGCTCCATGCTGATGAACTCGTCTAAGTTCATTGAGCTCTCTGTAAGAAATACACATAAAGGAAATTTTTTATTCACAACTGTCCAAAATTGTAGTCGGGAAGTTGTCCTACTTTTATATGATACTGCTCGAGACCAAATAACAATTGGTTATCATTGGCAAAGGCAAACCAATCTCAACTAAGAGTCCAAACATTCAAGTGTTGAGGTAAAGGAGAGTGTGGTATTTTGGAGGATATGGCAGGGCCTCTATCCAGAGACACTAGGGGGTTAGCGCTCCTTGCCATCTACATACATGTACTCTTAGAATGAGGCTAGGCATAACAATCTTATCAGAGTCCAAACATTTTGGTGATGGAGTTACGGTAGAGCGGAGTATTTTGAAGGATATGGGAGGGTCTCTAGCCAAAGACACTAGGGGGTTAGGGCTACTAGCCATCTACATACATGTACTCTTAGAATGAAGTCATGCATACCAATCTTATCAGAGTCCAAACATTTGGGTGTTGAGTTACAGTAGAGTGGAATGGCATGTCGTGGCTGAGCGATTTAGAGCACCAAAACTCAAGCTCTGGTGTTTCTGATCATCAGAGTGTGGGTTTGAGACCCTGTCAGCAAGACACTTAATCGTTATTGCTTCATCCTTCGGATGAGATGTAAAGTCGTACGTCCGGTGTGTTGTTATAAAAACTATCAATGCACGTAAAAGACCCTAGTACAAACTTATCACTAAGAGAAGGGGTTCACCCCGGTGTTTTAACGCTACATACGAAGTGTGGACCTGAGAACAAAAGAGGTCTACATAATGTAGGGACTTGAAACACTATGTGGACTCACACACGTCCACACATTTGTTCTGTGTACAGAACAAAGGAATGTCCACAGAGTAACTGCAACACAGAGCTGTGTGTGTCTGGCAGTGCGTTTATCTTCTATCGTTTGAAGGCTGCACTCAAATGGAAGCAGAAGAAGAAGAGTATTTTGAAGAATATGGGGGGATCTCTAGCCAAAGACACTAGGGGTTAGAGCCATCTACATACATGTACTCTTAGTACCCCCCATAGTGCCACCGCTGATCTTAGAAAGATAACTAGTTCTCGTACCTTCTGTGGAAATGCAAGGATATGTGGGAGGGCCCTGCTTCCAGGACCCTTCAGCTTTCTTCATGTGGGATCTATCCGAAGCAAACGTCTTCAAGAATAACTGTGCCGGGATCACTCGAAACATTCTACCCGAAGGAAAATAAAAAACAATGCAAGAAATGTTACTGTCATACTTGGTTTATATTCACAGCATTACATAAAGTTAAAGGCACCGACACGTTTGGTAATTGTCAAAGACCAGTATTCTCACTTGGTGTATCCCAACATATTTATAAAATAACAAGCCTTTGAAAACTTGGGCTCAATTGGTTATCGAACTTGCAAGAAAATGATGAAAGAAAAAACACCCGTTGTTGTACAAATTTGTGTGCTTTCAGATAGGAATAAAAACTTCTTGCAAGAAGTTTTTATTATTTTAGTGAAAAACTACCTCTTTCTCAAAAACTATGTTACTTCAGAGGGAGTTGTTTCCTACAATGTTTTATACTATCAACAGCTCTCCGTTGCTTGTTACCAAGTAAGTTTTTATGCTAATATTTGTTTTGAGTCATTACCAAACGTGTATGATACCTTTAAGTGAGTAAGAAGTCTACAAGGCATGTCCAGGGCTCGATTTCACAAAGCACAAAAGATTTATCTTAAAGATGAGTTGTCAGTGTTACCATAGTGAGTCATACTGTATCATCACACTTTGCTTAGCAATTAAGATTGATTCACAGTTAAGATCAATCTTGACTCACTGTGCAATCGGCCCCTGATCTCACAAAGCGCTAAGATTCATCTTAAGATTCACACTTAAGATCAATCCTTAGTGGCGTGTGGTGGCCGAGCGGTTAAGAGCACCGGACTCAAGCTCTGGTGTTTCTGATCAGCAGAGTGTGGGTTCGAGTCCCGGTCATGACACTTGTATCCTTGAGCAAGATGCAAATGCAGATGGGACATTAAGCCATAGGTCCCGTGTATTTGTGGTGACATGTAGATCCCCTCTCAAGTTTGACAAGCTAGAAATGGGGGGGGGCACCTCTAACTCAAGTGGAGACGATTGCCCCCCACTTCATTTTTTTTTACGGCTTGGAGAAGAAAAGAAAACTCACCTGTGGTACTTCTGCCTTAGTTTGTCATCTGACTGGATAGCTCTGTGCAGGTACTTCATCAACGGGTACGGAAATGGTAGCAAGGTGTCCAAATCGTAGATAAGTGGCTCACCAGCCGGCGGACAATGCAGGCAAATCACATGGTAGTCCTGAGAAGAGCGACAAATAATACAACCTGTTAAATCTGAAGATCAATTTCAAAGTTTGGGAGTGTTCCTTCTCAAAATATTTACCAGAAATTGTGGCATTTGGTCAATTTTGGGAATACTGAAATATAAACTTGCATATTACAGGCCTGGAATTTCATCTTTGAGAGGGCAAGGCCATTTTCATTTTGCAAAGGGCACTTCCATTGGAAAATCTTAAAGTCTATGGGAAACTTTTGGAGGGGCAACAAGGCCATGGCCTCTGCGTAATTCCAGGCCTGCGTAAAGGAAAAACAAGTACTGAAATAATTGTAAAAATTACAAGGTGAAATAAAATCAGTTAAAAAATATTAAAATGATCAGATAAAGAGGATTGCAAAACACTCAGCTCAGTTAGCAGCTCATGAAGTGGTTTTTTTAAAATTAATTTCCCAGGAAAGATGGCTCAAAATACTTACCCAAACTACGGGTTGATCTGGACTGTGCCCCGCCCTCTGGTACCAAATCGGGACCTGAAAATAAGAAAAATCTCTCTCAAAATACCCCTGTGTGCAAATATCATAAATGAACACGACATTCAATATTTTATATAAAAAAAAATACACGTTCCAGACCATTTCTTTTACAGAATTGTTCTTACAAATGGCCACTTGAAAAACAAACATCAGCCCAAAACAATGTTACTGTATGAATCAGGCCTGGAATTTCATCTTTGAGAGGGCAAGGCCATTTTCATTTTGCAAAGGGCACTTCCATTGTAAAATCTGAAAGTCTATGGGACACTTTTGAAGGGGCACCAAGGCCAAGACCAGGGCAACAGAGGCCAGGGCAACAGAGACCATCATGGCCTTCTAATCATCCAGAGTAGTCTGGTATTCGTCTCGTCTACGCTTGGCACTTCACCATGTTCACTCAGTCTCTGGTAAGTTTTTGTCTTTTTTTCTTTTAAATATTTTGTCAATGATGTTTTGAGTGTTATGAATGGATTCATTACACATTCAAGATCAAAATGTTCTTGGAATGTGGGTCATGATTTTTGAAAGTGGTAAAAATTGGGCAAATCTGGTCACAAGTCTCGAATTTGTTTTCACATTTCATTTCGCACCATATTGCCATAATCTAACTCGTAACCCTCCGGTCGTTCCGACCGTCGGGAGGAGGGTTACGATTATCGCAACTACTTTACACCCCCCCCAACCATCGCAACCTCTCTGCCCTTGTCAAAGAGGCAAAGCGATGCTTACCGTTTTGGCAGCATTTGATATGAAGATAGCGTAGTAGTCTTGCAGTCTGTCAGGGTCATGTTGCTGAACGTATTCCATCAACTTCCAAACATTCTCCTCACTTTCCAAGTGTAATAAAAACAGGAACAAAATAATAGTTCAAAACTCCAATGTGATAACCACTGTTGACGTAAGAAGCTTTAATCACGTTTTTATAAAAAATCCACTCCCCCCCCCCCAACAAATTTATAAAAAATTATCATGTTGGGTGGGGCAAAAATATTGTTACAAAATGAATGCTAAAAACTGGCTTAGTTAGCCTAATTTTAGCTGGTAATCTGTTTTTCAATCAAAAGCATAACTTTCCCTTTTCCTTACACGAAATATTTAGCAGATTTATCTACGTTGATGTGCTTTTTAAACGGCTTTGTGAAGTTCTTGTCACTTGATTGAATTTAAAAATATTTAAACATTCTTAATTATCAATATTATTATTGATTCGTATTAATAATAATTAGGCCTATCATGATTTATTCAAATTGATAATTTTAGCCTGGCTTTTTAATTTAGCTTCATGATTAATTTTTGTTAAATGTTCATACATACCAATAGCAACTTGTACGAACACAATTCTCTCTCGATGGTAGAAGCATTTTTTATTTTCAATCACAACTTCTAACTTCTAACCAATCAAACAGTCACCACCATTATCAGGACTACTTCCTGACTGCTGAGACACAGAGTCAATGTTGTAGCGAATAAGGCACCAGTCAATTCTGAACTGGCCTCGTTTCCGTAGCGTAGAGTAGAGATACAGATGTGCAGAAGTGAGACAAATGCCCCATTAAATGTTAAAAAACAACATATGCAATGAAGGATGGCGTTCTCCTTACGTTCAATGAGAAGTTTGAATAACAGAATTTATTTAATCACGGCCATACCACCATTGAGGTAAGAATTCACGGAAATGAGGGTCAAGAAACTAATTTAAAAATCGCCCATTTCCGCTATCCATCAAAGAAATTTCACCTGACGCCCTCTAGTGGTAAACAAAAACACAAAAACATTTTACAGAGCCTTTTCGAAACGACAAATCAAGGTGCGGCTCCGACCATAGAACTCATAGAATGTAAGTTGAAGCCGCTATTGAAATTCCGTAGTTTTGAAAAGGCTCACAGTAGAGTATACCGTTCAAAGGTCATCGAGTGCTTGAACGATTTCCACGCGTGTGTGTTTGCGAGAAGAAGCAGAAGCACCGGACCGGAATATTCTGCAAATTCGTCTCATGTGCAGCATTTTTTCCTTCGTAATAACCGGTGTATAAGTCCTCTTTTGATCCGTAAACAATGTCTTCGCCCTCAGGACCTTTGAAGGTTTGCATCCTTGGCTCTGGCAACTGGTAAAGAAAGATTAATTTGTAACTTTACTTATCAAATCGATAGATGTAAACTTTACGTTAATCATTACATTTAATATGATTTATTACGTGATTTACACTGCAGACTGCAGTTTTGCACATCTGACCTTGTTACTTGCTGAACAGTGAGGTGTGTGTGTAGTGTAGTTTAATTAGACTGTGTTAGTTAGTTAGTTACTGTTTGTGGACTGGTTTGTCAGTTTGTTAGTGTTAACTTCACTGTGATTTAAAAGAAAAGTAGTGTTAGTTTTTTAGTTTATTGCTATCTACAAAAAACTACAGATCTATCTATCATCATTTTCTATTCTGTTCTATGCTTGTTTTAGCATGGAGGTAGGATTCCACCTCCATGGTTTTACTTTTAGTAAGTAGGCCTACTTGTAGTTCTTTAGTTTAGTTTATAAATTAAAAAAAAGTGTTATTTAAAACTAAGTTAGTGTTTCAGATTTTTAAAATTAATTTATTCATTCAATTATTATAACTAACCTGAGCATTTAAGATCTTTGATTTATTTTTTACCTCCATGCACAAATTAATACACAAATTTAAATAAAATGCATACCAAACAATGATGCACGCATTATTGAACTACTTAGCTCGTCCAACAGTGTGTCAGAAGACCTGTTATTTCATTTAATTCCTTGCTTTATGTTGTGATGTGAATAATTAAATGTGTCACTTCAAAGTTCAAGTGTGTGTTTTCATAATATTCAATATTACAATTGTAATTATAAACGTTTCACGGTCTAATAAAATACATGTATACTATTATGCGCCATCTTGTTCAAGGGGCAAATTTGTTTTTTTCAAATACTTGTTGCTGTCTGCAGCTCAACGATTGATTTTTTTCTTCTTCAGTTTACCAGTACCATCCTTGGTCCAAAAGAATCAAATAAATCATGTTGGGTGGGTCAGGGGTGGCTAGGGTTTTACTAAGTACTCCTAGAACTATGAGGCTCGTTCTGCTATGACATTTGTGGAGACGATAGCGGAACAAACTCATTGTTCGTGGAGACGATAGCAGAACGAGCCTCATTATAGTTCTGGGAGTACAGGGTTTGGCACGTTAATCCGGAGGTCACAGGTTCAAGTCCCGCTCTAGTCAATTTTTCTTTGTTCAAAACCCAAAATTATAAAAACTTCCTCAGAATTACACAGAGACTCTCTTGATCTTTGACAGGGGTTCTGCCATCGCAAGGATAGTCGGCGCCAACGCAAAGACAAATGATGAATTTGTCGATGAAGTCAACATGTGGGTATTTGAGGAGATGATCGATGGCAAGAAACTGACTGAAATCATCAACACCACGCACGAGAATGTCAAATACCTGAAGGGGTACAAAATTCCAGAGAATGTGGTAAGGAAAAGAATCGCAGAGCAAGCTCTTCCCATTTTAAATATTTTTGGGAAAAAGGGTGTTTGGTTTATCACGTTCAATTTTTTTTAAAACAAGCCCCTTTTCAGTGTTTTGTTTATCTCATATACTATTTTTATACGATAATCTAACGTGAAGGCAAAAAAAAATGCATTGTAAAACGCAACATTTTACTCTGGAATTTTTAAATCTCAAAAATTTCAAATGAGGGCACCGGGGGTGGGGGAATGTGCCCCCCTTAGTTACGCCACTGCTTCCATTCTTCCATTGTAGAATAATAATAATAATATATGGATTTATATAGCGCACATTCTAAAATACATTACTCATCATGGCGCTAGAATGTCTAGTGGAAACTTTTGAAGGGGCACCAAGGCCAAGACCAGGGCAACAGCAGAGGCCATAGCCTCCGTTTTTCCCCTGTCCTGCATACAGTAAGAGGGTTTTTAAACTGCTTCGAACAGAATGATCGTTGGGATCTAAACTTAAAATGTGATTCAGCTCCACAGTACTATATTAAGCGATTGCCAGTTTGTCAGTACTCGACCTTGTGTCATGCATCAGCAGTGTACAGAAACTTCCTGTGTGTCGTATTACAATAACAAAGATTGCATTTCTACTGGCAAAGCTTGTGTGGGTGTACTTTGATACATTTATTAATGCATTTGAGTATTGAAAAATGGGTCAAAGCTAGCTATTAAACGAGCTTGATTTTGTCGGAAGTAATTAAATGTATCCATCTGTTAACGTGCCGTCCAAGTTGTGCACTTTATGTCGTTCTTCCTGTACACGCAGTGTTTATGTTCATTGTATGCCAAATGCAGGCATGAAATTTCATCTTAGAGAGGGCAAAGCCATTTTCATTTTCAAATGGGCAATTTCATTGGAAAATCTTAAAGTCTATGGGAAACTTTTGATGGGGCACCAAGGCCAAGACCAGAGCCTAATTTCATAGAGCTGCTTAAGCTCAAAAAGTAGCTAAGCACAACAAAATTATGCTTACCAGAATAAGGTTACTAGCCAAAATACCATGTCATCATGTACAATCTGTGACTGGTATCCTGCTGTTTTTTGCTAAGCAGAAAATATTTAATCAACATTTTCTGCTTAAGCAGCTCTATGAAATTGGGCCCAGGGGCAACAGAGGCCATAGACTTGATTCAAGTCCCATTCTCGTGCGAGAGGTCCCAAGCATATCGCGCCAACGAGCAAACAAGCCGTACAGTGCACGCTCGCCGTCAAAATGTGGTCCCGAGAATGGGACTTGACGAGGTCGTTTCTTACACTGCACGTTGTTATTGGAAAATCTCCGCAAATGGGGAGATGAACAAAACCAATGGGAGCGTGGAAGCGCTGCCCCGCCGGTAAAATATTCATTACACTCTGTGACATCACAGTGCAAGACTGCAAGACATTGTAAGTGCACGCGTCTAAACGCGGTGACACGTGGGGGGCAGGCAAACTCATCAGCAGGCAAGTGGGTGTCGGTACCAAAGTCGTTGAATTGCACTTCCCAAAGTTCAAATTTTGCAAACAAAACCGACCCAAATGTATGTTACAACGTATTAACTTTAATTTTAATGAACATTCAGTGCTTTCTTTTTATAATTAATTGGTTATTCAAAAACGTAATTCAATCCTCATCTAAGTACTTAACCCCCACAAATAACAAATGAACGAGTCTTCTTTTTGAATGCGTTTGATTGGACAACACGTATAACGCAGCAAGTTTACATATTCATAAGTGAATACATTTACATATCAGGCAACTGCGGCATCGTCAAGTCCCTGTCCCGCGTGTGGAACAGGTTGGGGAATCACAAAACAATAGTTTTCTGGCGATGGCACGGGATTGGGACTTGAGTCAAGTCTACAGAGGCCATGGCCTGCATGTAAATCCAGGCCAACCGATGCGTGGATTTGTGTACCTGTTGAAACGACTGGCCTGAAATTTCATTTTTGAGAGGGTAGGGGATGTTTTTATTTTCCAATTGGCAACTTCATTGGAAAATCTTGAAGGCTGTTGGAAACTTTTGAAGGGGCACCAATGCCAAGACCAGGGCAACAAGAAGGATTATGGCATCTGTACGATTCCTGTACGTGAAAACTCTGGAGGCCTTGAATTGGCCTTTTTTATGCTGAAACTTACAATCATGTAAGGACTAGATTAACTCTTCTACTCTTTGTAACATTTTCATGCTAGTTGTACCAACCAATTTGAAATTATTCAACTGCATGGGTTGTGTATTGGGGTACAATTGTGCACAGTACATGTAGGTGTGTACAGTACATTTGTTTATAAACACTAAATGTACAATGTATTCACCAAATGACATCTTGCAGGCTGGCATAGTTTTATCTGTCATTCAAAACCACAGTGGATGATATTGAATGGTCCGACAATAGGAGGGTTGACTGTGTGTAAACCACAGTGGATGATATTGAATGGTCAGACAGTAGGAGGGTTGACTGTGTACTGTGTAGATGCATTCACCACATGATATCATATTGCAGGCTGGCATAATATATCTATCATTCATAACCACAGTGGGTGATATTGAATGGTCAGACAGTAGGAGTTATAAACAAAAGGGAATGTCTCTAGCACTGTCACAGAAACTGGAATTACACGGAGGCCATGGTCTCTGTTGCCCCTTCAAAGTGTTCCCTTAAACTTTAAGAATTTCTCAAGATAAGTTCCCAATGCAAAAAGCAAAACAAAATTGCCTTATCCTTTCATGGCCCAATTTCATAGAGCTGCTTTTAAAAACAGAACAAGTAGCTAAGCGCATCAAAATTTTGCTTACCAGAATAAGGTTACCGGCCAAACTACCATGTCATGTGTACAATTTGTGACTGGTTTCCTGCTCATTTCTGCTTAGCAGAAAATTGTTAAACAATATTTTCTGCTGAAGCAGCTCTATGAAATTGGGCCCAGGAAAGCTGAAACTCAAGTCCTATAAGTCCTCAACTCCCAGATACACAAAATTCTTATTTTTTTTTTAGGGTGCAGCTCCTTTGGAAATAATGGACTGATGAACTTTGAAGCGATCTAAGCTGCTCAATTTAAAACATTCACAAAATGTGTATTGTGTCTGGTGCATACACCATGGAGCTTCATATGCACACACTACACACTCATCAATGAAGATTTTTGAAAGGAGATTTTGTATAGAGCCATGAACCTGGTGACCTTAGATAATGCAAATTGCTAACAAAAGTTATTCAATGCAAACAACCGTACATTATATATGGGTGAATAAATATATGTTCACTGATATGTACAGTGTGTGTAAAAAGACATTGTAAGTACATGTACATGCCCAGGGCCCAATTTCATAGTAGCTGCTTAAGCAGAAAATATTGCTTAACAATTTTCTGCTTAGCAAAAATGAGCAGGATACCAGTCACAAATTGTACACGTGACATGGTAGTTTGGCTGGTAACCTTAGTCTGATAAGCATAATTTTGTTGTGTGTAGCTACTTGTTGTGCTTTAAAAGCAACTCCAGCCCAATTTCACAGAGCCGCTTAAGTAGACAATAGTGCTTAATAGTTTTCTGCTAAGCAAAATTAAGCAGGAAACCAGTCACAAATGGTATATGCAATATGGCATATTAGCTGGTAACCTTATTTTGGTAGGCAATATAGTTTAGTGCTTAGCTAACTTTGTGTGCTTACTTGGGCCCTTGCCTGCAGACTCCCATCTGGCTAACACCATGTTTGGAAGGGGGGCTCCTGTCTGTATGTGTGTCCCTACTGGGTTTTGTTCCCATTGATTGCGTGTGCTGTTGCTGAAAAGGTTCCTTGTTTTCCGCTGTTCTATCCAGGTTGCGATCCCTAATGCTAAAGACGCAGTAAAAGGAGCAAACATCATCATATTCGTCATACCGCATCAGTTCATCGAGAAAATCTGTAAAGACATTGAAGGCTGTGTTGAGAAAGATGCTTTGGCAATCTCCCTGATCAAGGTACGGAGCGTTTTATTTGACCCCTTATTTTGTTGGACTGAGCACTTCACAAAAATTCAAACAAAAATTCAAGACAAAAACCAACCATGCCTTGCTAATAGACTCAGTGTAAAACTGGCTGGTTACTAAGTGCTGTTTGAAGCTTTGCATGGCGTGGACAAATAAGAAGTAACTAAAAATAAATTGTCAACTTGCGGGTACAACCATGTGTAATTCTCCTGAAGACGAGCAGAGTATACTGTTTGAAACGTCGAGACCACACTCTTTCTTTTTCCAGAACTCCCCCCCAAAGAGTTTTTTTTTGTTGTGTTGTGGTTGTACAAGTTTACTATTTATTTATATCTTACATCATGTATAGGTTTACTATTGGTTCAATCAGAATCAACTTGGTGTTTTGTTTTTTTTAGTTTGATTCTGAGGATTAATTGGATTAACGGTGGGGTAAATGTGCAAAATGCACCTGAGAGTAGTGAACAGATTTTGGTGCTGGAGTAAACAGCTTACACTATGTCCAAAGGCCAATGTACAAAAAACCCGAACCACAGGGATGAGAAATTTTAGACTTTTATCTGAATTCAGACTTTTTAAATCAGCTTGGTAAGGAAAATCAGCCACTATTTTTCCATATTTTTAAAGAAATCCTGCTCTTTCGTCTACTTCTCTTCTGCTGATGAGTACACACACTGTTCCTAAAAAGCTCCTTGAAATCTAAACCCAAGGGGTTACCAAAAGGTGGAAATGCCATCATTTCAACATAAAACACATAAGGTCTCTTTTCACTATTTTCTCGTGAGCTCGATGACCAATTGAGCTCAAACTTTCACAGGTTTGTTTGTTCATGCATATGTTGAATCACACAAAATGTGGACACTGGTTTTGAGCTGTTACCAAAAGTGTACAATACCTTTAACCCTGATACCACTACCGGTATAATTATAATCTTTACCATTGTACATTGTAAACTATGCAAAAATTAACTGGTACCTGCAGTTGTGTACAAATTTACATTTGCATTGCTACTGTTTTTGATGGCTGGTGTGGTCATTGTTGTATTGCTACAAATTTTCTATGTATATCAACTAATAAACCACAAGGGAAACTGATGAGGTGAATTTTAATTACTTTTGGGTTGAAGAAAGAAAAATTGACTAGAGTGGGATTTGAACCTGTGAGGGTTTAAAATTATTAAGTTTCGCTTGGTGTTTATTATTTGATAGAAGAAAAAAACGTTCACATTTCAATTTCCTCATAATCTTCTTGGAGATTGTGACAATGTGAGGTTCTTTTAGGAAAATGTCTCTTGTGGAATCAAAGGGGATTTATTTTGAATGAGGTGGAGTTGATTGCCCCTGGGTCAGGTCAGGTCGGGGCTGGGTGGTCCTCCTGCATCACAAGGTCAAAGTAACCCCCAAATTCCTTGAAAAGAAAATTGCCACATGTGACAAGACTCTTAAAGTCAAGCCTCAAATGTATCATCACATACAGACAAATTAACTTTTAAGGCAGGCTTTTGGTAATTGTCAAAGACCAGTATCCTCACTTGATGTATCCCAACATACATGTATCATATGCATAAAATAGCAAACCTGTGAAAATTTGGGCTCAGTTGGTCATCAAAGTTGCAAGAAAATGATGAAAGAAAAATCACACTTGTTCAATAAAATTGAGTGCTTTCAGATGCTTGAGAAAGGCTTCATGCCTGAAGCCTTTCTCAGATTCAAATATTTGTTTGATAAATTACCTCTTTCTCTAAAACTACATTACTTCAAAGGGGGTCGTTTCTAACAATTTTTTATAACAGCTCTCAAGTGCTCCTTACCAAATAATTTGTTATGGTCATTAGTATTTGGAGTAATTAACAAAGGTTTACAAAGGTTTACAAAGGACAAACTACATGATTGTAAGGCAAAATTTGCTTTCTTTCTAAACAGCTCCTCCCACAGATACAAATCTTAAACTTGAACTTCACCCTTTGTTTTGCAATTAGGGCGTGACTGTTAAGGACAACGGTCTTCAGTTGATAACCGAGGTCATCAAATCTTATCTCAACATCGAAGTCAACTGTTTGATGGGAGCAAACTTAGCCCCAGAAGTGGCGGCCGGTTATTTCTGCGAAACAACAATAGGTAAAAGATAGTTAGGAATATATTTGTTTTCTTCTTCGTCAAATCAAAAATAGTTTAAAGATAGGTGATGAGGTTATAACTTCAAAACAACAATAAGTTTAACAAATAATTTTGGGGTATTCAGGTTGGCTCAGTAGTTTCTTCCCTGCCTTTCACCTCTGTGGATCACGGTTCGAATCCCACCTCAGACCTGGAGTTTTGCATGTGGACTGTGTTTTCAGTCCTTACCTGATTGCATGAGTTTCCCCTATTGGGAGTTCTCCTCCCACCACTAAAGCTGAGATTTCTTCATCATCTTCTCTACATAGGTATCTTCAGGCCTACGGGTCACAGTGCTAGTCCCTTTTGAGGCTCCCTTGGTTTGATTACCTACACAGGTATCTTCAGGCCTACGGGTCACAGTGCTAGTCCCTTTTGAGGCTCCCTTGGTTTGATTACCTACACAGGTATCTTCAGGCCTATGGGTCACAGTGCTAGTCCCTTTTGAGGCTCCCTTGGTTTGATTACCTACACAGGTATCTTCAGGCCTACAGGTCACAGTGCTAGTCCCTTTTGAGGCTCCCTTGGTTTGATTACCTACACAGGTATCTTCAGGCCTACAGGTCACAGTGCTAGTCCCTTTTGAGGCTCCCTTGGTTTGATTACCTACACAGGTATCTTCAGGCCTACGGGTCACAGTGCTAGTCCCTTTTGAGGCTCCCTTCCCTTGGTTTGATTACCTACACAGGTATCTGTAAACCTCCTGAATTGTAACATCTGAGAGGTCCGGGTCTAAAATTAAGGGGGGACACTGGCCCGCTTGTTATTTTCAGGAATTTTCACAGACATTAACTCTCATCCCAGATAATAATAAGAAGATGAATATTAATAAGACCCTGGAGATCTAAGGGAGTAGGTTGACTCAAGGAATTACCGTTACCGGCATGAAATAATCAGAATAATAGTTGACGGTTTTAAAACTGTTGGTTATTTCTACAAAACAACATGTGTAACAGAAAGTTGATGTTAATAAAATAAACTTACCTTGTCTCTCTTAGTCATGGGATTATTTTTTATGTAACTTGTTGTGTATTGTTTCTTTGATCAGGTTGTCGGGATGTTGAAGCGGGTAAAATGTTGAAGACACTTTTCCAGGCGGACTACTTCAGAATTGTGGTAGTGGAGGATGCGACGACGGTTGAGCTATGCGGAGCCCTAAAGGTAAGTAAAAGAACCTTTAAGACTTGCTGGTCTTAAGGTGTGTTACTAGACTTGGCTTTGTGCCTTGCACATTTGTTACTGCTGGTCTGGTGTCTGTACTTCTCTTGTCATACAGAGCTCGACATTTACACTGGACCACAGCAGGCCTCAACCTTAAGCTTCAGAGGGTCAAGGCCACTTGGCCTTGAAGGCTCCAAAAAAGAGAGGGGCACCAAGGCCAACTGAAAGGGCATCAAGGCCATTTTCAAACTTTTATTTGTTAATGACATGTATACTCCAACACGCTCACTTGACAAAAAATCGTTGCCCGAGAACACAGAATTCTTGGAAAAAATCATACAGAAAAAATATTAAGAAAGTTAATTCCCTGCGTGCTCATATGAAAAAATATCAATCCCGGATCACCATCGCCCCATCTCCCCACCCAACCCCAATGCTCAATAAAATATGTTGTTCCGGAAAATTCAACCAGACCTTGAAGTTGAATATAAAATTCTTGAAAAACAATATTCTTAAAAATAAATATGATTATGAAAATTGAAAACGAATCCCCAACGTCTAATAATTGGCCTATGTAAACGTGCATGCCGAACATGACGAGGTTTATGCCTTCCGAGTTCCGGCTTAACAATTTCACCAAAAAAACCCGCGTCTAAACGTTTGCACTTTTTGCTGCTGCTCCAGCCAATTCGACCTCGTGCCTTTTCTTTACGTCTGTTATGGGATTGCATGATGATGGATCAATATTGAATTGATAGATTATGATAAAGATTTCCGAATTTTTGCACCGTTAACTGCTCCGATTTTGACATTTCCACGCGTGTACACAAACGTTTGTTTGACGACGAAAAAGAAAGTTGCAACGCAGGCAGGTCGCTGGTTCACAAACATTTATCCAATACATTTATCTAAAAGAACAAGCCTTAGATACCAGCGAAATAGCAAGAAAAAAACATAGACTGAATCCCGCTCCCGGCCCCATCCCCTACACATACAGATCTCAATAGACAGAATCAATGCGAAAATGTGTAATTCAGTGTAGGGACCTGTAGCCAGTCTATACATTAGAGTAGTCTGGTGCCGTGCTTTTAGTAGTAATCAACTCAACAACGTTTGATATGGTTGCCATGCCACATTCTCCACACTGCAAGTACTTCGGTATTTTGCGCGATGGCAAACAGCCTTATGAAAACTAGTGTGCGGGAGCGTACGTTACGTACGTCCAGAAACAATTTGACCTTAATTAAATGGGTCACAACGTTAACATTATTTTTAATAACACTTTCAAATACATAATATAATGGAGTGGAAAGGGGCACGACGGCCAAGTGGCCGTAAGGTACGTGTTTTTTAAAGGGGCATCACGGCAATTCGCCGGGGCATCGCGGCAATGGCCGCTGGTGGCCGCTGTTAAGGTTGAGGCCTGCACAGGCCCGGGCCCAGTGATTTTAGTGTCGGGGTCAGTAACACGCCTGGAATTTCACCTTTCAGAGGCCATGGCCATTTTCATTTTCATTTTACAAAGGGCTTTTCCATTGGAAAATCTTTAAAAAGAATAAAATCTTTGATGGATAGTTTTCACCTTATTGTGATTTCTCTATTTCACCTGTATACGCTGTGTTATTGTTAATGGAACCCTCACGCTTTGTCCTATGTATTGTTATAAGTTGCATCCCTCTGTAGCTAATTTAGTTCACCAAGAGTCTATTCTGTCTTAGTTAAACTCACACTGTACTTGTTAATGTAAGTCCATTTGTGTTTTTGTCTGTCCGGGCAAACCTACAAGCTGTGGCTTTTCTGGCTATGCCCCCATTTCCAGTTATCCTCTTACTGTTCTTTGTTATTTTTATGATGATTCTCTGTTGGAGTGGAAAATAAATGTCTTGAAATAAATGGTGTTGATTGAAATTTTCTCAGAATATAGTAGCTGTTGGTGCCGGAATCGTGGACGGTTTGGGTCTGGGTGACAACACCAAAGCTGCCGTCATCAGGCTGGGTCTGATGGAGATGGTGGCCTTCGCCTCCGAGTTCTACAAGAAGACCGAGACGGCGACGTTCTTGGAAAGCTGCGGAGTGGCCGATCTCATCACCACTTGTTACGGAGGGAGGAATCGACGGGTGGCTGAGGCGTTTGTGAAAACGGGAAAGGTACGTGGGAAACTTCTTCAAGTTGAACCTCCCTTTTCTCCCCAGCTCTTCTGTGAAAGTATCACGGCAAGAGAAATGAAGGGATCTATTTAAAAGTTCTCATTAATATGGGCCAGATTTCTTAGCAGAAACAGGTTACCAGCCAAAATTACATTAGGTTTGCATTGTTGTTACTGGTGCCCTGCTCACTTTTTGCTTCGCAAAGAAATTTGTCCAGCATTATTTTCTGCTTTTATATCGGCTTTATGAACTTGGGCCCTGAAGTTTTCTTGAACATTTTATCAAATCGAACGTGAACAAGTAAATTCAATTATGCGGGGCCAAATTTCATGGAGTTTTTGTGGAATTCTGCGCGCACACGGTAAGCGCCAAATGTCTGCCCTTGCTGTGTAGCGAACATTTCTTGCTAAACACCTTTGAAACTTGCTTACGTAAGTGCAGAATTTTCTATTTACTGTAGGCGCTGATTTTTTGCTTATGGTTAGCAGCGACAGGAAATTGCGGCTAGGTGAGGAGACTTTCTTTGTAGTTGGACCCAGATGCTGGAACTCTCGACATTTTGTAACTGCAGCAATCTCAGTTTAATTGTTAACTCAAATTACACTTGTCATGCTTGTATTCATATGAAATTCTCTTCTATTTATTTGATTGTTCTGGAGTTGCTTGTTTACAGTGCATTGTAACATTTGGGGAAAGTGTGTGTAATACATTTGTGTGTTTTTTATTAATATGTCACACTTTACGTGTACATTATATTTATAATTTTATATTGGAAGGTTGTTTTTTAAAGCATATTGACTTTCCATTATTTCTGCTATTTTCAAATTGATTCTTTGCCCACATACAATGTATTTTGTTGCTTCTATCTCATCCCTTCTTTCTACTTGACTGCTTCTGTTACACTAGTATACTTGTATGTGTGTTTTATGTTGTCATTTGGCCTCTGTTGAGATAGACTCTGCTCGGGGTCGCTACTCGAGACCATTAACAATTATTTTGAATGTTTTGTATCAATCCAGGTTTGGAAATTAACACCGGACCGCAGGCCCGAGGCCAGTGGTTTTAGTGTCGAGCCAGTAAACTTAAATCCGGCAGTCTTGTGTTTTACAATTGAATAACAATACCTCACTGTGTAATATCCTGAACAGAAACAACTTATGTTCAAATGTTGACCTTGAGTCTGTGAAAATACCTTTCAATTCTGTTGAGTAATGAAGTAGGCCTATACTTAATACCCCAAAACACAGATAAGATCAACAGATTTGGCCAACCATGCTGAATTGAAACATGGTCCTAAAAATGTTTTTTACGTGGTGTTTATCTTTGGTTTTAATAGCCCTAATGTGCATTCTTAATGGTTTTATCTTTATGATTTTTCTGCATCTGAAGTAAAACAGTTTTTTTTAGTTATATATTTATTTTGTTGCGTATCGGCCGCAATTTGTGTGTACCGGCCCGTTATATTTATTTGACATTACGTAAGAATTTATCCATATGTATAGAAATAACTATAGTTTCTGTAAAGTGCTGTAATAATAGGCAAACTTAATGTCTAGTTATTGTTATTATTCTTATTAATTTATGTTTTGTTGTTGCAGAGTATTGAAGACCTTGAAAAGGAGATGCTGAACGGTCAGAAACTGCAAGGTCCAGAGACGGCACGTGAGGTTAACCTCATGCTCAAGTCTAAAAACATGACAGATAGGTAGGTTACCAGTCCAGGAAGGATACCAGGCATGTTGAGTTCCGGCAGAGTCATCATCAGGCCTGTTGAAATGCATGTGCCTGACCAACTAAAAACTATTTGTAAACCAGATTATGCAGGTTTTTGGTTGAATCTTTGACATTTTTCAAAAGAGAACCTCAAAGTCTGTTTGGAAAAACTTGTCTTTTCCTCCCTCAATTAAAGAAGATGCTGCCCTTTAAATGGTCTCACTCTGCATTGGAAACCTGGGGGCCCTTTTCCAAACCTCAGCTTTGGTTTGGGCTCCGGCTTCTGTTTAGGCTCCGGCTTCTGTTTGGGCTCTGGCTTTGGTTTGGGCTCCGGCTTCTGTTTGGGCTCCGGCTTTGGTTTGGGCTCCGGCTTCTGTTTAGGCTCCGGCTTCTGTTTGGGCTCCGGCTTCTGTTTGGGCTCCGGCTTCTGTTTGGGCTCCGGCTTCTGTTTGGGCTCCGGCTTTGGTTTGGGCTCCGGCTTCTGTTTAGGCTCCGGCTTCTGTTTGGGCTCCAGCTTTGGTTTGGGCTCCGGCTTCGGTCTGGGCTCCAGCTTTGGTTTGGGCTCCGGCTTCGGTCTGGGCTCCAGCTGTGGTTTTGGTTCCGGCTTTGGTTTGGGCTCCGGCTTCTGTTTGGGCTCCGGCTTCTGTTTGGGCTCCGGCTTCTGTTTGGCCTCCATCTTCAGTTTGGGCTCCAGCTGTGGTTTGGGCTCCGGCTTCGGTTTGGGCTCTGGCTTCGGTTTGGGCTCCGGCTTCTGTTTGGGCTCCGGCTTCTGTTTGGGCTCCGGCTTCTGTTTGGGCTCCGACTTCTGTTTAGGCTCCGGCTTCTGTTTGGGCTCCGGCTTTGGTTTGGGCTCCGGCTTCTGTTTAGGCTCCGGCTTCTGTTTGGGCTCCAGCTGTGGTTTGGGCTCCAGCTTCGGTCTGGGCTCCAGCTTTGGTTTGGGCTCTGGCTTCGGTCTGGGCTCCAGCTGTGGTTTTGGTTCCGGCTTTGGTTTGGGCTCCGGCTTCTGTTTGGGCTCCGGCTTCTGTTTGGGCTCCGGCTTCTGTTTGGGCTCCAGCTGTGGTTTGGGCTCCAGCTTCGGTCTGGGCTCCAGCTTTGGTTTGGGCTCCAGCTGTGGTTTGGGCTCCGGCTTCGGTTTGGGCTCTGGCTTCGGTTTGGGCTCCGGCTTCTGTTTGGGCTCCGGCTTCTGTTTGGGCTCCGGCTTCTGTTTGGGCTCTGGCTTCGGTTTGGCCTCCATCTTCAGTTTGGGCTCCAGCTGTGGTTTGGGCTCCGGCTTCGGTTTCGGCTTCGGCTTCAGTTTGGGGTTTGGCTTCAGTTTGGGCTCGGGCTTCGGTCCAAGCTCCATCTTCGGTGTTAGCTCCAGCTGTGGTTTTGGCTCCGGCTTTGATTTTGGCTCCAGTTATGGTTTTGGCTCCGGCTTTGGTTTTGGCTCTGGCTTCAGTTTGGGCTAGGGCTCCGGCTTGGCCTCAGGCTTCGGCTTGAGCCCCGATCATCAATTTTGGAGCAGTGTCCATTTTGCATGGTGTATCCACTATTGCAGCTGAAAACTTGGCCTAAGCTAAAGTTTTGAAAAAGCCCCCCTGTTTTTTGTTTGAGTATATCCCCATCTAAAATTTGATGACTCTTGATATGAAAGGTTTGATTAGTTACCAATTTTAATTGGGGAGAGGGTGTTAAGTTTATGTTGATGAATTATTGAATGTTCATTTTAATTTCATGTGGTTTTGTCTTTTATTTTTCCCCAGATTTCCCCTGTTTACAGCGATCTACAACATCTGCTACCAGGGCCTTCCTGCAAAGGACTTGATTGGCTGCCTGAGCAATCACCCCGTTCACATGTAGACACTTGGTGATCAGCTGACCTGATCACATGGTCAGTTCCAGCAGTCACCTGACAAAGTTCACTTGTAGACCATGTGATCTCAACTAGCTATCACATGGTTTACACATAAACAAAGTGATTATGACAAGCAGGGAGACTGATAAACTGGTCTTCATGTAAACCATGTGATTGGCAGTTACATGGATCACATGTTAAGACCATGTGACCCTGGCCAAGTTCGCGCAAGGACCAATGGTTAACTAGTGGTTGTTTAGTTACATACGTAGGGCATGCGCACAGAAGTTGAAGTGCAAACGACTCTAGTCATGTCATGTCAACGCGACCGGCGGCTCACGTATGTTGTCATTTGCTTATAACTGGTCCACTCTGCATTGTGCTTTGACAACGGCTATTGATAAGCAGCGGTGCGACCATGTCCAGTAGGCTGGTTCCAAATAGTCAACTAGCGTAGTTCAACTATTGTCGACTAGACAGAGTTCGGGCTAACCTAGTTGAACTATGGTCAACTATAGTTCTTGCGCGAACTTGGCCCAAATTGCATGTCACCTGATCTAGTCTCATATGAGCCATGTGATGAGTGGTCACATGACTCATATGTAGATCATGTGACATATAGTACCTGATCAACTGAATTTCATGGAGCTGTTCAAGCAGCAGATAGTGCTTAACAATTTTTGTACCAAGCAAAAATGAGCCGGATACCGGGCACAATTGGTACATGTTGAGTGGTATTTTGGCTGGTAACCTTATTCTTGTAAGCATAATTTTGTTGTGCTTAGCTTCTTTTTCATAAAGCTGTTTACCAGTAAGCAGATTTTGTTGCTTACTGTAGCAGACAAACTTGAATAAGCCGCCAATGTTTTTCGAAACTTGAACACGATTTGACAGCGCTTGTGCACAATCACAATCGACTTGCATTGTTGCGTGACTCGTCGTCCAACATAATCCGCTGGGCAAAGAGTGGCGCTTGCTTTGCTTACAGTAGGCAGTGTTTATGAAATGGAAACTGTGACAAGAGCCCCTTTGTAAGCAGAACAAAATCTGCTTACAGACTTTATGAAATTGACCTCTGATCAGGTGTAAAACTCACATCATACATATGTAGACAATAATCACAGAAAGTGATCACCCAGCCAGTTATTACCTGTGGACTATGTGACCGCAGTGGGTGATCACCTGACAAGGTCACATGCAAACCATGTGACCACAAGGGCTGATGACCAGTTTCACTCGGCAGCAGACCCAAAGGTAGGGCATAGAACTGCTGCTGTGGTCATAGTAGCTGACTGCCAACGGCTGTTCTGGCAGTCACTTAAGTATAGACGCACAATTAATAAAATGTAATCATTAATACTAGCTGACTATTCGCATTGTAATACTACCACATGTATTCAAGAAAGGTAGTACTCCCTAGCTGCTGATTTTTTTTATCAGAAATTTTATGATCTCAGAAACTCAGCTTGGCTTGAGCTCATTATTTTTGAAAACATACACCATCGGTACTGGTCTCCAAGCAGGTGGATGGTGCCTAAGCCAGAGCCATAGCCCAAGCCTAAGCTGTAGTTGGAAATGGCTAGAAATTCCTTGAAAAAAAATCTCATGTTTTCACAAATAAACCAGTTGGTATAATCAACCACATTTGTTTTTTCACAGTTACATGTAGCAACAACATCTCCATTGTGCTGTAATTGAAATAATCAACAATGAAGTATACGTCATTTGAAACTATTTATACAGTTTTGAATTAAAATCACTTTTGAGTTTATTAAAATGTTCAAGTAGCAATAATTATTATTAATACTTATATTATAATAATAATTATTATTATGATTTTTTATATTTTTTTTTTATTTTTTTTTTTTGATTTTTTTTTTTTTTTTGGGGGACTTTTTTGATTAACAAAAGGATCTTCATCTCTTTACAAGAGTTTTTGAAGTTTTTGAATCCAGGAAATAAGTGGTAAACATCTGTTTTCTTTGTTCCCAGAACAATAATTATGGTGAGTGCAGTGCAGAGTAATTCTGATAACACATTTAATGGCTGAAAATTCTACATTGTTTGACAAAAATTATTACTTTTGAAAGAATAGTGTTGTGAAAATTAAACAATTCTTGAGAGTAAAATGTGTTATCCCATTTCGTATTCTATGGCCTGCTCTGGAACCATTGATTGGCACCAATATAAAAACTTTTGCAAGCATGTGCAACCGTCGCCAGCTTGGTCTTCAGTTATTTGAGCCACCATTAGGTAAAAGGGAACAATTTGCTGTGATAAGAAAGTTCAGTGAAAGTGGACCTGCGTAGGTAATTTTTACTTTAAAAGTGTGACAATTTGTAAATTTTTGTTGTCTACTCTAATTTGACTTGAAGTGTACATTTATTGTGTCTGACATTGGTACAGTGTAATTTGATTTCTTAATTCATTTGAATGCAGTGATCTTTCTGGAAATGGTTACAGTCCGGATATTTCGGTCTTGTAAAAGCAATAAGCCATTTTGAGATATGGTGGACACAATACTGTGAGACTATTAGGTTTGGGTACATTTGTCTGTATACACCCAAAACCAAACATCGCACCTACAGCGTCCACCATAGATCAAAAAGGCTAGTGCCGTTGTCGCTGATGAAGGGCACCTCTATGAGGAAAATGCCAATTTCTACTGGGACATTTCAAGGGGCATCAAGGCAATGACAAGGGGCATGGAGGCAATGGTTTTTGTTGCCTCTGACGTATCGTCAGGCCTGTGGTTATTCTTGATTTCAACTATTGCAGAAGCAACGAGATGAACTTCTAAAAACAATTATTGTACACTCTCCTGTTTGTTTGTTTAGATGATGTTCCTGCCAAGGGAACTCGGCAGACTCCCACAAGGGGATATAAACACCAAGCTGGCAACAGCCAATCTCTCTCATACAAACATTGATTTAACGTCGAATTGCACAAATCAACCAATTGTGATTCAGTAACTAGACAATACTTGTTCTAGTCATTGTGAATTCAGCGGTTAGCTTAGCCAGATTCGAACCCACAACCTTGTGATTGCAAGTCCTTCAGCGGAACCACATGACCACAGTGACAGATTGTACTTATCTATTGGATATAATTATCCTGTATTACAATGCTGTTGGGTGAAAGAGATCGAATCTTATATTTTGTTGTGAGGAATATTCGCTTTGGACAAATCAGTAATGTTGTGAACTAGCAGAAATGACTCAATTGTAAATGCGGCTTCCATGTGTAACCTTTTTTACCTTGTTCATCTCTTGACGTGGAAAATATATACTAAATCAGGGATTGTTAACAGAAAATGCCTTTTGAGTGTCTTTCATCTGTATTGAGGACTTCTTTGTAAAATTAGTTTCATATGGTATTTCCCCCCGATCCATGAAAACGGCGAAGGTGGGGTGGGGGGGGGGCGGCGGGGTATGAGGGCAGGTCGACCTTCCAGAAAAGAACAATTTGAAAAGACGTTTCATTTGTTATATTTAAGCCCCAGACATGGATTTTAATAAACTTGTCTCTCTAAAATGCCACAATAATTTCCAAGGGTCAATCGGCGACCTTCTATTTAATCTACTTCTAAATACAGCGACCTACTTAAGCCTGTAAAAATAATAACAACACAAGTAATTCTACTAACTGTAAACAAAGTGGCCCCATTATTTCCACTCAATTTATATTATTTTAGCCGTGACACAGTTTCCCGTTTTTAGTGTCTACATTTTTTTGATTCCTGTCTATGAGAAGACCATGACGTGTTTTATTGTTTACGGTTTCTTTGTTGACATACAGAGTGACAGAAGAATGGAACCCAAAGTAGGCCTATTGGAACTGAATAAATTCATTTTACAGTCCTTGGCATTTATACAAAAATTAAGCTGTGGGGGAAATTCAATCAATACAAATACAAGTGTACAGGCCTAATTGAAAGAAACGCACATACAAAAACAAAACTATAAATGAGGTGCGCTTTGAGGGCTGTAAACCAAAAGCTGTTTTGAGTTTCCCCTATTTGGTCTGGCAACACAAGCTTTTAATTACAATCTCGCTATTTGGCAGTATGTTACTTTCCCCCCTCAAAACTCGGAGGATTTAAACAGTACGTTTGATTTGAAAAGGGGGCTTGTTGCAGCAAAAAACGCACCCAGCTTGTGGAAGTGGTTATTAGACTTGAAAACTTGAAATCTTAAATTTTGGTAATTGTCAGAGACCAGTTTCCTCACTTGATGTATCCCAACATTATGCATAAAATAACAAAGCTGTGAAAATTTGGGCTCAATATTGGTCATCGAAGTTGCAAGAAAATAATGGCGAAAAAAACCCAAAACCTTGTTGCATAGAATAATTGTGTGCTTTCAGGTGCGTGAGAAAGGCTTCATGCCTGAAGCTTTTCTCCGATTCAAATTTGTTGGTGAAAAATTACCTCTTTCTCAAAAACTACATTACTTCAAAGGGGGTCGTTTCTAACAGTGTTTTATAATAGCAACAACCCTCCAGTGCTCTTTACCAAGTAAGTTTGTATAGCCATTAATTTTTGGAGTAATTACCAAAAGTACACCCACCCTTTAACGATTATATCCTTTACCTGTTCGAATACAATTATTGGTGAATACTTTAGGTAAGCAATGATTTTTACCGAACCCAAATGACAGCTTTTAAATTTCTATAACTATTCAGATTGCTCTTAAATTTTTAATTGGCCTGAGAATAGAAACCCTGGACTGACGAGACAAAGCTTTTCACATTCGCACTAAGACAATACAATAAATAGAAGTTTTGTATGTACACATCGCTGGTTTTGTTTATATCAATGGCGATATTTTAATGGTAGTTTTGCAAAAAGTTATAAAACCGTCAGTTGAACATCGTGGCCTTTAATCCGACCGGTGAATGCTAAAATACAACCGGTATCGTGGCGTGTTCTATCGGGTCGAATCACGGAGCTTCTCGATAACCTACAAGGGAAGAAGAAACAGAAATGGAACTAACAATAATTGTTGTATATTACCACTTCCTTATCCCCCCCCCCAAAAAAAATCCCGACCCCACCCCAAAATTCCGGATGATAGGCAGGGCGTTCATAGCGAGAGCATTGTCGTGGGGTGGGTAGAAATAAATGTTACCGCCTTAACTTGAGAAACAATTAATTTTCAGCGGCAAACGCCAATGTCACGGGACGAAAACGAACGAATCGCGTCCAATGATTTTATTTGTTTTCTTCCGCCAAGGTGCGTTCGTATAAAGCATTGCGTTTTAAGTGCCAAGTCGTAAATTTTGTCACGAATATCAATCATGGCGTCAATATTTACGACAAAACGAACGTGACTAAATACGGAAACAAATCTCAAGTGCCATAATTACATGGTCATCACTCTTAAAGCAAATGTACAACATTGGTAACATTGGTAATTGTCAAAGACCAGTATCCGCACTTGATGTGACCCAACATTATATGAAAAACAAGCCTGTGAAAGTTTAAAGGTATCGTACACGTTTGGTAATGACTCAAAACAAATATTAGCATAAAAACTTACTTGGTAACAAGCAAAGGAGAGCTGTTGATAGTATAAAACATTGTAGGAAACGACTCCCTCTGAAGTAACGTAGTTTTTGAGAAAGAGGTAATTTCTCACTAAAATAATAACAACTTATTGCAAGAAGTTTTTATTCCTATCTGAAAGCACACAAATTTGTACAACAAGGGTGTTTTTTCTTTCATAATTTTCTTGCAACTTCGATGACCAATTGAGCCCAAATTTTCACAGGCTTGTTATTTTATGCATATGTTGGGATACACCAAGTGAGAACACTGGTCTTTGACAATTACCAAACGTGTGCGATGCCTTTAATCTAAATCTGTCTTCGGGGTCATGAGAAAACCCCATTATATATTTTCACTGTTTTCAAACATCGGATTTTATCACCAGTGATAAAGACTAATTGTTTTACTCATTTCCTAAAAACTATAGCATTTCAAGCAAAACTGTTCAAGGGAAGCTTTTAAGAACTCTTTCAAAGGGTATCTTATCTCCTAATAGTTTTATCATTTTGGTTTATTCTCCATAGTTACCGCCTCTCCTGCAGTTGTATGTTTCCGTAGTCGTCATTTATCTCAATTTCTTTTTTGTCAGATCACCCCCCCCTCCATATCTATCTTTGTCTTGTCTTAATTAATTAACTAATCAATTATTCATTCCATTAATGAATTAATTATTTCTTTTGTTTTCTCTTCTAGAGGCACTCCAATACAAGCCTTAGCTTGGATCGTGCCACCACAATATTGTCATTTTCATTATGTTATGTACTGTGTTCAGGATGGAAATAAATGTAATATTGAATTAAATTGAATTGAATTGACGATCGGCAACCGGCATTCGGCAAAATCTCCAGAGAGACTTGAAATACAATAAATTATCAGTTGGCATTTGCTGAGATCTTTTTTCCTCTGGAAGGTCCTGATCTTCTCTTGCATGTTTCATTTGATGTTTCATTTGCCGACTGACGCTTCAAATGCCGACTGAAACAAAATATTGTTGGGGGGGGGGGGTCGTCACATTCCCCACACCCCCCTGGTCGCTGCGGCGCTGATGATAGGAGTGACGTACATGTTTTATGGCCGTTTCGCTTCGAACTGTTTAAAGGGATTGTATACGTTTGGTAATTGGAACCAACCCACTGTTTGTTTCAATCCTATACCATAAAACTAACCTGGGAATATTTTATTTCAAAAGGTGGTAGCGTTTTTGAGATAGTACCGAAAATCTGGAGCGGTTATGTCCATGCAGGAAGAATAATCTGCAATTGGAATACACGATCTGAGAAACGTTACTGCAGTAACGCTTCTCAGATTCATTTTTTTTGGGATGAAAACTTATATCTTTTTCCTTAACCGCAGTACTTCGAAGTGAAAAAGTTCTCAAAATGCATTATGCTATCCAAAGCTGCTGTACTTCTTACCAAGTAAGTTGTTATTGCCATTCATTTTCAGAGTCATTACCAAACGTGTACAGACCCTGGGCACCATCCGTGCCGCACCTGTTTGAATCACCCGTACCGAAGAGTGCGTTCACCGACGGATCCCAAGCAGTTGTTTCGATCAGCGGGTCTTTGCAGGTAATAGAAAGCCAGCACTGACCATAGTTTGCACTGGTTTTTCCTCTTGGAGACTGCTTGGAACTTGTGGCCTGAAAATCTCCCTTACGACCCCAGTGGCATAAACTAGGCATTGTTGTTTTGGGGTGGGGGTTTGGGCAGATACATAATCTAGGAGATATTTAAATGTATCGAACAATTCATTTTTGCATTTTGTTGAGTGGAACCCATTTGGGGGGGGTGGCCCCGTCCCCTTGTGCCCCCACCCCGTTTAAACTACTCAATGATATGGTGTTTAATTATATGATGTGCTATAGATTTGAACACAAATCCAAACAAGGGTTTCCACACAATTATAATATTAGACACAGGAAGGACAACTTGTGAGGGTGTCAGGGGGGGGGGGGGTGTTGTGTGCTTATGGGGGATAGGCAATGTACTATAATCAGACAAGTGCGTTTAATACAAAAGTCGTTTTGTTCTTACAGACCAAAATACCTTATGTGTACATCAACAGTACCCCTACCCTGACTAGGCTTACCTTATCTTTTCTGCCTACGCACGATGTACTTTCGGTCTCGATTTGTAAACTCAACCGTGTAATTCCTGCCATTCACGTCATCTTCGACTAAACCCCCCATCATTGCATCTCAGACTCGGTCGCGTTTCATTCAATTTCACAAAAACCTCACAGTGACTAATTCTGAGACTGCGACACTGAAAAAATCATTTTCATGACAATGATTGACTTCGGTTGTTGTTTTCGATGAAACGAAAATTTCAAAAGATTAATTTTGGTCAGGCTTTTTGACAGGCTTGGGGGGGGGGTCCTGTACCCCCTATACCAACCTCATACACTTGCACTTGAAGATTTGGCGGCAAACTGGCAACAATGGAGTCGAGAAAACACTCGGGGCTGATCACCTCTCTCTGACGACGTCAACAAACATGTAAACAAATTGATATGTGCAAAAAATAGTTAATGGCCTGACGTTTCGACCATAGCAGAGTCTTTCTCGAGGGCTAAAAGGACAACACAACACAACACAACACAACACAACACAACACAACCCAACACAACACAACACAACACAGCACAGCACAGCACAGCACAGCACAGCACAGCACAGCACAACACAGCACAACACAACACAACACAGCACAGCACAGAACAGCACAGCACAGCAGAGCACAGCACAGCACAGCACAGCACAGCACAGCACAGCACAGCACAGCACAGCACAGCACAACACAACACAACACAGCACAGCACAGCACAGCACAGCACAGCAGAGCACAGCACAACACAACACGTACAACACAAAACAACACAACACAACACAACACAACACACATAAACAGTTACTGTGTAAACAGAAGCAGTCAAATGGGCAAATGAAAGAGGGTGAGAGAGTAAGAAAGCACACCGAAAAAGCAAGGGATGAACGATGAAGGAGACAAATTATAATGTCACAAACAAATTTGAATCACTGTTTCTGTACAATGGTTTTGATCCAGTTCCATTGATGGGTAGAATCTACATCTGCAACAAAAAACCTCTCGTGGGAACAGATGGACTTTTATACCTCTGTTACCATTACCTTATACACACAGTAACTTTGGACTTTTATACCTCTGTTACCATTACCTATACACACACTCTGATGGCAACACCATTACACACAGTAACGTTGGACTTTTATACCTCTGTTACCATTACCTACACCATAGAGAATGCCTACACACAGTAACTTTTGAATGTTATACCTCTGTTACCATTTTTGCAACCCCCCTCCCCCAGCCCGATAGGCAACAATAAATAACTAGGCATTAAGTGTTTGTGAACAAACTCAAAGCTGTACCCTGTAGTTTTGCTTTGATTAAGCACTCCAGACCTTTAAAGTTGGTCTGACTTCGAGATAGAAGACAATTCACCTTGGTTTTTTGGTGTGGTTTGGTTTATTTTGTATCATATTCTCAAAAAAAGCTATGACATGCCCTAAGTTTTTAGCTAAAACCCCTCATACAAAGGACCAGGAATAATTTGAAAGGGGGGAAACTCGAGATGTAGGCCTATGCACCTACAAACTATTTACAGAACGTGTCCTCTGCATGGCTTAGGAAAATAACTAAATTCAGCTTATATTTATTGTTCCTTTTCCTTTGTTAAGAAAACGTTGTGTCCTATGTTGGCTTCTGCTTTGTCAAAAAGTCCGTTCTTTGACAGACTTAATAATATCCACAGTCTGAGATTCTGATTCAAAATCTCTAGCGCGAAGTGCATAATAGTCATCTGTGGTTGGATTGGCGCGAGAATATTATCGGGACAACAACGACTGATTAAGAGGCTATTTTTTCTCTTACGTCATCGGTTTCATCTTGCAGGTTGTTGTCGTCACTCCATCCAAAGTTTTCTGATCTTTTACCACCTGAAAGGTGAAAAGGATATCAAAATCGCAGAGTTAAAGGAAGGGTATACCTTTGGTAATTACTCCAAAAATTAATGACCATCAAAACTTACTTGGTAAGAAGCATGCACTGCAGCTGTTGATATGTATAACATTTTGAGAGACGATTCCCTCCTAGGGAATGTGGTTAAAGAGAAAGGGATTAAAAAAACTGTCAATCTGAAAAACGTTTCATGCATGAAACGTTTCTCAGGTTGTGAATTCCAATTAAGGAATATTCTTTCTGCGTGGACATTATTCGCTCCAGATTTTCGGCGAAATCTCAAAAACACTAGCAACTTTTGAACTGAAATTTCCACAGGTTAATGTATATATCTACATTTATATAGGATTAAAACCTTTGAACGGTTCCAAAAACCAAAGATATACTTTGCCTTTAAGAGAACATTGCTCATGGAGAGAATGTTTCCATAAATTTATAGGAAAAGTATGATAGCTACTAAATGGTTAGGGTACAATGTGCTTTCTAGTGTCCCACCAAAAGACAATATCGGGTGCTGAGAGGGATGGGTGGGGTGTGGGAGGGGGGTATATAGTGCAAAATAAAAATACTATTACAGAACAGCACAGGTTCAATGCCATCAAAGCTCCCCTTCAATACCTTTCACCCCCCCCCAAAAAAAAAACAAAAAAAACAAAAAACAACAACAACAACAACAACAGCAACAAAACAAAAAAACACCAAAAAAAACCACCACACACACAAAACACACACCAAAAACTCCCCACAAATAAACAAAACAAAACCCCCAAAAAACAAACAGGGAAGAGGTGAAAGGCTGCTGGTGCCCCTCCCGATCTACCCACAACATTGAGTGCGCCTTTGGTGCATTCATTGCAAGAGGATGATGTATCCTTCACATAATATGAACTAGGAATAAGGAATAAGGTGAGAGTACATTGAATTTAGGCAGTCACTAGGACTTTTCAGGGCAGAATGATTCACACACCTCGTTGCCTGTTTAGACACAATCTCACACGGGAGATTACATTTCGTTTGTAGCAATGACATTCATGACAAAACACAATAGCCTTCAACCATGTTGTTGATGTATTAACAAACACCCCGTACTTCTTACTGCTCCTACTCTTCAGTACTTCGTCAATTGATAATCAACTTGTCAAAATCTAAACCATTTCCGTTTCCTCTCCTCTCCATGATTAGAGATTTTTCCCCCAACATGCTAATCATCGAGCTTTTATCCACTTTGCATCACAGCTCATCAAACAACACAATTGTTAAAATTCTAGCGTCGTGTCAACAATCAAATCTGACAGAGTATGATGACGAACAGCCATCATTTCGCTCGCCATTATTCCCCACAGGCAACAAAGTAGCAAACTTGTTACAAAATTTAGTGTACCTACACTATTTCAAATAAAGTGCGCCTTGTTAACAGCATTGCTTCTTTTTGTCAAAAGAATTAAGGAAAGAAAAAGGTTGCTCCTAAATTGCACTTTAAAAACATCCCCACGGAAAAATGGAAAAACGTAATGATATCATGAATTAATGTTATCATAGAAATGGAAGTGGCATGTTATGCTAGGGGCGGATCCAGACGGGAAGTTTTTGAGGGAGGGGGAATTTTCTACCAATGAAGTATACGAACAAAACATGGTTCTGAAACAACAATGTTCACTTTTGGAGTGCGGACAACAAAACCACTGTATCACCGCAAACAAAACCATGTATCTCCTATTTCTGCCAACATTCTAAAAGCACCATAGAATGAGTACGTGGGGTGGACTGGGAGGTGGACCCCCGGTGCCCCACCTAAAATAAGCCTTAAAAACATCTGCATTTCGGAGTTCTAGTGCCATAATGTCTAATGGCGTAAATAGACATTTCCAGGGGAGGGGGGGGGGCGGGAACAAAGACATCATTGATGGGGGTGCTATATCGAACAAATACTTTGTACATCGTTTTCGGTCTCATTTTATTTTGTATTTGTTATTTTATTTCATTTTATTTTATTTTGTATTTATTTATTTACTTATTTTACTTACTTTACATTTTATTTTAATTTTATTTCTTTTACTTGTTGTTGTTGGGTTTTTTTGCATGGAGCTCTTAGACTCCGTTTATTTAACTCCACTTAATTACAAAGTACAGTCATCTTCTATTAAAATGCAAATATTGAATATATCAATACATTAAGTACATAGAAGTTACTAGAAACTAAAGGCCAAAGTGTTATTGCATATCAAAATGGGATCAATACATGATAAAAAGCAAAATTAGTACATTCAAGTAAAAAGACTAAACTTAAAGGCATCGTACATGTTTGGTAATTTCTCAAAATATACATTAGCATAAAAACTGACTTAGTAACGAGCAACAGGGAGTTGTTGATAGTTTAAAACATTGTGAGAAACGACTCCCTCCGAAGTAACGTAGTTTTTGAGAAAGAGGTAATTTCTCACTAAAATAAGAAAAACTTCTTGCAAGAAGTTTTTATTCCTACCTGAAAGCACACAAATTTGTACAACGAGGGTGTTTTTTCTTTCATCAATTTCTTGCAACTTCGATGACCAATTGAGCCCAAACTTTCACAGGCTTGTTATTTTATGCATATGTTGGGATACACCAAGTGAGAACACTGGTCTTTGACAATTACCAAACGTGTATACGATGCCTTTATGGCGAACACAAAATGACAGTAACTGAATTAAGGTGAAAAACTTCGATGGAGAACGAACATTTATTTATTTATTTATTTATTTATTGATTAATGTATTTAATTATTTTTATTTATTTACTTATTAATTAATTAATTAATTAATTATTTGTTATTTATTTAATTATTTATTTATTTATAGTTAGTTATTTAGTTATAGTTAGTTAGTTAGTTATTAAATTATTACAATTTGTTATTATTATTATTATTATTTTTTTTTTTTAAATGTATTATTATTATTGTTATTACTACTATTATTTTTGTAATTTTCTCTTGGGGGTGGGGCGCAAGGTTTCTGAAAGGGGGACCCCTGCCTATTCCCCCCCCCCCCTGCTGGTTATACTCCACTGCAGGGTACACCAGATTCCACGCCTGAGCGGAAACACATTACACACATCTGCGGATATTACCGATGCGCTTTTAAAAATCGCTAAATGAACAGCGATTCCTCTCACTGTTTGTTCAATACAAGAATAACCAGAGTACGTAGTAATCATAACTTGAACAAAGTATAGACGGCGAGGGCCGGATTCATTACCCATGCAGAAAAAAGGACAGACAAGGTCAAAACAAGATTAAAGACAGCGCAGAAAAAGTACATCAATGTAGATAATGGCTTGAGATACGATTGCCAAGGTGACGGGGTGGGAGTGGGGGGGGCACCAGGTATTGGTCGGTTTTTTTTAAGTGTTTTTTTTTTGGGGGGGGGGGGGGTTGGGGTGGGGGGCGCGTCATAATCTCCGCACTTTCTCTAATGCCCATTCCCGTCACATAGATTTTAGGAAACTGGATTTTAGAAAAAGGTATCTTATGAACAGACGTCGGAATTGTTAGAGTTGCTGACGAGTTTGAATGGTCAAACTCGGAATGTAACATGGTTGTAATGTCCCACCGTAGTAAATGGCAAGGGCGTATATAACCCTGTGTGGGGTGGGGGGGGGGGTGACACCCCAATAATTTTTCTCAGTCTGCATTTTGTGCCTCAGTTGGCAAATGACGAAGCACCAAACAAGTTGAATTCAATTTACCGGCTTAAGAATCTTTGTCCTTCCTTTCAAGCACTTAAATTTGCGGCAAGACTGTGGAACAACCTTCCCATCACCTTACGCACCTCAAATTCGCTGCCTATTTTCAAGAAGGCACTTAAAAAATATTCTTTTCCATATGTTGCTTTCTTTTAAATTGCTTTTTTTTTCATTTGTTGGAATGCAATGCTATTATTGCATGTTTGCTAAAGTGATGTAGTCTAAAATGAGAAGGCGCTATAAAAGCCAAGTGTGTGTGTGTGTGTATTATGTAAATGTTTCGCTTTTGAAATAGAGTCGGAGAACATTGGTATTCGGCATCATGTGGGCAAACTGGCTACCATAATTATAGTGCCACCTGTAAGGAATTACCAGTCAACAAATTGGATTCCACTCCCCCTCCCAAAGAAAACGCATTGCCACGCCCCTGTGCTGGAGACAAAGAACATATCCTATATAGGCCCAATTTCATAGAGCTGCTTAAAGGCAAGCACATTTTCGTCAGCAGAAAAAATTACTTAAGCGTAAGCGTGTATCACAGGTTAGCAAGAAAATTAGGAGTGGGGGTAGGCTTCTATAACCAAAAGTGAAAATATAATGTTCAACGTACTTCGGGCGCCTTTATTAATAGGCCTACGTTTGCCTTTCTTTCCCTACAGTTTTCATCAGATTCGCGCCATTTTAACTGATCATTTATACGACACCGACGCTCGGTATTTCAATTGAAAGCCCTCCCTCAATTTAACTTATAGACGGATGGTGAGGCTACAGTCTTGTTTCAAGGCAATCCCTTCTGAATCCTAAAGAATTTGTTTTTAGAGTTAAATCATAAGAATACAGCGAGAACTTGTGTGAATACTTACCTCTTCTATTACAAAACCTGCAAGTGGCTGAGTTCAGGTCTACACACTTGATGTTGGCGCAACGTGCTTCAGCAGATCATGTAACAATGAAAAAAGGGACATCGTAAATTCATAGCATATTGAAATAATGTTAAGATTTATTGTTCAAGAGTTTGGTTTAATAGACAAAAATTCAGTATAGGTTAAACCATTGGACTCAATTTGACGGTAATTTATTATTGGTTGATTTAGTGGTTTCTTCCCTGCCTTTCACCTGGGTGGACCCCCGGTTCGAATCCCAGACAGGAGCCTTGCATGTGGAATTGGTTTTCAGTCCCTACCTGATTGCGTGGGTATTCCCTAATTGGAGTTTTCCTGCCACATCTAAAACTGAACATTTCTTCTCTATACACAGGTATCTTCAGGCCTACGGGTCACAGTGCTAGTCCCTTTTGAGGCTCGCTTTGATTGATTACCTACACAGGTATCTTCAGGCCTACGGGTCACAGTGCGAGTCCCTTTTGAGGCTCCCTTGGTTTGATTACCTACACAGGTATCTTCAGGCCTACGGGTCACAGTGCTAGTCCCTTTTGAGGCTCCCTTGGTTTGATTACCAGACAGTTCCTTTCTGTTTGCTTCATACATGCGGTACATATTGTACCTCCATTTAAAATATTACATTTTGCAACTTATACGATTCGTCAAACAAAAGTGTCTTCCCAAAACACGAGACGAAAATAAAGTGTCTGATACAACTTTGCAAGACGATATGTATTTTAAAATCTGACACAGCATTCTATTTTTGGAAAAAAAAAAAAAAAAAAAAAATCAGTTTTTACATTAGGGTTCGGAAATGAAATTACTTATGAAGACGATATAAATATGAGACTTTCTATCACCCATATAGGCCTAACACGGGAGGAAAATCTGCATACGTCGACACGTTTACATTTACATTATTGTCTTAATTTATTGCGTAAAAGTGCTTTTGAATAAAACATTCACAAAAATCTGAAAAGGTCATAATTCTTTAGAATACAATAAAGCTGATTTTTAAAAAACACATTTTTAATGTTTTTCTGCCAGTTCGCCCCATAAGGCTAAAAGCCACTCCTTGGAGCTATAAGAAGAAGAAAACATTTAAGATGAAAAAAAAAAATGGGAAAAAAAGTAGGAATTGATATTCCTCATAAAACAATCTATAGATTGGTGGAGGGAAACATGCACCAGGCAAGGAGTTCCAATGAGATGCAGTGCGTGGAAAAAGCTGTTGGAACAGCTCTTTGTTCTACATCTCAGCAAAGCAAGTGCTTCGCTAGTCTCCTTAACACAATACGTGTGTCTGTGTTATTATGTATAAGACGCCTGGTTTCACGCTCAAACATCCCGACAGGAGGAACCAGGTCGGACACAAAGGTGGCACATTTACTATGAAATAATGTGCGTATGATAATTTTTGACATGTAGGGCCTACCAATGATCTACTGACAAGTTTCCAAAGACTTGACTCTAAAACTCCATGATGTCATTCTAAACTTTGCCTGATTTGCTTTTACAAAGCAGAAATGAAAAATCAGTTCTTAAACGAAAGTACATTCTTGGTAGCTGTAAAGTAAAGGAGTAAGATTGTGTTTATATGGAAGTCTTCATTATTTTATATTAAAGAAAAACTAAAAACATTTAATACTTTGATATAACTTAACCAAAAATGCGTTGTATACATTTCAATTGTTTCCAGAGAGGCACCGTGAACTGTGTACCACACCCTTTCCATCAGTGACGTAACCAGAAGGGGGCGGTGGCGGTAGCCCCCTCTCGCTCAGAGCCCCTGCCCCTCCCCTCCCCCATAATGAGATTTAAAAAAAATGCACAATGAATGGTTCAATACATTGGATACCTCCAAATTAAGTCTTTGCCCCCGCTTGCCCCTCAAATGAAAATATTTGATTTTGCCTCTGCTTTCCAAGAAACATAAAATAGCTCCACTGGATGACAAAATAACTAAATTGTCTTGCTTACCATCTGTTATTGATGAGTTTACGATCACAACTGTCGCCAGAACAAACACCGTGACGACCGGTAGTGAAGGCAAACTCGCTGAAAAGTAGCCCATAATCACTGTACACTCTTCAACGCGCGTCTGCGATGTTGCCTTTCCCGCCCAAAACGAAAAAGTCCCGCTGTTTTTAACAGAAGTTGTAAAAAAAAATATGCGTCAAGAAACTGAACACCGAAAAATCTTAACAGCTCTGGACGCGAAGCATATCGACGCGGTCGCTTATATGCCCAAGTCTGATCACGTGACTGAATTCTCTTTAAATGTAAGACAAGAAAGAAGAAGAAGAAGAAGAAGAAGCACACAGTTTTGTTCTCGCCTGTCTATCTGATGACAACGAGGCGAACATAATTCACGATTATTAGCGAGATTTGAGCATGAGTTAGGCGTCTATATCGACCGAATAATAATGACCATAAAGTCTAAGTAAAATTGACTGAAAAGAAGAAGAAAGGAGAAATCTGTTCGGAGGTTTTATTCTTTTGCCAGTCTAAACATTAAGGTCGGAGCCCTATGAACAGTAAAAGATGATATCTTATGAGAGAAGGATTGCGCCTAAAAACACTAAAAGGTTTAGGGCGGTTTTAAAAAGAGGATATTTCTGGTTGATTGAACGCGGTGTCTAATTAAGTGCGGGTGCTTGGATGGGTGGTGAGCGGAGGTGGATGGTGGGGGTGGCGGGAGACCGTGTGCGATTACTTGAAGTAATAAGAGCGTACGCTGGTCGGCATCTTCGAGGGCAGGCGTTGTATCTACCAAATGGTGTTCAAAACAAAATTGTAGGCCCAAATGGTTTTTTTTTATTTTGCGTTCGAGACCCCCCCCCCCCGGTGGTTCCCACTGTGAAGTAATCTACTTCATGTCTTTGAGAAATTAATGAGTGACATTTTATGGACTACAAAATACAGAAGTAACTCTTTAAAAGAATGAGCATGCTTACAATTTGAAAAAAAAGGTGATTATAATTTAAAGAAAAAGAACTATACTATAGCAATAAACTCCAAGATACATTGTAATTGTCATGCAAGATGATTGGAACTACCAGGGGATTGCTCCCATCAGTGTTATTTTATAGATCAAAAACACTGTTCAAAAAGAAAAACCGATAACAAGTTATTTGATATTCGCAGAGCACCACTCAACGGCACACAACGCTGGAATCGGGAGTACCGTTTCCAAGTTTCGTCCCCCGGGTTTTACCCGATGGAGACGCACGGTTCTGCCGGTTGCTCCCAACGCGAGTTTCAAATTGCATGTGAAAAATAGGTCTATACAATCCCGGCCATATCTCGTTGGGCCCCCCTGCCCCCTTTCAATGTTGAATCACATTGTTGCACGGTCTTCTGCGTTCCCCAGTCAACATTGAGCGGGGGACGGGGGACGGGGGAGAGAATGTTTATTGTCAGACAGGGAATGGTTATTGTAACGTTAAGAACGGGTGGCCCAAGCATTTTGGCCGGGATTGTATGCTCTTGCGGCCCGCGTGGCGATCCCCCCTTTTACGCATAAAGATCGGGCTTATGTGTTGTGTGTAGATTATTTGGCTCCCGTGGGGTTGATTTTTTCTTATTGACAGAGTGCGCTGAGGAGGGGGGCGGTATTCATTTCGAGGAAAATATTCACGGATTTTACATGAAAACCAAACTTTCTTGGTCGCGGGAAAATACGGGCGATAGAGGGACAGTGATGATGTCGCTGTGCTAGGGTGGGGTCAGAGCGATTCGAGGAATGTTGTTTTGTGACTTGTTGGAATTGGATGGTCTGACGTAACTCCCGCTGAAAGGTTTTTGTTGGTGGCAGGTTCGAAAACAAGGTTCAAACCTCTGTGGTCACGTGACCCTACTTTTAAAAACCACCCATCTATGAGATATCTTCATCCATTGACAGAATGTTGGCGCTAACTGATACAAATTCAGTCTGTAAAGTAAAGCTCAAAACAATAAATTAACATTAGATACAAAAGATCTGTAGTCAATAACATGCGACTTATTTCGATTCAACGACAGCATGAAGTAGAAGTGATGTCCGGACGTGCCAAAAAACTTGTGAACATCTGACATTTTAAACATGTCTTTTTTTTTAAACGGCAAGAGATTGGAATGAATGTTCACATTCAGACGTTAAGTTTGTGCGTTGCCTTACAAAATAATGTTTCCGAACCACCAAACCGTAGCACAATCAAATGAATATTTACGACGCACTAAACTGTACCGGTAATTTTGATGTGTCTCAGTCGTTTCCCGGTCACCGAACCTAAGAAAATTACATCCAGATTATTTCCTCTTGAAAAACAGAGCGATGATCGAAACATTAGGGTTGCAGTTAGGGTTTCGAGATGAAATTCCTAAATTTCCAGGGTGTTATTAGAAATTGTACAGACTCTCTACCACTAAAATCGAAAACTTGAGGTTTGAACACATTATAGGGAAGTCTACCTTTCAAAAACTGTAGAGTTAATTTGTTCATGATTTGTTTTAAATATTATTACAACAACAACAACAACAACAACAACAACAAAACCATGTTAAAAATAAGACAACACCCTTAGTTTTGCAGCAGCTGGCATGTGCCACAATAAGTGATTGAAAATTCCCCATCAGAAACCTGATAAAAAATGTCAAGATTCTGGCAAGTGAGGGCAGTGTTGATTTTCTGAAGAGCTCAAAGTTACATTTAGGTATGTCAAAGCCAGGTGTTGAAGTTGCATATTACAATTAGTGTCAGTTCTCTCCGGAGGTAATAAGTGACAAAACTTTGTTGAACATCGAAGACTATTTTTTAACAAACTTTAGGCTTTAGTAACAGATTATGACGTCTAGAATTTTAAAACCCTTCGCTGCCCCACCCCCGTTAAATACTACACTGCTGCATGCAATTGGATGGGAAAACGTACCTCCTTTTGTAATGTTGATTTTCATACTTTTTCAAAGCTAATAACCTTTCCAGACGTTGTACAGATAGTTTAGCAAAACAAAAATCTAATAAACATGATTTTGGTGTGTTAATTATTATGTTTTTACACTGTGAAACCAGAGTATTTGTTGTACACAAGCCTATTAAATGTAGAAAGTGTTTTCTAACTGGAGATTCTGAGTCCATGGGTTCATGGTCATATAGACTATGTCAATCGGGCCTGTCTGGTGATAGAACTTAAAGGGTTTCACCTGTTTTTGCTCACAACTGAATGAGTAATTAACTAAAATGTGTTTTCTGTCTACTGGCTGCAGTACCGGTATAGGCCATCGCCGGATGGTTGTGGGCGAGTATAGGTAGTGTACCCATAGCCTAAAATAATAAGGAAACCCCTCATAAACTATTCTTGATTTTCTTTAAAATTAATATTTATTCCTTTACAATTAGCTGAGGGAGTGCATACTAAAAGGTTCCTTGCGAAAAATTACGCTAGCGTAAACTTTTGTCCTAGATTATAAAATTTCACAGTGTGTGAGAAAATTTCGCAAGGAATGTAGAACATGTAAAAAAATTGCTGCCCTTTCACACGAAACTAATTTTGTAATATTTCGCAAACAGTGAGAAAATTTCACCTGGAATGTCGTTTTATTCCGTCGTGTGAAAGGGGCTTTAAAATCTCGATCACGGACCTCAATATATCATGAAATGACGCAAATACCATTTACGAGGAGCTCGCAGACGACACAAAATAAATCAGCAACAGTCAATGGTCGTTAAGTAAACACGACACTTTGCATTTTTTATTTTGGGAACAATTTATATCACATGATCATAATTTACACTTTAATAATAATATACACAATAATGTACAACACCCATAAAACCTGTCTAGCACAGATCAACACTGGTTAACATTCATATTGCTCGACACATTATAATATTTCACATAATGTAAACTTTGTTAAAGACATTTACCATAAATCTAAGAGGGGCTAAATATTAATAATGTAAATTTACTTAAAGGGTCTGTATACGTTTAGTAATGACTCCGAAATTAATGGCAACAAAAACTTACTTGGTTAGAAGTACAGTAGCTTTGGATAGTGTAATGAATTTGGAGAAACTTTTCACTTCGAAGTACTGCGAACATGAAAAAAGATATCACCTTTTATCCCCCAAAATTTGAATCTGAGAATCGTTACGACCGTAACGCTTCTCAGAGTGTGTATTCCAATTGCAGATTATTCTTCCTGCGTAGTCATTACCGCTCCAGATTTTCGGCAATATCTAAAAAACGCTACCACTTTTTGAAATGAAATTTTCACAGGTTAGTTTTATGGACTACAACTATAGGATTGAAACAAACAGTGGGTTCCAATTACCAAACGTATTTAATACCTTTAAAGACAATCAATCAAACTTCCAATTTGAATTTGACCATTTCCACTTTAGAGTCAAATGTATACATGGTTTTGTGTTTGTTGTGGCCTGGAATAAAGCTGGATTTTTGCCACGTTTACAGTTTATAACAATTTTAAGGAATCTTGCTTGTATGCTAATCTTTCTTTTGGTACACAGTAGTTTTAAAGGCAGGGTATACTTTTGGTAATTGTCAAATACCAGTATTCTCACTTGGTGTATCCCATTCCCAACATATGCAAATGAGTAAAACACCTGTGAACATTTTGGCTCAATACCAAAAATTGCAAGAAAATAATGAAAGAAAAAACCCCGACCCTTGTTGCATAGAATTGTGTGTTTTCAGATGCCTGAGAAAGGCTTCATACCTGAAGCCTTTCTCAGATTCAAATTGTTCTGGTGAAAATTACCCCTTTCTCTAAAACTACATTACTTCAAAGGGGGTCGTTTCTAACAGTGTTATATAATATCAACAGCTCTCCAGTGCTCTTTACCAAGTAAAGTTTTTATTGTCATTAACATGGGAGTAATAAGTAACTACGAAAAGTACACTCTGCCTTTATTAGGGGCATGTTTGTGGCAAAAATCAAATCTGGTGTTTGCCACCACAATCCAGTGGATAATTCATACGAAATATAATACTGAATCATTTTCTGAAATATTGAGTTGTTTAATCATAATATGAAGTACAAGAAACCCAAATCTTGTGTTTGTAATGCTCATCATTTCTAAATGAATTTCGTAGTCTAAACCGGCCTTGGGTTTCCCTTGAGATCGGTTTTCACTTCATAGGAAAAGTCTATCACCACCTCGAGGAGACTTCCTGTGCCCAATTCCATACAGCTGCCCAACTGAGAATACTGATTAATGATTGTTATCTGGCTGGTAGTGTTTTTACTAAGCCTGAGTTTTAAGTTGTTTACATGGCAACTCTGATGAAGTTGGGCATTATTAGCTCAATGCAAACAGCTCAGAACACTTTCAGGTCGAGTAGTTTTAATTAAATGGGTGAAACAAAACAGAAACTAAAACTTTGTTTCTTGATAATGAATACCTTTAACATTTAAACTTTGGCATAAATCATTGAGTGGTTGGTTTATAAAAAAAAAGCAATGAACCTAACAAAGGGTAAATAAATCTAAACAAAGAAAAGTAAATAATTGTTCTGGTGGATTTACACAACACTTTCATTGCAGTCGTATCTGGGCCCAATAACATAGAGCTGTTTAAGCGCAAAAAGTAAGTTAAGCACATAACAATTTTGCTTACCAGAATAAGGTTACCAGCCAAAATACAATGCTACATGTACCATTTGTGATTGGTATCCTGCTTATTTTTGCTTAGCAAAAAAACTGTTAAGCAATATTGTCTGCTTAAGCAGCTCTATGGCATTTGGCCCTGGAGTAATGCATCTTTGTTTTTGTCAAGCTATCTTGTGCCTACATATTTAATAGAGACTGAGTAATTGAATGGCTTAAAATCCGTTCATAGGCAAGAAGATAGAAACCCACAACAGAAGTGGACAACTCAAATATATAAAAGTGGACAATTGTCAAGTTTGTAAAGTTACTACTTTGATTTTAGGATAATGGCCAAAACAAGCCACAATATAAGTATGGAAAATAAAACAGAGCAAAATTGACAAAGTGTGATAAAGACTTTTTATACACTGTGGATGGATGAGTTGACACCACCGGTGTTATTTCAACACTCTCGGTGTCAGTGTCCATATTCACAAGTGTAAAGGAAACACCATAAAAATACCTAAATGGAAGAGAACAATAATGGGTGAAACAATAACAACAATGGTATATGCATAAAAACCCTGACTTTAAAGAAAGAAACATAAACATTTCTGGACCAAACAAAATCACTACTTCTGACTATGATATAAACAATAATACAGTGTTTACAACTTGAATGAATGCACACCCAGCACCAAATGTTTATGGTAGTACCATAAGATGCTCAAGTAAAGATAGAGTTAAAATAATTCTAGGTTTTTGTTTACACAATACTGAACTTGTAGGAGTTATCGACCTTTCTCTGACTCCGAGTTACTTGCTGCCACAACTCGCTGAATATGACCTTATAAGCCATATCTACATGAAAATACATACTGCACATTGTAGAAATGTATGCATGATTATTTTTCTGAAAGCATTTTTATACTATGCTAGCTATTACACATCAGCTGCGAATAACGTCAAAATAAAAAGCCTATACGTGCTATGCTTTCAATCATGCAGAGTAATGTAAGAATCTAAGACAGAAATATAACCCAGAGAATGCTGTGTTAAGTAGATCCGAGCCCAAATTTCATAGAGCTGCTTAAAAACACATAGCTAAGCGCAACCAAATTATGCTTACCAGCATAAGGTTACCAGCCAAAATACCATTCCACAGGTATCATATGTGACTGGTATCCTGCTCCTTTATCCTTGCCTTAAGCAGAACAATTGTTAAGCACTATTTGCTGCTTAAGCAGCTCTATGGTAATGGGCTAATCTGGGTCCAATTTCAGAGAGCTGCTTAAGCAGAACATATTGCTTAACAGATTTAAGCTAAGCAAAAATAACCGGAATACCAGTCACAGATTGTGTATGTGAGATGGGATTTAGGCTGGCAACCCTATTCTGCTAAGCAGAAATGCTTTGTGCTCAGCTACTTTTTGTGCTTAAGCAGCTCTATGAAATTGGGCCCTGCTTTGAGGCAAGTTGGGTGAGCTGCCATTCAGCTCTCCCATTGGTTGATCTGGTTTAAACATTGCCATACTGGCATGTCATTGATACTCTATGTCCATAGCTGACAGAGAGGGCGTGCACAGCAGACACCGACAACAACTCCAGCTCAGCACTTTCTGTGTTCTAGTTCAACAGTATCTATCCATAGTACATCATGGACTAAACATATACAAGGATTGTCAAGTTTTCAAAAACATTAGAGGGAGGGGAGGAGAGGTTCTGTTTTTCAAATTGTTGGGCAGACCCGATCCTCCAATCTTTTAACGCCAAGGCACTTTTGTCCTTGCCTTATGAGGGCAGAGTTGGTTCTTCTGGTTGGTTTAGCTTGATATTACGCTACTTGATTTGCAGCACTGGCTGCTAATTCAAATCTATCAAAGCGAGGCTGGGAGGGGAAATAGTCTGGCCCCAATGTTGGTATGAGGAGAATCACTACTCATAATCACTACTGCACATAGGGATCAAGACACAGATGCTGACGATGGTCTATGGATTACCTTTTCTACTTTCAACTTTTGAGTGGGGAGCAAAGAACAAGAGGTACTACTTCCAGAATACTGCATTCACTTTTGACCTTTCCTTTGGGGAAATTAATGTTGACTCTAAATTGAGATTATTGGTATTCTGCCACAGAGTGAGTTTTCCTTGTCAACAGAGGGCGCTGTTACATCACCTCAACTCCCCCTGTGGCTGGCTTGCCTCTTCTGCTGCATGTAATAAAGACACAATTAAAGAACCATTAGCACACTGTAAATGAAGACAAAAATGACTACAATTTTGAAGGATGATTCATATTTGATCACATTCCTACAAATTTGCAACTTGCAATATCCATTCAACGAAGAAGTGAAAGTCACCCACGAGTACGTTAGATGAAGCATTTTCAAAGAAACAAAGAATATTGGTGATTTTTTAGGAACTGGCCCATTCTGAAATGGAATTTTTATTTGTTATTGATGATAGCTCAACATGAATAAAGTTCTGAGGTAAAAAGTTTGACCAAAAGCATGAGGCCATTGACATCCTTACTGTTATTCCAATTGGGGTATAACTACACTCCAATTGGGTACAACTCTTGGAATACAACTATACTCCGATTGGGGTACAACTATACTCCGATTGGGGTACAACTATACTACGATTGGGGTACAACTTTACCCTGGTTAGGATAGTTTTGATGAAAAAACAAATCGTGTGAGTTTACGCAACATTTGAAGAAAAAAAATCGTTTGTGATTTGGGGTGAGAGTCTAGCAAATACAGGATACATGTTTGTGGTGAACGGAGTAAAGTTAACAATTATTTCGTCATTGGAGACAAAGAAATATTGCAGCTCTTTATTGAGGGAACGGATGAAATTAAACAAATTATTGGAAGATATTTGTAGCAAATAGTTTTGATTGTTAAATCAAACTCAAAACAAATTCAGCTCAAAATCCAAACTGAAAAAACGGCATGCAGTGGATAGGGCCATTTGATTATCACTCGGTCAGGCATTCCAATCTTATCCAAGTTCAATATAACGATAGAGTTCCAGCAGAACAAGCACAATCTACAGCCATTTCTTTGTTCAAAACGTAAACCGAAACATGCAACAAACAATAAATTGTTAACAAAATATAAAAAATTTAAAAAAAGTATACCAAGAGTGTTTTTTTACATAGAATGATACAATGACAGACATGGAAGTATGACAAACCAAAACTGAAAACAAAAACTACTCTGTGAAAAAGTGTGGTTAAACAAAATTGTTGTTACCATGACTTGGGTAGTATAGAAAGCAATAGTACAGAATAGTTGCTGAATGTTTTAGTGTAAGATTTTATCCACTATGAAAGTCTGTCATGTTTGCCGGTATTATTAAAGGTAGGGTCATACTTGGGTAAAGAACCCGAAATGAAACTGTCAATTTTTTTTCTTCTTAAAGCCTACTTGTTTTAAAGATGGTAATGGTAGCAAGTAGTCCTGCAAAATTATTTCATCTGAAATGCCCCCATCGATTAGAAATCAATAAAAGTATGTCGACAAATCTGAATCTCCTTGGACAATTACCATCGTTCCTGCTTGCTTCCAGCACAAGAGTCAGGGCTCTAATTTTACACTGGACCGCAGGCTGGAGGCCAGAGATTTTACCTTAAGGCCAGTAAACTCAGGACCGGACCAGTCCGACTGTCGAGTGTTTTTCAGTTGAATAATAACACCTCTCTGTCTAATTATCTTAGATTACCAAACAATTATGTTCAAATGTTGACTTTGAGTCTGGTAAATATCTTTCCATTTTGTCGAGTATCAAAGAACACTCACCTATAAGACTATGATAAATCTTCCCTTAGTGCTTGGTCAAATAAAACAGATACATGTTAAACTTTGTAGAAAGTTCTTTCTCATTTAGATTCTGATCTTGTAAAATCAATTCTGGTGCAGTGAAAATTTTCAGCTTCAAGAATTTAACCCAAATTCAAGCCCCGAGAGTTATTATCAATACATGTAATTAATCATATTATTTTAAATAATTCTTAAAATTAGTTTTTTATAATTAAAACCAGAGATATTTGTGTTAAGTGCAGAGTACGACCCATGCAAAATAAGTATGAATTAATAATTAAATTCATCTATAAGGAGCTGATAAAAGTGATAGTTTGGTTGGGCACCCATATTGGCCAGATATTCCAGTGATTAAGCGAGGGAGTTTTTACTTGAGAATTTTTACAGCTATGCCATCTGGCACTGTATTTACATTACATATTAGCGTTTTAAATTGTTCAACTATTGTCCAATGTGATAACCAATTTTGATAACTCAATTAAAGCTAGCTTGGACATACATGTACAACTGAGTTGACATTTCGATTAATTTTGCGAGCTCTGGCAGTCAATAAGCCATTTGCGAGTTAGATTTTGAACAATGTCTTGTACCGTACAAAGACTTGATTGGTCACAAGTCAGGCATGAGGCCAGTGATTTTAGCGTTGGGCCAGTAAACTCACGCCCGGTGGTCTTGTGTTTTTCAATTCAATAATAATAGGCTACCTCATTGTGTCATATCTTAAACGAAATTTTGACAGGTTACTTTTATGGTGTGTATCTACAACTATATAGGTTTGAAACAACATTAGGCTCCAATTACCAAACGAATACGATGACTTTAAGCATGGTGTTCGCCGTCTCTTACAAAATCCAAAAGCTTGCCTGGAACCATGTGACATAGCAACTGTCTCTAGTCTGAGGAATTCACATTATGTGGTTACTTGTGACTAAGCAAGTCAATGTACCAGACATTATTCAAATCTAACTTGCAATGTATGGCTTATATTGAAGCTAACTCAGACATACAACTGTACTGAGATATATTAATTTTGGCGACCCCTGTGAGAGCCAATTGCCTCTATCTTCCATCTCTGGCAACCCTTGAAAAGATTCTCAATGACTTTAAGATTGTGTGATGGAAGTACCTTTTGCAACAAGGAAACTGTTGTGTCCCTGCGAAGATGAAGTTGCAGACCTCTACGTTGTTCCATGTATTCAATTGTTATTTCCAAATAATGCATGACCCACATCTAACCCTACCTCCTGCCCCCGTCTATTGTAATGCAACTTTCAAAGGACTCTTATCTTTTTTTAAATACAAGATAGGAATAAAACAAATCAAAAACAAATCAGATCTACCAAGCTTTCAAATGTCTGTCAAGTCATTGAATTGTTACATGTCTACTTTTGGTTTTGTGGAAACTGATGCACTCAATAAAAATATATTGTGTTGTGTTGTTATTTTATCTAGTCAAGGAAGTTGATGAACATTAGAACATGCGTACTATGTAAAAGATGTAAGAATTAATCATGTTAATAATGCATGCACATGTTAGCTGTTAGCAATGCCACTACCTACATGTACAGTACAATGTAAATTGTACATGCACAAAATCATAGCACAAACTCTGTCCCGACATTTCTCCAGCTGTTTCAGGCCTAAACTTTTCGTGGAGGCCATGGGGGGGGGGCATAAATGACCTTTGACTTAGTGTTGACCTTGATAAAATGTTCTGGAAAACTAATGTAAACAAGAGTGATTTGTTGGGTCCCCATGGAGCATTGCTCAAACAGACAAATGGTACTGGGCCTAACTCTGCTTACCGCGGAGTTCTTCGCTTATGCTTACGATACCTGTTGAGCACATAATTTCCCCGGTAAGCAGAGCCAGCAAAATGCGCCCTGTCTGGTGTGATCAGTGAATTTTCAGATTGGAACTTATCTATCTCATGAAATGGCCTTCCCCAGAAAGTATGACATGCCAGATCTACTAACTTGTGAAAATAATGGCATGCGACTTACCTACGAATTTTGTCCAATAAGTACCGTGTTAAAAAGGCCATGCGGGAACCACTTATACCAATCTAACTCTAGCTTTCCCCCCGTCGTTAGGCGATCTTCCTGACACCATTTCCTTCTCATCACATGATACCAGTTCAACTTTAGCTTCTTTTCCTATAGGTTGGAGGCGTGGTTATAAAAAGAGGCGGGGTTTTGTGGTGGTGGGCGTCGGCCGCAACCCAAGAAAGGAGACGGTTGTTTGGGAGGATAAGAAGAGGGAGGGGGAAGTACAAGTGGATTAGCTCTCTACTAGTTAAGCTGTTAAGCGTTGAGTAGCTAGCTAAGCAGAAATGATTGCTTTTTTGCTTACTTATTATGAAAGGTCCCTTCACTGGATGTGTCAGGGATGTAACTTACAGGGATGAGATTTGAAGGATGTGAAAATTCCTGACAAAATTGCTTGCGGCCCTGGCTTCCCGTTACTCTCGTTACTCTCGACCCAGAACCTCCCATTTTATGTTACAATTCAGGAGCAACACAAAGCTCCAGGGGCCAATTTTATAAAGTTGTTTAGCAGAAAATTCTGCTAAGCAAATTTCTTCGCTTAGCAAGAAATGAGTGGGGTACCAGTCACAGCATTGGTAACTGTGGTATTTTGGCTGGTAAACTATTTTTCTTAAGCAAAAGTTTTCTGTGCTTAGCAAGTTTTTGTGCTTACATGCCTTATGAAATTGGGCCCAGGTCTGAACACAATGTGGACTATTTTTTTCTCCCTTTGATGACTGCTTTACTTCTTTCAAGAACATTTGGCTCAAGGAGATTTCTCACCATTTTAAAGTGAGGTTTAGATTCTTGCAATTTTCTTCCACTTTCATAAGGTTTCCATGATCTTATTAGAAAATGAGTGCATCACAAAACTCAATTTGACCTTGTACGTAGCCCCTCTTTAAGCATGTTATTGTTAAAGCTGGTATGTTTTTTATTCTAAGCATGTATTGGAGCCGGCAATAATGTTTGTAGAGCATATTTTCTGCTTTATGTGAAGAAAAAAAAGCTCATGGAGCGTTAGTGTAACCAATGCCCTCAACCATGCTTAAATTTGATAGGCAGGCGTTAAAGTGAAGTGCAACAACTGACCAATCATCATTCATGAACAGACACCAATCACGGGGCATCATCATCATCACATGATCACTCAAAGTATAAATATGCATTACTGCATCAACTGCACTCACAAATTAAACATTCAAAACCTGCAAGTTTTACAGGCTCAACATCTGTTTAAAAAAAGAGCCAGTTCGTTTTATTCTCAATGTTTTGACCAAAGATCGTATCAACTCGGGCTGAAATTGAAAGTGTACACTGGACGCCATTTCAGTAAGCAACTCTTTTGATGCAACAACAGGGCCCAATTTCATAGAGCTGCTAAGCACAATTTGCTTAGCATGAAATTTCTTCCTTGATAAAAAGAGGATTACCAACCAAATTTCCATGTGTTGCATATTGCTTGTTACTGGTATTCAGCTGTTGTTTGCTTATCCTAAAAAAACACGTGGAAATTTGGTTGGTAATCCTGTTTTTATCAAGGAAGAAATTTCATGCTAAGCAAATTGTTGTGCTTAGCAGCTCTATGAAATTGGGCCCAGATCAGCGCAGACAATGAAGCATTGCTATCAATGCTACAACAAATCATTTGCTTACTAAAACGGCGCCCTTGCTGTAATTCACGATCTAACAAAAGATGAGCTCCTGTTACCCATCTTTTGCCTTGCGGCATTATCACTATACAATCTTTGGTTTTGACCATGTGTGGCCCAAAGTAGTTGTTGCCACCCACCAGCAGATGACATGTTTACTTTTCATGTTTACTTTCAGTCTACATGTAATTTAGTTGGTTCACTACAACTATTTTTTGCACAAATAATATTGGTTGTACAATACATTAGTGATGGTTTCAAATAAGTTGCACTTGGGTGGAATGACTGGTCAATTGCTCTGGCTGGGAACCTAGCTCTGAATTTCAAAGAAATAGAACCTCTAGACTGGTGACACCCAGAAGACCAACACCCATATAGCACCCATGTGATACCCACATGACACCCATATAACACCCATGTGACCCCCACATGACACCCATATAACACCCATGTGATACCCACATGACACCCATGTGATACCCACATGACACCCATATTAACACCCATGTGATACCCACATGACACCCATATAACACCCATGTGATACCCACATAACACCCATATTAACACCCATGTGATACCCACATGACACCCATATAACACCCATGCGACACCCACATGACACCCATGTGACACCCATATGGCACTGATGTAAGTTCAGTGGCACTCCTTAACCTTTTCTCGATTAAAATTTAAAATGGATTTAAAAAAGAACCAAAAAAAAAAAGGAAAAACAGAACTTGTGTTCACAGCAGGAAATTAACAACTGATGTGGCGTTTATTTGCTTATAATTTGATCAAGTCGCTGCGGCCAGAGATGCGGTTGGTATCCACTGTCACCTCGCTAAAACGTGGATGGATTCGACATTCATGATGAAAATACTGTGACAGCCCTTTGCTGTTTTCTAAACAAGTAGACACTGTATTCAGCTGAAACTTTTACAGGAGACTTTTATTGTGTACTGATAATTTTGCCTATAATCATAATTCAGCATTACCTTGACAAAAACCAATCTATGACCCTACCTTTAAGGACATGCAGATATCCTTCTGACAAAAAACATGTGTACTTTGATTTGAAACGACCTTAAACTTTGAATGTTGGTGGCAATGTGATAAGCAGCTTGCTATTGGGATTAGTAATGAACGCTTCCAAGGCCCTTCTGTTCAGGTAGCACTACAAAAATATCATTTGTTTAAAATAATATTACCTCCCAGGCTTACACAGTTGTGTTTATATTCAATCGAATGAACTATTGAACTGTTTGCACCATGGCAGTGTTTTTATGTAAACATTTTAAAACTTTTACTTGGATTAAAAGTACATGCCTTCTTGTTTGGTAGAAAATATAAAATTTAGGGAATGAGTATTGAAAATCTAAAGTAAAAAATCTATCCAAGGCTAAAATGTAAGTCTTTCGCTTTGTTTTGATACGTTTGTACATAAATAATAAATAATATATTAGGTATTTCTAACTACCAATTTGTTTACATATAAATATGAATTAATGTTGATTCATTCGCTGTTCAAGGGCAGTGCGGATTTATCAAAGAGGCATAGAGTTTGTTGAAACTTATCAATAATTAATTATTATAATTTTTTTCTATAGGGCTGTTGATACAATAACGTGCTTGTGTTATCAACATGATAAGACAATGCTTTCTTTTAATTCTTTTGTTTTAGTTGAAGACAAATGCCAATAGCTTTTGTACTGTTATGTTTTTAGATGTTTGGTCCGAACACTGGTGTGCTTGGTACCAATGATTTTCCATGGTTAGGCATGTTAGGGCAAGAATACATTTTTAAAAAAAAATCTGTAAGCAAAATTTGTTTTGGACTGTCAAAATTCTTTGGGAAAATCCAAACGAGCATTACACAAAAATATTGGACATTTCCTTTTGTTAAAATTTATTTGCCATTGATAAATATCTGTTAGCATTAACAGTGTATTGGACATTCTGGGCACAGCTGGCTGCCTGCCTGGCAAGGTCGAACTGCCTCCAACCTGGAATGAAGGTTGCCATAAATAATTCGCAACTTCATCATTCATGTTACCAAAATTCATTTTTAAAATTCACCAAAAATCATTGCGGGTTAATTATCATCTGAAATGGACTTTTGGAAATTCAGAAGATGAAAAAACATGCTTTGTGTAATGGAAAATTATTGGGAATGGGTGATAAAATTCGGGTTCAAATTAAGAGTATGTTCATTGTAATGTACAATTCATAATGTACTGTACTTGAACAAGGAAATGAATGAATGAAAGAAGGGTACTGACATCCAACACAGGGTTGGAACTGAATGCTCTTCTCATTTACCCCATGCCTACCCTCTGGTTAGTCTTGGTCAAAGACGTCAGTGATCAATAGTGGATAGCATAATATGCTTACATCGTAGTCATTCGTAACAGCATGCCCTCTCACAGCATGATTTGAAGGTAATTATACAGGATTGGAAAGGATAAAAAACATCATTGTTTAATTTGAGTCTGAATACTGATTATGAAGTTCATACTAGAACCTTTTTTTTCTGTGAAATATTTCCCTCTGAAATGAAGTCATATTTGAGAAAACAGCATCTGAAAACCTTTAAAAAAAAAACCCACAACAGCTGATTTCAGTTGTTGCAACCAAAATTAAGGACAATGTGTTACATGCTGAAAATTGTGCATGGTTTTCATTATTTTCTCCTGACTCACACAATGAATTAAGCCCAAATTTCCACAGGTTTGTTATTTCATGTATGGTTGATCACACAAAACATGAACACTGTCTGTGATTTTTTTGTCAGCTCTACGACTCCTGCATATTACCAAAACTGACTTGACCAGTGAGAGATGGTCAAGGTAGTTAAATCAAGCCATAAGAGGGCTGCGCTATTGCGAATGACAAGGAGCATACACACACTAGCCACTATCGATTACAGGAACGTCTTGCGCCAAGACTAACTTAGTGGCAGGATGTGACTTAGGAAGTTGATGCAAAGGGAAATTGAGTTTGGGTTTGGATGACAGTCATGAAATTACATACAAGTATGAATCACTGATCTATAGGGTGTCATGGCCGAGCGGTTTAGAGAAACAAATTCAAGTTCTGGTGGTTAAGTCATCAGGGTGTGGGTTCGAAATCCCGGCCATGACATTTGTGTCCTTGAGCAAGATGCTTTACTATAAATGCTTCTCTTCACCCAGGGGTATAAATGGGTACCTGCGAGGGTAGAGGTTGATATTGTGTTTGAAAAAGCCTTTTGAGCGCCACGGCAGCCCGGGCTGTACACTCCCCAGGGAGCTGAGAAAGATTACAGGAATGTTAGTGGCCCAATAACCAGGGCACTAATGTAAAGCGCATTGGTATGTAATTGTAAAATGCGCTATATATAAGAACTAGTTATTATTGTTATTATCTGGCCCTTTTTGAAACCAGGGCTTTGTCTAAGGCTCTTGCTTGGGCTCCGTCGGTCATTTTGATAATGTAACCTTTCGGTACGGGACTCCATACAGGTGAACGGAGCCTAAGCCAGAGCCGGAGCCTAAGCCAGAGCCTGAGCCAAAGCCGTGGTTTTGAAAACCTATTATACTGACTGAACAGTCAAACCCATTGGTGCCTACACAAGGAGGAGAGGGTACCATTATTGTACTACTCTCATTCAAGAGGAACGTACAGATTATTCATATAGAAAAACAAAGCGGACACTCAAGGAAAGTAACAAGAGTAGAGAGGGCGCTTTTTCCCCCAAGTCAGCAATTGACCCATTGCACCATACGCAGTGCACTTACACGCGCCTATCCTATCTGCCATTGTGGGAGTCAAAATGTACACAAAGGAATTGACCCCCCTAAATGGTGGACATGTGTGAAGGTGCGTTCCGCGTTGTGCAAGGGGGTCAATACATGGCTCAGTTGGTGTAGCAATATGTCACCCAGGGCCTTTAAGATACGAGGGCATCGAACCATTCATCCAGTTAGTTACAGATGAGTCAGAAACTGTTTTTGTTGTTGTGGTGGTTTCTGCTTCCCTCAGTACAGTTGACCTTCATTTACCACAAGCTTACATTGTAAATAGACTATACATGTAAGTAGTTCATGGCTGTGGCTGTTGGCTTAAAGATGCTGTGACTTAGCCATAAGCCAAAGCCACTGATGGGATTGTATATTAAAGGGATTGTATACGACTGGTAATTGGAACCCACTGTTTGTTTCAATCCTATTTAGTTGTAGTATATATACCATAAAATGTAAATTTCATTTCAAAAGGTGCCAGCGTTTTTGAGATATTGTTGAAAATCTGGAGCACTTATGTCCACGCAGGAAGAACAATCTGCAATTAGAATACACTGTCTGAGAATCTGATTCAAATTGTGGGGATAAAAACTGATATCTTTTTCCATAACCACAGTACTTCAAAGTGACAAGATTCTCGAAATGAATTATTCTATCCAAAGCTGCTGTACTTCTTAGTAAGATTTTATTGCCATTAATTTTCAGAGTCATTACCAAAAAATACAGACCCCTTAACAGTGGTCCGCTGGCCAAATGCCAGTTATAACTTCCGAGGACCAGTCAAAATTCGGTCCAAGTGGTCCGGCTGGCTAGTTCATTGCTTCCAAAAGCTACATTTAAGCCCCAAAGGGCAGGGCAAAAAAGTCTACTGAAAAACTTAAACACTAGATAGTACTGACCTAGATGAACGTAGGAAGTCCATCAATAAGTACCACAGACCACACATTCCTTTCTTGTTCAGAAATTACAAATTGTGTTCCTTGTTGTTGTTGTTTTTGTTGGGGGAGGGGGTGGCAAACAGAGGTAATCATGCCACTGACAAAACAAAATGTGCTGAAATGAATAAATACAAACTATACAAACACTACATTTGTACAAAGAAACGCAGGGTTTCCCCCCAATTTACTTGCTTTTTAACTGATTATGGATTTGTACCGAAAATCTTCAAAACAAAAATTATACCTCAAAGGAAAAATGGTGTTCAAAGCCTTGGTTAAACATGTTTTTTTTTTGCATTTCAGATGAAGTTTGTGGGTTTTGTTAGCGTAAAAAAAATATAAATAAATGAACTTGATATAATTAAGTTTTTTGGCATTTATAAAGTACTTGCCATTTTTCTTATGTATTAGGGAAAACCTGGTTGTGCATTCACAAAACAGGGACAACTAACAGTAACAAACAACGAGATAAATGTAAGTAAGGGGATTCGCAATAGTGCGCCCTCTACAGTTTGCCCAGGAGAGGCCATCTCCACAGCGCATCATTGAAAAAGGTCTAAAGTCTTCAGTCGACACGCTGCACCAACCACATGCCCCAATTGTTCAAGTTAATTCATGGTTTGCAAAGCAGCAAGACTGTATTTTTCTGTAATTTATGGTAAGATGGTATTTCTTGTGAGGCCAGAGACTGATATTTTTCACCAGCCATTTCAAGCTCCCAAGCTGCACGGGACGTAGTCTTGGACCAAGACGTCAGTGATCGATAGTGGATAGTGTACTGCCCTCGTTGTAAATCGTTAAGACGCGCGCGCCCTCTTACAGCATGATTTAACCAATTTGACCAGCTCTCGCTAACGTCTTGGAAATCCTGCAGTGCTGGGTAAACTTTTTCTTTGTTTTCTCCCTAGCCTTTTCTAGAGAACCAATCAGAGCGTGATCGTGGAAATAAATTTACATAAATTATTACATGACCCAGGGTCATGTTTGTTATGTTTTCAGGCTTCAGCAATGTCAAGATGGCTGCTGTCAGTGTCGGTGTTTAAACTACGATTTACGATACTTATGACATGCCGAAGCAGTCAGAAGCTTAAAGGTATCGTACACGTTTGGTAATGACGCAAAACAAATGTTAGCAAAAAAACTTACTTGGTAACAAGCAACGGAGAGCTGTTGATAGTATAAAACATGTAAAACATTGTAGGAATCGACTCCCTCTGAAGTAACGTAGCTTTTGAGAAAAAGGTAATTTCTCACTAAAATAATAAAAACTTCTTGCAAGAAGTTTTTATTCCTAATCTGAAAGCACACAAATTTGTACATGTACAACAAGGGTGTTTTTTTTTCATTATTTTCTTGCAACTTCGATGACCATTGAGCCCAAATTTTCACAGGCTTGTTATTTTATGCATATGTTGGGATACACCAAGTGAGAACACTGGTCTTTGACAGTTTCCAAACATGTTCAGTGCCTTTAAAATGCTTCTCTAGATGGCAACAACTAGCTTAATTTTCCAGTCAGTACACTATCAACTAAACCAAAAAACAAGTTAACCTAGCGCTGCAGGACTCCCAAGACGTTAGTGAGAGCCAGCCAAGTTGGTTAAATCATGTCGTAAAGAGGGCGCGCTAAAACGATTTACAACAAGCTCAGTACACTATCCGCTATCAATCACTGACGTCTTGGGCCAAGACTACCCCGGGCGGCGCTGAGATGCAAATGTGACTGTTTTCAGAGTCAATCGCTTTTTCAGGTAAACTGTAGAGAGCACATTGGATTTCAAATCCCCTTATTACCGGGATTAACATTTAAAACAGACTTACTGCACTAAACTCTGCATGTTATAAACATGTATCAAATTTTACACTTCAAATCGTGCAAACAAAAGAATATAAATATATAGAATCTCTGAGCCATTTGTATTACAGTAGAACTACAAAATATGTTTACACCTATAAACACTTGATTACTAGACAATAAATACTGTGTACTGCATAAATAAATTCAAGTTTAAATATCTTCTGAGGGACTTTTTTTAAAGCCGGCAGGTTTTTTTCAGTTACATATTTCTTCTTATTACACAAACTCAATTCATCATTTTTTTCAGACTTTAAAAAACCCAACAAAAAATAACTTCATGTTAATGGATGATACGATGAGAAAACAAAACAAAACAGCCATGCAGATACACTTCAAAACGCTGCCACCATTTTGGTCATGTTCCCTGTATCCTATAAAACTAATGAATGATAATATCCATTGTACAAAAAGGAACCAGACAATTTTTTCCTTCCAGCCTCCGTTTGGAATACATTGATTTGAATGGGACAAAAATCAAGATGGCTGCACCATGAAAAAGGTCTGTAAAAACTGTTCAAAACTCAACGAGCTCTGTCCAGTTATGTGCATCGATAGTTAAAACTTTGACTTTTTTCATGGAAAAAAATGACCTCCCCCTACCTTTACTAACGCCGCCCCTCGTGAGTTCATTCATTGCATCCCCTCTTCTTTGCGTGGCATCCGAGTTGACTGTGACTGTCCCCGTTTGATAGCTGTTGTTGACCGACGAACCCGGGCTGGAGGACACCCTCGACGGAGACTTCTCGGTTGAACTGCTCTGAACGTTTGGTGAGATGGCTTCAATTTGTGAAACGCTATGAGAGAACAAAAAATGGACGGTGAATAATGACTCATTCTGTCAGCTGCAAAGTGATTCTTTCATGAACTTTGAGAGGTGAATATGGAAAAACGCTGTTGGAATGGCTTTTTGTTCTACATCTCAGCAAAGCGAGAGTGTATGGGTGAGAACAAGCAGAAAGCCTGGTTTCATGCTCAAACCCCCTGATAGGAGGAACCAGGTTAGACACACTGGTGGCACATTTACTCTGACAAAATATGTTTAAAATACAGAGGATGGTTACAGACCTATGGTGAGGTTGTAACGTTGATCAAAACCCTTCATCAACAAGATTTAATAATAAGCCTGCTGCACTCTACAATACACGGGATCTGTGGCTTACCAACCACATGTACCATCTGAAGGACCAAGCAATTATTGTCAAGTGTCTTGCTCAAGGGCACAAGCGCCATGACTGGGACACCAACCCACACTCTGACAACACCAGAACTTGAGTCTGGTGCACTCGACCGCTTGTCCAAGACACTCTTCACGTTTCATGACATTTCATACTTGATTTTTTCAGACATGTTACATAAAATGTAGTTTGGATTTAACCCCTAGATGATTTAAGCGTCTCAACCCACCTGCTATTCGTCTCAATTTTCTCAATATTATTCTTCCTCTCTCTCATCTGTCTATCGATACGATTGAAGAAGTCCATCGGCATATCTCTTGTATCTTCAGCCACCACTCCTTCTTCCTCCTCCTTCTTCTCCTCTCCTCCGAGCTCCTCCTCTTCAGAGCTGTCACATAAAATCGCATCAACGGCTACTTTGTGGATGGGGCTCCCGTTCGCCCTGGAGAAGAGATAAATCAAGTCAAAATAACTATTCTGCAAATTCCAATCATTTTTTTAGAAAACCTTACAAGTATTTGAGAATTGGTTTTTGGCAGAGTAAACTCATCTTCATGATTTCAACCTGTGAAAATTTTAACAAATTACATTTTTTAAGGTGATCCATATTTTAGTGAAAACAATGAAAAAATGGTTTATACCGTAAGAGATTTTTATGCACATTAATAATAATAATGACATATAATTCAAAATTATATATTATGAAACTTGGATAGGCAACTAGTACATGATAATGTTCCGTCCCAACTTCAGAATCGTCCCAACTCAACTGGGACCGCTCCCGGAGAACCAGAGATCTTTCACCGTGCAGGGGACCAGTGGCTGTTATTAACTGCACCATGGGATGGTCGCAACACTAGACTGTTGGCATAGTGTTAGCCAGAGGGGTGTCTGGGTGTCTTTTGGACACCCTGTTTTAAATTTGGATACCCTGTTTAATTTTTCATTTACATGTAAATGTATTGTGAAGTGAACAATTTGGACACCCAGTTTTTTAAATTTCCAGCAAATTTGGACACCCTTTAACCAAATCCTGGCTAAAACATTGATTGTTGGCAGTTGGGATTCTTCTCAAGTTTGTCTCCAGTTTTGCCATGATAGTTTAAGTTTACTGCGTAGCACAACTGAGCCTCATTGTACGCCAAGAGAATCTTGAGAGGATCCAAAATTACTGTAGAGGCCCAATTGCTTTAGTTGGGCCGTCTCGACTGTAACACCCAAGTTGGGACGGTCTGGATCTGGATCTAGATAAGTGTTTGGCAGCGCCTCCTCTTGAGTATTACGCCAATGGGGGTTAGAGTCAGTTGTTAGATGTGCTGGTTAAGGTGCATTTTAAGCCTTTCTTTGAAGGATGGCGTAGAAGGTGCTTCGGTCCCAACTATAGTTCGGACAATTTCAAAGTAGGGAAGGGACAATATTTGTGGTTTTCTATGATGGGTTCGGTAAATTTCAGAGGAGGAATTCTTTACCTTGACGTTGCATTCTCGAGGACATGAGCTGGAAGGGGTTGATCGCCCACTGGAATACTAAGCGTTGAACGAAGGAAGATACTGTCATTGGTGTAGAGTTTATTTGCTCGTTTGATTTGCTCAACCTAGCGACAAATGAAAGTTGGAATAAGTTTAAGTTCTTTCGGTTCTTCCTTTTGAGTGCAGCCTTCATGATTAAAGATAATTGCACTTTTTTTAGCAATAAGTCTGTACTTGGTCTTTTACAGGCATTGATAGTTTTTGTAACAACACACGGGACCTACAGCTTTACGACCCATCCGAAGGACGAAGCAAGTTAAAAGTGTCTTGCTAAAAGGACACACGTGTCACCAACTATTTTGAAATCATTCAACTGCACAGGTTGTGTATGGTGGCACAACTGTACACAGAAATAGATTTTCCTCCCACATCTAAAACTTAACATTTTGTTTCCTAATCATCATGTTATAATATTAGGCTAAATGTGCTGTTAGATGTGCTATTTATTTGTTTAATTTACTAAAATCAACAAATAAATAGTATGCATTCACCAGTCACCACATGATGATATTGCAGGCCACAAGTCGATGGATGATATTGAGTGGTGTCACACAGTCTGTGCCGTAGCCAGAAATGTATTTTTTGTTCAATTTATGAATTCAATACTCTGTAATAATTCGAAGTGCCTGTTCATCTCTGTACAAATCCTGTAAATAGTTTCAATTGTATTTTTTGTATTATACAAAAACAAAACAAATCCCTTAGATTAGTTAGTGTGGGTCGGATTCACCATTTTTCTTGCAATGGCATTCATGAAAAAGTTAAAAATATTATTTATTTATTTTATTTATTTATAATAATTACTGAACTAAAAATAAACAGCTGAATAAATAAGAATTTCCCTCAATATTGAATTACAGAAACAAAAATTATCTCGTTCTTCATGAAACTTAACTCATCATTCATACATGTACAACAATTCGATATACAAAGTGATTGTGATTCTGACATGGAGCGGCTACCGTGTTGATAGACCTACCGATACGGCGTATTTCAGCGCAATCCCGGCCAGTGTGTCACTCGGTGTAACGATGTGTTTGATGAAAATATCTTGAGTCGATTTTTTCGTGCTGCCGTACGATCGCCCGTACGACTTCTTGGCGGGACCCAGAAGCGATTTCTCGCCACCTTTTTTCGTCTGGGTAGACATGGCTATGAAGACGTTGCCGTTGCCTGCAAAATGTAAGTTTTTCTTGCTTCTCTTTGACGCGAAGAAATCATCTATTAATCAAGACAAAAACACACACTGCTCCGGAAATCTTCAACATCGTCAACAAAATGAAAAATATTGTACGTGCTTAGTGCTGTAGTCTGGCTGACTATTTAAAAACCAATACACATCTGTACAGATCGTCAGAGTACCAGACAACTATTTTTACATTGTTTTTAAATTTTTTTTCCCATGATGTCAGGCCGCCTCCCCTCGACTAGTCTCCGCTTCAAGCTCTGCGTATTCAGCTTGAGTTAGAGAATAGACGTTACCAAAAGAGCTCCCTCTGTTGCAAGAGTTTATCAACTTTTTTTCTCACGTGTCCCCGTAATTCCCATCCCTTTTCTTTTCTACACTTCTCTGACCAATAAATTGTATAAAAAAAACCCCAAAAAACAAGCCTTCTTTGAATAATAAAGTAGAGTACTTTTTCATGCCATTGTTGACTTCGTTTGGCCCTCACCCCAGAGTAGCACAACTGCCAAAAGCGTCCTCCTTCAGAGCCTGTGACGGGAAGTGCTGATGGTTTCGGCCTCCTCGTATCTAGTACTCACGTTTTATGTGCAGGATAACGAAAAATGGATTTATATTGTCAGGGATTAACCCGTTCATATCGCACTCCGCAGTCAAAAGATGGAGATACTAAACGAATAATTATTTAACGTTGATTTGATTGTGAGCTCTACAATTTAACCCTTTATTGCAATATTTACTTTTAGTGATAAATTGATCATATGGACACATTAATTGTTTACTAGTTTTTTGCAAATGGTGACCCCCCCCCAAAAAAAAAGGTCACGATAGCAACCTCAAGAGTCCACTTTCATATTCTGAAAACTGTGTGGCCGTGCGATTTGTATTTTTCATGTTACAACTATTTTTTTGAGGCGATTAAAACTGGTCGCTAGCGACCGGTCGGCGCGTGAAAGAGTTAATAGTCTAATAATTTAGTAGTCTACCGTTTATTTTGGAGGATTGGAAGTGCAACATGGCCGTATGGGGACTCTTTGGTTAAGGGTGCAGAGGGGTTGATTTGCCCGAAATTGTACACAGATTAAAAACATAAGTACCAATTTCTAGTACCGGATAAAAAGTCACATTTGCTTTCTCTGTCCAACTTTTTCTACTTGCTGTGCCTAGGCCTTTGACGATTCCCACTGTTTTGCCCGAATTTGGGAGGGCGAGTTGTCCCCCACACGGTAAATTAACATGGGCTGAAGGAAGTTGTTTCAAAAGAGGGCGCTATCAGACGAATAATTTCCACACAACTCGTCGTATGGGGGGGGGGACACCACATAATCTCCTGCCACACCCCCGCCCCCTGGGTACGCCTATGAAGTGTAAAGTTCATCGGTGAGCTTCAGATTGAAACGTGCTAAGCAATAATATTGTGTTCAATTCAACCTGGTTTACTGAATGAAATGAGCTATGGCGTTTGGGGTTGGTAGGATTTTTATTATAAAGTAGATTTTAGTGTGAACCACATAGACTACTTCGCAAATACTCCGTGCGCATGCGTTAGCCGTGGATTGAGGTGCATGCTGGTCTAGTTAGCGATCAAAATGTGTCGCTAACTAGACCAGCATGCACCTCATTCCACGGCAAATGACCGCGTACTGAGTATTTGCAAAAAAGTCTATGGTCACATACGGTACAGAGCTGTGATACGGTACAGAGCTGTGTATTGAGAGAGTTGCGACATGGAGGGACCAGCTTTCTCCGGTCACGTGGTTGCTGGACGCCATTTTGTTCCCAAATGCAGCACAACCCAATGGGCAGACTAGTCTGGCACCCTGTATTCGCCAATGCATTTTTTGGAGACAAAATGGCTTCTAATCGCAAGTTGTCGCAACTCTCTCTGATACGGTATGATGAATAGCCCCCTCTGTTGTTAGTTTAATAATTATGTTTATCATTGCGACCAACTAAACGGAGACTAGAGAGGCATTATAGTCTGACCCCCTCTTTGGTATAATTATACGAACCAGCAATAAATATTGCTTTCGTGCATAGGGAACATGACAGGGCAGCATGGGAAATGGAGGCAAGAGTCCCTCATGCCCAGCCTCGCTACCAAGAGGGCGATGCAACGTACGCGTATCGATACCGCTCGTTATGATCGAGCAAGGCATCCTGGGGGGGGGGGGTGGGTGGCGCGGCGAGAATATACACCACGGTGGGGAGGTTGCTCTTGCCCCGTCGTTGCCTTGGTGCCCCTTGTCCAAAAAGAACCTTTAAGTTCCCTCATCTTAGAGCGCCTTTATTACTAAGAAATGCTTTGCCCGCACTACCCGCACTAGAACGAAGTATCAGGTCTGTAAATTAGTGCGGCGCACTGGCAACGATGAGCTGATACTAAGAACAGGTTCTGGAAATTATCACATCAAGTGGACTTTGCAATGAAAACAGAAACTGTCATAGCATTTATGTGTAGGCTTTTCTTTTACACTATAAACTTGAAGGAAAACAACATGCCCTAGAAACCTGTCTTGGAAACGGGTCAATCCGATGAGGTCCGGCTCAAAGGAGTATTATTGTAGGGTGGCATGTGACCAAATTTTCCGTCCCGTTAATAGTTATTTGAAATGTTTTTGAGACATTATAATCAGTTCACTTAACTGGAAATTAAAAGATATACTTATAGTTCATTTATCAAAGGATGCCCCCCCATTGAAAATTATTTGGGTTTCTAATTAAGTTATAATGCACATCGTGGAGTAGTTGGATGAATGCCCAGTAAAAACGATGCAGATTCTTTACCTTTCGAGCAGCCGAGGGGCGCAGTTGGGAGGACCATGCTTCATACTTTTTTTAATAACTACAAAATGTGTGGATCAATTCTGCTGATTTTTTAAAACTGCTTCTTTCACAATATGTAGTGATTTCTGGGTGAGTGAACTCAGAGGTTGACAAATAGTGTTGAAAAGCTGGGTCACATTATAACGTGTACACAAAAATCATATTGTGTGCACAAAAAACGTAGTCCTTTCGAAATGTACTGTTTTGAAAATTAGTGGTGAACCAATGTGTAAATTTCCAGAATGTTTCAATCTTTAGTGAGTGGGTCCAGGGAACATCTATTCATCTGTTCAGATCATTAGAGCAAGAATTGTGCCCCCAAACACAGTTATTTACCCGTGCCTCTCAAGCGCGCCCACTGGGTTCAGCATGTAAATGTTTTCCCGTGTCAGCTCGGAGGGTTGTTGAATGGGTTCAAAGGGAGATGAGTGAAATTTCTAAGAGTAGGTTGCATTTATTCTTTCTACATAATTTAATGTAGGGCAGAGTGTAATCAATTCACGGGGTTCTTTTTCGTAAGTGAGTAAGGAGAGTAAGTTAGTAAGGAAAAGAACATTACAAATTTAAACACCGGGAAGTTACGAACTATTCACATTTATTTAACATCTGACAATCTGCGCTCCATGCAAGAATTTCTGTGTGCTCCCTATATTTGTATTATATGTTAAAAACTGAACCAACATTATCCATGGCACAAAATTAACTATGTTCGCAAAGGTCAGATCTTGATTGACCCTAATCCGAGTTGAGTCCACGGGAGTGGAACCGTGTTTGATACGGTACATTGCCCATGTGATACGGATTCCGAGTTACAAACACTAATCCGACCCGGATCAATCCAGTCAACCATTTTTGCCTCCGATAGGCCTATATTTGTACCAGCATTTTAAAAATATCTTACTAATAATTATAATCTTATTTAAAATATTGTATTGTTTCTATAATTTAAAGCTGAATACACATTCTATCTGGATCGTAGTTTCCAACAACACAAAATTAGTGACGACTAAAAGAAAAAAATAATACAAAAATAAATAAATTTATGCAAAAACTGACCTGCCTGAATGATGTAAAAATAAAATAACAAATACAATTGAAAAATAGCTTTTATTGTTAAATCCCTTTCAGCGAATAAATAACTTTTATCTAGTATTTAGAATCTATATTTTAAAAAAAGGTGAAATTTCTATGTCGCCAAAATGGTTTTCAACAAAATGATAAAATTGAGACTTTGGAACGCTAGGTGGCAGCAGACATCGCTAGGTGGCAGCAGACATCTCAGGTGTTTACATAGTTATGAGCATGTGCAATAGATTTACCTGGAGCATGCTGCCACCCGAAAGTCGACCCCGAAAGTCTCAAATTGTTATCGTAAATGGGAAAGTGGTTGCGAGAAAAGTTGGGCGGCGGGTATAAATTAGGATGGAGTCGATTTGAATCGCAAAAATAAACAGGTGTTAACAGGTATGCTTCTCATGATACATAATGGTACCCCCTTCCCTGGACACACCCGTTTTTTGAGAAAAAATATACATACAGTGAAACTCTTCAATACACCTGCCTTGTCACATAATCAAGGATTCCCATCATTAATCCACAGTGTTTACTGTTTACCGGTATGTTCTCCCATACTATCTCCCATTCAAACAACTCTACTATGGTCTTGTTTTCTAATTCCAGCAAGGATTCTGGATTTAGTCCAATAATTTCTTCGTAGTTTCCAACGCCTTTCCCCAATCACCCTGTAAATTTGTCATATTTTTGTCAGCTGCTGCGGTTATGACGAACATTATGGGATCTCAACAACGTTTGCTTTACGAAGTTCAAACTACATGGTAACAACACATTTCTACGCATCATTAAAGTTTACCCATTTCACAAAATGCAGAAAGCTCTATACATAACAGATGGTGATGTACATGTATTTTCCGACCATGTATGCCTAATACGGAGCTCCAAAGGTGCCATGATAAATTTTACTCGCCATGTTTACTCTCTGGTTTTAATAAGTTGTTATGTCACTTCTGGAGCTCCGTACACAGGAATGCTATAATTTATGCAATTATGTTACTTAATTCTAACAGTATAGTAATGAACTATGTACAATTGTATTCTACTTGCAAGCTATAACTTATAGTAGCTATGTTGCAAGGTATCACTAAGTATACATGCGTTGAATACAGATATAATATTGGTATTGATATTTGATATCTTTTTGGATATTTGAACGGTTTGAATACAATGCAAGCTTTTTCGTATATAGAGAACATATTATTAATTTTTATAGATTTTCTTCATAAATCTTTTGATTATTATCGTATCACAAAGACGCCGTATTATTTACAACATTTAGTTATTAAATTATTAATTGTATACATTATAGTGTTATATGTACAGCACTGCATGGGGTTAACGGGTGCAGCGCAGCCTCGTTACCATGGGTTGCCTGCCGTCTATCGATCCCCTCTCGTTACTAAGCGAGCAAGGCATGATTGGACAAAACAAAATGGCGCGGCAAGATCAATCACCCCTGGGAACGAGGTTGACTGCAGTGAGCTATATCAAGTCTGTTACCTAGACGTCTGCTGTGATCTATATGCGATAAGGCTGGCTCGTGACCACAAGCATTCTTGATTGCGCTGGTGGACATTTTTTATAATAAATAAAAAGTTGTGTTGAAGTTTTTACAAAATGTTGAGCTTAATCAATTTCCACATAAAAGGAGCTCAGTAAGCATTTTTTAAATTTTATTTTTGTTTGATAATAACAATAAAGCAAGTGCTTACATTCTTACAGGAATTGTTTTGTAAAAGGCTATTTCATATATTTAAAGTTACGACTCAAGGCATTGTCCAAACCCAGGCTTCGTCACCGGCTCTGGCTTGGACATTATCCACCTTTTGTGATTTGTGAAGTCCGTTTCATACCACTTCAGTTTGGAAGCTGAAGTCGAAGTCGCGGTTTCCAAAATGCCTTTTAGTGTTCGTTAAATCGGAGTTTTGTTTCTCTGAGAATTTGTCTTTAATTTGCAAAATATTCAACACAAACCAATAAAGTTGAAACAGTTTTGGGAGTGAATTTCTCGATCATAAAATATACTGCTTTGTTTGAGAGGAAAACTGGGTGCTCTTTAGACACTAACAAGATAGTTGGTTGTGGTATTTCATGCCTCTGATATAAGGATGATAAATCTAAGTTCTGAAATAGTCATAACAATATAATCTTTCAAAATAAAGGAATAAATGTGTACATTGATAATGCATTATGTGCCATTTTGTAAGTCAAATGTAAATAGAAAAATACAGCTGAAATCTTCATCAAGTAACAATAAATATCTGAATTATATATTATGCTATAATATCTTAATAATATAATCGAAAAACCTCTCTTAACAATTGAATTACTATTTAAATATACTATAGGTTTTGTTTTAAGTATTTTGGTTAGAGACATGCTAGAGTTATGCATACAACAAATGCGACATAAAGCCGACCAGTGTGACATTGAAACTATTCTTCGCAGTATTTTAAGACTATATCTAAATTGTTATTTTTTTTATTTTGTAAAATTTAATATTGACAGAAAATAGCGTATGAAAAATAAAACAAAAAAGCCCAGACGAACTTGAATTAATTATCGTGGAAATAAAATGATCTTCCACTGAGGGATTTGGTTTTATTTATTTGGATTTTTTTTAATTTTAAATTAAGGCCACACTATGAACAAAATACCTCAACGGTTTCCCCGAAAAAGTTTTATCTTTATAAAAAAGAAAAGGGTAAAAAAGAAAAGACAAAGGATGACCAATGGAAAGGTCTAACTCTTGATAATGGTAACGCTCAAGAAATGAGGCTATCTGAACGACCAGGATGTGACCATGAATATCTGAACCACAAAAAATGGACCACCTGCTCAGATGTCCACTACTGGAGCAGAAATGCGAGGCTGGCGACCCAGCTGATTTCAATGAAAGTGCCAAAGACTGTGCTCAGTTCTGGCCGAAACACAACATCTAGCGTGTGTGGACACGATACGAAGAAGGAATGTAACAAACTAGAATCTAAATCGAGCAGTTCGATTGAGAATTATTGTTAATACACAGTATTCTTCTTGTCAGCAAAACCAATTAAATTGAGATGGCACATTACCATAGAATAGCAAATCGCTAAACGGTTTCTCAAATTAATTACAAAATAAGTGTGAAGATTTTCTTAAAATGAAACATCATAATATCCCTGCGCATCGGTGCTGTAAGAAATATTTTCTGTGGCGCGAGGAAACTTAAGTTTGTATATTGAGTTTAATGACTGGACACAACGCTACATGATAAATAACATACCGTAGTAACAAAGTGTCCACGTTCATCAAAAACAATGGAGAGAGAATAGACTGATTAGTAAAAATAAGGTGAAGGAGAGCGAGTGTCTTCAACTGATGTATGGTGACTTCCTTGCTAAAACTCTTCAGAAACACCACGTTGTATATAAAGAAAATGACAACGTCGTTTAGAATGATTGAAACTACGCGGCGCACTTTAATGCGTGTTAATTCTCCTGAAGTCACTTTACCATGGTGAGTGATGATTACCAGTCATCTCATCTTTTGATTAAGAATGATTTGAATCTTGCGAATTTGTATAAAAACAAGTTCCATTTCACTTTCTGTCAACAAATAAAAAAATTTAAAAAATATCGATAAATGAACATGGGTGAGGATATAACCCGAAGGATAACTGTTTTACTGGCGGAGACAGGACGGTTGGAATGAGCAGATATATAAGTCAAAACAGATGTTTGATGTTTCTTTTCATCATGAGTTTTACAAAATACGATTTTATTTTCACCCTTGGTCCATAAACTTAAAACTTTTTCCTCAGTTGATATTTTTTACATTAACCTCTTTAAATCGGTCCCAATATCAAGGTGTTATTTTATTGTGTTATTCCAATTCGCCCCTTAAATTCAGATCTTTGTTGAAAATTCCAAGCTCTTTCAGTAACTCGTCTGATATTTTCCCTGCAAACAAACAAATAAATAACTTACAGTTTAATGATTATTCAAAACATTAAATTATTGCATTTCAAAGAAGTGTTCTATTTATAGAAAAGGGGGTGCACAACATTGGCACACAATAGATTTGCATACAACTTTGTTACAAATATGGTCATGGTAGAAAACTTCCTTTGAAATTATTTGTGCTTTAAAGGAACGTTAGAGAACTGGTAATTAAAATTTTCTTTAAGATCACAAATTTACATAAAACTTACACAGTCTAATGATGATGATAGTAGAAACCATCCCTAGAAATATTTATGTCTGAAATGCCATATTTGATGAGAAATAAATAAAACTAATTTCCGATTGGAGTTTATTGCTCATGAGCGTTTTATTCATGCATTGTATAACACATGAAAATGTGTAATCGGTTTTTCACTATTTTCTCGTGACCCAGATGGCCGATCGATCTCAAACTTCTACAGGTTTGTCAGTTTATGTATATGGTGGATTATATAAAGTGCTTACACTGCCAGCAACTGGTTTGGGGTTAGCAAAAACCAATTCTGTAATGATCCTTTAAATTGTATTATTTTTGAAAATTGAGTGAAACAATTAGTTCTGATCTCACGAGTCCAAAACCTGATGTTTAAAAAAAAGTGACAACAAATAAGTTTTTCCCCCAATTATTTTCTCGCGACTCCGATGACCGATTGAGCTTAAACTTTTACTTTTAAAGGTTTGTTATTTCGTTGGTCAAACCAAGTGTGGATACTGGTCTTAAGACAGTAGTCAATGTTGTCAACGTGCTTTAAATCAACTTTAAAGGGACTGTATACGTTTGGTAATTGGAACCTACTGACTGTTTGTTTTAATCCTATCTAGTTGTAGATATATACCATAAAACTAACCTGTGAAAATTTCAAAAGGTGGTAGCGTTTTTGAGATATTGCCGAAAATCTGGAGCGGTTATGTCCATGCAGGAATAATAATCTGCAATTGGAATACACAATCTGAGAAACGTTACTGCAGTAACGCTTCTCAGATTCAAATGTTTGGGGACAAAAAATGATATCTTTTTCCACAACCGCAGTACTTCGATGTGAAAAGTTTCACAAAATGCATTAAACTATCGAAAACTTCTGTACTTCATACCAAGTAAGTTGTTATTGTCATTAATTTTCAGAGTCATTACCAAACGTATACAGACCCTTTAAAACCCTTTGTAGTTTATATTACGTGATAATGAAATCCTCACTCTCGTTGCAAAGCAATTTTGGAAGGTGACAAACCTCAGACTGTTCCTTTATAGATCAGCTACAGAGATTAATATTATTTCCAGACTCAGCGTCTCGAATTGAGACTATAGTTACCTTCGTCAAGCAGCAATACGAGGTCCTTCCATGCAGAATTGTCATCAGCGGCCTCGACGATCTCGTCTTCAAGGTCATCGTTAGCCTCCTCCTCAGCCGTTGCAATCTCCTCAACATCTGTTGTTCAAAGCAAGAAATGAATGAAAGTTAATGAGACACTATTAAATAAATTGGTTTTCCGAGGGTCTACATTAAACTAACCCTTTCTTCGGGAAATGTATCATAAACTGAAACTCTTTGAAATTGTCAAATGAAGATTTCTTCTTTTTTATTTTAATTGTGCATGTACTTATTTATTTATCAAGTAGAAACAACAAGGAAAACTTACTGCTTGGGTAAATTTTTAAATAATTTTGGGTTAAACAAGGAAAGAAATGAGTAGAGCGGGACTTGAACCTGCGACTTCCGGATTAACGTGCCGGCGCTTTACTAACTGAGATCTACTCTTTCAGTGGGGGGGGGGGACACACGGATTTGAATGTGTTGCAAAATTAAAAAAATACCTTGAAGTGCTTGTTCAACATCATCTTGTTCCTCTGGTTCGATCTCCTCTAGCTCTTTCTCAAGTTCCTCTTCGGCGTCTTCAGCATCTTCTCCATCCAGGACGCCTCCCGTCTCCTGCTTTTCCTCAGTCTGGAGCACTTCAGCTACGGGTCGACCCTCCTTGTCCACCACCACCTCTTCTTCGACGTGTCTGTCGCCGCCCGGTATCGGCTCGTCCTTCTCGTCCTCGTAGGTTTGGTAGCCGTTTCCGAGGGGCATGGACGGGTAGAGGTTGGAGAAATCTTGGCCCATCTCTTGCATCATCTCCTCCGAGATGTCTCCTTCGTTCCAGAAGCTTTCTGGGAGCAGCTGTGATAGGATGTCTGGATTTGGGAACATTGACAAAACACAAACAATATGTTTACTCTTTGCGTTGAAACGAAAGCTACATGCTTTGTTGCTGTTGTTGTTGTTGTTGCTGTTGTTGTTGTTGTTGCTGTTGTTGTTGTTGCTGTTGCTGTTGTTGTTGTTGTTGTTGTTGTTGTTGTTTCACAGGGATGAGGCAACATTTTCAGAGGAACATTTCAGAACAACCATGTTTAGAACCTCCTGTTTTGTTTGCGGTTACAGCATGTAAACATTATCTCTCTCATGAAAGTGGTGGTTCTAAGGTGAACCGGAGGTTGGGGGAGGGGTGAGTCTCGACGTTTCGAACAGTTTGCTTTGTTTGTTTTCAGTATAGCAGGCCCCTTTTCGGGGTGGGAAGGGGTGGGAATAGGGTTGGGTGTGTGGAGGTGGAATTCGCCGTATTGTGGACCAATTTCACGTGATGAAAAACAAGTAAACAAACGTGGGTTTTTTTCTTCATTTTTTGTTATTATTATGATTAAGCATTTAGTCATTGGTGCAAGAAAAACTACATGCAGGCAATTAAAATAAGATGAAACTGTACTTGTAATGCAAGACATTCCCTGATGAAAGCGCCCTCATTCGGTCAATGGTAAATTTATAATCTGCATATCTACTGCTGAAACCTCATGTAATACGAATAATCCTTACAGGAGAAAATGGTGCATTAAGATGAATGATACCGGTAGCTTACCGATACATGAGTACTACAGGAAATACTATAATATCTCACCGATAATTCTTTCGCCTCTGTCTGTTGACATCTCTCCATTTTCAATTTGGTCGGCAACAATGTTAGCAATCTCGGACAGGGCAATAGTCTCTGTACAAAATAATACATTAAAAATATCGATTTAAAACTTCATGTTCACCATTTTATTTTTCAAAATTAGAAACATGGCATGATTGTCTTCCAGTGATCTACCGAACTAGGCTTACAAAATCGAAGGTTCCACTATACTTTTATCGACACCGCAATTTGAAGCACGGCAGACATAGGGCCCTTTCGAAACCGCGGCTTCAAACTCCCGGCTCTTGCACCGTTCGCCTGTTTGAAGCCCCGTCCCATCGGAAAGCGCACGTTTTGAAAATAGCTTACGCAGCCTAAGCCGGAGCCTAAGCCGGTACCTAAGCCGGAGCCTAAGTCGAGGTTTTAAAAAGGGCCAGCTACGTTCAGAAGAACATCCATACTGGGCCCAATTTCATAGAGCTTCTTAAGCATAAAAAGTTGCTAAGCATAACAAAATTATGCTTACCAGAACCAGGTTACCTGCTAAAATGTCATTTTACATGTACAAAATGTAACTGGTATCCTGCTTAGTTGTGCTTAGCAGAAAAATGGTAAGCAATATTTTCTGCTTAAGCAGCTCTATGAAATTGGGCCTGGTGTTTGATACTGGCGAACGTTTCTTGAAAACTAGTGGTAGGCCTACCTGTAAAGAAACGCTACAGCTGGTTTCGGTTGTACCAAAATTACGAACAATGTGTTTACATGCTGAAAATAATGTGCATGGTGTTTCACTATTTCTCCTGACTCACACAACGGATTAAGCCCAAATTGTCCACAGGTTTGTTATTTCATGTATACGGTTGATTACACAAAGCATGAACACTGACTGTGACCACTTTTGTCAGCTCTATCAATCCTGTATAAAACCTTTAAAGGCACTGTACACGTTTGGTAATTACTAAAAATATATATTAACATAAAAACTGACTTGGTAACGAGCAACGGAGAGCTGTTGATAGTATAAAACATTGTGAGAAACGACTCCCTCTGAAGTAACGTAGTTTTTGAGAATGAGGTAATTTCGCACTAAAATAATAAAAGCATTTTATTCCTATCTGAAAGCACACAAATTTGTACAACAAGGGTGTTTTTTCTGTCAACATTTTCTTGCAACTTCGATGACCAATTGAGCCCAAATTTCCACAGGCTTGTTATTTTTTATGCATATGTTGGGATACACCAAGTGAGAACACTGGTCTTTGACAATTACCAAATGTGTTCAGTGCCTTTAAACACTGTCATTTTTTAAAACCTTTTTTGTCATACCTCAGTCAAATTGTTCCCTGGAATTTTCTTACCTTCGGAGTAGGGTTTCTGGAACATCTCGTTGTAGTCCACGGATTCGGGGTACGTCTCCTCGTATGGCATGGGATAATCGATGTAGTCTCGAGGGTTGTACGGAGCAGGTCTGTTCAAAATCTCTTCAACCTGCGTACAGTTTAGTCAGAAGATAGGCCTGTTTGAGCAACTCCATAAAATGACCCACCCCCTTAAATGGTGGTCGAACCCACAACATGGAGTTTTGACAATTTTGTATACGAGACCACTCTATCACACAACAATCAACCAGTTACCTATTTATTTATTTCATTACACACCCAACAGCGCAAACGTCATTAACAAAGTAGAAAACGAGAAGAAATGTTAAGTTTTAGATTTAGGAGGAAAACCCCAATGGGGAAAACCCACGCAATCAGGTAGGGACTGAAAACCCAATACACGTGCAAGGCTCCGGTCTGAAGTGGGATTCGAACCGGGGTCCACAGAGGTGAAAGGCAGGGAAAGAAACCACTGAGCCAACCTAATGCCCATAAAAAGAGCCGCTACAAAAGCGAAACAATGCTGGGAACCAGCCACAAACTAACATCCTCTACACGATGTTTTTGAATGGTAACCTGTTTCTGGCTGCAAGCAGCATGTTTTTCTGTGCTATTAAGCAAGTTGGTGTACTCCACTCACATAATCTGTGTCCACGGGGTCTACAGGCTGCGGACCCATGGGGTTACCGAAGAGTTCTTGGTCTTGAAGCATCAACAGTTCCTCCAGCTCTTGTGACACCGCCTCCTTGACGAAGAAGGCGTATTCCTCGTTGATCTGAAGATGTCAAAATTATTGAAGATTAAAATGATGAGATTTAACATCAATCAAAACGGATGATGCCAGAAACATAAAACGTTTACACGTATTAAAAAAAAACCATGATCGTCGTAGTGTTACGTTTTTTGTGGGATTTGAAGCTTTTTATGGCGGGGAAAATATCTAGAAACCAAAAATTTATCGTGTTTAACTTTACAGAAGTTTACGTGAACGCCAAGAAAGATGTCCGTGCATTACTATATCTTGACTTCAGCAATTCGATTCAGAAGTATTTTGTATGCACTCCAAAAAAAACCTCATCGTCAGAGGTTACCCAGATTCGGGGTCCCAGGGGCCATGGTGATCATTTCTGGGCCGGGTCAGGCTGACCCGGAAACTGTTTTTAAAAAAAATGGTGTTTTAACTCGGATTCTGCGTCAGTTTGACCCATTTCTGGGTCCACGAGACCCGGAGTCCGAGTCCATTTTGACCCGCGAATTTTCTGCTGCTCATCAGAAGGTAAAAAAAAAACCCCAAACCAAAAAACGTCTTAAGAATTGTTGTTTGCACCATTGGTACGTCCTGTTTGTTTATGTTCAGTATATTTTTGCTAAAGTATTGACAAAAGCACTCTTCTGCGATGAATCGAAAAGGGTTGAATGACCTTGGAAAAAGGAACTTTCAAATGAAAAATCATTATTCAATTTTGTTTGTGTTTTTTTGTGTTATGAATTTCAAAAGTGACTGTTATGTCAATACAAATGAGAAGAAAAAACCACACTCACAAATCCCTGTTCCAGGAGCATGCCCACTGCCCTCAAGAAACCGGTGACGTCATCTGACTCCATGATGAATAGCGCCACCTGCGCCGGATCACTAAATTCTCGTAGCAGTTCTCTGGCATCTTGCTCGGTGAGATGGTATTCATCGAAGTTATCGTCGAATAAACCTGGGTAAGAAAACAAACCAAAAACAAAAACGTAAAGATTTCGATAACAAGTGAATTCCCACTGTAGTTACTTTGCTCTCCAAAGCAACACCGACGGGTAAATCTGACGCGATTAAAAGGCTACGGGGAAAAAAATCCACCGTGAATATTGTGCATGTCAGGGGAGTGAGATCTTTGAAATATTATACGTTTCACAAGTGAGTTTTATGGCCCCAACTTTAGCCCTGACTCTTAGATGATCCTTATCCTTATCCCCCCATTAATTTCTAACTAACTCAAATTTTAACCAGATCAGCCATACGAAGAGCTGCTTAGTTAATGCACCAAGTTTGAAAGACGGATTAACAAAAACAAATTACCAACAAACCTTAATCGAAAAGAAAAAGAACAAATTCTTAATCAAACTCCAGAACCTAACTTATACCAAACCATGTACCCGAACCCAACACCCTTCCCCCAAATCTCAACCCCATCAACCCATCCTTTGCAGTGACCCTTTGCACCAACGTCACGCGCAGCTTCTGTACGTCAATCTCGCCATTTTGGAAGTCAAATTGCATGCACAAATTTTGGTAAGCGTTTAAAACGCAGCGTCACCTAAAATGCACACCACACTGTACAACACACGGGACATTGACTTCAAAAATTATGCAACTAAGATCATTGTGATAATGACGTCAGATTAATTGGGTCAACATCTGTTAACCAAAACTTTAAATCCATACTTGTTTCCGCACCTGCGTAAGACACTTCATTATTTTCATTGATGACGTCACTTCCGTCATCAACCTCTATATCTCTGTAGTCGATGACTTCTTTGTTGGGCGTAACCACCTCCTCCTTTTCCTCTTCTGACGCAGCCCCAGATCCTTCTACTTCTTCTGGTGTCTCATTTGAAATAGCGCCCTCTATACGAAAATATATCAAAAATACCAATGAAAATGATATAATATATTTACGCGGGAAAGTATGACTAGAAAAATCTGTCTGCGTGTTTGCCCCCAGACAGTATTTGGTTTCTAAAAGAAGATATAAAAGTAGAGTTTGTCCCGAGCCATAAGGCTCATCAGTACGGTGTTTATATCCGGTTTCCTTGGCATTTGACAACTGAGATTATGTATATTCCTCCTGGACAGGCTCCGAGTCCATCGCATGTAACTCCCCCAGCTCTCACCAGTACCCATTGTACTCCTGGCTGAAGAGAAGCAATAATGGTTAAGTGTCTTGCTTAAGGACACAATCACGACCGGGACTCGAACCCACACTCTGCTGATCAGAAACACCAGAGCTTGAGTCCGGTGCTCTTATTCTCTCGGCCACGACACGCCAAAGAGAAGATATAGCATTTCCAAAATAGTTACCGTTATTTATTTTGTCTTTTTCGTGTCACGTTTGTATTTTTTTTAAAACATGTTCCACATGCATTCTTGAAACATATCTAGGTGGCTCTCTGTTGTATTTGTTTTTCACTAGCCAGCAAAGGTTAATCTTTTCAGCTCGAAACAGATTACAATAAAATTCAACAGTGTTACTAGGTGAAAAGAGTGGGGTACTAATATTAATATAACGGATATAAAACACGACCTAGTCTGAATAGTCTCTATCAAACGTCTCCGACATCTCCTTTAACTCGTCTTTTGATATATTATATTCAAATTCAATTCCAACGAGCGCCCTCCACGTCAGGCTCCTTGGAGCTCCCACAATTCCATCGGCGAAGACACCTCACATGGTCATAATCACGGTCTTCATTTTGCAGGTAATTTTCTCTTTTGTGTCATAAATTCACCATTTTAATGCATCCATTTTAATCGCCATATTGTATTGATTATTAGGGACGATTTTGCACAATGTGTTGTTTTCATTAGGCACGTATTTAGATTATTTATTTGTATTTATTTCCAAAACAAAACAGTGCTCGTAAATCCAAGATGGCGGCCCCCTTGTACATTTCGGCGGGCCTGCAAAGTGTGTTCGAATCTATCACATGAACGTGAGTGGCTATTTTCTGTTCATTCCGTGAAGTGTTTTGAACTCATTTTTCACCCAAAAAACTTTATATTTGTGAATAAGCCACTTATTCTACTGTTTTTATTTTAAGAATCAAATGAAAGAAAAAATGTAGGTTGTGTTTGGGCTTTCTCAATATTCTTGTGTAACTTCCCAGTAGGCCTAATTTAATCTTTGTGCTTTATCTGGGTAAAAATGCAGAAGCTGACTTCCATTATTGTTTCTCTCATTATGACCTTAAAGTATCTTGTTTACCAAATAATGGTTGTTTTGGTGACAAAATGAGTGATTCGGCATATTTTCCCTACATGTTGATTAGTTAAGGTACTGTTCCTCCATGGTTGTATGTAATTTATATTTTAAACCACTTTAATCTACCTAATCAGTCTTGTGGAAACTGGCCCTGTCTCCCCAACCGCCCCCTTGTCTCCTTTTCATTGTTAATGAGTCCCTTGCTTATTTTACATTCCGCCTCCCTCCCTTTTCACTTCTTTCCACATGACTGCTTCTGTTACACATAGTAACACTTGTCTCTGTGTGTTGTGTTGTGTTGTCATTTAGCCTTTCAGAAAGACTCTTATGGGGTCGAAACGTAATGCCATATTTTATAAGTTCATTTCCAAGACATTTACGTGCTTTTCATTTCTGTCTTTTTACAGATCAGCTGCGAATATGTCAAAGAATGAGCTCGCAACATTCTTGTACAGACTTTTTTTTTAAAGATCATATTGTTTTCAAAAGTCACCTGAATAACATGACTGTGGATTATTTGTTTTCATTGGACTCGGGAAAGTACTGAGTATACAGTGCCTATACACGTCGGTGTATGATGGGTAAAACCAAATATTATTCTTTATCCCCGATGCAAATTTAAAATTGTTGGGGTACCTGCTGCTAAATGCCTGTGGATTTCTTTTTTCACAGGACTCGGGAAAGTACTGAGTATCACAGTGCTTTACACACATCGGTGTATGGGTACAACCAAATAATATTCTTTATCCACGATGCAAATTTAACATTAAAAGTCACATTTTTATAAAAGTGATTAATTGAATCTGGGTGATGAATTGTTTACCTTTTGTTTCTTGAGACGTTTTCTCATCCTCGACGTCTTCAATTTTAACAGGATCTTTACTCTCAACACCCAACGTTTCTGTCGCCTGCAAAAAAAGAGTTCAAACCGTACACAATCAAAAGGTGTCAAAATACGACACTCAACCATGTAAAAGAATACGTTCCCGTTCTACGTGTTTGCCGCCCTTTTTTGCTACAAACTTGTTTACCGCCAATTTTGACTGCGGCTACCATCTGCTGCAGTCAGGGATTGACCATTGCCGTCAAACTGCAAAAGGTCACCCAGAGTGGGCGATTGCATCAAGGGATGCACATTTTTTCTCTCTGTCTTAAATTTCATTACATTTTCATCCGTTGAAATTATTGAAAGTTTTCAATTACATTAATTTGCTTTCTGTTATACGGTGAAAATGCTGTTTTGGGAATGTTTTCAGTGTTGACTATAGGGAATTATTCATTGCGAACAGTTCAACGATGATTCTTTGTACAACTCAATTTCAACACTTGTTTTTCTGTTTTAATAATGAATTTATAGCAGTTTTATTTCTCTCTCCAGAGTCTTTTTGTTGTTCTCCCAATGGAGCTCAGTGGGCGATGTTGACACTCTGCCTGAAAACTGCGACCAGTTCACAAAATTTGCAAATCCAAAAGGGCATGATTGTATTATGTAGCTGCGCGAACGTGCAACAAATTATTAAAGGCACTGTACACGTTTGGTAATTACTCAGAATATATATTAGCAAACAAATTTACTTGGGAACGAGCAACGGAGAGCTGTTGATAGTATAAAGCATTGTGAGAAACGACTCCCTCTGAAGTAACGTAGTTTTTGAAAAAGAGGTAATTTCTCACTAAAATAATAAAAACTTCTTGCAAGAAGTTTTTACTCCTATCTGAAAGCACACAAATTTGTACAACAAGGGTGTTTTTTCTTTTCATCATTTTCTTGCAACTTCGATGATCAATTGAGCCCAAATTGTCACAGGTTTGTTATTTTATGCATAACATGTTGGGAATACACCAAGTGATAATACTGGTCTTTGACAATTTACCAAACGTGTCCAGTGCCTTTAAGTGCATGTGGTAAATATAAATTTATTGGATCGGGGTGTAGTTTCACCACAGGGTATTTGTTATTTGCCTTTGTCTTCGATTTGATTAAACCTGTGAAACTAGAAGTGTAAATAGTTATGTCGTTGTGTTTTTCAAGGCATATCCACCACAAGCCCGCTTTTTACATAGTGCCTCCACTGTAGTTTTGTTTCAGTGGAGATCTTATAGGCTACTAGTTGTGTATAGTGGAAAAAAAATATTACATTGAATTGAATTGAATTGAATAGACCCCATATCGGTGATAATGTTTACAAAATGGCAAATTCTTGCTGGGTTTGCTTTAGAACGGAGAGCAATTTTGTTGTTGGTGATATGGCATAGTTTTAGAACTTGCCATGGTAGTTTGTAAATATAATTTTGAACAACCATAACTTTTATGTTGCCATGTTGTTGTTATGATAGATCAAGGTGTCGTGACAAAATGGCGTGTCGAGATTTTACGTTAGGAACGGTGTGGGGGCTTTTAATAAAATGTTGCCCCCCCCCCCGGACGCAATAATTTTTTTCCTACGAACTTGTTGTCCCCCTACGGGTATGGGCTGGAGGAGGATGATTCAAAAGAGGGCGCTATCAAAAGAAGTTTGTATACAGTTCGCAGTATATGGGGGACAAAAAATTTGTAGGAAAAAAAATCTCGCCCCCGGACTGGCCCCCGTATAACAACATGACTGACATGAAGTAGTATTGGTTAACATCGGACGAGTTGACATTCAGCTATTTATGTGGATACAAAGTGCGTACACACACAGCGTCTTGCAAAACAACTTGGCATTGATTAATCTATGCCTGTTTCGTTGTATCAACCAGACGCGAGTTGGGTTCTAATTCGACAGTAGTCGTGGGTTGACGTCCGAAGACGACAACGATGATGAACAATTTACGGGGGAGGTTTTCTTTTTTCCCCTCCTCAGTTTTCCTTTCTTTCCCAAAGTAATTAATCACCACAACAAGCTATTGGATCGCGAAACACTATCTATGTTATACGAGGAGTGGGCGGCTGTGCGGTGTGGTTAAAAAAAAACCTCGTTTTTACACTCGCTGACATTATTTTCTGTTATCGTCACGAAAGAAATCTGATAAACTTCTTTTTCATTTGAGCAGGTAAAATCCCTCCTGGCACATCAACATCGAGATATTAAACCGTTTCTCTTTCTTCATTTCTTTCTTGGCGGGGAAGAGTTGGGGCAAATCCAAGGCAATGACTTTGAGGCCGTCATAAAGGGGAGATGGCTCGGTTAAAACTTGAAGGGGTTTAACAATCTTTTGTTTCAAGGTTTGTCAACAAGAAGAAGACAAAAAGAACGGATAGAAAGGAAAACAAACCAAGCGGGGAAAAAGGGAAAGAGACATGAATAAAATGCCGGCACATTTTGTGTATATTTTTCCGATTACAGATGCAACAATTTAGAGGCATCCTATTATAAACCAAAACCCCAAAGCGAATGATGTAAATAAGGTTTAACTATAAGCTTAAATCCATCTATTTTGTCGGGGGGGGGGTGGAGAGAAATAAGCGCCTAAGTCTGTCAACTTACTACAAAAGCTGCATTGAAATATTTATTTTCTTTATCAGCTGTTTATGATTATGAAAAAAATTGAGAACCAATAATGCCAAAAAAAAAGAAAAGAAAAAAATATCAATCTCTTTGTCGGCATAGTGAATAAAAGTCCCTCAATTTAAAGATATTAAGAGAGCATTTTATAATACCCTTTTTGTGGTCCGGTGTGCAATATTGGTTTCTATTTTTAAATAACAAAAGGTGTACACCTAATTAGAACCATGCACATCGTGGCTTCCTATTCACCAAGTAAAGGTCTGTAGAAAAAAGATGTGGAAATTATGAAGGGGGAAAGTTAGATAAAAAGATAAGTAGCGCCACGATTCGTCGAGGACGCTCCGGTAAGCGCCTTCTTCCCACAAGGACTTCGTGCTTGTTTGGCGGGAAGACGTTTGCGGGGGGGGGGGGAATCGCGTTTCCGTTTCGCCTTCGTTTGAAGGATAAGACACGAGGCATTATGCAAGACCTTAATTTGCATTTGACTGATTACAGGTAGTTTCACATAATGGTGTTGGGGGAGGATTATCCTCGGATATTTTGCTGGAAAACGAGTTGTTAATTATTTTTTTTCTTCAAGAAGACAAGACAAAAACAATCTAAAGACGCGTGCGAATAAACCCCTGTACTGATGACGTCAAGGTTTGTTTCCTGCAGTGCTATTAATGGGTACTGTATTTCCGACAGCTGAGCAGAGACACAATGGTTTTCCATTCTTCTGCAAAGTGGTAAACAAACTGTGACGTCATCAGTACTACGGTCTAGTGTTTTTGTTCTCTTTATGTGGTTCAAAGAAGCCCGTGTCTTTCATATTGCTTGATGATTTAATTGGAATTGACTTAATGTCTGCTTTTATTTCAAGACATTTATTTTTTTCCACTCCAACAGAGAATCATCATAACAATAACAAAGAACAGTAAGAGGATATTGGAAATGGGGGCATAGCCAGAAAAGCCAAAGCTTGTGGTCGGTATGCCCGGACAAACAAAAACACAAATGGACTAACATTAACAAGTACAGTGCGAGTAGGTTCGATATTTAACTAAGACAGAAAAGACTCTCTGTGAACTAAATTAGCTACAGAGGGATGCAACTTATAACAATACATAGGACAATACATTTGAAACCCTTCTGTGAGATAGCGGGCTGATTGCAGTTTTCAAAAGGTACATATTTGTTTCACTGTGCCTAACTGAACCAAGAAATGTAATAATTCTTTCTAATCCCAACCTTCTTCCTCGTACGGGTGACCTTGGGTAATGTTGCCGCGCACAGTGAGCATTATTTCCTTTGTTTGTATCCCACTCTAAATGTATGTTGTTCTTTCTTTTGTCCCTGTGCTTGAGACCCTCCCATAGAATTTGTGAACAGAATTACTTGCGGAACATCCTTTTCATCCTATTGTCTTCGCCCCCCCCCCCCCACACGCATTGAATTTGAATAAACCCATGACCCAAATAATGATCGGGAATTACAAAAAACAAAGATAGAACAATCTTCAAATTTCTTATAATTATAACAGTTTGTTGGCCGTAAGCTGAGGAGGCACTTAATCTTTGTTGGTCGTAACCAACCAACTGAGGGTCCACTTAGTCTCACGAAATGTTGTCATGGGGGGTTTCAAAGACGAAAGAAATTGAAAGAAAATATTGATAAGAGCTTGAAATAACACAAGAGCAAACTGTCTTTTGGTACTTATTTTGTGTAAATGTGATTACAATTGTGATCACAGAGTAGCATGATGTGTTGTTACAGGAAAGAAGTATGGTAAACAAAGAGGAGTGAAATGTATATACCACAAATTTCTTTTTAAGGGTAGAATTATTCAGTCATAAATATGGAGAACAAATAATGACACTACCTCGTTGATAACCCGTATTCCTCCCACGTAGGCTTCATCTCTTTTCGGTTTTCCTCAGGTTATTTTTTTAATCTGTGATTTCTGGTTCTTCGGTCTCCATTCAGATGAAACATTTCCATGGAGGATTGGTGTAATCAGTGAGCCTACTGATTTAAACTATTTTTTGTTTTTCATCAGTTGCCAATTCTAAACTTGGCTTTAAAGGCAGGATATATTGGTAAATACTCCAAGCATTGATGACCGTAAAAACTTACTTGGTGAGAAGCACTGCAGCTGTTGATAGTAGAACATATTTTGAGAAAGGACTCCCTTCGAAGTAATACGGTTTGAATAATTTTTCACCCAAAAACATTTGAATCTGAGAAACGATTCATGCGGGTTGGTGTCCGTTCGCGAATGTTGCGGCCAGAGATGCGGTTGGTACCCGCTGTCACCTCACTAAACATGGATGGTTTCGACATTCATGTGAAAATACCGTGACAGGTTTTGTTTATGTTTTCCCAGCCCAGCAAGTAGACACTGTATTTAGCTGAAACTTTCACATGTGACTTTTATTGCACCTTTCTTTATATTTTGCATATGTCAGCATTACGTTGACAAAAAAAACAATCTATGACCCTAACTTTAAGCTAGCGTGACATTGGTCTGCTCTCAGACAAATCAAGCGTGGTACAAAATAAAAGTATTGCATGCATTAATTTTTAACCTCAAAATAGTGCGCGGGAATTAATCCGTCTTTACAAACAAAACATACCGTACATTTCTATTATGTTTTTAATCTCTCAACAGGCATCCACACAAAAATAATATTTGCGTTCTAGATGTAATCAGAAACTGTGCTGAGCCGGACAACGGTCTGAGAGCCCTTCGCAAAATCAATAATTTAGCTCCGCTCATTTTTTTGTCGTGGGTGGTGCGCGGTGAACATATTGAAACTGTCTGCACAACGCAACAACCCGCCTACGCGACACCACGTCGTATACACAATATAGACATGTCAGTACAAGTAATTACTTTGTGCAATTTTATTCAGCACCTGGTAATATCACAGTAACACGCAGTTGTAAACAGTGGGCAGCGATGGTTCCTCGTGGTCAAAAGGGCAGTTTAGTTATTATCTTCTCAATTTAATGTCCAATGATTTTCTGATGACTTGCTGTGAAATTGCATCGGTTTACATAAAAATGCTCTTCGCCGAAAACCTTCCATAATCCATTTATTTAACGTCGCGTTACAATCGGATTCTTGATTTGTTCATGTTTTCTTTCTTCTCTTAAATCCTTAGAATGGTAGGAAGCTATTTTTAACAGTAATATAATTTAATTCGATAAGACGATGGAAGCACGGTATGTGAAGTGTGACATCTCTGCGAGAAATATATTTTTATTATTGTCCAACGGAACACAAGCAAAAATGATGACAAAATCATTGTCTGCAAACTCTCAAAAAATAAATAAAAACCAATCAGCAGCACACTCTTGGTCATTTTTTTTTCCTTTCATTTTTCCTTTTGTTTTTCCTGTGGCGTATAGTCGGTTTTCATTGATATACGGTATTATGTATACTTTGGTATTATATTTGTTTTTATATCGTTCTCCTTTTTGTTTAAGTCAACAATAGATGCTGTTCAAAAGTACTTATCAGTAATCAAAATGTAGTTATTTAATTTTGTTCCAGAGTAGTTTACTTTAATGGCGACAAGCATCGAATCTGGGCTGTCATCGCAAACGTGTCCCAATTTTGTTCTATATTTAGCAAATTCTGGCCGATACCTAAAACAGTGCTGTTCTAGAAAATTTCCATCAGTTACGGGAGAAAAAAAAGGTGATCGAGCATTGACTCCAGTGTCTCGGTAATTCGCGACTGCATTTTTTTTTTGGGGGGGGGGGGGGCTGTGTGACCCGTGTGTGATGGATTCGTGTAAAAAGACTCTTGAAATAATTACCGTTCCTGGATGTTTTGATCCTTATTGTGTGGAAAATCTTAAAGGAATATCTGTCTTATGCAAGTAAATTTAAAGATATCATAAGAACGAGAACCAAAATAGATCGGTAAGAGTGTTGTTTATAATTTGACATATAGAGGGCACCATAGACGCAGATGGCGACACTCGAGCTGCAACAATACTGGGGAAGGACAGTCAATGGGAGACTTTAAAACGCTAGGTGGCAGCAGACTTACCAGGTAAATTTCCATTGTTTACGTAGTTCTGAGCATGCGCTTACTTACCAAGAACAATGGATTTACCTGGTAAGTCTGCTGCCACCTAGCGTCCCAAAAGTCCCCCATTGGTATCAACAAGCACAAAAATAGAGACATTTTGCAGACATAGCGCTGAGGCCTTCATCCTGCAGTGGATCGACAATGCATGAAAAATCAAAATCAAAATCAAGACTAACCATTTTCTAAACCCTTATCAAATCCAAGCCCCCAATCCACATAGAAGCACCAGTACCCCAACCTCTGCTCAATCCCTCTATTCCTCTGTCTATCAACATTTATGAGCATACGGTGCATTATGCAAGTCCTGCGATAGCCCTTTACAACAGCCCTTTCAAAGAAACCTGATGTGTAAATTATTTTTGTTGTTGACCTACATCCATCTGCGTGGGATTCTAATAGAGAGCGTAAAAAAACCACCATAATAAGCAATTTTGAAATGTTTGCACTTCTCTTAATATAAAAACAATTACGCTGTTTTCATCACGGGGTGACGAGTTATAAAAAAAACTCGTCGATTAAGTCACGCAGATTTCGAGAGAATTTATAGTTTCGAAGAGAACAACAAACTAATAGTACAACCTCCCCTTTAACTCCAATATTGGCGAGCCATTAGCAGAATGTACATCGATATTCATGGGTGATAGGGTGGGCATTTGATTACTCTCTATGCTTACAAGAAGTTCTGAAGATGAAATGAGGGTAGTTACCTTTACTGCCTTTGGTCTGGATACATAATATTAACCGCTAGGCTATGGAGTCGCGATATATACATGTATAAACCCGCTGCGTCTGGCTTGCAAGTGCTCTTGTATAGAATCAAAAATAGCAAAGCATTAGGTTGGTAAACCCAGAGCTGCGATGTGTGTTCTGTATTTGTTTGAATCAACGAAAGATACAATCTACTTCGGGTATGATTATACTCTCTTTGAATCAAGATAATGTACAACACTTTTGTTTTTAAGTGTTGGCAAAGCCTGCTGTATCTTTTGGAATGTTGACTGTGCTTGAACCAATACAGGGTACAGCTTTTGTTATGTTGGCAAACATGCATTATGTTGTACGTGTCTTGTGTTTCAATCAATATAAGGGTACAAGTATGCTTCGGGTATGCTTACTCTCTTTGAATCAAGATAAGGTAAAACAATTTTTGTAGTATTGGCGAACTTGCTGCATCTGTTGACGCTGCTTCAACCAATATTAGGGTACAGCTTTTGTTATGTTGGCAAACATGCATACGTTGTACGTATCTACTATCATTTGATCCAAGATAAGGTACAAGATGCTTCGGGTATGCTTACTCTCTTTGAATCAAGATAAGATACAGCTGTTTTGTTGCTGTTTGCAAGCTTGATGCATCTTTGGGAGGTTGACTCGTACATCTTTGTTATGTTGTACGTTTACTCTGTTTGAATCAAGATAAGGTACGATATGGCTCGGGTATGCGTACAATCTTTGAATCAAGATGAAGTACAGCATTTATATATATATAGTTTCTTTGGTAAGCCTGCTGCTCTTCTGTATCACGACCCCCTCTTTAGTTGAATGACAAACGGTAAGTCTTGCTTCGAGTGTGATGACTCTATTTTAAGTCTTGGTTTTGATGTCAACCTGAGTTTTTTGCTTATTTTCGTTTCATCAAGTTAAAGTACTACCTGCTTCGAAATGCATTGTTGAGTCAAGATAGTGTACAGTACTGGCTATGATTACAAACCTACATTATGATATGATTTCTTTGAATCAAGATAAGGTACTATAGGCTATGCTCACTTTTGTTTGATTGTGATATTAACCGTTGAGCATGTATATATACGGCATTGGTAATCCCAGTGACTTTTTAGGTGCAGGTAGCAGTTTTTATGGTCATTAACTTGTGGCATAATTACCAAAAGTACACCCTGCTTTTAATGTTTTTCAGATAAATACAGTAAGAGCCTTTTCCATGTGAAGAAGCAAGGGATACATTTTAAGACGCTCTTCTCAGCGTGGCACGGTGGCTGTGTTCCTAGATAGTCACAACAAGTCCGCTCTAATATCCTTGACTACTCGACTCCCTTGAATCATAGAGTATCTGCGCCTCCATCAGCGACAAACCAACGTGCAATTTGCGCCACATCGCCTTTTCAAAAGGCAGCGAAGCAGGAAACAAAAATGGCGAAGGTATCTCAATTTGTAGGGGTATTAATAGCCCAGACCTTTCACAGATTTAAATTGAGAAAGCTTCAATTTAAATCCGATGCAATTTATAAGGCACATCACGAGGTCGTGTGGAAATACATTCCCGACCATAACTCCTCAACCTCCTTTTGTGAGTGTGTTTTCGCTGCATTTAAGATCGTCTTGCGCAAGCCTGCCTTGAATTATTGTCGACCTAAAAGGTTAAATAAATTGCAACGATATCGGCTGGATGCAGAGAGTTGCTCTGGCTTTGGCCTTGACGGGCCGTCGTGAAGTGTTATTAATGGTTGTCGGGCGTAGCTATGATTTTGTATCGGGAAAACAAAAATTGCAATATTGATTGTTTTTGAAACAAGAGGGGGGAGGGAGAAAAAAAATTATACAACCAGGGCAGTTCATCAAGGTTTATGGGGTTGAGGACAAATTAGTGATGGCGAGATAACGAGGATGGCACAAAAAAAATGTACGGTTGTCATGGTTTTTTACCAATATTTTCACTAACCGATGCGGTTAGATTGTTTGCCTTTTACAAGATGAAATACCGGCATTTGTTCAGTCAGGGGCAATCGATTTTAGTGATCGTAAAGCTGCACGAACACAACGTACCGGCACTGCATTAAAGTTGTTTTTATGGTCAATGTTTTCTGTTTCGTTTGCTTTTGGTGTGGGGGTTTCATTTTCATCCCTTATAGCTGTCACAGGACAACCCACATTCATAAATTGCGTTCAATTAAGATAGTCATATTGTGAAAATAACTAAAAACGGATTACGTTAATATTTAGGCCTACGTGTTTTGTTTTCGCCGATTTTGACAATTGAGACACAAATTGTGAATTTTTGATCTTCGAACACTATTTTTCTACTTTGACAGTATTTCAGGCAAATATTTCCCTTGAGGATTGGTGGGGTATGAGCTTTATAATCAGTGAGCTTTCGGAATTGGAACTAATTATCTATTTTTCCTCTATAACTACCTTTCCAGTATACATGTCCCTTGTAGCTAACGCATATGGAAGTTGGTTGTTGTTCCTCCTCTAAAATATAAAATTAATACTTAAAATAGCACAATATAACTATTCATCATATTTGCATAATTTTAGCTCATATCTTTATCATGTGTCTTCTCGTATCATCAAAGTTGTCCTTGATTTAAAGGCATCGTACACGTTTGGTAAAATGACTCTGAAAATTTATGGCAATAAAAACTTGCTTGGTAGGAAGTACAGCAGCTTTGGATAGTAAAATGCATTTTGAGAGACTATTTACTTCAAAGGACTGCGGTTATGGAAAAATATATTACTTTTTATCCCCAAAATATTTTGAATATTGAGAAGCGTTGCGGTAACGCTTCTCAGAGTGTGTATTCCAATGCAGATTTTTTTTCCCTGCGTGGACATAATCGCTCCAGATTTTCGGCAATATCTCAAAAACGCTACCACCCTTTGAAATGAAATGTTCACAGGTTAGTTTTATGGTATATATCTACACTTATATAGGATTGAAACAAACAATTGGCTCCAATTACCAAACGTGTATGATGCTTTTAAAATAAAACGAATGAATTATGCATAAAAAAGAACCCCAAAGCAATATTTTCATTACAGATGATCTTTTGTGGTATTTCTATAATCATATGTGGGGAAAGAATGAATTATTTTCGACGCGGGGGCAAAATTGTATACGTGGGGGTTGACGTCAAAATCAACATCCATCTCTTATAATAAACGGTTTAAGCCGACTCGTGTGCTTCGTAATAATGTACTATATATAATTTTTTGTGATAATCAAAATTATGTGAAACCAAAACATTACAAAGGACCAAAGAAGAACTAATATTGATGTATGTGTTTTGCTTGTCATGCTCTTATTATTAATATGAATATTTCAATGTCGGCCTTATCAAAAGGGCGCGTCAATCATATATGGGCTAATAAGTAAACAAGAGGATGACATTTAAATTGGCATTGCCCTCTTTTTCGTTACCCGGTAAATGTTTGTGTTTCCATTATTAAGTGTAAACATTGTGATAGCTGATGCAACGTTACGCGCGACTCTGACTTCATCAAATTTTAGTCTGGCGCCGCAAGAGTCAAGTCAACAAGCGTTTTAATCACTGGGAATATACTTTAGTAAACATTAATTAATGTTCATTAATGTACATTAATTAATGTACATTAATTAAAACAAGATTTGGTTACAAAGCCTCATTAGACGTTTTAATCATGTAATGATTATCTTTTATTAGTGTCCTTGGGGATGTCTATTTGTAAAACATTGCGTGTGTATTTACGCGAGAGAATAGACGTAACTTGTTTAGAAAAATAGACGTAACGGCAGTGCATACGTAAAGGCATATGGCTATCAATTGAATGTTTCTAGAGTTAACATCTCTTTACCAAAAACATGAGGTGATCTTTCATTAATGTCTTCATGGATGTCTATATCTGTAAAAGGAATGCGTGTGTATTTACGCAGAAATAGATGTAACTTGTACAGCGGGCATATAGACGTAACTGTATACGTAAAGGAACCCGGCTGTTTCTTGAGTTAACCTGTCTTTGCCACACATGAGGTGATCTAATGTCCTCATGGCCGTCTACCTGCACAATGCGTATACATTTACGCAAAATAGATGTAATGTGTATAGGCCTAAAGGGTCTATAGACGTAACTATATAGACGTAACTATATAGACGTCAAGGCAGCCGGCTAATGGCTGTGTCTGAAGTTAACCTCTCTTAACCCAGACAATGACCAGCGGTTGTCTTACTTGAAAACGAAAGCAAGATGATGAAGCAATCAACGCAGACAGTGCAGCTTTAACTGTCAGATGGAATACATTCGCAATCGGGGCCCAACTGAAGGACAAACTTGACATTTGCGGAGACACGAACCGTTTACGCACGTCACCGACGTGTATCGATCGATGGCGAGTCTCCCTTCTTTTTTTATTTTTTATTGCCGTGCCCTTTCTTAATCCATCGCCATGTGTCTAATCGCCGTGTCACTCGCCCAAATTTGGACGTCACGAGTTGTGAACTGAATATCAATTCAATTAAGAAGAACTAGCAGGTTGTAGAATATAGCATCTATAGGGGCTGTATTTTATAGCAAGAACTATTCAAGGGGTATGTGAAGTAGTTGCTCTGTTATTGGTCGTGCGGGTCTATTATAACAGCTGGGTATCTCTCCCAAGTCTGGACTTCATGCTTTGTGAACAGAATATCAATTAAATTTATAAGAAATAGCAGGTTGTAGAATATAGCATATATAGGGGCTGTATTTTATAGCAAGAGCTTTTCAAGGGGTATTTTAAGTAGTTGCTCTGTTTGGTTCATGCGGGTCTAACGTATCATTGAAAGCATAATAAATCTTCAACGAATTTCAAAGACTTGTGTTGAAAATGAAATCATTAATATGGCATGTAATATTTTGGTTTGCGGTAACACCATGTGTGTATCTACTTGCCAGGTAGAGTTTGTTCTTAGAATGCAGTTACTATCTTTGTGGTCCAGTAATCCACCTTTTCACACTGACCATCCTTTGTCCTCACTACTTTACCCTGATTGGTTCTTAGCCACCCCATTGTTTGTAAATGAATAACTTTGATTGGCTATAATTTCCCTGTTTTTAATGGATACCTTCCCTTAATCCTTTTCTCCCTATTTTTTGTTATAATTTGTGTGGGGTGCTTGTTTATGCCTCTGACGAAGGTCCGGTTTGGATCGAAAGCTAAGGCCGTCTCCCCTACTAGTTTTATATGAATATATACATTTCAAGCACTTGTGATTATGTGAAACATGTTACAAATTTCAAAAGGGAAACAAATGATGGAGTGTTTCATTAGTTCAACAGGGTTCCTTAACAAAACACCCACCCACATGGAGACAGACTTGGATACATTTTCGATGACATGTTGTCATCGACTGATGCACGGCGTGAGGAGGACTTGATGATAACGCACCAGAAATAACGAGGTCTATAATCAATATTATACAAAGTATGAAATGAATAATTTACAAAGATGTGTCTTCTTTTCCCCCCTTTTTTTCTCCCCTTCACAATGACACATCAGCAAAGGCATCACAATGTGGTTGATAAAAATAACAGCACCTGCGCATTGGTCCGTGCCGTAATTGCCGGCGTCCTGTGTTGAGGTATACGAGGCAAGCAAGACCAATCGATCTCCAACCCACCCGTCCCTAGTTACCAGGCAAAAGAAGAGAGATGGATAGAGAGGGGGGGGGGGTGTAAAAAAAAACACCCCTCAAAGATGTCATCATTATTGAGACCAGGATGATAAAACTGCTCGTTATCACGATGAGAATCGCTTATGAGACGGCAGTTGTCTATACCCTCATCGCAACTTTCAATTTGGAATGTACGAAAATATTGCCTGTTTTTTACCCGGTTATTTTTTAAGGCAAGCGGCTACCAACGGCATCTTGCTTAGGGAGCACAGATTAAACGCCACAGCGTGATTGCCATTCTTGGATCTAATTGCAAGGATCTTCCTCAGGGATTCAGTCTTGGTTCCCAATTCGATTTACTGACCTTTAAGTGCTAATATCTACTGGGAGAAAGCGAGAGAGGAAGAGAAACGAAAAAAAGTCCGAAGTTATAACTCTGAGGTGGCTATTTCCACGTCGGCTCGTTGGTCTCCATAAAAGAGGACGATTTCGCGGGTAAAATGCAATTATTTCACGGTCCGGGAGGACTGGCAGATAAACCAGCTTTCCCTTTATTATTTTGGTTAATTATTGAAACGACTTTTTTGCTCGGGGTGGTAAATTCATGCAACTGACGTAATGCGATTGACGATTTCTGCAATTAGATCGTATAATGGGGGAAAACTGTAATGATTTAAGCCCGTTTATTGACAAAACCACGGCGCTGACGTCAGAAGTACGGCTCCATATGGTTGCTGTGACGAAGGGCTTTCATCATTACCGCGTATAGGGCTCTAAATGTGGTGATGCAACAATAAATTACACCGAACGACCTGGTGCTTGCTTTGTTTGCGCATTATTTTCAGCCAATTCAACTGGGCATTTGACGTCGTTTAATGCGCATAAAATGTATTATTAGAATTAAAAGAATTCACATCATCTTTTTAAATTATGTTTATAAACAAAAACTTGAAAATAAAAATACCTATTTATACAATTTCAATTGTTCTATTTAGTAGTTGTTAAAATAAAAATTACATTGAAACACAGTTTAAACTTGGGACGAGGAAGCTTATTATTTAGAAACCCCATTTGACAATCACGCCCGAATTTTGTGCGACCATATAGGTTTATGTTAACATGAACGTCAGTTGGGCAACACTCATAAATTGTTTAAATTTCCGGAAACGGAGGTCAAGTCTTATTCTCAGGTTTTCTTTGTTAATTTAGTAAGGCTTTGTTTTCATTTATGTCGTGGCTAAATTTTACTATCCCAACAATATGAAATATTGCTTATGCCACAGACTACGTTAAACTAAAGTATTTGAAGAAACAGAATCGCGCCAACTTAAAATTCAGCTCGGTCCCCCGGAAGTTCGGATACGCGCGAGACTTGCACAGTCTTCTTGAACACGGCCTACATTTAATTGAATCTTTATGGAACCGAGTTTATTATACGAAGGCAAAGTCCTTAGATAGGAAGACGGCGTTATCATTTCGAAAGCTGGATCAATCTTGATTATGAAGCACGTGTAAACCAGATTGAAAACTTCGCAAATCATTAACGACCGGAGCTGGAGTTTATCTATTGGTAGTCGTGTCACGTGCGCCTCAGGTCAAAAGTCTGTATAAAAACAATGCTTAAAAACCGTGTGCGGTGTGATCTACCTCACTTATTTTGTGAGGAGCATAATTGAGAGACCGCAGCAAGCGCTAAAACAACATTAGAGGAAGATTTATTTTGCTTTTTAAATGATTCGATATCACCTATTTGGATGTATCATTGTGGATCTTGAAATGAAATTCAGAATTTGTTATTTAGTTTATATATGGAGACGAATTTACCGCAAGTTATATTATCGTTTCATTTGGTTCACTCGTTTTTGTGTGCTAAGTGAACCATTATTCAACCTGATTTCACACCTGGTTTCCACCGTGGAGGCAAACACTCACATCCTTCTGAGTAAACTGGACCCCCCCCCCCACCAGCAAATCATCATAAAGGAGAAAATTATGCTGCCCTGAAATCTATAAATACGCAAGGCCTCCGGGTTTTAAGAAGTTACCATAGGAACAAACCCCACCCCAGGTGACGTCAATAACACTGACAGCACTACCACAAAAAAACAGCATCAAATCATAAAACTGTGAGTGTGGTTATGGCGTGGGGGGGGGGGGGTTGACTGGAGGGTGGTTGGCAAGGGACGATTGCTTCAAAGAAAAAAATCAGTTAAGTAAGCAGCTGTCTTTTTTTCCCCATCAATAACATCATTTGAAATCTACCACAGGTTTCACGGGAAGAGAGGAAATTGTTTACACCATCCATGCGGTGAAAATCTGGACAGATGTAAAGTCTTCTTGATTTAACACTATTGGTTCAAAAACATTTCTTCGAACCCAAACCCAGCGTACATTAAAGGTACTGGACACGTTTGGTAATTACTCAAAATGTATATTAGCATACAAACTTACTCACGAGCAACGGAGAGCTGTTGATAGTATAAAACATCGTGAGAAACGACTCCCTTTGAAGTAACGTAGTTTTTGAGAAAGAGGTAATTTCTCACTAAAATATTTGAATCTGAAAAAGACTTCAGGCCTGAAGCCTTTTTCAGGCATCTGAAAGCACACAAATTTGTGCAACAAGGGTGTTTTTTCTTTCATTATTTTCTTGCAGCTTCGATGACCAATTTAGCCCAAATTTTCACAGGTTTGTTATTTTATGCATATGTTGGGATACACCAAGTGACAATACTGGTCTTTGACAATTACCAAACGTGTTCAGTGTCTTTAAAGAAAAAAAATCAGATTGAGTGTACAGACCGATCTCTGAACGCTCTGATTTAAACACGCAGCCTTGTTGCTGATTACATGGACACATTTATCCACTGCATTGATTATAGTTATTACTTTTGACCTGTTTCAGTACCATCTGCCTAATAATGAGCTCTGCGAACCATCGCACGCGACCAATTAAGAACCGCGACCAATTACGAATCACGTAGACGTGTCCCTCTCCAGACGAATCTTGAACGCCTACCGGCAAAGCACTTCACCACAAAGTACCCCCTTTTTCAGCGAAGATACAGTTTCTATGAGCGTCCAATTAGTTTTCCCATCGCTTTATTTAATTGCTTTACAGGCGGTATATTTGTCTAAGTTTCCTGGAAAAATTCAAATTTCATAAGATTTATATAGTAGTCTTTCTATCAAGTTCACTTTCGTATATTACTTTAATTTCAAATATAGTTTACAAAAGTTGTATCCAAATCCCTTGAACCCTTTTTAATCCCAACAGATCCACTCGTATTATTGATGTCAAGCAGAACGTGGGTGTGTTTTCCCTCGTTTTCTCTGCATATTTTTTTCTCTCTCTTTTTTCTCTCAACACCTACACCATCGAGACACAACTAATCCAAGACGAGCGACTTACGTCAGTACCGGTGTTATATGCATTCTCCAAAGAGAGCAAAAAGCCGCAGAGTGCTATATTTACGTTTTTTTGCAACGCAGTTAAATTTTGAAAAACAAATAAATTAGTGAAGTCTATTTTGGGTTTTTTCAAAGGATTGCTTTATATTTAGCAAACTCGTCATTGAACACCAAACAGACAGTCTTTTAAAATATAATTTGCCCTTTTTTCTTCGTTTGCTTCTCCCTTTTTATCTGATAAAAACCACAACAGTTTGAAAATTTCGACCCAATTGCCTAAATGTCTTTGATGATAATTGGACATAAGCACGAAATCGTCACACATATCTTGTTTGAACTTAATTTTTCCTGCAATGCAAGGCAAGTGAAATAAGCACAACTGTACAATACACGAAATTTAAGGTTTTTTCTTGCGCGAAATTGTCAAATAGATCTTGTTTGAACTTAATTTTTCCTGCAACTGTACAATACACGAAATTTAAGGTTTTTTCTTGCGCGAAATTGTCAAATAGATCTTGTTTGAACTTAATTTTTCCTGCAATACGAGGCAAGTGAAATAAGCACAACTGTACAATACACGAAATTTAAGGTTTTTTCTTGCGCGAAATTGTCAAATAGATCTTGTTTGAACTTAATTTTTCCTGCAATACGAGGCAAGTGAAATAAGCACAACTGTACAATACACGAAATTTAAGGTTTTTCTTGCACTGTTTTCTTGGAGTATACGTACGTATGCCATGTACGTAGCCTCTACATACGGAAACATGTCTTGCAGAATGATGTTTTGAGTTTCACGATATTTGAAATACCATATCAATTTGATATTTCCCCGCATACTGTTTCAATAGTATCATAACTTGTTTTTATATAATCTGTCAGAGTGAACAATCTTATGTTACTGTTTTCCAAACGTGCTGTCAATTTCTTTCCCCGACAATAAGATCATAACCGAGGTGGATTGCTTAAAAGCCCACGCACACACTCAGTCGCGACAGATCAATTCTCAGACCAAACCAAATAAATTTGACTCCTCGGGTTGGAAAGGGAGCATATAACCTAGGTGTTAAATATCATGGACGGGCAGTGGGTGATCTGCAAATACGTGGGCAGTCTCCACGTTTGGCCTTTAAAATACTGTTTCCTTGTCGCCAGTAGAAAGGTGCTTGAGAGGCCTGTGTTCTATGTTAAGTCCGCCATTGAACACAAGCTAAAATGGTGTTAAACCTGCTTTTATGGACTCATCATTTTAAAGGGCAATTACAAAAAAAAAGAAAAATTACCTGAAGATGCAGAGCTCGTTTACTCTTAAAGGGCCACATTGCTGCTAGATTTTGGCACTTTTAGGCTATAAAAAGTGTCTGTTATGAAATGAAAATGGTTGGAAATATGTTATAAAAGTAGAATATAACGATTCACAAAGAAATCCCTCAAAATTCTGTGGTTTTTCTTTTACTGCGTGAACTATAACATGGTCCGTAATTTTGTGGAGTCAAAAATGTGGTTAGAATACAAAATGGCGGACCGTGTTAGTTCACGAAGTAAAAGGAAAACCGCACAATTTCGAGGGATACTTGTGTGGATCATTATAGTCTACTTTTAAAACGTCTTTCCAAACATGTTTATTTCATAACGAACGTGTTTTGAGCCCAAAGCATCCGATCCGAAGGCAATGTGCAAGATTTGCATATTATTGTGACATGAATGCGTGCCAATGTTCGTCTATCGGTCAACATAGCGGCGCAGTGTTCGTGTTTTATCCATGAAGTTAGAAACACGACTTCATGGCGATTTAATCGAGCCCTGCATTAAAACAAAATCAGCCATGAACATACGGTTTTTGTCATGGCAACTGATAATCCTGGAGGCTGGAGTTTATTCTGTCTGGCATTTTGGGAGCTTCGCCAAAATGATATAAATGGTTCGTGATTCGGTAGATTTAATAGTTTCAGAGCGTTTGTCTACGTGTGGTACGTGACTATTGCAGGCATCGGGGTATACATCAATCGAATGACTTCAAATTGTCCAATATAGCGTTACTCGACGGAGTTTTTCCCTCCCATTGTTGCATTTTACCAGGGTACAGTGAGATCGTATCCTTTTAGGAAATGGAATTGTTAATATTTTTAAGCTGAAGTCAAACAATATTCAAAATGAACCTACAATATATAAATGTAAGTTAACTGCAAAACAAGTATTTTTAAAAGACATTGTTGACTTACTTTTGTTGATACTGCACTCACCGGCGGCGTGTCTTTGATGCTTTCTGTATAGCCTAAGGTAAACAAAACAAAATAGAACAGAAAATGTTGATTTAAGTTTATTTTGGCAACAACTATTGGCAGTTACTGCCACAAGTTGGCAGGGGATATTATTTTCCCCCGAAAAGCCTATTTACATATTTTGAGCCAGATTGAAATTTCCCATATGTATTTCCCCCCTAAGGTTTTTTGCGGGTTTCCCCACTCCGTAGTCAGCAAAATAGTGATACTTCTGTTTGTATATTAATGCATGAACAACATATATTATTTGTGCTAGCTTCCTAAAAGATAGCAAGGTAAATAATGATTCAATATATTTCATAGATTGATCAACGTTTTGGGGGTGAGCCAACTCGGTCGCAGTGCCTCTATAAACGGTAAGGCGGACGCGCGTTCCTCTGTTGTTGTGAGAGATGCTCTTCAATATCAACGGTGCATGTTTTTATTGTTTGAAGTGAATCTTTCACTTTCATGCAACTTATGCATATTGCAAACATGAATGTAACGAATGTAGTAATGTATGCAGGGCCCCACTGTTTTGGGTATACCCTGTAAAAAGACCGTAACTTATGCGGAAGACGCAAGGGTTAGTTCTTTTATTGGCAAGAGAAGACCAATAAAGCATACTACAACATTTGTTAACAAAACAAATGTATTAATGGGTACATGAAACCGCTTCACGTTAAGTTCTTTTTTAAAAGTAAAACTTCTTAAAACACTAGATGTTAGAATCATGTGATACTCTCTACAAAACAGTCGAGTTTCACCCCTTACAAGCTATTAAAATAATAGATGCAATACTTCACTTAAAGGTGGGTCATGGATTAGTTTTTGTCAACGTAATGCTGCTTTATTGGCAAGATTAAAAAAGAAAGATACAGTAAAAGTCGCATGTGAAAGTTTCAGCTAAATACAGTGTCTATTGCTGAGAAAACAGCAAAAATCTGTCACATAACGTCCAATCCATCCACGTTTAGCGAGGTGACAGCGGGTACCAACCGTACCTGATTGTTTTGAATCACCGATCTATCCAACCTCATGTAATGTCTTTATAGATAGGCCCTAAAGAAATAAAGCTTTCGAAAAAATGACAATGATTTAGTAAGCCCTTACTACGAAATTTTAACTGCAAGTCAAAACGTTTCGATGATTGGCCCTGAGTTAGTGCACTGGACGTGATTATCAGGCCAGTTTTTGTCTGAAAAGTCTTAGGTTCTCCGATGATGTATGGTGTACAGCCGAGGTTGAAATTCCCTTCCTCTTTCTATAATCGGATGATCAAATGACCTTCCTGTTCCTAATCGGGTGATCACTTCTTGTTATGAGAGGTGACAATTGCATCATATAATATTCCCCCAACTTAAAAGCCCCATAAATTTCCCGAGTCCAATTCCAAGCCATCACCATTCTTCAGCGAGCCATGCTCGCTTAATACTCCTTTTCAATCAAAATGTCCTCGGTCTACAGTGCAGCCGTACGTTTTAGTCTACACAAAAAAGGTTTGGTTTGACCGATTTAGATGGGGTACTTTATTTGAATGCTTTTACAAAATCCATATAAAACGCAAAGCATTTTTAAAGTCACCTCAACCCAGATGTGACAACGCAACCCGTCGTCCACTGTATTCCAACCAGGAACACACTAGGGCAATGTGAGCTCACGCCCAAACCCAACTAGTCCAAGTTAGTATGTAGATTTCAAAGTCTCGCGTCCCCAAAATTACATTAGAGACAACGAAGCAGCTCGTGACTTCATAAGTCCCCCCTCCCCTGTGGGCAGGTTTTGAGCGGAGTCTTTATTCCTCCTGAATGTGCCCCCAGATTGTTGAGTCATGTTGTACCCCTTGTCACGATTCATGTGTAAATTATAAATACTCATTCCCTACGAGCGAATGCGTTTGTGTTAATACACGTGGTGGGCTCTCCTTTTCAAATTTCCAACCGTTGGGCTGTTCATATTATACGCATACCAGCGTAGAATTTCACTCAGAGGCATTGGACTAATTCCAACTGCCCTAAGGCCCTTAAAGTGGCACTCAGGGAGTGTGGGACTTTACTCTGTGACACGAAGATGATACGACACATTGGAACTGTAAGAAAAATGATTCATCTATGATTTTTAATGCTGGAGATTTAAGTCAACCAGGAGAATGGTGTGAAATATCACGCATTGTAAAATTGTTTGTGCATCAATTTGCATCATGTCTCGTGAGGCGTCAGAGATACCTCTCTCTCTCTAGAGAGAAGGGGCGTGTCCCAAGTGCCGCAGGCGTTTATGTCCACAGACAGTGGTGTTATGAACAAGAGCAGCTCTTACAGTCAGTGACGTCAATGGTTTATACCGTGCTCGATTATAATACGTCATCGGGCGCGGAAGTATAAGTACTCGATGAAAGTTACTTTACATTTCAAATTCATTATTGTGAGGTGGCCCGGACGATAATTACTGGTTTAGAGCCGAGACAATAAATCTCGACCAGGGCTAACTAACACCAGGTGACAAACAGGTGCCGTAGTTCCAGCCTGAAGCGCCGACAGCATTCCAGTACTCTGAGGCGTCGCGTATTATAACTGCCTAAGTGTGCTCCTATTTATGGCCGTTGCTTGTACCACTGTGGCTCCCCCGGGCCCTCTCATGAATAGCAATATTTTTTTCTGCAGTGTACTGCGCTAGACGCCCGTTTCTTCTGAATCAGACGGCTTTTTCATGGTTTAATTTATTTATACTCTCACGATTTGTTTTCTGACCCGAAAAAAACAATTCGACCTCGTTCTTATCCTTTACTGTAGTTAAGTCCCAAAAGTAATTTTGTTTTGTAAATATTGATTTTCTTTTTACTTTATTTTCCTTGATACTTTGACACCTACTTTAACATTTAAGCATGATCTCACTTCTGACATGGCGAGGGGAAGTTCTGCCACCCAATTTACCTTAACAACATTTTAGTTTAATCAAATCTACACCAATTAGTTTCAATTTAATTTTGGCAGGTTAAGGAGGCTTGGCATTTCAAGATCATCTGGCGACACAAAACTAAATGGATTTATATAATGGATGGGACGGTCGTGTTTCAGTATCGTACCTTGTCACAATCGAATAATTTGAAGAGTCGATAGTTTCTGCAGAATCGAATTAACGTCAAAGGGGTCGATCTTGCTCCACGCAGAAATTGTCTACAGCCGCGCTCCTTTTGATCGGGATCGATTATTCTAAATCATCAAAGACTCACGAATTCAGAATTTATAGCTAACCGGTTGAATTATTTAAAAGTCGTTATTCGGAACCGAAAATGTTGATAGTAATGTTCGGTATCGAATAGTCTTTAGGGTCAAATGTTCAGAATTGATTTGATTTTGCCGATCAGTAAACACAAGAGTCATGTGCAGAAAATGACTAACCGAAAACTGTACGCAATGCTTAATGGCAGGTTTATCGAATATTGGGCCTGCAGCCATCTTGTTTTGCACCCCTTTATATAACGGCTGTGTCCAATTTAACGGCTGTGGCTCTGGCTTGACTATCACGTGGTCATTGGTTGAAGCATATGGAGGCCCGTAGCAACACCCTAAGCACAAGCAGCCGTAGCTTTAGCCATCAATTCGGAAGTGGCCTATCACTGTATTCGAGATGAGGCAGACTTGGAGAAAAATAGACTGGCTTCGGATTGGGCGCCTTGGGCTATAATGAAATGACTATTATTGGAAAGATATTTTGAAACATGACTCAGACGTAGGCCTACATTATTGAGGTCTAAATGAAAGCAGTTAATGTTCTCTGTCAAAGCTAACGGACAACATCGTGGTGAAGGGTCGCCTCAATGACTAAATCGTTACCAACAGAAAGAGGTTTGGCGGGAAACATGCGGGGGGGGCGGCTGCGGGAAATTTGTTGGGTTATAAAATCAACTCATGTCAACATAATCGGAGTTCCATGAAATTCTTTGTCTCATCAGGGATTTGTGTTTCAAACCTTAACAGGCACTAAGTGGTATAATTTCTGTGACAACACAATCATAACAGAAGACTGGCTATTTAAAATTGCTTTTCAACGGAGAGGACCCTTTTTGATTGAAACCGCTGTTTACTTTCTGTTACAAGAAGTCAATTTGTCTGTAAAGACAACGGACTATTTTAATTAGCCCTGTAATCTACATATGTTATGCAAATGATGAGCTGTGTACGCACAATTCACTGCGAGTGCACTGGGTGGAATTCAATCATAGCCCCATGATTCAATTAACCTGTGTCTGAATTAAATTTAAGCAATGTTGGTTATAAGTTCATATTGCTTCGATGTTTACGTTTAATAACTTTGTTTTTATCACTATTATTGTGTACGTCACGTCTACGTCATTATCCAGAAATGGGCACCAATTCTAACCTTTGACGTACCTCTTGCACAGAGGGCGGAATAATTTAAGTTTATAGGCAACAGCCAGCCGCACGTGCCGCTTAATTGGATAAAAACATGATCAGCTCGTTCCATATAAGGTCAAAGGTTATACAAACTCGATGAAGTGTATAGAGAAACCTCGACGTGACACAGCGCCTTTAAGTTTGGATACGTGCAATTCAAATTAATAGTCGACTTACAAAAGATCCTTTTGTCCCTTTGTGCTTCGTCGTTACCCGCAGAGGACAATTTCTAACGAACAAGCGTGTCATGGTTAATTAAGTCCTAGCCTCTACCGACCATGGACTGTAATGTCACCCATCATGAAGGCTCTACCGCTGACCATACCTTTTTCATCATCACAGCAATGACCGTGAGAGGGTTTTAATGTCTCAGTGAATTCTAATACATTCAAACCGTTGATCTATTCTTGCTCATTATTGTCCGCCATGTTTTGTTCTTATTCCGTGTTCCATACTAATTATTCTTTGTAAACATGCATCTGCATTGAGACCTGCTATTATATTTTGTTTATTGGTGACTCGACTCGACCATGGACCTCCACAATTCACTTAACATTACTTTTTAATCACAATGCATATGCGTGTCATATGGGACCATTGCCTACAAGCTTTGCTTCTTAAATGGATCCCTCTGCAGTGTGACATTTGTTTTGCATCTAGTTCTTCAAACCTATGTTGTGAAACATTTACTCTGCATTTTGTAATGATTTCTTTTGATTGATTGATATTGCCTTTTTGTTTTTGATACTGTGGAAATAAAATGAACCTTGAACCTTAACCACCTAAAAGTATCGCGCGTATTTTGAACGAGGTGCGACTTTCGGGCCTTTTCCCAAACCTCGGCTTTGGCTCCGGCTCCGGCTTGGATTCCGTCATCATTTTTTGCAGCAGTGTACATCCTGTACGGTGTTTCCAACATCAAACGGAGCCCGGAGTCCGGAGCCAGATCCTAAGCCAAGGTTGAGCAAAAGCCAATTGTTTTATTGGCATGTCGAAAACAATGTACGATACGCAGGTTTGGAACCCAAGTTTCAAAAATACATACTCGAATACTCAGTGCACGTGACTTACACACAGAGACGGTGAGCGGCTACATGTTTGCGCGTATTTTTCCTGACCGTCTTGTTTTCTTGCATTGGCAAATTGAAATGTCATTGAATTGTCGATATTGCTTAGATTATATCTAGCCATACGAAGACGAAGATGGGACGATAATGGGGAACAATTATAGGCCTACTGCATCTGTTTTGCTATTCCTTACCCCAAGACTCCGGACTCAGTCAGAAAGTATGGACTTCTTACAAATACATAATTTGTTATAAGTGAGATCCTTGTGCAATCCCCACCCCGTCACCCCCAAGTATTACCGTAAATAAGATGAATTAAACATTGTGGGTCCAACGTAAACAAAAAACATTAGGGGTGATCACGAAGAGCATATTTTGAGTTCAAATTTAAAGGTATTATACAGGATTGGTAAGGATAAACAACATCATTGTATGGAGTTCATAAAAGAACCATTGGGTTTTTTTTCTGTGAAATAATCCCCTCTGAAATGAAGTCATATTCGAGAAAACTGTATTCTGAAAAAAGGAGCAGCGGTTGTGTCAACCAAAATTAATGACAATGTGTTTACATGCTCGGAACTGTGCAAGGTTTTTCACTACTTTCTCCTGACCCAGAGAAAGGATAAAGCCACAAATTGCACAGGCTTGTAACTTCATGTATATAAGGTTGATCACACAAAACATGAACACTGTGACTATTTTGTAAGCTCTACTATCGGTAACCATCCTGTATAATACCTTTGCTGTTCAGTCAGTGCGCGTGAGGGTGCGCAATGGTTGCATTTTATGCCATTCATATTGTATTGACTCGTCCCTAATGGAACCATGCAATAATTCGACAGTGAAGCAATTTCTGCCCAAATCACCAGAGTGATTCTTGAGTCAATCATTTCAAATGCAAATGGTTTCCATGGCAAAGAGTATGGCAGAAAATAAATATGCCTATTGTGATGAGATGCATCTACTTAGTTAATGAAAGCACTCCCTATAATTGTAACCACGAGGCGAATACAGCAATATACTGAATAAGTGCATATCAAACTCCATTGCTCAAACTTGAAGTGCTTTCATCGGGGATTTAACGGGATTGCATACGTTTGGTAATTGGAACCCACTGTTTGTTTCAATCCTATATAGTTGTAGATAATATGCCATTACACTTACCTGAGAACATTTCATTTCAAAAGGTGGCAGCGTTTTTGAGATATTGACAACAATCTGTAAAGGTTATGTCCACGCAGGAAGAATAATCTGCAATTGGAATACACAGTCTGAGAAACGTTACTGCAGTAACGCTTCTAAGATTCAAACTTTTGGGGATAGAAATTGATTTATTTTTCCGTAACCGCAGTATTATTATTATTATTATTATTATATATTTCTGGTAATGAAACCAAGGATGCCTCACAAGTGAACTTAATCACTGTAGCTCGCAAGCCTGAGGAAACCTGTAAACAAGGGTGCTTGCAATGTGAACCAGAAACACCGGGGTTAAACCCCTACTCTTCCACGATAAATGTTCTGGGTTCTTTTACGTGCACTACCAATCCTAGTACACGGGACCAACGGCTTTACGTCCCATCCGAAGGACGAAGCATGTGGTTAAGTGTCTTGCTTAAGGACACAAGTGTCACGACTGGGATTCGAACCCACACTCTGCTGATCAGAAACACCAGAGCTTGAGTTCGGTGTTCTTATCCGCTCGGCCACGACACGCCACCAAACTTCGAAGTGAAACGTTTCTCAAAATGCATTAAACTACACAAAGCTGCTGTACTTCTTACCAAGTAAGTTTTTATTGCCATTAATTTTCAAAGTCATTACCAAACGTATACACCCTTTAATGCAAATACCGTGTAAGTGCTTGCTCACCTCACCAAAAGGTCTGATCTTTGCCTCACACCCCTTAGGGTTATGTTGATATCTTTATGATTATAATTTTTTAAACAAATTGCAGCTTTTTGAAAAGCACTTGAAACAGAAAAGCCACAAAAAGACAAACTATAATTGTATTTTATGTTTTGATATTACTCAAATCAAAACAGCATGCCCAAGGCATATGCCCCATGGCGTAACACACAGGGGGAGAAACAAAATTCTCAAAGCAGTACCCGATTGATCGGTCGAAAACAGTCTGTAAAAAGCCTTTCCACCGTAGGCCAATGACGTCAGCAGAGTGCCTGTCCGTTTCTAATTAATTCATTGAATTGTCGTCGTCAGATCCGAAGGGGAAGAAGACGAGCGTAAACGCTTCTTTGTTTACACTGACCGTAGTGCACGGGTATTTATACAGGCATGTGAAAACAACCGATTCATCAACTCTTGCAAAATTGAGTAATGTGACTCGGTGTAAATATGGTGTAAACGTTAAGGTAGCGAATAGTGCAACCGATGCCCTCTCAACTACAAACCGTTAAACATATTGAGTGATATAGCTCGGTGTAAATATAGTGTATACGTTACACCATATTTACAAAGATTAAGTGATATAGCTCAGCGTAAATATGGTGTAAACGTTACACCATATTTACACAGATTAGGTGATATAGCTCGGTGTAAATATGGTTTAAACTTTACACCATAAGGTAACCAATTGTGTAGCTGATGATCTGTTCTCAACTACGTCAACCGTTTCACAAATTGAGTGATTTAGCTCGGTGTAAATATGGTGTAAACGTTACACCACACTTACACATATTAAGTGATTCAGCCTTTATAGTGTAGATATGGTATAAATTTTACACCACAAGGTAACCAATTGTGTAACTGATGCTCTGTTCTCAACTACGTCAACCGTTACACATACTGAGTGATTTAGCTCGGTGTAAATATGGTGTAAACGTTACACCACACTTACACATATTAAGTGATTCAGCCTTTATAGTGTAGATATGGTATAAATTTTACACCACAAGGTAACCAATTGTGTAACTGATGCTCTGTTCTCAACTACGTCAACCGTTACACATACTGAGTGATATAGCTTGGTGTAAATATGGTGTAAACGTTACACCACACTTACACAGGTTAAGTGATTCAGTCTTTATAGTGTAGATATGGTATAAATTTTACACCTTAAGGTAACTAATTGTGTAACTGATGTTCTGTTCTCAACTACGTCAACCGTTACACATACTGAGTGATATAGCTTGGTGTAAATATGGTGTAAACGTTACACCACACTTACACAGGTTAAGTGATTCAGTCTTTATAGTGTAGATATGGTATAAACTTTACACCATAAGGTAACCAATTGTGTAACTGATGCTCTGTTCTCAACTACGTCAACCGTTACACATACTGAGTGATATAGCTTGATGTAAATATGGTGTAAACGTTACACCACACTTACACAGGTTAAGTTATTCAGTCTTTATAGTGTAGATATGGTATAAACTGTACACCATAAGGTAACCAATTGTGTAACTGATGCTCTGTTCTTAACTACGTCAGACGTTACACATACTGAGTGATACCGGTATAGCTTTGTGTAAATATGGTGCAAACTGTACACCATTATACACATATGAAGTGATAGGCCCTACCTCGGTGTGAATATGGTATAAACGTTTAGTAACCAATGGTGTAAACCGATGCCCTATTCACAACTTCGTCAACGATGACACAGATTAAGAGATATAGCTCGGTGTAAATATGCTGTGAACGTTACACCATGACTTAACTAACAGTGTCACAGATGCTCTGTTCTTAACTATCTCAACCGTTACACAAAATTGAGTGATATAGCATGGTGTTAATTCGGTGTACACGTTACACCTTTAACCAACAACAAACACCAGATGCTCTGTTCACAACTAGAGGTCGATCCTTAAATTTGTTGACACTGAATACTTTAACCGGAGGATCCAGCTTGTTTGACAAACCGAGGACGTCCTGTAATTGAAAGAAAAGCTTGATAAGCCTTGATCCAAACAATGAGAGAACAAAGATAATGTCATTATGTATCGGTTCGACAAATTGTGCGCAGGTGCACTAAAGGTAACACCTTTTCACGCTTTGGAAAAGCGCCTTCCAAAAATGATTTTTTTCGTCGAGCTAGAGAGACACCTGTAATAAGAGTACTTTTATTTCGAAAATGCAATTCAGACAAAAGTCTACCAGTTTCTCTTTAAAAAAACGCAGGCCTACTCTACGGAGTTCCAGAAATGCCATGACACTTAATCCATAAAACAAGATAGTGTGTTTCGTGTGCAGTAGTTGTTTCTATAGTTAATTATTGTTTTCATGTCTTGAGTTAATTGGGCGTGTGATTCGGGGGATGGTTTCGTCTCGCCTTACCAAACCCTCTCAGAGGACAGGAACAGAACTAAATTAGGCTCATCTTGTTTTTGTTCCTACCATGCCACAGGGAAAATGTAGTCTGTATATAATCAGAAGCCTTATGTTGATTGGATCTTTAAATATTTAAAGAAACTAGAAATATATAGAGAAATCTTCCCCCGCACTCGCCGTTAATCGTCTTAGCATTGTCCCAAGATGGCAATTCCCGATATGATTCATTATACCCAGAACAGTAATGCAGACATTGCGTGCATGTCTAAACAACATTAACGCACATTGACGCTTATGTTTAAAATAATAAATACAACAAATAATTAATGGCCTGACGTTTCCACCCTAGCCGAGTCTTTCTCGAAGGCTAATTTAATGAAAACACAACACACATGAACAGGTATACACGTGTAACAAAAGCAGTCAAGTAGAAATACATGAATAGAGAGAGAGAGGCAGAGAGCACACATACAAAACAAGGGGTAAACATTTAATAGGGAGACAATTTATATAAATAAATGAGTTCAAATAATTAATAAATAAGTAAACATGTTCTGTCTCAGCAGATGACATAACACATTTCCACTGGGTGTATGAAACCTCATCTGTTTGAATTGGAGACTTTTGGGGACGCTAGATGGCAGCAGACCACATAATTCGTTTTTTGGGGAAGTGAGCGCATGCTCAGAATTACGCAGATTATGTCTGCTGCCACCTAGCGTCCCCAAGTCACCTATTTTGGAACGCTGGGTGGCAGCAGACTAACCGGGTAAAAGTTGTCATTGTTTGCTTAGTTCAGAGCATGCGCACGATTCCGAGAACAATGCATTTCCCTGCAAGGTCTGCTGCCACATAGTGTCCCCAAAGTCTCTCATTTTAATGAGTGCATTGTTTGAGTGAGACTTGAAGCTATGTGATGTGATAATAGTAAAAGTAAGGTTGGTCCTAAAACCCATAAACTGTCTCGAGTACTGAGTAGTATTGGATCTCAGAAAGAGCTGGTTATTTTGCTCTATCAACTGTTAGTAGCTTTTCAACGCCAGGCTATGTCCCTCCAGCCTCGCTTTGTTCACGATATCCATACCACAAGAAGTCTCGATCTCTTTTTAACAAAGCTTGTCACGGCTGCTTGGTGTAACCATGTGGCGTATATACCTTGAAGGTCTAATGTAAAATGCATGGCATATGGTGGGGTTGAATTTCCCCCGTACAGTAACCGCTTCGGGCGGGAAAATCTGCTCCTCAAATGCCAATGGAGGTTGCAAAAGGTCGTCCATGTGTATAGCTTGGTATTTAGAGAACCTTCTATAGCCACAACGGCTGTTTCGTGAATAAGTTTCAGGATTACCTTGATGTCCGCGATGAAACACTGAACAGTTCAGAAATTACAACTTGACACGAGGTGGTCACATAAAAAACCGTATAACAATAAAAAACATCTCCACATTTTGTTGATGAGAAGTTGGCAAGTTTCAGAGACTGAGAAGGTGAAAGGCCTTCTCTTTCGACGATCCTGATGAAACGGTAGTGTTGTCGCCTCCAATGTGATACAAAACGCTGACGCATGTTTAAAGGGGTCACTTTCTGTTCATGCAGAAAAAAATCGTGGCACTAAAAGCTAAGCACACAACGATACGCCTGAATTGACAACAAAGCAAACTTGTCTTTCACGGTTGATTTATTTCAGCGGAATTATTGACAGTGTTCCAACTTAGTATAGCTAACTGACTCAACCATCACACACCCGGTCAACAAATCACCCCTCTCCAAAACACCCCTCAAAGAATCATCACCAATTTGAACCGAACCCAACTTCATTTCAACCAACACACACGCACGAAACAGTCGTTGACATCTTATACGACCTGATTTCTGTCCTTCTGTACCTTGCACTTAATGGCTGTTCGCCCACGGAGCTCTCTCAAAAAAAAAACCGGCCTACTAACGGGGAGCCCGTAGCCCGGAAGGAAAGGAGTGCGTGAGAAGGATGAAAACGAAATGCCAGGATTGAGGCATGAACATACGGACAGTATTCTCTTGAAGAAAAAAATCGGGAACAAAAATAAAGTTACCGCAATTAATTTACCAAGAATTGGGCAAAAGTAAAACACATCTTTTAAGAACCAGCAAAAATGTGTTGTACGATAATAACATTTCTTTCAAAGGCCATGAACACGTTGTGGTAATTGTCAACGACCAGTGTTCTCACTTGGTGTATCCCAACATATGCATAAAATAACAAGCCTGTGAAATTTGGCCTCAATTGGTCATCGAAGTTGCAAGAAAATGATGAAAGAAAAAACAACCTTGTTGTACAAATTTGTGTGCTTTCAGATAGGAATAAAAGGCTTCTTGCAAGAAGTCTTTTATTATTTTAGTGGGAAATTATCTCTTTCTCAAAAACTACGTTACTTCAGAGGGAGTCGTTTCTCACAATGTTTTATACTATCAACAGCTCTCTGTTGCTCGTTACCAAGCCAGTTTTTATGCAATATCTATTTTGAGTAATTACCAAACGTGTACAGTGCCTTTATTTCTGTTTGGCTCAGAAGTGACAATCCCTCCATGCCTCCCTAGTCTCCATTACGTCAAAGTTCCTTCCCAATAACATCACTATTCCTAATAATCATGTTACAAAAAGTTAGTGACGACATCGCACCGGTCAAAATTCATGAGGTCGACTAGAACAAAATTAATTATACCTTTTTTGTTCAAACCTGAACACACACACAAAATTACAACAATCAAAAGCCATATTTATACTCGCAGCTTGAGATACAATTGCTCCTCAAATTGCTTGAGATAAAGACAAAATCAATATCTTCCATTTTTTCTGACGATACCCTTCAAATGTTTTCAGAGAGAAACAAAATTGTCCAGCAAGTCACGCGCCCACGCATCGAACCGATCAGCTTGCTGGATAATAAGCACACAACTATTTCATACTTACTGATCGAGCGAAAACGTCAAGGATAACTGTTCATGCGCAATGCGTGCCAGAGTCTTTTATTTATAGCCAGAAATCGATGGCCGTTTTAACCAACCGTAGATTTTATGCAAAATCCAGTTCCGTCCGGATTACCTCGCCGTGGTTGTACATGGTTGCAAGAGTTACGGGTTTTTTTACGGATTGCAAAATTGTCCTCAAAATTGATTGCAAAAATAATCCAGTGTGCATCTCCAGATGTGGCTTAATAATTTAAATGAATTATTACAATTATTAAGTTCAAGCAGTTCATTCTGTTCCTATTGCGTTCTGTATTCCTCCATCTATGTCGTGACCTATGAGCTTTAAGAACTCTCTTTGCTGACAACACAATGTATCTTTTCATTCCCGTGTATTCTCAACACGGGATTTTTGTTTCTTCTTTGGCTGTTGCCGAGAGCTAGTGACACATGAACTCAAATTGTGGATTGTTGGATCTAATTGTGTTTACGTCCTCTATCGGCTGTGATTAAGAAGTGCCACGGGCTAAAATATTAATGCGCAGTGAATACGAATTCGTGGTTCTTGCTGCGTGCGTGGATGAAACCGGTGTGTCTGATCGTATTAATTGCATGCAGGAAGGTTAAAGGCACTGTACACGTTTGGTAATTACTCAAAATTGATATTAGCATAAAAACTGACTTGGTAACGAGCAACAGAGAGCTGTTGATAGTATAAAACATTGTGAGAAACGACTCCCTCTGAAGTAACGTAAGTTTTTGAGAAAGGGGTAATTTCTCACTAAAATAATAAAAACTTCTTGCAAGAAGCCTTTTATTCCTATCTGAAAGCACACAAATTTGTACAACAAGGGTGTTTTTTCTTTCATCATTTTCTTGCAACTTCGATGACCAATTGAGCCCAAATTTTCACAGGCTTGTTATTGTATGCATATGTTGGGATACACCAAGTGAGAACACTAGTCTTTGACAATTTCCAAACGTGTTCAGTGCCTTTAAAGGAAACAATGTTGTATATATGCACAAACGGTCTCCCAGTCGACTATGCAACACTGATTTCTCCTGCACGAACATTTGTTGTCTTTGGAAGTTTACAAAAATCAAGGAACATTAACACCACATAACTTAATTGCGTATAAATATATCTTACACGAAGTATTTACTATAAAGACCTTTTTAGAATAAGTTCAATTTGATGCTCTTTGTGGCAGGATTAGAGAGAGGCTCGTGTTAGAACCAAAATTATGTCCAAAAAATATTACAATTAGGAATAAACACGACTTTAAACAGTAACTAACAATTACGTTTTTATATTGAAGCTAATTGGAACAGTTTTACTGACAAATTATAAAATTAGAAATCAAAGGAATTGGTTATCCCCCCGTATGTTTCGTGAAAGGATATATCTGACGGTTTACTCTACTGACGATTTCACTTCTCGTTTTTGTTAATAAATGCAAAAATAAATATTCCGGGATGTTCCCCTTTTCAGATTTATCTGAAAACAAAATGGTTTTCACTCCCTCACATTACGAGAAATTAGTACATTTTAATGACATTCAAAAAACACATGTTTTCTCAGAGACCTACCTACTTTAATAAAATGTTCATGACAACTGTATGATGCTATCTCAAAAACCAAACGAATCTCCACTCTTCAAAACACCAATGTTTCACCCCTGTTAATGAAATTTCCCGTCACTTAAAAAAACATGCCATGGCTTCAAAAATTTCAAAAATGAAGGCACATAATGGAAAAAGTAGACGACTGGGGAACAAAAAAAAATGGTATGTGAATCTCTCGACGGCAGCCTGCATCCTTGAGTGTGAGCGTCCATTATTCATCCAAATCGATTATCTGCCAGCTCTCTCCTCTAGTAATGATATAAAGTAAACTCGGAGTAATTTGCCCAAGTTTAACTCTTGGGAATAGGTTACTGAGGGCCGCTGTCAGAACATGCTGACATATTATTTTAGTATTTTCATTGTCTTAACCACATCATACACACTGGTCAGCTCATATGCCATGAAGCTGGACCATGCCACACGTCATAGAGGGGGTGTCAATCAACAGGGGACAGTGATTTGGTTAGAAAGGGGTAGGACAAAACTCTGTCAGCATTAAAATTGGCATGCCAATTGTCAGTGGTAGATGAAACCAATTATTAAAGGCACTGAACACGTTTGGTAATTGTCAAAGACCAGTGTTCTCACTTAGTGTATCCCAACGTATACATAAAATAACAAGCCTGTGAAAATTTGGGCTCAATTGGTTATCGAAGTTGCAAGAAAATATTGAAAGAAAAACACCCCTTGTTGTACAAGTTTGTGTGCTTTCAGATAGGAATAAAAGGCTTTTTGCAAGAAGTCTTATTATTATTTTAGTGAGAAATTACCTCTTTCTCAAAAACTACGAGGGAGTCGTTTCTCACAATGTTTTATACTATCAACAGTTCTCCGTTGCTCGTTACCTAGTCAGTTTTTATGTTAATATATATTTTGAGTAATTACCAAACGTGTACAGTGCCTTTAAAAGCAAACAAATAGCTTGAAAGTAACGTTCACTACAAAAACAAGGTGTCTTTTACGTGCACTACCAATCCTACTACACGGTAACCTACGGCTTATTGTCCCATCCGAAGAAAAATGGCAATTATGGTGAATTATCTTACTCAAGGACACAAGTGTCAAGACCACGACTCGAACCCACACTCTGCTGATCAGAAACACCAGAGCTTGAGTCCGGCGTGCTCTTAACCGCTCGGCTAAGACATGCCACAGAGCATAAAAACGTCATGCAAAGAGGCATCATGGCACACACTTTCAAAAACTGAAATTATGAAATCTTATTCTTCGTAAGATGATGAAGGCATACTGATCGAAACGTCAAGTTGTAATAAGCACCGGTTCTTGTCAAAGCCACCGTAACTCATCAGAGAGTTTAATATGCCTATGGCATTATCGCAACCCAAATTTGTTTCCCCGCCATGCAATTTCTAAAAGCCCATTGGAATGATAAAGTATTTATTCTGGTGTAATAACTTACTTTGTAAAACAGGGTCAAACGATTGTGTGACATCATTATCAAAATGTTAACACAGCGAGCTTTTGCGATGTCGACCTGTTATCATCCACTATACGTGCAAACTAATTTTACAGCGAACAGCCGCGTTTTCCATTCACGCGCATCGTCATCTATGGATGCTCGTTTTTTATAATTCTACTCGTATGGCATATCCGAATCACCATGGTAATTGGGGTTTCGGTTCTGAAGCGAACGGTTTCCAGCTCTCTACGATGGCGTCACATTGTCGAGAAGATGAAGTCGGTAAATGGCACGGAGGGTGGAGAGTCCAGTAAGAATAGACTTTAGAAAAAATTAAAAATAAATATAAAATAATGGCACTACACGGACACTTAATGTTTAAACGTTTTTTGACATGACTAACAAAACGAGAGACGCGAGTGGTAAGCAAATATAATAACCTCGGAGACATTTCGCCACGTCCCTTTTCTGCCGTCAGGGGAGATAGCTTAAATTTTGATTTGACTGCAGTCATATTGAGGGGGAAAAAAGATGTTCCAAACTGGCGCTAATGGCAGTTGCTAATATTGTGAACTAAAAAGGGAAGTAATGAGAAATGCTTCTTGTGGCAGACTGGAAGTGAACGGACGTTATTAAACTGTTGCATTCGATAAGTCCTTGAATAAATCAAACATCAGTGGGAGTTTGTTATACTTATTACGATGTACAAACTTCTGGTGATCGGGCTAATTTAGTCTTGTGTGTGATAAAAAGAAAACCCCAGCAAAACGAAACAGGAAACTCAAAAGCATGGGCGTAAGGGGGGACTCTTTAGTTAAAGGCACTGGACACGTTTAGTAATTATCAAAGACCAGTGTTCTTACTTGGTGTATCCTAACATATGCATAAAATAACAAACCTGTGAAAATTTGGGCTCAATTGGTCATCGAAGTTGCAAGAAAATAATGAAAGAAAAAACACCCTTGTTGCACAAATTTGTGTGCTTTCAGATGCCTGAAAAGGGCTTCAGGCCTAAAGTCTTTTTCAGATTCAAGTTAGTGAGAAATGACCTCTTTTTAAAAACTACGTTACTTCAGAGGGAGTCGTTTCTCACAATGTTTTATGCTATCAGCAGCTTTCCGTTGCTTTTTACCAAGTAAGTTTTTATGTTAGTATATATTTTGAGTAATTACCAAATGTGTACAGTGCCTTGTAAGGGGAAAAGGGGTTGATAAAAGCACAAGTACCAATTTCTAATACCGGGTATAAACATCTGTTGTTTTGCTCTCTCTGTCTATTTTTTCTTCTTGCTGTGCCCGAATTTTTACCACTGTTTTGCCCGAATTTGACAGGGCAGTTGCCTCCTGCCCCCTGGGAATGACGGCTCTTGTTTTAGACAGTTTTCTCGAATTTGATACACTATCTGGTAAAGTATAATTAAAGTAACCTGTTTTTAAAGAAATATCTATCCACCCAAATTGACGTTATTGTTGCATTGGTGACAATGATGTTATTGTTCTCTTGTTAGTGCTATTGTTGACGTCGTTGTTGGTGGTAGTAGTGTTAATTAAAGTTGTTGTAATGAGCGTTGACTTTTTTAGGGGGAGGGGTGTCATTTGTGTTTGTTTCGTTTTTAGTGATGCTCTTGTGTTTTTTTTTTTTAAAGTTATGATGTCTTATGGAGCGGATTGGTTTGTGTTGTTGATGCTCTACCGTTTGGACTTTTCCAAACCTAGGCTTAGGCTCCGGCTCCGGCTCCGGCTCCGGGTTCCGCACACCGTGCAATATGTACAGTGCTCCGAACTTGATGACAGAGCCCAAGCCGGAGCCGGAGCCCAAGCCGAGATTTGGAAAAGGTCAGAGTTCAGGAGATTTGGTGTCACTCCTGTTGTAGTTGGCGAGTGCGCGCTGTCACATGAACGGTAGGGATACCAACTTCGGTTGCTGCCGTTTTTGCAGTCTGTTTTAGTGTCACTTGTGGTCGGTGATGTCGCAGTCGTTGGGCGGGTGGGGTGTGTACTTCTATTATGCTGTTGGTTTGTTGATTTTGTGACACAGTGTGATTGTTGGTGTAGTCGCTGTCGTGTAAATTGCACGAGCAGGACCTTCTAACAGTGGCGGTAGGACTGTGTTGTGTTCGAATTGCCGACATCCTTGTTGTTATTATTATTATATATTTCTGGTTATGAAACCAAGGATACCTCACAAGTGAACTTAATCGCTGTAGCTCGCAAGCCTGAGGAAACCTGTAAACAAGGGTGCTTGCAATGTGAACCAGAAACACCGGGGTTAAACCCCTACTCTTCCACGATAAGTGTTCTGGGTTCTTTTACGTGCACTACCAATCCTAGTACACGGGACCTACGGCTTAATGTCCCATCCGAAGGACAAAGCAAAGTATCTTGCTCAAGGATACAAGTATCATGACTGGGACTCGAACCCACACTCTGCTGATCAGAAACACCAGAGCTTGAGTCCGGTGCTCTTAACCACTCGGCCGCGATGTTTCGCTTTTGGAATAGAGTCGGAGAACATTGGTAGTCGGCATCATGTGGGCAAACTGGCTACCATGATTATAGTGCCACCTGTGGGAAAATGGAAAAGTAGTCTCTTTTGCGCTCGATAATTAAACACGCACTCAAAGTACAGGCTGAAAATCAGTATCTCGACGCAAAATGCTTGGCCACGAAAAATTAAAAAGACGTACAAGAACGGGGTGCTCGGCATTCTGATTTATATTAATTTGTCTTTAAAATCTTTGTGATTTTCTTTAAAATGATCACAATAACTCGTCCGACGGTCATGCAAAATGTTTTTCAAAATAACTCAAAACGCAGCATTTTAGATAAATACTGTGTGGCCTACACGGCGCACTTCCAATAAACGACTCTGCACACCCAGAGCTGTGTATTGAGAGAGTTGCGACATGGAGGGACCAGCTTTCTCCGGTCACGTGGTTGCTGGACGCCATTTTGTTCCAAATGCAGCACAACCCAATGGGCAGACTAGTCTGGCACCCTGTATTCGCCAATGCATTTTTTTGAGACAAAATGGCTTCTAATCGCAAGTTGTCGCAACTCTCTCAATATACGGCTCTGTGCACACCGATTGTGAGACGCCCTCATTCGTTAACTAAATCACTTGTGTAGGTGGGGTTTACACCATTTCCCGCTGTAATTATTCTTTTACCTTGTGTATCAACTTTGCTGTGATTGGTTGAATATTTTCGTCGGACAGGATAAAACAGTGAAAACATCAAAACTGTTGTCCAATCAAATGCGATGTAACTTCACACCACGGTATGGTTCAATGTATTACAATTTGACCTGTGTATACCACCCGCGCGCGCACGCACATAGTGTTAATGCACTGTGCATTAATAAACACAGCGCTTTGATTTATTGAGACTTTTCGTATTAAACTTTTCCATATAGTCAACAAATTGGATTCCACCCCCCTCCCAAAGAAAACGCATTGCCACGCCCCTGTGCTGGAGACAAAGAACATATCCTATAGGCCCAGTGTCATAGAGCTGCTTAACGGCAAGCAAATTTTCGTGCTAAATAGCAGAACAAAATTACTTAAGCGTAAGCGTATGATATCACATGTTAGCATGAAAATTAGGAGTGGGGGTAGGCTTATAATTATAACCAAAAGTGAAAGTGTTCAACGTACTTCGGGCGCCTTTATTAATAGGCCTACGTTTGTCTTTCTTTCCCTACAGTTTTCATCAGATTCGCGCCATTTTAACTGATCATTTATACGACACCGGGGCTCGGTATTTCAATTGAAAGCCCTCCCTCAATTTAACCTATAGACGGATGGTGAGGCTACAGTCTTGTTTCAAGGCAATCCCTTTTGAATCCTAGAGTTTGTTTTTGGAGTTAAATCATAAGAATACAGCGAGAACTTGTGTGAATACTTACCTCTTCTCATACAAAACCTGCAAGCGGCTGTTCTCAAGTCTACACACTTGAGGTTGGCGCAACGTGCTTCAGCAGATCCTGTAACAATGAAAAAAGGGACATCGTAAATTCATAGCATATTGAAATAATGTTAAGATTTATTGTTCAAGAGTTTGGTTTAATAGACAAAAATTCAGTGTAGGTTAAACCAATGGACTCAATTAGGAGGGGACAGCGGTCCACTTCGGGCTTGGCATCAAGATCGGTGCTCCCCAAATACAGCTCTATTGTTAACATGTTTTCTCTTACAGGTGTATTCGACAGTAGGTAGGCGCATGAGAATTTTTTTTATTCACGGTCGAGGAACGAGTTAGGGAATAACAGCAGTTCCTTTGGGTTTTTCTAGCAGTAGTTTTGCTTGGTGGTTGCTGGGTGTGTTTTGATAGTCTTTCAACATGTTATTTTTGCCTCATTTTAGCCACTCAGAGGCAAGCTGTTTCACCTTAACTTATCAATTAATATATCGACATCGATGAAACACTCAGCTGATGAATAATTGACTGTGTCACCTTCACATATCATGTGTTCTCTGTTAATGGTCCGTGCAGTCGCACGATACTATTGGGTTACACTGAACATTATGCACAAATCCTCAAAACATAGACACTCGACCAACTTGGCAATTCACTCGGCCTTTGCTCCCGGTTTCCCTTAGTATCGATAGTCACAATTACTCTAAATTTATGCACTTTGCGTTAGCGCCTGGTTTACTGGGTTTGACTGATCTTACTGTCTATCATTTGATATCCTTATTAACTCGAAAGTTTGTGCCGGTGCATTATTACCGCTACCCTTTTCGAAAACACGGATTCTCAACTGAGGCTCTGTAACCGGCTCTGTCCAATACGCGTTGAAACCCATGTGAAAACGGGCTCAGTCGGAGTTTGTAAGCCGGAGCCACCATGTGGCCCTCGTTTCGAAAACAGAACTGGCCTTGTGACATTTTGAATCTTTGCATGGTGTGAGTAGCAAAAAGTGACTGTTAAAGGGACACGTTGCCTTCAAATCTCATGAAATTTTACTGTTTGGAGGTGTTCCTTATACTTATTAAGAGTTGTTCGTGCAATAACATGCCTTTAATGTGTTATAATTAGTGAATGGTGATTAAAAAAAAAACCCATTGCCATCTGACCCCGAGATCTGCCCCGCGAAACGTATACGTATTTCCAGCCGTAAATACCACCGTCCATGTAATGGGCAAAATGCGCGACGAACAGTCGTTACGCTAGTGCCGTAGTCAGTGGCCTGGCCATGGTAAACCAGTCAGATCTCCTTGCTCTATGGTCAGATGAAAACCGGGTAATAATCTCATTTTCTACCTCGCTCGTAACTTGTAAACCGAGCTAAAGCTAGCTCAGTATTGGGTCCGAAATATCCAGCCGCGTATTTGCGGAACGGCCAGCCGCATATTCAGAATATTAGAACACATGCAGTACAGGGAGGAGACAAACTATCACATTTGGTTCACCTCCCTGTACTGCGTGTGTTCTAATCGCCGGCTGGCTATATCGGGCCCAATACTGTGCTAGATTCAGCTCGGTGTTGGATATTTATTGGAATACAATAAACAGATGGTAATCGTAACATTTTTAATAAAATAATTGCTCAGTCGTAGTTCAACAGCTGCGACTGGAAATAAGACTAACAGAATTTGTCCGCCATTTATGGGAGTCAAAATCTTGACTCCCATAAATGGCGGAGCGTTTTGTTTCGCGAAGGTGAGCAAAAGTGAAGCATTTCTAAGGCACGTTTGTGTGGATAATTATATTCTACTTTGTAAACATCTTTCCGACCGTGCTCATTATACATCAAACGCTTGTTATAGCCCAAAAGCGCCCAACAGCGCCCAACCCGAAGGCAACGTGTCCCTTTAAGCTTGCGGGTACACCATGTTTAAATCTCTCTTGGGGGAGTGTTGGCTCTGAAAAGAACCGCAGTGATCGCGACGTTTCGATCAGTATACTCTGCTCGTCTTCATGAGAATGTGCCTTAAACAGGCCTAAAAAAGCTCAACAAACATTAGTCTGTTGCCGCTCTAAATATGTGTCATAAAATGAGAGCGATTGTGTTGATAAGTGGTCAGGGAGCCCGACATAATGTCTTCCCATGCGTTGGGCTTGTCTGAGTTTCATCCCCGCCATGACCGTGCATACATCAACAATTCAAACCCGCAGCGGGGAGGAAAGTCGAGAATTTGCGAAGCGAATTAGGGGCGTCCTCGCGGGGACTCACAGACCGCGTGATGCGGACGAACTGCCACAGTTGATTTACAAACCTCAAAAAGGCAAAGGACGTAAGGTGTTTTATAGAATCTGAGAAACGGCGGCAAAAATAATCCGTCACCTTCTTCTACTAGAGGAGAATGATCATTTGGGGACGAGGTTAGAATTACAATTTGTCCTATGGCTGTAGTGAGCAACATGTAATGGAAGTCTGTGGGGATTTCCGCACAAAGACTACCGTATACAGCAGGGACCGTAACATTATTTGTATAGAAACAGGATCGGTGAGCACATTATTACTCCGCCTCGGGAGAAGACTAACTTTATTTATTGTCTTGGAACTTTTCGGCCCGGGAGGGTTGCGTTTCGTCAGTCAATTACTCGGCGGTCTGTGGGGATTACATAGGATATGTCACGTGGGGCATGCCTAAATTATCCATCAGGCAAAGGCCTTTGCACTACACCTTACAGAGGAACAGTTGAGAAAACATGATCAATGTAAATGTGGCTCGCGACAGGATATTGGATTTTGTTACATTGCATTAATAGTTCAATCAAGAACAACCTAAATTTATCGTAAACGTCTGACACTTTCGTCTGACACGAAATCAACCGGTACAATTTGACATGAAAAATCAACACATCATTAAGGATACTAACAGAGGATAATGAGCAATTCTTTATCAATAAATACATCGTCATTGTTGTTTTTGTGGAGTTTCTTTCCTCTATAGCACAATGATATATTGCAACGATACAATCTCCTAGTTTTAACAATAACACATCATCAAGAGTGGTTGTTCTGTTGTCGAGAAGACAGTTGGTTTGTTCGCTTGTTTGTTTGTTTGCTTGCTTGATTGTTTGTCGGGGTGTTTAATGTGTGTTTGTTGGGGTGTTTGTTTGTTTGTTTGTTTTTTATTTGTTTGTTTAGATCTTCCCAACAAGGGAACTCAGAAAATCTCCGGCAGGGGGAACGCAGAGCTGGCAGCAGCCAATTTCTCCCAAACAAACATTCGTCTGACGATTCTATTTATATGAATTGCACAAACGAATGAATTGTGATTCAGTAACTACACGACAATACTCGTTCTCGTCGTTGTGAAACCAGTGGTTTGGTTGGCCGGATTCGAAGTCACAACCTCGTGATTGCAAGTCTTGCAATCTAACCACACAGTCCATTTGGCAGTGATCCTGTCCACGTGTGTTACGTAACTGCTAAATATTTACTGGCATGGGTCTTTTGGGCAGTTTTTACACTTTGCAATACAGTGAAAGAGGGAGAAGCAAATGTGACTGTTATATCTCAATGTACGATGCGTGACGAGCAAGTAAGTCATCAATTCACAACCCGTACTCTATCAATGTTGATGAATATTTAAAATATACTATGAAAATATCATGAATATGTATTTTATATTTGAGGTTTGTACTCTAAAATAATAGCAGCACTATTTGACTACTATGTTTGTCACCTTGTTTGCAATGACAATCAGGGATGTTGATTCTAATCATACAGAGAAGGTACAAGACTATTTTACATTCCAACCCCCTTTTGAGACTGTGGCCCTTTTCGAAATCACGAAAACGCACGCTTTCGGTACCGGGGATCCATACAGGTAGACGGAGCCTGAAGCTGGTGCCCTAGCAAAAGCCGTGCTTTCGAAAAGGGCCGCTTAAATAAATCCGCACAAAGATCAAAATAAAACTGAAGAACCTTGAATTTTCCACTTCGTGAATCTGGAAAGCATATGCCGGAAAATTGTAATAAAAATCGTGTTTGAAATCAGACAGAATGGACGACGCTAGCCTAAACGTAATAAAAACCCTTTCGTTTGCATTAGGGCGCACGAACTGCGACATTAATATTTGCCCGTGCATTTTTGTTAGTTGAGGGTTTTTTATAAATTGCCGTGGAACGACATCGATTTTCCACCACAACTATAGAGTAATGTTTCACAGCCACTAAACTTTCAATAATTCAAACGGCACCTGCAACAGTCTCGCCGAACAAAAGGAAAAAATTGATTTTAATAATGCATTCAACACACTATAGCTGAAATGCCCAGGGCGAGCACCAAAAACAACGACACTCGATAAAAATGAACGTAATAAAATTTCATTTTGAAGTAATCAATCTTTTAAACCCCCCAAAAAAACAAAAAAAAACAAAAACAAAAACAAAAAAAACACACACAAAAAACCCACCCATAATAACAAAATAATAATTATTTTCATAGAACCTTTGAAGAATTTTGTGCTGCGGCTAAGGTATGCGATATACTGATCGTAGAAAAAATTAGCAGCTCTGCACGTTAAAACACAGTAATAACAGTGGCAATTGCAAGTTGTCAGTGTGGAGGTTTCCATGGTGTCGGCTTACTGTTTACGAGGCCAAGCTGTATCAACCTTGCGAGCTTGGACTCACAAGAATTTTCCCGCGACAATTGGCTAAAGTGGAGCCAATTTTCCAAGGGAAGACATTCCGATCGAGAAGAAGAATCTTGCATCGATGTTAATATTAAATATATATACAATAAAATTAGTAGGGGAGATGGCCTTAGCTTTCGATCCAAACCTGACCTTCGTCAGAGGCATAAACAAACACAAAGATAAACATATCCATTTATAGCAAAAAGAGGAGGAAAGGACTCTGGGTTGGTATCTATCAATATGGCGTCTACATGACTTTAGTTCACCTAAAAATGAAGTGGGGAAAGCAAAAATAGTAAATACGCTAGTAATTGTGTTCGAAGTAATTAATTTGGTGGCATTGGGCGATTAATTTTTAATTGTTTGTTGGAGGGTATATTCTGTCCTACCGATGAGGAGGCGGGGTCAACGCCTCAAAATCAAAATACTGCAAAGAATTTAATTTAGCTTACCTTAGATGATTTCGTACTGGTATTTTGCAGCATACAGGCATTACCATCGAAAATATAAAGAATTGGCCCACTAACCGAAAAACCACCTCATTAATTTATCTATTTACAAATAATTTCAGTGCATCCCCACTTTATTGGTTTTTGTTTTCAAGGCAGAATTGTTTAAAAGTTTAGGGTTACTGTTTGGTTTTTGTCAACGTAATGCTGATTTATAGGCAACGTTATCAAGAAAGATTCAGGCAATGGTACGCATACGAGTATCACAAGCAAATTTAAAATTGACAATGGGAAGAGTATTAAGTGGTGTTTGAAGCTTTGCATGGTGTTGAAAGTAAGAAGTAACTATGAATAGTAGTAAATTTGCGGGTACAACCATGTATAAAATCTCTTTCGGGAGGAGTGTTGGTTCTGAAAAAGAACCGGTTTGGTCTCGACGTTTCGAACAGTATACTCTGCTCGTCTTCAGGAGAAGTATATGGGAAGACTATTGATTTGTGAAGAAAAAAAACCCATTAAACAAAAAATAAAGCATTATTTTTCCGCCGATATTTGAGACGACTAAGAAACTATCCTTCTAAAACTGTGATTTTTGTTAGGTCAATATTCTTTTCTGGATGGGCTCACTTCCCAGGCAATAATTAATTGCATCAATGGATTGACACTCGATATCTCTAAACACCTTCCGCTTTCTTATTCACCCCGTAATTCAAGATTGCGACTGATTCTCCCGATGATACCGGCCGCGTTTCAGCACTGCCGCTATATAGGACCCATATATATATATATATAGCCTGTCGAGTTATATGCGCAAATCCCCACGGCTTACTATTATAGTAGTTTCCATAATGGATACAGAATTGTAATCTGTCGGGGTGTAAAATAGCGCCCTTTCTCATCATTGTTGTACTACATAGTAATTGTGGATATTCAATTATACTTGGTAATCTCATGAACTATATACCGGTGTATGCATTACGGTAATTACAGTTTTTTTTATATCTGAGATAAGGCTACGAGTGCATAATGCAAGCGGTTTCCGTTATGTAGAAAGACAACCTGTGTTATAGGTAGAGATTTCAACACACAACGAATTCATTGCAGCTATAGGCGAGCTGTAATACATTATCTTATAAATATTTCATGTTTCTGAGCCTGTGGGGAAACGGGCGAGGTTTGTATTGAGTCAATTTCACATTAAAGGATGTACCCAACATCGGTAAGATTAGAAATATAAATGTTCACAGATTTGCACATGGAATAAAGATAAGTCATGATGGAAGAAAGCTTGAAATATTTGTGCTTGAAATGCTATACAATTTTTAGAAATGGGTAAAACAATAGTTTTAATCTCGCGAGCCCAAAACTCAATGGTTGAAAATAGTAAAAGTATACGGTCTTGCTTGCGCAATTTTCTTTTGACCCTGAATACCGATTGAGCTTAAACTTTCACAGTTTTGTGATTATTTTCATGTTCTTTCATTGTTCATCCCTTGCTTTTTCTGTGTGCTTTCTGCCTCTCTCTCTTTTTATTTCTTTCCACTTGAATGCTTCTGTATACACCGTTATACCTGTTTATGTGCGTTGTGTTATCATAGCCTTCGAGAAAGACTCTGCTAGTTCAAGTCGTCAGGCCATTAACTATTTTTTTTGCATTTATACCATAGGTCCTTTTGGCTGGTTAGCATTTGCAACAGCTAATTACATTTTCTTATTTTCATGTAAATATGTTATTGGTTCTCATAAAGTGCGGATATTGGTCTGGTAATTAACAATGTTGGCCGCGTGCTTTAAAGTAACGGTTTGATATAATTCTAGTTTTCGAAAGGGAACATTCATTCCGGTCAGTTATAACAATCATATAAAACTAACATGTGTTAAATTAATTGTGAACCCGTAGATGTTTGGAAGGTATTGGTTCCTGATCATCTAATTTCCAATAAAACTAAACAGTTAAAACTTTAGTCAGAAAGTTCCTGACTCCACAAAATTGCCGACCATGTTAGTTCACAATTTCGAGGGATGTTTTGGTGGATCATTATATCTATAGGCTACTTTTAAAACATCTCTCCAACCATATTCATTTCCTAACGAACGCTTTTTATAGCCCAAAGCACCCAATCCGAAGGCAACCTGTCCCTTTGAGAAAACCGTGTTTGCAAATACTTTACTTGATACACTTTCAAACCACTTAAACACCATGGAATGAATTGTGTAATAATTTCCATAATAAATATAGTACAATGCAGATATTCAGTGGTATTCTTGGTATGTTTTAATTTGCATTTCATATTTTGACCTCTACCATCTCAAAACAGTGCAAGTCTCGAATGCATTGAAATATCTTGGGAATCCCGAACATTGCTTTAACGTGAGTGATGGAAACAAAACCGCGCACTTCAACGTCTAAAGACGCGCGAAACTTGGACATCGATCCAAACGCATGCTATCAGAGATGCATACAGCGAGGCACGCCGTATTCACAACACGTATACGCGATATAGCGGTGAAGGAGCACCGCGGTTGTTCTGACGGATAGCGGAGACGTCTTAACGGAATTTAATTTCTCTCGGTAAATATTTGAGAGAGGTTCCTCCATGCTTTATGTCAATCAAGTTACTGGTTCGTTATTCAAAGCAAAATGGTGACTCCACTCCGAGGGATCATTATTGGGTCGAAGATCGTGGGGTATTTTTTTTTTAAAGGGGAAACAAATGTTGGATTTGCTTTTTCGTTTTCGTGCTGGACATATTCGCTCATGTGTTTCCGTAACGAGCATGAAGGCAAAATTTGTGAAAGTGACGACATCTTTCTATGAAAGATGGCGACAGTTTCATTCTTAAAATACTTGAAGACTTTTTCGAGGCTTCAGTGGATGGTAAATTCAAGGGAAGCTGATATTAAACCGGGTTGGTTCAGCGGTTTCTTTCTCTGCCATTTTTTTTGCCTTTTAATCTCAGTCTGTGGACCCTGGTTCGGATCTCGGTTCGGATCTTGGTTCGGATCCCGGTTGGAACCGGATTTTGGATTTGGGTTTCCAGTCCCTTCCTTATTACGTTGGCTTCACACTATAGGGGTTGCCCCTACTGAACATTTCTTCATCGTCTGCTGCTTAAATACCCTTTGCGCTTGCTCTGTTTGATGTGTTATAAATAAATGAATACACTAATTAAGATTGGGGTTTTTATTTACGGAAATCATTCTGACAGTCAACAAACCACTATGTTTATTATTTTGGCTGCGGATGAACCTCCGGGTTCATTTTGTTATTACAACAAACTACCTACCGGACTATCATCTCAAACCATAGTTAGTGCTGTAATGCAAGCTTAATACACTTCACAAAACACAGCAGGGTTTTATCGAAGAAGCTAACAGTGTCGTAGAAAATCAATTATCAAATGTCGGTGGAATGTATTTACATAGGCTAAAATGTAGTCCGTGACGTGCGATGTAAAACCCGGGAACAATTGTAGCCCAACTCCGTACCAAAGTTTATACAGCCCGGGCTACATTTAGGGTCAGGTGTTTGGGGCCCCATTTAATCCTTGGTATCATTTAAATGCATGAGCTATGTGTAAGTCACGCGCTACGCGTGGGTGCCGTATATAGTGGTCACAATTTTGTGTTAATTGTATCGCTTTCTTTTGTGGGCATAATATTCTTGAAGTCATTGTTATAGATTTGATATTGGATTCATATCAATACAGCTATCAAATCACACCAAAGCATTATAGCGCTCCCATGTTCAAGCTAGACAACATGTGTTCGTAGCTGTCTGAGAAAGGCTCTAATACAAACGACGAGGGGAGGAGACAAAAGCACACAAGCCTAGCCCGAAGATGATGAAATGAAGATGCACGGTATTATGTCTTGCAGAGTCTCAAATTGCACTCTGGCACAACTCAGTTCGCTCCCTGATTCAATCATAATGAAACTTAAACCCTATTCATTCTTCATTCGAGTCAATGTGCTTTGGGCAACTAGTTGTATTTCATTGTTAGTTCAAAGCTTGAAATGACAGCACGGCCTCGTCTTTAATTGTATAGCGAGGGCTATAGTCTAGAGATATAACACAGCGATTATTATTATTATAAGGCAAAACCTGCACAGCATAGCTTGTGGTTTTTAAAGATGGTTTTCAACCCCCTGTTGTATCAACCTCCAATCAAAACAAGACAACAACAACAACAACAACAGCAACATCAACAACAACAATAACAACACAAAAAACGAAAACAAACATATCAAAAACAAAACAAAAACAACAACAAAAAGAACAACAGCAACAGCAACATCAACATCAACAGCAACATCGACATCAACAGCAACAACAGCAGCAACAGCAACAGCAACAGCAACAGCAGCAGCAGCAACAAAAACAAAAACAACAACAACAACAACAACAACAACAACAGCAACAACAACAACAACAACAACAATATTAACGACAATAACAAGGGAAACAGCAATAGTAACAGTAACAGCAAAACCCCAAAACTCCATCCAAACCAACAACAGCAGCAACAACAACAAAACACAGTTTTGAATAATGTGGCTTTTAAGACATTGCAAAAATGGATCAATATCATTTTTAGCACATTACTGTTTCAGAAAATTCCTGACTGAGTGAAACAGTAAAAACAAAGCACAGCAAAATTACGATTGGGTGAAACATTGTCCTTCCGTGTTATGGCGCCTGTACATGACAACATCAGCCTTGATTATCCGCGAACTGATTGATGTCTTATTTATTGAAATTTGACAATACTTCAGTAAAGTCCCCATATGACACCTAGAGGCACAGTAGCCTGTTGAGATTGATACACGGTGCAAACCTCTAAAACTTATTTTTCAATTAACACACTACACAACTAACGAGTGTGAACATGTCCTTCTTTTCAAATTATGCGGTCACATCTTTTAGAAATATTATTGTTGAATAACGGTTTCACGTCAGGAATGCAATGCACGTTCGATGCGTGCTCATGGCGAGCTGACAAACCAACATTGAAAACCGAGTGTTGGTTGGAAATGTTTCTCACACATTGCAGATTCCCATATGGATAATGTTCAGGATAGTTGGCAATGGTGTGAAGCTTATTTCAAAAAGAATCACCCCCCCCCCCCAGAAAAAAATCAGATTGAAAAACCATTCATGTAGTCACGATTATATATTATTATTATTATCAATGATGTATCAGACCAAACTGGTCCATAGCAATAATTCGTAGATTCATGATCAGTCTTTATGGAATCCCTCAGTAACAAAGGATTTGTTCGGGCCATTCAAGGGCTGTCAATAGCTACGGTACCGTCCAATCAGCGACGATTGACTGACTATTTAAAGGACTTGGTTGCCCAGAAGGAGGCGTAGAGAAAGGGCGTTGATTGTTGCGGTGTGGGGGGGGGGTTGGTGGGTGGGGAAGTGATGTTGTCCCTTTAAGAAAAATAAAAACAATTGAAAATTCTTAATTCGTTTAGAATAGAGACAATGATCAGCGGGCCCAACATGTGTACATGGACAAAGAAGCGGCACATCACAAAAACAGTCTTAAATACAAACTTACAAATATCTTAAAACTCAAGTGGGGGCACTTAAAATGTAGTTTGTGCCTTAAAGTAGCCCATGCCTAAATTGATAGCCACATTATAGCCAGTACCTTAAAGCCTGTACCTGTACCCAAGTAAAGCCTGTACCGCAACGTAGCACAGGCCTAAATATAGCCACAATAAAGCCCTTATAGCCTTTACCTGTACCCAAGTATAGCCTGTACTTAACGTAGCTCAGGCCTAAAAATACCAACAATATAGCCTGGCCTGTACCTTGCAGCCTGTACCTGTACCCGAATATAGCCTGTACCTTAACGTAGCTCAGGCCTAAATATAGCCACAACCCTGCACCTATATGTAGCCCAGGCTACAATTAGAGACAGGTTTTGGGCTATATTTAGGTTCGGGCTATAACTTAGGTACATGATGGGTAATTGGGTTCAATCTATGCAGATTATTTGGGCTACATTTATTCATGTGACTAAAATTTATTTGAAGCGGAGCCGTGATGCCTGTGGAAGTTTACAAACCTACAAAACCGCGAGAGCTTTATTGTTTTAGTTCAATGCAATTATATGCTTCTAATTATAAACTCCATGGTTTCCGTCGGAGCCGGAACTATATTATTCCCTGTGGAAGGCTCAGTTTTCATTCATGTTATGCATTCACCTCGTTTGTCTGTCCGTATAAATAATTCATTCAGTCCCATCCCTTGCCTCTCGTGTTAGAACACCACCCTTCCATAATCCATGGATCACATGGAGATTGGTGATAAACCGTCACATGCACTCTCTTCATGTCCGTGGGAACGTGCAGATATTTCCCCTTTCCTTATAATGTCTTTACGGTAAAAGGGGAAGGTTTTTTTCTAAGCCTAGAAAATGCTGTGTTCACGACTCAGATCGGGGGTGAATTTTTAATGTTAAAATAATTTTGCCCCTTAAAAGTAACTGGAGCGTATTGGTACATCAATGTTTAATGCTGTAAAAGCTGTCATTTTTTTTTGTTTTGTTTTTTGTTTTAAGGTATCGTACACGTTTGGTAATGACTCAAAACAAATATTAGCATAAAAACTTACTTGGTAACAAGCAACGGAGAGCTGTTGATAGTATAACACATTGTAGGAAACGACTGCCTCTGAAGTAACGTAGGTTTTGAGAAAGAGGTAATTTCTCACTAAAAATAATAAAACTTCTTGCAAGAAGTTTTTATTCCCATCTGAAAGCACACAAATTTGTACAAGGGTGTTTTTTCTTTCATCATTTTCTTGAAACTTCGATGACCAATTGAGCCCAAATTTTCACAGGCTTGTTATTTTATGCACATGTTGGGATACACCAAGTGAGAACACTGGTCTTTAACAATTTCCAAACGTGTTCAGTGCCTTTAAAAGTAACTGGAGCGTATTGGTACATCAATGTTTAATGTAATTTAAAAAAACACAATTTTTTTTAAGAGCTGTGTAAGATACGCTACAGCATTCGTACAGACTTTGTATTTTTGTTTTTATACCACAAAAACAACTCAGATATCTTTTGATCATTGTAGCCTTTAGATCAGAAAAAAGCAGCTTGGAGACGGTGGTGCAATTAAACGAAGGTCGGAGCAGATAACTATGTCCTTTCCCGGATTTCTGAGAGACAGATCGCTCGATAAGATGAGGACGAGCCGTGCTGTTGCCAACTGTAGTCGACACCCCAATTCCAACACCTCTTTCAACCCAAAGACTCTATCAAAATCCACCTGACTGTAGTTTTTGATTGTTATTGCTTGATCGTGGTTGCTTGGTGTCGATGATACACCACGTGCATGCAGGGCGCTGTGGACATAACTGGTCGACATAACTGGTCGACACACCCAGTCGACACAATCCCGATCGACACAGCGTTTCACACACCCTCGTTTTTTCTACCCATAGATTCTATCAACATCCATCGGCTATATAGAGTTCTTGGTTTTTATTTGATTGGTCGTGGTTCTCCAGTGCCCGGCTCGGCATCCTAATTTGATCAGTGCCAACAATGTTGGTTGTCCAGGCGACAGCTCGTGTTAGAGTCCGTTTGATCCCCGAGGCTCTTTGGCATGTTGTTTTAAAATTTACGTAATTTTGTTACAATCCCTCACGGAATGAAACCTCTTTTGGAATGAGAGCAAAATATTATGTCTAAAGGGTGTTTAAATGTAAACAAGAATTGTTTTCGATAGGATCATTATTGTGCTTGCTGCTGGATTGTAATCAACTAAACGCATACCGCGTTCGCGCTAACCAAAGGACTTGAGAATGCCGTTACCGGAAAACTCCACGCGGTCGAGTGTTTTTATGGTTAACCACTTGAGAGCGTGGGTGGTAGTAGGTTCGAGTCTCACCAGGGACCTAAACATCGGGAACTCATCCGGTGCGCAGATAGCGGTTGAGAGCTTTATCTGGATTAACATAATATCTTATGTAAATATTTATGTCTTCTTGTTAATATAACAGTTAAATATTAACTCATTTCTGTGGAGAATATTAGCGACTGTTTCGGAGACTAGGCAAACGTGTCAAATGCAAAGACGGTTGGGGCGCTCGTCGTGACCACTCCTCAAGATAATATGGTGCCAAACTCAATCCATGAGGGGTAATCTGCGTGACTTTACCAAGGGCGTGAAAATAAGGCTCGCCGCCATGTAAGACATGGATGTAGAGGAAAAACGACCCTTATTTAGTACTCTTTTAGTCAAATTGCGGACTTCAGTTTCTGGAGAACCTTCTTGTGTTCAGAACCCAATTTCATGGCCCTGCTTACAGGGCGGCTTAAAATCAAAAGCAACTAAGAGCAAAATGTTATGCTTAAAGGGATTGTAAACGTTTGGTAATTGGAACCTACTGTTTGTTTTAATCTATACCATAAAACCAACCTGTGAAAATTTCATTTCAAAAGGTGGTAGCGTTTTTGAGATATTGCTGAAAATCTGGAGCGGTTATGTCCACACGCAGGAAGAATAATCTGCAATTGGAATACACAATCTGAGAAACATTACTGCAGTAACGCTTCTCAGATTCAAATTTTTGGGGATAAAAAGTTATATCTTTTTCCATAACCGCAGTGCTTCGAAATGAAAAGTTTCTCAAAATGTATTATACTATCCAAAGCTGCTGTACTTCTTACCAAGTAAGTTTGTATTGCCATTAATTTTCAGAGTCATTACCAAACGTATACAGACCCTTTAAGCGGAGAAATCCGCAATGAGCAGAGCCTTGAAATTGGACCCAGATGGCTTGTAAAAAATATACATAATTTGTTTTGCCCAAAGCTGTCCTTGAATACAATATATTTAACTTGGCTTAGCAAATGACAGAAGAACCTCTCCTCTGCTTAGCAGCTTTATGAAAATTAACCTATACAGCCAATAGAATTTGTAAACACTACCCCAGACTGTTGAACCTCTGGGCCCTATGTTAAGTCACTGGTTCTCAAAAAACAACTTATACAATATCGACAGGGGAAGACGTAACATGCAAATTATTACAAACGCCATAGTAACACACACCCACACAAAAAATTGAACACAAGTTCAGAACAAAATGTTCCGTTTGCTCTTCCAGATGCAATTTGTGCCGCATTAGTGGGATTACCGCTACGTCCGCATTCAATCAGCTGGCCCACGGTGGGCCAATCATCACACGGCGTTTAAAATGAATATTCTCATGCGATATCATGATTTACTCGAATCAATGACAGCATGTGGGATAAACAAAATATAAAATAAAAACAACAACAACAACAGCAACAACAACAACAAAAACAACATCCCCTTAAAGATTAAACATCTTGAAAATTTCAAATAAACGAGGTAATGTTATATAATAAACAATTTAAAGGTGTCGTTCTACAAGGCAAAATCACAAAGCGCTAAGGAAAACGATCGCGCGAAACCAACTTTTTTTGGAGACTGCGCGCATACTTTAATGATCAGTGTATAATTAGTCTTCAATTGGGTCACAACCGCGGGTCAAAGGTTAAATTCGATGCACTGAATAGTCAGGGGAAAACGCGACGAGACATCACCTTTAAGCAGTCTTTAGATAGTCTTCATTGAAATTACATTTTGAGCAATCCTACGAAACATAAATTTTACAGTTAATTTATTTGTCCCTTATCGAAAAGGACCAAATTTTCAAGACTCAAATCAAGATTTACGAAAATGCTATTGGCCTAAGTGTCCTTTTAACCTACCATATGTGTCAATACTCGAGAGGGTCTTTTATATTATTGCTCTATATCGGCATGAATTTCCGTAAAAAATATCCCAGCCAAAAGATTTCTTTAAAAAGATTTATTTTCTTTTTTTAAATGACATCATCAAATTTTAACAAAATCGTAAAATCTCCAATCCAAAAATAAATGTAATTAAACACATACCCCTTAAACCCACGTGAGTTTAAAAGGTAGTTAATATTGGACATACACTGTCACAATAAAAGTTAATAGTTCGGAGAAAAATGAATAAAAGAGACAGAGTAGTAGGGGAAAAGTAACGGTCGATTTCATTTTTAAATGGTTGAATTGCCCACTTACCTTCCACCGGCGCCGAATGCGTGACAGCTACAACGAGCAGCGCCAGAACCAACAGCATCTGTTCCCACCTTGCCATACTTTACAAAACAAAATCAAGTTCCCCAAAGTTCCAAACTCCGAATAATAATATAAAAAATGCTCCCGAAATAGTCCAGTAGAGGGTGACACGCCCCTTATTGTAACCCCTTCTCTCAGTGAACAAGATTCGATTAAAGAAAAATGAAGGCACTGTGAAGTTAGAACCGAGATTCTCCTTCGTTTATATCACCAGATAAAACAAGATAGACAAGCCGTAATGGTGTGCACTCCAAGGGTATACAGGGTGGAATGGTATGCGATGTACGGCAAGCAAGATGAACGCGGTCAGCCCCCGCAATGTAGAAAATTAAACCCTCATTGAAAAACAGCGCTTTTCCGGGCAATTATTCTCTCCTCCGATTGGTGGACCTTCTCCAACTCACTCCACGAGCAATGAAGACACGGCAACCGACGGCAGCGCCACGTGCGTCAATGCTTATCGAACCACGTCACTGCCATCTCGTCAGTGGCAAACACTTGCGTCACTGAAAACATCTTACAGCGCTATTGCCTCCGCATGCCCCCCGTATATATGCAACGAGCATCTCCAACACATTTTCGCCCGTACATTAAGACCCTCGTTCGCTCCTCACACAGACGCGTGTTTCCCGCCAGAAAACCGAATTAATGAATCCATACAACGCATCGCCCTGGGCTATATTGGCGTCTGATTGGCTAATAAAAGACTGCACCTTCAGATTTCTTTCTAAAACGTTTGTTACTCGCGAATTGATTAAAGCGAGTTCAAGTGCACAATCTGCACTACCGAAAACAGCAAGGGCATGTACTAAACATAGCTAGGCTGAGGAGAAGGGGCGGGGGTATTAAAGGAGTGCCAGGAAACCATGATTTGATAATGATGACATCTCATAGCGCAATCCATTATAGAGCAGCCATCTTGTTTTTGCTCAAATCCAAAATTAACGGAATGAAACCGAGGGTATAAAAAGGTATAGTCTGGCCCACTGTTCCTGTAATGGGAATCGGAATCGATAAGTATTAGCAGGCACTCAGGGACCAAGACACGTAGACTCTTTTATAGTGGTGTCGATGTTTTATGACATGCAATATACGTATCAATCCATTAATTTCATTTCGCCTCCAACAAAACAAATATCTTCCACGTAGGAAATTATAATCTTGAGTGGTGAACATGAGATATAATTAATGCATTATGCTTAATCGACAGCCGACACAGTCTGGTGGTCACGCTCACGATGAGTAAATTAGACCCCCTCATCGTCAGTGGTGGGTAGAGAAGAGTGATGCATTTTTTTAGACGTCAGTATTAATTGTATCATTAGCTGAATAATTATGTTCAATGTTCCTGTGTCTGCGTTTTTGTGTGTTTTTATTTATTATAGGTTTTCACCAGAAATAAACCACGAAACGATTTGCGAATAGTGGACGAGAAAACAGGTCTCTACCGAGAATTATGAATGCAGTTTAAGTATTCTAGCGTGTCTGTAAGAATACAGATCATTGAAGTTGGTTGCTCTTAGATTTAACGTTGTACCTCTTCCACATGCACAAAAGAGAGAGAGATGTAGTTGTTTGATCGCGAGTTTGTTTTATAAATTAGTGTTTTATCAAACTTTGGCTTGACGTAATCCTGGGTGACCTTTAACACAGAGTCGCCATCTTGCATGTGTTCCATTCAGTCAGTAGTAACCAAAGCGAGGCCAGATGGAAAATATAGTCTGGCACCTTGAAAACAAAATAAGATTGTAGAATTACCATCATCGCTTATCATATACAAGGAACCAGACGGTGGGTCTTATAAAGCCCAGGTAGATATTGCTTCGCCCGACGAATAATGACGGAGTCGTAAAAACTCGAAACAGAGGTGTGAAAGCCTCGGAAATACAATCCCACACCTGTTCAGAATGCATTAGCTTCCAAACACGTTACTTCCCTGGGAAATTGTATGACAAAACGAGGAACATGAGAACAAAATATCTTTCATTAAAAAAAAAACCATAAACAAAACAAAACATAAACATGATTGTGAATTTACTGATAACTTTTGACAATACACGGAGATTTTGTTTCATCTCCAATCCATCAGTTATAAAATAAAAAGTTACACATTTTTTTTTTCAAACGTGGATATTCCTATGACAACCAGCGAGACATGACAGCTCAGATCTGTTAGAATGCCAGTTCACATTTTATGAAACAATATTTTTATAAAGACCTACCTACGGACACTTTGCCAGTAGCGTACCATGTTTGACACTTCAGTGGGTGACTAAGTGTACATGCCACCCGTAAAAGGAAAAGGTAATCGATTTGTTGAACCGTGTGTATCACGTATACGAATTCGCGCTTGTACGGACCCCTGCACACTTTAAACAGTTTCTCAGAACGACTGACACAAAAAGGCATGCGTCAAAATAGATGCGATCTGTTGCCATGGGAACGGAAATTCCAGTATGTTTGTCTATAATCAAGGAACGTCTAAATGATATTTTAACGTTAAGGACCTGAGCGTTTTACTCGTATAGTAGAGACACGACAATATTAGGTTTAAAGGCACCGTACACGTTTGGTAATTACTCAAAATATATATTAGCATAAAAACTTACTTGGTAACAAGCAACGGAGAGCTGTTGATAGTATAAAACATTGTGAGAAACGACTCCCTCTGAAGTAACGTAGTTTTTGAGAAAGAGGTAATTTCTCACTTAAATAATAACAACTTCTTGCTAGAAGTTTTTATTCCTATCTGAAAGCACACAAATTTGTACAACAAGGGTGTTCTTTCTTTCATCATTTTCTTGCAACTTCGATGACCAATGGAGCCCAAATTTTCACAGGCTTGTTATTTTATGCACATGTTGGGATACACCAAGTGAGAACACTGGTCTTTGACAATTACCAAACGTGTACGATGCCTTTAAAGGTGGAAATAAAACATCATAGCACAGCACACTGGTGCTGATGAGTGTGCCTTTGATGGTACAAGCATGGAAACTGACACACGGTCAGAATATAACACGAGAAAGCAATCTGGCTATAGGGCCGTTGCAGATTTGTCTTTTGAAAAAAAAGGTAGTCTAACAAAAATTTGCAGCCATTTTGAGCATGTTGAAAATTTGTTGTTATTCTACCTACATTGCAAAAACTGGGGTGTTAAAATTGACACCATGACTATTGTCACTTATAGATACCCAAGAGAGAGTCAAAATTAACATCAACACCAATGTAAGCAGATATTAGTGCTATTTTAATAACCTATAGTGTGCTAATTTTGATTCATTTTTAGGTATCTATAATGTGACAACACCCATGTTTTTGCAGTGTATGTTTTGTCAACCCCCTCCAAAATATTTTCCCCATTTTGCCCCACTATCATTTTTTGGGGCGAATAATAAATGCATTATTTTCCATCATCTAATAAAAACTGTCCACCCAGCCTGTAAACATGTCACCAGTATCCGTAGTCACGCTTCAGTTCAAGCAATGAAATGACAGTTTAGATTTTTTCCCCGTTTTTTTTTTTGCACGCTCATTTTACATTTTTTTTTTAAATTGTTGGAATGAAGAACACAACGGCAAAATCTGGAGACTTCAAAAGGCTATTTCCTTGACTATATTTCTGACGGAAATGTCTGAATTAGGCCTATGGATAGGCCTATGAATTTCATAATTAATGAACTTTCAGGCTGAAACTATAATAATCGTTTGTATTCTATAATATGGTTTCCGATCCTACTTGAACAAAAACGGCAACAAGTGATCTTTGTTGAAATTCATTTAAAATGTTTTCAATCAATAAGAAAATTGAATTCACATGAGATTAAACATATTTTAATTGTGTAAAAAACAATCAATTTTAATACCCTTCTCCGTTGAATCCGTGCGAACTCCATGATGTTAAATTACGCTACTCATCGACCTGACGTTAGCTTCTCTTCATAACAAAAAATTGTACAAATATATTTTGGAAATAAAATCGCATCCTCTTTGTAGCCTAGCTGTCTTTTGTTTCACATCCCCAGAGAGTCGTAAAGAAACGCATTGGGGGTCAAGTTTTCGCACAGCTGAACAGGCTGAAAGAAGTGTCTGAGACAAGTGAATTTATTTCTGCTTGTTTGCGTTGATATGAGGATAAACTAGACAGAATATGTAATTATTTGATGAAAACATTATTTAGTTATTAACTAATTAGTGATTTTGTGCTCTCCTGCTAGTTTTTTAAATTGGATATATTTTGCCCTTCACGGGAATCGGAAAGCAGACGATACGTCCCTATACGTAGGAATTACGGATTTACACCACAACAATTTTCTTGTTTAATAAACATTATCTCATGTTTAAAATATATTTATTGTAAGTATATTAAAAAATCTGTTTGATGCTACCGGGTTCTTATCACTAATATTGGTGATGACTACATCTATGGGCTGAAATGAAATACTAATAAAATTTATTTCAAGTTCAAAAGAGTCTGAGAAACATCTTAATTTTTGGATAAATGAAAGTTGAATACTATGAATGAGCATCGTCCAGCAAAATGACTTTTGGACCCAAGGTTTATAAGAATCAACAATCGGGAATAATTGCTGTTTGTATTAAGAAACCAGTTGTTAATAATTAAACAAGTAACTTTGCATGGTGGAGATACAATCGAGTGGGGTTCGCGGTAACATAATGTACATGAGTAGGATTTGAAACTTTGCATGGTGGAGATACAATCTAGTAAGGTTTGCGGTAACACCATGTACATGAGTAGGATTAGAAACTTTGCAAAGTGGGAATACAATCTAGTAAGATTTGCAGTAACACCATGTGCATGAGTAGGTTTTAAAACTTTGCATTGTGGAGAAACAATCTAGTGAGGTTTGAGGTAACACCATGCACATAGGATTTGTAACTTTGCAGGGTGGAGATACAATCTAGTAAGGTTTGAGGTAACACTATGTACATGAGTAGGATTTGTAACTTTGCATGGTGGAAATACAATCTAGTAAGGTTTGAGGTAACACTATGTACATGAGTAGGATTTGTAACTTTGCATGGTGGAAATACAATCTAGTAAGGTTTGAGGTAACACTATGTACATGAGTAGGATTTGTAACTTTGCATGGTGGAGATACAATCGTGTGGGGTTCGCGGTAACATCATGTAGGCTACATGAGTAGGATTTGAAACTTTGCATGGTGGTGATACAATAGTAAGGTTTGTGTTAACACCATGTACATGAGTATAGGTTTTAAAACTTTGCATTGTGGAGAAACAGTCTAGTGAGGTTTGCGGTAACACAATGTACATAAATCTCTCTTTCAGTTGTGGCGGTTCTAAAAAAACCCGGTGGTATTAATTTGGCGAAACCACCTGTGCTTCTATCGGGTGGTATTTGGCGAAACCACCGGATCTTTTACTTTTAGAACCGGGTGGTATTTGGCAAAACCACCTGTGCTTTTAGCCTGGGTGGTATTTGGCAAAACCGCCGGTTCTTTTAGAACCACAACAATTCACAGAAAGATTTATGTACATGGTGTCTCCACAAAACTCACTTTAATAGATAATATTAATCAAACACCAAACTCTGCATGTGCTAGTGCCATGGAGTCTTAAAAATGTAGCAAAAAAAAAGCGAATGACAGAGTAGGTTTGTCGCCACTCTCAGTGTTCAACGACAAAAGTATTCCTTCAAAATGCCACTTTAATTTGCAAGGTGATACATCGTCGGTGATAAATCGTCTGCATGCGATACATGCAGACGATTTTCAGACGAGTAAATTTTTCAAATCTTATCAATATTTGTTTGTTTTCTTTGAAATCTTCAAAGTCTGTTCAACACTTTTTTTGGGGGGGGGGGGGGTAAAGGGTGCGCAAGATATTGCTTAGGTTGACAAAATAAATGTTCACAGATTTGAACATAACTTACATGGTATAAAGATTGTCATGGTGGAAAACTTCCAATTAAATATTTTTACCTGAAATGCTATAGGTTTTTGAGAAATGAGTAAAACATTTAGTTTTGAATTCGCGAGTCCAAACCCGATATTTGGAAACAGTGAAAACGTTATAGTTGTTTTCATATCTTGTGACTCCTATGACCGAATGAGCTTAAAGGGACACGTTGCCTTGGATCAGACGAGTTGGTCTAAAAAATAGTGTTTGTAACCGTTTGTTATAAAATGCATATCGTTAGAAAGACGTTATACAAGTAGAATACAATGATCCACACAAATATGCCTCGAAATTGCGTGGTTTTCCTTTTACTTTGCGAACTAACACGGTCGGCCATTTTGTGGAGTCAAAAAGTTGACTCCACAAAATTGACTCCACAAAATGGCCGACCGTGTTTGTTCACAATTAAAGGAAAACTACGCAATTTCAAGACATATTTGTGTAGATCATTGTATTATACTTTTATAACGTATTTCTAAACATGCATTTTATAACAAACGGTTACAAAAGTTTGTTATAGACCAACTCGCCCGATCCAAGGCAACGTGTCCCTGTAATTGTTCACAGTTTGTTATTTCATGTAAATGTTGGGCCACCTTAAGTGCGGATACTGGTCTTTGACAATGACCAATGATGTCTATGTGCGTTAAAGGTATTCGAAATAGTCACAGACAGTGTTCATGTTTTGTGCGATCACATGAAATAACAAACCTGTGAAAACATGGGCTTAATCCGTTGCAGAAAATAGTGAACAATCATGCAACATTTTCAGCTTGTAACTACATTGACCTTAATTGTTATTTTAACAACTGTTGTGTTTTAGGTTTTCAGATATAGGGCCTACAGTTTTCTCAAATATGACTTAATTTCAGAGGGAAATTTCATACAGGAAAAATTGTTCTATACTTCATAATCAGTATAAACCTTCCTTCATGATCAGTAAGCTTTCAGGCTAAAATAAAACAATTATGTTTTTGTTATCCTTTCAAATTATGTATAATACCTTTGAAAAAGACACAATTTGTTTGATGGACATAATGAGATATTTCTCTTCTCGATTCCCCCCATTTCTCTTCTTATATCAGACAATAAAGTCATGGGTCGTCGTGTCGTTTTCACTATGACAAAGTGCTCTTGTCCAAACGAGAAAAGTCAACACAGCGAATTGAATTAAGAAATACTGGCTGGTCTTGAATTGAGCAAAATCGTCATGAAACTCTCTTTACGGTTAGAGAGGTGGATTAAAATAAATTGCCTGGAGACTACGGGTAGCATTCACTCTAAGAACCTATCGAATGGTGGGGGGGGGGGGAGAAGAAGAAGAAAAAAGGAGGAAAAAAGGACAAACAACTCAGAAAATGTACTTCGACCCCGACGGCAACAACCTTTTCCCCTACTTTCCCATATAGATCTATCTCTTCGTCGGTATTTTATAGATTTAAATCTCACAGGCATACATAAGAGGCGGCGCTGCGACTGCTTGCACGGCCGGCCTCCAGGCCGTCTCCACGGACTCATCAAACATTTATTATACACTCACTTGCGTTTCTCAGATTCCTAGAATTTTTTTTAAAAATACATGTTGGAATTGTTTTCTTCTTTTACTCAAAGTATTTTTTTTTCCATTAAGCTGAAAAAAAACTATCAGCAAGATTTTCGTACCGACGATTATTTGTTCGTCTTCGTGCTGTCTTTTACGTTCAGTGAGTCTTCATAGGCCTATGATTGTGTATAAAACAATAACAATTATTCTTATTATGTGTTTTCACATAGAAACACCCGAATCAATCAAAAATAAAACACCTGTCATTTTGAAAGACATCATTGTTTGTAGTTTTATAATGAGAAGAAACGGTGTCAATTTCCAGTATGGATTTCAGACTTAGCAAGAAATTTGAAAGTGTTTCTAACACGGGCACAATTTCATAAAGCCTGTATAAACCTGCAAAGCACAGAAAAGTATTGCTTAGCAGAAACAGGTTACCAGCCAAAATTACATTCAGTTTGCATTGTTGTGACTGGTACCCACTCAATCTTTGCTTAGCAAAGAAATTTGTCATGCAGTATTTTCTGATGAACCAGCCTTATGAAATTGGTTCTTGATGTTGTTTTCTTATCTGTCGACGCTTCTGCCGTCTTTTGCAAGCAGATTAACAACACAGTCGGCCAACCCTTTCTTTTACAGCATATTGGAGAATATTTTTTTCATATGAATTTTATATGAGTAGTGCATGCCATCTCAAAAGAAAAATTAATCCCCTTGGTATAAATTTTGTACAGAAATGCCATATTCGGAATATTTTCTCCGCGAAGACGAGCGTATCAGCAGGAACATCCGCAGTGCCATTATTAACTTAGAGGTGGAATCATCGGTCAGGGTTTTAACACAAAGGAAAACAGATCGGTTACCATGGCATCCTGGTTAAGTCTGACGTCAGAGAAAGCAGAGCTCCATTATTTATTTCAAGTTGAATCACGCTTCCTTCAGTGACCTCTGCTTTGCTTTCGTCTTTTCTCTTCTTAGATTCACCAAACCTTTGATTCCGATGAAGCAGCTGTTGTATTTACAAATAATAGGCCTATTTTTTACAATGTGAGCGCCCTTTTCAAGCACAGGCACACAACATTTGGTAGTTGTCAAAGACCAATATCCGCACTTTTTGTGACTCAACATAGGCCTATCCACGAAATAACAAACCTGTGTGAAAGTTTAAGCTCAATCGGTCATCGGAGTCACGAGAAAATAATGAGTGAAAAACAACAACACAAACAAAACCAAACCCCCTCCCCCCCCAAAAAAAAATTAATAATAATAACAATGATAATAATTTTAAAAAATTACAAACAAAGCAAACAGAACAAACAGAACAAACAGAACAAACAAAAACAAAACAAAAACGAACTTCTTTTTTTCAAACATAGGGTTGGGTTTTGCAAGATCAAATTTAATTGCTTTATTTATTTCTAAAAACAATCTATAGCATTTCAAGCAACAAAATTTCGAAGGGAGCTTTGTTATTTTGGCAAGTGTAAATTTTGGTTTTTCTAAACTTACCATCCAACAAACGACTTGTGCTTATTCTGATTGGGGCAATCGAAATAGCAACGTAGGGTCTTCACGTCACGGGTATTTCAGTATTTTAAACAGAAGTAATATTTCCCTAGCGGATTGGTACTGGTATGGACTTTGTAACCAGTGAACTTTTAGATTGGAAATAACAAAAACAAAATCTTTTTATCCGGACTTTGCCTTTAATGAAAATGATAACTCTGTTCCGTTGTCTGACAATTGATGCAACCTCGATTCTTGAACCGACATAAGCGGACATAACCTCATATATACTTTTATTCCTTGCCCTTTCCTGAAACAGCTTCGGGAAATATAACGAGCTGTATGTCCTTCGGTAGGCTACGGGTATCGAGCAGCACATGGTATCATCCAGCGATGCTGAATCATGAAATTCTATAAATCATTCTCCTTTCACAATGGTATTCGATAATTATAGGTTTTCTCGGCCAATTTCCGCATTTGATCATTTTCATTATAAGCCATTCGAATTCACGAGATTTTTACAAAAGCGAGCAAATTGAGGTTTGATCAAGTCCTTTTAACGGGAACAAAGATATGCTATCAAAATAATATTGTCCGTATAAAAAGCCATCGCTGGACACTTCTACCGTCTCAGGAGAGCCAGCGTCCAGATTGGTCTGTTGACGGTGCCCCCATACGGAAAGAAAAGCAGGGGGAGACAAAGAAAACATGCATCAAACATTGTCCATAAAATATCCAATATCGATGTACAATGTAGGCAAGGTACGCTGTACAAATCTATGTGAATGTCCAATGTCCAATACCGATGTGCAAGCTAGACATTCACTGTACAAACCTATGTGAATGTCCAATATCCAATATCGATGTCCAAGCTATAGACATTCACTGTACAAACCTATGTGAATGTCCAATATCCAATATCGATGTCCAAGCTATAGACATTCACTGTACAAACCTATGTGAATGTCCAATATCCAATATCGATGTGCAAGCCAGACAATCGCTGTACAAACCTATGTAAATGTCCAATATCCAATATCGATGTGCAAGGTAGACATTCGCTGTACAAGCCTATGTGAATGTCCAATATCCAGTATCGATGTGCAAGCTAGACATTCACCGTACAATGTGAATGTCCAATATCCAATATCGATGTACAATGTAGACATTCGCTGTACAAACCTAAGTGAATGTCCAATGTCCAATATCAAACTAACTTTACTGTCATATCAAACTCTTATGTGAACAATCTTTGTGTTGCGATAGCAGAGCTGTCATTCCTTGTGAATGGCATGTTGGAGCCTTGTTGCGTTTGATCGCCACTATAGCTCCAGCTTCCGCAGATCAATGCTTATGATTTGCTTATGATTCTATTATGACTTATATTGATTCCTGGTCCGATAACTAATGTTTATTTTCATAAGTGTCTTGGCCAAAATCGTCGGTCAGTTCATCGCGGCTCCATCGAAACGCATCTTCTTTGAACCTCTTCAAACACTCGGGCAAAATAAAGAGTGGGGGGGGGGGTACCACAAGGCCCGATATCGAGCACAAAATGGCTATATATGGGCCAGGCACGTCATGCATGACGTAAGACTATTTCAAGATACCCGTTTGCGGATTCCAAAGTCGTCAACGAAATTCGCGCTCATGATAAATTGTCCAATTGTTGTTGAAGTGATAGTTGTCATGTAAAAGTAAAAAGTGTAAGTCTAGAGCAAAATGTCTTAATTAAAACGTAACTAATCATTCAGTTGTACGGGGCTATGTTCTGACTTGAGTCCCGTTTACCATTTACAATGACGTCATTGCACGAAGAGTATTGCTTTCTAGCTCAAGCCCTTCCCCAAACAGGTGTCACAGACAATCTTCATAAAGAGGTTATTGCTCCAACTTCAAATTACAGCATCGATCCCACCCACGGACAAACAGAGCAACGACAATGTATACCGGTGTATAAGAAACAGCGCGTGCAAATCGGATGTTTTTACTGTAGCGGAGAGGGATGAATTCGACCGCCTTGGCGAGGCTTCGGTGCTTCCTGTGCGCAAGTTTGAAGAAGCTTCGAATTACCACACTCGACACACTACAGGTATGTCCCCCCTCAGTCATCGGGGTCTGGGAGAGTGAGTGTGAAAGAGAGTGCAGGAAGTGATAGAGGACGTCACACGGTTTCAACAAATCTGGCCCATGCGATAGAAGAGAAAATACTGATGCAATGCAGTCAGGCACGTGCCCGGTTCGGATATTCAAACACGAATGACGGTTAGGAGTACCCCATCAGCTCGCCAGAGTCGAGATGAATCGAGGAGCCTCGGTTCGTCCATGGTCCAATTACACATTATAAAAACACAAGAAAGGGTCTTCACTCCAAACAGCCATTTTGATGTTGTCATGTCACCGTTCTTGTCCCCCAAGTCCAACTGAATGTTTATGGTGTATAGTAAAACAAATAACTGCAAATATGCCACAGGAAACATTACTTTATTTCACCTGCACAGAAAAAAAAAATGTTCGGAGGAATTTCTGCGTGCTTTAAGGAGCTCTTTAAAGTTGGCCCAAGGAGCTTTTACAGCCGTTTTTGTTTCTACTAAACCCATATTCGCAAACTGCGCATTTCCCAATGTCTTTGGATTCTCATATGTAGTCTCTGTAAGCCTATATTTTGATGAGAAAACAGCTTTGTGAAAATGGTCTGTAAACACTTGCAAGAACCGAATCAGGAACACCGACAAGAATGAAGAAATATTTGTACCAATTATTTAAACCACGTATATTGTGTTCCTTCTGTATGCGCGTGTTGTTTAGCCGGGGTGGTTAGTTTCTTGTTTTTGGTCGATGGGGGAAAGTTGGGAAGATGTACCCCCGTCACCAAACACTGGATCAAAAGATAGTTTTACGATCAATATCAAGATCGAGGCATTATCTTCATAAACACGGAGAAGCCAGTGGGATCTCATGTGCAATCTCACGTATGATTTCACACTCACTGACAGCTTTGCGTCAGATTATACTCGAGACAGACGCATTAAACAGGTAGAGCCCATCGACGGGGGGCGACTCGCAGATTTAATATAAAAAACCCTTGTCACCTGGACTTAATCATCTTAAACGACCTGCCCATCGACGGAGCGAAACCTCACAGCAGCCCGACGGGAAAACCTCCCCGTCTCCTGGACAGCTAACTACCCCTCCAACATCGCCCCCCGTACCGTACCTCGCTTGTATAAGACTCTATAGTATTGACGCATTCATCAAACTCCTACTGACGTAGACAGATTTCCGTCGCCATGGCAACAATTAAATGGATACGGAACACTTGTGACTACGTAGAAACACTTGTCTTTAAAATTGATTTTTTTTCTTTCTTCTTTTCTTCTTCCTTCTTTTGTTAGAATGACTAGGAGGAATAGTGTAACTGGTTTTTGTGTCGCGTTCACCATCAAGTGGTTAACGGGGACATCTATTTTATTGAATGAAGTTTGTCTGATTAGTTTAAATATAAACTACCACCCCCTCCTCCTCCTACATATCCCCCCCACATATCCCCCCCCCCAGGGGGCAAAAGGAGAAGGCGGACGGAAACAGACACGAGATGTGTCCAGGAAAAGCTTAATGCGGGGAATGTCCGACGGAGGGTGAGACATGTTTGTCGGGGGAAAAAAAGAGGAGATTGCCAGCTTCAGGTCGGATTAGGAAGTTAATTTGCATGGAAACCCTGAGGGGGATGAGTGTTGTCCAAGGAAAGATCCTTCCGAAAGATTCACGACGTCCGTTCTTTTTATATATAATTTCTTTTCACAAAGATGTGGCTCTCTGATAAAAATAGCATGTTGTCTACAAGACCAAATTATGTTCCAGTATGATTAAAGGTATCGTACACGTTTGGTAATGACTCAAAACAAATATTAGCATAACAACTCACTTGGTAACAAGCAACGGAGAGCTGTTGATAGTATAAAACATTGTAGGAAACTACTCCCTCTGAAGTAATGTAGTTTTTGAGAAAGAGGTAATTTCTCACTAAAATAATAAAAACTTCTTGCAAGAAGTTTTTATTCCTATCTGAAAGCACACAGATTTGTACAACAAGGGTGTTTTTTCTTTCATCATTTTCTTGCAACTTCGATGACCAATTGAGCCCAAATTTTCACGGGCTTGTTATTTTATGCATATGTTGGGATACACCAAGTGAGAACACTGGTCTTTGACAATTATTTCCAAACGTGTTCAGTGCCTTTAAACTAATACAAAATGTACGAGTAATTTTTAACGGCAAATGTACTCATTTATTTATAGGCCTAAATACATTTTTATTTTTGGGGGGCAAGTTTGTCCCCCCCCCCCCCCAAAAAAAGGCTAAAAGCCACTCTTGGTAAGGGGCCACAAGAAGACAACCTTTAAGATGAAAATAATCCGGTGGGGGGGGGGCTGAAGGTAGGAATTTATATTACTCTTAAAACAGTCTAGATTGTAGGATGGAGAGAAACATGCATCAGGCAAGGAGTTCTAAAGAGATGCAGTACGTGGAATAACAAAGCTTTTGGAATGCCTAATTCTGATGCTTTACACAAACATTTTTACAATTCTTAAATAGTCATCAATATCTATAGGAAAACAGCCCAATAAAGTGTTTCTGAAATTAATCGTATTTTTCGTGCATAATAAGGTAGCTAATAACAACAAATACACTTTTGTATGACACTGGTAATGTTTATTGTCAAATCATTTAACAACAATAGTCAGGAAGACGTTGATTTTTAAAATATTTACTTGATTTTGTATGCATTTATTTATTTACTTATTTGCTTATTTGATGTGGGGTTGAACAAAGAAAAGAAAAACACAAAAAAAACGAACGAAGATGTTGACAAAATTGAAAGACCGCCAACATAGCACTAGATATAAAGCTCAGTTGGAAGAGGGCTGGCTTGTTAAACCTGGAGGTTGTTGGTTCAAATCCTGCTCTAGTCTTCTTTTTTTTTATTTGTTCAACCACAAATCATTTAAAATTTACCCAGTCAGTATCCCTTGTGGTTTATAATTTGATATTTACTTATTTGCTATTATTATTTAGTAGTGGTATTCTTTCTTTTTACTCTATTCTTCAATGGGGGGGGGTGATCTGATTTATAACCATTGAATGATTTAGGCTTTTTTGTATTATCCTGGATGTCTAATTGCCGTTAAAAGAGGCCTGACATCACTGACTCAACAACTTTCCACGCTAAATGTTTAGTTTATGCCTTTACATATTAAAAAAGCACTATATCTTGTTGCTTTCTGTAGGGGTGGGTCCGGCGTATTTTGTTTTGCAATTGAATAATAATACCTCACTGTGTAATAACTTAAAAAAACAAAACAAAAAAAGTTCAAATTTCGACTTTGGTTCTGATAACCTTTCAATATTATGAGAAATCAAGTATACTTAATACCATTAAAGCCAAATGAGATAAATCTTCTCTTACATGTCTTCGTGTTTTTTATATAAAAGCAGTTAAATGCTTGTTAAAAACTGTCTCAGAAAGTTTTAGTTTTCATTTTGAATCTGGTCTTGTAAAAACATTATTCTGGTCCAGTACATATTTTGTGGTCTTATGGATTCCCCCCCCCAACAACAACCACCCCCACCCTCCCCAAAATTTGAGCCTTTTTTCTTCTGAAAAAAGCCGCATCTTCTCTTTAAGAAAGTACTTGATGCAGAGATTGCCATTTTACCTTCTGGCAAAGACATTCCTCACAGAAACGAGACGGTATTTTCTCTTGAGTGCACCACGTAGTAACAGAACGTTTCCCCACTTGTCAGATCACCGATGCTCATGTCTGCAAGACATCATAATCAAGACATCATTAGAATAAGCCATTATGAGATATGGTGGACACATTATAATTGCACTATTTGGTTTGGGTAAATCTGTCTGTATACACCCAAACAAACGATGTACTCCCATAGTGTCCGCCATATCTCAAAAAGGCTAATTGTAAATGAGCCAAAATGTTCAACCCCAGCAGGATGAGCTCTACTGATGCATCATTCACATTAGTTTATAGTTTGGGGGTATAATACAGATATACATAAAATGTGCTGTGTTGCAGTACTCGTACTTGGTACTCAAACTCCATTACTACTCGAGTATCATTGTTATGATACTCGTACTCATACACAGCTATACTGTGCTGTAGTACTCGTACATGGTATACAAACTCCAATACTACTTGAGTATCATTTGCATGATACTCGTACTCGTACTCAGCTATACTGTGTTGTAGTACTCGTGCTTGGTACTCAAACTCCAATACTACTCGAGTATCATTGTTATGATACTCGTACTCATACACAGCTATACTGTGTTGTAGTACTCGTACTTGGTACTCAAACTCCAGTACTACTCGAGTATCATTTTTATGGTACTTGTACTTGCACTCAGCTATACTGTGCTGTAGTACTCGAACTTGATACTCAAACTCCAGTACTACTCAAGTATCATTTTTTTGATAATCGTACTCGTACTCAGCTATACTGTGCTGTAGTACTCGCACTTGATACTCAAACTCCAGTACTACTAAAGTATCATTTTTTTGATAATCGTGCTCGTACTCAGCTATACTGTGCTGTAGTACTCGCACTTGGTACTCAAACTCCAGTACTACTCAAGTATCATTTTTTTGATAATCGTACTCGTACTCAGCTATACTGTGCTGTAGTACTCGCACTTGATACTCAAACTCCAGTACTACTCAAGTATCATTTTTTGATAATCGTACTCGTACTCAGCTATACTGTGCTGTAGTACTCGCATTTGGTACTCAAACTCCAGAACTACTCAAGTATCATTTTTTTGATAATCGTACTTGTACTCAGCTATACTGTGCTGTAGTACTCGCACTTGGTACTCAAACTCCAGTACTACTCAAGTATCATTTTTATGAAACTCGTACTCGTACTCAGCTATACTGTGCTGTAGTACTCGCACTTGGTACTCAAACTCCAATACTACTTGAGTATCATTTTTATGAAACTCGTACTCGTACTCAGCTATACTGTGCTGTAGTACTCGTACTTGGTACTCAAACTCCAGTACTACTCGAGTATCATTTTTATGGTACTCGTACTTGTACTCAGCTATACTGTGCTGTAGTACTCGTACTTGGTACTCAAACTCCAGTACTACTCAAGTACCATTTTTAAATTGAAAACCCATTTTCTGATGCCAATGAGAGGAAAAAGTGGTGAAGGAAGAAGAAAAGAAAAAGCTTCCAAGCTAAAAACGATGATTTCAAAACGATGTAAAAACATCCCAACTTTATGAAAAATTACCAGGTCAACAAACTTGACAGTGGACATTATGCGAGCATCAAAAATTTGAATAGCACAAACAAACACAAGATGACACAGCAAATGCAGATATCTTGCATAATTTCTTTAGAATTCTTCTGTGAAAAGGAAACGACAATTTGCCTTTGTACAATGAACTGCAATGTCATGACAAAAAAGGTTTTTGGAATCGGAAGTAGCCAATATTATCTCAGCGTTTGTGTGGCCCTCTGTTTGTACTTCTGCGATATAATTTGATCAGGGCAAGATCTGTGTTTTGAGGGGGCGCAGACTAATTCAATTTGGGGCTGGAGCGATGGGTGAATAGAATAACTGCAAAGGCTTTGCACGGTTGTGTTTCCTTCTTTCGTAAAGAGAACAGAGGTTTCTGATTCTCTCCTTTCTTCATCAGCTTGAGATGAAATTCATTAGCAGTTCCTAAGCAGCAGTGGAATTACATTAAAGCCTCAGGTTTCCTGGGTAAATGAATTGCGGTCTGGAAAAAGTTGGAGAGGGGGTGGGGGGGGAGAAGTAGAGGACGAATACCACTGTAGTAGGTACAGAGACCGTTCTCGAGACAATATTTGTTGATGTCTGGATTCTGATGACTTAGTCTTGGTCCGAGTATCAGAGAAAGGGTAAAAAAAAATGCATTTCATTGTAGAAAGTCAAATTGCCAATTCGTGTTAACAGAAGAATTCTAAAGAAATTATGCAAGATATTTGCATTGGCTGTGTCATTTTATGTTTGTCCGTGCTTATCAAATTTTGGATGCTCGCATAATGGCCACTGCCAAGTTTGTTTTGACCTGTGGCCGATTTCACTAAGAGATAAGACTAGTCTTATCTGAAGTTAGGACCAGAAACTGGTCTTAGCTTAAGACTAGTCCTATCTCTTAGCATTGCGTAGGACTAGTCCTAAGTTAGGAAGAGTTTTGTGAAATCGACCCCTGGTAATCTTTTGCGTAAAGTTAGGATGTTTTTACACCGTTTTGAAATGATCATTTTTAGCTCAGAAGCTTTTTCTTTTCTTGTGCCAAGACCTTGCAAGACCACAATTTCATAATCGTCCAGAAAAAAACGTATAAAAATAGAAAAAGGATCCCATGGTCACCAGCTGAAATGTGTTTGTGATTCAAACCAACATGACTGGTGCCCCTCTCTGTTTTCGCAATTCAGCAAATAACTTAGGTGTCATTTACTGCTGTCAGAAATTGTTGTCAATTGAGTCATGGCACTGCTTACCACAGAATTCTGCGTTTCCAGTTCCCTGTGAAGCATGTGAATCTACGGGCCGTAAGCGCAGAATTCCGCGGTAAGCAGAGTCATGGAATTGGGCCCCGATAGGATGGGGTGAATTTGTCTTGATGGGGTATACCTTTGGTAATTACTCCAAGAATTTATGACCAACAAGAATTTGTAACAACTTACTTGGTAAGAAGCACAGCAGCTGATAATGTATATAATTTTGAGAAACAATTCCCTTCAAAGGAATGTGGTTTCAGAGGGAGGGATTCAAAAACATTTCAATCTGAGAAACGTTTCTGCATGAAACGTATCTCAGATTGTGTTTTCCAATTGCAGATTATTCTTCCTGCGTGGACATAACCGCTCCAGATTTTCCTCAATATCTCAAAAACGCTACCACCTTTTGAAATGGAAGTTTCACAGGTTAGTTTTAGTGTACATATCTACATTTATATAGGACTAAAATAAGCCAAAAACCAAAGATAAACTTTGCCTTTAAAGAGGTGATGCATCAATGGCAATAGCATTATGTTTAAAGAACAATAATCCCGGCAAATCATGATACTACAAAATAAAGATTCTCAAAAAATGATTGAAGCATTTGCATTAATAACTTTGCAGGCCTTAAACTTTGCTCTTGAAAGGGTACAGCAATTTTCCTCTGGTAAGGGGCACTTCGAAGAGGAAAATGTAAACTTGTATTGGAACTTTGCAACGGGCACAACAGCAAAAGCACAGGGCACCTAGACAAGTACCGTGGTTATGGCAAGTGCCATGGTTAATTCGAGGTCTGCTTTGTATTTGAGTGAAACAAATCACGAAAGATGATGTGACTGATAATAATAATACTAATAACCCGTTTTTATATAGCGCTTTTCACTCCCGAAGGGCGTCTCAAAGCGCTTCCAACATTATTGCCCCTGGTCACTGGGCCATTTACATTTCATTCCTTAAACCATCTCAGCTCCCTGGGGAGTATACAGCCTGTGCAACAAATATGCGCTACTAAGCTAAATCAATCACAAGAACCATCTCTGCCCTCACAGGTAACCATTTACCCCTGGGTGGAGAGAAGCACTTATAGTTAAGTGTCTTGCTCAGGGACACAAGTGTCACAACCGGGATTCGAACCCACACTCTGCTGAACAGAAATACCAGAGCTTGAGTTTGGTGCTCTTATCCGCTCGGCCACGACACCCTGATGAGTGAAAAAGAATTGATTACCTTGATTGAGACCAATAACATGAGGTAGTGGTTGCTTGACACTCAGCTGATAGGACGAGCAGGTCCCCGCATTGCCTTTCACATTCAATCTCCAGACAGAAGGTTGGTAACTAGACAAAGAACAAAATTAAGTATAATTTGCATCTCATCAATAATGCATTGAGTGTCTTGTCCAGGACACAAGTGTCACTGATTATTCATCTAATTACCATAATCTGGATAATATCTTTCAACAAAAGAAAAGAGGAGGTTAGACAATTTACCAGAAACAGTAAAATCTTTTAGGCTGGACTTAAAAGGGTGTGACCAACATTGCTAAGATTTTTAAAAATATTTTTTTTTTCCATTTTTTTTCCTTCACTTTTTCTCGTGACTCTGATGACCGATTGAGCTTAAACTCTCACAGGTTTGTTATTTCATGAATATGTTGGGTCACTCAAAAGGCAGAAATTGGTCTTTGACAAAAAGCCAATGTTGTCCGTTGTAAACTCGGGGAATATACAGTAAAATATGTCATTAGTGGCGTGTTGTGACCGAGCAGTGAAATGCACTGGACTCAAGCTCTGGTGCTTCCCGGTCAGCAGAGTGTGGATTCGAGTCTCGGTCTTGACACTTGTGTCCTTAATCAAGACACCTAACCACTATTGCTGCGTCCTTTGGATGGGACGTAAAGCCGTAGGTCCTCTGTGTTATGTAATGCACGTAAAAGAACCAAGTTACTCTTATCGCAAAGAGAAGGGGTTTGCCCTGGTGTTTCTGGCAGTAGCAGCTAAATGCACCACAGCACATTGTAAACCATTAGAAGGTGTCACATAAATGGGTCTCATTAGTCAAAACATAGCTCTGCTTATCCTGTTGACAAACAAATAATGAGCGCTTGGCTACGCCCCTAGGGGTGTGATAAAGCGCTATATACGAACCCAGCCTTGGAGAAAACCCTACTTAAGAAACAGATTGTGATGCACTGACTGTACCTTTCTGCTATCTTAAATGTTTCCACTAAGCAAATAATTTTCTGCTAAGCAGATTTGGATTTTTCTTTGCTCCAGGTCGTGGCATGAAACAGTCAAAAGAAGATTGCAGACTTGTCATTTTGTGTCAATAGGTATTCCTATGACAGACTTGTCCTTTTGTGTCAATGGGTATTTCTACGACACCATCTCTATAGTAATTAAATATTTGCAGTTGATGTCAATTTTCCAGCAGTTGAGTCCACACTTTAAAAGGGGGTCAAGCGTGGCATCATTTCAGCAAGTACACAATATTGATCGTGATGCATTCCAAGGGGCTGCAGGATGTGACCTCTTGAGTCTGATGATTAATGATGCATGGTTCATCATTCGCAGCCTTGAACGCTCCAAGAACCACAACTGATTACAATGGGGGGTGGGGGGTAGGGAGAGATGGGGGGGCCTGGATGGTCAATAATAATGATGATACAGTAACGAGCCCACTAACCTTGTGTAGAGTCGTTGTAGTATGGTGGCCTCCACAGGTTGGCTGAACGTGTGGCAATCATCCCCAGGATGTGACTGGTAATAATTTAAGGCGGACCTGAAGGAGGTGGAGGGTATAGGAGGCGGAGCATCAAACCATGGATGTAGAAATGGTCAAACCAAGAAAGAGCAATCCTAAGACATTTTATGATAACTCTACACATAAATGTTTGGACTTGGGCTAAGATTGGTATGCCTGGCCTCATTGTAAGAGTACATGTATGTAGATGGCTAGGAGCCCTAACCTCTAGTGTCTTTGGCTAGAGATCCTCCCATATCCTTCAAAATACTCCAATCTACAGTAAGTCCATCACCAAAATGTTTGGACTCTCATAAGATTGGTATGCCTGGCCTCATTCTAAGAGTACATGTATGTAGATGGCTAGGAACTCTAACCTCTAGTGTATTTTGCTATAGACCCTCCAATATCCTTCAAAATACTGCAGTCCATGGTAACACAACACCCAAATGCCAGGCATCATGTAGATTGACTGGGAATATAATTACCAATTCCATCAAATTCAAGCAGAACCATCTGATGGATTTTGGAGGAATTGGGGCAGATTAGAGTTAAGTGGCCTTTTCTAAGACCCCATAATGGCTATCTTCTTAGAAATGAAAGTAAAATATATTCATCTTCGATTAAGGCTCATCAAAAGGTGGTCGAATTTTCTGTGTAACAATTGAGAACTTGTTATTTAACCCCAAGCGATATTTCTGATTTTGCCATTTTAATATCCGTGAAGATACACCTGTACACAGTGCCAGTCTCTTCCTCTCGCCAGGTGGCAATGACAATCAAAATGATACTTGCTTTCACTGTCAATGTCAATGGCAAGGAAGGTTATTTTGTTTACTGAAATTAAATCAGCAATCGTTGTTGATAAGAACAAAAGTGGAACACCTGTGTTCCCCCCCATTTATACTCGGAGACAAAGGACAGGATTTGTAATTATTGAACAAAAATATATTGCCAAAATAGGGAGACCGACAAAGTTAGAGTAACTCAGTTGGTAGAGCGCCCACATGTTAATTCGGAGGTCTTAGGTTCAAATCCTGCTCCGGTCAATTTTGCTTTGTTCAACCCAAAATTAGAAAGAAAACAAAAGTCAAATTTCAATCTAAAAGCTCTCTGATTATAAAGTTCATACCAGTATCAAACATCCTGAGAAATATCCAAGGCTCAAATTTTATACTGGACCACAGGCCCGAGGCCAGTAGTTTTAGCCCTGGGCCAGTAAACTCATGACTGGACCAGTCCGGCAGTCTTGTGTTTTTCAATTGAATAATAAAACCTCACTGTGTAATATCTTAAATCAAAAACAAGTGATGTTCAAATGTTGACTTTGAGTCTGATATTGAACACCTTTCAATGCTATTTAGTAATGAGGTATGTAAACCCAAAAGACAAATGAGATAAATTTTATCTTACAGCATATGTCTTAGTGCTTGTTCAAATATAAACAGTATGCATGTTAAACTCTTCTGGTCTTGTCAGAAAAATTCTGGGCCAGTAAACATTTTTAGCAACAAGCCCTGTGGTCTTGTGGATTCCCACCCCCCCCCCCCCCCGAGTTCGAGCCCTCATATCCCATGTCAAAGTCAAGTGAATTTGAAGACCCCATCAAATCACCATTGCTTATTTTACTTGCCACAATTAAAATAACACCCGGCATGAACATGCTCAAAATCCCTGACAAAACATGTAACGTGTTTTCGTTGTTTTCGCAAAAAGCAATGACGTTATCTCCCTTTAAAGGGACTGTATACGTTTGGTAATTGGAACCCACTGTTTGTTTCAATCCTATATAGTTGTAGATATATACCATAAAACTAACCTGTGAAAATTTTATTTCAAAAGGTGGTAGCGTTTTTGAGATATTGCCGAAAATCTAAAGCGGTTATGTCCACGCAGGAAGAATAATCTGCAATTGGAATTCACAATCTGAGAAACGCTACTGTCAGTAATGCTTCTCAGATTCAATCTTTTGGGGATAAAAAGTGACATCTTTTTCCATAACTGTAATCCTTCAAAAGAAAAGTCTCTCAAAATGCATTATACTATCCAAAGCTGCTGTACTTCTTACCAAGTAAGTTTTTATTGCCATTAATTTTCAGAGTTATTACCAAACATATACAGACCCTTTAATAATTAAGAACATCCCTAAATGACAGCAAAAACAGCTCCAGCTTAAGGCTATTCATCACCCTCCCCCCACCCATCACACTTAACAACCCCGGAGCGTTACATGTCTCCCTCACCTGACGAGTGACCTGCGATGCTCTGGAGGCAGCTTTAACGAGGTGACAGAAACGACAGCTACCTCCAGGACATTATGGAGAGCTCTGAGACGTGACACCTGCTCAGCGATGTCACATGACTCGGATGTTTTGACGTACCATTGAAGCTGGTTTAAGGTTGTCAGCTCACTCGCTTTTGAAATAATAGAAATTTGTAGAACTCGTTCAGTCGTTACTTGAGATTTGAACATGATATTTCAGTAGAACCACCACTTGTAATATGACTGATATTAATTGAATAAATATGCGGTATTATATTACTGCATTGACGCATGAATTTCACCTTCCCACTGTCTGACCATTCCATATCATCCACTGTGATTTTGAATGGTAGATGAACTATGCCAGCCTGCAATTTGATACCATGTGGTGAATGCATATCTGCACAGTACATAGTCAACCCTCCTACTGTCTGACCTTTCAATATCATCCACTGTGATTTTGAATGGTAGATAAACTATGCCAGCCTGCATTGTGATTTCATGTTGCGAATGCATCTTGTCAGTACACAGTCAACCCTCCTACTGTCTGAACATTCCATATCATCCACCGTGGTTTTGATGATAAAATAAACTATACCAGCCTGCAATATGCTATTATGTGGTGAATGCGTCTAATCTGTACACAGTCAACCCTCCTACTGTCTGACCATTCAATATCATCCACTGTGATTTTGAATGATAGATGAACTATGCAAGCCTGTGATTTGATATCATTGTCAAAGCCCTTCTGTGCAATTTGGAGCATTCTATATGGTTTTCTGTTTATGCTTTTTGTGAAACTATCGTATTAAAAATTAAAAAAATAATAATAATTAAAAAAAAAATTCTAATTTTATTTTTGCATATTGGCTGAAATGTGTGCGTATCAGCACGCAATTCGCGCGTATCGGCCCGATATGCTACCTTGTGTATGGGGAGAACCCTGACTCGTGCAGTTGACCAGTTTCAAATGCAGGGTTTGCCAGTAACTTTTTTAGTGACAGGCGAGCAGGACCAGTTAGCTTGTCATTTCACTAGGTCATCAGCTTTTTCACTAGTCCGTAATTCAAGAAATAGGGATACTTTTCAACACTGAACTAGCCAGCCGGACCACTTGGAGTGAATTTTGACTGGCTCTCAGGTGTTTTGGCCAGCGGACCACTGTTAAGGGAGAATGCTGAAATGGTTGGTCAACTCACTGGAAAATGTTAGCAAGAGTAGGAGGGTTAACATTAAGGCAGTGACCACTGCCCATACTAGGGATTGAAATGGCCTCCCACATTTACAAACCGTATATTACTTCTTGTTTCCCATTCACCATCATTGGCACTTGGCCTATTGGATGTGTAATAAAAATATATAAGCTATTTACAACGGATATTTCAATTCTGGGTTTTGAGGCGTTGCATGACGATGACAAGAGCAGGCTAGTCGAAAAGTTGATACCTATTAAGAACTCACTCCGCGGCAGTGAAGTTAATAACGAGAAGTCACCTCAATCCACTAAGCGAAAGTAGTAGTCCCGGCCGATTTCCTACATCCCCCCAGGTAGTAATAAGCACGACAGTTCTTTTCAGTACTAAGTAGTCTCACGAATCTCAAAATCTACTCTGCAGCAGTAGAATAAGTAGCAAGACAAGTTCTCAAAGAACAAATCTACACAGCAAAGTAGATATACACACATGGTGTTTAACGCAAACTGAATATTTCAATTCTGTTTTCAGAATAAAAACTTACCAATGAAGAAGTTTGTGTAATCTCGTCTTAGTTTGTCCAGACCGATCTCAACCAGCATGGTGAGATTGTCGACTCCCTCTATGTTGATCTTATTCATCTCCTGCTGGTAAGATGCACGGATCATCTTGGCCAAGGTGCTCTGGTTATCCCCATGAACCTGTAAATAGAAAACAAAAGTCAGAAGTGAGAGGGGGTGTTTCCAAAGATACCAAATAAAAAGATTTTACTTGTACTTGTAGAGTGTCATGGCCAAGCAGTCTGGTGACCCGAACTGAACTTCTAATTGTTGACTTATTGAAGAGTGGGTTCAAATCCCGTTCGGTGCTACATACTCCAAAGGAGTTGTTGATGGTTTCAGGAATGAGGAACAGTGCAAGGGCTCTTTGATTCTTGGTTTAAAAGTAGTTAAAAAATGTTGTTTCCTGTTGGCAATTTATACTGCGTCCTATGGACTGGACACACACTATTCGTATGTTACTTCCAGAGCTCCAATGCTGGCAGACATTTTGTTTGCACAAAAAGATTTTGCCTCAAGTCCGTTGCTTGACAAAGTTCTTTAACAATTTAAAGCACGTGGACAATATTGATTTCAAAGAATTGCTTGCTACTGCAGCTGAAATAGACAAGGTAAACTTGTTGAATTCTGTTAGCATCGTGCCCTTGAGGGTTTCTGTTTTAAACTTCAACTTGATCAGAAGTTTACTCTTTCTGTTAGAGGCATGTCGTGGCCGAGCGGTTAAGAGCACCGGACTCAAGCTTTGGTGTTTCTGATCAGCAGAGTGTGGGTTCGAGTCTCGGTCGTGGCACTAGTGTCCTTGAGCAAGATACTTTATCGTAACTGCTTGTTTCTTTTATGGGACATTAAGTGATTAAGTTCACTTATGAGGCATCCTTGGTTTTATTACCATAAATAGTATTAAGAGCTCTTACAATTGGCTGAAGTTCCCCCTTTCTCAGTTCACTAAAGACCAGTGAGAAGGCTCTGATGACGTCATCATAACAGGTAGCCGTCGACCAGAGCGTCGTCCAGAGGCATTCTGAGAAATAAAGATCTTGCCGCTCGGGGATGACGTAGCAGCGAAGAAGGGAGTCTAGATCTGTGTCCCCGTCATGGATTGGAGTCTGCGGCTGAGTTTGACGAGAAAGAGACAATTTCGTTGAGCCCGAGGGATTAAACATTGAGAGTTCTTTTGTGACAAATGTAGTCATGGGGCCTAACTTCATTCAATCTTAACTTACAAATGGGTTGCTGTAAAAAATACAAGAGTTTGCAAGGTGTAGTGCTGATAGCTGTTTGAGGTGCCCTTTTCCCACTGTTGAACCAATTCAAAGGAAATAAAACCCCAGGAAAATCCTGGGGAATTTTAATCCTGCCTCCACCCCATCTTCTATTTTTACTGATTTGATATTTGAGTGTACCGGTAACTGTCTATAATTACCTTTTAACTGTATTTTCTCTAATATTTTCAAACTGTATGGATTGTTATTGTTTTATAAATCATTAAGCGCCAAGGAGCATGTTTCATGCATGGACGCTATATAAATTGTCATTATTATTATTACTATTATCTACGTTTCACACTTGATGTAATTTTCCTGGAAACAAATTAACACAAAGTATGGAACCGCACAATTATCTGGCTTAACCCTACTCCCAGCAGAGTTAACTTTTTCTTGGGAAATGGCTATTTCCCAGGAGTTTGCAAGTGTTAGCGATTCAAGTTTGAAAAGGTCAACCAATTTATCCTGGAAATTTCCTGGATTCATTTGGTGTGAAAGGGTAATCACTGAGTTATGGCGTAAGCCAGAGGTGTGTCTGGGTGTCTTTTGGTCGCCATTTCTAAAAATTTTGACACCCTACTTTATCTTCCCTGAGGTCAGGGGTTAACATGGTTGCTGACCTTTGGCTCTGGTTTCCTCTGCGGACCTTGCTTCTCTTTCTCAATGAGTCTGGCTACGGCCTCCTCCACTGACTCCTTGGATGACTCTTTCGTGTTCCATTCTAACTCCTCCGTTTTCAACCCTTCCGTAAAACCCTGCAGGTCGAAAACCGGTCAAGAGAAAGTTGTGAGAGCCGAACCAGTAAATTTGACTTTTCACATCTTAAAATCAAGCAGGCATTGATGAATTTTTATCTATCAAAGGTCCCCATAATATTTTTTCAGTTTAGTGTGTACAGTTTAGTGTGTTTAGAATACATGTATGTAGATGGCTAGGAGCCCCAACCTCTAGTGTCTTTGGCTAGAGATTTTCCCATATCCCTCAAAATACTCCACTCTACGGTGACTCCATCACCAAAATGTTTGGACTTGGGCTAAGATTGGTCTGCCTGGTCTCATTGTAAGAGTACATGTATGTAGATGGCTAGGAACTCTAACCCCCTAGTGTCTTTGGCTAGAGATCTTCCAATATCCTCCAAAACACCATACTCTCCTGTCACTCAACACCCAATGTTTGGACTCTAATAAAATTGCTCTGCCTGTTCTAATGATAAGCAGTCGTTAATAATTGTGCCTCCAATATCGTTTCCCACAAAGTTAGGCAACTTCCTGAACAGATTTTGGACCTACAACAAAAAGGGTCTTTCATCAAGTCCCTGATCAATATTTGATTTAGGGTTCTTGTCAAAATTAATCCAGGACAGGTAGTGGGATAAAAATTCTCTGATTTCAAATTTTTGTAGGATTTCTGTAATGGTTTTACTAGCTAAAAAAAGGCACCTACATGTACAGTTCTCCGATGCACTAAAGACATGCCCCACGCTAATGCAGCCCGCTGAGCACTCTGCGGTTTGACTGGCTGAGTAAATGTAGTATAAATAAACTTGCGTTTGTGGAATGATCTGGAAGGTTTGAAGGTCATTGTATTTAACTAAGATGTGTAGAGCAGTTGATTATAGTGAGCCATGTAGATACCCTCGGCTTGTTTTCCAGTAGATAGCAATCTTAGTCCCATGATGGTTTCACCGACACCCAATTTCTAACAAGGCGCATTAAGGGCGGGTAAAACACTTTGTCCTGGACAGTACTTATCCGCTGGTTGTCCTGGACTAATTTTGATAAGGTCCCTTATCGACTCACCACAAGTGTTGCTAGTTCTCGGTACATACTGTGTGCAGCACTCCTCATGTCCCCGGCCACAGCGCACACATGCTTTTCACAAGAGGCAGAAAAGAAGAAGAAAACTGTTCAGCTATAAAGTTAAGAACTCAACAATTCGTCCATTAAACATTTATTTTCAAAACAAAATCATGCTTTGAAGAATCAGGTAACCAGTCAACATTCCAGAAAGTTTACAATGTTGGGACTGGTGCCCCACTAATTTTTTGCTTAGCAATGTAATTTGCTAAGCGTTTTTTACTTCTTCTGCTTAATAGCTTTATGAACTTGGGCCCATACACTCATTAGTCTCCTGGCCAGGAGATTAATGAGTGTCTAGCTAGAGTTGATGGGCTTTTGCATCTTGAGTTGGAAGGTCTTGTTGAAGGGAGAAGCTACTGGGGTTAAAATAATAAATTAGGAGGGTGCCCAAAGTGAGGAGAAAACCCCACATGTCTTCAGGAAGGAATTGATCACCCACATTACTTGTTAAGCTTGGGATTCGAACTTTGGGCCACAGAGCAGCGATGTAGCCAGGATGATTTCACTGGTGGGGGGGGGCATTGCTTTCCAGTGGGGGGGGGGGGGGCATTGCTTTCCAGTGGTGGGGGGGGGGGCAGGCGGCTTGTTCTTCATTTTTTGAGGGCACTATACATATATCCTAGATTTTTTCGTGGAGGGTGCAACTTGAGGAACACTGGAAAATTGTGGGGAGGGGCACGTGCCCCCACAGGCTCCCCCGCTGCCACAGAGCTATAGGCCACTCACCACGTTGCACTTGGCACTGTGTGGCCTCTCCAGCATTCCCTTCACATTGTCCCAGCTGCAGTCCATTGTGACCGACGTACAGTGTGTATGGCTGGCTGGGTCTAGCATGGACACCTCATGATAAGACATTCCTACGATCTCATACTGGGCAAAGGCCGTAGTGGTCACCTACAAAGACACACAAACAAGTTACCCATCAGTGAATGACCACTGACCAATGGAGACTAGTGTTTACCGAGAGTGACCAGGGCCCAATTTCATAAAGCTGTTTAGCAGAAAATTCTGCTAAGCAAATTTCTTTGCTAAGCAAGAAATGAGTGGGGTACCAGTCACATCAATGGTAACTGTATGGTATTTTGGCTGGTAACCTATTTTTCCTAAGCAAGAGTTTTCTGTGCTTAGTAAGTTTTTGTGCTTAGACATGCTTTAAGAAATTGGGCTCAGGGCTTGAATTTGGGATAAAATTAAACAAGACCGCAGGGGCTTGGAGCTCAAACTGTTTACCAGACCAATTTTATTTTTACAAGACCAGAATCAAAATGAGAAAAACTTTCTACATAGTTTATCGTGTAGACTGTTTTTATTCATGTTATTTGAAGAAGCACTAAGAGAAGATTTATCCCACGTGTATTACGGGTAAGTTTACTTCCATACTCAATGGAATTGAAAGATATTTAACAGACTCAAAGTCAACATTTGAACAACATAATTGTATTCTTTGAAAAAAAAAGATATTACACAGTTAGGTATTGATATTCAATTGAAAAACACAAGGCCACCGGACTTGTCTGGTCAGGAGTTTACTGGCCTGACACTAAAACCACTGGCCTCTGGCCAGCTGCTTAGTGTAAAATTCGAGCCTTGGTGACTACAAATAAATATATTAAGCCATTGAAGAAAATGAAAAGTTCAGTCAGAATAAGTGAAACTTGAAAGAAAACAAAATATTTACAGTTGAGAATTTAATAGCCGAGTTAGTTACACATTGTAAGTGCAAATAGCGCCCTCTGTAGTTGCTACAATAAGGTCAAGACTTACACTCTCCTTGTTTGCAAGACTACCACTCTGTTGTATGACCTGGTCCACAGTTAGAAGACTTGACTTGGATGTGACTGGACCTAAAACAGATCATTGCGGAAATATTTAAATTTTCAATTCAGATTTTTCTACAACAGCCATTTTAAATGTTCAATGTGTCAGGGTTTCCATGCTTTGTTCAAGATGATTGTGAGGCATTGGGATTTCGTTAAATCGGTTGGAATTGCTCATAATTAGCCATGATGAAATAGTTAAGTAAAATAAAAGTTGGTAATATTTGTAGCATTCATTAAAAGAAATGTTTGAAAAAGATGTTGACTCTGACAGTAATTTTTCACTTTGACCAAACATGGTATCTTATTTTCCAGGTGATCTGCAAGAACTACCAATAATTCATATTCAAGCCCTTACCAAGTTCTGTCTGCCTTTGAAAACATGTCACACACAAAGAAAAGCGTAGTGACGAAAACGAATTTCAAAGCAAGGTCAAGAAACCACAAAGGAAACTGTTGACTTGGTAAATTTTTAAATATTTTTGGGTTGAACCCAGAAAAATTGAATAGAGCGCGACTAAAATCTTTAACCTCCGGATTAACGTGTGCTGGCACTCTACCAACTGAGCTATCTAGCTCTATGTTGGCGATCTCCCCATTTTATCAATATCTTTGTTACAGGTTGCATGGCAACCTGTAACTGCCGTATAGCCAGGGATCACACCCAAGTTTAGGATAGTATACAATCCAAAATTCCAAAACAAATTTGTTAAACCCAAAATTTTATACAATTCCACAAATCTTCCTCTCACCAAAACAAGACACAGTTGTCACCGATACACCCGGTGACCTTTGACCTCGATGGTCACCTGACCCTGCCTTCACAACAGAGGAGCATCCCATCATAGCTATGTTCTCATTGTCTTTCCCGTCACAGAGAACTAGCATGTCCGGAACTGTAAACTCTGTGCTTCTTTCCAACGTCAGCGAAAGGTTTGGATTTGTACAAAGATTGTGAATGGATAGAAGATACCTGTGTTCAAAGATATAACCCAGAGAAGAAAGAAACCACGGAACTTTGTAAATGTGAAAAATATTTTAGAGGTTTACAGACTCTCTACATCATTTTGATCAAATAGATATCTGGATGTTTGGTCATAAACAAAGTTTTTTTAGTCTTGTGCATTACACAATGCATCAGGGCTTGAATTTAACACTGGACCGCAGGCCCTAGGCCAATAAAATCATGACCTGACAAGTCCGGCAGTCCTGTGTTTTTCAAATGAACAATAATACCTCACTGTGTAATATCTTTAACAGAAAGAAATGATGTTCAAATGTTGACTCTGAGTCTGGTAATACAATTCTATGAGTATCAAAATATACTAACCCAAAACACAAATGAGATAATCTTCTCGTATTGCTTGTTGAAAAAAAAAAAATTACATGTAAAACTCTGTAGAAAGCTCTTTCTTATGAAGATTCTGGTCTTGTAAAATTCTGGTCCAGTAAAAATGTTGAGCTACAAGCCCTGCGGTCCTGTGGTATTTTATGCAAAATTCGAGGCCTGCTCATCTAAGACAAGACACTAGGCCTGGCCTGGATTAACATGGAGGCCACAGAGGCCATGACCTCTGTTGCCCTGGTCTTGGCCTTGGTGCCCCTTCCAAAGTTTCCCATAGACTTTAAGATTTTCCAATAGAAGTGCCCTTTGCAAAATGAAAATGGCCTTGCCCTCTCAAAGATGAAAGTCCAGGCATGAGACAGGCCAGTATGAGTTTTTTTATTTTTATTTTATTTTAATGCAATTTTATAATGGTAAATGATAATGATGAATATTTCTAGTGGGTTTTTAATCGAGTGAAAGCCGAAAGTTCATATGCTTTTTGAAATATATGAGATTAAAGAAAAAAAAAGAAAAAGAAAAATGCAGCTCTATTTTACCTGGCTTCATCAACTGACACCGGATCACTTAATGAGCTGCCCTCCACCTCATTCTGGATGGAATCACCCAAAGTTCTCTCCGTCCCCTCCATCGATTCATCGTTAAGACTGATGTCCTCTTTCTCAAGATGCTTTGATTCAAGAAAGAAATCAATCAATTCATTGACAAAAAAAGATAAAACTGTCACTTTTAATTTGTATTGACACCTTCACAAGTTTTAAAAGAAAATGCTGGTGCAAACTGCTTACCAACCAAAATAACCCTACGGTATAAATGCAAAAAGTTGCATCATGTTTTTGAAACATGATGCCATTACATACATGTACCACTTGTTGCTCTTAACGAGTTACTAGAAAAATACATTCCTTGAACACTATATTTTAAGAAACCAAACCTTTTTTGCTATTTTGAACTTTTAATTTTTCTTTAAGAATAAGTCATAAAATTTGTTCTGAAAGCTAAAAGCAGTTTGCTTTTTGTATAATGGGTTCAAGCTTTGTGCTACTCCTACCTACAGGGCTCAAAATTGTGGGAAAAATTCACAAGACCACAAGGCTTGTGACTTGGAACTTTTACTGGACCGGAATTTTGTTCACAAGACCAGATTCAAAATGAGAAAAGACGTGAAAAGACCAGAATAAAAATGTTATCAAATATAAATTGTTTGGATGTTTTTGTTGTTATGTTGTTATCGTTATTGTTGTTGTTTGTTTTTTGAGAGAAGATTGATCTTATTTGTCTTACAGGAAGTAGACTTTGATACTCAACAGAATTGAAAGGCATTTATCAGAATCAAAGTCAACATTTGAGCATCCTTTTTTTTTAAATGAAGATGTTGAAATTAAACAGAAGACCACCGGACTTGTCCAGTCATGAGTTTACTGGCCTGACGCTAAAACTACTGGCCTCGAGCCTGTGCTCCAATGTCAATTTCGAGCCCTGACCTAGAACTAGTATGAGGTTGCAATGCTATTATTTCCGAGACTATAGTGTTGCAACCTCAGAGTCACAGTTCTAGGGTAGTCTACCTTTGTGCCAACGATACAGGTTGCAACTTTGTATTGAAATATTTAAGTGGGCACCAGGGCAACTTCCTTTGAGGCACGGGGGCAATTGCTGTTGCCCACATGAAAATTTAAGAAGGTACACGCTACGTTACTCGTGTGAATTACATTGACTTTCTTCAAACATGGATCACTATAATAAACAAAGATGAAACTATAACAGTGTACAAACCTTGAGTAAGTCTTCTTTTTGAACCAAAATGACTTTCCCGTTCTTCGCAGGACGTTGACTTGATTCTCTTAACATAAGCTCAGTTACTTCTTCCGATGAGTAATTGGTAAGATGCAACTTAAAGTCTTTGAAGACGCCGCTTGTCTTCTTCCCATTGTTGACGTTATGTTGACTTTCTGATGACAACAATCTAAACAGTCAAAATTATTTATAGGCTCAATCCACTATCAACTCCACGATTTACGAATGTGAAGACGAATCAGATGATAGCAGAATGATCAGAACCTCAGTCAAAGTTCTAGATTTACAATACGAGTACACTCTCATCACCTGATCATGACGATCCCTCCCTATAAAAGGATCAGATGATTAAAGGTATCATACTCGTTTGGTAATGACTCAAAACAAATATTAGCATAAAAACTTACTTGGTAACAAGCAACAGAGAGCAGTTGATAGTATAAAACATTGTAGGAAACGACTCCCTCTGATTCTGAAGTAACGTAGTTTTTGAGAAAGAGGTAATTTCTCACTAAAAAAATAAAAACTTCTTGCAAGAAGTTTTTATTCCTATCTGAAAGCACACACATTTGTACAACAAGGGTGTTTTTTCTTTCATCATTTTCTTTGCATTTTCGATGACCAATTGAGCCCAAATGTTCACAGGCTTGTTATTTTATGCATATGTTGGTATACACCAAGTGAGAACACTGGTTTTTGACAATTTCCAAACGTGTTCAGTGCCTTTAAGTCGGTGCTCAGATAGATCGGTCTGATCTGAAGGACTAAAGTTTCTGTAACAAAGTCTGGTGAATTTCTGTTTTTGCTGTTGTAAACCCTGGTAAATGTAACTATGTCATTGACACTCTGACACTGACACTGACACACAGTGACACTGACATGACAGTGACACTGACAAAATGACATGTGAATAGACAGCTAGTCCATCAATCAATCATGTCCATGTATGCAGGGGCATCATACATATGATCAGACATTGTCACTGGTCAGCTGGTAATTGTCATTCAGACAGTGTACACCACACTCACTCACTGTGTCACAAATGCTGATGCTTGTTGAGCTGTAATGGCTCTCTTTTAACATCAGTCTCATAACACTCACAACTAATGGTGAGTGTTATGAGTTAAAAGAGAGCCATATACATTACAGCTCAACAAGGTGGGCTAAAATGCTGAGTGCTACTGTTTGGCTGTCACTAGTGTCAGGCTGTTGATTGAGTGAGAGAGTTGACTAAATAAAACACTGCACTGCCATGACTGCAGTCTGTTGAAGTACATTTTCATTCAATTCACTTACTCTTTCAATGTCGCCAAGAACTCTTTGATATCTGCCGTGAAGTTCTTCATGTTAAACGATGTGAAATAAAGCAATTACCTAAGCAGACGAAGATCAAACACGAACCGACACATCAAAAATGTAAACATCATTTTAATGCAAATTTACCGCCCGGAAATTCACGTCTATACAACCTTGTCGCCATTATTAACTTCTCGTTGATTCGTGCACAATTGTGGTTTCTCGAACTCACGTTAGTTTTACACATACAGTGATGTAGGCCTGGGGATGTTTATGGCTCAAATCATTTTAAACTTGCACGGTCGCTTTGGTAAACTAAAAGAACTTCGCAAAGGACGACCGTACGTGAGGGACTGATCACTAGTTAGCAAAGGACTGAAACAAGTTCAACCCACATTTCCGAGCCTCATCACAAAGATCAGATAGCCGCTTGCGAACGAAACGTAGTTCTTATTGCGATATAAAATATCATTCAAATAAACTAAAAACATAAGTTTTAAATTAATATATACAATGTTTTTCATTCACATGTTAAAGTGTTATGTTAATATGTTTTATTTTATTTTATCTATAACTAACCCAAATGGTTTGTATTAAGCCAAAGACCAAACTACAATTGAACTCGCAAATATCAATCCTCTTATTCCCGGCAGCTAAAATCAACGAGTAGGCAGACTAAATCTGTCCTTAAAAACGCTCCATTATGGTAAGAAACGACAACAAATACGGGAAAATAGTAATTATAATCATGTTATGAACTATATTTGTACGTAAATTTGTGCTTGAAATAGCAATTCATTGTGCCTGTGTGGGGACAAATTACAAATTTCTTCTAGGAAATTCTGTATCGTTTCCTCGCCTGTCGCCGCCATTTTGTAATGATGTCCACGTGCCATGAACAGAAATGTGTACGAAGAACAGACGACAGTATGTCGACGCATTTTTACCATAGGTTGACGCTCCCGAAACAACGCCCAAATCATGGATTTGTGATCTGTATTTTAAGTAATTGAAGCTTAAATATCATTTTCAGTACTATTTGTTAAATAAATGACTGTTTGTTAAATGGAAATAACATTGCAGTTGCTTGCTTGCTATGCTAACGTAAAACTTGATTAAAATTCGCAAAAAAAACCCTTAAAAAATGGGGAGGGGAATATGAAGGAGGGCCTGCAGCCTGGGTGTGATGGATGGGTGGATCAGGTTGACTGCCACTTTTTTAACACTACCTACACTGTACGCACGTACACCACAGAAGCAGCTGAGCAGTACTGTTGTTTGCAGGCCTGGAAAATTTTGTCATTTTTAGGGCAAGGCCACTTTCTTTGGTTCGATGGGCGGAAATTTATGACATGATTGTATTCTTAGACAGGAAACAAGCTGGATTTCTTTAATGTACTGGTAGATTGTCTTTAAACAATACAACCTGATTAAGTTAACTAATCAATACTTTGGCAAACAATGGGTCCTGGGGGCTGAGGTTATTTTTACTTAAGCACCGGAAACGTAGAAGGCCCGTAATGTAAGCTTTTTATTGGGGACTACGCTAGGCGTTAATCATGCTAATGTAATGATAGGTATATATAATGCCGAGGCCCTGCAGTGTGGTGCATTTTGCATATGATAATTTTTTTTAAATTATTTGATTTGTAGTCCTTTTACGGTGCAAAAAGGGCACCACAGCCGGCCATGGGGGATGAGGACACGGCAAATTGCCAAAAGTGTTAGAATATTGGCTCATTTGCAAGGGGCATCTCATCCACTTAAAGGGCAACAAAATGAAAATCCAGGCCAGGTTTTGTCCCAAAAAAATTCGGAAAAGATGCTAAGCAGTGAGTGTGTCTGCCCACCGAGTCTGAGTCCCACATGTCTATGTATAGCTGTTGTGTTGGTAAGTCATTGCATCACACGTGTTCGTATCTGCTGCACGCCCAAAACAGTTTGTTACTTCCGGCTCCAAAGCTGGCATATATGTTTTTTTTATTTTTTTTATTTTACAAAAAGTCACACATTTCATCGCGCGAAAGCATTTCTTATTGGTTTGGGGGTGTTAAAAGCAGGGAAATGATGAGTTTCACACTTGGTTCGTGTTTCTGAGTAGTTGATGTTATTCAAGACCTGATCCCTGTTGCCCAACCACCAGCAATCTTACCTGAGGCACTTATGTGCAACGGTCCAAAATCGGGTCTAACAATGTCAATACTTAAACATGTGAAGGAGGTTGTCAAAATTTAGAGTGTCAAGACGTCTTGTCAGACACCCCCAGGCTAACACAATGGTCTGGAAAAAAACAGGGTCCGTTGTTGACATGCAAAGGCCACAGGCAATGTATCGACGGAAACAATATTTTTTTCAGCATCAACGATTTACGTGGGCACAATAAAGGTAGCTATAGTTGCGTGTTTTCCCGGTCTCGAGCCGAGTCACGCAGAGTCCCAGGGTCCGAGTCCGAGTCCGAGTCATGGTGCGCCGAGACCAAGTCTGAGTCAATATAAAAAATGAACTCGAGACTGGTCTCGAGTCCGAGACCGGTCACAAGTCCTCCAGCACTGATGCCTGGTACTAAGAAGAATCCGTATTTTACAGGGTAGCATGGAAAATGTGCTTGTGCCCGTTTGTACTTCACATTACTAAGCAATTAGACTGCTCTCACAGCTAGAGCTAGTACTAGCCTTTGATTAATCTACTTATCTTATTTCATTATTGTATCTCCCCCTCCCCATTTTAGGCTTTAGCCGCTGCCCGCCCCTTGATCACCGTCTATTCGGAGAAAAATGAATCAAGTGGTGCCAATGTTAAACTACCGGCTGTCTTCAAGGTGCCCATCCGGCCTGACATTGTGAACTTTGTGCATACCAACATGCGCAAGAACAGTCGTCAGCCCTATGCCGTCAGCAAGAGAGCAGGTGAGAATTGCCGACTTAGAAAATCAAATTGGAATTATTTTTTGTGGAAAAGCAAAGACTACGTCCACTGTTTTCAGAATTTTTAAAAAATTTTATTAACTCAGAATTGAGTCCTTCACTCAAAGAGGTCAAACTTAAACCTTTTTGTGATTGTAACTCAAAATGTTTTCCTCTGTCGCCATTTTTTTTTTTCAGTAGGGTGGTGAGAGTGGCTTCCAAGATTGAGATGATCACTGATAGTGCCAGGGGGAGAGTCAAAATCACTTGTCAAATGCAAACCTATTTTATCTTGGCCCTGCATGCAACAAAAACAAACAGCTAAAAAAATCTTAGACTTTCACTTACCAGTGGTACAAAAAAAAAATCTGTTTTCATCCATCAAGAAAGGTTAAACTCCACTCTATCGTCACTCAACACCAACATGTTTGGACTTGGATAAGATTGGTATGCCTGACCCAGTGATAAGCAATTGTTATTTAGGCCTACAATCCTCTATCCTCCACTCTATGGTCACTCAACACCAACGTGTTTGGACTCGGATAAGATTGGTATGCCTGGCCTAGTGATAAGCAATTGTTATTTGAGCCTACAGTCCTCAATCCTCCACTATCCTCCACTCTATGGTCACTCAATACCAACATGTTTGGACTTGGATAAGATTGGTATGCCTGACCCAGTGATAAGCAATTGTTATTTAGGCCTACAGTCCTCAATCCTCCACTATCCTCCACTCTACGGTCACTCACCACCAACATGTTTGGACTTGGATAAGATCGTTATGCCTGGCCGCGTGATAAGCAATTGTTATTTGGGCCTACAGTCCTCAATCCTCCACAATCGGAAAACTTCCTTAGGAGGATTTGGGAGAGTTAGGGATAAAGTATAAAGGAAATGAATGAGGAGATAAAAAAGAAACTATCTTTACTTTAGCATTTATTTATGCTTGACAGGTCATCAGACGAGTGCCGAGTCTTGGGGAACTGGCCGAGCCGTAGCTCGTATTCCTCGTGTTCGAGGTGGCGGTACTCACCGATCTGGCCAAGCTGCTTTTGGAAACGTATCCTTTAATAACAAATGTAGTGGACAGTTTAACAAGGAAAAAGTCGAGTTTTGTAGCCAATCAGCATTGTTATTCCAGTGCTTTCCTTCCAGGGATTAGTGGTAAGAGGTACAGCGCGCTGCCCATGGTAGCAAGGCCGTTTCTTTGCTACATTTCTCATGGTGACTGAAAGGCCCGTTCGAAGATCCTTGTTCAATCCTGTATATTCGGTTTGCGGTAACACTACCATGTGTATATCTACTTTGCTGTGTAGATTTTGTTCTTGGAGAACTTGTCTTGCTATTTGTTCTACTACGGAGTAAATTTCAGAATTCAGGAGACTATTCTACTGCCGTGGAGTAGATTTTGGAATTCAACCCTGATACTTCATGGTGACAATCACCTCCATGCCCCTGGTCATTACCTTGTTGCTTGGAAACATTTGTGTGAAAATTAAAATCTCCCTCATAAAGGCGTCCTTTACTCCAAGGAGGTGTCATTGAAAGCAGGGAAATGATGATCTTTACACTTGGTTCGTGTTTCTGAGTTGTTGATGTTATTCAAGACCTGATCCCTGTTGCCCAACCACCAGCAATCTTACCTGAGGCACTTATGTGTGTAAAAAATGTCAATACTTAAACATGTGGATGAGGTTGTCCAAATTTAGAGTGTCAAGACGTCTTGTCAGACACCCGACACCTAGTGGTGTAACTATTAAAGTTGCATTTTTAGAGGGGGCACAAGGAGGGAGGGGGTGCACAATTTTGTTTAGGGGGCACTGCTGGCAAATCAATTGAGTGCGTGCAGAGTAGTCACTTTTGGTTGCCAATCAGCATTTTTTTTCAGTGCTTCCCTTCCAGGGGTTAGTGGCGAGAGGTATCGATACGGCGCATTGCCCATGGTAGTGAGGCCGTTTCTTTGCAACATTTCTCATGGTGGCTGAAATGCCCATTTGAAGATCCATGCTCAATCCTGAAACTTCATGCCCCTGGTCGTTGCTTTGTTGCTTGGAAATGTTTCTGTGAAATTTTAAAAAAATTCCTCAAAGGGGTGCCCTTGACTGAAGAAAAAACAACTCTGCCCTTGCACGACAGGGACAAAGTATCAAACCTACCTGTTTCACTTGTACCCAATTATAATACTGTGGCATTAAAATTGTGTTGAGTTCACAACGGGTTTCAAAAACTGTTTTCTTTGACTGCTAACCTCAGATGTGTCGTGGTGGACGTATGTTCGCACCAACCAAAATCTGGCGCAAGTGGCACTGTCGCACTAACAAAAACCAGAAACGTTATGCCATGTGCTCTGCTCTGGCCGCTACGGCCGTGCCTGCCCTTGTCATGTCAAAAGGTAAGACCCATGATTATTTCATTAACTTTTCAACCATCCTGTATCCATATATTTTCCTATCGCCATGAAGAAAATAACTCCACAACTCTTTCCTGCATTTTCAGGCCTTACAAATTTGCTGATCGGTTTAGGGTTGTTCGTTGAAAGCAGGGAAATGATGAGCTTTACACTTGGTTCGTGTTTCTGAGTAGTTGATGTTATTCAAGACCTGATCCCTGTTGCCCATCCACAAGCAATCTTACCTGAGGCACTTATGTGCAACTGCCCAAAGCGGGTCTATCAATGTCAATACTTAAACATGTGAAGGAGGTTGTCGGATACCCGACAACCCCTAGGCTAACACAATGGTCTTAACCAATTAGCCCAGGCTTCATTATCCGGGGATAAGAAGTTTCAGACCCTTATCTAAATTGAGACTTTTTATGTCTGCATGATGAAGAAAATTTGATGTTATATTTGTCCAGATATAAGGAAATAATGCTGTTTGATCTACTTTTCTAGTGCTGTGGACACTGTTCCTAAAAAAGTTCTTTGAAATATATAACTCATGGGGTCATCAGGCATGATATTCTTCCTACTTTAGGCTGATTTCCGTTTGTTTTGCCCTTGGGAAAAAAATACAGAAAAACTGTGACTAAATAGCCTGAAAAGTCTATTAAAGCCTACACCATATGAACAAGTAGGTCAGCTCTTGTTTTAAAAGAAATGTTCTACCTTTTTTCAAGGACCAAATATCATGCCTGGGCTATCAAAAAGTGGAAATGCCATCAGTTTGTTACCCAGGCATGATATTTTACCACAGGGCTCGAATTTGGGGGAAAATCCACAAGATCGCAGAACCTCAGAATCTTTACTGGACTGGGATTTTATTAACAAGACCAGAATCAAAATGAAAAGAGACTAGAATCAAAATGAGAACACAGTTTTATCATCTAAACTGTTTTATTTGAATCAAAATGAGAACACGGTTTTATCATTAAACTGTTTTATTTGAACAAACACTAAGAGAAGATTTATCTCTTCTGTTTTATGGGTGATACTCAGCAGGATTGAAACATAATTCTTTTGAGACAAAGATGTTGACTTGTAAATTAAACCCAAGACCACCAGACTTTTCCTGTCTCGAGTTTACTGGCCCGACACTGAAGTCACTGGCATGATTCAGAAACTAAGAACCATGTTTTTGTTTGGTTTTTTGTTTGTTTCAGGTCATTGTATCGAGAGAATTCCAGAGGTTCCTCTCGTTGTCAGTGATGCCATCCAGGACTACAAGCGCACCAAAGATGCCGTTCTCTTCCTGAAAAAATTCAAGGCGTGGGCAGACATCAAGAAGGTTAGTCTGCGGATAAAACCTTTATTGGCGTAAGAATGTGTGGGGCCGTCTTCCTCTTCTTCTTTTTCCATTTCTAGGTTGCCATTCGGCTAGTCTCTTAAGAGATGCCACTTTTCCAGATTAACCCAGATTTTTGGTTTAAAATAAAAATAAACCTCAACTTACGTTTTTTTAAATCAAGCCTGAATAAAGATATAATTGTTTGGCCTCTAAAGCAAATCCGCTTTGCGATTTTAAAAACAATAGCAGACTGCAATCGTACTCCTTCACACTCACAAACAATTGAACTCCTTTAAATGTTAAAGTGGATTGTAAAAGAAATCGGGGACTAACAAGAATTCTAGTCACAGCAGGAAATGAACTACCGATGTGGCGTTTATTTGCTTTGATCATGTGTAAAAAAAATAATAATAACATTCTGCCAATTCAATTCCATCTGCGCATGTGAATCCTCAGAAGTACTTATATGCTGAAATTAAACATCACGAGTAGTCAGATTTTAAACAAATATTGTGTTTTAATTTCACTTGTAAGACCAGGGTTCTCCCCATGCACAAGCTAGCGTATCGGGCCGATACGCGTGCCGATACGCAGACATTTCGGCTGATATGCTAAAAAAAAAAACCTGTTTGTTTTTTTGTTTTTTTAGTTTTTTAACCAAAAACATCATGAGAAAACCATATAGAATGCTCCAGATTGCACAGTAGGGCTTTTAAAACTAATATAAACACCAAGTAGAAAACATTCCGAAGACCTCGTTTCAAATTCAGCCTGCTTCGGCCAAACTTCCAAAGTTTGGGTCCAGAATGCCCCACAGTTTTGAAAAACCTGGGGAAAACCCTGAAGATGGTAATGAAGTTTGATTCTGAGGAGTGCAAAGAACTGTCTTCGATAATTTAAAAGGAAATACAGTTTAGTTCCCTAAAATGAAGGAGTGTAACAGTTAGAATATTTAGAACATTAACAAAAAAAACCTTTTGATAAGGAAGATTTGAAATGTGAGAGCTTATGTTGAAGTGTAGAGGAAGTTAACATTACGGGTGGAAGCACACAGAGTGTAATAAGATACAGCCAGTGATATATCCTGCCTGGTCATATTGCAGTCAGCAGTGAACTGTCGGTCAAGCTGGCGGATCTAGTTGCAACCAGCAGGCTGGACCCTTAACCCTTTCCTATCGGATGGAAGTTTTTGCATTGAGGGTGAGCGTTAATTATGCAGAAACTGGCAAAATAGTTAACGATGAACGCATCAAAGAGTAAAGATTGGTTCATATTTTATCAGCTCAGAGCAGAAGGGAATTTGTAAGACCTAGGATGATCAAGTCGACTCGGAGTAGAATTGACTTATAAGACCTAGAAAGACCCAGTCAGGACTTAAAAGACCTAGAAAAACCCAGTCGGCTCATAGCAGAAAGGACTTATACATGTAATACCTACATGCAAAATTGGGTATAAGTCCTTTCTGCTCTGAACTGATGATTTTTTTAGAACGCTTACTGTCTACCTTAAAGTGATCCAGGAAAGGCTAGTTTCATACTACGTATTATCGTGAGAATTCTGCAAGATTAAATAAACGCCGGGAGTGCCAGAAAGCAATCCATTCATTACTTTCAATTATCCTGTATATCTTTTCCCTGAGTGCCATCATCAAAAACAGAAGTTACCTAATTTTCCAGTCCAAATTGGCTGATAGGTTTGGGTTTAAAGCAGGGAAATGATGAGTTTCACACTTGGTTCGTGTTTCTGACTAGTTGATGTTATTCAAGAACTGATCCCTGTTGCCCATCCACAAGCAATCTTACCTGAGGCACTAATGTGCAACTGTCCAAATCGGGTGTAAAAATGTCAATACACATGTTATAAGGTTGTCAAAATATAAAGCGGGGTGTCCCGTTAGACACCTAGATATCCCCCCAGGCTAACACAAGGGTCTGAACCAATCAGCTCGGGTATCGCACACTTTAACTGTTTCTTCACCCAATTTACCTGACCTCATCGACCATGATAAATCTCCCTGATTTAGTATGTATTGTGTAGTGAGCATTTTAGGCGACACACATGTAATTACGAGGACAAAATTTTACATAGAAATTGATTTTTAAAAATGGCAGACAGTGGTCGCTTGTGATGTCAGTGCAAGATCGAGGCAGTTGTGACGATACTTCAAAGTAATTATCTCCCCTTGTTGTTATAGTTGTTCCCAAATGAGAAGAAAAAAATGTCCCTGCGTGGGTGATGTTAAAAGATATTGTGTGTTCCTCAACCTTCTCAAATTTTGATTTTGATGAAATTATAATTTGTTTGTTTTTTTCTTGTTTTTTTCTTCAGGTTTACAAGTCCAAGCGTATCCGAGCTGGTAAAGGAAAGATGCGAAACCGACGACACGTCCAGCGCCTAGGACCCCTCATCATCTTTGACAAGGATAACGGAATCACAAGAGCCTTCAGAAATATTCCAGGTAGCTGAACAAATTAAATTCATCTTCTTCCCCCCCCCCCCTCCCCCTTTCAAGAAAGAAAGTAATAAACCACAAGGGAAACTGACCGGCTTAATTTTAATTAAATGTGGGTTGAACAAGAGAAATTGACTTGAATGGAATTTGAACTTACGATCTTCGAATTTCTGCAGGTTCAAGTTTTGTTCTAGTCAACGTTTTCTTTGTGGAACTCATAATTCAGAAAAAAAATTGGTCCAGTGATTACTTGGATTTTAAAAACCTGCTCTCTTTTTACAGCAACAGAGAAATGATGATTTTCACACTTGGTTCGTGTTTCTGAGTTAAAGATGATAGTGACGTTCTGATCTCTGTGGTCAAATTCAATTTTTAGATCCACTCATTTTCCAATAGATAGAGCTCTTATGAAAACGGGAAAAAAATTACAAGTCTCTAACCTCATGACTGCGGGGAAATTCCTCATTGGAATGTAAAGACCCTTTTGTTTTGGCTGTCCGATGATGTCATGTTTCAAATTTTGCTCTGAAAGAGCGTCATATAAAATGATATTTAACACCATTTTAACGTGAGGTTAGAGACTTGAAACGTTTTCCCCACTTTCATGAGGACTTTGTCCATTGGAAAATGAGTGCATCACAAAACTCAATTTGACCTTTGTAACCCTCCTACTATCTGTTACACCATCCAAAATCATGTACACGCTTCACTGAACATGCATGGTGGGTACACTTCGATCCAAGGGAGTTTGTACAGAGCTATTGGCGAGTGTGAAGAATGGTTTCCAAATCAGGAGGGTTAGCATCTAACCTAAAGCAAAATTTACAAGGGGCAATTAGATCCAAGCACCCTTACGTGGTTTTTGCTAGAATTGTAAAATAAGGGTGTGCCTGTTTTGACAAAAATTACAAAGGGTTCTGATTTGGAAATGTGTTGTGATCATCTTCTGGTCGAAACTCTCATTTTGCTAAACAAACTGCCCTGTGGTTTTTCTGGATTTTTCCCAATATCAGTATTTTTGCATAGATTTCCTTTGAGTATTCAAATTTTCTTGAAAGACCTGACTTGTGTCTGAACCTCTGGTTTTCCAATTGTGGTGATGTAGTGATGTAGAGAGGGTCTGTAGCTACCCGGATGTGTCATGTTCTTTTAAATATTCATCTCTGGACTAAAGATGAGACCTAAACATTTTCTTTTATCCAGGAATCAAACTGATGAATGTCGCCAAGATGAGTCTCCTGCGTCTCGCGCCTGGCGGTCACGTCGGACGATTCTGCATCTGGACGGAGAGTGCTTTCCGAAAACTTGACACACTCTACGGCACATGGAAAACTCCATCAACAGAAAAGAAGAACTACAAGTAAGTCAACACAGAAAATGGTCTTTGGGGACAAAGTCAGGACATGTTTGAAGTATTAAAAGAGACTTTGGCTACTGCTGCGGCCGTTGGCAGCAACGTTAACTCTGAAGAGAGGTCCTTGCCATAGCCACTGCCGAATCCATCAATTTGGAGGCAGCCTTAGAAAGCTTCAAAGCAGTTTTTACTGAAAGGTTTATAATTGTTTCACCAATTGACAAATAATTTGATATATCTTGGGAGGACAATACTTGTTTTTGATCACAATGCATCTTCATCACAGCTTTTTGGCTTCTCACAAACATCCTGTAAAAAAAAAAAAAAAATCAAGAAAAAACAAATGTGAAAACAATACTTTTGTTCATCCAGGGTATCCTTAATTGTGTGTTTTCATTGTAAAATAAATCTATATGTTGTGTAGTTTTTAGTAAACAAGCCAACAAATTCCAAGGAACTGTGCTCTGCAGACCATGCTGTCGACGGCTTTTGCGTGTGCACCAGTGACGACAGTGCTGTGTACGGTTTTAGTGCAAGCACCGGCGATGATGGTTGTTGCAATCTTTTGGGGAAATCTGTCTTTCCCAAGCATGTGCAGACACATTAAGTCTTCTGCCAAGGCGCTTGTGACTGGTTTTGTGTGCCATTGCGTAATGTGCTGGTTTATTTCATCAATAGAGGGCCTTTACTCTCATTCTATTGCATTGTTCTGAAACGTCCTCTAGCGTTCAAAGTTTCTTGCCTTTACTGTAGTACGCAAAGTAACGAGATAACGAAATCTACATTCCTGTAAATTGGCGAAAGAGAAATGATGATCTTCACACTTGGTTCGTGTTTCTGAATTAATGTTGATAGTGACGTTCTGATCTCTGTGGCTTATTAAAAAGAGAGCCTAGCTGAGTCTTTCTCAAAGGCTAGCCTCCATGAAAGACTGCAAGGGTCGAAACATCAGGCCACTAACTATTTGTTGCCTACTTTTTGTTAACTTATCTAGATGATCTAAGATGATCTTAAGTTCAGATGAGATTAGGGAAGGATTGAAGTAATACGATTAATTCTTTATTCTTTGCCAGCTTACCAATGCCCATGATGATGAACTCTGACCTCAGCCGTCTCCTCAAGAGTCAAGAAATCAGAAGAGCGCTCCGACCCAAGAAGTGAGTACTAATTTTTCCGGGAGAGTGTCGTATGTTCCTTGCTTCGGACAGAGATATGATGAATATTATACACACCTTGGTTCGTGTTTCTGAGTTTAAACTCGATGATGATCGTGATGTTCTGATCGCTACTATAGGCAGTTCATGCCACAATAATCGGAGTCCCAACAGTATTGAGTGTGGGTCTCTGCATGGAGAGATCCGAGTGGTTGACGTCAAGTCCAAGATGGTGACACGCATATTCTTGATTTATTTCCTAGGTTGGATGCCAGCAAGCGCAAGGTCCTCAAGAAGAACCCATTGAAGAATATCCGCGTCATGTTCAAGCTGAACCCCTACTCCCAGACTCAGAAGCGTCATGCCTTGCTCCGTGAGGAACGCTCCAAGGCACAGAAGGCGGCCTACCTGGACAAGAAACGTGGAGTAAGTTCATTTTTGTTTCGGGGGGAGGGGGGGGGGGGGAAACCAGTAGGATGTCCACAACATGATGGGACAAACCTCACACCAGTGTTTTGTTTATTAAGAACTAAAGTTCAAGGAATACATTTTTTATTATTCCGTTGACATAGTTTCATAGAGCTGCTCTGGCACAACACAATTGGCAAAGCACAAAACAATTGCGTTTACCAGAACAATGGCGCTCACCAGCCAAAATGCCATGTTGTATGTGCTGTTTCCTGCTTCTTTTTGCTAAGCAGAAAATTGTTTTAAGCTGTATTCCCCTGACCACTGTATCCCCCCTGACCACTGTATTCCCCCTTGACCACTGTATTTCCCCTGACCACTGTATTCCCCATTGACCACTGTATTCCCCTGACCACTGTATTCCCCATTGCCCACCTACTGTATTTCCCTTGACCACTGTATTCCCCATTGACAACTGTATTCCCCATTGACCACTGCATTCCCCTTGACCACTGTATTCCCCATTGACCACTGTATTCCCCCTGACCACTGTATTCCCCCTGACCACTGTAATCCCCCTTGACCACTGTATTTCCCCTGACCACTGTAATCCCCCTTGACCACTGTATTTCCCCTGACCACTGTATTCCTCATTGACCACTGTATTCCCCCAACCGCTGTATTCCCCGACTGCTGTATTCCCCATTGACCACTGTATTCCCCCTTGACCACTGTATTTCCCCTGACCACTGTATTCCTCGTTGACCACTGTATTCCCCCGACCGCTGTATTCCCCGACCGCTGTATTCCCCATTGACCACTGTATTCCACATTGACCACTGTATTCCCCCTTGACCACTGTATTCCTCATTGACCACTGTATTCCCCATTGACAACTGTATTCCCCATTGACCACTGTATTCCCCATTGACCACTGTATTCCCCATTGACCACTGTATTCCCCCTTGACCACTGTATTCCCCCTTGACCACTGTATTCCCCCTGACCACTGTATTCCCCCTGACCACTGTATTCCCCCTGACCACTGTATTTCCCCTGACCACTGTATTCCTCATTGACCACTGTATTCCCCCAACCGCTGTATTCCCCGACTGCTGTATTCCCCATTGACCACTGTATTCCCCATTGACCACTGTATTCCCCCGACCGCTGTATTCCCCGACCGCTGTATTCCCCATTGACCACTGTATTCCACATTGACCACTGTATTCCCCATTGACCACTGTATTCCCCATTGACAACTGTATTCCCCATTGACCACTGTATTCCCCATTGACCACTGTATTTCCCATTGACCGCTGTATTCCCCCGACCGCTGTATTCCCCGACCGCTGTATTCCCCATTTACCACTGTATTCCACATTGACCACTGTATTCCCCATTGACAACTGTATTCCCCATTGACCACTGTATTCCCCTTGACCACTGTATTCCCCCTTCACCACTGTATTCCCCCTGACCTCTGTATTCCCCCTGACCACTGTATTCCCCATTGACCTCTGTATTCCCCACTGACCACTGTATTTCCCCTGACCATTGTATTCCCCCTGACCACTGTATTCCCCTGACCACTGTATTCCCCATTGACCACTGTATTCCCCTGACCACTGTATTCCCCATTGACCACTGTATTCCCCCTGACCACTGTATTCCCCCTGACCACTGTATTCCCCATTGACCTCTGTATTCCCCACTGACCACTGTATTCCCCCTGACCACTGTATTCCCCCTGACCACTGTATTCCTCATTGACCACTGTATTCCCCCTTGACCACTGTATTCCCCCTTGACCACTGTATTCCTCATTGACCACTGTAATCCCCCAACCACTGTATTCCCCTGACCGCTGTATTCCCCATTGACCACTGTATTCCCCCTTGACCACTGTATTTCCCCTGACCACTGTATTCCCCATTGACCACTGTATTCCCCATTGACCACTGTATTCCCCATTGACCACTGTATTCCCCCCTGATCACTGTACACTGTATTCCCCCCTTGACCACTGTATTTCCCGTGACCACTGTTTCCCCTGACCACTGTTTCCCTTGACCACTCTTTTTCCCCTTTTACTTCCGTGCCAGCCATTGATCTTTTCCCCCTCCTAATCCACCCCTTTTACTTTCCCTGTAAATATCACCCCAACTTCTTTTTACCTGTTATTGTTTGTATTTGAAAATAATTCATCATTTAATTGCTCACAGAATGTTTTACCTGTACCAGTTGCATGTGAAATTTAATGTGTGGAATTTCATAAAACCAAATTCCTACTTGTGGTTACTTCTATTTAGACGGTCATCGTTTTGTATTACTGAAATAATTTGTGTCGTCTACTTTTTAATATCTGTTTTGGGGTATTATATATTAATTTGTCACTGATTAATAATTTGTTGCCACTTCTGGTGTCTGATTTGCTGTTTTACCGTTTTTAAATTACAGATTGCGCCTGCTGAGGAGCCAGCGCCAGCCCAGGCCCAGAAGGGAAAAGGAAAGCCAAAGGCAAAGGCCGCAGCCAAGACCCAAGCTAAGGGTCCGGCCAAGGGCAAAGGCAAAGGCAAGAAGTAAATCCGACGACATCGGGGCATCCAACAGCTCCACAGCTTTGTCACATCGTGGAGTCAACTGTAGACAATTAACTTATGACTGCAGTACTTTTCTTTCTTAATATCAAGTACAGAACACACAGACGTTGTTGTTTGACATCGCTGTGGAAGATTGACACACACTCTGATCAGATTTCAAACCTCTTTGAAACCTCTGGTTTTATTTCAAATGTGATTTGATGTTTTCAGTAATTGTACCCCAATCAACTTGACATAGTACTTCATCTTTGTAAGAGCTGGATTGAGGCATCAGAGACGTGGTCACGATTGTTTTTATAAGCATGTAAAACTAATGTCTTCATATTATATTTTACTTGACTTTTGGAATCAAAGATATACTTTAACCTTTGTTTATAAATATATTTTTGTTGGGGGGGTTCAAGCTTATGGGGCTTGTGCAATCACTCGCCGCTTATTCCTGAAAAGTATAAAAATCATCGAATTGAGCTCTGAAACCAAATTTCTTGGGAGATTGTCTCAGATTTCCTGCAATCGACTTGGGTTTGGGAACTATTCGTTGATATGTCACATTCACGAGTGACACACGCAAGATTTTTACAGAATTTTTTTTTTCCCGAACACAAACTATGTGTATGAGCATAATTAATGGTGTTAGGACACTAATTTTAAAGGAAAGAAAAGTCACTTGTAGTAAGTTAATTTGTTGAAAGAACTGTCCAGCAATGTTGATGTCATGTAAAGTCGCTTGTTTTGAAGTGGTTTAGTCTCTACACATCTGGGTAAATTCCTGGGTCTGTATGCGATACCAAACGATCCTATAATAAAACTGAATTCTCGAATCAGTAAAATTATGCCTCTGTCTGAATTTGTTTTCCCCCTTTTTTGTTGTCTTGCTTGAATTAAGCCGAGTTTGAACAATCGTGGAAAATTGTACCCTGTTGATGCCTGGAGCATTGTGAATGTATTTGTGGTTCTGTTTGATTTATGTTTGTGACATTTTGGGGTCTTTGAGATTGGGATTCTTTTAAAGGAAACGTATACATTGGTTTTTGGAACCGTTCGATTGTTTTAATCTTTTATAAATGTAGTTTTATACAATAAAACTAACTTGTGTAAATTTCATTTCAAATAGCGGTAGCGTTTTTTAGATATCGCCGAAAATCCGGAGCGGTTATGTCCACGCAGGAAGAGTAATCCGTAATTGGAATATACACAATCTGAGAATCGTATCTGACAGTAAACGTTTCTCGGATTCAAATTTGGGGGATAAATACGGATATATTTTTCCATAACCCAATTTCTTCAAAGTGAAATGATTCTCAAAATGCTTTATGTTATCTAAAGCTGGTGACTTCTAACAAAGTACCTTGTATTGCCATTAATTATAAGAATGATTACCAAACGTACATTCCCTTTAAGTAGATGTGTATAAGAATGTGATGTGTGTTGATTATGTGTGTTGGATTTAACGGTTCGTGAATAATTTGGTGGTACTGTGTTTGTGTGGCCTACGGTTGTTATTTAAAGAAGTGTTAACAATGTATGGTCTTGTAGCTAGTTTTCCATTTCTTTTTCCCTTCTCCGCTTCGGGAAAAAAGATCCACAGACGTGGATTTGATCAATTGTATCCACTCCATCTTCGAGAAATCCTGTAAGAATGCTTGCGGGGAGGACATTTTATACCTGGCCAATTACCGCTCTGTATGCAATGACTGAGAGGAGCTACAGTGTCTTACGAAGTTGAACACCTCGTCGCTCGACAAACAACCCGCGGTGGTCTATAATTCACACACCCCGGCTGCTTCAAAACAGGGATTATGTGCGGAGAGTCGGAAAACAAATGAGCCCTACACAAACATGAATGTTTTCGGAGTGCCCCTCTTAATTTCCTTTCATTTTCCCCCCGATCCCTGTCAAAATAGAGCTTTGTTTGGAAACAGTCCCGGTTTTAATTCTCCGTCTCACTTTTGGATTGGGAAAGAGGTCATGATACAAAGTGTTCCCTTCTGGTCCGATTGAAGCCGTGTGTAACACGACGCAAACCGGGCAAATTACACGCGGCAACTCAGCCGTATTGGATGCCGTAGCAGACGGCCGAACACTGATGAATGACACGCTCTTGACGAGTTCCTAATGAGATGTCGTACACGCACATAAACCTTACGACTTTTACTAGCTTTTAATCCCTGTTAAAGGTTGAAGACGAGCATGCAGCAAGTGTAATAATGCAGTAGTTTTGATTCACACTGCCCATTTTTTCGTTTTCGGTTTTTTTTCCCCGCCTTTTTTTCTGTGTCATCCTCTTCAATGTTTATCCCTTTCTACCTCTCTCTCCTGTCATCTCTTTCCACTTGACTGCTTCTGTTACACCAGTGGGCCCATGTTCATAAACCTGTTAGCGGCACTGTACACGTTTACTTAAAATATTTATTAGAATAAAAACTTACTTGGTAACGAGCAACGGGGAGCTGTTGATGGTATAAAACATTGTGAGAAACGACTCCCTCTGAAGTAACGTAGTTTTTGAGAAAGAGGTAATTTCTCACTAAAATAATGGAAGACTTCAGGCCTGAAGCCTTTTATTCCTATCTGAAAGCACACAAATTTGTACAACAAGGGTGTTTTTTCTTTCATCATTTTCTTGCAACTTCGATGCCCAATTGAGCCCAAATTTTCACAGGCTTGTTATTTTATGCATGTGTTGTGATACACCAAGTGAGAATACTGGTCTTTGACAATTACCAAACGTGTTCAGTGCCTTTAAGCAGAAGATACTGCTTAGAAAATTTGTTCACTAAGCAAAAAATGAGTTGGGTAACAGTTGCAAAAAGGTGAACTTTATGGCATTTTTAATGGTTACCCGGTTCTGCTATGTAGGATTTTTCTGCGCTTAGCAAGTTTTTCGTGCTTGCTTACATGCTTAATGACATTGGGCCCAGTTGAAGATGGGTTGTCATTTTAGCCTGAGAGAAAGAGTCTTCTATGGTCGAAACGTCAGAATTTCAGCTGTATAGCAGAAAATTGTGCTCGGCAAATTTCTTTAAGCAAGAAATGAGTGGGGTACTAGTCACAGCAACGGTAACTGTATGGTATTTTGGCTTGTAACCTATTTTTCCTAAGCAAGAGTTTTATGTGCTTACCAAGTTTTTGTGCTTAATGCATGCTTTATGAAATTAGGCCCTAGCCACTAACTATTTTGTTTTGCCTTTGTAATTTTCACAAACAATTATAATACAGAGGGTCATGTATATTTTATTGTGGTGCAATTTCATTAACTTCATTTGTTATTACTGTTTGGGATGGGTCTTGAGTAAAGGTATCCATTGAGTGTGTTGAACGGACAACCGAAGGCCCCTGCTCGTAAGGGCCGGCTGGTTTCATTTTGATTTGATTACATTTTTATTGGGAAAATTGAAAGGTGCACCATAATCTGTTGGCTAAAAATTTTTTGTTGAGGGGAGTATACGGGTTCGAATTGGCGGCTACGGCTGGTACTGCGTCATCATGCGTTGAAGCGTATGACGTCCTAATACCGACACCCTTGATTATTATGATTAGGCCTAGATGTTACATTTGTTTCAATGTTGCCATTAAATTACATGTGTACATCGTTAAAGTTTAAAGGCACTGAATACGTTTGGAAATTGTCAAAGACCAGTGTTCTCACTTGGTGTATCCCGACATATGCATAAAATAACAAGCCTGTGCAAATTTGGGCTCAATTGGTCCTCGAAGTTGCAAGAAAATGATGAAAGAAAAAACACCCTTGTTGTACAAATGTGTGTGCTTTCAGATAGGAATAAAAACTTCTTGCAAGAAGTTTTTATTATTTTAGTGAGAAATTACCTCTTTCTCAAAAACTACGTTACTTCAGAGGGAGTCGTTTCCTACAATGTTTTATACTATCAACAGCTCTCCGTTGCTTGTTACCAAAGTAAGCTTTTAAGCTAATATTTGTTTTGAGTCATTACCAAACGTGTACGATACCTTTAAGTACACGATAATAAATATATAATGAAAAACCAAATTACACGGAAGTTGAATAAATAATCACAAAACAGAACAGCATTTAGGCCTAGGGTGAAGCTTTTGTTCCCGTACCTACGGACAAACAAACAACATACAAACACACCAACAGACTAGTATATTACAACACTGACTAACTAAACATGTAGGTACTAAGACGAAACATCATCCGAAAATATGCCATAACTTTTCTTTCACTACTAAAGAATTAAGGAACTGAGCTTTTATTTTTTTTGCAAATTTGGCAAAGTAAGTGCAGATTTTAAGGAATCGCTGAGACTATTCCAATATGTAGTACCACGTTGGACAAGACTATTTGTAAACAATGATGTTCTGTTGAAACGGACTAGCAACAGTCATAGTCGTAGCTGTAGCCGCTCGGGCCCATTTTTAGAAAACTGTTCAGCAGAAAATTCTGCTCAGCAAATTTCTTTGCTAAGCAAAAAATGTGTGAGGTACCAGTTGCAGCAATGTAAACTGTATGTTCTTTGGCTGGTAACCTATTTTTCTTAAGCAGGAGTTTTCTGTGCTTATCAAGTTTTTGTGCTTACATGCTTTATGAAATTGGGCGCAGTTCGGATACGGCATTTTACCCTCGTTTGAAGCAATGTTATGAATCTTAAGAATACTTGTGACTACCCTCCGCCAAAACGCCTACCACCCTCACAGCCCACGTGATTTTGGGTGGTTTTTTGCGGGGGTTTTGGGAATCCAAGGTAGGCCTACAGGATTGACAACTAAAGGGTAACGGCACACATTGAGGCATTCGGGAGAGAGCAGTGATGGGGGACGGCGGAGCTCGAGTCCCCACCAAGTGGTCGGGCTGATATGGTGAATATACAGAACATGTATATACCAACGCTCCTGATGACAACTTGTTCCGCCTGAAATATTCAGTTGAGAAAATGTCATTTACCATCCTCCCCCCAAAAAAAATTATAAAATAAATAAAAAAATAAAAAAATAAATAAATAAATAAATAAAATAAAAAATACATAATTATTTGAATAAAAAAAAAAAATACAAACCAATGTGCAATGTATTGCGTCTCTCGATTTCCACAAACGAAATAACCCAGTAATAGGTATGCGCATATCCCACATAAACCAAAATCGTTTTCATTGCGTTGTAATTCTTTGCGTTGTAATTTCAGCGGGTAACCCCACACGAGGTACAATTATCAACGATCAATCAAAAACCCCAACGAGTTGTTCACGGGGGGGGGGGGGCAGGGCAAGCGCCGGATTGTTGTGCTAGCTGTGTAAACGAAGAATGTTTACCAACGTGGGCCCATGAGCTGCTTAAGCACAAAAAGAAGCTAAGCACAACAAAATTATGCTTACCAGAATATGGTTACCAGCCAAACTACCATGTCACATATTTAAAATATGTGACTGGTATCCTGCTCGTTGCTGCTAAGCAGAAATTTGTAAGCAATATTTTGTGCATAAGCAGCTCCATGAAGATGGGCACTGGAGTACGCACGCACACACATGCAAAAATTCCCTGCTAACCTGTGAAATACGCTCGACGTATATGCGCGGAATTCCCTGCTTCCGTAAGCAGCAGAGACATGAAATCGGGCCCCGAACTGTCGCGCACCTGTAGCCGTAATTTTATTTTTTTGCAATTTGCGTAAAAATCGTGGAGTTATTATGAATGTACAACAACAGCTCTAATGGCGAATTACTTATTAGTGGGGGGTACTTGGCTGCCAACTCGTCAAACACGAGTGGATGGCTTAAAAGGTTAATGGCATCCGAGATGTGAGAGTCAAGTGACTTGCGAGACTGTAGGGACGATCGAACAAGGCATTTTTAATAATTTTTTGTTGGGGGGATTTTAAGGCATTGGATATGCATGTCTTAGTGAAAAACAGTTCCTAACATGACGTTATACCTCAGAATATAGTGGTTACGTTAGCAAAATAATTGCTGATAATTTATGTTGGCAAAATGTTGTTGGTGTTGGTGCTGTTGCTTTTGGTTGGTGGTTGTGGTGTGGTTTTGTGTTGTTGTTGTTTTGAGGGGGGGGGGTGAAAGTTTATGGCGGGCAGATTTAGAAAACAAATTTGATGATTTTAACAAAACAGCCAGTTTGTGCATATATATATTTAAAGATGCTACCCTGTACACAAACTGTGGTGTTAAATTGACACCCTGGGTGTTGTCACATATAAATGCCAAAAAGAATAAAAATTTACACCATTGCTGTTAAAATAACATTAATTTCTGCAAAAACAAATACAGTGGTGTTATTTTAACACCATATGATGTTAATTTTGATTCTCTGTTGTGTATCTATCACCCATGGTGTAGGTCTGATTTTGGCCGATTTGACCCGAAAATGTATGCTTAATTTTTAAACAGCTGGGTTTTTTTTAAAATTAACATGAGGTATAGCATTTGCAATGTTGACGTGTGTCAAAAAGTAGACTCTTCTAAAACCGAATCAAGAAGGACACCACTCGTCATTTTGACAATTCTCTTAAATGTACTGTTTAAAAATCATTTCCCATCATAGAGATCCTTACGGTCCAAGCTCATTCACTGCAAAGAGAAAACAGCAGTGCAAAGAAGAAAAAAAGAGAACAAAAAATCAACTTTTTGAAAACTTTAACCAGCCCGCTATCTCCTGTGAGGTTTAGGGCATTGGATTGATGACAAGTACTTAAAATCAAGCTCTTTACAAAGATCACCCCCTCCCCCCCAGCCCACTTAAAGGCACTGAACACGTTTGGTAATTGTCAAAGACCAGTACTCTCACTTGGTGTATCCCAACATATGCATAAAATAACAAGCCTGTGAAAATTTGGGCTCAATTGGTCATCGAAGTTGCAAAAACATGATGAAAGAAAAAACACCCTTGTTGTACAAACTTGTGTGCTTTCAGATGCCTGAAAAGGGCTGGGCCAGAAGTCTTTATATATTTTAGTGAGAAATTACCTCTTTCTCAACAACTAAGTCACTTCAGAGGGAGTCGTTTCTCACAATGTTTTATACTATCAACAGCTCTCCGTTGCTCGTTGTTTTTATGCTAAAATATATATTTTAGTAATGACCAAACGTGTCCAGTGCCTTTAAGAAGAACAACAACTCTTAAAAGTGACGTCGTGATTAGGGGTTGCTATATAGGTGTGGTAGATTCGAGGATTTGTAAAAGGGGTGTTTCCAGAATTGATCCCATTGGGATTTGGCCGCAGACAAAATGACTTTCTCACCTCTTCCCGAAGACAACTTTCCGATTAGTATAGTCTCGACTCACAAGTATAGAGCGGCAGTGATTTGATTGAAAAGAAGACCCATAGGTCACCCCGTTCTCCACGTCAGTTTTTTTAAACCCATTTTGTTGTCTGCGCTTTACATTATTTCCATTTGTTGTGACGCCATTTTTCAAATTGAATTCATTGAATAGTCAATAACCGGCCCAGATAACAAAACAAGTCGACCTAGACTCGTCACTGATATAACTTCACGAAATGTCAAACTGACGTCATAGATAACCTAAATTAACATTGATTTTGTTTGGTACAATCTGACGAAATTCCCCCTTAAAGGGATTGTATACGTTTGTTAATTGGAACCCACTGTTTGTTTTAATCCATAGTTGTAGATATATAGCATAAAACTGACCTGTACAAATTTCATTTCAAAAGGTGGTAGCGTTTTTGAGATATTGCCGAAAATCTGGAGCGTTTTTGTCCAAGCAATCTGAGAAATGTTTACTGTCAGTAACGATTCTCAGATTCAAATTTTTGGAGATAAAAAGTGATATTTTTTTCCATAACCGCGGTAATTCGAGGTAAAAAGTTTCTCAAAATGTATGATACTATCCAAAGCTGCTGTACGGTACTTCTTACCAAGTAAGTTTTAATTGCCATTAATTTTCAGAGTCAATACCAAACGTAATACAGACCCTTTAAACGTCTGTGGTTTTGTCAGCGTTGACTTGTTGTTTTCTGGTTTGAAAACTAAAACAAATAACATCCCGTGCGGTGGTGGGCGGGGCGTGGGTGTCTTAATTACTGACGTCACCGATTATTTTGTGAAAATTAATTTAGCTATTTTGTGTTTTGTTTGTTTGTTCAACATAGACGGGCTGACGTGACGCTGAGCATGCGAGCTTTCACTGAACCTCGAGCCACTGGAAATTTGTTCAGTGAGATCTCTCCGCCATTTTGTGAAAATTAATTTAGCTATTTTGTGTTCTGTTTGTTTGTTCAACATAGACACGGGCTGACGTGACGCTGAGCATGCGAGCTTTCACTGAACCTCGAGCCACTGGGAATTTGTTCAGTGAGATCTCTCCGCCAAATCAACAGTTTATTGAATGTGAAGGGCAGCACTTTTGAGTTACAAATTTATGGTCACTTACAGGTTGACCTGCTAGCTTAAAAGCCGTCCGAGTTTAAATCTTGTTTTAGTGGCCATGGATGTCTTTAACCCCCCTCCCAAAATTTATATTTCGACTTCATCTTTCCATTATGATACATTTTTATTGTCGCATTAATTGAACAAGTACCGTAGAGATTTGTCTTGCGTGTGTTTTTGTTTCTGTGTTATGCGTTTCGGATGTCTTCATACTGTTTCATATGGACTTTTCATATTCGAAATTTTGTTTTGCTAGTTTCCCAATTATTTATAATGGGGGTTTTTTGTCACTTGTTTCTCGTTATACTCCGACGGCTGATTGAGCTTAAACTTTCGCAAGTTTGTTATTTCATTGTTGGGCCACATTAAGTGCGGATACTATAGTCTTAAAGTTTTCCATGTGCTGTAAAGGCAGGGTGTACTTTGGGTAATTACTCCAAAAGTTTAAGACTACAAAAACTTACTTGTTAAAGACCACTGGAGAGCTGATATTATAAAATTTTGTTTAAAACGACCCCCATTGAAGTAATGTAGTTTTAGATAAAGAGGTAATTTTGCACCCACAAAACGTGAAACTGGGAAAGGCTTCAGGCATGAAGCCTTTCACAGGCATCTCAAAGCACAATTCTATGCAACAAGGTGTTTTTTCTTTCATTATGTTCTTGCAACTTCGATGACCATAGAGCCCAAATTTCTACAAGTTTTCATTTTTTATGCATATATGTTGGGATACACCAAGTTAGGATATCTAGTCTTTGACAATTACCAAAAGTACACTCGCTTTAAAAGCGAGCGTTGAAACGACCGACTTCCAATAGGTAAATCAAGGACAGATGTTGGCATATAGAAAAGGTTTGCACAAAAAACGCATTTTGTTGAGACGCAATTTGTATAATATTCTAATTCAACCAACATTAATGATAGTTAACCTTCAATCAACCAACAGCGATATGTTGACGCCACAGTCCTTGGAAAATTGATGCAATTATTTAATTTTTACTAATTTTCGAAACCCCCCCCCAAAAAAAAAAGAAAAAAAAAAGAAAAAAGAAACCTAAGCAAATCACAGACTGTGAGAAAACAGCAAGCTCGTGGCAAACCTATTAGTGTAATGGATGGGAGTCAATTCTTGAGTGGGTTTGCCACTATTAATTGGTGTGCATTAGTATGTCATAATACACCAATAGAAGTTGACTCTACTTTTGTTGATTACACTGCTTTCCACTGCTTGTCTCTGACAAAGGAGTTGATGAATTTGACATGGCATTAATCGTTTAATGGAGGAGAGCCATTAAAACACCCATAACTCACTTGTGATTCCGGGTGTTATCTGTTAATGATCACCGTCTACCCCCTTTCAAGCATGGGTTCAAAGTTCAGGGTTCAAGGTTCCTAATTTAGAATGTCAGAAGTAATAAATGACGATCATTTATTTTTAAATGACATGTTAAGGAGCAGACTGAGTGAACTGATGTCGACGGAATTCAGCTCAAAAATTGATGATGATGCATACGAGGGAACTTAACAATATTGTATAAAACAAAAGAAGTATAAACAAGTGACACAGCAAGTTAATAAGTAAACATGTAAACAGATAAATTGAGTTAAACAAGACTTAGTAAACAAATAATAAATGTAAGCATTTATTATATTGTAGCAGCTGAGGTCCTCGGAGATGAGCTCAATATATGGCTGATGCTGTATAGATGAAGCTAAACAAGTAAACAAGCGAGCGAGCAAATGAACAAACAAGTTATTATGCATAACATTTTGACGAAATCTTTTTCTGTTGTTGAACTCTTCGGCTTGGGCCATAATTCAGGCGTCCAATGACGTCACAACGCTTCACATCTGTAATGTTTCTGTATAGCCAGAAACTGCCGATAAAACAAGGTAATTGGAGATAAAAAATCGCTCACACTTAAAAACCCATACACACGGTTCCAAAAGGTTCCAGGAAGTTAGATCCTCGCGAGAATTGAACAGTCTATTGACATCTCGCCTTAAAAATGACTCCAGGGTCTAAAAGTGTTTGTGAAATCGAGCCCTTGTACTGAAGCTATAGCCGTTGAATACCCTATAATACGAAACAAAGTGGACCTATTTTAAAGAGCCTGGAGGGAATACTATTCAGAACATTTGTTTAACTTCTAGGATTCATATTCCACAAGAAGAAGATACGGCGCTGGGAATAAAAGGGTCAATCGAAGAAGACAGTAGGGCTTTTACTGTCACTGTATAGCTTCCCCTTTCTTCAGTAGTAAGGTTGCCAAGAACGTCCACAATACAATTTGTAATTAGATCCTTCGATATGGGTGTCCTCGAATTGATCTTTTGTGATATTGTATGTCTTTTGGGGCCACCGTAGTCGCTTTAATCATTGTTAATAATTATTTAGTTAATCACATTTTGCTTTCTTAAATATAGCTGTGAATGAAAACCATTCATTTTCATGATTGTCTGAGGACCGCGGGGTGGTGATCCTCTACCAATCAACATAATTGCAAGACAGCTGAAGTCCAACCTTTGCCTTGTACGAGTTGCTGGTTCAATTTACTACCTCGTTTTTTATTTATTTTTTTGAAGGAGGGGAGGGGGAGGGAGCGCACACAAAATCCTACAGAAAATTATTGCCCCTTTTATTTCAATTAAACGTCGATACTTGGATTTGGCAGTCTTCAAACCTTCTGGGAGTCAAACTGAACTGGAATAATGCATGACTAAGGAAACGCTGGGCGTGGTTTGTTGTTCTGGTTTTGGGTAGAATACTAATTTTACTAATTTGGCAGAAAAGCAATTTATGTGAAATCAAAAAAGCAGATGGTAAAGTGACTCACGCCGTAATCTAAAAAAAACCCAAAAAACATTATTTTATCCGTAATTGTTGTTTATGTCACCTTAGTATTAAAAGATGTGTGGACTAATGCGTGACTAATCTTAGGCAAGACAAGATACCCCTTATATAAGAAAGAAAATGTTTGCATCATTGTTAGTAAGATGTATATATCCCTGAATAGATATTTTCATAACCACATTTATTTTAATGGTCCTGAAAAAGGGGGAAATTTGTTTCATTACATGCGGCAGATTGATAAAAATAAACAATGCCATGGATATATATATATTTCTTTTAAACGTATTCTTTATTTAATTTGTTTTATTTCATTTGTGACCAAAACAAATTTCTCAATTGAGGATATACAAATCTGACGAAATAATTTAAAACGCAAGCCTTAGATTTACGCTCTAATGGGTCAGAATCGGGCACGTCCCGCGTCGCGGAGGTTTCGACAAACAAATAATCCAGGGGGTCAGTCGAGCGAAAGATAACAACAGGTTGTCCAGCAACATCATGGACGATCGACATAAAGAAGTGGACCGGACGCATTTTTTTTTTACACCGCAGCGAGGTTTGGACCATAGGATCGGAAAGTTTGTACACTTCACATTGGAAGGTTTGCTATACGCGCTAACACCACATGCATTGAGATTGTGTCTTTTGTTGATGTGTTGATGGGTGTAATGGACAAGTGACTATATAGTGTGACCATAACCAAGTAGGTTATAATATGTGTGGAGTTTCTTCCACACACCCTGTTCCTTAGTGTATAATTTGAAAACGTTCGTGCCACAAAACTGAATTCAACCTTGAAGCCCCTCTTTAATTTACAATTTCCAAAAAAAAAAACCACATCGATGTATTATAGGCCTATATCCCTTTGTGCTTTTAGAGAGAGAGAAAAATCCTCAACATGTTGGATATGTGTGTGTGTGCAGTTGTTGATGACGATGTGCACTTCATTCGTTCCGGAAGCATTTTGTCGAGCGTAATAGCCTAGCAGTGGGCACTGATGAAGATGGATATCCAATGCAATGATTACACGCGCTGTAATTTATGATGCCAAGTCGGCCCACTAATGGCACCGATTGCGTTATGAATCACTAAACCCATCTCGTCCCACCCCATCACCGCGGCCTCTGTAAGATCTCCAGCCATGCAGCCGCGCTATATACGACTAGAAATACGATTTGCAATCAAGCGAGATTTCTTTTATAATAACTTCATTTTAAAAGATGTTTCCATTTGGATATTGTCGGTTTTGGGGTGGGGTTTTTTCTTCGCAATTTTCATTTGGAGAAATTTATTATTTCTGGTCTGCTATCACCGCGCGCCTCCGTATAATGTATGATGTTCATTTTTTTCTGTTTGAGCTGACATTGTTTATAGGGTGAAGTTATGGTGGCCCTGAAGGGACATCATTAATCGCAAACATCTTTGCGAGTTATTTGCGAAAAATTATATACGTTTGGTAATGACTCTTAAAATTAATGGCAATAAAAACTTACTTGGTAAGAATTAAGTACAGCAGCTTTGGATAGTATAATGCATTTTAAGAAACTTTTCACTTAGAAGTTCTGCGGTTATGGAAAAATTTATCACTTTTTGTCCCCAAACATTTGAATCTGAGAAGCGTTTTTTTTTTTTACTGACAGTAACTTTTCTCAGATTGTGTATTCCTATTGCAGATTATTCTTCCTGCGTGGACATAACCGCTCCAGATTTTCGGCAATATCTCAAAAACGCTACCACCTTTTGAAATGAAATGTTCACAGGTTAGTTTGGTGGTATCTACAACTGTATAATGATTAAAACAAACAGTGGGTTCCAATTACCAAACGTATACAACCCCTTTAACTGCGAATCAATCTCAATTGCTATAGTAAAGCAAAGTGTGATGTCACAATACAATTTTCACTATTTTCGACGTAAAAGTTCCCTGGACAATAATTGTCACCGCCATGAACGTCATAATCAGTGAACTTTTCAGATTGTAATCAAGCCACCCTCTTAATTACCAATCCCTTAATTAGATGTCTTTAAAACAATACAGTGTTGATACATTCTGTCTGCCCGAATTTCTTTTTCAAAGGGGTAAACGCATATCAGGAACAGAAATGTCGACGGTTTCCAGTGACTAAACCCATTTTCTCGGAGTCTTAACCTCCGCGCTAGCGTCTTGAGGTTGACCACAAGAATCGCCCCAAAGCTCGCATCTGATCCGGCAAATTGATGTCAACAAACTGGTGTATATGTGGCGGTTGAGCGTTTTATATCAGGGGAACATAGGAAGTAGGCTATACTTCAGCTGTAACCGCACTCGAAACATCTTATCAACCTAAATGTTACGACTTGCTGGACCAATTTTATTCCGGATCGGTCGAAATTGATATTTTTGATATTTTTTGGATTTACTTAAGAAAGAGCATTTGCTGTGGAACCCCGACCTGGATCTACGTGTCAGTTTAAAAGTCCGAAGTTTTAACACACGTTATACTTTTTAACACACGTTATGCATTCTCATTTATTCATAGTTTGAATTTAGACTGAAAGTCCACGCTAAATCGTTGCATGGTCCGCCTATATTTTGATACTATGTTTATTTATTAGTATGAAACAAAGGTTTGTTTTGTTCGAAGTTCAGATTCATTTTGTCAAGAGAAGTGATTGAAGGCCGGAGTAAAGTCGGTCGTAACCTTTTTTTTTTTCTTTTTTTTTCTTTCTTTTTTTGATGTTCACTCGCAAGGTTTACAGTCGCGCGACCGACCATTCTGGACCTAAGTTTATAGAGCTGCTTAAAACGCTCCAACGAGGCACATATTTAGGACCAACGTAAACTGCGCTACGTTGGCAGCACGTGCTGATAAGTGTCTTCTGTAGAGGTTCAATTTGTTTGGAATTTTCTCAACGGTTTCTTTACCTAAGTGTGCTGTCCAGGGTAAATTTAAGCTAATTTGTTTGCGTAATGTTTATAATTTTCGTTCATCTACCAATGACAATTGACACACATATTTTGTACACAAAGGATGCTGGCAGAGTTTTATCCTGTGCCCCTTCTAACCGAACCACTGACCCCTGTTGATTTACACCCCCTCTAGCGTGGCATATGAGCTGACCAGTGTGTACAGTGATGTGGTTCAGACAATGGAAATATTAAAATAAATGTCAGCATGTGCTAACAATCTCTTTTGAGGGGCACTGAATAGTGCTTAATAATTTTCTGCTAAGCAAAAATGAGCAGGATACCAGTTAGAGATGGTAAATGTGAAATGGTATTTTAGCTGGTAACCTGATTCTGGTAAGCATATTGGGGCCCTGTTGGTAAGTCATCGAGTCTGACGTGTACGCATCTGCTGCATGCCCAAAGTTTCCGCTTATAGTTCCGGCTCCAAAGCATAGCATTGTGTGTAATTTTACCAAAAAGTGTCCTCTTCATTGTTCAGAGGCGTTTCTTATGACGTAAACTTTTATTTCTGAGAAGATCTTAGTTTCTGAAGAGCGTATGTAGAAGCCAAGCCCAATTATTAAACTTTTCTTGCATAAAATCATCAAAGAAAAACTACCGGTCGCTCAGTTCAAATCCTATGGGCTTCTGGTAATCAGTGGAGCTAGTTTGTGTGAAGTGGGCGTGGCCTACAGTGGAATTACGTCACACTTACCAAAAGGATATTAAACCAACCTTAAACGTAGGGTCATACTTTGGTAATGATCCCGGGAAAAGAATTGTGTAATTTTTATCCGAGAGCCTTAAAATAAAGATAGTAGTGATATTAAGCGTCTTGCGAAATTGTTCCGTCTGAAATGGTTTTCATTAGAAATCAATAAAAGTATGCCAACAAATTTGAATCCGAGAAACGAGTCATGCATGAATCGTTTCTTAGGTTTCAGAGGGTTGGTGTCCGTTCGCTAATGCTGCTGCCATGCGTCATGCGGTTGGTACCCACACTGTCGCCTCGCTAAGCGTGGACGGTTTCGACGTTCTTATATGAAAATACCGTGGCAGTTTTGTTGGTGTTTTCTCAGCAAGTATAGACGCTGTTTTAAGCTGAAACTTTTACACAGATGACTTTTATTGTATTTTTATTGATACTTTGGCATATCAAACAGCATTACGTTGAAAAAAAACAAAAAACAAAACAATGATCGTACCTTTAAGTTACACAACAGTCTACGTGTCAATCGCCTATAAAAACCTTTAAATCCCAAAGCTTATTATTCCCGCGTTTTGATGAGACAATTTCTCGAAAACACAATTTGTATGACTCAACAATGTGGGTTTGGTTTTTTTTTCTCTCTCTCTCTATTCTTCACCTTGCTGGCACTTTACTTTTCTGGAGAAAATTCTATCCGTAATTATTAGTCATCAATATATAACCCAAAAGTTCCATTAATTATCCCGTAGGCTAAATCATTCCACAAACTGAGTATAAAGACGACGAGTGGCGCTTGATGATGATGAACACGTTTTTATTCATGGACAGAACACTAATTAATTACCCGTGGCGATGGGAAACCTGAGTCTAAAGTGAAGCGGATAATTTAAAAAAAGAGAAAGAAAGACAAAATACAAACTATGACAAAATTGTTATAGCTGCAAAAAATTAATAATAAGTAGCGGCTTTTGTGATGAAACAACTCAATTTTTGAGGGACATTTAGCAGTGATTATTCCTATAGGACAGTGTTAACCTTTGGAGAGTTAAAGGAACTGAACACGCTTGGAAATTGTCAAAGACCAGTGTTCTCACTAACCGTATCCCAACATGCATAAAATAACAAGCCTGTGAAAATTTGGGCTCAATTGGTCATCGAAGTTGCAAGAAAATGATGAAAGAAAAAACACCCTTGTTGTACAAATGTGTGTGCTATCAGATAGGAATAAAAACTTCTTGCAAGAAGTTTTTATTATTTTAGGGAGAAATTACCTTTTTCTCAAAAACTACGTTACTTCAGAGGGAGTCGTTTCCTACAATGTTTTATACTATCAACAGCTCTCCGTTGCTTGTTACCAAGTAAGTTTTTATGCTAATGTTTGTCTTGAGTCATTACCAAACGTGTACGATACCTTTAAGGGAAAAGATCAGAAGGGACAGGGGAACAGAACCGTCCAGATTTCCCGACTCAGTTCATTGTCTCGGTTTTGGCGCAAGAAGCCGAATTTTTTTTTCAAGTTGTTTCAGTCGAGTTCTAAAGCTGGAAATAGATCTTTCCGGATGATTATGATCCCTGTTCACCACATCCCATTTTATATTGCTTGAAAATGTCAACGTATGTATATGCCGGGCGTAACAACTTGTATTATTGTTGTGTTTCTTTGTATTGGAGTGTTTGGTGACACTTCACATGACGATTCAAATACAGATGGAGTTTTTAATTTTATTTGTATGACGCCATCAAAACCTCACTCTCTGACGTCATTGGCTGATAGTTTTGCTTGCTACGTGTATATACGCGCGTGCGTTTGCGCCTGAAATGTCGGTATATGCTTTTATAGAGCGCGTGTTTTATGTACAATCGCTTCAGCTCAACCGGAAATACGTCACTAGTTTCGGAGTCTTTAGCCAAAATGTATGTTAAATCGATAATCCGAAAAGTTATATCCTACATCATAGACGTAAACCACAAGCTTGATTTTTGTTTTGAGGGGACCACCCCCTTCCCCCCACCCCCTCGGACCCGTGAAACATTTCTGCCGACGTCACTAAACATTTAAAAAGGTTTTCTATGAAACTACCTGTTTCATTCATTATTCAGTCGGTGGGTTTTTTAGCGAGATCTTGAAGAGGTCGCCCGAGTTGTAAATATTCCGGGAAAAGCCTCAGTAAAATGGAAATTAATTTTCCATCCGAACTCGATTAGAAACTGAGAAAACTTCCGATTTTAATATAAAACTCCATTAACACGAGGTGATTATGCAAATTACCCCCCCCCCAAAAAAAAAACCACATGTAGTTAATGCATGCCCAGTGTACTTTAATACAAGGTTAGGTCTGTATACTACTTGGCGTGGATTGGTCCACCTCCCCCCCCCCAAGTTTCTCCCCCATCCCCTCCCCCGTTTCTTCCCACAATTCCTTTTTACAAATTTTGAACTGGATGGAGCTGTATATACGCTTTCGATCATCTTTTGTCGACGTCTGATAGTTAGCTTGTGGGTGACTGGGCTGTTATTAACGATAGAAACTCTTTCAATTTGACAGTTATTTCTTCCTCCTGTTTTGTTCAGATTGTCTAAAATAAACAAGCACTATGTGGGCCTGTAGCTAGAGAGCCAGTGTCAGATGCACTTCTATATGACGTACACCCATGTTTCTCTTAGATTGGAGATTTGCGGTTATTTACTCCAAAGGGTTGATATTTATACACTTAATGAAGGTTTTATCAATTTGATCGTTATTTCTTAACCAATACTTGAAATTTCCGAGTTGTCGTTGTCGCTGTAAGTTTTTGTCGTCGTCGTTGTAGCTTTTATACTCGTCAAAGTCGTTGTTGTAGTTGTCATACTCGTTGTTTTAAGTGTCATATCCGTCGTCGTCAATGTTGTAGCTGTCATTTTCGTCGTCGTCGTTGTTGCTGTCACACTCGTCGTCGTCGTTGTAGTTGTCGTACCCGTCGTCGTTGTAGTTGTCATACTCGTTGTCGTTGTTGTAGCTGCCATACTTGTCGTCGTTGTTCTAGCTGCCGTACTTGTCGTCGTTGTTGTAGTTGTCATCGTTGTTGTTGTTGTAGCTGTCGCACTCGTCGTCGTTGTAGTTGTCATACTCGTTGTCGTTGTTTTAGCTGTCGTACTCGTCGTCGTTGTTCTAGCTGCCGTACTTGTCGTCGTTGTTGTAGTTGTCATCGTTGTTGTTGTTGTAGTTATCGTACTCGTCGTCGTTGTAGTTGTCATACTCTTCGTCGTCGTTGGTGTAGCTGTCATCGTCGTCGTTTTTGTAGCTGCCGTACTCGTCGTCGTCGTTGTTTTCTTGTTTGGTTTGTTATTGTTGTTGACGTTGTTGGTGTGATGTCGTGGTCAATGTTGTGATTCCCATCGTTTGAATATTATTGCTGGATTTGTCGTCTTGTCGTCGTCGTCGTCGTCGTCGCTGTTTTCTACAGCTGGTACCGGTGTTGCTGTCCTTCCATTCAGCCCCCATCCAACACAATCTGGTGCTACTTGCTGTCACTGCCACCCTCATTGCAGTTACCGATTACCAATTTGCTTCCAACAATCATTTCTGTTTGAGTTGGCGAACAAGGAATTAAAACCAAAAACACGAGCGTCATATGAGGACGTTCGCCTTCAAAACCATTTCGAGAATCGTTACCCTTGCTTGGGTAACAAACATTTACATTTTTTATTTTTATATCACACATAACACTGGAAATCTGATACCTATCTTGGATTACTTTTTCCACATCTTCGAAGCATATTTTCCGAACGTCTGAAATATCATCTGAAATCGATACATGGTGTAGATTCTCTCGCAGACCATGTGCAGCCCGTCGTATCCTCGAGCATTGATCCACCACAATATTTAATAGTTTGCAATTGTGTCCATTGAGAATGGGCCCAAGTGGCGTTTATTATTCACGGATCCCGCAGGCGGATCAGGGTGTGGATTTGAGCCCGGTCTAGCCTTCACACATTCATTGTTAAACATTCTTCGGGATTCGAGAATGAGCCTCGAAATGCCACAATATCAGTCAATAATGTTCAATGGGAAACAAGACGAGCCTTAGCCTAGAAACTGCATTGTTTTATAAGGTCAATCCCAGCGCCCTTCCCGTCCCTTTTACACCTTTTAAATACACAACTGATCAACGCATAATATATCTGGGTTGCGCTTTCTTCTCGTTGTAAAAGACGGAAGAGCAAAACTTGGCAACGTCTGACAATGTTTTCGAGTTGACGGGAAGCACAGCCCCTGTGTATTTGTTGATAAAGTCACCCCAATCCATCAGAATTCCTGCTGCCGTTTTTTTTTGAGATATTGCCCCCGCTTAAGACGCGAAGGTTTTTGATAATTTATTATAAAAAAGGCCGAGGGTGATCTATACCATTAGCGGGGTCTTTGAAGAGCTCAAACTATAGGCGGGCAATGACATGACTTGTTCGCGTTGTGTTTGAAATTTGAAACATGCAGCGCCAACAGAAATTGCAATATCTGGAAGGTTTTGGTTTTGGCATTTGGAAAGTTTTAGGTATTGATCGGATGTAATAAAGCTATCAGAAGATGAGTTAATGTATTCTCAACTTCTTTGTAGACTCTAAAACCTACTGGGTCAGAATTGATCATGGGCTTAGTGGACTGACCCATTTCTGGGTCAGTGTGACCCATAATAATGTGTCAAATTGACCCAGAAATGGGTGAAACTGACGCAGAATCCAAGATTAAATCAGGGTTTTTTTTAAACCAGTATCCGCGTCAGCCCGACTAAATTGGCCAGCCGTCGATTTCACCAAACTCTTCCTACATTAGGATTAATCCTAGGCAATGCTAAGAGATAGGACTAGTCTTAAGTACTGGTCCTAACTTAAGACTAGTCCTATCTCTTAGCATTGCCTAGGACTAGTCCTAAGTTAGGAAAAGTTTGGTGAAATCGACGGCAGGCCCTCTCCTGGGATCAAGGTCAAATCTGGCCCGGAATTTTTTGCTTTAGTATATACCGATTGAATCATGCTTTCTTCTCTGTTTTGCTTTTTGTCTGTCATTTGTAGTTATTTTGTAATAATTATTATGATTATTTCCGGATGACACAAATGGAAAGAGAACATTGGGAGATAATGTTATGGTATCAGAATCTTCACTGGTGGAATAATTTCCCACATGGTGCCACCCTGATCACCTTTCTTTGAGTGAACTTGCCAACATCTGTGTTTTATTGATGCCTCCTTAAAAAAATACCGTACTGTGTTCCCACTTTATTCTAAAGACAGAATCATTTTTGTATGTCATTCCAATTTATTGTGGATCTACTGTCACTCTATGTTATGCCCTATTTTATTTAGCATTTTAATAGCATTTTCTAGTTGCCTGTTTATGTTCGATGGCAATATCTGTTATTTTCATTTTGTCACCAACAGCTTTCTTCATTTCTTTGGTTGATTTGGGATGTTGTACTCTAGTTGTGGAGATTTCTGGTTTTTATGGTTGTTTGTTTACGCTGTAAAGCTACCTGTAAATATACATATTTCTTAACTCTTTTATGATTTTTTTATCTTGTTAGTGGAGGTTTTATTGAGTCTGCAACATCTTTAATGGCAGGTTTTTTAAACTTTCATTTTGACCCAGATAATTTTGAATAATATAACTACATAATTTATTGTTCGAAGATTGAAAATTTACCAACAAATAAATAAACTTCTCGATAATGCAAGTTATTTGATATTATTCTCCATCACGGCTAAAAAAAAAGCACATGCTGAAAACCTCATCGATTGTTGTGAAACAGTGGATCATTGCCACAGAGCATCAATCACAAATCTTACCGAAGCCCCCGAAGGGATAACATCACCGAGACCCCGGCGTGCCATCTGAGAATTGTGTGGAACTACACGCCACACGTTTTACTCTGTCCTCTAGAAGTCGCTTCTTGTTTCTTCGATCGCTGAGGCGCATCAATTGTTTAAGTCCGTGGTCAATCAACCCCATAAGATGTCGTCCTATAAGTAGTTCGGAAATAATCACCGAGAGAATAAATAACTAAGGAATTGCCTTTATGTCGAGTTTTTGTGTAAAACAAAATAATAACATAAAAATACAATAAATCTATAGTATTCTGCGTTAACGTGACCTCCCCCCGCCCCCCCCCCCCCCCAATAGAAAAAAAATGAATATAGAAACTTTAAATTACAGGCACAAAACATCATTGTTGTTTCATAGAAGAGTTTCATTTATTTTGATTTCACAGGTTGTTTTTTTTGGATAAGCAAACCGCACACTAATAATCTTTGAATTCATCGAACATAAGCATTTTGGGGGAAAAACGTCGAAAATTGGTTTGGATTTTTAAAAAAATAGAATACTGTTTTAATTATTTAATTTTATTATTATTTTGAACAATAGAAACAGCTTCCCTAGGACTTCTAGGGTATTACAAAGGTTGAAAATTACTGTCATCAAAAAGATTTGTCGTTCACAAACCATTGGTCATAACATTTTTTTTTTTTAAATATATATATATACTAACAATTTTTATTTACTTCTAAGGCAAACACCCCCATCAAACAAAAAAGCAAACAAACAACAACCAAACATGTGCTGAACTTGAAATGACAATCGAAACTAGAAGCTGGTATTTGGGGGAAATTTTGTTTTCAGTAGCTCGTAACTCGTATGAAGCTTATAAAAGGTAAGCTTATAAATTTGTTTACTAAAATCGTTGTTAGGTTGTTTCAATACTTACAAGTTACGAATCGTGTCTTTCTGACAATATTGTTGACTCGAGTCGCTTGGACTGAAGTCCAAATTGAGTCACATTTGTTGTAACTTTTAACTTGACTTGGACAAAAACGATTTGTGATTTGACATGACTTGGGCAAAATAACTTTTCGTTTTTACTTAACTTGAGAAAAACAAATCACTTGTATTAAAACAATGCTTTATAGTGGAAAAATAGAGTTGTAACAAATGAATCTCAAGCTGAATATTTACTTCTTTGAGAAACTTTTATTGGTACCAAATTCCTGAAATCCGGTTATTTTATGCGCGTAAAAAAACTTCCGTGGCTGTTTAATATTCTGTCGAGTACAGAGGGTACATCATCTCTTAAGTAGATGGGTTGGCTCTGGAAAGAGCTTGGTGGTTATGCTTAACTTTTGGACTGATGTGCTCTAGTAAAGGTAGGGTCATAGATTGCTAAATACTCCAAAAATTAATGACTATAAAAACTTACTTGTGGTGAGAAGCACTGCTGCTGTTGAGAGTGTGAACTATTTTGAAAAAGGATTCCCTTCGAAGGATAGTTTGAATATCTTTTCGCCAAAAAAACATTTGAATCTGAGAAACGATTCTCAGATTACTGAGGGTTGGTGTCCGTTCGCGAATGCTGCGACCAGAGATGCAGCTGGTACCCTGTCACATCACTAAGCGGTGATAGATTCGAAGTTCTTGTGAAAATACCGTGACAGTTTTTGCTGTTTTTATCAGCAAGTAGACACTGTTTTCAGCTGAAACTTTCATAATGTGACTTTCATATCTGTCTTTATTATTGTGCCTATAAAATGAAAATTAAGTAGACACAAACCAATCTATGATGTGTAGAAGTTTTGGGTACCACGATACCTTTGGATGAAAAATCTGTTGAGCTGGAACATGAGATTTTAAGTTTCTCCTGTCGCCCGATTCGGTTGAATATGCATTTGGAATAAACCGGTTCATTTCACCGCGCTCGATTCCGTTCCAAGAAATATAAAGAAGTAAAAAAAGAAAACGTCCCCACGGATCAAGACTACAACACACAAACATGTACGGAAGCATGAAGGTGGAAAAAAACATTATTACAACACCGAAAAGAGACTACGCTAGCCCGCACGACAACGAGAGCCGCAGTGGGATGCTAGCCGTTCCATTAAGCGGGTCCAGAGGGGACGCAACTCCCGACTATAGTCTATCGTCTACAAACGAGCAAGTGGCGCAACGAGCGTATCAAATGTCTGATCAGTTGGGGACGCTGGAATAATTCGTTGAATCTGCAAGACCGTGAATATTTAGGCATATTTGTCGTTTTCATCAGTGAGGATTTCTTTCGTTCGTCATTTTTACGAAATAAAACAAAAACAAATTTGCAATCACTGCAGGAGATGGCGTTGTATTACACAGTGTGTAAAATGTATGAATAAAAATAAGCGACAACTGCTTTGCAGATTGCTTTGCCATTGTATCGATATCCGTATAATTGTTAAATGTCCATCAAGCCAGCACTTTGGGTTCTTTTTCAAATCACTCTGCACCCCCGCACTATCAAAAGTATCTCACCTTCAACATCAAGGATTCTTTTATTTCAAGCAGCCAACAATAATATTATTCTCAAATTGTTTTTAATATTGTTCTCACAAATGAGTATTATCAGTTGTATTGTTTACTAAATATTCTCTTTTATTAAGCATTCGAGAAAGACTCTGCTAGGGTTGAAAAGTCTGGCCATTAACTTGTTGTGTGCGAATACTCTCTTTCTTAGAGAGAATACACAGCAATTGCAATTACCAGGTACTTAACAAAATGAATAATTTAAATTTGCATAAGTTATCTAATTGTAAGTTTTATACCGTTGCAATTCCCCCATAGAAATATGTCCGTCTGAAAAAAAGTGTAGTCGAGAACATCAAATTCTAGAAGACAATTAAAACAAAATAGTAACTACAAAATGACAACTCCCATTACTAATTTCGTTTGCCATAGTCGACATAAGGAAATAAGCCCAAATTGATTTTGCATAAAATTGCTTGACATCCCTCACCACCCCCCATAAAAAATATGAATAATGATAATAATTAAACACCTAAAAGTTAAACCTTTGATAGCTAATCAACAAAGACAATAGCAGCTACAGAAACAAAAACTACAGCTACAACAACAACAACAAAAACACCAACAACATCAACAACAACAACAACAACAACAACAGCAGCAACAACAATAACAACAACAGCAACAACAACAACAAAAACAACAGCAGCAGCAACAACAACAACAACAACAACAGCAACAACCACAACAACAACAACAACGTTTTTAAATGTTTTTACTAAAACGTCACCCTCTAGTTTGACGAAGCTCGGATGTTTGGTTATAACGGTGTGGTTATTGAAAACTGAAGGATTGAAATCAACCGCACGGCTCCAAAAAAACCAGCGATTTATCTTTCCTTACAAAATGTCATCATTCGTAACCCGTCGCCTCCAGTTATTCCTTTGGAAGTGTGCATTTGTTTTAAGTGGGGATGTAGAGAGAAAGGAATAATGATTGCGAGATAAATAATAAATCAAGTAATGAATCATTTCTTTTCCTAACATTGATTTAATTTTATTTGAACTCTTTCTGGTGATGAAACATAGGGACCCTCAACAGCGGGCTATAAAGCACTGTGATTCGCGGGCCTGAAGTAGAGAATATGTAGACGGAAATGTTAAGGTTTAGATGTGGGTGGGAAAACCCCAAAATGGGGGAGAACCTAATCAGATAGGGATTGAAAACCTAATCCACATGCAAGGCTCTCGACCGAGGTGGGATTCGATTAGGGGTCTACAGAGGTAAAAGGCGGAGAAAGAAACCACTGAGAACCTGATCATCAAACAACAGTTTTATTATATTTTTTCGATCAATAACTATTAAAGGCATCGTACACGTTTGGTAATTGTCAAAGACCAGTGTTCTCACTTGGTGTATCCAAACATATGCATAAAATAACAAGCTTGAGAAAATTTGGGCTCAATTGGTCATAGAAGTTGCAAGAAAATGATGAAAGAAAAAACACCCTTGTTGTACATATTTGTGTGCTTTCAGTTAGGAATAAAAACTTCTTGCAAGAAGTTTTTATTATTTTAGTGAGAAATTACCTCTTTCTCAAAAACTACGTTACTTCAGAGGGAGTCGTTTCCTACAATGTTTTATACTATCAACAGCTCTCCGTTGCTCGTTACCAGGTGAGTTTTATGCTAATAAATATTTTGAGTAATTACCAAACGTGTACGATGCCTTTAAAATTATTCTTTGTTTTTATTGAAAACTTTTTCGACTAACTTCCAGGAAGCCAGGTAATCAACCGGGGAAAGGGAGAAGGGGGGACACAAAATAAATTCAGAAAAAATATGATCAGAAATTCGACATAAAAAACAATTCCCACTAGAATTGCGTCTGAAAATCATATTCTCCGAATAATAATAAAAAACAAAAACATTTTGATTTATCTATTTTAATATAATTTTAATTATTCAGTCTCCCTCTCCAAATTGTGACTGGTCTCGTTCAATTCAAGGTCATTTATTGGAGCGTCCGGTCGGTGAGCTAAAAAAAGGTAAATCACAGCGTGGTCTTTTTTCGAGGTGAATAATTAATTCGATCGCATTATAGAGTTAAGCGTTCAGTTCGATTATCACGTGATCCGAATTTCAGGTATAAAGAGCGCGTGCTTGGATAGCAGTTGTTCAGTCCCTGTCAGCTGTAATAGTTCTCGTATGAAATAAGTTCGCGTTTGTTTCACATCAGTTCTAGTGGATTTTGCAAAACAAAAAACCTCGGAGCACACAGACAAGATTCACCAACAACGGGAGACGGGCGAATATTTTGGGGTGGTGGTGTGTGTGTTTTTTTGGCGGGAAAGGCGAGGCGACAGAAAACGTGTACAGTGTGTAAAACTATGGGCTACTTCAGAATGAGTTTGCCTTCACTATGGGTCGTCATGTTGTTTGTTTTGACGACAATTCTCATCATGAACACATCAACAACAAATGGTAAGCAAGATTATTTATTCAATTTTGTATTTACGTTTCCCAAAGTTTCCATTATAATAGGCCTGTATATTTGGAGTGTGCTAACTTAACAAACAAAACGATCCTGTAGCTTTTAGTGGGGACAATAAATAATTTTCAAGGGAAAAACGTAAAACCGAAGAAGAGAGATATTCCAATGGATCGTTGACAGTTTTAGATAACTGTCTTGAAGTTAAAGTTACCCCCTCCCCTTGCGTTTGTGCCCTAATTAGCTCTTCACGGCCTTATCAATCTTAACCCTACAGACTAGGCAGCTTGGCTAGCGTGTTGCATCATTCCTCCCGTACCCTCTTCACATGCCACTCTCCACACCAACATTGTATGGGCTTGGATAAGATACGTATGCCTGACCCTGTGATAAGCACTTGTCTTTTTTGGTCCTAACTATATAGCCACAATCCTTCTGAATCCTTCATTTTGGCAAAGAGGATATAGAACGATTTGGATTTGGATCCTTAAAACGGTGATGTGAGGTTTATACAGTACCCGGTAACTTAGGATGTAAGAATTGAATAGATTTTACCGTCAACGGCCATGTGAATTAAATTTCATTTTTAGGAGAAATGTTGGTTCTGAGAAGAGACAGGGCTGACGTTCATTCAGTATGCTCTTCTCATGCTCTTCTCATCTTCATGACAGTTTATTCACACGGTTGTTAAACCCGAAAACCTGCTCAGTGTGTTTACTGTGTGGCAAAACAATTAGGGTTATAGTTGAAGCACCAAGTAACATACCAACTCTGAACAGCTTCGTGTAGGCTATGAACAGAGCCGGTACGGTTGTGTAACAAATTGACGTTTCGAGCTGTAAGCGTTGGTTGTCTTCATAAGTTCATGTGTTTCGATCTCCCGATGGTGTAAATATGATAACTAGTGATTTCTGTAGGCACAGTGTTTCTAAAGACAATCAAGTTAAAACTGAAAATTGTTTATCAATTCATGGAACCCCTCCCCTCGAATTTTAGTTCTTGAAACAATGACAAAATAAAATATGGATATAATAATTATTTAAACATAACTTTACATCAGTTTTGTGTTAGATACGAATATACAATCAATATACTTATAAACATCATGTCTGTGGACAATTTGGGCGTTGCTTTAAAATTGATTTCGCCTGAATCATATTTATAGTCTGACATCGATTCGTTTATCCCGACTTGATACAAGTTTCGCTTGAATTGGTGGACGACTAGCTGTATATAGGGAAGTAAAAAATTGAAAATGTTATTGTCAGGTTCTTCCGTATTGGTTCAAAGTGTAGTTATCTCATTCGAAACTTTTGAAAAGCGGCATTTGTTGCAAAGATTGCTGAGCTAAATTCATTAATTTAACACTTAAAGATTTTTTTATTTTTGTATTCTCGCGGAATCATAAGATACACATAGGCCTAATTAAGGATTTTTTTTGATATTCTTTTAATTCCCTTCATTTTGAACCCTTACTATTTTCAGTCATGTGACTTTTCCCTGTAGTGAAGAAATTCAAGAAATACGAAATAAGATATTTTCAGCCTTTTCACTGGTCACTGTACCGTTTCTGCAAACAATTCCAATCACGAACTCAGTTACTAATTGCCGTTTCAATGTGAATGGATTTGTGGCCATCATGGTCCATATTTCAACATTTAAAATTTCCCCCAGAATTGCATTCGAATGATAACTTCCACGGAAGACTTTTGTAGTTTTTGACATCTGCCAAAGTATATGTAGACAATCAATTGTTATTTTTTTTTCTCACCAACGCAATAATTGAAAATGTAAACAAAATTGCGTGCTCTAATCTCTTTGAATCAAGATAAGGTACAACGTTGACAAACCTGCTGCTAATTGTATGTGTAGTCAATTTGTTTCGAATCAAGTAATGGTACAACATTGGTAATGTTGGAATCTGTTGCATTCGTAATGTTGGAAAACATGCTGCTATCGGCATACCTATACTCTCTTTGATTCAAGACAAGGTACAACATTGGTAATGTTGAAACCTGTTGCAATGGTCACAACATTCGTAATGTTGAACAACATGCTGCTATTGGCATACTTACTGTCTTTGAACCAAGGTATACACATTGGTAATGTTGGAACCTGTTGCAATGGTCACAACATTCGTGATGTTTAACAACATGCTGCTATTGGCATACTTACTCTTTTTGATTCGAGAACATTGGTAATGTTGGAACCTGTTGCAATGGTCACAACATTCGTAATGTTGAACAACATGCTGCTATTGGTATACTTACTCTCTTTGATTCGAGAACATTGGTGGAACCTATTGCAATGGTCACAACATTCGTGATGTTGAAAAACATGCTGCTATTGGCATACTTATTCTCTTTGATTCAAGGTACAACATTGGTAATGTTGGAACCTGTTGCAATGGTCACAACATTCGTAATGTTGAACAACATGCTGCTACTGGCATACTTACTCTTTTTGATTAGAGAACATTGGTAATGTTGAAACCCGTTGCAATGGTCACAACATTCGTAATGTTGAAACATGCTGCTATTGGCATACTTACTTTCTTTGATTCGAGAACATTGGTAATGTTGAAACCTGTTGCAATGTTCACAACATTCGTAATGTTGAAAAACATGCTGCTATTGGCATACTTACTCTCTTTGATTCGAGAACATTGGTAATGTTGAAACCTGTTGCAATGGTCACTACATTCGTAATGTTGAAACATGCTAATATTGGCAAGCGTATGTCTCTCGAATCAAGCTCTCGGCAATGTTGACAAGTTGTCAACATTGCAAATAGCTTGCTGGCATGCTTCTCTCTTTGAATCAAGATAAAGCACAGCATGTTTAAATGTAATGTACCCAGTAACACACGAGTAAAATATTTCTGCCGGTTGGTGGTAGAAAGGTGGGTTTTTTTTCTTTTTACTCTCTCCTATTATTTATTATTATTAAGTTGTTTGATACAAAGAGTCAAAGTACAATCTTTATCTGGAAGAAAACTTTTATGAGCCTCAGACGGACAAAATGCTGTGGTTTTTTGAAAGAGCAAAAAACACCCATTGTGATGAAAATGTCACCGATAAGTTTGAAGATGTTTAGGGGAATCGATAGGTGTTGAATGCTTTCCATGCCCTTTCAAACGAGGCCCTCGTCTTTATAGATATTCATGAAGTGAAGTTTGAATACCTGAGAAATAATGCCGATATTGCCATTGTAAAATGTTTTGCCCTTCCTAAAAAAAAACACACGATACATCGACCCGGTTTGAACTTACGACACAAAGCTCTTCAACGGACTGTCACAACCCCCTTACTTTCCGATGTTGATATTAAAACCTCAACCCCCGATGCAATCAATGCAAAGAGAGTTATAAATAAAGCATCTTTTCAATCAAGGCCCTTCCGAATTAAATCGGATGATTTCTTCTTTCAATCGCCATGTTTTGACTTCCCTCTATCTTTCGAAGCCAGCGATCTCGTTGCTTTCTGAGACCGCCGATTCATTATAAACTATACGCAGTCTCTCGCCGGAAACTGGGGTTCCGTTCTTTTATATTGCGGCATATATAGACAAGTCACCCGTCCGTCTGTCTGAACTTGTCGCACAGAATTTGTGCGAGAGAAATTGTTGACAGAATAAGACATCACTGTTAGACAGGTCACCAGTCCATCTGTTTTTGGATTATTGCGCCGATACTTCTTCAGTCCAAAGGTTGTTTGAGTTTCAACCGAGAAACAAGTAGACAAGTCACCAGTCCAGCTGTCGTGACATGTCACCAATTATTTATTGAGGTGGCAGTTGTGGAAATAAAGTCGAGAAATAAGTAGACTATTAGTCCGTTTAGTCTGGTGTACTTTTTACTCCCTTTTTTGCCTTCTTAACTACTGCTTAGGGACTGTACATCGTAGTCCCATTGTCTGAACAGATTGGGGCTAATAGCAAAAGCAATATGACGCAAGAGTCCCTTTTGACGCCCATTTACGGACTCCCGATTCGTCGCGTAAAATCACAATTATAATAAACTTAAACATCGCAATTATTTTGTGTAGTCTTGGTAGACATCAGACATGTTATCAAAGTATTACGAACAAATTGTCCGAATATCTTAATCAAAATGTATTTTTATCGTTTAGCGCTTGATGAAACTCTTCTGATCCGGACGTCACTTCCGGTATCAAGTTGTGGAAAGTTATTCATTGGCTGAAAAGATTCAAATTTTCGTTGCCAATGATACAGACAAAATCTAACTGACCTGTCTGACGTACATCGTTGGAAAACAAAACCTTGTTAGAAAAAAATTACAACCTTGTTAGAAAAATTACAATTTTGTGAATACGTCGGATAGATCACTGCAATGTATTCATTATTGTTGTACTTTTGTTTTAACAACCATCATAATTCGTAGCTCAGATAAATTACAACGAAAAATATAAATCGTTAAAACTTCAAGGGGTGTGTATCGTTTGGTAATTACTCGTAAAATTAATGGCAATAAAACTTACATGGTGAGAAGTACAGCAGCTTCTGAAAGTAAAGCATTTTGAGAAACCTTTTCACTTTGAAGTTATGTGGTTATGGAAAAAGATATCAGTTTTTTAAAAAACAAAATTAATCTGAGAAGCCTTTCTGTCGAAACGTTTCTCAGATTGTGTATTCCAATTGCAGATTATTCTTCCTGTGTGGACGTAATTTCTCCAGGTTTTCATCAATCTCAAAAACGATACCACCTTTTGAAATGAAATTTTCGCAGGTTAGTTCTACAACTATGTAGGATTGAAACAAACCGTGGGCTCCAATTACCAAACGTATTCAATCCCATTAAGATACAGCTATAACTTGCGCAAAACAAAATAATACATTATTTTGTTTTGCGCAACATCCAAAGTGAACTTTTGATTTGCGACAACTACCACATCATAAATAACCAATTAGTTGATCTTAGTGCTATAGGTGTCTGTCCATATTTTGTGGGTTTTTTGTGTACCTTCTTAACACATTTACAATGAAAAGCGTATTTGAACATGTTTTTGGGAACTTGCGCCTTATAAATGAATAAATATCATGTTTTTCAAATCAAAACTCACGTTTTGTACACAATGATTTCATGGGGCCTCCAAAAAAAGCAGTATATAATAGAATGTGAATAAACAATAAACTAACATTATTTTAACACACTGCAAAAACTGGGGTGTTTAAATGGACATCATGGGTGTCATATATATATATAAACCCAAGGGGAATCATAGGGTGTTAATATAACACCAATGTAATTGTGTTGGCAGAAATTAGTGTTTCTTTGACACCCTGTGGTGTAAATTTTGATTCCCTCTTCGGTATTTATATTAGACAACACCCACGGTATCAAGGTTAACACCCAAGATTTCGCAGTGCAGTCTCTCACTAAAACACAAGAACTAACAGATAAAATTGTGAAAAGAACACAGAAAGAAGAGTACATATAGAAGGCAGAATCAAAAAAATATATTTAAATTTAATGTTTCTAAAGCAGAATTAAGTAAAGTGGTTCTGGAAATACAGAGTATGCATTGTTATGACAGTTTGTATTTTTGTTGTTATTTGTTTTTCTCAGCCAATAGCTGCGCCACGCTCAACTGTGTAGAGGTCAGTACAGCCGCTTGCAGATTTTGCAACAGAAGAGGTAGGTTAGCGGAGTAAGAGATCGTTTTTGAAAAATTGAAAGTTTTATTTGATTATTATTTTATTTATTTTTACAAACCGGGAATGATACATTATATGTTGTACATGTTGTAGGTAGAAGACGAATCATATTTCCTTTCTATTTCGAAGTGAGGATTGTGAACATTTAGTATAAAGGACTCATCAATTTCATGCATTGATGGGAGTTGGTAAAAGAAAATTGTTTTTTATTTCGAATCCATTGAAATGAAGTTGGATTAGAGTATTTTCCCTGCCTGATGTGCAACTCGAGGGAAATGTTGATGGTATGTTTTACTCACGTAACTAAAATCGACAAGAATATTAAGAGGTGTTCCCGTGGGATACGCCCCGTGGTCCGTCCAAAAAGTGGGAAGGTATCTCCGTTTTATCTGTAATTTGGGCCCAGGCTACATTTTGTGTACAGTGTTTTGCTACATTTGGGCTTGGGCTACATTTACGTACAATGTATTAGGTTGGCTCAGTGGTTTCTTTCCCTGCCTTTCACCTCTGTGGACCCGGTTTGAATCCCATCTCAGACCGGAGCCTTGCATGTGGATTGGGTTTCCAGTCCCTAACTGATTGCGCGGGTTCCCCCCACCCCCCATTGGGGTTTTCCTCCTACGTCTAAAACTGAGCATTTCTTCTCGTTTCCATATTCATCCTGTTATTGGCGCTAATAGTGCGTGTTGGGTGTAATAAAAATAAATGTTGTTGCTACATTTAGGCTTAGGCTGCATTTATGACATTGTCGTTGCTACACATTTAGGCCCGGGCTGCTGTTAGGTTCTGAATATTTTGCTCTAACGGCATCGTACACGTTTGGTAATGACTCTGAAAAATTATGGCAATAAAAACTTACTTGGTAAGAAGTACAGCAGCTTTGGATAGTATAATGCATTTTAAGAGACTTTTTACTTCGAAGGACTGAAAAAATATGTCACTTTTTATCCCCAAAATAGTTTGAATATTGAGAAGCGTTACGGTAACGCTTCTCAGAGTGTGTATTCCAATGCTGATTATTCTTCCTGCGTGGACATAACCGCTCCAGATTTTCGGCAATATCTCAAAAACGCTACCACCTTTTGAAATATCTACAACTATATAGGATTGAAACAAACAATAGGCTCCAATTACCAAATGTGTACGATGCCTTTAATGGACTTGGTTCAACTGTATGCCGACCTGATCCCTATTATAGTTCCACATATCACCGATCACACGTGACACCTTCACAAGTTTAAAATATGTAAATATTGAGGACTAAATGTCATTGGGGTATTGCCAACTTAATCTTTGATAACTGCTTTAGATTCCATTGACGGAGTAAACCGGCTCAAATCAGATGACTTTCATTTCGGATGTGCAAGTCAACATAGTACATTAAGTCTCTGACATTGATGCTAGTGGGTTTGTCGCAGCACCGTTCAGGCGTTAAGCTTCTTGAAGGGCGTGTGAGTCTCGCCCTCCAGTGTCAAACCACGTGAAGTTATGTGTGATTTGAGGCAAAGTATCCGAGAACCTGGAAGTAGATATCCCGAAGTGATTCAGCTTCACACAAGCACACACATGCGTACTTCATTAATGTCAGACGACCGAGGGTGGAGTTCATAGTGACTCATCTCCTTACTGCATTTAATGTCTTCTTTTTTAAAGGTATCGTACACGTTTGGTAATGACTCAAAACAAATATTAGAATAAAAACTTACTTGGTAACAAGCAACGGAGAGCTGTTGATAGTATAACAATATTGTAGGAAACGACTCCCTCTGAAGTAACGTAGTTTTTGAGAACGAGGTAATTTCTCACTAAAATAATTAAAACTTCTTGCCAGAAGTTTTTATTCCTATCTGAAAGCACACAACTTTGTACAACAAGGGTGTTTTTTCTTTCATCATTTTCTTGCAACTTCGATGACCAACTGAGCCCAACTTTTCAGAGGCTTGTTATTTTATGCATATGTTGGGATACACCAAGTGAGAATACTGGTCTTTGACAATTACCAAACGTGTTCAGTGTCTTTAAATTAGTCCACCCACGCAGGGCGAAAGACAACCAGAATAATATCTTTGGATCATGGTGGATCTATCTCTAGCAAAGCATTCTAAATCATTTAAGTTTCACAAAAAGAACAGATTGTTGATTTATTTATTGTTTAATTTATTTCCAATATTTCCACCACGTCTAGGCTATTGTGAACTTTCATGTCAACTTGATTTGACGACATCATTGTTTGAATCCAAGCGAAAATTTGTTTTTTTTTTCTTTTTGCGTACCGTACGGTAATTCACAGACGCAGTGGAGCGTAAAATTATGCGATAACCTTGGTCGTAAAGCGGAATGTTTTGATCAGTGTCTTGCCTTTTCGCAGAGACATCAAAGTTCCGGTGTACGAGCGGAATCACTCATTCGCAAGTTTGATTTGTTTTTGCAGTATCTCAGATGTTGAAAATTGATAGCACTTGATTATACCACGGTCATCTAAATGAGTGTTTAGATAGTTCATTGTTTCCTCGGACATTTTGGTAAGATCGAAAAACACAAATGTTCGCAGATTCACACATAACTTACATAAGTAAGTAATGGTTGAAAGGGTTCCTTAAAATATTTCTGCCTAAAAGCTATCGTTTCTGAGAAATGAGTAAAACAATTGTTTTTATCACGCGCGATAATAAACTCGATGTTTGAAAAACAGAAAACACATAAGGTCTCTTTTCACTATTTTCTCTTGACCTCGATGACCAATTGAGCTCAAATTTCCACAGGTTTGTTATTTCATGTATATGGTTAATCACACAAAACATGAACTTTGTTTGCGACTGTTTTGTCAGCTCTACCAATCCTGTATAATACCTTTAAATAAAGTTATTCTTGCATCAGGGATAATACCAATACGCTGAAGTTTTGCTTTGCCTGATACCGATGTGTTTTCACATTTTATTTATTTGTTTATTTATAAAAAGTTATTTAAAATCTTTGAAAAACATGATATAGGCCTACGAGCAGAGGCCGTCAAGGGAAGGGCAAAAGTAAAAACAAAAAACAAAACTAACAAACAAACAAACACCCCCACCAACACCCCAACAAACAAACAAACAAACAAACAAACAAACAAACAAATCAAAAAACTCTCATCAAAAAGATGTGCCCTCCCAGACCCCGCTCATTTAAAACAATTGTTAATATAAAAAAAACACGGAAATAAAACTTAAAACTATGTGCAATGTGGACAAAAAAGAAGAAGAAGATATATTTATTGATTGATGCATCATGCACGACATGCACGGGTTGCATGAGCAATCCCTTTCGATTATCATTCCCAATGACGTCACAAACAGCATCTTTACCCGGTGCCGATGTGTTTTGAAGCAGTGTAAAGTATGATGTGCAAAGTGGACAAACACAACAAATGATATATTTATGGAATAATGCATGCCTTGGTTATTCTACGCTGGATAAACTCAACCCTGTAATGTGAGGGAAAGAACCCCTTCCGATTATCACAGTTTCCTAATGACGTCACAAACAGCATCTTTACCCGATGCCGATGTGTTTTGAAGCATTGTAAAGTATCGTGTGCAATGTGGACAAATACAACAAATATATTTATGGAATAATGCATGCCCAGGGGCCGATTTCACAAAGAGATAAGACTAGGCTTATCTGAAGTTAGGACCAGTAACTGGTCTTAACTTAAGACTAGTCCTATCTCTTAGCATTGCCTAGGACAAGTCCTAAGTTAGGAAGAGTTTTGTGAAATCGGCCCCTGGTTATTCTACGCAATCTCTTCCGATTATCAAAGTTTCCCAATGACGTCACAAACAACGCATCTGGCATTACAACGTGTACATAATCTGTCCGAATGAAGGTCTGTTTTTATCGAACCTGTCGCCTAACAGCAGTTGCCTATGCACCTTATGCATTGACGTCATTAAGCCACCATCTAGAGTCGGGTAAACCGGTGATGAAACAATGGAAATGCGCAGATTTGTATGCACGGCGCACAGGATTGGCCAATGAACAACCTCCCTTTGACCTCTGGGCGAGAGCGCCCTACTCAAATGACGTCACATGCATAAGGTCTATAAATGGTTCGTAAAATCTCCGTATTTGCAAATGTGGCAACATCTAAATACGCAGAACGGCATACCATAAACATACGTTGCAACATACAAGTTTGTCACTCAGATCAGGTATATCGAGAACTTCTCTTTGTTCTCCCATTGTTCGGACGGAGTTGTCTTTTTAGCGACGTCCACAATGGTTTCACACACGAAAACGAAGCGCGGAGGTGTTCGGTCGGTCAAGTCCAACCACCCGGATCGCTTCTGTAAATATACACTCCACCGGAACACACAAATTTGTACTGGAACATTTTCTCGGATATCACCGGTAATGCTACCAGGTCTTCTGATATTTCATCAAAGACTATGTCTCGCTAACATGCCCAAGAAATGGGGGGAAATGCATGATTTGGGGGAGGTATATACTCCCGCTTGAAGCAAAGAATTTGCAACCTACACATATTGATTAAGTCCGGATCTTGTATTAAACAACATTGACACTTTAATAATAGCGGCAATTACGTGTGACAAATGGTTGACTCAGTTAGCCACCGTTAGCAGCATTTGATTGGCATCGACGTGGTGTTTGGGTTATAATCTCTATAAGCTTGGTCCGTTCATTCATCCAAACTTCACTGCTTATAATCAAAAGCAATTCTCAAATTAAAGTGGGGATGAAAATAGTTGAAGGCTGTTCATTAACGTTAACATTTCGGAGGAGTCTCTGTCATTTTGACTAAACCTGTTGGGGTTGTGTATACATACCTTCATTACCATTGATTTTGGTTTTGTAAAATATTAACAGGTCATTTATTATTCAGATAACAGTGAGCGAACTCGAAGGTAGTTTTCTAGTTAAAGCATTTCAAACAGCGATATTTATTAGGGTGATTTGCACCCACTGCCAATTTCACGACATGTAAGCTTCCAGATAAAAGCATCAAATTTTTGTGGCGTGTCGTGGCCGAGCGGATAAGAACACCGAACTCAAGCTCTGGTGTTTCTGATCAGCAGAGTGTGGGTTCGAATCCCAGTCGTGACACTTGTGTCCTTAAGCAAGATACTTAACCACATGCTTCGTCCTTCGGATGGGACGTTAAGCCGTAGGTCCCGTGTGTTGTGTAATGCACGTTAAAGAACCCAGTGCACTTATCGAAAAGAGAAGGGGTTCGCCCCGGTGTTCCTGGTTTGATCGGCAGCATATTGCGCCACAGCACCTTGTAAACCATTGCATGGTGCTATGTAAAGGACTTGGTCTCATACTTCAAAACGTAGCTCCACAATACCTTAAGGGAAAATAATGAACGTTAAAAGCGCCTTGAGCGTCACTGAGTGACGGATATGTGCGCTATATAAGAAGCCACTATTATTATTATTATTATTAAATTTCCGATATGTTTAAATTTATAGTTTAGCCTTCGAGAAAGACTCTGCTAGGGTCGAAACGTCAGGTCATTAACTATTTTTTTGTAAATTTATTATTCTTGTTTTTTTTTCCCGGTGTGGGGTGGGTAGGTATATGCGTATACCAGAGATCTATTAACACAAGGGGAAAATAGGGTACCGGTGAGGGTTGCAAACCGTTCCGATTATCGCAGTTTCCTAATGACGTCACAAACGGCATCTTTACCGATGCCGATGTGTTTTGAATCATTGTAATGTAAGATGTGCAATGTGGACAAATACAAAAATGATATATTTATAGAATGATACATGCCTTGGTTATTCTACGCTGGCTGAACGCATTCCTGTGAGGGTAAGAATTGGATGAAGGTCCCCAGTTGGAAAGTTTGTACAAAATCAATGCCAAAAGGTTAAAACCCTCAAACGAGGCCCATCAACGAACAGCTGTGGCACATATCAAGAAAAACATACCCATTACCCAAATACAAGAGGGACAATAGGCGGGCCCCAGTTGCAGGTGGTTTACACACCTGTGGGTAGGGGTGTTCTTCTGTTTTGTTTTTCTTTTCGTAAAATCCTTTACTGTCTTTTTGAGAAGCATGAAACAAAGCGTGAACGATTTTCAATAACGTAAACCCATTATTATTTGTTGTTGTCTTAAGAGTGCGACCACCCAAAGACATTTATCGCCCCCTTGTTAATGAATATTTGCAGATGACATGATTTGAATTTATGCAATTGTCAGAACAAAAACATGTAGGCCTACATCAAGAAAACAAGATAATAACAAATTATTAGAATAATAAAATCACTCGAAAACAAAAGGTAAGTTTTTCGAAGTTTATAAGGTGCATTCAGCGGGATAATCTAGCTACTTAAATCAACATTTTCCAAAGGAAAATTTCTTTTGGGTGCGAGCTTCGAGCATCCAAGATGTTGTCAAATTGTAAATTTGGGAGTCGTTTCTCACAATGTTTTATACTATCAACAGCTCTTTGTATATATATTTTGAGTAATTACCAAACGTGTACAGTGCCTTTAAAACATCTCGTTAATAAAATACATTTGTAAAGAGAAGGTTTTTAAGCCGGCAACTCCAGATTTTGCAAAAGTTAAAGAAGGCTGGCATTTTAGCTCCCACTTTTCTGTTCTAAACACCCAAACTAATTTCAGGAAGTATTTGTATGTACATATAAATCGACTCGGCCTAATGCGGATAGCTTCCGTGCGCTGTTTAAAACCAAGGGATAGGCCTAATCATTGATCTCGTCTCATCATGAAGTAACCTATACTCGCCATGAAACATTTTGTTTGTTAAAAAAAAACCATGATATCTAGTACCTTCTTTCCTTCTTCAATCAGCTGCACGTCTGAAAGTCCCAAGTCGTCCAGGGGGATTTAATGCGGGCAGATGCTCCGACTAGTCCGGGATTTAACCCCCAAAAAATGTACCCCAACGGGAGCGGAAACAGTGACCCCTCTTACGGGCTAGAGATGGGACTTAGGAGGAGGGGGGAATCGAAGCCTCTTCTCACCAGCTGCCACTTTGTCTTACCGTAAACAGAATATGTTTTATCCCTACAGGCAACACAAGATGTAAGACTATGCACCGAGTTCTCTGGATCATTTTTTTCTTCTTCTTCTTACAACTTACGTTCCTTTTCCCCCCTATGCTATTGTGGGTACAGGTTCAAGTACACGCACTTACTTTTCTATCCGTTGGGGGGGAAGAAAATCATCGACATGTGAGAGAGTTACGAAACGAAATCTTACGCTTGTCTTGTCTTGAGGAGCTTGAAGTGTGATCATGCCACTGGGCCCAATTGTTTGCAACCCGACCCTCAGAAAGAAAATTGGCGCGAAAAAACAACAACACGCGCACAATATAGACGTTGTCGGCACACGCGTTAGGGAATTAGTCTGGTGTAATGTAATTACATCACGTGAAATTAATTAAGAACGTCCAGGTTTCTTTCCCGTTCGTCAAACCACTCAAAAGAAATTGCTATTTGTCCACAATTTCTCCACCCCCTATTGCGCATCGCGACATCTTAAGGACAACCTTAGGTTCGTCAAGGTAGATTGCTGACAATGCGGAAGGCAAATGTGTTAAGTAATCGTTTTCAGACCACTTCCGCTAATCGGAGGTATTTCATGCTTTTTTTTATACAACAGTCTTGTGGTTGTAAAAGAGACCTTGTCAGGTACTATAGATATCCTCCAAAATCCAAATTTGACATTTAAGTTGCAGAAAATGCGGTTCTTTTTTTAAATTTCTGCTACGTCAATATTTTCATAGATGATTACATGTTCCGTGACAAACTTGTTTACCCGCGAAAAAAGAAAAAATGGCCATGATCGTAAACAAAGGACGTTCACGTGAAATTCCTAAAACATAAAATTAAAATCAAAGTTTGTCATTTTTTTTTCTCCGAAACGTGACAACCTGAATATGAAATGTCCACACGATGCCTTGATGAAGTTTTCATTCTTAGATAGAATGAATAAATTTACTCTTAAACAAACCAAATGATGCACAATCCCTCTAAAGTCTTCGGTCCGGTTTGATCATCCTACAAAATAATTTTGAGAAATCCTTCCAAGTCGCCCGAAAAAAGCCTCGAGAGCCATGATCTCAGCCTACAGTTTAATATCGAAACCGGCCGGTTCTATACAACAATCTAATACCTCTACAATTGAACAGACAACTTATGGTGGATACACCTTAAAATTAAAAACAACACAGATTGTTGTGTTTTGTGGGTTTTTGTTGTTGTTGTTGTTGTTGTTGTTGTTGTTTGGGGGGGATAATAAATATACCGATGACTACACAAAGGGGGGAAACCTTTTGACACCATGGATTGAGCATTTCTGTGGAAGTCATGAATTGTCGACATTCGCAACGCGTCTCTGCGGTGCGCATTAATGAATGAATCGTACCAGGATCTTCTTCACTGTCAACTCTGATTATCGCTAACAACGCTGTGGAATAATAGTTTGATGTCCTGTGATCTAAAGTGGATAAAAGCTTGTCATGATTAGGGTAAAGGATGGCCCTTAATGGAGATAGATTCCTAAAAAATAAATGACTCAGCTGCAAATTCTTTTTTTTTTTCTTCTTCTTCTTTCTCGCAGTCAAAGTTATTTCCCCCATCATCGAGTGCTACTTCCTACTCCCTGAGCGTAATTTCAACAGAACCCCCCCCCCCAAAAAAAAATGTTTTTTAATGTTGCCGTAAATTTAGATATTTACGACGTCAATTCCGCAACAAATAGCATTTAGAGTTTACTCAAGAGATGAAGTCTCACCGAATGTTTTAAAGATTTGTTTTGTTGATTTTTTTTGTTTTTGGGGGGAGGGGTATTAAACTTGAGAGAGGAAGTGGAATTCCCAAACACAAACTAACTATGTTTAATGGTAGTCTTTATTGCAAGAAATACACAGCCATGATAAAAGTCCCCGTAGCATGGTTCGATGGAAGCGAATGAATATTCATTAATAGAAACCATCATCGATGGATACAAATGAATATGCATTATTTTTAGATTGATACATTAACTTATACAAAAATCAAATTAATACTGTTTCAATTTTATTTTTATTGACTTCTTGTATTAATTCTGTAAAGCGCGTTGAGCGTCTTTTTAGGCGGATTTAGTGACTATATTAATAATTATTATTAAATCATATTATCCTATTGAAGGGCAATTATTTGAAATAGTCTAAGCAAACAAACAACCGGTTGTAAAGATCTATCAGTAAAAAAAACATCAACATTTCTTTTTTCGCGGTTCTCTTGAAACCATCGACCCATTTTGTCACGATACATTATGCTTCAAAATGGAACATCCCGTAGATTGAAACAAAATCCGTAATCAATCCATTTACAAATATAAAAAGCTAAAAAATGCCGTTGAACCTCGGGAACAAATTGTATGTTTATGCATCGAGGCCGAGATGCACGCACACACACGGCCGTTTGGAGCATCTTACAAGGGTCGCTGGAGTGCCTGGTGGGGGATGGGGCGAGGGGGGCTTCGCGTCCTCCAGACGGGTAAAACGGACATCCCGGATCTATCACTCTGCGGTTTGAAAGACTAATAACAAGGAATCTTAATAAAAACATGAATACTTTGACCAGTGTCTGTATTTGATTTTGATTTTATTTGCTATTGGATATCATCGGCTCTTACTTACCCAGATATGCTGTACTCAACCCACGGCGCTTATAAGCGCTATGTGGACCTCGTTGTAACAAATTGATTAAAAACCAAATCATTCGAGGGGGACATAATCGGCGTGCATTGGGTTATATTTTGCAGCAGAGACTTGTCGATGGGATTGTAAACGTTCGGTAATTGAAACCCACTGTTTGTTTCAATCCTATTAAAGTTGTAGATATACACAAAAACTAACCTGTGAAAATTACATTTCAAAAGGTGGTAGCGTTTTTGAGATATTGCCGAAAATATGGAGCGGTTATGTCCACGCAGGAAGAATAATCTACAATTGGAATACACAGTCTGAGAAACGTTACTGCAGAAACGTTACTGCAGTAATGCTTCTCAGATTGTGCATTGTGTATGAGAAACGTTAATGCAGTAACGCTTCTCAGATTCATTTTTGGGGTGATAAAAAAGATGATAACTTTTTCCAAACCGCAGTACTTCGAAGTTTCTGAAAATGCATTATACTACCCAAAGCTGCTGTACTTCTGACCAAGTAAGTTTGTGTTGCCATTAATTTTCAGAGTGATTACCAAACGTATACAGACCCTTTAAACTCAAAGCTGTAGGGGTGAATTTGAGTCTATAATTATGAGCGATGTGGTCTGACTCTGCCTCAATCCCAAATTGTGTTGTTGTAACAGCGAGTCAAAACAATTAAACTCCGTCATTATAGTGACGGATATTTGAAATCATTATCTTTTCGTATACAAATCCATCGGGAAAAGACATCACTAAACAGCCGAGTATTTTGATGCGAAAATGTTGATATTCAAATGTTTTATTTTTTAATTTTTTTAAATTCTCTTTCAGGTGGTAAAAGATCCGAAAACTATGCATGGCGGGACGACAGGGAACTTGACAATACTAACGATGTAAGATTCACTTTCTGTCTCAAAGATCAAACCAAATAAAATTCGTGCAATTTTAGTCAGTGAAATGCACATCATTCTTAAAGGCACTGAACACGTTTGGAAATATTGTCAAAGACCAGTGTTCTCACTTGGTGTATCCCAACATATTTTATGCATAAAATAACAAGCCTGTGAAAATTTGGGCTCAATTGGTCATCGAAGTTGCGAGAAAATGATAAAAGAAAAAACACACTTGTTGTACAAATTTGTGTGCTTTCAGATAGGAATAAAAACTTCTTGCAAAAAGTTTTTATTATTTTAGTGAGATATTACCTCTTTCTCAAAAACTACGTTACTTCAGAGGGAGTCGTTTCCTACAATGTTTTATACTATCAACAGCTCTCCGTTGCTTGCTACCAAGTAAGTTTTTATGCTAACATTTGTTTTGAGTCATTACCAAACGTGTACGATACCTTTAAGTATAATTGGCCTGTTTATTTGTATGTATAATATCCCCTTTGTCACTCATTGTTTGTTTCATTGTTTGATTTCATCTTCGCAGTAAGACTATTAAGGGTATTACTAAATTATGTTGTATTTTGGTTTGTTTTTCTTCTCCGTCACCAATTATTGCTGTATCATATTGAGTATTATGTACTTCTTTTGCAAAATGCCAGTGGAATGACATTTTACATTTTACATTTTACTGAATCCTTCAAACAAAATTCGCATAAATTATTAATTACAGTTAAAATTACGTGTGTCCCCCCCCCAAGAGATCAATGGCGTAACTAATGGGGGCACGGAGGGCACGTGCTCCTCCCATTGATGTCCGTGCGTGCCCCCCGTGCCCCCCCCCCCCCATTTGAAATCTGGACCTGGGATTAAACATTTCCAGAGTTTTAATGCGAACATTTCGATGTTTTTAAAGCTATTTTTTCGATTACACGCAGACAGAGTATTTGTTTTTACACTAACGCCAGATTATCTTGTAAAAAATAGTAAATAACATTTTTTGTTTAAGGCGTTAAAAGGGGGCTTGTTTAAGGAAAAAGGCAAACGGAAACTTGGCCAGAAGTCCCCCACTCCCCCCCCCCAGGAAAAATGGTGCCCCCTCTTGTGTGCCCCCCCCCTAAAATCGTACCCTATATAGTTACGTCGCTGCAAGCGATTATGTGTACACTAAAGTATTTTCCTTCTCTCTTTGTTCACAAACACTCTGAAAAAAAAGAGCGCCAACGCTTTGCTCTGTTCTAACTAAACATTACTTGTTTTTGTTTTTTAAACACATGTCGTGTTCTTGCGGGGTCTGGGGATAAATGACGTCAGATTTTCTTTTTTAATTGAAACTGTCTCTTGTCTATCGAGAAGAGTCATTGTTCATTGTGTTTGTTTATAATGTGCATCTTTGTATAGAGAGGATCGATGACGTCAGAGTGTTTCCTTGACTCCGAGGTAGCCAGCTTGCCGCATGATCTTCAAGAGCAAGTGTTTGAGGTGGGTAAACCATGCATCTGAAAGTTATTAGCAATGATTCACTCCCCCCCACCTCCTCGGAAAAAAAAACAAATAAAGTAAAATAAAAAGTGCAAGAAAGTAAGGGGAATGGCCCTGATTTCCGTTTCACATAAAGGGAAGGTATACGTTTTGGTAATCACTCTTAACATTTATGGCAATAAAAAAACCACTTGGTTAGAAGTACAGTACTACAGCTTTCGATAGTATAAAGCGTTTTGAGAATCATTTCACTTCGAAGTAATGTGGTTATGGAAAAAAGATATCAGGTTTTTTATCCCCAAAAATTTGAATCTGAGAAACGTTACTGTCAGATACGTTTCTCAGATTGTATATTCCAATTACGGATTATTCTCCCAGCGTGGACTTAACCGCTCCGGATTTTCGCGACCACCTTTTGAAATAAAATTTGCACAGGTTAGTTTTATTGTATATATATTTCATATAGGATTAAAACAATCGAACGGTTCCAAAAAAACAAAGGTGTAGTTTCCCTTTAAAGGAGAGCACAATAAGGGTGATTAAGACATTTTGTTCTCGAAAACTTACACCAAATCATATCCATGCAAAACATGGTCCCCAGGGTCCCCCCAGGGTCCCCCTTACTACACCAAAAGGAGAGGCATGGTGGAGAAGGGAAAAGAGGGGCTGGAAGTGGGTATAGAGTCACGCATCAAAGTGACTGTTAACTAGGCTTTGCAGGAGTAAATCACTAACAACAACAACAACAAACCAACAAAAAACTGCAACAAATTACATAAGGGGACGAGAACAGCTTGACCTAACGTAGTGTTTCAATCCCGGGAAGAAACGTGCAAGAATAGCGGACGCCCCAAGCCCTGACTTCATCGAGAACCCAAACAAAAAAATTACAATAAAACACTCGTCTGCAACTATTAAGTGAAAGTGAATAAATGAAAATTTGCAAAAACCGACGCCCCAAGCACATGCCTCAATCGAGTACAAAACCAGATCACCATTAATATGGCTATGGTTTGAAAGCACGAATGCATCAATTACTTTATATAAAAAAAGTAATGTTAGACCAAAGTGAAGATGTGTTGATGACTCGGCTCCGGCTCCACGATTAGGAGCATGTTCCGGCTATGTGAGTTCCGCTCCGCCCCTCTCCCCTTATGACATTAGTGTAATAATCAATTACGATTCCGAATGAATTGCCCAATTACTTTTGCCATTGTCTCATTTCCCGGAGCCATAACAACCACGGATCAATTAGCTTTCCCTAATTGAGGTGTCGTAACTTTAAACCATCCCATCATACATCAATGTCCGTTGGATTGCTTCGCAGCGAAGAAATTAATAACCCCTGTCTGCATGATCTAAACCTTTTCTCTCATATGGGTTTTTTTCTGTCTTCTTTTTCTTGGCAGGTTTTAGAGGTTGTGCTCGCCATGAATCGATAGAGGGCGCTGTAGATGCTGTTGTTCATTAGTTTATGGAGACGACACTCTGGAACTCGACGACGACGTTGACTGAGATTAAACGTTCACAGTGCTATACAACCAAGATAAAGTGGGCAACTTAAAATATGTTCACAGACGCCGTTCTTGTTTATCAAGCAACTCTGTTGACAATATTATTGTACTGACTTTAACAATAATAAAAGCCTAATGCTGATTATGTAAGGCATTGTTTAAAGAAAGCACCAACTTCTTAATGTTGTACTTTAGCTTGATTCAAAGAGTGTAAAGAGAAGCGTTACCAATAATGTCCCATTAATTTAAAGAGAGCTAATCCCAGCACTAAAAACACTTTGGGCAGTCTTAATGCCAAGTTTGGACTTTAACTTGATACAAAAAATAGAGTACGTACCCAACATTCGTGGCGCTTCTGCCATTAATTCCGCTGTACACTATTTTGATTCAAAGGGAGTAATCACATCATCAGACAAGTTGGACCACCGTAACGACGTTGTACCTTTACTTGATTGTTTAAAAGAGTACGCACAACATGGTGCTTCTGTTGCCATTACCAGTGTTGTACCTTATCTTGCTTCAAGGAGGATGCGCGTAACTTCGCAGCCGGTTTTGCTCTCAATCGTCATTCTCGGTGCTGTACATTATCCTGTTTCATTGACAGTAATCATAGTGGGAGCAGCACGCATAACCAATGGTGCACCTTGTCTCTTCGTCACCGATTTAATTACATGTGCCTAATGTTAGACTTGTAAATAAAGAATATATTAAAGACAAAAGTTAGATTGTACTTAACGCAAAGCAAAAACTTCAGAGGTAGTTTGACATATATATTTTATTGTGAAAATGGTCTCTCCGGTGGACCAGTGGGCGTCTTCGAATCCTTGGTTTAGTCTCAGGCCTAGGCTTAAGTTGCTTCAGTGATTCTGTTTAAAAACGCCTCCACGGGTTTGGTTCGACTCTGCATGGAAGCCTACACTGTTAAAAATGTCCGTAAATTTACGGACTCCGGAAAGTGAAATATTTCCGGTAATAGAAGCAGCGGAAAAACGAACTATATTTTTTTGTTCTGGCTCTCTATTACCAAAAGTTTTTTTAATTAAAAAAAAAAAAAACTTAAACTGAGTTTTGTACATGTGTGTGTTGTGGTGAAATAACAATATGTAATAATGTACTATATTGTTATATATTGTGTGTATGTGTTGATGTGTGGTGTTGATTTTATTTATTATTATTATTAGCATTTATTTTACGGTTAAAACGGAAAGTAAAATAAATTAATAAAATATACGGAATATTTTAAGTAAACGGACATTTTTTTTTAGTAGTTAGGCAAAGAGCCATGTTCGAGCTCAGGGCTTCAGCTGTGGCTATGACTAGCGTACTAATCTCCAATCATGCAACGATTGCAGCCATTTGCCCCGGCCGTGGTCAATTTCACGAATGATTGTCTTTTTCATCAAACAGAACTGCGGCTACGGCTGGAGCTAGCTAATGCTTATTCTTCAACGTAGCAACCAATTGCGTTGGCGATGACCTAAACACACGGACTTGATTAAGCCTACCTTTTCAAACAGTCGTGTTTTGGAGTTCGTTATGAAAGCCTAGCTTTTCTGATAGTCGTGGCTTGGAGTTCGTTAGCTACTTTAAAATCATGTATTTCCGACATCCATTGTTGTTTCAAAGTGTCTATCAAAGCCTAAGCTCGGGCCTAATCGGGAGTATAGGCCTAAGCGGGAGTCTAACCAGCACCTGGGTGAAAAATTACACTCGTTTGTTTCCTTGTCGTGACTGAGCTGTCTAGTGCATCAAATTCAAGTTTTGATGGCCGGGTCATTGGAGGGGTTCAAGTCCGGTCTTGACAACTGTGTCCTTGAGTAAGACACTAAACTGTAATTGCTTCCCGTCAACCAGGAGTAAATGGTTACGTGCGGGGGTTGAGATTGTTGATGTGAATGATTAGAAATTTTGTTAATGTGTGCCCATGGCTGCCGGTGCTGCATACTCATAAGGAGGTGAGATTGTTTCAGGATCGCTTTAGTGCATCATGTGTATTAACAGTATGTAAGGTGCACTTAAGGGGCCTATTTGCACAATAAATACACATTATTATTATTATTATTTTATTATAATAGGCTACGCAATATTGGGCGTTATATTATAACTAAAAATGTGTTTCAGTGTACAAGTTCATGGCTATGTTTAAAATACCGTTAACTCTATATAAACGTAGGGGCTATTTAATTGAATTTGATGTTAGTTTTTAGGTAAGTACCAAGTGAGACGCGCAAAATTGCATGAAATAGAAACTGACGACAAAAAAATAGCCCGCCCTCAATATATTATTTCGGTAGAATGGTAACGAGAATGTATCACCCCGCTGCTGTGTATTGAAACCGTTTATTTCAAACTGTAAAACTTGAGGAGGGCTTGACCTTTGACGTCACCATCCTTCCATCCATCCATTTATATTTAACGCACCCCTTCTCTTAACTGACCACACCCCTTGGGATCGCCTGAAGACGAACCCCGTTGGACACAAAATGGCCACTGTTATAAACATGTACATTGTCATTGTACGTTTGTAACATTTCTCTTGATTATTGTGTCCAGTTTCCGGGTGCCTTTGACCAAGGTCTATCTCTATACGCGGACTTCGCATTCCTCCCTACACAGTCCGAAGACCATCCTTATTCAAGGGCGCCCTCTAGTTTACTTATTCTTCTTCTCGGTGTTTATTGTTCGCTCGTCCCCCCGACGTCTTATCAACGGTGTTTATCCAGTGACGAAGGGGAGAAGGGCTCGATCGAAACAATTACCGGATTAGTTTAAATGAACTTCTTGCAGCTTTGGTTGAAAATAAGCAGGTTAGCTAATCTGCCAACTCTGCGGACTGTTTGATTGTCCATTGCCCCCCCCCCCCACCCCGAGCTCTGTCCTAATTCAAAAGGCACTGAGTGATGACGAGTGGATACGAATACAATTTATCCCAAAATCAAACAGCCACGGATGGGACCTACCATGCTTCCTCCATGGTGGAGCAAACCACATTGGAATTAGAGTTATTGGAACATGGTTATATCGTGTGTTGTGATTGTGCGTACTGCGCCGATCAGCAGGCCAGTCTCATCATGCATCACTTCACTACACTTGCATAACGTACTTCATTAAGCTCATCGACCCATCCCAGCGGTAATGGACGAGAGCGATTGGGGCCAAGCGAAATTTCATTCTAGTTGAGGTAGACTGCCAAGCGAAATTTCATTCTAGTTGTGGTAGACTTCTGTAAAGATGTGGCCATCTTTTTAGTATATTTCTCCTATTCTCATTAGTGTAACAAAACCGAGGTTGAGGGTATAATTATTAATAGTCTCAGGAAATAGTCTCAGCAATAGACCTTATAGACTACTTCGCAAATACTCCGTGCGCATGCGTTAGCCCTGGATTGAGGTGCATGCTGGTCTTGTTAGCGATCAAAATGTGTCGCTAACTAGACCAGCATGCACCTCATTCCACGGCAAATGACCGCGTACTGAGTATTTGCGAACAAGTCTATGCACACGATGTCATTTCAGTAGGGCGCCCTCGCACGATGTCATTTCAGTAGGGCACCCTCGCCTAGAGGTCAAAAGGAGGTAGACTGGTCCCCTGTCTTTATCCGCAAGGATAAAGACAGGGACTGGTTTTACATGTCCGATGATTTCATTGGACAAGGTGCGCAGGTTTGCATGTAATTTTGTTTGTACACAATGTAATGGTAGCAACTACCAGGATGCCAGTTGCTCAAGGCCGCTATCTGGCGTTATTCACGAGCCTCGAAGTGTAACGTCAGATGTTCGGGCTAAAAAGGAGGTTGTTCGTTGGCCAATCCTGCGAGCCGCGCGTACATTATGCGTTTCGATTGTTTCGTCATCGTTTTACCTTTAAGATGGCAGCTGGATGACGTCAATGCAAAGGTATATGACTGACAGGGCAATCCTACCATGACATGTCCTGTCAGTTATTGAGTAATGCATGCAATGAAATAACAGCATGTGATGCCTCTCGGATCAAAACCAATCCATTATCATAAAGTTCAAATTGTCAAAAAACCAATCCATTATTATTAAGTTCAAATTATCAAAATGTTCAATACTTAGGTAGCCATCTTGTTTATGAAAAAAGACAGAAATGTTGTACACTTACAAATTTAAACTTTGACATGCGACGCGACAGCATTTGACAAATCCTTAATTGTAATATCCTACAAAGCATGTAGAAATAATAAGTAATTATCAATTATTAATAATTGTTGAATATTAATTAGTAAGGTAATCATTTGAAAACTTACATTAATGTACAGTTGTTTTGTTTTCTTCAAAATTATATATATTTTATGTCAGCTCCGTCAATATTTATTCGATGAGTTTATTCAAGTTTTTATGTGTTATTGTTTTTAAAGCTTTTTTAAAAAGTTATTCTTCTGATGACATTTTGTGAGTTGTTAACTTCTAATTGGTTGACCCATGACCTTTCACCTTGCCTTTAAATGAAAAATATTAACTGAATTTTACGTGTTGTAAGAAACCGATTAAAGCACATTAAACTACGTGTACCAAAGTTGGCGTTCTTTGTAGCGTTTTGTTTGTTTGGGGTTTTTTTTCTTCGACTCGTTAATCGTTGGCGTAAGTCTCGGAAACTTGGGGTTGGGGACGTTGGGTTCGGGGGTTGGGAGCAGATTTAAAAAAAAGTAGCAAAGGAATGGTTTTGACTGCAACGTCAAGGTGCCAGACAAACACGCAGAGCATTTGTGACGTCACGATTCCCAGAAAAACTTCGTTATCGGTAATAGTTTCCACGGCACTTAAATCCCACTAACTTAACGAAGTTTGTGTTTTATTGTAATTAGAAAAACATGACCAACTCCCTTTCGACGTAAGTAAGGAATTCTCTTTGCAAACCTGTTGGTAACGTTAACTGCAAACACTCATCTCGTTTGGATCATTTTGGCCTCAAGCTGTGAATATTGATTAATTATGCCCCCATTGAACTTCTTGTATAGATGTCCGGTGTGACGTCAGGACTATAACAAGCATCTTGGAGTGCTAGTCCTGAGAACGTCAACTTAAATCCTCACGAGGCCAAATGCCTTTAAACCTATAATGACAAGCCTGATGACGTCAGTCGTACGTCATTGCCCTCATGCGTACGTTAGGCTTAACGGTTTTGGCTGTCCGTTAAAACTGGAAGGGTGTTAGATCGAAGTGTCTATGACATAAAACATGCTCAATTTGCATTCACAAACATCGCAGGTTTTTAAAATAGTTTGTCTTTGTTTTCCATATTGCCCAATGACGCCATGGTACCACAAATTTGCCGGTTTGGCGGGAGATTCTGTCCCCCGGAGATTCTGTCCCCCATACGGCGAACTGTGTACAAACTTCTTCTGAAAGCGCCCTCTTTTGAACCAACCTCCTTCAGCCCGTGTTAATTTTCCATATGGGGGACAGAGCTTCCGGGGGGACAGATTTCCCTATGACACCGGGCCTGATCCCTGCGCCATTGTTCAGGGCCCAATTAATTAAGAGCTGCTTAAGCACAACAAGTAACTAAGAACATCAAAATGATGCTTACCAGATTAAAGTTACCGGCCAAAGTACCATATCACAATTAAAATTGTGACTGGTATCCCGCTCATTTCTGCTTAGCAGAAATTTTTTAAGCAATATGTTCTGCTAAGCAGCTCTGTGAAATTGGGCCCGGGAAGCGAGCCGTGATATTAATTTTCAAAGAGTAGAGTATTGGGGGTTCATTGTTTGCATTCTACGGTGGCCTTGGAGGGACATCAAACATTTTGTGCTTCTTCTCAAAATCACAACTTGTCTCACAAATATTTAACACAACTTATCATTCCAATATTAAATTTGTTTTTACCCGTACACCGATGTGTGTTAGCACTGTATACTCAGTACTTTCCCGAGTCCTGTGAACAAAAATCACAGGCATATTACTCGGGTGAGATTCGAACCCACGACCTTTGCCATTCTAGAGCAGATGTCATAAAAAACGAGACCACCGAGATTGCCGAGTAAAACCAAATAATATTATTCACCCCCGATGCAAATTTAACATCTAGTAATCATTACGTTGAAAGGAACGGTCTTTCCCCCCTGTATTATGAGTCCTGAAATTTGTAAATAATTACTTTTATTTTTTGATTAATATTATTATTAGTCTATTAATCAAAATAAATGTTGTTTAACCGCGTGTCTGTCCAGCATGTTTATGGACTAGTTTCACTCTCGAATCTGAAGAGCGCCATCAAGTGAGACTCCCATAGAGTCGATTGATAGTGGGTGCAATTTAATAATACATATTTCTGTTCAGTTTATGGGTAATCATGAGATGATGTAAGTATTAGGCCAATGACCTTTCTCTAGCCATATTATGTCAATAAGTTCAAGTTGAAATAAATATTTTTGTAGACCACCCTGAAGAAATTATTACAAAAACACAATTATTTTGTGTTTTGTTTGATTGTTTAGTTTGGGTTTGTCGGGGTGTTTGTTTGTTGCTTTGTTTGTTGTTTTGTTTTGGTTTTTTTAGAATGGGATCACCTAGTTTGATGAAATGTTCATATATTTGTTCGGTGCATGGGGGCAACCATTTGCTGTACTCGAGGATTGTAATGAATGTGCACTTCCCAAAACCAATTATGTATTATACTTCAAAGTGCGTTTGCGTAGGTTGAGCTGGAATAAACAGGACCTGTACAACTTTAGACCGCCCTCTTTTGTTGAGACAAGCACAGTCATATTCAGCATTGTGCGACTGTCACATGAGCAGTAGCTTTGCCTAGACTGGTCCCCTTTCTTTATCCACAAGGATAAAGACAGGCACTGGTCTTACAGGCCAAATGATTTCATTGGATACAATTATTTCATTGGATAAACGTGAAGTGACGTAAGCTTTCCATAGCTGTGTTGATTAGTCCGAGGTGATGTAGTTTTTCAGCTTGCACTTTCGGTCGTCTGCATGCAGCGTGTGCATAATGTTTGTACATGCATGTTATGTTGTTTTATTCACTTTCGAATCTCCATGTGAAATGGATGCGAGGTCAACGGTACATCTGGCAGGATCCGGCCAGGCGCTCAAGGCAGGTATCTGGCGTTATTCTTCGAGCCTCGAAGTGTGACGTCAGATGTTCAGGCTATAGCTGGCCGTGTCCATAAATAAATGGCTTCGGCACTGGCTATGACGTCCTATTCTTCAACGTTGTCGTTGCAGCCAGTAGCCAAAGACGCTCGTGTTCTTTCTTCCTTCATTGTCTAATTCTCCTCCAAGGCCCAATTTCTTAAGAGCTTCTTAAGCACAAAAAAGAAGCTTAACAAAACACAATTTTGCTTACCATAATAAGGTTACCAGCCAAAATACCATTCCACATGTACCGTCTGTGACTGGCTTCCTGCTCAGCAATTAAGGGCAATTTTCTGCTTAAGCAGCGTTAGGAAATTAGACCCAGATGATGTCGGAGATGGCCTTTGTTCTTTAAGGTCTTCTTCATATTCTTCAGATGATGATATAAAAAACTTCGAGTATAAATGGATATCCATTAAGATCTTGAACCTACTTTCACAAAGCGGAAAACACTTATCGTTTTAAATGCATAATTCACCCCCCACTCAGATGTTAAATGTAGCCGAGGAAAACACAAAAGACAAGCGCTAATCCTAGCTCACGGTATGGAACCAACGTTAAGTAGGGAATAGGCGATTCACCTGCCGTATTATATTATCCCGTGATTGATCTAGCTATAGCTGACCGAGGAGGGTGGGATTGCGCCGGGGGACATCAGCTTCTTGAGTTCCCCTCCGTCGATGCTGACCAAGTTTGTCTCACACAGAGAGTATCTCATCCATCGCGGTCGAGATTGTAAGAATTGACACAAAAAAATGCATGACGGACAAAAGTATATACGGGATCCGTTGTCATCGAAAACAGAATTAATTAGTTTCGATCTCAGAGCTTTTTCCTGAAGCTGAGAGTTCATACTATAACCAAATCTCGAGAGGAAAAAATGCGTCCGTCTGAAATGTTGTTAAAAGCAACAAAATATAGCATTTGAAAACACCCCACTTTTTTATATTTCGATTGCAGTTTTCGAGGGTGGTGACACGAATGAACTGGCACAACCACCTGACAAGGCAACAAATTTCCTCGTTGGTTTAACTAAAAACTGTCAATTTTAACACCCCGGTTTTTGCATTGTGTGTAGTTTTTATCCGAAAACCTACTTGTTATAAAAATGGTAGGGCCTATTATGGTAATAAGCATCATGAACAATTTGTTCGTTTGAAGCGCTCCCTTTGATTAGAAATCAATAAAAGGATGACGAAAATTGTAAAGCTCCAAAGATCGCCAGCAGGAGACTTTGGGGGATTTCCGTGGTGTCGGTTGAAATGCTGCCCTCAATCCTGCTATAGAGATGCGGTTGGTATCCGCTGTCACCTCACTAAACGTGGATAGATTCGACGTTCTGGATAAAAGTGTGACACTTTTTTGTTTGTTTTGTTTTTCCCATCAACTGAAAAGTTCACAGGTGACTTTTATTGTATCTTTCTTAAAATCAGCATAACGTTGACAACAATCAATTGATGACCCTTAATTAAAAAACTCTATAATGTACTCTTCCTTAAGCAGTCCCTTTAAAGTGCATTTCGTTCATAGACTTTCACATGTCCTTCCCCTTTAAAGACAGGGGACTAGTTGATGATAAACAAACCTTGGCAGTGATGCGTTTCTCTATTAACTAATTGATTTTTTGCGTTTCTTTCCCGAGCAATGAGGAGTACTGGACTCAAGCTCTGGTGTTTCTGATCAGCAGAGGGTGCGAGTCCCGGTGGTGGCACTTGTGTCCGTGAGCAAGTTACTTGTTTTGTCCTTCGGATGGGACATTAAGTCGTATCATGTGTGCTAGGATTGGTAGTGTGGGTAAAAGAACCCAGAACACTTATCGTGGCAGAGTAGGTGTTTACCCCGGTGTTTCTGATTCATAGCAAGCACCCTTGTGTACAGGTTTCCTGAGGCTTGCGAGCTACAGTGATTAAGTTCACATAATGAGGCAATGTTGGTTTCATTATCAGAAATATACAATATCAATAATAATAATTTGATCTATAGACGACAATATCAAACCAATAATGTACTGTTCAATTATGTATATTCCTGTTGAAAACTGTAGAGGGTCGGAACGATAAAATTGTGCACTATACGAATGTCCTAAATAACTCTCTCCTTGGAAATGGGGTTACCATGAAATGAGTTTTTCTGTTACGCTCCTCACAACAGTATGCATCAAATGATTGCGATTTAATAAAAAGGGCCTAGAGAGATCTCAATTAATATTCTCTCTCAAAACCGACGATGTGACATTGCCTTTATGACAATTCATATTGAAAAATGGAGGAAAGGACGCCAAGACCATTCATATCTTCATCCCTTTATAGTACAAAACTGAGAGATCTTCAGAAGAAGACAATGGTGTACGCCAATGTCGGATGGGCGCAGTGCCACCCCCCCCCCTCTTATTTCCGCCGATTGATAAACAACATTAATTGAATTGCAAATAAATAAAATTTCTAATGTAAAAATTTTAAAATATTAACTTAATAAAAAACATATAACGTTTAAACCAGTTTGCCGGTACCCTCAAGCGGGCCCCGGACCCCACGCCGTGATCGACTTATCTGAAAAAAACATCACTGACAATCTTCGCTAATTGGAAATGAGCACTCAAAGTTTGCGCCCCCCCCCCCCCCACTTTCGGACAATTGTTGCTCTTGTATCCGAAAGTCATTCTTCTTACATTTTTCTATAGTTTTATTTTGTTTTCCACGCTGTTGGGAGCCCCAAGAGAGTTCTCTATAAAAGGAGGTTATCGTTTTACGGAAACAGGCCAGATCAATGCCAAACTGAAATGAGGTAATTTTTCCTCCGTCTTTAGCGATCGTCAGACGCTATTCGTTCTGTTCCTCAGAATATTCGCTCCAATAAGCTAGCTCAAGTTTCATTTTGGTCATACGATTACATCGACACCCGGCACACTGAATCTCCCGTAAAGGTACACCTGGACTGCGTGGAAACCCATAAATAATAGAATAATTCGGGACCATGTCCTTTTCAATGTTGATAGCGGGGTATCAAGCTTAATTATATGAGGACACAAAAAACAGACCCCCCTGTTTCTTATTATCAGTGAAATGTCAGCGAAACTCTGGAGAAATCAGGTGCGGAGGCTCTGGCGATATTGCACTGGACCAGTACAAAAGGCTGTTTGGATTCAAAAACACACACACAAATTCCTCGGCAATTGGCTATTTTTGGCATTTCAAATCCCGGCACCATACAGCCAATGTCCTTTTCGAAAGTAAACCGCAGTTAATGGAAATATCGTCCGTCGATGAATAATCAGAACGCGTATGAAGTCAGTCAAACTATATTGGAACTAAAGCATAGCATTGTAACGACACATCGAATCTAGGTATACGACCTTTTGGATACAGTGTCAGTTTCATTTCAATACAATTATTATCAGCTTTCTTTAATTATATTTTATACATTAGATACAAACACAATAATAATATGGTATGTGTTTTGTTGCCATCATAATAGCCTAATATTCAGTGAATGGAAATTTTCTTCATAAGCAATGAGCAAATGTCACAGAATACTCATTTTTAAAAAGAGACAGAGAGAATCCAAGACTGGTCATAAAATATGAATTATTATATTGAAACTGGTAGATGCTTTGGGGACGCAATAACGGCAATCACGCTCGACTGAGAAATTTTCCAGACAGCATTTTCTGAAATCAGCGGTACGATGTCATCAAACAGCATATAGAAAGAAAGAAATTGTATGTCCAAAAATGTTGACAGCGTCACTATATAAATAGTTAATGCTTTATTTTTCTGCCAAAGACGTCGCGATCTAAACAAGACCTCGAACGCGAGGTGATGAGGTTCAATAATTCACACCAGGCAGATTTAAGATGTGGTGAAAAAGGGTGTAATTTGTAGCCCATTTCCCGCCTTTTTGAGAGGTTGGGCGGGGCTTAGTTTAAGAAACATGGGTTTGTAACTCTACATTAATTTGGGGGTAATATGGGTGTATGGGGGTTGAGGTATTGATACAAACATAAATACCACTTCCAAATACTGGATAAAAAATAAGTTTTGCTTTCTCTGTCCATTTGTTTTCTTCTTCTTGTTGTGCCAAAATTGTTCCCACTGTGTTACCCGAATTTGGGAGGGCAGTTGCCAACCCCCTCCCCGCCCCCTGGGGTCGTACACCTATATGGGAATCAGGTTTGTGGTAAAACCATGTAAGAATCTCTTTTGAAGGAGCGAAGGTTCTGAAATGAGTTGGTGGGTTAGCTATACTGTATTGGGATGTGTCCATGGTTCGCGGATTCAGTTATGAACAGTATTCCAAACAGCATAAAGATAATACGACAACCATTTAGTTTTAAAATAGACTATTTCATTAAACCACCGTTGAGATATTCTCACTGAAAGGTTGATCGCGTTTTTCAGAGAGAAAACAAAAAAAACAGCGAATAATGGTTTCATGGTGGGTTTGTTTATGTCTTTGTACAATATTGTTTATAATAATGACATGTGTGACCTTAAAGGCCCTGTACACTATTGGTAAGATCGAAAAACACAAATGTTCACAGATTCACACATAACTTACATGATTTAAAGTAAGTAATGGTAGAAAGGGTTCCTTAAAAGATTTCTGCCTAAAATGCTATCGTTTCTGAGAAATGATTAAAACAATAGTTTTTATCACGCGCGATAAAAACTCGATGTTTGAAAAAAACAGAAAACACATAAGGTCTCTTTTCACTATTTTCTCATGACCTCGATGACCAATTGAGCTCGAACTTTCACAGGTTTGTTTGTTCATGCATGTTGAATCACACAAAATGTGGACACTGATTTTGAGCTGTTACCAAAAGTGTACAATACCTTTAACAGACTGCAACACTCAGAGAGAAATCGCAGAAAATTTTCCGCTAGACGAAGCTTGTTAAATTTAACCACTTTTTTCAGGGCGGTCGGTTCCAATCAAGTGGGCACTTTCCAAATTATAATTTGCCATGTTTATAATTGACAGAGCTCTACCGTGCATTAAACAGAACAAAATTAATAATATAGGCTATTCATGTTTTTATGTTTTTATACGTGTGGTGATAAAGATGGACTCGATGTTACTACAAGTTTATCTTTGTTCTTGTCTGTTCCGAGCAGTGTCGTTTGATGTTTGTTACACACGACATAATACTCATGGCCGTGACATATTGGATTACACACGAAATGCATCGAAAATTTGACTCATTTTAAAAAGTATTTTGCAGTATTGGTTGAGCTGACGAAATAGTCGCAGATAGTGTTAATGTTTTGTGCGATCAACCATACACATGAATTAAAGGCATCGTACACGTTTGGTAATGACTCGGATAATTAATGGCAATACAAACTAAATTGGTAAGAAGTACAGCATTTTTGGATAGTATAATGCATTTTGAGAAATTTTTCACTTCGAAGTTCTGCGGTTATATCACTTTTTATCCCCAAAACGCATAACGCTTCTCAGAGTGTGTTTTCCAATTGCAGAGTATTCTTCCTGCGTGGACATAACCGCTCCAGGTTTTCGGCAATATCTTCAAAACGCGACCAATGATGTTTTTTATCCTTACCGATCATAAACAATACCTTTAAATGCCACTAATTGAAAGCCGAATTGTTTCTGGTTGAAAACTAAATCCAATCTTCGTACCAAGCTTTTTAAGATGAAGGTGATCTGTCATATTTCTACCCAAGTATGGACCAACCTTGACTCCAAAGAACATAAAATCAGGTCTCCGCTCTCTGCGGTGATGACAGCCCGCCAAACAAATCCCACCCCCACCCATCCTTCCACACCAAACACCCAGCCACCCCCCCCCCCAACACCCACCCATAAATGAACAATGGGGACAAACGATCACCCCCTCAAAACTGAACAAAAATTTCCAAGTCTTCTAGTGAGGCAGACAGGGAACATATTTGTGTGATTTGTGCCTTTTAGTTTAAGCTAAATCGGTCTTCGGAGTCATGAGAAAACAGTGAAAAAAAAACTTATGTGTTTTAACTTTTTTCAAACATCGGAATTTATCCTGCAGGATAAATACTATTATTTTACTCATTTCGTAAAAACTATGGCATTTCAAGCAAAACTATTTCAAGGGAAGTTTTCTACCATGAGCATCTTTATACTATGTGAGTTATGTGCAAATCTGTGAGCATTTATATTTTCATTCTTACCAATGTTGTACACACCCTTTAAGCAATTCTCACAATTTTCAAGCGTGCTTTTTTACTTATATTTTTCAAAGGACATTATGTGTGAAATATCTTTCTCATCACCTCTCTTCCGTACTTTTCGGTTATAATAAGCCAAATAGATTTTACTCTTCTTCTTTGTTCTTCATTTTTGTATGGTAAGGCTGCCGCGCCCCAATCATTATGCACACGAGAGATGAAGGTCGAATTCAAAAGCACTTGAAATGCAATATGTAATATATTATTAGATTATTTAAACGAAATGAAATAATAATTTTTATGTGACTGAGCTGAAATTGTTTCTTTTCATTCCACGATCTCCCCCCCCCCCCGATTCACCTTCACTTTATATACATCCAGGCTCAAGGTTGCCAATAAAACATAAAATAATACTAACAAAGAAAATTCTTGCTGAATAATCAAAATATTTATTGGCCACTACAATAAAAACATAAAATGTAATATATTATGCACACAAAACCTTTATTAGAAAGAGCAAAAGATATAGACTTGTCGGCCAAAGGAAAAATACATAATGAGTTAGCGCTGTTCTTTGAAAAAAATAAATTTGCATGATGGAGGCGAGAGGTTCTACTTCTGTGTTGTTGTTGTTTTTTCCTTCACATTTCGATATTTTGGGGTTGTGCAAATGTGTACGTGGATAATGTATACACATTCAAACCGGGGGCCTATAACAAAAGAGGACAAAAGCCCTTTATCATGGTGCGGCCATCTTTGATTTTCTCCCATTCAAATCAATGTAACCAAACCGAGGCTGGAAGGAGAAACAGTCTGGTTCCTTTTTGTACCATGAATATTAGTATTCATTGCTGGTATTGGATACAAGGAACATGACCAAGATGGTGTCAAAATGATAAAGGTCTATAGGGTTCCCGGTTGGGTAAAGGTCCCCAGTTGGAAAGTGTGTACAAAACCAATGGGAACTGTTGCCAAAAAGTACCCCCAAAAAAGAGGGACAATATAGGAGGTCCCCGAATGCAGGTGTTTGTACGTGTGTGGGTTGTTGTAGTTTGTGCGGTTGGTTGGTTGTTGTGTTTTCGAAACCATACCTAGATTAAATTAAAATGGGAAGGCCGGGTGGGAATGCTAGCAAATATTTCTTTTGATATTGCCGTGTCGTACATCTTTGACAGATTCCCTCGATTCAATTAACCTTAAAAGGCAACGATTCTCATTCTATGCATGAGGACCAGAATCGGTTTGTTTTTTTCCAAGCCAGCCTCGTTTCGGCTGCTAAAAGATGGATGCCACAAGTAACGTTTCAGCAGAAACTAAACGAGACAACGTTGGCCTTACGTGGCTGGTGGTCTGTTATAAACTGGTAACCCCGAGCATCAAATCCAAACACGTCTAAGAGGATAAACTGTGACGGGTTCTTAAAGAAACCATACATATTGTCACTTGTTAATTACTGTGGTGAAATGCACGTTTCGATTATTATTTAGTATAACAATAAACACGAACTCCAAACTTTAAATATTATTTGCCATCGAAAACAAACTGGCACTGTATAATATAGATTATAGGGCCCAATGCCGTAAAACCTGTTGAGCAGAAAATGGTATTTGCTTTTAGTAACATTCTGAAGGGAACCAGTCAAAAGCATCGTAATTGCATGTTATTATGGCTGGTAACCCATTTATGCTTATAGCAAGTTTGTTTAGCAAGGTTTTGTGCTTAACAGATTTATGACATTGGATCCGGCTTTCTTCAATATCTCTAATATCTTTGCTTACTTATTCAACAAAATTCAGTCTCCCCTTTCTATCAGCTAGGCCTGACCGATATTTGATAGTATTTGACACTCCAGGATAATCTGTGGATTTTGTTAGTCTTTATTATAATCTTAGTTTGATCCTTCGGTAAGGAGCACCCTGGGCAGTTGTTGGGAACGATAATCTTCACGGGGATCTAGCAGAGAGAAAAAGAAGGTGGGCGGTTCAGGTGCGAGGCAAAGTGACCCAAAGTGCCGGGTTTTTGATTCAATAATATTCCTCCACCTTTTCGAAATCGATTTCCGCAACACCCGCCGCGCCTTGGGAAAAGACATCTTGCCAGCTTGATGTTCAACGAGGACACGTTCTGTCGAATGGATTTATGTATCACCCGAAGTCTATTGTTTTGTAATAACAATTTATGGAGTTGACGAAACCTACTTCGTACAGCCCCCCCTTCCCGCCCCGCCCCAAGGGAGTTTTGACACTCGCTCTATTTTAATATAGGTTTTCTCGATCAAATTCGGCAAATGAGCAGCCAATTTAATTTTCGTGCGTTCGAATAAAAGCTATTTTGCCTCTCCAGTTTTTACTGCGTTTCAAATTCAGAATTCGGGTTCGTTTTGAGGCATCCAAAATCCTTTAGCACTGTATTCAATTTAGCATATCGTCATTCTTTTTCGTGACGCACAATCATCATTCAATTTAGCAAAGCTGGTTTGACTGGAGATTTTTACTGATTTATTTTTTTCAATTTCGTAAAGAGGCAATCAATTTCACTAAATGAGAATTCAAATAAGTCACAGATAAAGTAATGCGATTAAACAGATAAACTGTACTACTAGGCAACTTTTCGGTATCTTCACTTTAATTCAGGCAAACCTCATTTTTCTTTATTTACGGTTTCCAGTAGATTTTACATGGGGCCCATTAGTTGTTGTTGTTTGTTTTTTTGTGGGTTTTTTTTTGGGGGGGGTTTTCTTTGGGGGGGTCTTTATCGGTTACATGAACAAGACCTAATTGTGTGTATATTGTGTTTGAATGGGGCGTTTCTTTATGTTTTTCCTTATTTCTTATTGAGCTGCCATTTCAAGAAATATGCGTGTAAAACTGTAGCGAAAGCTCGTCTACGAAGTACATTGGCAAAGTGACTCAAGTGCCAATAAGTAAACCGTCTTTATGCCTTGAAAATTCGAAAGGAAACAACAGTTTAACAGAGCGTTTTTGTAGATGGCACAAATTCCAGAAATGACTGCCCACAAATGAATTTGAATGACTATAAACACACGCCTCAAAAAGCTCATGCGAATTTGAATGCTGCCTTGTTGAATTGTTAAATTGAATGATTATTTTGTCAAATCGAATGACGGAACAGTACATTTGACTAGTCATAAAGCGAAATCGAATGACCCTTTTCAGCAGCATTCTATTTCGCGCGAAATAGAATGGCGCATTGGTAAATTGGCTGCTCATTTGCCGAAATTGACCGAGAAAACCTATAGTATAATTGATAAAAGACAACCCTCCACAATAGTTGTAATTCCTGGTATACTTCTTGTGTCCATTTAATTAAAGGCGGGGTGTACTTTTGGCAATTACTCCACAAGTTATTTACCATTAAAACTTACTTGGTAAAGAGCACTGGAGAGGGGTTGATATTATAAAACATTGTTAGAAACGTCCTCCTTTGAAGTATAACATTTTCACCCAAAATTTGAATCTGAAAAAGGCTTCAGGCATAAAGCCTTTCTCAGGCATCTGAAGCACACAATTCTAAGCAAAAAGAGTGAGTTTTTTGTGTGGTTTTTCCCCCCTTTTTTTCTTCATTTTCGATGACCAATTGAGCCCAAATTTTCACAGGCTTGCTATTTTATGCATATGTTGGGATACACCAAGTGAGAACACTGGTCTTTGACAATTACTCAAATTGTACCCTGCCTCTAAGTCATTTCCGAATATCTGTTTGTTACCTCAACAACCTCGTATTTCTAAGTATTTTGTCTGTTCTTAATTTCTATTAATGAAAAACATGGGTGGGGTAAAACCAAATGCCTATTGCTCGCCGTTTTGAATCAATTACAATGGGTTTCTTAATTGGCAAAAGGTATACTCATTTGCATATCCAATGAATAATTAACACTTACTATTCATGACTTATTCATTATAACTGTCACCTGCTGTGATTCAGAAACTAATGAACAATTTGGTGGGTTTAGCTGCTTGAAGTTTTCGGCGTTAATAACTGGAAATAATGGACAACCGTTGTGATTCTCAGTTGCCTGGGAAAGGAATGTTTTAGTAATAATTTTGAATTCAATGCTGACGCTGAAGCGTTCGCTATGAACTTACATTTTTCAAAGGCGGTGAACTTGTTAATATAGTGAGTATTACTATTTTGCTGCAAAACGTTTCTCTTCGCGGTTCTAGCTATGCTAAACAGACTCAAATAATTTATCTTCTTTTTTTAAATATGATTTGAAAATTTATAATGCATTTTTGGTTTATTTGATATACTAATTGTGCGTTCCCATGAGGTAATAACAATTCCTGTAATGTTAAGTTGTTTTTGTTGTTGTTGTTTTTTGCTACAACTGGATACAAACTAAGGAAAACAATTTAAGTAAGAGATTGCCCTTTGATTTTGTGAATACTTAAGTTGATATTTAACTTATAGACTACTTTACAAGGCACTTGGATTGATCAGTTTTGGCAAAAAAGCTCAAGTTTTAACATAGACGATTTTTAGTTACATTATATGTACGCCTAAGTATTTTTGCACCGCACAATAGTTTTAAAAATATCCACACAGTTTATAATTTTAAGTAAAATTCTGAGCACAAAAAAATCAAAACGCAGAAAGTTGGCTCAAAATGCCGCAAACACACCGAGTGAAATGCTTGTCAGTGCGTTCCAAACTTTTACATAAACAAAATCACCACTGTGAATTAAACATTAAAAATAATGATTGAAGAAAAAAACAACTAGTAATAAATTAATAAATAAATAAATGAATAATAAAAACAGGGGCTTATTTCATTAAAAAAAAAAATTAAAATTTAAAAAAAATTGTATTAAAAAAAACACGAAAGCGGATGTTTTCTGCTCACTGGGCGCCCCATAACATAAACTTTATTTTAAGGTCCAATTTCATATAGCTGATGGAAAACTGGTAAACTGTTGCAGCTTTTAATGGAGTCATTACTCTATGGCCGTTTTCGAAACCACTGCATGGGCTAAGGCTCCGGTCTAGGCTCCGTCTCCCTGTTTGAAGCCCAGTACCGAAGGTGTGTACGTTTTCAAAATGGACGGAGCCCACAAGACAGAGCCTACGAGTCAAATCCGTGAATTCGAAAAGGGCGTATGTTGTCAAAGATAACGAGCGAATACATAAGAACATAAATCGGTTTAGCATAAATGGATCTCCAGCTAAGCATAAGGTCTTCATTTGTAGTGTCCCCCTGTCAGCTTTTGCTTAGCTAAAAAAAAACTACCAAGCAAATAATTTCTTCCCAACGGCTTTATGAAATTTGGCTAAAATGCAAAAGTCACATGCTTTTCCGCCCATCCATTTCCCATCAGGAAAAGCAGTACATTTTTTTACGCATTTTGTTCTCTCAAATCTATTGATATGAAATATTAAAATCTACATATTATTTTTCTAATCCAGTTCATGTTTTGATTTTTATAGTATAGAAACAGTAGCACACATTTAACACAGTAAACACTGAACGAAACGGAAGGTATACATAAGGATGTGCACAAGTTGAGACAATTGTTCGGTTTATGTAAATAGTACCAAAAGCTTGTATATAGACGCTAACAATCTGAAAGCAATTTTTGTTTTGCCCACTCAGTTTTCTTTGTTTTGAAATATCCTAGTGTTAGGATTGTCAACCGTTACATCAGATGTATTGGTTAGTTTTAAGTGTCTGCAATAACGTTCAAACACTAGACTGTGCAAGTTTCGCGCCTATTCGATCATTGAAACCCGTTAAACTGCGTGAGTTTGTTTCCTCTGTTTCCACGAGTTAAAGTAATGTACGTAGAACCAAGGTGGTCCCCAAAATGTTCGAATACGCGCGAGACTTGCACGGTCTTTTGAGGAAATAGTTGTTGTTTTTTTGTCCCCAGTGACAAATCAACTGTACCCGCATTTTGATGTAGAAATATAGAAAGCAAAGAGATGATTTTTTTTTCTCGCTGGCATAAATCTCTACCAGACTTGTTTTTAGAAATGATGTTGACGTTCAATCACGTGATGTGTTGGATGCGAACATTTTACAACCGTAAACAGCGTCGATTTATTTGTCATCTAGCAATCCACGTCGAGCCCACTCCACAAGCTGTCAAAGTAAAAGAAACAAAGGAGGGGGGTGTAAGAAGACATTTGATTGAGTTTAAAGGTATCGTACACGTTTGGTAATGACTCAAAACAAATATTAGCATAAAAACTGACTTGGTAACAAGCAACGGAGAGCTGTTGATAGTATAAAACATTGTGAGAAACGACTCCCTCTGAAGTAACGTAGTTTTTGAGAAAGAGGTAATTTCTCACGAAAATAATAAAAACTTCTTGCAAGAAATTTTTATTCCTATCTGAAAGCACACACATATTTTGTACAACAAGGGTGTTTTTTCTTTCATCATTTTCTTGCAACTTCGATGACCAATTGAGCCCAAATTTTCACAGGCTTGTTATTTTAAGCATATGTTGGGATACACCGAGTGAGAACACTGGTCTTTGACAATTTCCAAACGTGTTCAGTGCCTTTAAGCTTGTAAATGTTATTATTCAATCTGTTTGAAACGGCAAGAACACTTCAAACTTCACTGTTGAACTTTGGCGCTGATTTGACATTTTCGATTTAGATTATTATTTTGTTCTCTCTCTATCTTCTCTGGCGGTACAACTGGCATGAATTAAAAAAAGCAAGATTACGCAAACCAGACATAGGGTCAAAAACATCCAAATGCACGAATGATGTTCAAGAAAAGAAAACCTCGCAATGAATGGTTCTAAAAATGAGGTTGATATTGTCCCCAATTTATTATTTTACCTTGAGCCCACTAAGAGTTTCTATTTCTGTAAAAAACATTCTAAATTAATTAAATTGGACGATAGCATATATATATATACAAGTAGCAGGGGAGATGGCCTATCTTTCGATCCAAACCGGACCTTCGTCAGAGGCATAAACAAGCACAAGAATCATCACTACAGTTATTTTCTGTTTTCTGGTTTAAATCATGAGATCAATAAATGAGAATCCCCGGGATTAAAAAAATAAAAAATAAAAATAAAATAAAATAAACAAGCACAACACACAAACATATCCATTTATAGCAAAAAGAGGAGCAAAGAATTATCAAGGGAAGGTATCCAGAAAAAAAGCGGGAAAATTGTTGCCAATCAAAGTTATTAATTATTTTTTTACAAACAATATAGTGGCTAAGAACCAATCGGAGTAATATATATATATACCGGTAACTAGTTGGGGAGATGGCATTAGCTTTCGATCCAAACCGAACCTTCGTCATCAGAGGCATAAACAAGCACAAACAAAAACATATCCATTTATAGCAAAAAGAGGAGCAAAGGATTATGGGAAGGCATCCAGAAAAAAGCGATATATATGTTGTTTGTAAATTAATAACTTTGATTTGCTATAATTTTCCCGTTTTTTTCTGGATACCTTTCCTTAATCCTTTGCTCTTTTTGGCTATAAATGGATATGTTTATCATTGTGTTTGTTTATGCCTCTGACGAAGGTCAGGTTTAGATCGAAAGCTAAGGCCATCTCCCCTGCTAGTTTTATAAAAATCTAAGAATGTATATATTTAATTACGCACGGTCCCAAAATGTAAAAGTAGAATGCCTATTGGAAAATGGATAATTGGTTTTTTTTACGTTGGCACACAATTTACAGCCAGATCAAAATGCTGAGGTCGAATTTATTTTATTTTGTTGGAGGTTTTTGTTACAGAAAAAGAAACTCTATGTTGGCTCAAGGTGTATAAAACAACAAATTGGGGACATTTTAAATATCAGCTGTATATATCGATTGAAGTAACTCTCAAGAAATGGGGCCAGGATGTCACCATGCGGTTCTGAACCACAGACAATGGAGCACCTACTCAGATGTCCCCTACTGGAGCAGAGGTGCGAGGCTGGAGACCTGACTGAATTCAATGAAAGTGCCAACGACTGTGCTCAGTTCTGGCTGAAACACAGCATTTAGCGTGTGTGGACACGATACGAAGAAGAATCGATTGATCAAGTGGCAAAGAATGCTCCTTTGGCACAATCTCACATTATGCACGATACTCCTCATACGAATCTGGAGTTTGTACAAGATTGTAAGCTACTCAAACAAGTGAATAATAAATTGCTGGGAAACCCACCAAAAAAAAAAAAGGGAACAAAAATCCCCGGGGGATCTCTGAGTTGGCGGGAATACGTTGGAAGCTAATCATCTTTCGCCTCGTACCCAGCATTTGTGGATTCATTTCCTCCCGATGCTTTCATACGGGTGTAAGTGGAAAGAAGGGGATAGAACGCCCTGGGGATAGGTCGTTAAAGCTAGACGAAGTGGGAACTTTACCCGATCTCAGTAATTCGATGCGTTCTGGCGTATGCAGATTGGTCAATTACGATTGATATGTAGACGAAACAATAAAATATGGGCACTGTTTACATAACCATTTGGTAATTTGACCTCGATTCATTATGAGTGCAAACACAGCATCCAATAATACAGGTATTGTAAATGTAGACGGAAATCCAGGCTTTAGTATTAAAAAGAAACACTACGCTAAATTTTATGTTGAACGAAAACGATTGTCTTACAGGCATGACCACAATTATTTATTGGGGCAATTAATTTGGGAGTGTCATATTATGGTTATTGGTGATGGTGGTCGATCGCTTACCATGTCCATTCTTTCTGCGCATTCAGTTGGTAAAAGATTGTACATTCTGATCAGAGAACATTGCTGATTATCAATCGTGCGCTTGTATGGGCTCGCCTGTAACAAACATAGGGAGAAAAAAATACAAAGGCAATGAGAATATTACTCCATCTTGGGTTTTCCCCCCAATTTAATCAATGTGACCAAACTGAGGTATAGGTTGTTGTTGTTTACACACACGGAACTCGACAGAGACACTGTTATAGCACAATGATTAAATGTAGCATTAGCAAGGATCCAATATCCAATTAAATTTTGTTTTCATAGTAGGTTCTCCCGGCCAATTCCAACAAAGACTCATTCAATATAACACCCGGCTCAATCAATTATGGTTTGAAAATGAATGCTCTGTTGAATCAGCATTCAACAGTCAAAAGGAGTGATTCAATTTCAATTTAATTGAAATAGCATTCACCGGTCAAATAAGATCATTACAAATTCATTAATTAAGTCGTCAAGATCATTCGATTCGTAAAAAGCTAAACAGCCAGTGGCTAGTCAACCATTCCTTTTCATCAATTAGTTAGTATAAATTCAACCGAAGAATGGTGGAAATGTTTAGTCTTGCAACGCCTATAAATTAAATAGAATGACTCGAAACGAACTCGAATGAGGAGAACGAAATCATGGGTGCACGAAAACGAAACTCAATGCAACACAGTAGCTATACCCTACAACTCGGGGGAAATACGTGTTGAATGTGTGGTTATGAATGTTTTGCTGAAATCGACCGGGATAACTCATAGATTTGATACCAGCAGGAAACCGATTGTCTTGAGTGAAACTCCCCTGCTGAAATACTAGACGGTATTGCTAGAGTATTGTCTTTGGGCTAGAGTAGACATGTTATGTGATCTATTTTAATGAGGAGACGTCGGATCTGGGGAGAAAGCCCATTTCAATCTCAACTTCAATAGTCGACCAGTGTGCTCTATATCTATAGTTCAGCGGTCTGCGACCCAACGAAGATTTCAGGCGATTTCGATCGCGACCCGCCCCGCCGATCGCCGTTCGATTAAAACCACCTGCTGAAGGAGGTATTGTCCGAATAAACACAGGCTAACCTTACTCCAACGAGCTTTGATTGATTGTGAGGCAATCTTTGTTGCTAACGGAATGAACGAAGTGTTGCGATTTTTTTTTCTTTTTTTTTTCTACAAAGTTTAACGACCCACATGATTTTGTTTTGATATTATGTATATATTTTTTGGGTCGCCCATAGTTTGCAATACGTTGCTTTTGTTTCGTTTGAAGAAATGTGGAAATGTGAACAGGTGTCTCGAACATTCATATGTGGATTATTTTGATGTCAGGTAGGGTCACATAGTTGGTAAATACACTGAAAACTTACTTGGTGAAAAGCACTGCAGCTGTTGATAGTATAAACTATTTTGACTATTGACTAAAACTATTGTGCCTGTAAATCAGCATGACGTTGACAAAAAAAAAACAATCTATGACCCTACCTTTAAATCGGATTAAACATAAGTATGAGAAAAATGTACACCATAACTGCTTTCTCCAGAACTTGATCGACGGATTTTACGAAACTTTTAACGGGTCGGTTTTGGTCGAAATCATTAGAATGAATGCCATGCTGGTGCAGTGAAACGAAATCGATTCATTCAGAGCGTTTTGGATGACAAGTGTCGAAACACACATGAATAGCAAAAAGTGGTATTGTTTGACCACGAGTATTCGGAATCGAGTCCGAGCCTACTCTGTATGTCGAGTATCGAGTATCGTGGGGTGTATACTTTGCGAGTACTAGAATGGTAAGAGTATCTTGAGAACGAGCACGAGTTCCGAGTATCGATAGTACAACATTACTTAAATGTATAGCCCGTGCTAAAATGTGGCGTTTCGTGGCCGAGCGGTCAAGCACGGACTCAAGCTCTGGTGTTTCTGATCAACTGAGTGTGGGTTCGAGTTCCGGGCTTGACACTTGTTCCATGTCGTTCAGCAAGACACTATATAAGCATCATTGCTTCGGTCTTCGGATGGTACGTAAAGACGTAGGTCCTGTGTGTTGTGTAATGCACGAAAACGATGCACTTGTCTTTAAAGGCACTGAACACGTTTGGAAATTGTCAAAGACCAGTGTTCTCACTTGGTGTATCCCAACATACGCTTAAAATAACAAGCCTGTGAAAATTTGGGCTCAATTGGTCATCGAAGTTGCAAGTAAATGATAAAAGAAAAAACACCCGTGTTGTACAAATTTGTGTGCTTTCAGACAAAAGGCTTCAGGCCTGAAGTCTTTTATTATTTTAGTGAGAAATTACCTCTCTCTCATAAACTACGTTACTTCAGAGGGAGTCGTCTCTCGCAATGTTTTATACTATCAACAGCTCTCCGTTGCTTGTTACCAAGTAAGTTTTTATGCCAATATTTGTTTTGAGTCATTACCAAACGTGTACGATACCTTTAAGGCCCTTTCCTGCATAGGCCTATACGATTGTTGTTACGTTGGACCACGATTGATCACGAGCATGTGTCCGATGCCGTTACGATTGTAAATAATTGAAAAAATCGTGCCTTGACTGTGGTAAAAATTCTGTATGTGGGAAAAGGGGTTCGCCGAGGTGTGTCTGACACGGTAGGCTGCATTAAACTTTTACAAGGTGCTATATGTAAGATGGATCTTATAATTCGGAACCAAGCTCTTCATACTTGTAAAAAAAAATGTATTGTAATAGGCGCTACGAGGCGCTATTCGGGTGTGAAAAGTGATTATAATTATTAAGAACTAATCAATTAAACTTAAGTTACAAGGCGGGGACAAAGTTAGGTCTCGAGACGCAAATGTTACAAACATTTCCCCCGAGCCCAAACAACAGTGCCGGTGGAATGTATATACACAATGACTACGTGTTTGCCGGAAGCGAAATACTTAAAACCACGATCAACACCAACCCCCCCCCCCTTTCCCCCGTGTTTTTTGAAATTAATATCCGGAGTCTACCGGATATTTTAATATCCTCAAATCAAAGATTTATATTGTGATTAAAAAAATATATATGTCCGTAGCCTTTAGATACAAATAACAGTTATTACTGTTACTTTACAGCCCCCCCCCTCTTAAGTCTTCATACTAAAAACCTCCCGTCTATAAATATTGGTTTTGATAGACGATACCCCTCGGGTATTTTGTATGTTTCATTACACTTTGGTTATTGCACACAAATTTGTACTTTCGGTAAAATTGTCTTTGTAAAACAACAATTATTTTGTACCGTTTTGATGAAGAACGGATCCAAATGGAGTGACTTTTTTTCCAGAAACTTGGGTACTTTTATTCTTTGATGATATAGCGATGGATAAATGATGTACCAATGGGGGGGCTCAGAGCCAAACTGACTTTCCTGTTGTTGTAGTTTTTTCTTTGGGGGTACGGGGGGGGATACCTCTTGTGTAACCCTCCTACACTTTGCCGCGAGTTGACCAACCATTTGAAACCGTCCACTGTGCACGTTGTGGTTGATGGCACAACTTTGCACTGAAGTGAAGTGTCTTCCTTGTAGATGCATTCCCCACATTATGTCATACTGCATAGTCTGTCTATCATTCAAAACCACACAATGGGTGATATTGAATGGCCAGACAGTAGGAGGGTTGACTGTGTAGATGCATGATATCTTATTGCACGCTAGAAAAGTTTACCATTCAAAACTACAGTGGGTGGTGTGATATTGAATGGTCATCAGACAGTAGGAGGGTTGACTGTGTACTGTGTAGATGCTTTCACCACATGATATCATATTGCAGGCTGGCGTAGTTTATCTATCATTCAAAACCAGTGGATGAAATTAAATGGTCAGACAGTAGGAGGGTTGACTGTGTACTGTGTAGATGCTTTCACCACATGATATCGTATTGCACGCTGGCGGTTTTTACCTATCTTTCAAAACCCCAGTGGGTGGTGATATTGAATGGTCAGACAGTAGGAGGGTTGACTGTGTACTGTGTAGATACTTTGAATGCTCTGACCTCTTTAAGTAATGTTAGAGGACCGACCCCACCCCCGCCTCCCGCCTCCGTTAATCGGCGTGTGACATATTACTTCAAGTAGTGTCGTAAACAGGATCCCACAGTAATTGTCCTTCCCTAGTTCTTCGTTGAAATTGTGATCATCTTCAACTACATTATTACAAAATGGGGTCGTAGATAGACATTTTCATTTGGGGGGGGGTGGGGGCAAAGATAAATTTTGGGGGCAGGGAAAGAAGAGATTATCATTATATATTAATATGATAGTTGATACACCCACTACATACACACCAATGCAGTTCAAAAACAGTAAAATAGTAGTTTTGGTTGAAAAAAACAAAAAAAAAAAAAAAAAAAAAATCTTAAATCTTTTATTTTTTTTAAAAAACTTTTCGACTAAATATAATTAAATTAAAAATTATTAAGTTACCAAGTGAAGTATCAGTTTAGAGTTGTAAGGTATTAGGCTCTCTTAAATTAATAAAAAAATTACTTTAATAATGTTATTGTTGTATAAATTATTTCAACATAATAAAATATAATAATTGTGACAAGTAAAAAAAAAAAAAAAAAAAAAAAAAAAACAAAAATTGTTTGTGTAATTAATTATAATAATCACATAAATGTGTGTGCTGTGTGTGCTGTAAGCTAGTCTACCAGTATTCTTCCAGTATTACTCTCGAAATTCTCTTCGGGAATTCTTTTCTCGGCATGCTCCATGCAATACTCTCATGGTATCACTCATCAGAATCAACATCTTTTATTTCTTCTTCCCTTTTCCCGGTGTTGGAGGCAGGCAAATGGAGCACGAGGGATAAAATGGAGAAGAAAATGGTCTTACCTTTTTTTAAGCTACCTTTTGCTGTTTAAATCTCCCTTTTGTGCTGTTGTGTTTACGGGTTTACGGAGTTGTGTTTATGGAGCTAATGGTCTGCGTTCGCTCTCTGCGGCTGCTTACCGTCTCCTGTTACCGTCCCATATAAATACCATATAAACACAGCGCGTTACATGCGTCGTCAGCGGATGTCAGCGCACAGGAGCAGTGCCAAGCAGTGCCATGAAATTGGGCCCACGTATTAAACTGAACTACTTCACTCTCTGTAACCGCAAACCGCAAAACCACAACATACATTTTACAACCATACACCGCGCGTACACGTTTTGTCGGCATGACTGGTTTTTACTTTTACGGCAGCATTTTATGCAGCCTTAAACGATTTATATATTATAAGAATATAATTTTCTGTGATTTCATATGGGGGGGCAAGAGGGGGGGCAAGGGTTCTGAGCGGGGGGGCGCAGGCCCGCTGCCCCCCCCCCCTCTGGTGACGCCACTGGATTGAGCATGCATTCCTTCATTTAACCCTCAGTGTTCATCGAGACTATTGTGAAAAACCTGCGAATGGATCCTTTTGCAAATGGCGTCGTGTATTCAAGATTTATAGTATTCGCCATTTCATTCAATTTTTAGTGTGTACCCTTCTTCAACATTGAGTTGAACTTTTCAATAATGACGACAGAGGTTTAGGGGTTTCGTTTTTTGCGACTTTATACAAACTAAGCGTGGATTTTTGTTTAATGTTCAATATTTTTAGGATCATATAGTTTTAGATCCAGTTGTTAGCCTGCAGTGCATTGGATCGAGTGTTTTGGGGTCAAATATATTGCAAACATAATAATATGACTTAAGGTGTACTAAAAGTGAAATTTTCAAAGTTTCGTTTTTATTTTTAAAGTTTAAGGTTTAATTTCTATTTTTGTAGTTGCAATTATAAAAAAATTTTAGGGTGTGGTCAGACACATTTTTCATTGTTGACTTGTATTTTATTTTGTATAGTGTGCAGACTATAATGGGATTGTAAGTCAGTGATTAACGCTGGATCGTGTATTTTTAACAAGTCATATTTTGCGTGAACATCAACCATCCTTCGTGCCGGACTCTTTTTTTGAAGTCACGTCAGGCTTTAGCTGAAACTATTAATGAGGAGGAGGAGGGGAGGGGGGGGGGCTTGGACAAGGAGGAGTTTCCTGTTCAGCTGATTTAAATGCGTAATCGATATAGCATTGAAGCTACAAACTGCGTGTGTGAAGCTTTTTTCGAAAAGCCTATAGTGAAGACGGAGTAAATAAGAATATACACTGCAAAAACTGGGGTGTTAAAATTGACACCGTGTGTTGTCACATTATAGATACCGAAGAGAGAATCACAATTAACATTAGGGTGCTATAATAACACCAGTGTCTCCTGACGATGACTAGAGCAAGCTAGTCGAAACGTTGAGACCAATCCAAGAACTGACTCCGCGGTAGTACTGTTAATTACGATCCTATAAGCTAAAGTAGTAGTCCCAGCCTATTTCTATACCTTCCGCCCAGGTAATAGTTAATAAACAGGACAGTTCTTTTCAGAACTGAGAAGTCTCCCGAACACCCGAACAATCTACTCCGCGGTAGTAGAATTAAGCAAGACAGTTCTCTAAGAACAAACTCTACCTGGCAAGTAGATACACACATGGTGTTACCGCAAACCAAATATATTGATACCTCACCATGCAATGCCTCAAATCCTATACCAGTGTAATCGTTTTTGGCAGACATTGGTGTTATTTTAACACCCTTTGGTGTAAATTTTGATTCTTTATTGGTATATATATATGTGACAACATCTATGGTGTCAATTTTAACACCCCAGTTTTTGCAGTGTACTCAGTTCTTCTGCGCTTTAATACATGGGGCGTCTCAAAGCGCACATTGGTTTTTTACAAGGTATGTGGAGCTATGTTCGAAACATAACACCAGTTCCTTTACATAGTGCCATGTAATGGTTTACAAGGTCCTGTGGTGCAATCTGCAGCCAACCATACTATTACTAGAAAACAGAGGGGTGAACCTCTTTCTCTTAACGACAAGTGCATTTTACGTGCATTACACACTGCACCGACAGCGTTACGTCCCATTCGAAGGGCAAAGCATGAGTGAGCGTCTTGCCCAAAAGACACAATGTCAAGACCGGGACTCGAACCCACACTCAGCTGATTGGAAACACCAGAGCTTGAGTCCAGTGTGCTCGACCGCTCGGCCACGACACGCGCACGCGATTGATCAATTTCAGTCACCCTACCCTACTGTACTGTTGAGTTGATAGATTTTTTGTTTTGTAAGAGACTGAGCCGCCTAAAAATTACACCAGTTTTAACTGAAGCTGATGTTTGTAATGTGCAGTAGTCAGGAGAAGTTTTTCTTTGTCTCCTACCGTGAGTGTTTTATACGGAGTTCCTAAAGGGACATAGGTGGGGGAAAAAACTTGAAAAGGGGGATCTTGAAAAATATCTTCGTTCGAACGAAACAAATCTTTATTCGAACGAAATAAATCTTCGTTCGAACGAAACAAAATCTTCGTTCTTACGAAAATAATCTTCTTTCGAACGAATTTTTTCCCCCCGTTCGAACAAAGATTTCCCCCCCCCCGATTTGTTTGTCCACCTCTGCCCCTTTAGAGACTCCGTAGAAGTGATAGCCAACATTGTCACCTTTTGGGCCCAATTTCATAGAGTTGCTTAAGCACAAAAAGTACCTAAGCACAACAAAATTAAGCTTACCAGAGTAAAGGTAACCAGCCAAAATACCATGCCACATGTACAATATGTGACTGGTATCCTGCTTATTTTTGCTTAGCAGCAAATTTTTAAGGCAATATTTTCTGCTTAAATAGCTCTATGAAATTAGGCTCAGTTCTTAAGTATAGACACTGATTATGTTTGGCAGATGGCAACGCCAGTGGAACAGATAGGGAAGGATATTGTTATTTGGTTTTACCCGTACACCGATGTGTGTAAAGCACTGTATACTCAGTACTTTCCCGAGTCCTGTGAACAAAAATCACAGGCATATTACTCGGGTGGGATTCGAACCCACGACTTTTGCCAATCTAGAGCAGATGTCTTACCAACTAGACCACCGAGATTGCCCGGTAGCTAGAGGCAGTTCGAATCCTATATTTTAGCAGCGGGGACCGCGACAATTTAATAGATGTTAAATTTGCATCGGGGATAAAGAATATTGTTATTTGGTTTTACCCGTACACCGATGTGTGTTTTTTTCACAGGACTCGGGAAAGTACTGAGTATACAGTGCTTTACACACATCGGTGTACGGGTAAAACCAAATAACAATATTCTTTATCCCCGATGCAAATTTAACATCTTTGATCGTGTGAGTTTTAAACCAAGGTCTGTCTGACAACTTAGAATCGTCACCAATTTTGCTCTCGTTTTGTTTGGCAGTCACGGACGTACAAAACATATACCGAAAAAAAGAAAACAAATTTACACCAATATAAATGCATTCGTGTTATTCTAACACCCTATGGTGTTAATTTTGATTCTCTCTGGGGTATGTGTCATGGTTACGATATTTCATGTTAAATTCTACCCCACGGATCCAGATTTTCCAGAAAAATGCAACAATTATGTATTTTCCCTTAAAGGCACTGGACACTTTGTCAATTACTCAAAATAATAGTTAGCATAAAAACTTACTTGGTAACGATCAATGGAGATCTGTTGATAGTATAAAACATTGTGAGAAACGGCTCCCTCTGAAGTAACGTCGTTTTTGAGAAAAAAGTAATTTCTCAATAAAATATTTGAATTCATTTCGAGACCTCACGCGTGAGGTCTCGAAATCACATCTGAAAGCACACAACTTCGTGTTTTTTCTTCTATTATTATCTCGCAACTTCGATGACCAATTGAGTTCAAATTTTCACAGGTTTGTTATTTTGTGCATATGTTGAAATACACCAAGTGAGAAGACTGGTCTTTGACAATTACCAAAGGTGTCCAGTGTCTTTAAAGGTATCGTGCACGTTTGGTAATGACTCAAAACAAATATTAGCATAAAAACTTACTTGGTAGCAACGGAGAGCTGTTGATAATAATAATAGCTTCTTGCAAGAAGTTTTTCTTCCTATATCTGAAAGCACACAAATTTGTACAACAAGGGTGTTTTTTCTTTTATCATTTTCTTCCAACTTCGATGACCAATTTATTTTATGTATGTTGGGATACACTAAGTGAGAACACTGTCTTTGACAATTTCCAAACGTGTTCAGTGCCTTTAAGCCTTGTTGAGAATTAAAATCAAGTGCTGGAGATAAACTTTTAACCGTACCTGGCGATATAATACTGTTGAATGATAGTCCGATTTAACGGTAGGGTCATAAATTGTGTTTTGTCAACGTAAAGTTGATTTAAAATCATGCACATGTAATAGTTTCAGCTAAATACGGTGTCTATACTTGCTGAGAAAATAGAGAAACAAAAGTGTCATGGTATTTTCACGTCGAATCCGTCCACGTTTAGCGAGGTGACAGCGGGTACCAACCGCATCTCTGCATGGCTGCATCATTCGCGAACGGCCACCAACCCTCGGAAATCTGAGAAACGATTCATTCCCGAATCGTTTCTCAGATTCAAATGTTTTGGGCGAAAAATTGTATAGACCAATTGTATAGACTTCGAAGGGAATCCTTTCTTAAAATAGTTTTTACTAATCAACAGCTGCAGTGCTATTCACCATGGAGCTGTAATGGTCTCACCAAGTAAGTTTTTATGGTCATTTATTTGTAATACCAATCTATGACCGTAGAGCCTAAACGTAGCACATCTTTAACCAGATGACTGTTCTTTCCCTGTGGGACTGGTATCGTGACATTTACATAAACCAATTTGTGAATCGTTTTAAAATTATCTTGAGGTTAAGAGTCTTGTAATTGGTGTCTGTATGAATAAATAATTAAATATTTGAAGATAGGCCAACATTTAGATTATATCGGGGCTTTAAAAATACACGTTATAAAGAGTTGAAGTATTGGCAATTTCTATGTAGGTTTTTTCCCCGAATTTTCGGCAAAAAGGCAGCCCATTTCACTTTCATGCATTTGTACTCTTGCTTTATTTTAGCATGGTTTACAAATTGCACTGCGTGTGAAAGGACAACAATGTTGGAAAAGAGCACCGGACTCAAGCTCTGGTGTTTCTGATCAGCAGAGTGTGGGTGCGAGTCCCGGTCATGACACTTGTATCCTTGAGCAAGATGCTTGACCATAGTTGATTTGTCCTTCGGATGGAACATATAGGTTCCGTGTAATAGGATTTGTAGTGCTGGTAAAAGAAACTAGAACACTTATCGTGGAAGAGAAGGGGTTAACCCCAGTGTTTCTGGTTCACACAGCAAGCATCCTTGTTTACAGGTTTCCTCAGGCTTGCGAGCTACAGTGATTAAGTTCACTTGTGAGGCATCCTTGGTTTCGTACCACGAAATATGTAATAATAATAATATATGTGAGAAAGGTCCCCCCCACAATTATGCTCCCATTGTTCCCCAGTATGACATGATTACGGTCGAACTATATAGGCTCCTAATCATATTTGACACATGCACCGAGCACACACCAACAAAAAGGCGCAACCGCCATACAGTGGTATAGATTGTGCAAGTCTCGTGCGTAATCGAAAATGAGAAAACAACTCGAACAAATAGAATATTCTTCTATGAAATCAAATTTGCTTTTTAAATTACATTATTTGTACAGTTTGCTTGGAAATAAAAAGCACCCATAGCAATTTGTTATAAATACAATTTCTTTTTTGTTTTACTCAAATTATTTGTTAAAACTAACATTGAAACAAAATTAAAACTTGGGACGAGGATGGTTATTTTCTAGAAAACCATTTGCCAATCACGCCCGAATTTGTGCGACCATTACATGTTTAATGATAACATGAACGTTATAATATTATATTTGTTTTTTACCCGTACACCGATGTGTGTAAAGCACTGTATACTCAGTACTTTCCCGAGTCCTGTGAAAAACAATCACAGGCATATTACTCGGATGGGATTCGAACCCACGACCTTTGCAATTCTAGAGCAGATGTCTTACCAACTAGACCACCGAGATTGCCCGGTAGCTAGAGGCAGTTCGAATCCTATATTTTAGCAGCGGGGACCGCGACAATTTAATAGATGTTAAATTTGCATCGGGGATAAAGAATATTATATTTGTTTTTACCCGTACACCGATGTGTGTAAAGCACTGTATACTCAGTACTTTCCCGAGTCCTGTTTTTTCACAGGACTCGGGAAAGTACTGAGTATCACACATCGGTGTACGGGTAAAAAACAAATATAATATTCTTTATCCCCGATGCAAATTTAACATCTATGAACGTTATAGTTGGGCAAAAATTCTTGAATGTTTACAAGAAACCGGAAACGGATGTCACGTCTTATCCTCGGGTTTTCTTTCTTGATTTGTGAAATTTATTTTACTTTCACAGGTTAAATGTTACTTTCCCAACAATGATATAATTGTTTATAGCCATGAACTATGTTAAACTAAAGTATCTGAAGAAACAGAATCGTGCATACTCAATAATGGTTAGGACCACCTTGGTCCAGGAAGTTCAAATACGCGCGAGACTTGCTCGGTCTATTTGTGCATAGCAAGCATTATCAGGTCAAATAAAGGGTGTATAAACTTTTCGAACCTATAGTGCAAGCCTATCAAGTTATTTAACCAATGGCAATCAAGGAGTACCGGGCAGAAGGTCACGAGGGACCGTGTGGAAGGTTAATACATAATAATGAATATTCATTATTATGTGGAGGTTCTTCGAGACAGTAACGCCCCCAATGGTTAGTAACGATTTTCTGACACATGGAGGGAACTATTTGATATTTTCAAAGATCGATAAGTCTTCAAAAGACAGCAACTGATGGCGAGGAATTTTTACTGAAGTTCAGTGTCAATCGACGTTGATTTCGTTATTGGCCAAATTGGGTTAGTGCGAATTACAACCCTTAACTTTATCATAATGCTAGAATTTAAGAAACTATTCAAACAAAAATACAAAATTTAAGGAAACTGAGAGTTACAATCTGCGTTTCCATGTTTCTGGTCTAAATTGTCGTAGAAAGAAATAAAACTTTGATAAATAACACGTCTTTCTGAGTACAAAGGGAGAAGATGACGTCATTCCAATCTGATTTGCCTTTTCACAATTACATAAAATAGTATTTATTTATTTATTTATTTCCATTAACAAAACTCCATAAAGGAAGAGGATAAAAAAACACGTAAATAAATATGTTTGTCAATCACAGTCGATCAAGAATGCCAATGTCTTCGCAATCGAGTAATTGATTTACGATAAAACACTGTTTTGACACCATCACAAATATCATAGTCTACATTATAAACGGTATAGATTGAATTTTCGTCTCATTTAAAGGCACTGAACACGTTTGGTAATTGTCAAAGACCAGTGTTCTCACTAGGTGTATCCCAACATATGCATAAAATAACAAGCCTGTAAAAATTTGGGCTCAATTGGTCATCGAAGTGGCAAGAAAATTATGAAAGAAAAAAATACCCTTGTTGTATAAATTGGTGTGCTTTCAGATAGTAATAAAAGCTTCTTGCAAGAAGTTGTTATTAACTTAGTGAGAAATTACCTCTTTCTCAAAAACTACGTTACTTCAGAGGGAGTCGTTTCCTACAATGTTTAATACTATCAATAGCTCTCCGTTGCTCGGTACCAAGTCAGTTTTTATGTTAATTATTTTGAGTAATTACCAAACGTGTACAGTGCCTTTAAAGTATCTTGTATGCATCAAAAATCATCCATCGCGTCTCAGAGGGTGAGCTAAGAAAGACCTTGTTTAAGTATTGTTGTTAAAAAAAAACTAAATTAAATTACCATGTGGTTGTGGAAACCAGATACGGTAAAGTGGACAGACCTTTTGAGAGACGGTGCGAGAGCGGCCTCGTGAAGACATCGGGATTTATCAAACGATAACTTAGTTGGGAATAATGGACATGCACACAGCCACTTGTAAACTACCGGAGAAACTCACCTGAAAGATACCGTAGCCTCCTGTATTTAAACCGTCGCTTAGTGGTGCACCTCGTTTCCCATTGCCTGTGGACGAAATAAGAGTCTTGTAAGTTGTGTCTGTCTGAATAAATAATTAATATTTAAAGATAGGCCAACATTTAGATTATATCGGGGCTTTAAAAATACACGTTTCAAAGAGTTGAAGTTTAAAGGCACTGTACACGTTTGGTAATTACTCAAAATATATATTAACATAAAAACTGACTTGGTAACGAGCAACGGAGAGCTGTTGATCGTATAAAACATTGTGAGAAACGACTCCCTCTGAAGTAACGTAGTTTTTGAGAAAGAGGTAATTTCTCACTAAAATAATAAAAACTTCTTGCAAGAAGTTTTTATTCCTATCTGAAAGCACACAAATTTGTACAACAAGGGTGTTTTTTTCTTTCATCATTTTCATGCAACTTCGATGACCAATTGAGCCCAAATTTTCACAGGCTTGTTATTTTATGCATATGTTGGGATACACCAAGTGAGAACACCGGTCTTTGACAATTAACAAACGTGTTCATTGCCTTTAATGGCAATTTTTATGTAGGTTTTTCCCCAATTTTCGGCAAAAAGGCAGCCCATTTCACTTTCATGCTTTTGTACTAAATCGATTTGCCTCTTCAGTTGAAACCATTATTCAATGCCACTTTGAGGCATGCGAATTTATATAGCATATATTTTGTAGTGTGTCGTGGCCGAGTGCTTTAGGAGCACGCACTCTGGTGTTTCTGATCAGTAGAGTGTGGGTTCGAGTCCCGGTCGTGGCCCTTGTGTCCTTGAGAAAGATGCTTTACCATTATTATTTGCTTTATCCTTCGGATGGGACATTAAGCCATAGGTCCCGTGTATACTAGGATTGGTAGTGCACGTAAAAGAACCCAGAACACTTATCGCGGAAGAGTAGGGGTTAACCCTGGTGTTTCTGGTTCGCAAGCACCCTTGTTTACAGGTTTCCTCGGGCTTGCGAGCTACAGTGATTACGTTCACTTACGAGGTATCCTTGGTTTCATCACCATATATTTATAATAATAATAACATTCAATTAAAATTATAACGCGTTCTTTTAAGCAGAGCGAAAACGGCATTAAACTAATTACCGCAAGAATAGGCGCAAAAGCCGCTTCGCATTTGAATGCTGTTCGAGTGTTAAATTGAAAGGGTAATCGCAACGATTGGTATGAAAAGCCTTTTACATAAGAACTGAATAGCAACTTACCACTACAAAGACTCCTACACTCTGAATTTCTACGGTTGCACACTGCACAAGTTTCTAAAAAGTGAAGGTAACTGAGAGTCAGAAGCATCAGGTAAAAGGGGTTACGTCAGACACACTACCCTGATGGGTTTATGTTTAATTTTATCACAGCATGCAATAACAATATCAAACTTTCCTCTGTGCCGGTAACTCCTCGAGTCGGGCTACGTCCCAAGCCCTCAAATATAATGTTGTTGTTGTTGTTGTTGTTGTTGTTGTTGTTGTTGTTGTTGCTGTTGTTGTTGTTGTTGTTGTTGTTGTTGTTGTTGTTGTTGTTGTTGTTGTTGTTGTTGTTGTTGTTGTTGTTGTTGTTGTTGTTGTTGTTGAATAAAGATATCAACAAAGTAGGAAAACCACCAGCATTATAGGGCTAGGTGGCTCAGTTGGAGGTCGCAGGTTCTAATGCCGTTCAAGTCAATTTTCTTTTTTCCCAAAGAAATTGATTAGATAATTCGTACCGGTACCGACTTTCCTGTGAAATAAACGTCTGGAATTGTAATACAGGAAATATCAATTGAAAACCTCAAAAACCTTTGTGTGTGCGGAGTGTTTGTTTGTTTGTTTGGTTGTTGCTGTTGCTGTTGTTGTTGCTGTTTGTCGTCGTCAACTGTTGATGTTGCTGTTGTTGGGGTGTTTATTTGTTTGTTTGGTTGTTTGTTTGTGTGTTTGTTTTTTGTTTATTTGTTTGGCTTTGTTTAAATACAGGATATAAAATTCGTCTCCCCTGAAACAATGAAGTTCTTTCCAATCAAAGGGTTATAAATTATGTTATGGTATTGACGTGGTCAACTTATCATCAAGTTAGAAAAAATGTTTCTCCAAAATAATGTTAGTTAAATACTTACCCGTTTGTATTTCTTTATTGGTTTTTCCTCCTAAGCAAAGACCCACCAAGACTGTCAGCGTGTACGATGCAAACAGAAAACGGCCGATTCGACGCTCCATAGTATCCTTCCAAGATGGACACCGTAATATCCACTTCAGCCGAGGACGAGACGTCTGTGACAGTGGATGCACGGTCTGGTATTTTCAGGTGATTCCGTTAATTCTCCTTTTTCTCAAATTCAATTCGGCATCGTGCGGTGATGTTTGCCTGTCTGCTTGTGTCTACAAAATGCCTGACGGTGACAAACAGCCAGCTAAAATAGACTCAGAAGCATCCAAGCGGGAAAAAACGATAGCTGTCAGCAAATTTGTCTCGCCTCGCGATTGGTTTAAGCATCTCTACCCCCCCCCCCTCGTCTTTCTTGTACATAGACTCGATCCCAGTCTGGTGGGCGTTGCAAAGTGACACGATAGATTACAACAGTCCGTTAAACAAATTATTGGAGCTTATTGTGGTGGAGTTGACGTGAACGTGTAGATGGTGTTTTCCTTGTGACTTTACCACGAATGAGCTCTCACTTTCACCGAGATATAAATGCAGACAAAGGGAGTGGGGGCATCCTTGTTATGACTGGTATAACAATTATTTTATGACAGTCAAGTCGAGAGATTATTCTTTATAAAATGGTGGTGGTGGGGGGGGGGGGCACGGGCCGCTCGCATGAACTGATTGCACCCACGCTGTGGTACAGCCTATGCCCCGGGTTCCCCCCTCCCCCACCCTCGGCCCCTGTCCCATTTGGAATCTGGACCCGTACAGTACAACATTTCCAGAATAAAATGTTACACATTAATAATGTTATGTATTCATTTCAATGTTTTTTAAACTTTTTTTTCTTCTTCTATTTAAACGCAGGCAATATCTGTCTTTAACTCAACATCAGATTATCTTTAACCACAAATATTGTTTAACGGTGCGCTGAAAAGGGGTTTGTTATAATAATAGGGAAATGCAAACGGAAAATGCTGATTTAATTGGCCAGAAGTGCCCCCCCCCCCCGCAGAAAAAAAGGTGTGTGTGTTCATTTAAAATAAAGAGGCGTGTAGTGGCCGAGTGGTTAAGAGCACCAGACTCAAGCTCGATATGGGGCAGAGGGTGTGTCCCCCCCCCCAATGTCCCCATACTATAACACACTATTTTCCTCTAGTATAGAACTCCCCCCCCCCCTAAAATCCTCAAAAGAATTCCTGAGATTCCAAGCACACAATGAAGACACAATAGGGGTACACCATGCCCCATATTGAGTACCTTGTATCAGCAGAGTGTGGGTTCGAGTCCCGGTCGTGGCACTTGTGTCCTTGAGCAAAACAAGATGCTTTACCATAATTGCTTTGTCCTTCGGATGGGACATTGAGCCGTAGGTCCCGTGTACTAGGATTGGTAGTGCACATTATAGTAGAACCCAGAACACTTATCATGGAAGAGTATAGAGGTTAACCCCGGTGTTTCTGGTTCACATAGAAAGCAACCTTGTTTACAGGTTTCCTCAGGCTCGCAAGCTACATTGATTAAAGTTCACTTGTGAGGCATCCTTGGTTTCATTACCAGAGCTACAAAACATTGAATGCATTTCGTTCGTTCATTGTCGCAGAATATAATCACTCGGTGAAATCTTGCTTTTTCCATTTCACTAGGCTTCGCTTCGTGAAATTAAATAATCCTTATTACAGCTCGTGATAATTATTATGCGACAATGCATTCGCATGCATCCAATAGAGTAATATTGGATGGTTGAAAATGAGATTATCTTTGCTAAAATCATCGACACATCATACCTCTTTAAGAATCCGATATATTATTTATTTACTTACACTTATTTACTTATTCTGAGCGTGTAAGTTTGAGCGATGGGGTGTCATCTCCCATTTGCCAATACATTTCCATAACAACCAATCGATCAATAAAAAATGGAGTGTCACTTGGGGTGATTTCTTCACGCGCTGAAACTTAAAGGCACTGTACACGTTTGGTAATGACTCAAAATATATATTAGCATAAAAACTTACTTGGTAACGAGCAACGGAGAGATGTTGATAGTATAAAACATTGTGAGAAACGACTCCCTCTGAAGTAACGTAGTTTTTGAGAAAGAGGTAATTTCTCACTAAAATAATAAAAGACTTCTGGCCAGAAGCCTTTTTCAGGCATCTGAAAGCACACAAATTTGTACAACAAGGGTGTTTTTGTTTTTTTCATCATTTTCTTGCAACTTCAATGACCGATTCAGCCCAAATTTTCACAGGCTTGTTATTTTATGCATATGTTGGGATACACCTAGTTAGAATACTGGTCTTTTACAATTACCAAACGTGTTCAGTGCCTTTTGAAGGTGGGTTCATAGATTTGTTATTGTCAACGTAATGCTGATACACAGGCAAAATGTATGGGGGCTGTTTGAAAATGACGTCACACCGGGAAGCCATCTCTGCATTGGTAACAGGAACACCATGAATAATTTCATTGCAACACAATGTTTATTTATTATTCCTCGTCTTGTCTTTCTCTGAATTCATTTGATCACATTTTAGTTGATTGAAAAGGCAGAAGAATTATTGTTTCCTTTCCTACGATGCCTTGAATTAATTTGCTTTCTCTGTTTATGAGATGATGTTTCATATTTCTTTTTTTTATATTTCTTTTTTATTGGGTCAATGTTTGGTTTTTGTCAACGTAATGCTGATTTACAGAAAAAAAACCATCAAGAAGGATAGAATAAAAGTCACCTGTGAAAGTTTCAGCTGAATAAAGTGTCCACTTGTTGAGTAAACAGCCCACAAATTGTCAAGGTATTTTTATCAAGAACGTCTAAACCACCAACATCAGAGGCGGATCCAGTATTTTACAAACGGGGGGGGGGGGGGGGGGGGGTTGGAATGTAACGTAACGGCGTGGGGTCCGGGGCCTGCTTAAGGAACCGGGACAAATTTGAAATTATTGATTCTCTGTGGTGCGATCTCAGGCAATATCTGAGACAATGTCTGTCAGTGAAATAATAGTGGTCCACAAGGGTACTGGTAATATTAGTCGCTTATTTTGCAGGTATGCCTTATTTTTCCCCTCTCACTTTTTTCTGAAGAAAAAGGCTTGTCGTGCGCCCCCACGCCCCCCGGATCCGCCCCTGAACATTTAGCGATGTGACAGGAGTTCCAACCGCACTTCTGGCAGCAGCATTCGCGAAGGGACACCACGGAAATTTGAATTTCCAGTCAACCTTCAGAATTTCGTTTCTCAGATTCGATTTTTGGGGGTGAAAAGTTATCCAAACCATTATATTACTTCGAGGAAATTCTTTCTCAAATTAGCTGATACTATTGACAGCTGCAGGCTTCTATTAATTTTTGGAGTATTTACCAATCTGTGACCTTACCTTTAAAGGGTGGTGAGTTGGTGAAAAAATAACAACCTGTTAAAATAAAATGAGTTTAAAGGGACACGTTGCCTTGGATCGGACGAGTTGGTCTTTAAAAAGGCGTTTGTAACCGTTTGTTATAAAATGCATATGGTTAGAAAGACGTTATAACAGTAGAATACAATGATCCACACAAATATGCCTCAAAATTGCGTGGTTTTCCTTTACTTAAAACGGTCGGCCATTTTGTGGAGTCAAAAGTCTTTCTAACCATATGCATTTTATAACAAACGGTTACAAATGCTTTTTATAGACCAACTCGCCCGATCCAAGGCAACGTGTCCCTTTAAACATAATAATATTTTTTAAACAGCTACTTGAGCGAAAATTGTTTAGTGGGAATGCTTTTTTAACTTGTTTATAATGTGTTTGTTTATCATTTAGTTGTAATTTGGATGTTTGCACACTTCTGAGTTTTTCGTAATTATTGATCAAACATTCAGGCCCCAACCTCGGGGTTTTTAAAAACTAAAAACACTTCTTCAGTTGACGGCATGGGTCAAAATGAAAATACTTTCACCTCACGCGTGGGATGTTGCTTTGTTCCCCCATGCTGCAACAAAACAGCTATACAAAACGGAGCTCCCATGACGTGACATGAGTGATGACGTAACAGGGCTTTTCGCGAATCTTTCTGAAAAGCACCGGTGCCGGGTATTCAAAATGATTGTTTTTTACACAATTAAAATCTGTTTAATCTCATGTAAACTCAATATCCTTATTGATTGAAACCATTTTAAATGAATTTCAGTGATGACGTAAGCTTTTCGTGAATCTTTCTGAAAAGCACAGGAGTAGGGTATTCAAAATGATTGTTTTTTACACAATTAAAATCTGTTTAATCTCATGTGAACTCAATTTCCTTATTGATTGAAAACATTTTAAATGAATTTCAGCCAAGGTCACTTGTTGTCATTTTCGTTCAAGTAGGTTTTTAAAAACCAGTGCGAATTCAAATCAATGAATTCGTACACATAAACACTTAAGATGAGTTGTCAATATCGGCAGAGTGAATTTTATCTTAACATCACACTTTGCTTAGCAATTAAGATTGATACACAGTTAATGCCAATCTTAGCTCTTTGTGAAATCGGCCCATGGACTTGTACGACCAGAGACGTTTCCTATAATGTAGATAATTTTTATCAGCATCGTGAGACAAATAAAAGAATGTAAAAAATGAACTGGCTGGTTTTGTTGCCTTAGTTGCATTTTCCTATAATTCGAATCTTGCCTCAAAGCGGGGCCTCACATGTAGATTGTTTTGTTTCCCGTTTTTGTTTCTCTTAATCTTTGTTCAAGACCTTATTACATGGGCTTTCCCTTATTGGGGTTTATCTCTCGATTCTAAAAACTTTAAAGGAAACAAAATCAATTACCAGACGATGAAAATGTTACCTTGTCTGTATATAATAAACTGTAATGTATATGAAAAGACTCGGTAGTGAAACAACTCGACGCGACGCTTCGATCATGTCAAGTTTACAACAAGAGCGACATTGTACATTCCAAGGCAGCACCTGGCAGGCAAGATACCGTACTAAAGTAATGTCTGTCCTGAGCCAATATGGCTCATCAAGCCGGTGTTTATATCCAGTTCCCTTGGCATTAAACAACTGAGAATATTTATATTCCCCTGGATGGACAGGATGCCAGTCCATCGCAGGTTACTCCCCAGCTCCCGCCGGTACCCATTTGTACTCCTGGGTGAAGAGAAGCAATAATAGTTAAGTGTCTTGCTTAAGGACACAAGTGTCACGACCGGGACTTGAACCCACACTCTGCTGATCAGAAACACCAGAGCTTGAGTCCGGTGCTCTTATCCACTCGGCCACGATACGCCACCGTACTAAGCATACACTATAAACAAAACTCCCGTGTCAGAATTTACTTGGGTTCCGAGTCGCAGGTGGGCCTAACCCACTTATGTGTCTGTATGACCCGGAATCCGGAATCCGGAATCCGGAATCCGGAATCCGTGTGTCAAACTTACCCGAAACTGTGTCAAACTGACGCAGAATTCAAAGTCGAAATCCCATTTTGTGTTAACCAGTTTCTGGGTTAGGCTGACCCAGGAATGGGTCAGACCCCCTGGGACCTGGAATCCGGGTCAATTCTGACCAGTGAGGGTTGTATTTATTTATAGTGTATGCTTAGTACGTTGGCGTGTCGTGGCCGAGTGGATAAGAGCACCGGGCTCAAGCTCTGGTGTTTCTGATCAGAAGAGTGTGGGTTCGAGTCCCGGTCGTGACATTTGTGTCCTTAAGCAAGACACTTAACCATTGTTGCTTCTCTTCACCCAAAAGTACAAATGGGTATCGGCGAGAGCTGGGGATATAAATATTCTCATTTGTTGCCAAGGAAACCGGATATAAACACCGGCCTGTGTATGAAACAAATTTTCATTCCGTATCATAATTACCGCATCAAATCAAGAATTGTATAAACAAAAATAAGCAGGTGTACAAGTTTTAAAATCTTCCCCTTTTCTTTAATTGATAGTTTAAAAAAAAATAGTATGGTGCAATTTCAACAATAAGAGTTTATGTCTTCTTCCGTTTGCGTTGTGTATAGATATCGTGCCTGCAGGAAGTCCTGGCTTTGTTTGTTTGTAAACATGTGACGTCACAGGTAACAATAAGGCTTGACTCTTGATGTACACTCTGCTTCGATTTGTAAAAGCCCCCTATATACCATGAAACAAACGGGGGGAAGCTGTAAGAAGCATTGTTATGACTTATATCCAAGAATAATGATCCCGGATCAACATTTCATCAAGGGGGATCAACCTTTCATCAAGGGGATCAACATCTCATCAAGGGGAACATTGGGGCTACTGTCAGAACTGTTGTAAGCTATTGTCATGTCATATCACTTTGTCATCGGAACATCAGTACACCATTGGTCTTTCCTCTTCTGAAGGTTGGGATAGAAGACAAACCTTGAGAAGGACTTAAGTGAGCCAAACCGTCCCCCAGGCACGTTCTGCTTACAGCCCCCTTTTCAATCGAGTGCGTGTAAAACATAATGATGTGCTGCAACTGATGCCCTTTTTTTAATAGAAGTAACCATTGTTTATCTAAAGGCCGTTTGGGTTATAAATAGACATATTTCACGCTAGACGGCATTTTGTTTTATTAGATTGTTTCAGATGGGAAGTATTGGAACGAGTTTTGTTATACATGCATTGTAGAGGGTGGTCATTTTGCTCATTGTTTTCTTTTAGATTGTTAAATTTTGTTCTCAATTTGTGTGTATAGTTATTTATGTTTTGGGGGTTTTTCGTTTGGTTAATACTTTTTTATATGTAAGTTTTATTTTCGTTTTTTTAAAGTTGTTTTACTCTTAAATCTGGAAACTGTTTATTTATTTACAGCACTGTATTCACCACATGAAAAGAAAAAAAATCATATATATTTTTGTAAGAAATTGGTGTCTGATAACTTTTCTTTGTTCACCTTCTGCATCGAGAATGATTCCACCTGTTCTCTGCTCCTTGCTTTCTACTCCGTGCGGCAACTTTTCTACCCGACTGCTTCTGTGACGCAAACACACTTGAATCTGTATGTGGTGTTGCCATTTTAGCATTTGAAAAAAAACCTGCATGGGCTCCATTCGCCATTAGCACTAATTATTTAAATGAAAGATAACAATCTCCTTTTGATTATAATAGATTTGGAGTTAATGGCGCGGAATTCCACACGATTCATCCAATTCAGACATCAATTATATACAAAACTGATTGATTTGACTCATCTTCAAAACGACATTATTATTGTAACAGCACCTCGGGGCTGACGAGTAACAATTAGACACTGAAATCGTCTGTTAAACTTAAGATGAAATATGGACCCTGTCGGGCTATTATTGTAACAGCACGGAAGGGGGAGTGGAGTACTGCGTTTACTCACTCAAGGTTGGCTAGCAATTTGCTTGTGATAATGCGTCACCAGGATTTGTTGTTGTTTATGTAACCCCTATGGCGGTTCTAGTCCCATACGGGTTTAGTCACTACCCCCACCCCCACCCCATCCCCTACCTTCTTCCGTAAAGATCAAGTTTCTTAAATGAGTTGGATTACCCATCACGAGATTGATCTGTCAGTAACTAAAGCACCCAGACTCTCCCCGGGCAAACGATATTGACCGTGTACCACATGATATCTCTAGTCTGGCACCATCCACCTTCCATGACCGATCGATTCGTCCAATTTACATGTTATTTGTAAACATTCATGGTGTTGCAGTAGAAACAATCGCCTTCAACTGTGATCAATCAAAATCTATTACACTCTATATTTTGATCACGATCCACATTATTAAGCGTCTATACGTATAGGGTGACCTTTGCATCCGGAATGGTACGCCACGTTATTGTCCTTGGTGTTCTCGTTGGGGATTTTTCCTCGAACAAAGAGGACAAATTTAACATAACAAATATTTCCCGATTAATTGGAAAACAATTTATTTGTATGAACGGCAGTGTGGTCGCCCGATTGAAATGACATGGCAATAAATATGTATTCATGGCAAATATAACGCAATATATAATTTGCCATTTGCGACGTCCCTTCGGGGCAACGGAAGGTAGACAGTGCCGTGAATAATTACTAAAAGCAATGAAGTATCTGTCGTCAATGTAATAATTCCATCGTTTGTTCAATCAATTAACAACAACGACATCATCAACAACACAAACAACAACAACAACAACAACAACAACGACAACAACATCAGCAATAATGTCATAACAACAACCACAACAACATCGTCATCAACAGCAACATCAACGACAACAATAATAATGCCATCATCAACAACAACACCAACAACATCATCGTCAACAACAGCAACAACATCATCATCGTCAACAACAACAACAACACCAACACCAACAATAACAACAACAACTCCAACAACAACACCAACAACAATATCATCAGCATCATCATCATCAAAACAGCATGAACAAAATTATCATCATCAACAACAACAATTACAAAAAACAACATCACTTCCAACAACAACATCAACAACATAATCATTATAATCATCATCAACAACAGCACCAACAACATTATCATCATCAATAACAACAACTACAAACAACAACAGCAACAACATCATCATCATCATCATCATCATCATCAACAATAACACCAACAACATTATCATCATCAACAACAACAACAGCTACAAACAACAACATAAACAACAACAACTATAATATTATCATGATCATCTTCATCATCATCAACAACAGCATCAATAACAACAGCATAAACAACAACAAAAAACAACAATTATATTGATAATGTATGGGGACTGTCGCCCCTTTCTGTCTCTCTTTCCGCGACCTTGGACCAACGCTCTCAGTAGCTCTTTTCTATACATCCATATTGTGATTATCAAACTGCGAGGTTAATTACCCCAATTAAAAAAGTTGGTTTCCGCGGTTGGTTTCCACAGTGATATCAGCCACGGTTTTAGGCCTGCAAACTCTGACGTCAGTATGGAGTGCCACAGTTTACACGCAACCGATGGCACTCATTGCTAGTAGTATTAGTTAAAAGGGGCACCGTCTTAATACGTATGGGGGCTGTTGGAAAATGACGTCACACCGGGAGGCCATGTCTGCATTGGTTACAAGAACAAAATGAATAATTTCATTGCAATACAATGTTTATTAAATATTCCTTGTCTTGTCTTTCATTTGATCACATTTTAGTTGATTGAAAAAGCATAGAAATTATTGTTTCCTTTCCTACGTTGTCTTAAATTAATTTTCTTTCTCTGTTTATGAGATGATGTTTCATACATGTTTTTATTTTGTTGATACGGTCATTGTTTGGTTTTCGTCAACGTGATGCTGATTTATAGGCAAAATTATCAAGACAGATTCAATAAAAGTAACCTGTGAAAGTTTTAGTTGAATACAGCGATTACTTGTTGAGAAAAAACTAAAAACTGTCACGGTATTTTTATCAAGAACGTCGAATCCATCAAATGTTTAGCGAGGTGACAGCGGGTACCAACCGCACCTCTGTCCGTAGAATTTAAGCTGCCATCACGTCAATTTCCAAATATCGCCTTCAGGAAATCTTATTAGGAAATTCAATTTTGTCAACATAATTTTATTGATTTCTAATCAACGAAGGCAATTCCAGACGAAATAACTTCGTAGGATGCTTTCTACCAATACCATCTTTATAACAAGAAGGCTTTCATAAACAAATCACACAATCCCTTTTCGGGGTCATTACTAAAAAGTATGACCCCACCTTAAAGGCGTCGTACACGTTTGGTAATTGTCAAAGACCAGTGTTCTCACTTGGTGTATCCCAACATATGCATAAAATAACAAGCCTGTGAAAATTTGGGCTCAATTGGTCATCGAAGTTGCAAGAAAATGATGAAAGAAAAAACACCCTTGTTGTACAAATTTGTGTGCTTTTAGATAGAATAATAAAAACTTCTTGCAAGAAGTTTTTATTATTTTAGTGAGAAATTACCTCTTTCTCAAAAATTACGTTACTTCAGAGGGAGTCGTTTCTCACAATGTTTTATACTATCAACAGCTCTCTGTTGCTCGTTACCAAGTCAGTTTTATGCTAATATATATTTTGAGTAATTACCAAACGTGTACGATGCCTTTAAAGGCATGTACACTCTTGGTAAGATCGAAAAACACAAATGTTCACAGATTCACACACAACTTACATGATTTAAAGAAAGTAATGGTTGAAAGGGTTCCTTAAAATATTTCCGTCTAAAATGCTATCGTTTCTGAGAAATGAGTCAAACAATAGTTTTTATCACGCGCGATATTTTGAAAAAACAGAAAAAACACATAAGGTCTCTTTTCACTATTTTCTCGTGATCTCGATGACCATATTGAGCTCAAACTTTCACAGGTTTGTTTGTTCATGCATATGTTGAATCACACAAAATGTGGACACTGATTTTGAGCTGTTACCAAAAGTGTACAATACCTTTAAAGATTCTCAGGGGAAATAAATAAATAAATGCAGGCCATATAGATACAGGTTGTAATATCCCTTACTGAAGTAGAAGTTCTTGGTTTGTAAGCAAGCGATTTATCTACCATAACGTAAACTTTTCTAAGAATTTCTAAGTTGCGTCATTCTGGCATTTCTTAGCAAGCTTTTGACACTGTCTTGACGTGTCATTTTCAAATTCGCAGCAACCTACAAAAAAAGGGGGACAAATACTGTTCTGATTGACGTCATTGAAAAGGGAAAACGTATGAAGGTGCGTCTCACTTGATGTGTAAAGTCCCCCGAGGCGAAGACTATAACGGTAAACTGGAAATTGCAAAAAGAAGAACAAGGTGGAAAAAAGTTATTTCTTTTGAATCTTTCAAACGACTAATGTATTAGGCCCGGAGGGTGGAGTGGGGGTGTTGTTTGAGCCGGAATCGGTTCCACGCGTTGCAGTCGGTTAGTCAGAATCGATTCTTTATGGAATCGACTACAGGGTTTAGTTCCGTGATGGGGGGGGGGGGGCTGCCAGATAAATCGAGCTTATCACACACCTACACGAGAGACACTTTTTAACAGGCAACTATGAGACAACCTACTGCACTATTAGTGGGGGCAAATATAGAGGAAGTATTTTTGGGGAACTGTGCTTTTAATGATGCAAGCATGACAGTTGTTAGAGAATGTAATGAGAAAGACATTGGAGATTTGCAGATTTGAATTCTAAAAAACAATTTAGGAAGATAGTCACAGACAGTGTTCGTGTTTTGTGTGATCAACCATAATATACATGAAATAAAACCTGTGTACATTTGGGTTTAATCCGTTGTGTGAGTCAGGAGAAACAAGTTTTTAAAAAACCAAGCACAATTTTCAGCATGGATAAACACATTACCCTTTTGGTTGTAACAACCGAAATCAACTGTTGCGTTTTTGTAGGTTTTCAGAGACAGTCTCTCGAATATAACTTCATTTCTGAGGGAAATTTTTAACCGAAAAAAATGGTTCTAGTATGAACTTCATAATCAGTAAGCATTCAGACTTAACTTAAACAATGATTTATTTTATTATCTTTACCAATCCTGTATAAATACCTTTATAATACCCCCAGGGACCTCCCCCCCCCCCCCGCTTGCACACCCCCTCCCCCACCAATGAAAGTGTCTGGTATTGTCACTGCACTGACTGTTTGCCCAATTCCAAGGAGCAAACCAATCACCTACCTGCCGAAATATGTCTGCAAAAGGAAAAATACAACAGCGCAATAAAGTTTTTGTTGTTTTACTTTAAGGTATCGTACACGTTTGGTAATGACTCACTAGTAAGAACTTACTTGGTAACAAGCAACGGAGAGCTGTTGATAGTATAAAACATTGTAGGAAACGACTCCCTCTGAAGTAACGTAGTTTTTGAGAAAGAGGTAATTTCTCACTAAAATAATAAAAACTTCTTGCAAGAAGTTTTTATTCCTAGATGAAAGCACACAATTTGGTACAACAGGGGTGTTTTTTCTTTCATCATTTTCTTGCAACTTCGATGACCAATTGAACCCAAATTTTCACAGGCTTGGTATTTTATGCATATGTTGGGATACACCAAGTGAGAGCACTGGTCTTTGACAATTTCCAAACGAGTTCAGTGCCTTTAAACATAATTTTGCCACATTATCCTGCGGAAAAATGATAGTTGAAATGAGAATTTGTTTCGTTGTTTGAAATAACCGGTACAACGGCTTGATTTCACAAACACTAATATTCACCAAAGATGAAACGTCGATATTGCCATTTTTGCATTATTATTATAATAGAGAATAGAAAATAATGAGTAAATAAATATATAATGTATAATAGAATAAAAATAAAAAAATAGAATAAAATAAAATAAAATAGAATAGAATAGAATAAAAAACTAAAAAATCCAAAACATGAATAAATAAATTAATAACAAATAAAAATAATAAATAAAAAATTATATAAATAAATAAATAAATAATAATGGTAATTTTGTGAAATTCAAATTATTTTCCTTTGGTTTTCGTATCACGTAGCTATGTCACGCTAAATTGTTTATACTTGTGTCTGTATTTATTTTATTATTTTGTTTCTCATTGATTTCCATATAAGAGCAATAATTGGTCTTTTTTTATTGTGGAATTGATGTATTATTGTTTGGTTATTGTTGTTGTTGAATAAATGAAGCTGTATAGCTTCAAAGCAAGAGAACAACATATATATAAGAGATCAGTTCTGGTATCATACGCCGGCGGCTCGAAAAGTTGAGGTTATTACTAAAACTTGTTGAAGGAATGTTATGCATCGATGGTTTTAGTAAAGATAATCTCATTTCCACCCTCTTTAGGCTGTTGTTATTATTATTGTTATTATTATATATTTCTGGTAATGAAACCAAGGATGCCTCATAAGTAAACTTAATCACTGCAGCTCGCAAGCCTGAGAAAACCTGTAAACAAGGGTGCTTGCTATGTGAACCAGAAACACCGGGGCTAACCCCTATACTCTTCAACGATAAGTGTTCTGGGTTTTGTTAGGTGCACTACCAATCCTAGTACACGGGATCTATCGCTCAATGTCCCATCCGAGGGACAAAGCGATTATGGTAAAGTATCTTGTTTTGCTCAAGGATACAAGTGCCACGACCAAGACTCGAACCCATGGCACACTCTGCTGTTAAGAAAAACCAGAGCTTGAGTCCGGTGCTCTTTTAAAACCGCGACAAGCCACACAATATTGTGAAACCACACTTTGCTAATAATAGCAATTAAGATTGATTCACAGTTAAGATCAATCTTCACTCTTCCTGAAATCGACCCCTTTGGTTGCCTGTGAGTTGTCTTGCGTGGCATGACCCTGAATCGTTGACACAAACATCAGAAGTGAATAGGAAACTTTCATCCTAAAAAAGCTCTTTATTATTACTAATTTGTATTACTATATAAAAATCTGGTAATGAAACCAAGGATGCCTCTTAAGTGAACTTAATCACTGTAGCTTGCAAGCCTGAGGAAACCTGTAAACAAGGGTGCTTGCTATGTGAACCAGAACCACCGGGGTTAAACCCCTATTCTCTTTCACGATAAGTGTTCTGGGTTCTTTTCCCTTATAAAACTTGACCAAATTTACAACTGATCAACAACATCTCCATTACTCTGAACTAGATCAAGCGGTGCAAGCGGTGTGTACTTCAGAACAATAGAACTACATGACAATTCAAACATGAGGCATGAAGACAAGTCAAATTCAGGGTCAGGAATAAATTAGCTTTCAATGTCGCCCATCTCCGCCCCCCCCCCCGCCCCTCACTAATGCGGCCTCCCAAAGGACACATTTCAAAACTAATGAAAAATGCATTCGGTCATCACTATTCATAATTAACTGTTGTCCTACAATGACGGCTCTACGTGAGTGATTGCATGTTGTAGTCAATTTGCACGTTTTGGTATCTGGTGATATTACCTTGTGGAAATGGAACAATGGACATTATATTGAATTGCTACCTTCTGTGGGAAATGCATTATTAACCAGGTTTTTATTTTAAAGAAAACATAAAACAATTTTTGTATTTTATTTTTTATAAAAGCTTTAACATCTAGTTGTTGTTGTTGTTGTTGTTGTTGTTGTTGTTGTTGTTGTTGTTGTTGTTGGTAAAAATGAGGGAACACCGCGCCTTTTCGCATGGGGCTGATGGTGGCGTGACGCAAACGCATTTGTACGTCTGCCTAGTGCATAACTCTATGGCGTTTGCCAGCCTCGTTGACTGAAAATCAACGCTGATTTGCTCACAAATAGTGACTGCTCTGCACGCATGTTTTTAAAAAAAATCGAGCGCTTGTAGGGCGCTTGTCGGGCGCTTAGTACGCGTGTGTCAAAATGCAAGTATTTTGACGCAATGCATTTCAAATGAATAATGTTTTTGTAATAATGGTCACCCTAAACTGCATACAGTTAGACGTATCACAAGATCGAAAAAGAGAGGGGGCCAGTTCAGCCTCGCTACCATGGGTAGAGCGCCGTATCGATACATCTCGTCACTAACCCCTGGAAGGGAAGAACTGAGCGAGCAAGGCATGCTGGGGGAAAATGGCGCTGCGAGATCGATCACCCCTGGGAACGAGGATGGGGCCAGTTGCTCTTTGACTTGATGCGTCTTTTGACAGCGCGCTCTGCGTAGTCTCTATAACAGAATGGATCAATCACAGGACTAATTAAAATAACCAATATCTTGCCCGGTGTCAGCCACCACAGCCCCAGCTCGCGAGCGGGTCTCTGGTGGATGCCCGGGTGTAATGACGTAGTTTCCGGCTGCAGGCGTATCATACCAAGATGGCGGGGGACAAGTTGAATTTGACCAGAGTACAAAAACTACAAATTAATACACAGATTTATCGTCTATGACACAATTATGGCAAATGGAAAGGAAATTTATTTCCTGAAAAACAAACAGTTGGTGAGTGTGTACAAACTATGAAGGATATAATTAAATGTGTCGTCACGGACATCGACATTTTCCAATTGAGCAGACGACAGAAATGGCGGAGCTGTCTGTTTACACTTTTTAAAGTCGCGCTAACAACCTTTGACCTTAATTTTCCCAGAGTGCCAATTGAAAACACTGCAGCGTTCGATTAGCCTCGTTTCGTGGCTATACCACGAGTGTAAGTCCCCGGTACACACAGGGAAGCTAATCGAAAGCACCCGTAGACTGTGCAAGTCTAGCCCATATCTGAACTTCCGGGACCATTGTGGTCCCAACCATATGGAGTTATACGTGGGCGGGATTCTGTTTTGTCAATTATTTTAATTTAACGTACTTTATGGCTATGAACATTATATATGTGGTTGGGGAATTAATACTTATATAAGTGATTAACAATATGAAAGTAAAATCAATTCAACAAAATAACGAAGAAAACCTAAGAATAAGACTTGACCTCCGTTTCCGGTTACTTGTAACAATTAAGGGTTTTGCCCAACTGACGGTCATGTTGTCATTAAACCTATGTATCGCACACATTCGGGCGTGATTGGCAAATGAGGTTTCCAACAATAAGCATCCTCGTCCCAAACTTTAATTTTGTTTCAATGTTAATTTGAACAAATTATTTGTTTTATAGACGATGTGACCTGTGACATCACATGTTTACAAAAGAGCCACAGAGCCTGGACTTCCTGCAGGCACGATTTGTACACAGACTAATGGAATAAAACATAAAATCTTGTATTTTACGGAGATTGCACTGTCTAATTCTTATCAACTTTTATGATGAAAGGGGGCACATCTCAAAACCTGTCCAGCTTTTACTTTCATAACTCTTGGATTTATGTGGAAATTATGACACAAAATGTCATCTTTCCCATATGACCAGTGCATTATCTTGTCTGCCAGAAAATCCAAAGAATGTACAAGGTCACACTTATTGTAAACAAAGGTCACATGGTCTATACACACAATTTATTTATAACAACTTGCTATGGGTATTTTTATTTTCAAGAATGTTGTATAAATATAGTTTAAAAAGAAGATTTGATTTCATAGAAAAATATAGTCTTCGTTCGAGTTTTTTCTCGTTTTCGATATGCGCGAGACTTGCACAGTCTATTGTGCGCTTACCGAGCCCTGTAAATCACATTGTGCCTTGGGACGTAAGCGCAGAGCCATAAAATTGGGCCCGGATCACCATCGAGTTGGTATTTTTGAAGTCTATTATGGCTGTTGACAGCGCGGATGCGAGCTGGGGCCGTGCTTAATGGCAATTGGTTCAACTTCACTGACTTCTTTTTATTGTCATTGGCCCTTTTAGCGAGTATGATAAGGTCAATTGCCATAGCAACCGGTGAAAAAGCCAACGTAGGAACTTGCTGTTATACCAACAGCGTTGCCGACATTTGTGTTCAAAATTATATCGTTTGGGGCACTTGTGTTGCTACTTGTACAGTTAAGCAATTTGTGTTTATTTCAAATTCATGTTTAACAGAAAATTATGTTGTGTTCTTACTGACCAAAAAGCTGATTGAATTATATAACTTTGCTCATAAAAGGTCTATTCTATTATTCTCAATGACCTACACAGAAATATAAAATTGTGTAAAAATGAGGGGGACTATTAAAAACGTACTTTATTTTCCTTTTAATCGAACTCAGATCGTGTATACGAGTTTTAAGGTGATAAATGGAGGGTTTTACGATAACCGAAACAATTAATCGACAATCGTAAAATCGGACGGTGTGTATGAGTTTGAGGGTTGAGTATTGATATTTGAGTTTTGAGATTTGAGTTTGGATGTTTGAGGTTTGATATTTTGATGTTTGAGTTTTTAGGTGTAAGTTTTGAGTTTTGAGACTTTTATTTGAAGGTTTGAAGTCTAATGTTTTGAGGTTTAAGGTTTGAGTGTTGACGCTTGAGTTTTGAGGTTTAAGTTGTTTTACTTTTGATTTTTGAGGTATGTCGTTTGGGGTTGGAGGTTTGTGGATTTTTATTTATGAGGTTTGAGGTATGAATTTTTATGTTATAGGTTTGAGTTATGAGATTTGTGGCTTGAATGTTGAATGCTAATGTTTTGAGGTGTCAAGTTTGATATTGAGTTTTGAGGTTTGAGTTTTTGAGTTTTTGACTTTTTAGTTTTGAGGGTTTGACGTTTGACTTTTTGGGTTTAAGGTTTGTGGATTTTTAATTATGAGGTTTGAGTTTTTATGATTTCGGTTTGAGTTTTAAGATATGTGGTTTGAAGTTTTAAAGCTTGTTTTGAGGTTTAAGGTTTGCGTGGTGAGGTTTTAGTTTTCAGGGTTTGGTTTTACCGTATGCAGTTGAAGGTTTTAAGGATTTAGGTGTGCAGTCGATCACTAATTAGAAATAAAAAATACATTGAGTTTTCGTTGTTGAAATTCAACCAGAATAACTGGGATAAAAAATACATGTAACAAATCAAAAGATAACAACTACCGGTATGTGAAAAATTTAGTTAAACATTAAAATAAACAATTTAATATGAACTTGGAGCCCCACCGGCACCCAAAATATCGATAATTCCACGCCCTCCACTGTCCCAGGTAGACCCACATGTTGCCCAGGTGACCCTAGACTGTTTCCCTTCTTTATCCGCAAGAATAAAGACAGGTACTGGTCTTACTGGCCCAATGATTTCATTGGATACAATGATTTCATTGGATAAACGTACAGTGAAGTGAGCTTTCCATATCTGTTTTTTGGTTGGTCTGAGGTGATGTAGTTTGTCAGCTTGCACTTTCGATCGTCTGCATGATGCAGTGTGTGCATAATGTTTGTACATGCATTTAAGTGTTGTTTTATTCACTAGTGTACATAATGTGCGTGTGAATTGACTGAGAATCTCCGTGTGAAATGAATGCGAGGTCAAAGGTACACCTGGCAACATCCGGTAAGGCAGGTATCTGGCGTTATTCACGAGTCGAGAAGTGTGACATCAGATGTTTAGATAAAGGTGACCCCCCCCCCCCTCTCTGTCCCTTCCCTCTTAAACAAAACAAAAAAACAAAAAAAACCATACACCTTATATAGGGTGCGTTCGATTAGCTTCCCCGTGTATGTGTACCGGGGATTTACACTGGTGGAAGCCACAAAACTAGGCTAATCGAACGCTGTGGTGTTTCGCTTGGCACTCTGGGAAAATTAAGGTCAAAGGTTGTTGAGTAGCAGCGCGACTTAAAAAAGTGTAAACAGACAGCTCCATCATTTCCGTCGTCTGCTCAATTCAATTGGAAAATGTCGATGTCCGTGACGACACATTTAATTATATCATTCATAATTTGTACACACTCACCAACTGTTTGCTTGTCAGGAAATACATTTTCTTTCAATTTGCCATATTGTTTCATAGACAATAAATCTGTGTATTAATTTGTAGTTTTTGTACTCGGGTCGAATTCAACTTGGTATGATACGTCTGCAGCCGGAAACTACGTCATTACACCCGGGCATCCACCAGAGACCCGCTCGCGAGCTGGGGCTGTGGTGGCTGACACCGGGGCAGACACGAGTATCATGTGATGGCTAATCGAACGCTCTCGTGTAAGTTTTACTTGCACGTGTGAGCATTGCATGGTGAGGTATCAATGTCTATTTGGCTTGCGGTAACACCATGTGTATATCTACTTGCTAGGTAGATTTCGTTCTTTGAGACTTGTCTTGCTATGTATTCTACTGCCGCGGAGTAGATTTCGGAATACACCTGATTTTTAAAATGCACAAATCAGTAATTCTTCACAATTTAATAAAGATTGTTATTTTTCTTCACGGTACATTTAAACACAAACACACACACAAAAACATACATCTTATTTTTAAAATGCACAACTCAGTAATTCTTTACAATTTAATCAATATTGTTATTTTTCCTCCCGGTACATTTCGACCTTAATTTTAGTTCAACCCGGTTGTATCGAGTCTAAGTGGAGAAGTTTTGTACTACCTTTCATTGTGTTTTTCGTCATTGTCTTCAGCAAGATATGTTTATTTCATTACAGTTTCCCACCTGCCTTTGTCCAATATAATTGGATATTCTCCTTTATAGAAAACTCACTAGTTAGACTTGAAACCTGGATGGCAGAAAACGGGAACAATGCCCTCTTTGTTCTTTTTTTTTAATTGTCATTCGCAAATGTCATGCCACCGCACGGCTCTTCCATGGCTAGCAGCCAATCTCGAAAAACGACATTTTTGAGAAAAGCAAGTACAGAGATAAGCTGTTTTGCCATAAAAACGGGACGAAAGTGAAAAAAGAGGCCGAAATAGGACATGTTATATTCAAAACCATACATAGTATGCCTTTGAAACTTTGAAATGGAAAAAGCGCCGTCCATTTACCCACAAAATGATCTTAAAAATGATCTTTAAAAATAACATTTTCGAGTTGGGCTGTTTTACCATGGAATGGCCGCGCATTGAATGCACAGTCGAATTTGAGCAAGTGTATCTAATGTATGACAATACGGTGTCTCGTACTATATACAATACAATGATCGTATTCAATATTAATGTTATAATATCAACCTGCTTGTGTTTAAATTATGGACAATATTCACATGTGTCTCAGGCGGTGGGCTGGGGGGGGGGCTGGCTGTTGGGTTTTACTCAATTGATGTGTCAATTCATGAACTGCAGTCATCCGATCAAACCAATACATTACGCCTGACGTTGTTCCCTCTCGGTAAGCAATGTGAAGAATAATGGTGACAGTTCTACGAAATAAAATGTCCTTGGACAAAAATCACATTTCATTATCTTGTTTTAATCGATGTTAGTTTTGCATCGGGGATAAAAGAATAGGCCTATAATTTGTTTTTACACTTCAACCGATCGGTGTAAAAAATAAGTTTAAAAAAAAAATTAAATTCACTAATTTGTGCTTTACATGTTCAAGGTGTAAACAAACAAAACGGGTTGGCTCCATATATGAGGCAATGGATGCAAGCTATTGACTAAGAATTAGTGCCTTTATTGTTCATAATGAGCATCCAGGTCCGACTATAGTGTTACTATAATAATTTTCACAATTGCTTCATAATAGCTCAAAGTACGGTAAACTGGTGACAAATTAAATTTCCCCACTTAATAATAGCAAAGTATAATATTGACGCGCCATTTATCATCATCGTTCACGATTGACGGTAATATAAAACAACTAAGAATGTGTTTTTTTATCAATTCCGGCTAACATGTCTCCCCGTCGCACGGATTATATTTATAATAGACGCATTGCAAGAGCATCACCGTGAACCGATGTCAGGAATCAACCGGTGGCTGGGGCCCCGGGATCCCCGGGGCAATTAGCAAATTTCCCCGGGGAGTTTCATCTTCACGCGCTGCAGGTTTTATGACCGAACCGAAATGCATACACGTCTAAAGGTGTATGCCCCCCCCCCCCATTCGAGGCATCTTAAGATAAACGCATAAAATGGACAGAATTACAGACTTCCATGAAAACTGTATCAAACTAAAGTGGGTGGCTTATTACCTGGGACTTGTGTCTCAATTGCCTAGCTGGATGGAGTTTATCCGAGACTTGCATTATGTTTATACTCACCTCTTATTGCCTCCCAAATAATGGTTAAGTCTATATACCTGTATCCAACAGTCAGATGGGGAAGGAGATAAACTCATTACCGCCAAGGAGCAAAAACGCATTTGATGATCTAAATTGGGATTAGTTTTAAATTTGTTTGTGCGAGTTCCAAGCGTTTTGGAAATTAATATCTTAGAGGCAATGCACTCCGGGAAGGAATAGGAAGGTCATTTCCTATTCGGGAGGAGAATTGTAATTAAATGCCGGCAGTAAAGAAAAACCTCCTTTATTTTGCTGTATTTTTTTGTTTTCTTTCTTTTTTTTTGACTGTGGCTTCCATCAATTATTTGGCGCTGCTTTTATTTTTGACGTACAGCATGTGGAGGTGAACAAACTTGCTTGTGCAGTGGTTGTCCGTTCAACAGAAAAAAACAACATTGTTATCTGTAATAATCGCCTAAAATGTAAATGATTTCCTTATTCGAGAATCGAATATAATGTTTAAAACAAATGCTGTCATCTTTTCATAATTGATTATTAGTTTATCACCCTTAGCAAAATGCTTCTAGTATTTAAGAATCGAATTTTGGTTAATCGTTTGAAACAAATGCTATCATTTTTAAAGAATCGAATAGTAGTTACTTGTCTGAAACATATGCTTTTATTTTGTAATTGAACATTAGTCAATTGCCTGAAACAGACACTCTCATTTTTTAATGAATCGAGTTTCAGTTAATTATCTAAAACAAATATTTTCATTAGGTAAGAATCGAATAATAGTGTAAATAACTTGAAACTAGCGCTTCCATTGTTAAACAACCGATCATTAGTTAATTGTTTGGAACAAATCATTATCATTATTTCATGATCGAATATGAGTTGATTGCCTAAAACAAGTTAGACTTGCACAGTCCATTAAAGTCAGCTATCAGTTTGAAGATAACATTGCGAGTATTCGACAGATTAAGTCGACCCAATATATTATCTAAAGAATGCATTTTTTTTAAGCGTTTAAAATAGATGTGTGGGCTTCCATTCCATCGTGAAGATAATGCATTAATTGGTGCATTGTATACATTCAAGTGGTTTATTTTGAGGAATACGTTTGAGCAGTAACTATAGACAAATTGAAAAATGTCAAGATATTTGATACACTAAATAGCTTTCGCAAAGAAATCTTTTGATGGCGTTACATTTGAAACCTGCTGCATCCACTCTCAATATCGGGTAAAACGAGACTCGCATTTACGTTTGTGTGTGGGGGAAAACCTGTTTCATTCGAAATGTAACAATGATGTTAACCGTTTAATACAAATGTATTTGTAACTTAACTCGGGTCACGCTATTTGGTACACAGACGACAATAGCTGCATTCATGTATTTTGTATTAATATAGGAATCTTGTTTCTACCTAAATTTCCCTTTATATGTGTGGGGGAGGCTGTATCATAAACCATGATTTATGTATTGTAGTGGTGTTACATTTTGGGGGGTATTTCATATAGGTAGGCTCGCGCCCACTCACACACGCATTCTATTTTTTACATCCCTGTGGAGACATCTTTTGTTCTTTCTTTTGTCCCTGTAGTTAAGAACCTCCCATAGACTTTGTACACAAAATTCCTTGTGGAGCACCCAAGTCTTTAGAATTCCCCTATGGAGACCTTTTGTTTTCCCTTTTCTGTTTTGTTCTCGGTCTCCATAAGGTAGTGAATATGAAGGCACATCTTTTGGTTGTCCCTCTTTTGTACACACTCACCAACTGGGGACCTTTCCCCAACTGGAGACCCTCTTATCCTCTTTTGTTATAGGTTCCCGGTTTGAATGTGTATACTTCCACTCTTACATAAAATTATGGCAGATACGGGGTACTTCCATTGTTGTTCTATTATTCCCTTTTCTGAAGAAATCCTTTGTGGGGTACCACTAGACCAAATAAAACATTGGTGGGTAGCATTGTGTAAATTAAGTTGGCGTGTGTAAGGGCAGACAAGTTGACACGCCTCTTGAACCTTCCATAGTTCCATTGCAGTATAAAAGAAGTATAATTTTTGAAATTCAGCACCGCAAGAAATTTATCATTTTCCCAACTCCAAACCCCCTCGCAGTGTTTGTCTTAGTAATGAAACCAAGGATGCCTCATAAGTGAACTTAATGACTGTAGTTCGCAAGCCTGAGGAAACCTGTAAACATGTGCTTGCTATGTGAACCAGAAACACAAGGGTTTACCCTACTTTCCACGATAAGTGTTCTGGGTTCTTTTACGTGCACTACCAATCCTAGTACACGGGACCTACGGCCTTAATGTCCCATCGCGAAGGATACAGCAATTATCGTAAAGTATCTTGCTCAAGGATACAAGTGTCATGAACAAACTATTAGTTATTTTTTACTTTTTTTAATGTTTCGGTCCGTTTGTTTATGATAATAGGATTCTTGTTTCATGTTAATGTTGAAGTGTCAATCAAGCAAACTCAAATACAATAAGCGGCACCAAATAACCTTGGGACGCTTGTTTTGGGTATTTATTAATAAACTCACCAAAAAGCGGGTATGCTGTTTTATTTTCAAGTTACTGAAATGCCAACCGCATATTAAACAAACTATTAATGATAATAGCAGTCTTAAAGGCATCGTACACGTTTGGTAATTGGAACCCACTGTTTGTTTCAATCCTACACAGTTGTAGATAAATACCATAAAACTAACCTGTGAAAATTTCATTTCAAAAGGTGGTAGCGTTTTTGAGATATTGCCGAAAATCTGGAGCGGTTATGTCTACGCAGGAAGAATAGTCTGCATTGTGATACACACTCTGAGAAGCGTTACGTGATATATTTGTCTATAACTGCAGTACTTCGAAGTGGAAAGTTTCTCAAAATGCATTATACTATCCAAAGCTGCTGTACTTCTTACTAATTGAATTGTTATTGCCATTAATTATCAGAGTAATTACCAAACGTGTACGATGCCTTTAATTATGTACGCTATGTAACGTCAAGTCCTCCAAAATCAACCTCGTCCCCAAGGTGTGTCGAGCAGTACGAGGTTGACCGCTCTCTCACCCTGGTATTGGATCATTTGCATATCCAACATTTTTGGATACGTATGCAAATTAGAATAGTCTGGCTGTGAACATGGTAAATACTGAATGAGTGCAACTTAACATGTTTACGTTAGACTTTTGTACACCAGTCGTTGTCCAATCAGGGTCCAAGTAAGGAGTTTCCCTCCCAGGGTTTACTATTGTAAACATGGTTGGAAATAAAGTAAACCATGGGGACGAGGTTGCTCCAAAATGGTTAGCTATTTTCCATGCTCCAAATACATGTTGGCCTAAATGTTCAGCCGTCGATTTCACCAATCTCTTCCTAACTTAGGATTAATCTTAGGGCTTAGGACGAGTCCCAGCCTTGCACTGTAACATGTAAACCTTAAGATTAATCCTAAGTTAAGACGAGTCACTCGTCCTAACTCGAGATAGGATTAATCCTAGCGTTTCGTGAAATCACGATCAGGTATCGCGTCGCGTGTACGTTAACTGTCAACCCTAATACACTGGGTCATTTTCGCAATTGGGATCGAAACAAACAGTGGGTTCCAATTAAAAAACGTATACAATCTTTTAAAAAAGATACGTCTTCTGTCATGCTTATTGAGATAAATTGAAGGGGAAATGTGTTTTTAGCACATTACCGGCACTTGAAACATATAGTCAAACAAAAACCAAATAAATTGGACGCTTGTTTTATTACTTATTAATCAACTCACAAAAAAGCGGGTATATGCTGTTTTATTTTCAATTAAGACTTCACTGTGAACATGTTGATAACATGAGCAACCTACCCGCTTAAAAAATTGATGATGGTGTCAAAACAAGATTATGCTAAAAATAAAAGGATAGCTATAATCCCGTATAAGGGGATTAGCTATTGCTTTGAATAAAAGGAGAAGTGATTGCCGTCAATTCATCATTAGCGAGTACAATTCGTCTGACAGTACATTTACGATTTGACGTCTGTCTGAAAGAATACCAACATGGCCGTTAAATCCATATGTATCCTGCTAGCGTTGAGTTGTTGTCTCCTCCATGTGAGCAGTCGTGTGCTCTTTGGGGCGTTCAACATCCAAATACTCGGTGTGACTAAGATGGGAAAACCAGAGGTGGTTGGGTACTTGACTCAGGTGAGATACTAAACATTACACGGTGTAATTTCCTAACGCTTTTAAAGGCACTGGACAAGTTTGGTAATTGTCAAAGACCGGTATCCTCACTTGGTGTATCCCAACATAAAATGCATACAATAACAAAACCTGTGAAAATTTGGGCTCAATTGGTCATCGAATATGCAAGAAAATAATGAAAGAAAAAACACTCTTGTTGCACAAATTTGTGTGTTTTCAGATGCCTGAAAAAGACTTCTGGCCAGAAGTCTTTTTCAAATGCAAATATTTCAGTGAGAAATCACTTATAAAAACTACGTTACTTCAGAGGGAGTCGTTTCCTACAATGTTTTATACTATCAACAGCTCTCTGTTGCTTGTTACCAAATAACTTTTTATGCTATTTTTGTTTTTAGTAATTACCAAACGTGTACAGTGCCTTTAAGCAAAACAAAACGCTTAGCACGGAAAAAGGGTGTTACCAGCCATCTGTATATTTGTTTACACTATTTGAGACTGGTTCTCGTCAAAGTTGTGCATTAAAAGTTGCCAAGTAGAACTTTCTGCTCAATAGCTTTGTGAAATACAGCTCATCGCTTATCATTAAGGTCTGTATACGTTTGGTATTATGGCTCTAAAAATTAATGGCAATAAAAACTTACTTGGTAAGAAGTACAACAGCTTTGGATATTATAATGCATTTTAAGAAACTTTTCACTTCGAAGAACTGCAGTTATAGAAAAAGATATCACTTTTTATCCCCCAAAAATGTGAATCTGAGAAGCGTTACTGCAGCAACGTTTCTCTGATTGTGTATTCCAATTGTAGATTATTCTTCCTGCGCGGACCTTAAACCACTCCAGATTTTCGGCAATATCATAAAAAATGCTACCACCTTTTGAAATGAAATTTTCACAGGTTAGTTGTATGATATATACAACTATTTATAGGATTAAAACAAACAGTGGGTTCCAATTACCAATTTACCAATTTCCAATGATTTTGTTCAAAGCCACTCCAAAAATTAATGACCATAAAAAACTTACTTGGTGAGAAGCGCTGCAGCTGTTGATAGTATAAACTATTGAGAAAGGATTCCCTTTGAAGTAATATGGTTTTGATTTTTTTTGATTTTTTTTTACCCCAAATATTTGAATCTGAGAAACGATTCATGTAAGAATCGTTTATCAGATTTCTGAGGGTTGGTGTCTGTTTGCGAATGCCGTAGTTATGAGGTTGGTACCCGCTGTCACCTCGCTAAACGCGGATGAATTCGACGTTCTTGTGTAAATACTTTTCTGTTTTCTCAGCAAGTAGACACTGCATTCAGCTGAAACTCTCACACGGACTGTATCTTTCTTGATCATTTTGCCTGTAAATTAGCATTACGTTGACAAAAACCAATCTATGACGATACCTTTAACATGGTTCCATGCTCACGTCAGAAATAATTTAAGCCGAAAGTGACAAAAATGGTCTTCTAAATGAACCTCGATTTGTTAGGCTTTATTGGGTAACGGTTGAAATTTAGCTAGAGCGTCCCCATTACATTATCGCCACGTCGTGATTTGATTATAGGAAACGCATTTCTGATTTAATTACCAAAATTGAACCGCCGATTAAGGCAAATTATTATGGCAAGGTAGTCTCTTTCGTGTTGTCTGTAATTTTGTTTTTATTATGGCATAACAACAACAGAGATTTAAGTACATCGCCATTGAATTCCTACGGAGCTCTGGAAGTACCACCCAACTTGTTGAGATCCTGAGATAATATTTACTGCAGGCTGATGCCATCTTGATCGTAAGATGTCGACATCACGAGACAATTATCTCGGGATGACGATATCCTGAAAGTAAGATGTTGTCTTCCCAAGGTAATCTATCTTGTGTTCTCGACATGTCATTCCATGATTAATTATCTCGGGAAGTCGACATCTCACTTTCATGATGTCGACATGCTAAGATAGAATATATCGGGAGGACGTCATCTTATACTTTAGGATGTCTTCATCCCGAGATAAACCATCTCAGGATGTCGACAACTTAAGTTTATGAAGTCATCATCCTGCAGTAAATTATCTCAGGATTTCAACAAGTTGGATGGCACTTTCACAGCTCCGTACATTCTAGGGGCTGCGTGTCCGTTAAAACTATTGCATGGCCACAACCCTTTGGTGGTGCGTTTAGGGGGCGTATGGGAAAGTTGGTGTATCGGTGTTAAATTGTTTGATCTTCACTAACCAATTTGAACAGGTAGGGGGCACTTAAGATGCGTTTTTAGCCAGTCATAGCCAGGATTTTGCAGTGAGGCTTTGGGACTTTTAATCTTATTTTCAATATTGTCGAGAACCAAGAGAAGTCATCCCGGAGCGTTTCACTTGAAACAGTTCTCATCTTTGATAAAATAAGTAAACGAATTGTTTGAACAATTTATTTTGGACCTATGAGTAGCCGATTTTTTTTCTACGCATAACAAGATTGGCAATATACCTTTCCAAAAGAATGATTACTATCTGAAAAGAAATCCATTTGTTATACCATTATGAATCCTCCAGCGAAATGTGTCCGTCTTATTTACTGTCAAAGTGAAGTTAATAGCATTTGAAAACCTTCATGATTGACGGACAATGCACAAAATACAAGTAACATGTAATGTACATGGCTAATGGACCTGAGATAATTTTCAGATCCCGACAATCATTTATTTGTGTAATTAATTACCACTCATCACTGGTGGATTTTTTTTTCGTACAATACCCTAGATGAAAGCTTAAAGGTATCGTACACGTTTGGTAATGACTCAAAACAAGTATTAGCATAAAAACTGACTTGGAAACAAGCAACGGAGAGCTGTTGATAGTATAACACATTGTAGGAAACGACTCCCTCTGAAGTAACGTAGTTATTGAGAAAGAGGTCATTTCTCACTAAAATAATAAAAACTTCTTGCAAGAAGTTTTTATTCCTATCTGAAAGCACACCAATTTGTACAACAAGGGTGTTTTTTCTTTCATCATTTTCTTGCAACTTCGATGACCAATTGAGCCCAAATTTTCACAGGCTTGTTATTTTATGCATATGTTGGGATACACCAAGTGAAAACACTGGACTTGACAATTTCCAAACGTGTTCAGTGCCTTTAAAGCTCAAATCTATAAATATAAAATAATAATAATAATAATAAATATTTGAAATTTTAAACTAAATTTTTGGGTTAAATCGGCAAAAAAACTGCAAAACATCGGGCCTAGCAACTTTAAATTAAGTATTACAAATTATCACGACTGGGAAAATAGTATACAAATAATTTCAACTCTCAGGTTTCGGCTGCACCGATCAAGGCATAAACAAAAAGGAATATAATCGTTCTTCATATACAAATCTGGGCTTCAAAAAAAATGTGTTTGTTACAATATAACATCATTTTTTAAAAGCCGTCTTAGCCAACAGCGTTGTGTGAATTATTTGAATGGTCTTAGTTAATCTATAAAAAAGTCAGCCTTAAAAGTAGTTTTAGTGTAGGGAAACTAATCAAAAACGTCTTCATGCATTAAAGGCATCGTACATGTTTGGTAATGACTCTGAAAATTAATGGCAATAACAAATTACTTGGTAAGAAGTACATCAGCTTTGGATAGTATAATGCATTTTGAGAAACTTTTCACTTCGAAGTACTGCGGACTGCGGTTATGGAAAAATATATCACTTTTTATCCCCAAAACATTTGAAATTGAGAAGCGTTACGCGTATTCTCAGAGTGTGTATTCCAATGCAGATTATTCTTCCTGCGTGGACATAACCGCTCCAGATTTTTTGGCAATAGGGGGCCTATCTCAAAAACGCTACCAACTTTTGCAATGAAATTTTCACAGGTTAGTTTTATGGTCTACAACTATATAACTATAGGTTTGAAACAAACAGTAGGCTCCAGTTACCAAACCTGTATACGATGCCTTTAATACTCATAATTTTCAAATTGTTTCTTATCAAGTTCGTGTTATTGCGTCTTGGCAACTTCATGCACACGTGTGTCTTTTGTCATTCATTCAATCATTCATTGCTGGTTTATTCATAACAAAAATCACATGTCAGCCAAGGATTGAATTGCGGACATTTTGTACATCAAGTCAAAGGGATAAAAAGCAAGCAAGTCAAAAAGACAGACAAAACAGAAAAAACCCAGTAAGTGTTTTTGTTTGTCCTGACCTGTCCTGCATTCTTGTCTGTCCCAAGGTCCATTCGGTGCTGGATCTGTGGCATGGTGTCCCCCCCCCCCCCCATTGTGTCTTCATTATGTTCTGGGAATCTCAGGAATTCTTCAGAGGAAAAGAGTGTGTTAAAGTATGGGAACATAATGTAATAGCAGTAATTTGATGTTCAGTGTACTTGCCAGTACATGTTGTATTTTCGTATTTTTATGCTAGTCTTTTACTGTTCGTTGTACTCCACGCCTACATATTAGGTTATGTAAAGCATATGTAATGTTTAGTTTTTACCAATTTTCCAGTGGAAATCGAATTTCTATATTTTTTAATGTGGACAAAAAATGCTATCTATCTATCTATCTATCTATATTTTATTTATTTGTTGGTTTGGTTTTTGGTTTTTGGTTTTTTGTATTATTATTATTTTATTTTATTTTATTATTATTATTATTATTATTATTATTATTATTATTATTATTATTATTATTATTATTATTATTATTATTATTATTATTATTATTATTATTATTATTATTATTATTATTATTATTATTATTATTATTATTATTATTATTATTATTATTATTATTATTATTATTATTATTATTATTATTATTATTATTATTATTATTATTATTATTATTATTATTATTATTATTATTATTATTATTATTATTATTATTATTATTATTATTATTATTATTATTATTATTATTATTATTATTATTATTATTATTATTATTATTATTATTATTATTATTATTATTATTATTATTATTATTATTATTATTTATTTATTTATTTATTTATTTTTTTTTTTTTTTTTGGGGGGGTGGGCATCCTCTGCCACATGTCGGGCATGGTATAGCATAAAATTTTGCTTCATAGTGGTCCCATGTATATTTTGCTACTTGTACAACGTCGTAACTCAACCAATTACAAACAATGCGTATTTGCTTTTGCTATTTAAGGACAGCATCGAAATAAATGTACTGAATTTTGTGTTGTTATTCTGGACCGCAGATCCTTGACCGCTATGACCTAGTTTTGATCCAGGAGTATAGGGACAAGTCAGGTGTAGCCATCGTGGATCTACTTGAGGCGCTGAACGAGTAAGACGATTCTTTTTGCATGATTATCTGAATATTATTCACGTCTCTTTTTTGTTTTTTTAAATTAAACCGTGCAATTCCCACAAGTGCTCTGTACTGTTAAAGGGTCTGTATACGTCTGGTGATGACTCTGAAAAGTAATGGCATTAGGAACGTACTTGGTAAGAAGTAGGGCCTACTGCAGCTTTGGATAGTATAATGCATTTTGAAAAAAAATTCACTTCGAAGTACTGAGGTTATGGAAAAAGATATCACCTATTCCCCCCCCCAAAAAAAAAAAAAAAATGAATCTGAGAAGCGTTACTGACAGTAACATTTCTCAGATTGTGTATTCCAATTGCAGATTATTCTTCCTGCGTGGACAAAACCGCTTCAGACTTTCGACAATATCTCAAAAACGCTACCACCTTTTGAAATGAATTTTTTTTTACAGATTAGTCTTTACATTGCCTTTGGATTGGGCGCTTTAGGCTATAAAAAAGCGTTTGTTATCAAATAAATATGGTTGGAAAGACATTTTAAAAGTATGATATAGTGATTCACATCCCTTGAAAGTGTGTGTTTTTTGTGTAATTCGTGACAGAACACTGCCCGCCATTTTGTAGAACCAAATGTTTGACTCCACAAAAAATCTGTTCCGCTGGTTGTATTTCCAGAGGCACATTATGGTGTGGGGTTTTTTAATCACTACCTACTAATTACAACACACCGTGAGTGTTTTAGTGCATGATGAACAACTCTTAAAAAGGATAAGGATAGTCGTGGATTTCAAGAAGAAGTGTAAGTTTCTCGTACGCTTTTGTAATCCATGAGTGTTGTAGACGAATCATGGGGCGGCCATCTTGATTTTCTCCCATCCAAATCAATGTAACCAAACCGAGGTTGGAAGGAGAAATAGTCTGGTTTCCTCTATGTAGGATGAATATTAGCATCCATTGCTGTTATTGGATACGAGGAACATGGGCCAAGATGGTTGCAGCTTGACAAAGGTCTATTGTCTGGTAAGAGACTTTGCCAGCTGGTGTTTTCAATGCGAGACTCGGGCTCGTGGTGGGATTCGAACCGGGGTCAAGAAAACGTTTTTATCTCATAACACTGGCTCGCTGTCCGGTTAAGTTTGATTTGTTTGAGTCCCAATCTTGACACTTGTGTCCTTGAGCAAGATACTTGACCATTACCATAAATGCTTCGTTCTCCGGATGTGACATTTTAAGCCGTAGGGGAGATGCGGGAGAGTTGAGCCATACGGAGAGTTGACCCACCCCCAAAACACCACTATCCCATAGAGTGGTCGAGTCCATATGCCTTCTGTTGGTAGTGTCTAACCAAACTTTCTTTTTGGCTACAACAGAGAATGTGAGAGATAAGTGCTCAAAGTGGGAGTGACAAGAACATCTAAATTCCACTAAAAAGTGAATTTTGGAACTCCAGATAAGACCCTTTCTATTACTTACATGTTTAGCAATGAATATAGTGTGTCTAATATATAGCCTAAATATTGTTGTTTATTATGGTAATTTTAATTGGATCTAATTCGATTGTTATAAATCAAAATCAAGTCACATGTCAAAATGGCTCTCTTATAGGAGAGTTGAGCCAATGAGCATGGGGAGAGTTGAACACTGGAAATAGCCATGATAAAATATAATTTTTCAGAATTCTTTAAGATAATTGTTGGGAATAGTTTTAAAATGCCAGATTGGATCAAAGTGTTATTACAATTATGAGTACATTTCACTTTTACTATGGATAAACCAATTTCAGAAAATTATTTTCTGATTTCCAAAGTCCCATTGATTATTGTGGTGGTTTAACTTACCCACACTGGTGGCTCAATTTACCCATAGTCCGGGGAGAGTTGAGCCGCTTTGCCATTTTTTTTCAACCATCTCCCATGAATAAACAATAGCAGTTGGTTCAATTATTATGTTATACTAAGTATAGTCAACACTCTAAAGCTTTACTTAAAACATTTAGTTAGGGGATCCTACATTTCATCTCTGCAGAATGGTGCAAAATGTAAAAAATGGCCCAACTCTCCCGCATCTCCCCTGTAGGTCACATGTACTTTTATAATGGTGGATCATTTTCGGAAAAAAAAGATAACGGCTATAATATTTAAGTAGAAACGGATTCACGGGGTGATGCTTTTTTGTAATTAATTACATAATTTTGATTAAATGCATTCAAATAACTAATTACTTAAAATCTATGGGGGAGTAAATAGAAAGGTGTCAAGCGAATCAATAAATCACTTTATCAATGATGCGGTAAGAGTTTTATAATTGTCATAAAGCACGCCTGTAACATTTGTATTGCCAAATATCAGTATCCACACTTGATGTGACCCAACATAATACATGGAATTATAAACCTGTGTAAGCTCAATCGGTCATTGGGGTCACGAAAAAAAAGTGGGAAAAAACTTAACTGTTTACACTGTTTTCAAACATTTAGTTTTGGACTTGCAAAATTGAAACTAATTGTTTTACTAATTTCTCAAAAACTATTCCATTTCAAGCAAAAACATTTCAAGGTTTCCCATCATGGCCAACTTAATACCATGTTAGTTCTGTGCAAATCTCTGAACATTCATATTTTTACTCTTACCAATGTTTAGCACACCCTTAAAGGGATTGTATACGTTTGGTGATGACTCTGAAAAGTAATGGCATTAAAAACGTACTTGGTAAGAAGTACAGCAGCTTTGGATAGTATAATGCATTTTGAGAAACTTTTCACTTCGAAGTACTGCGGTTATGGAAAAAGTTATCACCTATTTATTCCCCAAAAAATGAATCTGAGAAGCGTTACTGACAGTAACGCTTCTCAGATTGTGTATTCCAGTTGCAGATTATTCTTCCTGCGTGGACATAAGTTCCAGTTTTTCGACAATGTCTCAAAAACGCCACCACCTTTTGAAATGAAATTTTCACAGGTTAGTTTTACGGTATATATCTACAACTATGTAGGACTGAAGTTCCAATTACCAAACGTATACAATCCCTTTAAAGGGGAACATTGCCTTCGGATTGGGCGCTTTAGGCTATAAAAAAAAGCGTTTGTTATCAAATGAATATGGTTGGAAAGACATTTTAAAAGTATGATATAGTGATTCACATCCCTTGAAAGTGTGTGTTTTTTGTGTAATTCGTGACAGAACACTGCCCGCCATTTTGTAGAACCAAATGTTTGACTCCACACAAAATCTGTTCCGCTGGTTGTATTTCTTGAGGCACATTATGGTTTGGTTTTTTTAATCACTATCTTCTAATTACAACACACCGTGAGTGTTTTAGTGCATGATGAACAACTCTTAAAAAGGATAAGAGTAGTCGTGGATTTCAAGAAGAAGTGTAAGTTTCTCGTCGCTTTTGTAATACATGAGTGTTGTAGACGAATCATTGGGCGGCCATCCTGATTTTCTCCCATTCAAACCAATGTAACCAAACCGAGGTTGGAAGGAGAAATAGTCTGGTTTCCTCTATGTAGGATGAATATTAGCATCCATTGCTGTTATTGGATACGAGGAACATGGGCCAAGATGGTTCAGCGTGAACAGAGGTCTATTGTCTGGTAAGAGACTTTGCCAGCTGGTGTTTTCAATGCGAGACTCGGGCTCCTTGTAGGATTCGAACCGGGGTCAAGAAATCGTATTGATCTTATAACACTTGCTCATTGTCCGGTTCGGTTTTATTTGTTTGAGTCCCGGTTTTTACACTTGTTTCCTTGAGTAAGATACTTGACCATATTTACCATAATTGTTTCGTTCTCCGGATGTGACATTTTAAGCTGTATATAGGTCACATGTACTTTTATAATGGTGGATCATTTTCGGGAAAAAAGATAACGGCTATAATATTTAAGTAGAAACGGATTCACGGGGTGATGCTTTTTGTAATTTATTACATAATTTTGATTAAATGCATTCAAATAACTAATTACTTAAAATCTATGGGGGAGTAAATAGAAAGGTGTCAAGCGAATCAATAAATCACTTTATCAATGATGCGGTAAGAGTTTTATAACATTGGTAATTGTCAAAGACCAGTATCCACACTTGATGTGACCCAACATATACATGAAATTATAAACCTGTGAAAGTTTAAGCTCAGTCGGTCATTGGAGTCACAAGAAAATAGTGGGAAAAAACCTTAAATGTTTTCACTGGTTTCAAACCTTGATTTTTTTACTTGCAAAATTAAAACTAATTGTTTTACTAATTTCTCAAAAACTATTGCATTTCAAGCAAAAACATTTCAAGGGTTCCCATCGTAACCAACTTAATACCATGTAAGTTGTGTTCAAATCTCAGAACATTTATATTTTTACTCTGACCAATGTTGAGCACACCCTTAAAGGGATTGTATACGTTTGGTAATTGGAACCCACTGTTTGTTTCATATAATAGATATATACCAGAAAACTAACCTGTGAAAATTTCATTTCAAAAGGTGGTAGCGTTTTTTAGATATTGTCGAAAATCTGGAGCGGTTATGTCCACGCAGGAAGAATAATCTGCAATTGGAATACACAATCTGAGAAACGTTACTGCAGTAACGCCTCTCAGAGTCAAATTTGGGGGATAAAAAAAGATATTTGTTCCATAACCGCAGTACTTCGAAGTGAAAAGTTTCTCAAGATGCATTATACTATCCAAAGCTGCTGTACTTCATACCAAGTAAATTGTTATTGCTATTTATTTTCAGAGTCATTACCAAACGTATACGGACCCTTTAAATTGCCTTTCACTTCCAGATTCCGGTTCGAATTTCAGACCGGTGCTGCGCTTGTGGGTTTGGTTTTCTGTCCCCCGTGATTGCGCAGGTGTTTTTTTTTCCCAATTGGGGGTTTCCCTCCAACATTTAAAATTGACTTTTCGTCATCTTCTCTACGCAGGTTTTTTTTTTCAAGCGTAGGTTCGCAGTGTTAGGCAACTTGGAGGCTTTGTTTGTTTGGTTATTGTTTGTTTATAATGATCTTCACATCAAGGGAACTCAGCAAAGCTCACACAAGGTGATATAAACACCAAGCTGACAACAGCCAATCTCTCTCATACAAACAATAGTTTCCTCGGTTTCATTACCAGAAAGATATTATGAGATTATTATTAGTAATAATTAACATTAATTTCCTTTTATATCGCAGCTTATAATCTTATAGGGAATAATGATACGTGATATTAATAAGTGATTAATATTTGCACTTGTTTTGGATTTTGTTCTTTTGAACAAACAAAAATAGATCTAGAGCACTTCTGTGTTAAAGTCCTCCTTTTGTTTTTAATTAATCTGGAGACATTAGTCTGTGCTTTGTTTGCCTGGAGTAATTCAGACTCAAGAGGGCGCACTAAGAAAACCATTGCGTTAGGACCAAAATAAAGACAGAGGAAAAAGGCAAAAACGCTTTGATGAGCGTGTAGGTATCAGGTTGAAAAGTTACCGAGAACTTTCTGCAGCCAAGGTGAAACTTTTTCAACGGTAAAAATATTAAAGAGCGTCTTCAAGGTCATAGTGAGTTTTTTTATGCATTAATTTTCCAAAAGAAAGAGTCCTCATAAAATGTGGGGGAAAATTACGTCCCTAACCCCACGTGAAAACTGGTGTTAGTAAAATTTCATTTTATTTTATACATTTTCAGAGCGAAATTTGAAACATTGCGCTAGTCAATGGTCAAATTTAATGTCCTTTTGGTTGAATATCATAACAATTCAGGGATGAACTAAAAACATTCATGTACAAAAATGTACAGTACCATATCTTTGAAATGTGACGGCAGGGGATATTTTTGGATGTTGCCAAAATTCGCATTAGGAGAGGTATGAATTACATTGGCATTTTTATATCACTTTAACATGAGGAAACCTGTAAACAAGGGTGCTTGCTATGTGAACCAGAAACTCCGGGGTTAACCCCTACTCTTCCACGATAAGTGTTCTGGGTTCTTTTATGTGCACGACCACTCCTAGTACACTGGACCTACGGCATAATGTCCCAACCAAAGGACGAAGCAATTATGGCAAAGTGTCTTGCTCAAGGATACAAGTGCCTTGACCGGGACTCGAACCCACACCCTGCTGATCAGAAACACCAGAGCTTGAGTCCGGTGCTCCTAACAACTTGCCCACGACACGCCACAATAATAATTATGCAGAAATTATGTTTTTAATCTCCCCTTTTAGGGACGATTCATTTCAGCATCACTTTATAAAATTAATTTTACAAAGAAATTCCGAAAAAGATTTGCCTATCAGACGGTTTATCTGACTGTGCACAACGCATGAACCTTTCGTCAGATGACAACCTTCTCACGCTGTGTGTTGTTTCTGTTAATAATTACTTGTGGGGATTTGTAGTTAATATAATCTTTTTTTTTATAAAGGTGGAGGGAGAAGATCCTAGAGATAAAATAACCTTGATTGACAACGGCTTGAAGATTAGTCCATCGGTAGTGTTTGCCGAATTACGTACGAGGGATGAAAGATATGACAGATTTCGATGAGTCAAATTATTTAATGTTCAGTGGATTGGAGTGAACCTCGAAAATTAATCTCTCGATGCTTAGAGGGATGTTATACGTTTTGTAATTGAAACCCACTGTTTGTTTCAATCCTAAATGGTTGTAGTAGATACCATAAACAGGACTATAACCTGTGAAATTTCATTTCAAAAGGTGGCAGCGTTTTTGAGATATCGCCGAAAATCCGGAGCGAATGTCCACGCAGGAAGAATAATCCGTAATTGGAATACACAATCTGAGAAACGTTACTGACAGTAAACGTTTCTCAGATTCAGATTTTGGGGGATAAAAACTGATATCTTTTTCCATAACCACATTACTTCGAAGTGAAATGTTTCTATAAATGCTTTATACTATCGAAAGCTACTGTGCTTCTTACGAAGACATTTTTTAAAGTGTTTTTTTTTAAAATTAATTAGAGACCCTCCTCCCCTCCATAAATGAGGAAACAGGAGAAAGTTTGGTTTTGTTTAACCGTGTGTACAATATCTATATTTTCAATATTCAAGGTACTCGTCAGATACCTACGGCTACGTCATCAGCTCTCGTACGGGCCGTTCGTCTTCTAAGGAACAGTACGTCTACTTCTACAAGTGAGTTCATTGTCTTGAGAAAAGTGTGACGACAGCGACTGGATGACTGTGGGGACAGTGACAGGGGGGTGATTGGTGGTGATAAAAGTGGTGACTGGTGTTAAGTGTGGTGACTAATATTAAGTTTGTGAAAGATAGAGACAAAAGTTGCAATTGATGGTGACAATTGTGACAATGATGACGGTTTCTCGTGACAATATTAACTAAGACGACGACATGCTTATGATGATAATGATAAAGTTGGCAATTGGTTGTGGTAAAAGTGACACAGTTTTGTGACAGATGGTGACAAAATGTACAACTGATGGTGACAATAGTGACAATGGTGGTGGTTTCTGGTGACAATATGGACGAGGACGGCGATATGCTTATGACAATAATGACAAAGTTGGTAATTTGTAGTGGTAAAAGTGACAAAGTTTTTGTGACAGATGGTGACAAAATGTACAACTGATGGTGACAATAGTGACAATGATGGTGGTTTCTGGTGACAGTCTCGACGAGGACGACGGTATTCTTATGACAACAATAACAAAGTTGGCGATTAACATTTGACAATATGACAATATTTCCTGTAAACAGAACTCACAAAGTGACAGTGCTTGACAGCTACGAGTTCGTGGAATCAGACGACGAGTTCGAGAGAGAGCCATATATTGTAAAGTTTCGCCAAACTGACATGCTTTCTGGTAAGTCCATGTCGTATTTATTTCCTTGACGCCCGCACCTTTAGCTGTGTTTTTGTCCAACTCGCATGATGCAATAAATTGGTGCGTCAAGCTCTTTAAAGGAGCTATGTCGTCATGATCGAAGCAGGCCTGTGGCTGTGTAAATGGATTTATGAACGCTCATGACGACACAGCCCATTTAAGGTTGATACACCCGTGGCCCTACAGACGTCACGACTCGCATATTTTCTCGCTTGACCTAGACGAAACAATGATCGTTGTTTTTAATTTAATTTTCTTTTGTTTAATCCATTTTGCTTGTATTCAGCGCCTTTAGTGGGAACCGATCTGCAACTGTTTGCGCTTTATTTATTTTATTTTATTTTATTTTATTTTATTACCTTCATTGCACAAACACATAAAAAAATGACATCGGTGTAAAAGGGAAACCCCGAACAGGCACACAGGCCCACTAAATGGGTACCCTTGTTCACACATCAAAACCGAAAGACAAGGGACAAGCACAACTACAAGCAAATAACCGAAGAGAACAAAGAAATACTAAAAAGTGAAAAAAATCACAAAGAAAATGGAAAAACAACAATTAAAAAATGGCAACAAATCATTGCACGAACATGATAAAAATATACAGGTGAACCGTTCTATCCAAATTATTCATCACTGGCTGGTGAGTAGTGGCCAAGGAGACCAGATTTAAAAAGAGCAAGAACTTGTGAATTTCTAAGGTTGGGTGGAAGTACATTCCAGGAGTTGTAAATGCGGTTTAAAAAAGTTTGCCCAAAAATACCAGTTTTACAAGTGTTACGGAAGGTGACCTTATCATTAATTGTAATGATAAGGTCACTTTATTATTATTATTATTATTATTATTATTATTATTATTATTATTATTATTATTATTATTATTATTATTATTATTATTATTATTATTATTATTATTATTATTATTATTATTATTATTATTATTATTATTATTATTATTATTATTATTATTATTATTATTATTATTATTATAAATATTATTATTATTATTATTATTATTATTATTTTTATTTTTATTATTATTATTTTTTTTTTTATTTTTTTTATTATTATTTTTATTATTATTATTATTTTTTTTTTTTTTTTTTTTTTTTTTTTTTTTTTTTTTTTTGACACACATCTCCTTTTATTACATTCAATCAAAACCCTTTCAACAAAAAACAACAACACTACATAACAGATCAATGATTAAAAGACCATTATATATACAAAACTAAAAAGAAAACAAAACAAAACAAGAGGACTTAGAACGAAAATACAACTTTTTCTCCAATCATGTGGCACAAAGCCTGGTTTTTACAAAACAATTCAACAAAATCATCATCATTAAGTCTTTGTTTTTCCAAAAGAATCATTCGTTTAAGTTTGTGCTGGAACAACTTCAACAATTTTTTATCAGAAACCGGATTGATTGCAGGGAGATTTCTGCATCTGGAGTTCCAGATAGTTCTGTGAAGTTTAGCTATTAGGAACAAACATATGTTGTCAATTTGTTTGCCGTATCCCAATATTTTGTTACTGTCGTTGAGATAAAAGTGTTTATTAAGAACATATTCCAAAAATAACCAAGAAGTCCAAGTACATTTACAATATATAAAAACGTGTTCTATAGTCTCTTCCTCTTGTTTACATAAACCACATTGATTGTCCTTAGGTTCTATTTTTTCATTTTCTGTAAAACATCACAAGTAGGAAGAATGCGATGTCGCAACCGAAACCAGAGATCTCTATCGTCAAAATCAATACTTTGGGTGTTAGCTTTTTCCAAACCTCTTTCCAGTCAATAATGTTTTGACGAATGTTAAGCTTAATTGGCCAGGTCTTTTCAACAGTTGGCTGAACAAAGCGGTCTATAACCATGCTCTTATAAATAGTTTTCACAGTAGTATCTGAAACACGAACACTCTCATCATTATTTTCAAAATGCAACATACTACTGACGTGACGTGCTGGACCTTCTCTGCTTTCTGTTAACAAATCATCACTGACATGTTTCCTTAAACCTGACATAATTTTCCCTGCATTAATTGGTTTGATGTGACATTTCTTGGCCAATTCCTGAGCAGTTAGAAGATTGCCATTATTCATGACATGTTTCAGACATACCATACCATGCTGTTTCAAGATTTTAGTATCCATTTTTTTGTCTGTATTGGTAATGACAGTATTGTTCCACAAAGGTATCTCAATGGCTTCATTAATACAAGTCACGTTTGGTTTCATCACACCATTGGCCGGCAATTTAGAGCCAATCAGTTTAGCATTGTTAAAGACAAACCACCCGAGTGATTGATCGGTGTTCGCCTGTTTGATCCAAAACTCGAAAAGGAATTTCCATTTTCCAGGTCTCGAGCTGTATTTCTGAAGCCACTTTAATAACAAAGCATCAAGTTTACATGAAATGTTGATTAAACCAGTTCCACCTAATTCTGATGGACCTCTGATAGTGTCTCTTCTTATTTTGTTAGGTTTAGAAGACCAATAGAAATCAAAAATACTTCTATCCAATTCGTCTTTCAGATATTTGGGGCAAGGGATCACTGAACCATAATACGCTAAGCTGCTACCAATGAAACTATTCACAACAACAGCTTTCCTTTCATAGTCAGTGACCTTTCTTTCCATCTATTCAGAACATTTTTCGTTTTGTTAACCCGTTCCAACCAAATGTCTTCTGGTTTGACACCATTTCCAAAATAAATGCCAAGAATTTTAATCTTTGATTATTCCAATTGAAATTCCCTGGCTTATCTGTTCTGTTTTTCCACGCACCAAGCCACAATCCTTGAGTTTTAGAAACATTTATTATAGAGCCTGACCCTTCTCCATAACTGTAAAACAATCTTCGTAATGCATTGAACTCTGTGTTGTCAGTAATAAGAATACTGGTGTCATCAGCGTGTTGAATAATTTGATATTGAACAAGTTGCCCTGGAAGGATCACACCTTTAACTCCATTGTTACCTCTGATCAAGTTAGCTAGGCCTTCAACACATATGGCATATAAAAGAGGGCACCCCTGTCTTATACCTCTGGTCGCTTGAAAGGGCTCGGTAATGAAATTATTGACATTGATGGTAACCGTGGGATTGCTATATAAAATTTCAATCCACCTTCTCAAAACCTCTTTTGCATCATGGCAAACATATATTTCCATTCAATACGGTCAAAAGCCTTTTCTTGATCAATGCTAACAATGGCTGCTTCTTTATTATGTAAATTCACATAATCAATGACATCTCTAAGAATCATCAAATTGTCTTGAATATTTCTCCCTTGAACACCACAGGTCTGATCTTCATTGATTAAATTAGGTAGAATGATTCTAAGACGTTTAGTGATGAGTTTAGAAATTATTTTATAGTCAACGTTCAGTAGGCTGATTGGCCTCCAATTCTTCAGATCACTTCTTTCACCTCTATTTTTAAAAATTAACCTAATTAAGGCTCTATTCATAGAGTCTGGTAATCGACCTTTTTTGAAACAGTAATTTACCAAACCAAGAAAATCACTCTTTATGAGATACCAGTTACTTAAATAGAATTCGACCGTTAGACCGTCTGAACCAGGCGCTTTGTCTTTCGCCATATCTTTGAGCGCTAAAAACAACTCTTCCTCAGTGATCGATTTCTCTATGTCTTGGACAACGTCTTCTTCAAAACAATACGTCGAGACCGTTTTTAAAATTTTCTGCAAATGGAAATTGTTAATTCCTCTGAAGAAAAAGATTGTTATAAAACTTCCGAACAATATCCACCATTTGAGAAGGTTCATTAGTAACTTGCCCATCCGTATTTTTCAATTCTTTAATGAGATTGTTTTTCTGTTGTTGCTTTTCAGTTGAAAGAAAGTATTTGCTCGGTTTTTCCATATCACACTTATTTTTTATGTGAACTTTGACCTTAACTTTTTCCCATTTAGTAGTCTCGTATTCTTTAATTTTACTCTCTATTTCTTCAAGTTCACAAGAAACGTCTTCAGAGGTGTTAGTAATGATTTGCTGGTACCTTTTCTTTAACTTTTCTTCTTCTTTACGTTCTTTGTACATTTTTTCTCCATCATAATCTTTAATGATTTCCTTTAACCTATTCTTTCCTATATCCCACCATAAAAGAGGACAATCATACAGAATTTTCTGGGTTTTCCAAAAATTCCAAAACATATCCAGTCTTTGTTTACATTGGCTGTCTTTAAGAATTTCATTATTACAAAACCATCTTCCTTTCCCGGTGGGCACTGTTTGATTATCTAACCTGACTATAACTGTACTATGGTCTGATAACCCGGATGAATCAATGCTAATCTCTTTCAGCTGATTGCTTAGAGAGTTCGAAATGAGGACATAGTCAATTCTGCTTGGTCGTTTGATCCCTTTGTGATAGAAAGTAAAACCCGGATTGTTTTCTTTACTCAGTAATCCACCCGTTTCAATTAAATCATTTTCCTGAATGACATTGAGAAAACACGTTCTGCTTTGATCATAAATGTCAGCATTGATATCACAGTTAAAATCACCACCGATTATACAGTTATAGTCCTCAATAATATCTGAAAGAGACCTACCAATTCTCACATAAAATGCTTGCGAAAAGTCGCATTATTTGGCGCATACAGTGAGATGAGACTAATCACCTCGCCTCCCATAGCAATATCACCTTTAACCCATCTGCCATTGGAATCATTTTTAAAATTGATGAGATGAAGGCCGCTCTTTTGGGAAATAAGAATGGCAACTCCGCAACTATTTGTTTTCCCGTGACTGAAGGCGATTTGCCCACCCCACTGTCTGCGCCATGTTGACTCATCCCCAACCTCACTATGAGTCTCCTGAAGGAACACAATAGCCACTTTTTTCCTTAAAAGGTATTCAAAGACAATTTCCCGCTTTTGTGGGTTTCTAAGCCCATTGACATTGAGCGTTGCAATTGTGTATGCCATCAGAAAACAAACAGCGATGCCAAACAACAATTTATGAGAAACTTGGTACTTCAACATTTACAGTTATAAAAAGGATTATTTCTGTTTTGCTTTTCCTTTCGTGTCATGTCTGACTTGGCCGATCTGATATGGTTCTTTTCGGTAGTGGGCATTTCCCCTTCCGCGTTTCTTCCTAAAACGTTGAACACCTTTTCTGACATAAGGCACCCATTTTTCTTGAGTTTGATCTTGTTCAGTTTCTTGAGTTGTTTCATGCTCGTCTCCTGGCCCTGACTATCTTGGTTCATGTCTTCCATTTCTTCATTGTGTGTTGTTGCGTTTGCTGTTTGTTGATTCTCTTCTTCTTGACAGCTTGAGCCCAATCAAAATTCTTATTGATCCCTTTTTCAGGCACCATGCTGGACAGTATTTCAGTTTCTTGTGTAGTATTATGTTGCTCATCTGATTCTTCCTGACTGGCCAGGTCGGTGTTCTCTGCAGTGGTCTCCTTAGTTGTTTGTTTGAAGGTTTCTCCCTGCTGTTTCTTCTTAATCTCTTCATCCCAAAACCTTTGCCAGCCTTTTGGGCGAGAGCAGTGTCTCCTTTGCCTCGTCTCCTTGGTGTGGTTGTTTTCTTCGTCTGTTTCCCCTTCGTCATCAGTGTCATGCTCTCTACTTTCTATGTTTTCTTCGGTGCCTGATTTCTCTTTTACAGTTGATTTTGCTTCTTCCTTTCTGTTTGGAATCTCTCTAATAAGAATTTCATCGTTGTCCCATTCTTCTTCTGTGAAATGTGGTTCATTGTCGGCAATGTCTTCTGTTTCTTCTTCAACATCTTCTGTACTAGCATCATATTCTTCTTCATTTAGGCATGTTTTGAAGTTGCTCTAATTTGTCATGCGAGTCCGATCGGTGTTCTCTAGACCCACAGACGAAGCAACGTCCTCGCTGGTTACAGTCTCTGGCCATGTGCCCTGGTTGTTGACAAATTTTGCATGTTTTTTCTTGTCCTCGATGTCGTACAGGTAAGTTGAAGTTTCCAACCCTGATAAAACTTGGGATTGGTTTTTTGACGTGTTTGATAAGCAAACTGCGGACTCCGTTTTCAATTTTCTTATCAAAATAGTGATACTGTCGTCTGACGTTGACCACTGTTCCATACTGCATTAACGCATTTTGGACGATGTTGTCCTGCATTTCGAAGTGAGCATTTACATACACCACGACTGAGTTGATCAATTCAGCTCTTTCACATTCTATTATCATTCCATTTAAATGAAGTCCACTTGTTGCAATTCTTTCACATAGGTGTTCATTGGTAAGCGTCACGTTAAACCAGCTATTGTCCAGCTCTGCAATGCATACCACTGCATTTTCCGTATTCAAATCTTTCTTCACCGCATCATTGACTTGCTTTGCTGTTGGTCTATTGTGCCTGATAGAGAAGCGAACGGTGTTTGGTCTCCTCAGGGTGTTGTGAGACATGGCGCCACCCTTAAAAGATGGCGTCTTTGGGCTGCCAGCCCTGATGAAAACTGAATTTCCTCAATAGTCCTCAGAAAAACACTGAATTTGTGTCTGAAAAAGGTAGGAAGAATCCTACTACTTAGATGAAACACCCTATTTACTCACAGTTATTACAGCTGCAGTAGAAACGATGAAAACGATGATTTTGCGGGAGCGAAGTTGGCATACGTGTTGCGACCTCGAAACGCATTATTATTATTATTATTATTATTATTATTATTATTATTATTATTATTATTATTATTATTATCATGCTTAAAAATATATTCTTCTTTTGAAGACAAGCTGGGAGAACTGTTCTAAACGTTTCTTCTGGTTTCTTCTTCACATACCCCCAACTACTTTCCCTTCTTGTCACCCGTGTAGCCCAGGACCTTAATGTAGCCCCAACCCAGTGCGTGAATGTTGCCTGAAACTAAAATACAGCCGCTGTGCAATGTACCTATTAAATAGATCTGAAGAACAAAAATTGGGGGTTGGGTGTGATAAAGTTAAATCTAAGAACTGCGTATTAATATTATATTTGGTTCGAATTTGTTAAACAAAAATTAGTTTAAATAATAACGGCTCTTAAAAAGGCGCAAAATTCCAGAGATGAACATTGCGCTTCACAAACAAAGTATAATACAATAAACAACAGCAAGTCAAGTATCATACAAGAACAACATCAGTAAAGTAAACACACCTTGGAGATTACGCACGAAGGCATCAACTGTATAGGTGAGGCAATATCTTATGGTGAGCGTTCTTAAAACTCCTCCCGGGTCAGAATTGACCCAGATTCCGGGTTTCAGTGTACCTGGGCCCAATTTCTTGGCTCTGCTTACCGCGGAATTCTGCCCTTGTAGCACACAATGATACGTAAGTGCAGAATTCCGCGGTAAGCAGAGCCATGAAATTGGGCCCTGATCCATCTCTGGGTGGGTCAGACTCATTAGGAAACTGGTCAAACAAAAGATTAGGATTTGGACTCGGATTCTGCGTCAGATTGAAGAGCACCGGACTCAAGCTCTGGTGTGACTGATCAGCAGAGTGTGGGTTCGAGTCCCGGCCGTGGCACTTGTGTCCTTATATGAACAAGATATGATTTGTCCTTCAGATGGGACATGAAGCCTTTGGTCCCATGGATTGGTAGTGCACGTAACAGAACCCAGAACACTGGATCTGGAAGAGTAGGGGGTTACCCCGGTGTTTCTGGTTCACATAGCAAGCATCCTTGTTTGTTTCCCCAGGTTTGCGAGTTACAGTGATTAAGTTCACTTATGAGACATCCTTGGATTCATTAACAGAAATATATAATAATAACAACAATTCAAGGGGTCATTGTGCCAAAGATCTCGGGTCATACTGACCCAGAAATGGGTCAGGCCCCATAGGGACTTAGAGTATAGTAACATAGTTTCTAGAGTGTGTGGTAACTGGTTCTATATAGAGAGTATCAGGCCGTATACATTCACCAATCGCTCGCCCATCCTAAGGGATCTCTTCTTCTGTTCGTATCTTCAAGCATCAAATAGTCGTTTTCCATTTTTGTCTACGTAGTGTTTTACATTGATGGTGTAGTTCGCAAGGTCTCTAGTATATTCAAGCATCAAATAGTCATTTCTATTTGTATATACGCAGTGTTTTGCATTGATGGTGTATTCCGCAAGGTCTCTGGGGCTATGCGGGTGGGGTAGTAATGAACATTTTGAGGCAGTGATCCATGGTGAGCTTCTCTGCACTCAAAGATGATAGGGCCAGTCTGGTTACCCCATCGGGCTAATCATAGGGATGATAAGCAGAGTCAATAAGGAAAGGCAACCAGAGGATTGGAAATGTTTTTTTAAATGTGCCTCATCATACCAAAAACCAATGAGACTACTTTGATTGTTTTCTTAGACCAGCTTGAGTTTGTGGTGGTGGGACTTCACGCCAAACCTGACGATGCTGAACTGGAGATTGACTACCTGACAGACGTCTACGATGACGTAGTCAGCACGTGGGGAACACAGGTCTGTTTGTGTGCATTTCAGAATACTGCAATTTATTATTTAAGTCAATGTTTAAGACTTCAAATAATTCTCTCAATATTTTGCTATTTGGAATTGCTCCTTACTCTGTTCATGCACTAAAACATCTTAGTGTGGTAATTGTAATTAGTGAGTTGTGACTAAAATAGCCTCAGGAACTACAACCAGTGGAACATACGGTCCGCCATTTTGTGGAGTCAAAAATTTGGTTCTACAAAATAGCGGATCGTGTTCTGTCAGGAAATTAAACAGAACCACACAACTTCAAGGGGTAACGGTTTCATTACATTTTACTTGTAAAATATCTTTGCAACCACATTAATTTCATAACAAACGCTTTTTATAGCCCAAATCGCCCAATGTGCCCCTTTAAAATTGTTTAAACAATATCATCCATGGTCAACGTACATTAACAAATTCAACTTCACTGTCCTAAAAGAACAAATTAGAAAATTTATTGAATGCATGAGAATGGCGTGTCAAAAACAATTTAGTATTATCACAGATTTATACGTAAGATCAGACAAAAAGTGAATATCATTTTCCAAGAAGCATAAGATTGTTCTCCCAACTCAGAACGTCATACTAGCAGGCGATTTCAACGCAGATTGTAACTACGTCACACGGAAAGAATGGCCGTTTATCCGATTGCGAACCCAGTCTCGCTTCACATGGCTCATCGACGACGACGCAGACACGACCGTGTCTAACACGAACTGCGCGTACGACAGGCAAGTATAGACTGTGCACGTCACGTGCATTTTGTTGTTGTATGCATTTAGGTACAGCAACATTGGATTCCCGACTTAGGCCGTGTCCGAATTCAAAATGGCTTTGGTAGAGAGTGGCTATGGCTGAAAAGTCACATTCTTCGACGTTTGCTTCAGCCATAGCCGGAGTCGCTTACATTATTTTTGATGCTCGACTTGTAACACTGTTACTCGCTTCCATTATTTCTTCACTGTGTTGTACTTTCAAAGATTCGTGCTCCCCTCCTCTTCCCGACCCTCTTCACGTCGTGAAGATCGATTGTTCCTTTGCCTTAACAGTCTCGTATTGTTCCACGGAGTAAGCAGTGATACCACTTTGAGCATACAGAGACCAAGACCCATGCTGTCGAATTTAGAATGTTAGACAAACTTGGCAACCAATTCATGACGATGCCCATATTAGAAGGTTGACTATACATTCAAACAACATAGAAAAATGCCCGTTCCCGATTTATGAGTGTCACCAATTATGCGAATGTGTAAAAATTACGGTAGTATTTTCTTTTAAAAGGGAAACAGCTGTTTCAAAATATCGTACCAAACAAAATTACTTGTGGTGCAATGCAAACAAACAAAATTTGAGGCAAAAACCACTTTTTGTAAATTAATTGGTTTTATATTTGAAATAATTTTCTTGTGATACGAACAGACTTGTGGTAGCTGGTTCCGACATGATCGCCAATTCTCACTCAGCACAGACATACTACTTCGATGAGGACTTTGGCTTAGATCAAGACACAGTAAGTACCACAAGTTTTCTTCTTTTTTAGCTTTGTCAGCCAATTCGTCATCAAGGGGGAACCGACCCTTTAGAAGTTGAACATGGGCGTCCTTCCGAAACCATGGTCAAGATCCTGATGAACGACAGTGGGGCAGCGACTGCAGCTGATGAGCTCGTGACATTGGTGATGAAACGGGGCATGCGGCACGTCCATCATCGTGCCCGACGCAAGCACAACTCGTCATCGATCAATTATGATAATGACACACAATAAAAAAATTACCATGAACTATTTTCGTGATTTGAACTTGATTGGTTGTCGTTCCCTTTGTGGTTGCATTGATCTTTGTCCTTGCCTTTTGCAGGAATGGTAGAACTGGCAAAATAGTTGCAGACAGTGTTCATGTTTTGTGTGATCAACCATATTCATGAAATAACAAACCTGTGAACATTTGGGCTTAACCCGTTGTGTGAGTCAGGAGAAAATAGTGAGAAACCATGCACAATGTTCAGCATGTAAACACATTTTCTATAACATTGGTCGTACTGAAACCAGCTGTTACATTTTTAGGTTTTTAAATACAGTTTTCTCGATTATGACCTCATTTTAGAGGGAAATATTTCACAGGCAAAAAAAATGGTTCTAGTATGAACTTCATAATCAGTAAGCTTTCAGACTAAAATTTAACAATGATGTTTTTTATCCTTACCAATCTTGTATAATACCTTTACATAATGCTTCTGTTTGTGTCTTAAAACAGGCCAAGACGGTTAGTGACCACTACCCAGTAGAGATGACCATCATGTGAGAAACAACCGAAAAGACCAGATAGAAATCAACGACTTGGAGTGCAAGCAATAAAATGACAATAACTTACATATCATCTTAACTTAAAGGCAGGGTATACTTTTGGTAATTGTCAAAGACCAGTCCCAACATTCTGCATAAAATAACAAACCTGTGAAAATTTGGGCTCAATTGGTCAACGAAGTTGTACGAAAATAATAAAAGACCAAAACTACCCGGTTCCCTTGTTAAGATTACCTCTTTCTCGAAAACTACATTACTTCAATTTAAAGGGGGACGTTTCTAACAAGTTTTATAAAATCAACAGCTCTCCAGTGCTCTTTACACTGCAAAAGCTTGGGTGTTAAAATTTACACCATGGGTGTTGTCATATATAGATACCCAAGAAAGAATCGAAATTAACATCATATAGGGTGTTAAATTAACAACAATGTAATTGTGTTGGCAGAAATAAGTGTTATTTTAATACCATATGGTGTAAATTTTGATTCTTTTCTCGGTATCTATAATGTGACATCACCCGTGGTGTAAATTTTAACAACCAAGTTTTTGCAGTGAATCAAGTAAGTTATTATCGTCATTAAATTTTGGAGTAATTACCAAAGGTATACCCTCCCTTTAAAGGTAACGTACACGTTTGGTAATGACTCAAAACAAATCTTAGCATAAAAACTTACTTGGTAACAAGCAACAGGAGAGCTGTTGATAGTATAAAACATTGTAGGAAACGACTCCCTCTGAAGTAACGGAGTTTTTGAGAAAGAGGTAATGTCTCACTACAATAATAAAAACTTTTTGCAAGAAGTTTTTATTCCTATCTGAAAGCACACAAATTTGTACAACAAGGGTGGGGTTTTTTTTCATCACTTTCTTGCAACTTCGATGACCAATTGAGCCCAAATTTTCACAGGCTTGTTATTTTATGCATATATATGTTGGGATACACCAAGTGAGAACACTGGTCTTTGACAATTACCAAACGTGTTCAGTGCCTTTATGGAATGATTTCTCCAGTTTTAAAAGTAAAATAGCGTTACACAAACTTGCGGGGAAAAATGAACGTGTTTTCCCCCTTCACGAGCAGAGCATTATATTTCAAACATAGAACTTAATTTTCCCCTCTAACGAATGTTACGTGTTTGGCTTATAATGAATTTTATTGTGTATCTTTTATTGCATTTTGTTACGACCCTTTTATCAACTGTCTCGCGCTCTTGCTGAGTTGTCAAAGGTTCAAAATAGTAAACCATTCCTTCAAATGAAAAAAAACGACCTTTGATCAAAAGCTTTGTTTGCGTAAAGCATATTTATAGCTTTGGTTTTTTTTCTTCTTAATAATTTCATTGTCTCAGATGTTGTTTTATTGATAACAGAGAGTATTTTAACAAAGCTGTGACGTTCTCATGGGGGGGTGTCGATGTTCAAACATTACAACGTTATGACGTCCAACGTGGTGTCAGCTCAAACAATAAATGTCTGAAAAGTTTGTGATTAAAAAAATAATGATAAAACTGGTTATAAAAAATGTTCGGTTGTCATTTATTTTAATTGGAAGGTTTCATTCTTTGACAAATGCAAATTTGATTGTACGTGATGTCTAGACAAGCTCATTGTTTCCTCACTCGGTGACCGTCGTAAGAAACACTTGCCAGTATTCGAAATTTGCGGTCCGTTAAAAAAAAGTTGCCATTTTGTTTCCTTCACCACCTTTACAGCAGTATAAGTGGGAACCAGTGGGAACCCGGTACCCCAAACATGGTCAACGGTCTAATGACCCGAATCGCCTGACGTCACCATCACATCTTGGTTGCGCCATTTTGGGAGCCGATGTCCCCGTGTGTTCAAGCTTCGCTACCATGGGCAGCGCGCCATATCGATACCCCTTGTCGAGCAAGGCATTCTGTGGGGGAGGGGGAATCGAACACCACTAGGAACGAGGTTGCCGTGTGTTATACAGTCTAGTGCCCATTTCAAGCAACGCTGCGTTTACACGCTTACCGTGCAATTTGACTCCCAAAATGATGAGTGTGGCAGACAGTAGCTACGTGTGACTATGGTCTAGCGGTCTGGTCACGGGGGAGGGGCCAGCGGCACGTGCCCCCATCCCCTTCCACCAATTACCAGTGCCCCCCAGGTGCCCCATGAAAAAATCCAGATACACGTGGTGCCAAAAGAAAATGAACCCTGCAGCCCTCCCCCACCCCATGTGAAAAAAATCATCACCGAGTGAGAAAAAATCCCCCAGTGAGAAAAATGCCGGCGCTCGGTGGAAGGGGCCAGCCGTCGATTTCTCCAAACTCTTCCTAACTTAGGATTAATCTTAGGACTTAGGACGAATCCCAGCCTTGCACTGTAACATGTAAACCTTAAGATTAATCCTAAGTATAGGACGAGTTACTCGTCCTAAACTCGAGATAGGTTTAACCCTAGCGTTTCGTGAAATCGGCTGCAGTATACCCCCACCCAAAGCATTTTTTTAATGTGAATTCTAACATTTGAAATTCATCCTCTTATCTAAACCATTAGGGGGGGTTGCCGACAATGACAATGAAAATTTACGTCGTCTACAGGCAAAAACAAATTCCACTCACATTAATTAAGATAACGAAAATACTTAGTTGATATCGTTGAACTTTACTCCCGTTCAAAGAAATTAACAAATTGCAAAAACATTGTTTACAGGAAAGTGTCAAATAGTAAACAAAGTTATCACAGAAAGTGCGACGGTATCATTGTTTATTGTTTATCATTGTATAATTTGTCAATCGCAGTCTGCAAAAAGTCAAATTTGTTTTTATAATTGCATTCATTATAAGAATAGAGGTCATTGTTACGTTCAAGTCCATGCAAACAATACCCTCATCTAAGCGAGACGAAAACATCGAGCGGACACAATGCAATTCTACGCCGTGTTTTTGACGGGTTTCCTGGTAGGCGTTCTTGCGGAACACGCTGATGGCGTCAGACTGGGCACGTTCAACATTCAGTCGCTCGGTGATTCCAAAATGTCCAAGCCACATGTTGTGGAAGTGCTGCAAAGGGTAAATAACGGTTTACCTTCATCTTGATGAAAGTTCTTATCCTACTTCATATTGACCATGTTTTCTGTATATTAAAAAAAAATTAATGTCAATTCATAAAACTTCCTTCTTAGAGCCCATTATTGCTTTGTCCCTCGGATGGGATGTAAAGCCAAATAGGTCTCGTGTACTGGGATTGGTAGTGCACGTAAAAGAACCCAGAACACTTATCGTTATGGAAGAGTAGGGGTTAACCCCTAACTGCAAAATTTACACCATAAAAAGAACACTAATTCGTCAAAACAACTACATTGGTTTTATTTTAACACCCTATGATGTTAATTTTGATTTTCTCTTTGGTACATATTTGTGACAACACCCATGGTGTCAATTTTAACACCCCGGTTTTCGCAGTGCAGTGTTTCTGGTTCACATAGCAAGCACCCTTGCTTACAGGTTTCCTCAGGCTTGCGAGCTGCAGTGATTAATCACTTATGAGGCCTCCTTGGTTTCATTATACCAGAAATTAATAATGATAATGACGTGATCGTATTTCGAGGTGTCTGTGTCAATTAAAATATTTTACAAAGAGGAAACAATATATTACTCAGCTCAAAAATACCCGTTGTCGAGTCGAAGGTGTGAGTGTCATTACCAGACATTGACGTGGGGGTGGGGGCTACAGGGATCAGGGTGGAGGGGGTCTTTTAGGGGCTCTTAGCCAAATTCCCTCCCCCATTATCATTGCTATTGTTTTATTTGTGTTTGTTTGTAGATTTTGAGTCGGTACGATCTCGTCATGATTCAAGAGCTACGAACTCCCAAACCGAATGCCATCAACGCGCTGATCCAGGCTGTTAACACGTAAGGCAGCGCGATTTCACTTCCGGGACTATTCTAGTTTGACGCCCCGCCCATTTTCACCCCAACAAGCAACCCCGCCCTTTTCTGCTTCACCGTATAACCCCTTCCCCGGAAAAATATTCAAAACTGGATCTGAAAAGGAAGTTAGATTGCATGAATTCGAAACAAACGTGCGTGGTACCAACTTGTGTATATTGTGATGTGGTACAATTTTAAACATGAGTAAATATGACGTAAACAGTGGCGTAACCAGAGGGGGGCAGCAGCCCCCCCCCCCCACCGCTCAGAACCCTTGCCTCCCCCTTGCACCCCAAATAATATCGAGACAAATAATATCGAGATGAATGACTCTATACATTAATTAACCCCCCTAAACTATGTCTTTGCCCCCTGCTGCCCCCCCCCTCCCGATGAAAATGTCTGTTTTCGCTACTGTGTAGAATGACGTGATTATGCCCAACCTATCGTCCTTTTCCATCTTAGGATGTACAGCTATTAGCGGGAAATTGCACCTAAACTGTGAAAGTCTTTTTTGTATCTCTTATACGAGGCCTATACGGTTGTTTCTTTTTGTATATTAATATTTGCCGGGTGTTTTGACGACATGTTATGGATGACGACATAAACTCTTACCCAAACCTGTTTTATTGTCTTTGTGTCTTACCATTTTCATCATTTTTGATAACTTCAAACGGATTTCTTCGTTGGTTCTTTAATTATCAGAATCGTGGTTGTATAATATTTACTTTACACATTGCTTTTTAGTAAGTTGCGAATATCAAGGTTTTTTGTGTTATGGGCCAAGCGCCTTGACTCGAGTCTAGCAGAGATCATGCAGCTAGCCTGTGACTTATTCTCTTTTCCCATTCTCCTGTAGATACTCAGCTAAAAACTACAAGATGGTAGTAGGTCCCAGGGTAGGGCGCACCACCTCAAAGGAACAGTATGTCTTCTTTTACAGGTATGTTGTTCGTTTCTTATGGGGTACTTTGATCCAGTTCTTGGTTCTAAGAAAAAATCAATTTCAATTTTAACAGAGGAAATCTAGCCCTATTGTTATAGTTCCTCCTTGTGAAGTAAAGAATGTAACTCCATAATATTGTACTAATAAAACAATCTGCCCTTTTGGGCCCGGTGTGGGATTCGAACCTAGGTCTATGAACACACGTGCAATTGTACTACGTAAGAGCCACTGCCCAGTTCAATGCCTCTGCCAACAAATCCTGAATCTGTTTGTGTGTCTCCCTAACTACCGTTCGCCATGTTCTGACTAATTAATAATAATAACACCATGGTGGCCCTGAAGGGACATCAAACATTTATATTTACGGGAATATTTACGTAAAAATTCACCTAAATATATATGTTTGGTGTCCCTTCAGAGCCACCATACAATTCTTATATAGCGCATCACACAAAGTCTCAATGCGCTTTACAACAATACGGGTAATTAGACAAGAATAACAGGCAATTAAACAAGCAGGTCACCTTTTAAGAGTGATTTAAATACAGTGTGAGTTCTTGCAAATTTGATCTGACGTGGAAGAGAGTTCCAAAGAGAAGGTTATGAATGTATACATGTATGAATGACCGTTGTCCGTAAGTCTTAGTGCGGGTGGCCGGAATATTGAGCAGCAATGTGGAGCTACAACGGAGGGTGCGTGGGGGTTGATACACTAAGAATGAGTTCCCGAAGGTATGCTGGTGCTGAGCCGTGGATGCATTTTTTGTAATTGTATGTGAGGATTAGAATCTTAAAAAAGATGCGTCTTTTGACAGTTGGTGGTTTTCATGTTGTTTTTCAGAGCCGACAAGTTCGAGGTAACGGATCAGTACCAGTACGTGGAAACCAACGATGAATTTGAACGTGAGCCGTACATAGTGCGCTTCCGAACTCTCACTTCGTCAAGTAAGTTCAGTTTTAAAAGAAAACACACATCTTGAAAAATGCATCCTTGTGGAGCATTCTTTTGTTCTTTCCTTTGTCCCTGCTCTTAACAGTTTCCCATAGACTTTGTACACAAATTCCTTGTGGAGCACCCCGGTCTTTAGAATTCCCCTATGGAGACCTTTTATTTTCCCTTTTTTGTTTTGTCCTTAGTCTCCATAAAGGTACCGAAAATGAGCACACTTGGGCAATATGCCTCGAAACCTTTTACTTCGTGAAACTAACACTGTCCGCCATTTTGTGTGGTCAAAAAATTGGTTCTACAAAATGGCGGACGTTGTTAGTTCACGCAGAAAAAGGAAAACCACACAATTTGAGGCATATTTACATCTTTCCATCCATATTCATTTCATAACGAACGCTTTCAAAGAAATTTTATAGCCCAATCCAAGGCAAAGTTACCCTTTAAACTGACTAAATTGTTGTTGAAATTGGCTGGGAAATCCTATATTAGACACACCTAACTGACCGCAAGTCCATGGCTCGACCCCAGGAAAATATTCAAGTCAGGTCCGACCGGTGTGTTTTTTATTTTTATTTTCATAATAACAAAGATATTTTATTCATTTAAAAATTACCTCACATTCATTAATTTTTCAGTGAAGCTGCCCCACTTGTTGAAACTGCCTTTCAAAAAACAACGGACCTTTGTACAATGGTTTATTTATGCTCAATCATTTCTGGTTCATGCATACCACAATGAAGTACAATATTGCCGGCTGTGCACCATTCATCCGTTACTGTCCTTTTTGTATTAACCTGGTGTCATCATGAGTCATATTATTTCAAAACCATCTCCGTATGTTTTAAATTTATTCATTTATTGTTTTGGGGGCAATGACCTGTTTGATCTTTGGAGATTCATATTTTTCAACATAATTTTATTGACTTCTAATCAAAGGTGGGCACTTCAGGTTTAGCTGAAAGTGCGCATGCAACATTAGCAGCACAGGCTGTATACTCCCAAGGGAGCTGATGAGATGATCTGTGGTCCTTTCTCTATGGTTTAAGGAATGAAAAAAATGGCCCGGTGACCAGGGGTAATAATGTTGGAGCACCATGGGCGTCACTGAGTGACGGATTTGAGCGCTAAATATTATTATAATTTTGCAGGATGCTTGCTGCTATTACCATCTGTATAACAATTGCAGATCGGCTTTCGGATTACACTTTTTTCGGGGTCATTACCACAATGACTTTACCTTTAAGTGCCGTTTTTGTTATAGTCATCATGCATGGCTCGTTTGAGTCTTGCATAATATTAATTACAATAATAATGATAATAATAATAGTGGCTTCTTATATAGCGCACATATCCGTCACTCAGAGTGACGCTCAAGGCGCTTCAACATTCATTATTTTCCTGCAAGGTATTGTGGAGCCACGTTTTTGAAGTATGAGACCGATTCCTTTACATAGGATGAATGCACTTTTACAAAAAAAAATGATTTTTTTTGTAAAAGCACTTTTTAATTAATTTATCAATTGTTTTTGTTATTTTCTGTATGAATTATCACACAGGCTTGCCGTCTGACTTCGCTGTTGCCAATATCCACACAAAGCCGGGCTACAAATACACTCGGCATGAGGTGAATGCACTTGTCGAGGTGTACGATGACATCGTCAGCACTTGGCCGGGACTGGAGGTAAAACGAATAAAAAGAATCGAACGAGGGCGCTGTGCTCCATCACGAAACAGAGCTGTGTATTGAGAGAGTTGCGTTGCGACAACTTGCGATTAGAAGCCATTTTGTCTCCAAAAAATGCATTGGCGAATACAGGGTGCCAGACTAGTCTGCCCATTGGGTTGTGCTGTATTTGGGAACAAAATGGCGTCCAGCAACCACGTGACCGGAGAAAGCTGGTCCCTCCATGTCGCAACTCTCTCAATACACAGCTCTGTCACGAAACAGAGCTGTGTATTGCAATTAGAAGCCATTGTTGGTCCCCAAAAAACGCATGTGCCAGACTAAACTGCACGTTGGGTTGTCCTATATTTTGACCGAAAATGGTGTCCAGCGACCACGTGACCCAAGAGCTAAGATTAATCTTAAGCAGCTGTGTATCAGTCTTAATTGCTAAGCAACTGGTGATGTCACAATACAAATCACTATGGCGATATTGACAACTCATCTTAAGATGAATCTTAGTACTTTGTGAAATCGAGCCCAGGTCATTCAATATGTAGCAACTCTGTCAATACACAGCTCTGTCACGGGATAGAGCTGTATCGCGGGAAACTCCCTAAATGTTGTTGTTGTTATTGTTGTTTCGGGGGTTTTTTTCAAATCAATCTGTTGACAGTCGCTTCAGTGTATAGGCCAACAGCCAAGACTTCTTTTTGGCCAATTGCTTTGCCCACAGCCAGTTCTCGCGGGAAGTGGTGAAAGGTGGCATGCAAGAAGGAATTTGTGACACAAAAGGACATTACCCGTTCCAGTTTTAATAACTTTTTGTTCACTTTTTGTTCTTATTTCTTCTGGGTGGGGGACAATTGCTTTTAACTTAAGTGAAATCGAATGACTGTTTTGAGCAGCTTTCAATTTCGCGCGAAATGGAATAACGCGACGTTTAAAAATGGCCGTTTATTTGCCGAAAAGGACCGGGGAAAACCTATCGTTAAACAAACATTACCCCTTCCTATAGATAATGTTTTTGTGTGTTTTCTTTTCCTGTTCTTTACCTAAAAAGGACGTGATTATAACTGGAGATTATAACGCCGACTGCGACTACATCTTGAAATCCTATTGGCCAACAATCATTCTCCGGACGCAGAAGCGATTCCATTGGGCGACGCCCGACGAGGCGGATACAACGGTATCGACAACAACGGACTGTTCGTACGACAGGTAAATTATGTTCAATGATTGGTAAAGATCCCGGGAAAATAAGCTGAACATTTTTTAATCTCACAGTTTCTTTGCATGTATATTATTTGTTATTTATAAAGTTGATACTATAGGTTTTTCTAGTCATTTTCGGCAACTTAGCAACCAATTTAAACGTCACGTTATTTTATTTCGCGCGAGATTGATAGCTCAAAAACAGTCATTAAATTTCAATTCATGTGTAAGGAAGCCTTTCTTTCGCGTCATGCGATTAAGAAAGAAAAAAATTCCGTTTAACAATCCACTTGAACAGCATTCAAATTCGCAGCAGCTTTTCGCAGAAATTTCTAGTTATGCCTCTCTTCGAAATTGAATGTCGATAGCAAGAATGAACGCCTTTAGTTTAATTCAATGCTATATTAAGTTCGTATGCCTCAAAGTGACATTGAATGACGGTTTCCACTGCAGAGGCAAAATCGCTATAATACGAATGCATGAAAGTGAAAAAGACACTGCATTTTTGCGCAACCTACCAGTTTGTCCTGAAAAATATCTTCGTCTTGGATGCTGCCAAGTTTGTGCAAGAGAAAACTGCTCCTCAACACTCATAGACATTGCTTTAATTCGATGTTGCACATCGAAATAAGCAGTATGTAAGCGTCCGTAAAATCCTTACAAAACGTAAATCGTTAATAACTGGCGTTTGCTCAAAATTTAAGATACGACAAAAGGGTGAGAATATTGCACTTTTCCTAAAACGAGTCAGGCATCAGACCTTTTATTGACCGTCAACTTGATTGATACGTTCCGCCTATAACTATAGAATCAGCCCAACTACAGTTGGGCCCGAGCAAACTACGGTGGGATTCGGCCAATTTATAGGTGGGTAAGTCATATTATAGTTGGGCCGATTCCACAGGTGTAGGGCGGAAACCGAGTTTTATCTGAGTGGTTAAAAATCATGTACAAATTGTTTAAATAATATTTATTTTTCACAAAATTGTTTACAACTGAGTCAGTACTTTGATTGGAAGAACGCATAAAAAGTAAAGTGTTATTGCTATATGTGTGTTGCTTAAAGGACCTACTATACTTCAACGCATGATGACGCGGAAATCTAGTCGTAGCCGTAGCTGTAGCCACCAATTCGCCGTATTTTTGACCGCGTGAGGGCGTTTGTGGACCAATTTTTACGTGATGAAAAAAAGGACACAAACGTGTTTTTTTCATTTTTGTTATTATTATGTTTATGTATTTTGTCAATGATGCAAGAAAACTACATACAGGAAATTAAAATAAGATGAAACTGTAATAATTGTGATGCAAGACATTCCCTGAAGAAAGCGCCCCCATGCGGTCAAAAATATGGTCAACTTGGACACGGCCTTAGCGTTGGTGCAAGCGGTCAATATAGGAAATAATGCCAAAAGATGGCTGCAGTGTGATAATGGTCTGTTGTTACCTCTCTTTTTGCCCATCAGGTTCGTTTTGGCGGGAAGTAAAATGACAGCCAGTTTGCCGTCTAGCGTTGTCTTCTATTTTGACACAGCCTACCACTTGGACGTAGCTAGCGTAAGCTGCTTATAAAAATAATTTTCCTCTAGATCTATTCTGAGCAATAACAATCATTAATGCTCATTTTCATAAAAAGGAATTAGTTTTAGCAAAATATTTATTAATTTGTATATCACCATGTTGATGTTAAGTGGGTATTTTTAAGTGAATAATCGACCTCATTTTGTATGTGATAGGCAAAGGAAGTCAGTGACCATTATCCGGTGGAGTTGACCTTTTAGAACACAGGACTGAACTGGTGAGTTGTTGTTGCTGCTGCTGCTGCTGCTGCTGCTGCTGCTGTTGTTGTTGTTTGTTGCTGCTGATGTTGTTGTTTGTTGCTGCTGATGTTGTTGTTGCTGTTGCTGTTGCTGTTGTTACTGTTGCTGCTGTTGTTGCTGTTGTTGCTGTTGTTGTTGTTGCTGAGTGTTGCTTTTGCTGCTGCTGCTGCTGCTGCTGCTGCTGCTGTTGCTGCTGCTGTTGCTGTTGTTGTTTGTTGCTGCTGATGTTGTTGTTTGTTGCTGCTGATGTTGTTGTTGCTGTTGCTGCTGCTGTTGCTGTTGCTGTTGTTACTGTTGCTGCTGTTGTTGCTGTTGTTGCTGTTGTTGTTGCTGAGTGTTGCTGTTGCTGTTGCTGCTGCTGCTGTTGCTGCTGTTGCTGTTGCTGCTGCTGGTGGTGGTGCTTGTGCTGTTGCTGTTGCTATTGCTGTTGCTGTTGCTGTTGCTGTTGCTGTTGCTGTTGCTGTTGCTGTGCTGCTGTTGTTACTGTTGCTATTGCTGTTGTTGCTGCTGTTGTTGTTGCTGTTGCTGCTGTTTTGAGGTTCTTTCCCTTTCGCGCGAAATAGAATAACTTGCGCTTATTTGTCGAAAATGACCGGGAAAACCTATTTGCAAAGTATCGCTTGTTAGTAGAGCATCGACGTCGGTGTTGTCAGGCACTACAGAAGGCCGATTAAACATTAACAAAAATAAGAGAACTAAATGCAGCAAAACATTTTTTTTTCAAAATGTCAATGTTTATGGAAGTGTCTCTGAAAAATATTATCCCCTCTTTATTTAATTCAATTATTTCAGGTTGACGAGTTTCGACAATGACGTCAGCTCCCTGGGAATTATATTCAGACACTGCACGATGCTTGAACCAGGAACGACTTGCAGTGACTTAATTAAAATATAAAAAAATTGTCTTTTATGTTTGGGCACATTGCCTTCGGATTAGGCGCTTTGGGCAATGGTTGGAAAGGTATTTTAAAAGTAGAAGAAAATGATTCACAATATCCCTTGAAATTGTGTGTTTTTGTGTATTTTGCCTGGCGGACCGTATGTTCCGCTGGTTGTATTTCCCGTATAGGCAAATAACAAAAATGTGGGGTTTTCTAATCACCACTCACCAATCACAACTCACTGTAGGTGTTTTAGTGCATAAAAAAACTTTCAAAAGGAAAAGCAGTAATTCCAAACAGCAAAATATTTTGAGAGAAAATTGAAGGCAGTGTGATGTTATTCGTCGAAAGTCCGCCTAATACTCGGCTTTGGAACCCCAATCCAGCCAAGATGACACAAGCCGAAAACCATAACTCTGTAGACTTAACCCATACACGATCCCGCAACTCTTCCTTTAAAAGCACGAAACCTATTATAAAGAAAACTGCTGATTGTAAGTTCAAACATATGTCAGTGAAGAAAATAAAGAGGATTGTTACAAAAATAAACACAACTGAAGTCGCTCCTGACTAATATCAGTGGTAGCTCGTGTAAAGTTTTAATTTTAAAGAAAGTCTTTGGGGTCTTTATTAGGGAATATCTCTCTCTCTTTTGAGGTATCGTCTGCGCGTGCGATCTGAGACGTGAGCCGAAATCAGTCTTATTCATTCACTCTTTAATGTTAATTAAATAATGGTGGAAAGTTTGAGTGCACAAGTTTTCGAGGGTATATGTTTGGCTTATGCTTGGGCTCCGGTGTGGCAGGAGATTCTGTCCCCCCGGAGATTCTGTCCCCCGGAGATTCTGTCCCCATACGGCGAACTGTGTACAAACTACTTTTGATAGCGCCCTCTTTTGAATCATCCTCCTCCGGCCCATGTTAATTTCCCGTATGGGGAGGCTCCGGGGGGGACAGATTTCCCTGGGACGATACCGGCTTGATCAGTTCTCCAATTTGAAGCCCCGTAAGGAAAGTGCACGTTTTTAACATTATTATCGTAGCCTCAGTCAGAGGAGCCGAAGCTAAAGCCGTGGTTTCTTAAAGTACTTGTGACAACATGATAGTCTGTTAATTTGGCATGTTAGTTCCCGGATCGATCACGCGAAAGGGGGGGGACTAGGTTGCCAGTCTTATGGTATACCTTTTAATTGAAACACTTGAGGGCGCTCTATCTGCGTGCCTCCAAAAATCGGTATCATATCATCACTGGCTGTTAAAAGATCAATCAAGATATGATGGGTGGGTGGGCTGTTCAATTTGTTTATTTTATACTTTTCGTCAGTGACGTGACATCTCGTTTCAAGAGTTTTCAGCAGTCGTAAACTTTCCCGAAGTGGACGAGGAAGACAGTGCAATGACATTGAGTGTTTGTCACAAGGTAAACTAACGCGTGTCCTGACTCTCTGAGCAGCTGAAGTGATTGACTGCTCACAAAGTCAAATTCCACATTTATCTCCCTTCCGACCCTTTGTTGGCCTTAATTTCCGTGACTGCTAAAATTCTGCATCCGGCATCCACTTTATCTCCCTTATTTATTTAAGTCAAATTATATCCTTACCTGTCTAGAGTGAAGGGTTGACAGAAAAGAAAAACTATAAATTATAGAGCTGTGGTGTCATGGACATGTGTGTTCGTTTGCAAACCAAATTCAGCAGAGCTGTTCCTTTTCAAACTTCACCATTGAGGTGACTTTTTGTGACATTTGATGACGTCATTATAACAGGACTTCAAATTTTGGATGTAACACATACCGGCTTGCCACTTGATCGTGCATTATTACCTGTGTTAGGCCTATTTTTAAAGTGCAAAAAAAAATTAAAAAATTAAAGTGTACTTTTTCTAGGGTGACGTCACATGACGCTTGATGACGTCATCGTGATGTGACCTCAACTTGTAGATGTAACACATCCCGACTTGAATACATGCAAGGTTTCAGATCGATCACACAGTTATTTCTGTATGTATAGATCTTGTAAAACTGCACCTTTAAGGTGACGTCACATGACGCTTGTTATTGTCATCGTGATGCGACCTCAACTTGTAGATGTAACACATCCCGACTTGAATACATGCAAGGTTTCAGATCGATCACACATTTACTTCTGTTTTCATAGATCTTGTTAAACTGCACCTTTAAAGGTATTGTACACTTTTGGTAACAGCTCAAAATCAGTGTCCACATTTTGTGTGATTCAACATATGCATGAACAAACAAACCTGTGAAATTTTGAGCTCAATTGGTCATCGAGATCACAAGAAAATAGTGAAAAGAGACCTTATGTGTTTTTTCTGTTTTTTCAAAATATCGCGCGTGATAAAAACTATTGTTTTACTCATTTCTCAGAAACGATAGCATTTTAGGCAGAAATATTTTAAGGAACCCTTTCTACCATTACTTACTATGTAACTTGTGTGAATCTGTGAGTTATGTGTGAATCTGTGAACATTTGTGTTTTTCGATCTTACCAATAGTGTACAGGGCCTTTAAGGTGACGTCTTATGACAGTTGATGGTAAATTTCCTTTTTAAAGGTCAAAATTTAGCGTTTCAACTACAAATTCCTCAAGAGGAATATTAAAAAAGAGAAATAAAGTCCAATATCCATTACAAAATCAAATAAATCCCTTAAAAAGTGGTGACCGGATGCGGAAATTATTTTTTTCTGACAAAGTATAGAATTGATATGTATACCTTTTTCTCTTTAATTTCTTCCCTACCTTTCCCCTCGGTGACCTCGGTTCGAATCACGGACCAGAGTCTTGCAAGTGAACTGATTGTTCCCTATTTGGGGTCTACTTCCTTCCGCATCTTAAAACTGACACTTCTTCATCTTCTCTTCACAGGTATCTACGAGTCACAGTGTTTAACTTAAAGAAACTGTTAGTTGCTTTTGAGGGACCCTCGGTTTCATTATCAGGGAAAAAAAAGCAATAAGACCCAAACTGATGGTCAGTAAACCGTCTTCAAATAACTTCAAGCACCGCCGCCCATCACACTCAAGATGAATAACCCAGAACCAGCTCAGAACTATTCCGTACAGTACACAGATGAAGACGGTCTCCTTGAATCTATGGGATCTAATGGTGTCAACGTAGAGGTCATTGACCCCATGGGTGACCCCTACACTTCATCAGAGCATTCCGGTAATTTTACAAACTTAGTTCAATTATATTTCGTTGTGTCAGTGCAAAAACGTTGTATCTCTTAAAATACCACTTGCCCGAGTTTGAAATTGTCAATACGTTGTGTTTTCGCTTGAAGTAGTACCGGATGTACACACAAGACAAGTACTTGCCGAGGTACAACGTTTTTGCAAAATCAAGATACGACGGTTTTGCACCGACACAACGATTTATAAAACCCATAAAATAGAGCTAGTTTTTTACGATTGCGATAATTCAATTTTGCTAGATTAATAAACAGCAGCCACTGATGAAAGACTCTGCTAGGGTCAAAATGTGAGGTCATTACATGTACAGGGTTTGCCCTTAACATTTTCTGTGGCTAGCCAGCAGGACGAGGTAGCTCGCTGTTTTACTAGTCTGCCAGCTTTTTCACTGGGTCATGTTTCAAATTAAATAGGGATGCTTTTCAACACTGAACTAGCCAGTCGGACCACTTGGAAAGAATTTTGACTGGTCCTCAGAAGTTTCAACTAGCATTTGGCAAGGGGACCACTGTTAAAGGCACTGAACACGTTTGGAAATTGTCAAAGACCAGTGTTCTCACTTGGTGTATCCCAACATATGCATAAAATAACAAGCCTGTGAAAATTTGGGCTCAATTGGTCATCGAAGTTGCAAGAAAATGATGAAAGAAAAAAACACCCTTGTTGTACAAATTTGTGTGCTTTCAGATAAGAATAAAAACTTCTTGCAAGAAGTTTTTATTATTTTAGTGAGAAATGACCTCTTTCTCAAAAACTATGTTACTTCAGAGGGAGTCGTTTCTTACAATGTTTTATACTATCAACAGCCCTCCGTTGCTTGTTACCAAGTAAGTTTTTATGCTAATATTTGTTTTGAGTCATTACCAAACGTGTACGATACCTTTAAGGGAGAATGCTGCTGTAAGGGCAGAATTCCACAGTAAGCAGACCCATAAGCCATGTTGAGATAATGGCCGCAATACTACAACACTCTTAGGTTTGGGTAATTTTGTCTATACACCCAAACAGTGCACTACTATAGTATCCACCATATCTCAAAAATGCCAATGAGATTTGGCCTAGTTTGCCACACCTGAAATATTTCTTTCTCTTTCTTTTATTTCAAGATAAAGAAGGCAAAGCATACAAGGTGTACAGCAGACGTTGGTATATCCTGGCAGTGTTTGCTTTGCTGTGCGCTCTCCAATGTATAACCTGGAATTCGTGGGGACCCATAGCAGACACAAGTAAGTACATGTGGAGATGTAGTGTAGATGTAAACAAAGAGCACATGCATGCATGAGCACATGGTCTATAAGTTGTATCTACTATTATTTGAGTTATTAGGCAATATTAAAAGAAAACCATAATATTACTAGAACTGTTGCAATATAATGCTTAGATAGGAATAGATTGGATTATCTTTCGGGGGTCTTAAATCTTTGAACAAATGCAAAAGATCTGGAAGTGGAAAAGCAGAATTTCTAAAGCTCGTTTATTTTGACTTTCAGGCAAGTTGGTTTTAAATTGGACAGATGGAGACATTGCCCTTCTGACCAACTGGGGTCCGATAACCTACATTACGACTGGACTGTTTTTCTCTTGGATCCTGGATGTTAAAGGTAACAAGATTCTTAACCATAATTGCTTCCTTCTTCGGAGGACGTAAATGTATAAATGTTTTGTGTAAAATCATCCTACACTTCGTAACATTTTCCAGCCAGTTGACCAACCATTTGAAACAATTCAACTGCAAGGGTTGTGTATGGTGGCACAACTGTGCACAGAACTAACTGTGTACATGTGTGTACTGTGTAGATGCATTCACCACATGATTGGATTATGTTGAACTGTCAGACAGTAGGAGGGTTGACTGTGTACTATGTATAGACGCATTTACCAAATGATATCATATTGCAGGCTGGCATAGTTTATATATCATTCAAAACCACAGTGGATGACATTGAATGGTCAGACAGTAGGAGGGTTGACTGTGTACTGTGTAGATGCATTCACCACATGATGTCATGTTGAAGGCTGGCATAGTTTATCTATCATTCAACACCATAGTGGATGACATTGAATGGTCAAACAGTAGGAGGGTTAACGCGCAAAATTGTTAATGCTATATGAATGTTATAAATTAGTGTTATGCAAAACCTCTTATTTGTTGGTCTTTGGTTTTTAACAGGTTTAAAACCCTCCGTTGTTGCTGCAGCATTTATCATGCTGATTGGACTCGGGGTACGATGCCTGCCAGTAGGCATTGGTTACATCAAATGGTAAGAAACAGAAAATTAGTCAATGTACAGTTTTGTTGTGTCAGGGAAAAAACTTTGTGGCTCAAAAAGATAATTGGAATACACAATCTGAGAAACGTTTATTGCATGAAACGTTTATCAGATTGAAATGTTTTTGAATCCCTTTCTCTATTACCACATTCCTTAGAAGGTTATTGTTTCTCAAAATGTTATACATTATCAACAGCTACAGTGTTTCTTACCAAATAAGTTTTTGTGGTCATTAAGGATTGGAGTAATTACCAAAGGTATACCCTCCCTTTAAAAATATTGTGTGCTTATAGTATTGTAGTTTTTAAGTAACTTTAAGTGTATTTCAATCCAACAGTTTGTTATATGTTTGGTGAATGACTGTAGAGTTGCGGATTCAGTAGGGTCACCAGCCAAAGACACTAGGAGTTGAGGATTAATTCAGTCTTGTTCCTTACGCCCATCAGGGTCACCAGCCAAAGACGCAGGGAATTTAGGATTAATCTAGTCTTGTTCCTCACCCCCCATCAGGGTCACCAGCCAAAGACACTAGGAGTTGAGGATTAATCCAGTCTTGTTTCTTACCCCCATCAGGACGATGAACATTGGTCAGATTATCATCGGATTCGCTGCACCGGTTTTAAACGCCGCTCCAACGATACTCTCAGCTGTGTGGTTCCCTCCGCACCAGCGTACAACGGCCACCGCAATATCAACAGCATCCATATCAATGGGCTTTGCAATCTCATTTCTAGTTGGGCCTCTGATTGTGACTGATATAGAGACTACCAATGGTACAAGGTGAGATATCTCAGACTGAATAACCAGGGTTGAATTTCATTAAGCAGTAAAAACTTTGCTTAGCAAGCTTCAGCTTAGCAGGAAACCAGTCAAAGATGGTACATGTGATATGGTATTTCGGCTGGTAACCTTATCTTAGTAAGCAGAATGAAGTTGGTCCACAATGTGTTGGGAAAACTGCTGCAATATATGTAACATTGCCTGTCTTTTCTCACTTCGTCCCTATTTCTTCAGCATCAATGCAACAAACGAGAGCTCCCTTTTGTACGACCACAACGAATCTTTGGATCCAGCTGTCAGAATACACCACTATCATCAGATAATGCTCCTGATGTACATAGGTAATTCATCTTAGTCTGAAACATCCATGTGACCCTTGTGCGTAAAGCGCTTGGTTATTTTCCCCTCCAGAACGGTTCCACAAGGGGACTATGTCGAGAAGGTATAGCACCTTGAAAGGGAAACAAGTGTGACGACCGGGACTGTGATGATTTGATATATTTAGCAATTACAATGGGGCTTTCTACATCATTTTCTCCACTATTTGAAAAGATACAATTCTTCTTTTTTTTTTAACGCAATTCAAGCAGTAAAAAAACCCGCTTTGTGTAACTTTTCTGTGTGAACGTAATTTTTTTTATTTATGATCTTATTTTCTGGCAGAGTGTGGAGTTGGTGCTCTATTAGCCTTGTGTACCATTTGTTACTTTCCCTCCAAACCTCCAACACCTCCCAGTGCGTCTGCCGCTACTAAACGAGAAAATTTCAGAGAGGGAGCCCTACTCTTAGCCAAGTAAGTCACTTTGAAAAAAAGTCCTTAATATTAAACCAAAACACCCCCAAGTTCTCAAAAAACCACCTCGTGGTTTTGCTTTGAATTTGATGGATTTGGACCAGTACCCCCAAGCCACCCACTCTAAGCATGAGAGCAAGGCATACCACTCATATCAGAGTCCAAACAGTTGGTGTTGGTCGCCCATGGACTGGACCATTTGATGGATTTGGACCAGTACCCCCAAGCCACCCACTCTAAGCATGAGGCCAAAGCCATACCACTCAAATCAGAGTCCAAACAGTTGGTGTTGAGTGCCTTTGGGTCTGCGGTTGAGTGTTAGTTTCGATCTCTGCTATATTACACAATAGATGAAACAAGAAAATCTGTCTATCATGCCGGTAGGGACCTTGTCAAAATTAGTCCAGGACAACCAGCGGATAAGTACAGTCCAGGACAAGGTTTTTACCCACCGTTAATTCACCTTTTTTGAAATTAGGGGTCGGAGAAACCATGGGAGAAGTTCACAGTGCCTGGGGTTACATGTTTTTACAAACCACGGAGACTTAGATCGCTTTCTACTGGGAAAACAAACGGGGGGTCTCTATACGTCTCACTAAAAAATAGTTAAATAGTTGAATATAATGACCTTCAAACCTTCAGATTGCTCCAAAACTGCAAGTTTGTTTATACTACATTTAATCAGCCAGTCAAACCGCAGAGCGCTCAGCGGGGTACATTGGTTAGGGCTTGTCTTAAGTGCATCGGAGGACTGTGTGCTTTTCAGCGAGTAAAACCATGTCTCTCATAGAAGTACAGTCCGATGGAAATCCAACAAAAATTTGACGTCAGAGATTTGTTGTCCGACTACCTGTCCTGGATTAATTTTTTGACAAGACCCCTAACTTGTTCTTGTTTTTCATCAGAAATGTCCAGTTTTGGATTCTTGGGTTGGCCTACAGCGTCGGAACCGGTGTATACTCTGCCTGGGTTACACAGCTGGACACAATCTTCCAGAATGCAGACGGGGTCGGCCAGGTACAACAATCATATTGAATTGGTTTCATTTCAATATGCTGTCATCTTTGAGACAAAATATTACACCAATTTTTTTAAAATGAAAAGTCTTATTGGAGTGGATTTTGCAGGGCAGTTTTGTGTCTTCGTTTGTTTGATGTAATAAACCACACAGGTCGCAGGTTCGAATCCCGCTCTGGGAAATTTTCCTTTGCTCAACCCAAAATTAGTTAAAATTAACCCAGTCAGTTTCTCTTTTTGTTAGTACTTATTTTCCTGTAAAACGGCATCCAGGGTGATCTTTGTCAAATTGGCCTTCGAACGAGCGGTCAACTGTGGTTGTTTTATAACAAAAGGGTTCAAAAGTGGGCTCAGTACTTACCATTAGCTAAGAAAAATTTGGTGTTATTTTACCGATCGCAGGATACAGTTGGATGGATTGGATTCTACACCAACATTGCTGCAATGCTTGCTTGTCTGATCTTTGGAAGGTAATCATTTTGTATACTATGCGATAAACCAAACACTTGTACTTTTTTGTGTCACATTCTAGGGTTCTCCCCAGGTTTTTTTTTCAAAACTGGGGGGCATTCTGGGCCAAAATTTTGGGATGTTTGGCCTGAAGCGTGCTTAATTGAAACAAGGTCTTCGGAATGTTTTCTACTTGGTGTTTTTCTTAGTTTTCAAAGCCCTACTGTGCAATTTGGAACATTTATGTTTTTTGTGAAACTAACGTATTTTATTTTATTTTATTGTTTGCATATCGGCCGGAATTTGCGCATATCAGCACGCAATTCGTGCGTATCGGCCTGATACGCTAGCTTGTGCATGGGGAGAACCCTGCATTTGATCCTATGCACTTCTCTCTACTCATTGATTGTGGATTGAGCCATTATAGCGTTCTTTGTGTTAACCACTTTTCCCTTTGCAGGCCCTAAACTAAGCATGCAGATAGGCATTTCTGAAAACAAAGGATTTACCGGTCAAGTCTGATGCAAAGTCTCCCACTGTGACATTTGACCTATTTTAGAAGTGGCTGCATGAATAATGGGCTCCATTGACAATTACTGGTACCCATGAGTTGCATTGGTGCCCTTCACCAGCTTTTGGCTTCAATATTGTAAGCCATAAAAAGGTCAAAGGTGATAATTTGATGCATGAAATCAGTCAGGGAAAGCACGGCCAAAGAATAGCACCTTTAATGTTGCTTGATATGAATTTGTATTTGTTTTTATTGTTAACATTGGTATTAAGTCAATCTGTTTTATATTAATGATGTCAGTTTTTTAACCAATCAAAGTGTGTTACCATCTCATGAATATGTATGAAGTTTTAATAATGATTTGTTATCTGCCATTATACCTGCAATGATGATTCATTGTTTTGCATTTTTTCATGTAGATTTGTAGATTGTTTTTCATTTATTGTAAATTGTATCATTCTCTTGACTGTCTGTAGTACATTACTTGTCTATGAATATGCATAAAGTAAAGTTATATTTTAGAATAATCATTCATTATCTTCAGTTAATAATAATAATCTAAAAATCTCTTCTTTTTCATCTTCTTTTTTCCCCTGAAGACAATCAGAGCATTCTGATTGAAATGTTGAGTTGTTTTACAACCGGTTCTTTTCAGATCCACCACAAATCTTAAGAGAGACTTATGCATGGTGCATAGAGCAATGCATAGTGTTAACACAAACCTTATTACTAATACTAGATTGTATCTCTACCATAAGTTTCAAATCCTACTCATGTTCATGGTATTACTGCAAACCTCACTAGATTGTATCTCCACAATCAAAGTTTAAATCCTACTCATGTACATGGTGTTACTGCAAACCTTACTAGATTGTATCTCCACCATGCATAGTTTCAAATCCTACTCATGAACATGGTGTTTTTGCAAACCTTACTAGATTGTATCTCCACCATGCAAAGTTTCAAATCCTACTCATGTACATGGTGTTACTGCAAAATACTAGATTGTATCTCCACTATGCAAAGTTTCAAATCTTACTCATGCACATGGTGTTACTGCAAACCTTACTAGATTGTAGCTCTACCATGCAAAGTTTCAAATCTTACTTATTACATTGTGTTACCGCAAACCTTACCAGATTGTACGTCCACCATGCAAAGTTTCAAATCCTACTCATGTACATGGTGTTACTGCAAAATACTAGATTGTATCTCCATCATGCAAAGTTTCAAATCCCACCAGTAATAATATTACAAACTGTTTTCAATGCTTTAAATTATTTTATGTAAATACACATATTACTTTATTGATAACTTGTGGGTTTTTATTTTCCTTCTTTATCTAGACTTGTAGATTGGTTTCAAGGTTACATGAAAAAGGTTCTCCTGGTGCTAACGATTCTTGCCACAGCTTCTTGTCTGTGGTGCTTCCTATTATCTCTAAAAATCATTCCATTCCAAATCGGTGAGTTCCCTTCACTAAATCTTGATAACACATCCATTGACATTTTAATCTGACCCGCGATTTATCAGGAATCGTTTCCCGATTTCATGATTTCCTGTCATAGATCATCTTTCACCTTCAAATTATCTTGAAGAGTTTGAGCATCAAGGGACAAAGCTGTGTATTTAGAGAGTCGCAACATAGAGGGACCAGTTTTCTTTGCTCAGGTGGTTGCTGGACGCCATTTTCTGTCCAAATGCAGCACAACCCAATGGGCAGACTAGTCTGGCACACTCGCCAATGCAGGGTTTTTGTTAACACAAAATGGCTTCTAATCGCAAGTTGTCGCAACTCTCTCAATATACGGCTCTGTCAAGGGATGGAAAACACTGCCCTCTTGTGTCCAAACCTGTAGTTTTGTTTTTGTTTTGTTTCTATTAGTGATGACACAAAGAGATAAACATTTAGGAGGTCATCACAATTTCAACTGGCGACCGCTGTTCATTTTTCCCTCTTTTATCAACTCATTGCAGTAAATTTTGACATCTCATAATCGATACTTATGCCTCTTTTGTTATAATTGACTGTTATTGTTTAATGTTTATATTGTTATTTGTGATATCTCCCTTTTTAAAGTAACTTTTAGACCATCATTTTTAATCTGGCAGCAATTTAGCTCTTGGCTGCTATGTGTGAGATAAAAAACTGTAATATATGCCACATTCCTAAATTTGTGTTTTTATATTTTGTAGATTGTATTTGTGTGTCTTTTTGTATGGTTCGTTTTACGTTTATGTTCGCCTTGCCAGTTAGTTTAGATTTTTTAACATAGGTAGGATTAGAGGCGTCTGTCTCCTGAAAAGATCCAAACATTACCGATGCCAGTAGGGGTAGGCTTAAATATAATAAGTAACTTTTAGTTTTCTGTTGGCGGGACAGACTTATCCCCATACTGTTGTTTGGGCACTGGCCTGGTGACCAGTCTTTTTTCTGTATCTTTTTCTTCCATTATGTTTTTTTTTAAATGTGTTATGTGCTTTTGATAGTTTTTATGTAAAGGGCGCATTATAAAAAGTTAAATTTTTACTTTTATTATATTAATACAGCAAGTTCTGTTAGCTAAGTCCTTAGGGGTTTGGGTTCAAATCCCGGTCATGACACTTGTGTCCTTGAGCAAGACACTTAACTATAATAGCTTCTCTTCACCCAGGGGTAAATGGGTACCTGTGAGGGCAGAGATAGTTTTTGTGATTTTACTTGGCAGCACAGGCTGTATACTCCCAAGGGAGCTGAGATGGTTTAAGGAATGAAATAAATGGCCCAGTGACCAGGGGTAATAATGTTCATGCCTCAGAATATCAAAATAGGTAGATATCGGTGCAAAATAAATATCCATTATTGTTTACGCTGTAAGAACCAATGTTCTCACTCAATTGTTCTTTGTTCAGAGTTCCTGTACATTTCCTGCATATCACTTGGGTTCTTCCTACCGGGATGTACCCCGATCTATTTTGAGATAACCGTAGAGGGCGTTTACCCCGTCGCTGAGGGGGTGACGACGATGGCGTTGACCCTGATGAATAACATCACTGCTCTGGTCTTTCTTCTGCTTCCACTTATCCCAGACCTGGGTGAGTATTTATCCAGACATCGATCATCTTCTTGTTTTCATCTTCTTGTTGTCATCTTCTTGTTGACATCTTCATGTTGTTGTACGTGACCATGTTGCCACCCAATCCAATGTCATGGGGTTACATAACCCTTTAGAGACCATGCATTTTTGTGTAATCATCGGGATATATTCAAGCATGGCTGATTTCGGAAATTATAGACTAATTGGACACAAAATAATGTATTGTTTTTAAAATATTGGATACTTTGTTTAAGATAAACTTGAGTTTATGTTTGCTTCTGTATAAACTTGATTAATTGTTTGGTTTCAACAACTAGAGCATGGAAATGAATTTTCTCGTTCAAAACCCTTTGTAAGAAGCTTTGTATCAAGGAGTTAATGAGAAATCGCCCAACGTCCCATGGCCGGAAGGCCACTTCAAGGTGAGGGCTTCACTTACCTGATTTGGGCTGTTGACCCAAATCAACTGCCACCAGGGGCACGTTGCCACCTACTCCTGGGGCTGAAACAGGGTTACCCCCTTCACAGTCCGTAAGGATGTAGGCATGGGTATCATCCACCAGGAGCCTGGCTGGTAGAGCAGAATGCACTACCTTCCCAACTTGTTTAATTAACTTGATTAACTGTTTGTTTGTGTTTTGTTACCAGGTGTTGACTGGATGAGCTGGGCGGTGTTGTCAGCGACGGGGGCGGGCATACCATTGTTATTAATTTATCGAGAGAGCTATAATCGCATGAATCAAGATACACACGATCTATCCCACAGCGTCAATGCCAATGAAAAAGATAATTGAGTTGACGTCATAAACCGCATCCACTTTGGACTTCCATGTGTGGTTGCGTTACCTCTAGACAATGTTAACTTACTGTCGTTGTAAGTTTCAACTAGGCTCAATTTCACAACTTTGCTTTACTGTAAGCAAAATATTTACGCTTATGGTAGCAGAAAAAAAAAACATATTAACAGAAGCTAATTTCACGGGTTAGCAAGGAATTTTTGCTTATGGGAATGCCCACGTCACATCACTGTGAAAAAGTATAAGTTAATGTGGCTTAGCAATTTAGTCAGGGTTTGGAAACCAATCATGAAATTAATTCATTACATATTTATTGAGCAATCTACCACCAAATGCAGTAAGTCTCAGGGAACTTTTGCCTTTATTTTTAACAATAAACAATTGTTAATAAATAAATAATGCAAATGTTATTCATCAATGTGTGTGGAGAAGAAAAACTAACTGTATGGTGGGGTAAGTTTGGGGCAGAATTGTTCCCAAAGTCACTCATTGTCTTTAAGTAGGACTACAATTTATTGAGCTCACCATAATTTACTAAAGAGAAATGCACAATTTATCAATTTTGTTTATTTGTCCTCATAATTTGTGAATTTTGGGTGAAATATTTTCAGAGGTACACAGTGGTCAGTATTCTTTAAGTTCCTTTTTAACACTTTTTAGTGTATTTAAAATTATTTAAAAGTATATCATTTATAATTAATTTTATGATTATTTGTTGTTTATTTTTTTTAATGGATTACGGAGACTGCTACCACCTTAAGAACGTTAGGTGTGAATTTTGTTTTTCTTAACTGACGTTCTTTCAATAAACAGGGTAAGTTTTGTTATTACTTCTTAAAAATTTAAACTGTATCAACATTAATATGTCAGAAATTCTTTTTATACAGGGTATTTAATACCTTAATATATATTACTTTTGATAACACTTGGCATTTCATCACAATGGCCGAATTACCAAAAATTGACAAAAGGAGGTAATGTTTGAGGTGACATTGTGGAGTTCTTTCTTATTTCAAGAATACTATTTTTAGCAGTGTGGATAATAATAATAATAATAATAATAATAATAATAATAATAATAATAATAAATAACGCTTATAAAGCGCCTTACATCCATGACTGGACCCGAAGGCGCTGTACACATTAAAATAGCAACAAACAGAGTTAAAAAAAAAATTTAAAAAAAAGAGCAGAAACGATTTCTAAAAATAAAAATTACAAAAATGGACCAGCCATACCGCGAAATTTAAAAAGTTATGAAAAAGCACTACTATAAAAAGATTAGTAAAACTTACAATACTTTAAAAAGGTACACTACACTTACAATTATATCATATCAGGGGTCGATCCCGCAAAGAGTCAGGACCAGTCAAGACTAGTCCCAGGAGAAATTAAAACGTATGGCCAGTCTCAAAATTAGGACGAGTAACTTGTCCCAACTTGAGATAAGACTAGCCCTAACTCTCTATGAAATCAACCCCCAGGGGGAACTTAGTCATTTAAAACAACACACCAAAAAGTGACAAAGATATGAAAATAACACACAAATGAAAGCATGTTAAGGTTACAATAACAATTACATAAAAAAAATGGATGAGGTTTGCACAAGTAAACGTGACTTATACATGGAATCGGGCAGGGAAGGATCCTAGTAAATCACTCAAGAATGGGGTTAAAGATTGAACTTGCTTATAGCGTATGACCCAGGGGTGCAGGGGGGCCAACCGCCCATTTAGGTGGAAGTTCAGACACGGCAAGAAGAAACAAAATTGTACAGAGAAAGTCAAAAAGACTTTTTACCTGGTATTAGAAATTGGTACTTGTGTTTTTATCAGTGTAGCATTTTGGGCTAATCAACCCCTCCCCCCCCCCTTTAACCAAAGAACCCAAATGCCCATACATGCTTATGAGCTTTACAAACGCGATAGATTCTACTACATTTTGTTAACTACATGCTGCTAGTTTCAGACATTGACATTTCAGACTTTTTAAATTTCCACATAATTGCCATAGGGAATAAAGACACTAATAGGAAAATGCTTCTTGTTGCATCGAATTGTTCCTTTTTTTTTGCAGTACAGTTTGTTACCTCTTAGTTGTTTGTAGAAATTGCCTCGAGTGACGGAACATTTATAGATTAGTATATTTTGATAAAATGCTCTGTTGAAATGAGTGTGACTCATACACTGCAAAAACTCTAAGTGTTAAATTTGTTCTCTCCAGTGTAATTATACAAATATATAACAACACCGACACAGTGTTAGTTATTACCAATACTTCACCCAAGTAATATACCTGTGGATTTTTTTTCACAGGCTTCTAGAAAGTACTGAGTATACAGTGCTTTACATACATCGGTGTAAGGGTGAAACCAAATAAAATATTCTTTATCCCCGATGCAAGTTTAACATCTATTAAAATTGTCGCAGTACCAGCTGGTAAAATATAGGATTCGAACTGCCTCTAGCTACCAGGCAACCTCGGTGGTCTAGTGGTAAGCCATTTGCTGTAGAATGGCAAACGTCATGATTTCGAATCCAACCTGTGTAATATGCCTGTGGATTTTTTTCACAGGACTCGGTAGTTTCTGAGTATACAGTGCTTTACATACATCGGTGTACGGGTAAAACCAACAGTACTTCAGTCCTATACTAATTAACACTGTCGGTGTTGTCACATAGTAATATATACCAGAAATAATCAGTTTTAACACCAGAGTTTTTGCGGTGCAGAAACAATATTGATGAACTCAATAAATAAATAATTTATAATTTTCATACTTGTATAATCGCCATTAATAAAATAATTCAATTTTAAACAGCCCTTTCTATGTAAATGTTGGAAAAATTTGAAACTTATTAAACTGATGACAAATGCTAATTTCGGGTGTACTTGTCGGCTATAGTTTGTTTGTGACTATTCAATCCGGTGTCTGAAAGACAATCTGGTGGTTGGGTCGGTGTAGTGGTATCTTTCCTCCCCTTCCGCCTCTAGGACCCCGGTTCAAATCCCACTGGGGGCACTATGTGGATTGGGTTTTCAGTCCCTACCTGATGGAGTGGGTTTTCCCTGGATTAATTCTCTGGGGTTTTCCTCCCTCATATAAAGCTGATACCTCCTCCCTTGTCTTCTCTCCATGGGGTTCTTGGCTAGTATAGTGATTAAGTTTGCTTTCCTGGGGTCGATTTCACAAAGAGTTAGGAGTCATTGGCTTCACAACCAGAGTTAATAAATGAAATGGAATGAAATGACTCGCATACCAATTAAGTAATGATGACCTGGAATCTAACGTAAAAGTGATCCCTTTTTCGACTTTTATAAGTAAAACTTCATCATTCTTTTAGGAACAATAAATTAATTTCCCCTCTATTTTTCAACACACGCAACACACATCCAGCCAGGGAAAAACTCATTTAATTCTGTCGTCAGAACACCGAAAACTGTTTTGTTGTTAGGAATTTTATGCAAGTTCATATTGGGCCGATAAATGCTTCTCTTCATCCAGGAGTAAATGGGTTTCTGTGAGGGCAGGTAAATGGGTACCTCTAAGGAAAGGCAACCAATGCAAGTGATATGTCCTTGAGCAAGACACTACTATAATTGCTTAATTGCTTCTCTACACCAAGGAGTAAGTGGGTACCTGTAAAGTAACCCTCGCCCCCTAAGCTTCCTGTGCAACCAATGCGTGTTGTGGCACTTGTGTCTTTGACGAGCAAGACACTTTGTAACTAAATTGCTTCTCTTCACCCGGGAGTAATTGGGTATCTGTAAAGAAAACACTGCCAGCAATCCATGTGAGTTGTGATAATTGTGACCCTGAGCAAGACACTTTACTTTAATTGCTTCTCTTCACCCGGGAGTAAATGGGTCTGTAAAGAAAACACTGCCAGCAATCCATGCGAGTTGTGATATTTGTGACCCTGAGCAAGACACTTTAATTGCTTCTCTTCACCCAGGAGTAAATGGGTACCTGTAAAGAAAACACTCCTGTGCAATCCCCAGAATTGTGATAATTGTAACCCTGAGCAAGACACTGTACTATAATTGCTTCTCTTCACCTGGGAGTAAATGGGTATCTGTAAAGAAAACCCTGCGCGTGCAACCAATGCGAGTTGTGATACTTGTGTCTTTAATGAGCAAGACACTGTGTGATTGTTTCAGTTCACCACAAGAGTGATTAGGTACCTGTACAGAAAACCCAAAGTGTGGAAATAACCAGTTCAAATTGTGACACTTGTGTCCTTGAGCAAGACATTTATCTACAATTGCTTCTCTTCACCCAGGAGTAAATGGGCACCTGTGAGGGCAGAGATGGTTCTTGTAATTGATTTCACTTGATGCGCTACACACTCGGCAACACCACAGTCAAAAATATAAGTGGGGCACCAGTTGCAACAATGTAAACTTTATGGAATGTTTGCTGGTAGCCTGTTTCTGCTAAGCAAGTTTTGTCTGTGCTTAGCAAATTGGGCCCTGGGGTGTTCATGCACCATTATAACGTCATAGTTTGCGGATGCCAGCGCTGTATTAAAGGTCCATTAGCAAAAGGTTAATTTTTAAGCATGGAGGTATGGTTCAAGTTACTAGTTCTAGCAAAAATAATACCTAAACCAATACATGGACTGTGAATATATGATTTAAGCATTACTTGAATAGTACAAATAAAACGAACCATAGCCAACACTGACCATAGCTGACAAAGTATCCGCACTTTTGGCATTTGTCATAACTTTAATATTCTTCCAATTCCCAAACATTTACAAAAAAAAGGAGGGTTTTAATTAAACTTATAATCGGTAATTCTTTGAGTATCAAAAGTATAATTTATTCATTTATTAAACTCATCAATAAAGTTACTACATTGCAAAACCTGTGGTGTCAAAAAATATTCTTTCTGTTAGATAACAACACTGACATGGTGTTAATAGCACCTTAATGAACGTATAATTGGTAACAATTAACACTGGGGTTGGTGTTGTCACATATACACTGGAGAGAAAAAATTTAACACCAAGGTTTTTGCAGTGTACGATTCACACACATTTCAACAGAGAATTTATCGAAACGTGTTGCGATCAAGCAAAATCGTTTGTCGGCCCAGGTCATTTTTCATTTTTTTCACATTTGAAAAGAGCATAATCTATGCTTTAATACTGTTGAAACCCTATGTTGATACCACCTTTGGTTCAAAAGTTGTGAAAGTAGAAACACCAAGAGATGCGAGAGAATGAAACTGAGAAAAGGGGGTTGAAAGTCGAGCTGTTTATTGAAACTTCATCGGCACATTTTCTTTCAATGCTAAATTCTAACCCCTTTTGATGTTATTTATCAGGAAAGTTGCCAACATAAAATAAAATATGTTTTGGCATCTAAAAAAATATTTTTGAAAATTCACCCCTGTTGGCCTGTTTTGGCTTGTTTCTCCATACTAATATTTCCGACAAACGACTCATTCAGCTTGATTGCCTCACATAATATACCTATTTATAAAGGACCTGTCATTCTGAGCAATTTCTACAGACAACTTAGAACGCAACCAACTGTACTGCATACAAAAAAAGAAACACTCTGTAGAACAAGAATCACTTTCCTGCCAGTGTCTTATACTAATTCCCATGACAATTATGAGGAAATTAAAAATGTGATTTGATTTCTGCTCTGCATATTTATCTGCAACTGGTTGTCTGTAGTAATGACCCCAATCATGGATTCACTATTTGTTACCAAAAAAAATAATTGTGACCCTGAGCAAGACACTTTACTATAATTGCTTCTCTTCACCCGGGAGTAAATGGGTATCTGTAAAGAAAACACTCCTTTGCAAACCATGCGATAAATCCCTTTATGGAAAATAAAGAATACAAAATAACTCTTTGCAAGTCTTGAAAAACATTGATACATTTTTTTCAGAAGAGTTGCTCATTTGCAGTGTTGTAGTCAAGTACTTTTCAAGTTGAGTAACAAGTACTGCGTAGTACTATAAGGTGGCCAAGTAGTACTCTAGTGTGAGTACCTGGGCCCAATTTCATAGAGCTGCTCAAGCACAAAAAGTAGCTAAGCACAACAAAAATTATGCTTACCAGACTAAGGTTACCAGCCAAACTACCATATCACGTGTACAATTTGTGACTGGTATCCTGCTCATTTCTGCTAAGCAGAAAATTGTAAAGCAATATTTTCTGCTTAAGCAGCTCTATGAAATTGGGCTCTAAGCCATCGAGGGGGGATTACAAGCGTCCGATTACCATAGTGGTCAGGTTGGTGTAGAGGTATCTTTCCTCACCTTCCACCTCTAGGTTCAAATCCCACCGGGGGCACTATGTGGATTGGGTTTTCAGTCCCTACCTGACTGCGCGGGTTTTCCATGGAATAACTCTCTGGGGTTTTCCTCCCACATCTAAAACTGAAACATCGTCTTCTCTCCATTGGGTTCTTGGCTAGTACAGTAATTAAGTTCGCTTTTCTAAGAGTCCTTGGCTTCACAACCAGAATAAATGAAACTAAATGAAATGAAATACTCTGATGTCCAACAGCCAAGTACCAAGTACTTGGTACAAAGTACTTTGATCTCTAAGTAGGAGTACAAGTATGTACTTTATAAAGAAATACTGCAAAATGAGGTATCCGAGTTGAATTTGTTAGAGGTTTTACGAACTCTATAAATTGCAACAAATGGAAAACTACAATTTTCCTTGATGTTCAGTTATTTAACATCTTCCAAGAAATTTTTAAGGCACAGATAGGTGTTGAAAAAGAAACTCCTCACATCTGGAAAAATCCTTACCCCAAATATTAACTCTTTATAATGCATCATTTATTTTAGTGATAAATTGATCATATGGACACATTAATTGTTTACTCTTTTTTTTTTGCAATTAGCGAACCCCCCTCCCTCCCCCCAAATGACTACTGTGTGGCTGTCAATCTTTATTTTTTGTTTTACAACTATTTTTCTGAAGGGATTTAAACTGAACCCGAGACACCGGTTGACGCGTGAAAGATTTAAGTACCAATCATGTTTCTTGGTCATCTGAAAACACTGTTATTAAACTACACCCTGCTGTCACCAAATACCTGAAACATTATCTCCATTTAATAAATTGTCGGTAATCTCCGTCACATTTTTTATGACAATGAATTTTATGACTATTTTATAAGTGATATAATTTCAAATATTTCATACCCTGTTAAAACAATTTCTGAACATGGAATGTCAATTGCAACATGTGAATAGTTGGTGCTAATTTCTAAAGAAGTAATAATACAAATGTTATCTTGTAGAAAAATAATGATTTTGTTTTAATACAAAATGCCCTTTTTCAAAGAGAAAACACATAATGAAGATAGACAAATTTGACACCTCTAAAATGGTGTTCCAAACAAATACACTATCATGAAACTACACCCTGACGTCACCAAACACCTTATATGCTATTAATTCCTGACTCATTTTTATGGCAGTGATTTTTACGAATAATGGTAAAAGTGATATAAATTCAAGAATTGTTAATACTGATATAATTGGAAGTATTAAATACCCTTTTTTCTTCAATTCTAAACATATTGTTATGAATGTAAATAAAACAATTCAATAAATTTCTAAACAAGTAATATAAAACATTGTCTTGTATTCAATTAGATTTGAGAGATACTTTCAGAGGGAGATTAATCAATAAACATTTAACTAAATGTTGATTTTTTTTGTTTTTTTAACCCTTTTTTAAAGAGTTGCTTCATCACATTAAGTTACCTTTGGTTGAAGTAGGCACACAGACTAGCAATAATTCCATGCTAACCCGTGAAAATACACTTCTAAGCACCAATTTTTTGATTACAGTATGCACAGTTGTTAAACTGAGCCTAGTTGAAACTTACGACGACGGTAAGTTAACATTGTCTAGAGGTAATGTTGCCACACATGAAAGTCCAAAGCGGATGTGATTTATGATGTCAACTCAAATGTCTTTTTCATTGGCACTGACGCTGTGGGATTGATCGTGTGTATCTTGATTCATGCGATTATAGCTCTCTCGATAAATTAATAACAATGGTATGCCCGCGCCCGTCGCTGACAGCACCGCCCAGCTCATCCAGTCAACACCTGGCAACAAAACACAAACAGTTTTACTCAAAAAGTTGGGAAGGTATTGCAATTCTGCTCAACTAGCCAGGCTCCTAGTGGATGATACCCATGCCTACATCCTTACGGACTGTGAAGGGGGGTAACCCTGTTTCAGCCCCAGGAGTAGGTGGCAACGTGCCCCTGTGGTGGCAGTTGACTTTGGTCGACAGCCCAAATCAGTTAAGTGTAGTCCTCACCTGGAAGTGGCCTTCCGGCCTTGTGATGTTGGGTGATTATTTATTTTTAAAAAGTTAAAGATTAAGTCCTTGATACAAAGCTTCTTACAAAGACAACACATCAGGTTTTTGACGAGAACATTCATTCCCATTCTCTAGTTGTCAATAAACACACCACACAACAAAACTTGTGAAATCGTAAAATAAACTGTGTGGTCAAGTTTTAGTAGGGAACATTGAAAAACTGGTTTATGACCTGTCAAGTTTGTGCTTATTTAGATTGTGGCAATTGATATAAGAAATGGTGATATAAGTGGTTTTTCAAATGACATTTCCTGGACTTTGACAGTAGCTTAGACAGAATTAAAGTATTGGTACTGGTATGAACTTAAATAACAGTAAGGTTTCGGATTGAAACTTATCAGTCATTGTTTTGGATGATTGCCTATTTTGTCTTAAACAAATTTCTGATAAGGAAAAACAAGTTACCATTCAAAAAACAGTTTACACGGTCTAGTAATATGGCTGGTAACATTTTTGTACACTTAACCCATTAGAGACCATGCTGCAGGTGGATTGAACCAAACTGCCCACAGCAACCACAAACAGCTGCAAGATTTGACCTACTTCCACTCAACCAAAGGGTTATGTTGTGAATTTCCAATATCCCGTGCTGACAAACTAATCTTTTAACTGAAACTTGAAACTAAAAAACTGGAAACTTGAACTTTAAGAATAAACCAGCCTGTCTCAGAACCACCGCAAATCAACACTCAAGAGAGAGCTTGTACCATATGTTGCTACCGCAAGTTCATCTTGATTAAAACTCAATTATTTTCAAGACAAGACGCAATTTGTGTGTCTTTTTTAATTTTTCAGACATTTTCATCAGAAAATAATGTTGAAAATCGACAAAATCAGCCGTGCTTGGGCATTTTGCAACAAATATATTGAGCTGCACGGTCTCTAAAGGGTTATGCAGCCTCATGACATTGGTCGCGGTGGCAATATGGTCACGTATGACAACAAGAAGATGATCGGTGTCTGGGTAAATACTCACCCAGGTCAGGGATAAGTAGAAGCAGAAGGAAGACAAGAGCGGTGACCCTATTCATCAGAGTCAACGCCATCGTAGTCACCCCCTCAGCGACGGGGTAAACGCCCTCAACGGTGATCTCATAATAGATCGGGGTACATCCCGGTAGGAAGAACCCAAATGATATGCAGGAAATGTACAGGAACTCTGAACAAAGAACAATTGAGTGAGAACATTGGTTCTTACAGCGTAAACAATAATGGATATTTATTTTGCACCGATATCTGCCTATTTTGATACTCTTGAGGCATGAACATTATAACCCCTGTTCACTGGGCCATTTATTTCATTCCTTAAACCATCTCAGCTCCCTTGAGAGTATACAGCCTGTGCTGCCAAGTATGTAGCGCAGCAAGCTAAATCAAACACAAGAACCATCTCTGCCCTCACAGGTCCCCACTGCCCTCACAGGTACCCCCTTAACCTGCCCTCACAGCAGGTACCCACTGCCCTCACAGGTACCCATTTACCTATCCTCACAGGTACCCATTTACCTATCCTTGCAGGAACCACTGCCCTCACAGGTACCCACTGCCCTCACAGGTACCCATTTACCTTCCCTCACAGGTACCCATTCACCTGCCCTCACAGGTACCCATTTACCTTCCCTCACAGGTACCCACTGCCCTCACAGGTACCCATTTACCTGCCCCCACAGGTACCCATTTACCTGCCCTCACAGGTATCCATTTACCCCTGGGTGAAGAGAAGCAATTACAGTAAAGCATCTTGCTCAAGGACACAAGTATCATAACCAGGATTCAAACCCACACCCCGATGACTTAGCCACCAGAACTTGAGTCTGATGCACTAAACCGCTCAGCCACGACACTTCATTAAGTGGTATTCGCCAATTTTGACACTCATTTCAAACAATGATATAACTTCTTAAGCCATCTCAGCTCCCTTGGGAGTATCCATCCAATGCTGCCAAGTATGTAGCGCACCAATCTAAATTAAAAATTAATCTCTTCCTTGAGATGAAACCCACCGAATGCTGTTCTAGTGAGTTTACAACTTTTTTGTATCATCACAAATATAAATAACAAATATTATAAAATAAAAACTTGAAGGAACAACAGGGTTTGGACACAAGAGGGCAGTGTCTTCCATCCCTTGACGGCAGGTTCACACTCTTCAAGATAGTTTGAAGGTGAAAGATGATCTAAGACAAAGTATCTTGAAATCGGGAAACGATTCCTGATCAATCAGGATTCCTGATCACAAGAGGGCAGCGTCTTCCTGATAGAGCCGTATATTGAGAGAGTTGCGACAACTTGCGATTAGAAGCCATTTTATGTCCAAAAAAAACCCCGCATTGGCGAATACAGGGTGCTAGACTAGTCTGCCCATTGGATTGTGCTGCATTTTAACAGAAAATGGCGTCCAGCAACCACCTGAGCAAAGAAAACTGGTCCCTCTACAGTGCGACTCTCTAAATACACAGCTTTGTCCCTAATTGATGTTCAAACTCTTCAAGACAGTTTGAAGGTGAAAGATGATCTAAGACGGGAAATCATGACATCGGGAAACGATTTCTTATCAATCATGGGTCAGATTAAAATGTCAATGGATGTGTTAGCAAGATTTAGTGAAGGGAACTCACCGACTTGGAATGGAATGATATTCAGACATAAGAGGATGCACCAAAGACAAGAAGCTGTGGCAAGAATCGTCAGCGCGAGGAGAATCTTTTTCATGTAACCTGGAAACCAATCTACAAGTCTAGACAAAGAAGGAAAAAACAATAACAATAACCACAAATCAATAAAGTCATATGTATGTGTATTTATGCCCTGAACGTACACAAAAACAATTTAAAGCATAAAGAATTTATTTGAAACTTGGCATGGTGGAGATACAATCTAGTAAGGTTTGCTGTAAAACTATGTACATGAGTAGGATTTGAAACTTTGTATGGTGGAGGTACAATCTGGTAAGGTTTGCAGTAACACCATGTACATGAGTAGGATTTGAAATTTTGATTGGTGGAGATACAATCTAGAAAGGTTTGCTGTAACACCATGTACATGAGTAGGATTTGAAACTTTGTATGGTGGAGGTACAATCTGGTAAGGTTTGCAGTAACACCATGTTCATGAGTAGGATTTGAAACTTTGTATGGTGGAGGTACAATCTGGTAAGGTTTGCGGTAACACCATGTTCATGAGTAGGATTTAAAACTTTGTATGGTGGAGGTACAACCTGGTAAGGTTTGCGGTAACACCATGTGCATGAGTAGGATTTGAAACTTTGTATGGTGGAGGTACAATCTGGTAAGGTTTGCGGTAACACCATGTACATGAGTAGGATTTGAAACTTTGTATGGTGGAGGTACAATCTGGTAAGGTTTGCGGTAACACCATGTTCATGAGTAGGATTTAAAACTTTGTATGGTGGAGGTACAATCTGGTAAGGTTTGCAGTAACACCATGTACATGAGTAACACCATGTACATGAGTAGGATTTGAAACTTTGTATGGTGGAGGTACAATCTGCTAAGGTTTGCGGTAACACCATGTTCATGAGTAGGATTTGAAACTTTGATTGGTGGAGATACAATCTAGAAAGGTTTGCTGTAACACCATGTACATGAGTAGGATTTGAAACTTGGCCTATGGCTTTACACTCCGAATGAAGGACAAGTATTGAGTGTCTTGCTTAAGGACACAAGTGTCAAGACTGGGACTCAAACCCACAATCTGCTGATCAGAAACACCAGAGCTCAAATTAGGTGCACTTGACCGCATGGCCACGACAGGCAACAATATCAGGGAGCAAGCTTTACGAGATGGCACCTTTACGTTGTTCGAGTTTCTGAAGTAATTGATTACCTTGCAAAGATCAGGCAAGCAAGCATTGCAGCAACGTTGGTGTAGAATCCAATCCATCCACATGTATCCTGCAGTCGGTAAAACAAAACATTTTCATGAGGACTGGTATTTTTTTTTTTTTTTTTTTTATTATGAGATATTGCCCAACTCACAAGGCCGGACGGCCACTTCAAGGTGAGGGCTTACACTTAACTGTCACCAGGGGCACATTGCCACCTACTCCTGGGGCTGAAACAGGGTTGCCCCCTTTACAGTCCGTAAGGATGTAGGCATGAATATCATCCACTAGGAGCCTGGCTGGTAGAGCAGAATGCACTACCTTCCCAACTTTCACGAAGCAATTATGGTTAAGTGCCTTGCTCAAGGGCACAAGTGTCACGACCGGGATTCGAACCCACACTCTGCTGCTGACAGCACCAGAGCTTGGGTCCGGTGAACTAGACCACTCGGCCACGACACGCCACCTTGGTACGTCTTCGTTTCAAACAGATGCGTTCATAAAAATTTACCCCTGCGAAAAATCCACCGCTAAAAAGAATGTTCATCTTAAAATTTGTGAAATATTTCGTCTGAAAGATGACAGCATATTGAAATGGAACTAATTCAAATGATTGTTGGAAACGTACCTGGCCGACCCCGTCTGCATTCTCGAAGATTGTGTCCAGCTGTGTAACCCAGGCACCGTACACACCGGTTCCGATGCTGTACGCCAATCCAAGAATCCAAAACTGGGCATTTCTGATGAGAAAAATACAGAGACGTCACCCATCTTTCAGACAGATTTTTCTCAGTTGACCTTTTTTTTACAGTGAAGGCCTCGTGTTCTTAGGTCTTGTGAAATAGACTGCGCGTATCAGACTTGGTCTTTTGGCTAACTGCCTCAGCTTTTAAACAAAACTTTCTTTCAGTGGATTTTTATTGAACCCCCCCCCGACCCTTTAGATGATCTGGCCGGGCACTGCCGAAAATCCATCAAAATACCCCAGTCTAAGGTCACTCAACACCAACTGTTTGGACTCTGATATGAGTGGTATGCCTGCTCTCATGCTTAGAGTGGGTGGCTTGGGGGTACTGGTCCAAATCCATCAAATGGTCCAGTCCATGGGCGATCAACACCAACTCTTTGGACTCTGATATGAGTGGTATGCCTGCCATCATGCTTAGGGTGGGTGGCTTGGGGGTACTGGTCCAAATCCATCAAATTTAAAGCAAAACCATGAGGAGGTTTTTTGAGAACTTGGGGGTGTTTTGGTTAAATATTAAGGACTTTTTTCAAAGTGACTTACTTGGCTAAGAGTAGGGCTCCCTCTTTAAAATTTTCTCGTTTAGTAGCGGCAGACGCACTGGGAGGCGTTGGAGGTTTGGAGGGAAAGTAACAAATGGTACACAAGGCTAATAGAGCACCAACTCCACACTCTACCAGAAAAGAAGAAAAAAAATTCATGTTCACACAGAAAAGTTACACAAAGTGGGGTTTTTTTTTTGTACATCTACAAATCTAGAATTGTATTTTGTTTGTTAAATAAACTTTTTTTTCAATTAGTGAAGAAAATGACGTAGAAAGCCCCATTGTAATTGCTAAATATATCAAATCATCACAGTCCCGGTCGTCACACTTGTTTCCCTTTCAAGGTGCTATACCTTCTCGACATAGTCCCCTTGTGGAACCGTTCTGGAGGGGAAAATAACCAAGCGCTTTACGCACAAGGGTCACATGGATGTTTCAGACTAAGATGAATTACCTATGTACATCAGGAGCATTATCTGATGATAGTGGTGTATTCTGACAGCTGGATCCAAAGATTCGTTGTGGTCGTACAAAAGGGAACTCCCATTTGTCGCATTGATGCTGAAGAATTAGGGACGAAGTGAGAAAAGACAGGCAATGTTATATGTTGCAGTAGTTTGCCTTACAGATTGTGGACCAATTTCATTCTGCTTACTAGGATAAGGTTACCAGCCGAAATACCATATCACATGTACCCTGGTTATTCAGTCTGAGATATCTCACCTTGTACCATTGGTAGTCTCTACATCAGTCACAATCAGAGGCCCAACTAGAAATGAGATTGCAAAGCCCATTGATATGGATGCTGTTGATATTGCGGTGGCCGTTGTACGCTGGTGCGGAGGGAACCACACAGCTGAGAGTATCGTTGGAGCGGCGTTCAACAGCGGTCCAGAGAGGTTGATAAAAATCTGACCAACGTTCACCGTCCTGATTGGGGGTAAGGAACAAGACTAGATTAATCCTAAATTCCCTGCGTCTTTGGCTGGTGACCCTGATGGGGGTAAGGAACAAGACTAGATTAATCCTGTGTAGGTAATCAAACCAAGGGAGCCTCAAAAGGGACTAGCACTGTGACCCGTAGGCCTGAAGATACCTGTGTAGGTAATCAAACCAAGGGAGCCTCAAAAGGGACTAGCACTGTGACCCGTAGTAGGCCTGAAGATACCTGTGTAGGTAATCAAACCAAGAGAGCCTCAAAAGGGACTAGCACTGTGACCCGTAGGCTTGAAGAAACTGTGTGGGTAATCAAACCAAGGGAGCCTCAAAAGGGACTAGCACTGTGACCCGTACGCCTGAAGATACCTGTGTAGAGAAGATGTTGAATTTGGTCACAACATCTGCTCAACATGATTGAATGTTTTGCTAACATTCGGCCGTCCATGCCAACCAGCGTGGTTTGTTTATCAACAATAGAAAGGTCTATTTTGCGAGATAACATTTTTGTGCACCTTAATTCGAGTGTCACAGAAATCCGTTCTTTTCCACCAACACAAATGATATTGTACCTCTTCTCTCCATATTGATTTCTTACCATTTGATGTAATCAATGCCTACCGGCAGGCATCGTACCCCGAGTCCAATCAGCATGATAAATGCTGCAGCAACAACGGAGGGTTTTAAACCTGTTAAAGACCAAAGACCAACAAATAAGAAGTTTCGCAAAACAGTAATTTATAACATTTATATAGCATTAAAACTGCAGCGATTAACCCTCCTTCTGTCTGACCATTTAATGTCATCCACTTTGGTGTTGAATGATAGATAAACAATGCCAGCCTGCAATGCGACATCATGGGGTGAATGCATTTACACAGTACACAGTCAACCCTCCTACTGTCTGACCAGTGAATTAGTTCTGTGCACAGTCATGCCGCCATAAAACTGTGCAGTAATGGTTTCAAATGGTTGGTCAACTTACTGGAAAAGGCTAGGGGGCTGGAAACAATTCAAAGAGTATACATAACATTTGAAAGTATTTCTTTTTAAATTTTACAACCCATCTAAAGGATGAGGTAGCTACGGTTGAGAATCTTGTTACCTTTAACATCCAGGATCCAAGAGAAAAACAGTCCAGTCATAAGGTAGGTTATCGGACCCCAGTTGGTCAGAAGGGCAATGTCTCCATTTGTCCAATTTAAAACCAACTTGCCTGAAAATAAAAATCAAAACTTGAGATCTTTTGCATAATTGTTCAAAGATTTATGACCCCCTAAAAAATATTCCAATGTTTTCCTATTTAAGCTCTAAACTGAAATATCAGTTTAATGGCATTGTGCTGTTCACGGTTTCTTTCTTTCTTTGCATAAATATTTTTGCTCATTAAGTTAAATAATAATAGACTCAACTTATAGACAATGTGCTCTTTGTTTACATCTACACAACATCTCCACATGTACTTACTTGTGTCTGCTATGGGTCCCCACGAATTCCAGGTTATACATTGGAGAGCGTTCAGCGAAGCAAACACTGCCAGGATATACCAACGTCTGCTGTACACCTTGTATTCTTTGCCTTCTTTATCTTTAAATGAAAAAAGGAAAGAACTATTTTAGACTGGCACAAACTGACCCGTGGTTTTGCAAAAAGTGGAAGAAATTGCTGTTGCAAACCGCTTACTGACCAAAATGACCCGTGATGCAAATGCAATAAGTTGTAATGGTTGGCTGCACATTTTGACCCAAGCCGAGTCTACCTAGTGGTCTGGTGGTAAGGCATCTGCTCTAGAATGGCAAAGGTTGTAAGTTCGAACCCCATGCGAGTAATATGCCTCCGTTTTTTGTTGTTGTTTTTTGTTTTCACAGCAATCAGGAAAGTACTGAATATACAGTGCTTAACACACATCAATGTATGGGTAAACCAAATATTATTTTGTATCCCTGATGCAAATTTAACATCTATCAAACCGAGCCTTTTTCAAAGCCCCCCAAAAAACTGACGGCCCTTCTCAAAAGAAAAAACCCTGCTCGGGGCAAAATGTCAGGCCATTTTTGTTCTTCTTTTTGACTTTAAATTGATCAAAATAAATAAATACGAGTGATTCAAAACTGCTTTATTTTATTAACAAAAGATATCAAAATATTGGAGCAACTAATTTAACATTATTTTTGTCAGTTGCTTCCGATGTTTGTTAATCTAGTCAGTTTGAGTTATTGCAATCGTCAAAAACTAGCTCTGACTTCATATTCTTGAAATAAGTTAGCAAAATTACCGGCATGCTCTGATGAAATGTAGGGGTCACCCATGGGGTCAATGACCTCTACGTTGACCCCATTAGATCCCGTTGATTCAAGGAGACCATCTTCATCTGTGTACTGTATGGAATAGTTCTGAACTGGTTCTGGATTATTCATCCTGAGTGTGACGGGCAGCGATGCTTGAGGTTATTTGAAGACGGTTCACTGACCATCAGTTTGGATTTTATTGCTTTTTTTTAATCTGGTAATGAAACTGAGGGACTGTCAAATGCAACTCAACACAGTGAGTTGTAGACACATAGTACCTGTGGAGAGAAGATGATGAAGAAATGTCAGTTTTCAGATGTGGGAGGGGAAACCCCAATAGGGAAAACAACCAATGCAGTCAGGTAGGAACTGCAAACATTCACATACCAAGACTCCAGTCCAGGATTCAAACCGGGTCCACAGAGACGAAAGGCAGGGAAGAAGAAAACCCTGTTCCAACCTGAACGCCCTATAAACTTATGTTCGAAAGATAAATATGATAAAATAGTTTCTTACAATTTATCCCTCAAAAGGCTCTTTATAGTTATTTACATTTCTGCTAAAAATCAAACTTCTGAAGGAGGCTAATAATTCCATCACGAGTAATGATAATGCTTGGAAGTAAGTAAACGGTACTTTTCAAATGATCTTTTCAGTCAAACTTGGCTCCCAGATTTTTGTTTAGCTGTTTTTTCAAAATCCATAGGTCGGAAATAGATGATTGAAGAAAGATTATTCATGTTCGCAAAACAAGAAAAATTCTTCAAATATTTACTTAGGCTGCGTTTTAGTTTTTTGAAAACGTTTACAGAAAATGTCATCTAGGATTTGAAAGGGTTTAACAAAACAATTGAAAACATCAAAATCACACAAACCCTTTGTTTTATAGTGATTATGATGATATCTTTATTCTTTATTTCATATTTTGCCATGTCAAAAACAAAAACAAAAAAAAAACAAAAAAACGCCCTCCCTCCCCCAATTCCCATCAAAAAAGGACGATCAACAATTTTTTATTTTTTTGTGGCCTTATCTAAAGCCAATCTGCACTAATTCCACCACCTAGCTCTTCCACGATCACCGCATCATATCAGCGCACCATCAGACCATGGAGGAAGAAATAGTCACACCATGTAGTACAGTTGAGTCAGTACATATATGAGTAAACACGTGTTAGTGAACTTTGTCTGACATCCGGGTGCTAGACTGTTAGGCCTATATATTTTTTTAGCATTAGTTTAGTATGGAGTCCAAATTAAATACAGGTAATTTTTAGGGAGATCTTTTTTCAAGACGGACACACCCAACCAAAGTTCCTATCCCAGCTAGGTTAGGTAGGTGTGCAAATGTGACAAACAAAAAGCTTTCAATATTATACGTTTTCCTACAGGCAGTGACACCTGTAAGCGTGTAAAGGTAAGGTTAGTGTAGCCCCATTAATAGTGCCAAATTCTCTGGACTTCCTCTTGGCACTATTAATGGGGCTGAGTGGAGACAAAAGCGCAACACTAACCTTAACAAAGTAACACAGGAGATCTCTAACACCGAAGTTCGAATGATTTGACTAAATCTCGTCAGACTCAGATCACACTCAGACTCAGAGTCAGTGACACTTCAACAAAGAGCATAGAGCAAGGACCAGAAGGAGTTACAACAGCCACCCTTATCTTATCTAGCACCAATTATCCAATTAGCGCACGACCCGAGTCCTGTGGAAACCTATGGAGCCCACCCGCTGCGCGAGTAAACATCAGCGACCGCCCGCTGGTCCTTGCTCTATGCAAAGAGAGACACACGTTTAACTTTCAGTTTCAACGATACCTTGTGCTAAACACCCGATGTCATCGAGTTGTTGTCCACTTTGGAAAAGTGTACGAATGCTGAAATCTCACTAAACGAAAAGTATCACATACAAACCACATCCACCCAAAACGACACTGTGTCCTTGATATGCACAATCAATCAGATTTGTTGGTAATATTTTGTTGATTATATAAGTTGTTTTGTACGTCACGTGTAGGCACGGTCGTAAGAGCGCCCTCTGCAGTTTCAAAAGATACATGGTATTAGACTAGCAACCTAGTCCCGGGACTAGCAAATGGCATCGTTTGTTCTCATTATTAAAGACCCTTTTCGAAACCACGGCTTCGGCTAAGGCTTCGGCTTCAGCTCCAACGGCTTTGGCTACGTCAGGAAATGAAAAAAAACGTTGAAGCAGTTGAATATAGGCCATGTAACCTGTACGGTGACATCATTATGTTACAAAGGAGTCACAGAGCCCGGACTTCCTTCAGGCACTTGTTAAACCAGAACCAGATACTTTATATGCAGGGCCGGATCTCTAATGAATGATGACGTACGGTTGTAGTTTTCTTTTATGATGTCTTCCCCATCTTTCCTTCAGGCGATTGTTGGAGGAGGGATGCTTGCTTGATGGAGATCGCTATTGTCTGATTTGTATCAACTTTTGATGTGATGAAAGGGGCACATCTCTTGAATTTATGCGGAATTAAGACACAAAATGTAAACATGTCCCGATATGGGCCATGTACTATCTCGCCTGCCAGAAAGGCCCGGGATTGTACAAGGTCGCTCTTTTTGTAAACAAAGGTTACGTGGTCTGTATAAATAATTGATTAAGTGTAGATAACGAGTCACGTGCAGTGGCGTATTAAATAAGAGGGGGTCGTGCCCCCCCCATTGATATCCGTGCCACACCCCTCCCCCCTTGCCCTCACTTGAAATCTGGATCGTTGAGATTGAAAGTTACCAGAGTAAAATGTTGGTAATATCAAAGTCTTTTAAACTGTTTTTACACTTACGTCGGATTCTCTTATAAAAATAGTATAAACCGCATATTAACAGCGCTGAAAAAGGGGCTTGTAAGAAAAAAGGCACACGGAAACTTGGCTAGAAGTGCCTTCCACCTCACCCCCCCCCCCCTAGAAGAAAAATGTAGCACCCCCTTGTGCCCCCTAAAATGTTACCCTATTCTGCACTATCAGGCCTATGCAGACGGATACAAATCAAGTGTTTGCAGAAGACTTTCTTTTGAAACTTAAAACACGAAAACAAGGTCTCAAACCTCCGGTCACAAAAACCCGAAAATCAATGCAGTTACTAGCCAGAAACGAATTGTATGTAATCTGTACGATTGTGTTTATTTATTCACTGAATTCATGCTTAAACTTACAACCAAGTATTGTTTTCTTTGTCTTTCTTATTTTTAGTCTAAAAAAAATAAAAATCAACAGTACATCAATATTACATTGTCACCGCATTGTTTTTTGAACGACGACGTACTGTACAGTATAATGTAAACAAAATTAATGTTGTGTAGGCCTAGGCCCTACTCTGCCAAAAATTGTGTCAACAATTCCAAGTTCCCTATCAAAACCTAACCAAAATATCATGGCATGTCAATGGTTGATTCTGTGACTTAAACAAATATATTAATGACCACCCCTCTAAAAATTCCCACAGGCATTGTACATGTACATCAAATATCTTGGCTAACATCCACTCAGGTTTGATATTGTGTGTATTGAAAACTCTATAGGATGGAAATTAATGTTCCCGCCAAAAATGATGTACTTCCCGATAGTCGAAATACAGATCGCCAGTCGGCCTTCATCTTTTACTATAGATTCTGCAGGTCATGTAGACTCGGTGCTCGAGTCAGGTTGACTCAAACTGGATCAATGGGTCAAATTGCGCAGTACAATATTGACCCAGTTTAAACTGAATTCTTGGGGTCAAACATGATCAACCCAACTCTCGTGAAAATCTTCTATCGACTGTAAAATGAGTTTTTCCGGAGTCTGGCCTCCGTTCAAATACGGTGTTAAGTAAATCGGCGTGTAGTCTTCACTCAATAACTTATCATGACCATCAAAGCCGTGAGCCTGATTAGCAGATCTGGTCTGGTAATTGGGTTTAAATGTCAAACCGTAGCTTGGATTCTCCACTGTGATTGGTTGGGGTTTCCAGAATAAACCGTCAATTTGGTTGCTGATTGGCTCCTCTGATGTCGACTCCATTTTCAATTTGTTATCCGCTAGGTTGTAGGTTATCTTGTTTCCCTTTCTAGCCCTACGGTAAGAATAAACAAGTTGTAAATAACAAAATTGTAAATAATAACCGGAAAGATTTTATGTGGCAACAAATTGGAAGAAAAATTACTAGTTTACGGATTACAACAACTTGAAATTGATCTCTTTTTATCTTCTATAAATAAATGTAGAATCTGAGGAGAACTGAACTTGAAATACAGTTGGGTCTTGTCTTCAGGAGTAGTCAAGAAGTTCTCATGAAGACGGGTGGGCCTACTGTTCGAAACGTCGAGACTTAAACATTATTGTTATTCATCTCTTCTCAGAACCAACATTTCTTCATAGACAAAATTAACTTTACATTGTCGTCGTAGATAATTATTTTTATAACTTCACACATAATGCAAAGCTTCAAACTATTTGTGTCATTGCATCATTAGTAAATGAATAAATATATGGATATAAAACAGGGATTTGTTTTTGCCATAGAGGAGGCCATCGATGTTAAGATTTAGCTGTGACAACTTCCTGCCCAGGGAATTTCCAACTTACCTGAACATCTTGAAGAAGCAGACACCACACGCGACACTGAAGAGGCACAAGATGGCGCTGCAGATGACAACTACGTACCAGTATTCGGACAACCAATCCTAGTTATGGCAGAGAAACGGACGAACAGTTATAGAAGATTGTTTTGCTAATCAAAATGAGTGACCAATGTAAAGGAAACAGACATCGGTCAAGCGCACCGGACTCGAGCTCTCCGTGGTGTTTCTGATCATCAGAGTGTGGGTTCGAGTCCCGGTTTGTGACACTTGTGTCTGTAAGCAAGATATCACTATTGCTTCAACTTCGGATGGGACGTAAAGCCGTTGGTCCAGTGTTTTGTCTAATGCAAAGAACCAAGAATACTTTACGTAGAGGAAGGGCTCGCCCGTTGTTTCTTTTACATGCTGGCAGCAATATGCGCCACCTCACCTTGTATACATGTCAAGGTGGGATATTATGGTTCCGTCTCATAAAATCATTCTGAACAAGTTCCACCAAATTTGATATTTCGGTGCCAGGAGTGTCATTACCTCAGACATGGAGCATTATAAATGTACACACTGTTATTATTGTTATTAATCCAAATCTTGTTGGAATATTTATACACATTTAGAAAGGGTGATATACAGAGAGGTGTGGAAAAAATATCCTCGCGGTCTCTCCCAAAAAATCCTCCTACTGACTCATAGGCAACCAGTTCTTCTGGTCACACATAATATTCGTATATTCGCAAATTATCCCCGTCAATATGGCGAAAAAATGCGAATATTATACCCAGACGCAGACCCTACCCATAAAACATGTATACAAAAACATTACGGTTGTATGTCAATCTCAAGTCAACAGTGTTGGAGTGTCACTGAATTGGACAGCGCAATCATTGATCTACCATTATAAAATCGTGTTGGAATATACACATGTAGGAAGGGTGGGGTTGCATTCGACTCACCGACGAAGCTTCCGCTGGTACTCTTCCTGTGGTGTCTCCGTCATAAATCTCATATCCGATTGCCGCCTCGATTAATGTCTTAGAGGAATTCTTCAAAAGCTCGCCGATCCTTTGTGACGTCATGTAGACGTCATCAAGTGACGCCACGAAGGTTATTCCGGAGAGTTCACGGCTGATAATAAAAGTATATTTCATAAAGGTCAAGCAGGGCCTTTATGAAAATTAAATGTTTCTGTGCCGCCTAAAACGGATCAGTTATTAAAGAAATCGATCTGACTTTCTTCTAACATCCACTTACAGTGTAAACCCATACGTGAGGAATAACCCAAGGAAGTATGCTGGAAGGTTCCACTATAGCTACTAGCTCCCCAGTAAGCCAACAAGATTGACTGACAGGGGGAGGGGGTGGAAACCTCAGAATCTATCACAGGCTGTCAGCAAGACATCTGGAAGCCTGCTACAAAGAACAATGGTTCCACTTATCTCAGAGAGTTAGATCTGGGTAGGTCTGTTTGGATGTACAATTTTGTGCACGAAGTATATGGGTGGAAATATTTGTCAGCCCCTCTAAAAAATACACAACTCTGGGACCTGATCTCCCTCTTGTCTATAGAATACGGTATGTGGAATGGTCCAGTCTAGGATATTATGGACTTTGACTCCCCCAGGGCATTACACTTTATTTGGAGAAAACAGTGGAGAAACAAAACGTGCTATGACTTAGTGTTACCAGCGCTCACTTAGGCCTACATTATTTCCACAATTACATTGAAATATATTTACCCAGAAGGCACTGCAATCAAGTCTTCCTGCGTCGCCGTGGTGACGATTACCGACGGACCACCGCGTCTCGATTCGTTTGTGTTCAGTTTCAAAATGGACGTCTCCAAGATGGCGGCGATGCCCGTCTCGAATCGCGAAACACTGTCCACGCCTCCAATCACGACGACCGTGTGGCCATAGATCGAGAGTGCTAAGTAAAATAACACAGTAAAATGTTAAAGGCACTGAACACGTTTGGTAATTGTCAAAGACCAGTGTTCTCACTTGGTGTATCCCAACATATGTATAAAATAACAAGCCTGTGAAAATTTGGGCTCAATTGGTCATCGAAGTTGCAAGAAAATGATGAAAGAAAAAACACCCTTGTTCTACAAATTTGTGTGCTTTCAGATATACACGAATATAGGTCCCAGAGTCTGGCTCTCTGATCTACTGTACTCTAATTCCGGTCGGTGTGGCAGGAGATTCTGTCTCCCGGAGATTCTGTACCGTACCCCCATTCTACGGATTGTGTAGAAATTTGGTTTCAACTTCCTTCAGCTCATGTTTATTTACCGTACGGGGAACACACACACAAGGGGACAAAATCCCATAGACACCGGCTCCGAGTTGATTCCGAATTATGTCCGATAGCACTCATGTTCACCATGAAAGGTGAATGGAGCCTTTTGCCCAAGTTAGAGCTTGAGTCACTCCCGATGCCTTAAAACGGCTCGAGATGAGAATAAACCCACCGAGTTGGCAGGCCTCGCCGATGTAACCATCGTCGCATATGCAAGTGTAGCCTTTATCGTCTGTCGTAGTCTCCTCACAAGTTCCCATGTGACACGGCAACTCGACTGAGGAGCATGCCTCAGAAATAAGGACTTCGCAATTTACTCCTGTGTATCCTTCATCACAGTTGCATCTAAAAACAGCGAGAACAAAGAAGAACTTATTAGTGCGAAAAATAAAACCCAGCAAGTCCGTTAAAACTTGACAACAAAACAACGTGGAAGCTTCGACCGAAAAGGTGCCGATAACCTAAACTTTCAACCAGTGTCTTAGGTCCCGAGAGATGGTGTCGGTCTACCCTGCGGGTGTATTGGTATCCCCTCTCTAGTCTGGCGTTGAGGTCTCGACACTCGACTACCATAGTGAGCTGGGGAAAAATCCTGGTCAAAAATGAATTTACTATACATGTGATATGAATGTTGTTTACAGTCAGTTGGTGGTAAAATATTTACCTGTATCCATTAACGATCGGGATACACACGCCATCATTGCAAGTTGGTTCTTGGCAAAAGTCGACCATCCCGCTGCACGTCTTGCCTTCGTATCCCTGGGAACACTGGCAGGTGTAACCGCTGATGGCGTCTGTCACATTATCATAGCACGTGGCGTTGTTCAGACACGGGGAGCTCCAGCACCGGCTAAATTCATCGCATAACGCCCCATGATAACCCGGGAGGCATTGGCAAGTGAAGTTGCCAACCCCGCCCAAACATGTGGATCCGTTCATACACAAAGAATCCTCACAGTTATCCATGCGGGTCTGTTCGCAGTCTACTCCGGTAAATCCACCAGCACATTCGCATCGGTAACTGTCCACTTGATCGACACACGTGGCATTATTCAAACACGGGTTGCTTCCACACTCGTCAACCTCTATCTCACATGTCCAGCCAGTAAATCCATCACCACATGAACAGTTGAATGAATTCAATCCGTCCCAGCATGTCCCATTGTTCCAGCATGGCGAACTCGCACACTTGTCACTCTCCATCTCGCATGATGATCCCTCGAACCCCTCAACACACGAGCAATTGAAGGTACCGATTAGATTTGTGCAAGTCCCGTTGTTCTGACAAGGAAACTGGAGGCACTCGTCGGTATCAACCTCGCAGTTCACTCCGTGGTAACCAGTCGCGCACGTGCAGTTGAAACCATTCACAAGGTCCTGGCAAATGGCGCCATTTTTGCAGGGCGTCGTCAAACAGTCGTCAACATTGATTTCGCAGTTCACACCTGAGATCACAACAAAATACGAAATAAATCGACTACTTATAGATAAGTCGCACCAGTGGTTCTATGACACCACTTCTGGAAATTACTAAAACCACTCTTGCACCATTCATCGCAGTTTGTAGGTTACTTTAACAGAAAAACGAAAGTTATTGTGGCAACAAAACATGAGTCTTTGAATACTAAAAGAGAGTTGCGGCGCAGTTTTTCTAGACGTCGAAAAACAACTGTCAGCTTGTTCAATTTATTACAAACGACCACTCATTGAACTTGTTTCCAATCGTGGGGAAGCGAGGAGCAAGAAAAGTGTAATAAACGGAACGTACCACTAAAACCCTCCAAGCACGTACAGTTGTAAACACCACTGCCGTTCACGCATTGAGCGCCATGTTGGCACGGGTCGGAAGAGCATTCGTCGTAGTCTTCTTTGCAGTCGCTACCGGTCCATCCGCTCAAACAGATCTTCGCTCCTGTCGTGGCGTTGCAGACGTAGTGACCGAAGATGTCATCCCGTGCACGGCAGTACGTGAAGCAATCACTCCCGAAATAATCATCCAGACAATAGACTCTGGACGAAAACGATAACCTAACGCAGTGAAGTATTGCAAACAAACAAAATTCATTTCCTTGTTGTGACATTAAAATGTGTTGCCTATCTTTATGGTTTATAATGTGAAGAAACAAAAATTGAAAACAAGCCCAGATTCGTTCAAATTTAGATAAAGAATTCAGGGTAGAGAGAGCAATTTGAAGCGTTGCCCTTCGGTCACATGAAATTGTGGGTTCTTTCAGGCCTTGTCGTTACCTGTACTTGTGTCAATGAGCAAGACACTGTCTAGTTAGCCGTACGTGACGCCACTATTAAGACTAACAGTGTGTGCAAAAGAGTCAATGACCTTTATCGTGGTAAGAGTAAAGATTCACACAAGTTTTCTGGTTCACAGCTGATAAAGCAAACCATTTCCAATTCACGGCCCCCAGTGGAACAAGTCTTGTTCAAGTTTAACGAGAAGTAGACGTAATAAATAAATTCTGAGTCTTAAGTTTAACCCGGTGTTTCCAACACAACGCAGGAAAATTAGCAGAGAAAAAAACATTGAAACTTACGTTTTGCCGGTTGCATCTCCCAGCGTGTAAATATTCACTGATGCCGAAAGTTTGTTTGGCGACGCTTCGTGATTGACAATTCTGTAAAACTCGCCCACCTTCTCTTCCAGTGGTCCCGGGTCCACGTCCCATACCCGCACCTTCACAATAAAGTCCTGTGTAGATAATAAATATTTCATGTTCAAATCACACGTGGATAATGCCCTTCTTAAAGGCACTGGACGCGTTTGGTAAATACTCGAAATATATATTAGCATAAAAACTTACTTGGTAACGAGCAACGTGTACAAAACCAATGGGGATGTCGCAAACAAGTCCAAACAATGAGAGAACAAAGAGAAGTCCTCGATTTTTTTCCTCATTAATATAAACAACATAATGTTGTAATCTTACCGTCCATGCTGTTATAATGGAAAGTGTTCTGCTTGCCGATGAGCCTGAAGGAAAGACAAAGTCGTCCTGGTCGCCAACACTTGTCACTTCCCCCGTATCGATGAGGGCGTAGTTGCAAGAATCGAACGAGAAATCTGTCCTGTAACATAAACAAAAGATAAATGTAGAAATGTTCTATAATAAAAGAAAAACTTACCGGTACATTAAAGATGTTGTAGCCGTTGATGATAATGACTTTATTTGAAATGGGTATCATTGTGTCGTTTTCCTGTCTTTAGAATGTATACCGTATTGTTTAATGTTTATATTTTTATAGCTCTTGCTTTTTGTATTGCCCCCCCCCCCCTGTGTGTATATGTTTGTACTGTAACTTGTTTTCACCTGAAAAATTGATAATTGAAATGAAATAAAAACATGTAACAGAATGGACCTTTATACATTGACATCATCCTGCCGACAACTTGGAGGTAAAACGATGATGAACACGGTAAACGCTATGGCCCTTTTCGAAAACGCCGCTTCAGCTTTCATTCCGGTTTAGGCTTCGTCCGCCTCTTTGCAGACCCGTGCCCGAAAGCGCACGTTTTCAAATCGACTGACGGAGCCCAAGCCAGGCCCCAAGCCAAGCCCTTGGTTTCGAAAAGGGCCGTATGTACGCGTTGCGCACTCAATGTGCTTTTCAGCAACCACAGTGACCTCTACGTGACTAGAGGGAGCTAGTGCTGTAGTAGGCCTACTCGTTCTTGAGTACTACCCGAGTACCGTTTGGATGGTACTCGTACTCGTAGGCAACTCGTTGTTTACATCTAAGTGACTTCTTTACATGCCCAGCTTTTGTCTAAGATAGTTTGAGTCATTTAGCTACCCAGTAATTGACATACTTCTCTAATTATCTAAGCGCATGGCAAAACCCCAGACTGTATCCCGATGAGCGAAAGGGCCAATATTTACTACCACAGCATTCAATATATATTTTGAAAAAATCAACAACAAAAACAAAAACAAACTCTGGGACCTGACACCCCCCCGTGTAGATATGTGGAATGGTCCATTCTAGAATACCAAGGAATTTGACTCCCCCAGTCATTATACACTTTGGAGAAATTACTTAGTGATTATGTGGAGTTACCTGTCGGAGTATTCATGTTTAAAAGATAGTTATCATAAAATGCACACAATTATTGACATCAATAATATTGTCGAAGTACGACAAACGTTGCATGATTTTTTTTATGAAGTACTCGCACTAGTACTCGGAGGTCCAAGGTACTCGGCTGCTGGACTCGGTACTCAGATATCAGAATACTCTGTACTCAGACACTTGGACTCATACTCAATGTCCTTAGTACTTATACTCGAGTAGGCCTACTGCTCGGCCACCCTATTACTCGGCAGTACTTGATACTCGACTCAAAAAGTACTTGACTACCACACTGGAGGAAGTTCGACTCCAGTGATGTCATGTGCAAACGTTGAGACCTATTTAGACTCACTCCGCGGCAGTGTAGTTATTAACGAGAAGTCCCCCCGATCCACATAGCGAAAGTAGTAGTCCCGCCCGATTTCCTACCTCCCGCCCAGGCAGTAGTTAATAAGAAGGACAGTTCTTTTCAGAACTGAGAAGTCTCCCGAATTCCGAATATTCTACTCTGTGGCAGTAGAATAAAAGCAAGACAAGTTCTCATAAGAACAAAATCTACCTAGCAAGTAGATTTAAGAACTGAGAAGTCCCCCGAATTCCGAATATTCTACTCTGCGGCAGTAGAATAATAAGCAAGACAAGTTCTCAAAGAACAAAATCTACCAAGCAAGTAGATATACACATGGTGTTACCGCAAACCAAATAATATATTACTCATTATCGTTCTGCAAAATAGAAAATACAAACTTACGTGTTTGCATCGAGACATACTAGGAAGCGATTATCACATCTATCGGTGCAGGGAGTGGACGTATCATCGCAGCAGCTCCCGTTGATTAAGGTGTGGTCGGAATTGCTGTAACGTATCAGCATGAATTCAAACGAAGTTGCGCTGTGGACGGTCCAGGCCAACTGCCGATTGGAAATTATCAATGGTAGAAACTTATGAAAATATTTTACAAATTATTTGGGGTTAAACAAAGAAAAACTTGACTAGAGCAGGACTTAAACCTGCGACCTCTGGCTACCAACTGAGCAATCTAGCCCTAATGTTGGAGGTCTCCCTGTTTTGTCAATCTTTGTTCGTGGGTGCCAGTCAGAAGCCATACAACCTGTAACTGCCATGTAGCCAGGGATCACACCCAAGTTTACGATACAACCTTGGAAGCGGCAGCAGAGGGATCACCTTAAGGGGACATTACTTTGTGTACTTCTGATTAAAGTACTACACATTTATCTTGTTATCCAGTCATGAGTTGTACCAATCTTCCGGCCGCGTATTGCTCTGTTTGTAGAGTATTTTCTTTAAAAAATTGAAGCATTGCAAAATAACGTTACTTTTTTTTTAATTGTCGCCACCGTGCTTAGAAACGCTTTAGCTTTTACAGATTAAAACAATTGCAATTGTTTTCTTTGCAATCTGGAGAAAGTGGCACAACTCGAATATAGATGAGCACATGTTTTTTTAATTCTGATAGATGTCTTACCTTAAAAAGGATCAAGAGAATTAAAATTGTCCGATGTCCGATCGTGTCCATTGTATAGTATACCTCACTGTTACAGTTGATCTTCGGCCATTGGAGAGTTTCAGGTCATGTATTTGAGCAGGCAATACCGCAGTGGACCCGCCACTCATGGCATGGAAAAACAAATTAACATCAATGCTAATCATGGTTTTAAAATCTCTAGACCCCTTCTGACGTGTGATGCCGCATTTGTCAATATTGGCCGAACGTGACTGAAATATCACTATTGGTCAATAGCAGATGGGTTGGAAGAGACAAAGAGTGACGTCATAATATATAATTACGGATGATTTTGCGTATCTGGGTGTAATCAGTAAACTATAGGGTGTGTATTGGGGTCTTATTTGATACAAACAGGTGCATTTTATTTGCACAATTTAATATTTAGGGCTTCTAATATTAATATCATAATAAACCAATGTGAAATATTGTCATCATGACTCTTGTGGTCACTTTGATGTGAAAACAACAACAAAACGTGTATCATGTTTTGTCAGGGATTTTGTGTGTTCACTTTATAGCCTGCACTGTGTGCATTTTTTTTCTTTCTTTCTTTTTTTTTCTTTTTTTTTTCTTTTTTTTTTTGGGGGGGGGGGTTGTTTTCCAATGCTATTTTCTCGGCTTTGGAAGTATTTTGAACGGGCATATTTTTCTGGAGGATTGGTACCGTCGTATGAACGCTTTCAGATTGAACAGTTTGGCCCAATTTCAAGGTTCTGTTTACCGCGGAATGCATGCGCCCACGACCCATGTATAGAAGTATGTGTTTACTGGCGCCGTAAAAGAAGTGAAGAAGTCCGCGGTAAGGAAGGGCAATGAAATTGGATCCTGGTTGTTTTTCCTCGTTGATCAATTTTGTATTTGTCTTTAACTTGGTTTTTAAAAACACGATATCATAGCAACGGCAGCCACAGTCAAAACGATTATAGCTTAGGTAAGCAGCTGTCAGCTGTCGATCATCACAAGTGCTTTCATCACCACGCATAGCGATCCAGGATTTTTGATTGATTGAAATTGGTCAAATTCAATGAAACCCAGAACTAAATTAATCAAGGGAATTTACTTAATTCAAAACGTGCACAAGTGACATTTGGAACCTGAAGGGGGTAAAAAGGTAACACCTATAAATTAACCGCGATTAGTTTAGCTTTTAAATGGGATAACGAAGCTCCGATTATATCCCTTCGAGAAACAATCATGTCTTTGTTTAATAAACAGAAATACGTCTATAAGAAATAAAGATATCTCTATAAAGCAGTACAAAACTATCCATAAACAAACATTATATTTTAACCTTAGAAAACAGAGAATGGCTCAAAGAACAAAGATATTTCTCTAAGAAACAGAGATATTTCTATAAGAAGGAAATATCTCTGTAAAAAGACATATCTCTTTATAATGGAGAAATATCTGAAAACATAATTTATTTTGGTAAAAACAACAAAATATATTTCTTGAATCCAATGGAGATACCTGTGTTTTAAGAATCAGAGATTTACCTGATTGTTGTATATATAAGGTACACGGAATAGAACTGTCTTTGAGATAAAGAAATAATTATTTATAAGTGCCTATATTTTTACAATGGGTTGATAGTATTCGAACAGAGATAGCTGAAGGAAATAGAGATTTACACTATAGAAATTGTTTATTGAATACAGATGTCTCTACTGGAGCAACAGCAACAGAAGTGCATTTAAATTTTTTAAAGAATACGAATTATTTAGAAGTAAAAACAAAACATTTCTGAACAAAACAAAAACAGAGAAGTGTAATAAATAAACATCTCTGTGCAGTATAAATCTCTTTGTGTGCGCTGGTAACCACTACAATAAGGTCAAGCTGGATCCAAAACTGAAGTAGGCCAACGACGATTTAATGTAAACTGTGCAATACAGTGAATTCAAACTTCAAAACATGGCGATTTGGAGTAAGTCAACAAATTATTGAGTTCTCGACTAATCATGACAGGTGTATGTTATTTGCTCGACGAAACCGTGGCAGAGCTTCTGCAAACAGTATAGGCTAAATAAGCAAACAAATACCCGAGTAAAATTTGCGTTAATGGACTACGTGGGCACCACTTCAATGGTCAAATTGCTCCTGATATGGTCTGTATGCGTTTGGTATGACTCTGAAAATTAATGGCAATAAAAACTTACTTGGTGAGACCTACAGCAGCTTTGGATATTATAATGTATTTTGAGCAACTTTTCACTTAGAAGTACTGCGATTATAGAAAAAGCTATTACTTTTTATCCCCCAAGATTTGAACCTGGGAAGCGTTACTGACAGTTACGTTTCTCAGATTGTGTATTCCAATTGCAGATTATTCTTCCTGCGTGGACATAACCGCTCCAGATTTTCGGCAATATCTTAAAAAACGCTAGCCCTTTTGAAATGAAATGTTCACAGGTTAGTTTTATAGTATGTATATCTACAACTATAGTGGGTTCCAGTTACCAAACGTATACAATCCCTTTAAATCTCTTGTGTCGTTCTTATTGGAAACTGAGCGCGTTGTCCACAGTTTTACTGTGATTCCGGTGCTGCAAGGTTTGGTGAATGAAACACTGACTAATTTTCCGCCGGATTGTCATCCACTGTGAAGTTATTATATAGCTCATGGCTCATGCTCAGCAAACACGTTCTTATTTTGACAATAGCCTAGTCCAAAAACTTCCGGGTCAGCAATTGACCTCCTGATCCGGGTACCATAGGGCCCAGCCTCGTCCCCATGGTTTACTTTATTTCCAACCATGTTTACAATAGTAAACCATGGGAGGGAAACTCCTTACTTGGACCCTGATTGGACAACGACTGGTGTACAAAAGTCTAGCGTAAACATGTTAAGTTGTACTCATTCAGTATTCACCATGTTCGCAGCCAGACTATTCTAATTTGCATACGTATCCAAAAAATTTGGATATGCAAATGATCCAATACCAGGGTAATCGAGACAGTGGTCAACCTCGTACTGCTCGACACACCTTGGGGACGAGGTTGCATAGGGCCTGATCCATTTCTAGGTCAGTATGACTCGGAATCTGTGTCAAAATGACCCAGACATGGAACGATGGGTCAAACTGACGCAGAATCCAAGTTAAAATCACATTTTAACCACTTTCCGGGTCAACTTGACCCATAATGGTGATTCGGATTGTCTGAGTTGGAACTCGTCGAGCTCATCATCAGAGTTGGTCTATTGGGGGGTAGGCCTATCTCAAAATCATTCGGCTTATAGCCCAATTGAAATGTGTATGTCAGAATGTTAACCAATGGATTTTACGCTTTAATATGCTGTGTCAAAATTGAGGGCTTGCTGTAGTGGCTATGGCTTGTCGATGCGGTCAGCAGCCATTAGCCGTAGCCGAAGTCGCTTGATTCGGACTCGGCATTCTCAATAATTAAAAGGACTTGTATATATGCACGACTGTGATAAAGTTATGTTTAGTGTCCGAATTTACGGCTACGGCTACGGCTGGATCGCCGCATCACCATTCTACGTGACGTCCTGGGCAACACCTTTAGCAGCAGTCGTAGCCGTAGCCGTACACCCGCCAATTCGGACAAGGCCGTCAATCACACTGGGCCATTGCAAAAGTTTCGCTCACATTGTTTAGTTAGACCCGGATGAGTATTTCTTTTTTTGTTACACCGCAGCGAGGGGTTTTGTACTGTAACACTGTCAAGTCCGTCTTGAGATAGGAGACTACGTCTAACCCTAAACCCTTACCCTAACCCTGACCCTAACCCTAAACCCTTACCCTAACCCTAACCCTAACCCTAACCCTAACCCTAACCCTAACCCTAACCCTAACCCTAACCCTAAACCTAACCCTTTACAGGCATAATGTTTGTAGTGTCATCTCAAGACAGGAATTGGCAGTATTCAGTACAAAACCCCTCGCTGCGGTGTAAAACAAAAAATAATATGCGTCCCGGTGTCCCAGGGAAATCTGTCCCCCCGGAGATTCTGTCCCCATACGGGAAATTAACATGGGCTGGAGGAGGATGATTCAAAAGAGGGCGCTATCAAAATAAGTTTGTGCACAGTTCGCCGAATGGGGGGACAGAATCTCCGGGGAACAGAATCTCCTGCCACACCGGCTCCCCTGCACCGCCCGAGTTTGCTGAAAGATGTTTAGTTTTCAGACTGTTGCAGTAAATGACTAAAATCGTGGTTCAAATTAAAATAGATACCCAATTGGCTCAGTATTTTACGTACAATTGTTGTCCTTTTTGTTAACATTGTCATTGCATTGAATTGATATTGAAGTGATTAGTAGGCCAGGCCTACAATGGGAACAATAAGTGCCTCTCGCTAACGTCTTATTTTTTATTGCGATTATTTTGTATATAAGGTTGGGCGTAAAATTAACACATGGAGGTTTTACCTGGCAACAAATGCTCATAGGATTGCTGTGGCATTTGTTTTTTGACATTCATCATGAAATTGATAAAAGATCATAGGCCTAGTGACCAACGCCAACGGCGCACCGGGGGGAGGGGGGTCTCGGGGGGGGGCTTGAGCTCCCCCCCCCCAAGAGGGTCACCGGAAAAAATGCCAAAAAGAAGGGGAGGAAAGAGAGAGAGAATTTTCGTAAGTGAGCGTGTCCACTATCAGATTAAAACCGAGGACTACGTGAAAAGGAACACACGTACATACACACTTACGACATTTCTCTTCTCTCTCGTTCCTCCCCTTCTTTTTATCCCCCCCCCCCCCCCGCCTCCCTCTTGGGGGCGTCGTTGACCATAATAACCCTTTGTAATAACCGTCACCGTGGAATTTCAACAAGAGCCAGGCAGGTTTACCATTTTTTGCAAAACCGACTTACACAAGTTTATTTTTCGACGCATGGACACGCTATGGCAACGTTACCGCAGTTCTTTATTCCGAACCACCCACAATGCATTAATGAATTCTCTCATTGCTTTTTGTACGAGATCGCCACTTAGGAAGAAAGTGGCAATCTCTATCTCGGGTAGTAAGCGCAAATAATGCAATCGATCATCAGAAATACGTATCATAGACCTACCGTCCGACTGTCCCGTCCTTGCATTTCATGGACTGTTTTATCATTATTTTCTCGAGTTTTCACCTTTATTTTCAAAATGAAAGCAACATGACAGCAAAGACGGATTTTCAGTGGTAAGATTTTATTTGTTTTTATTTCTGAAATAGTAATGTAAATTCATGTCAGCCAATGTAATGTTTGAATTTCCATGTGCACCACATCACGGCACATCTCTGAGTCTGAATGATCTTGCCATAATTACGAAAACAAAATGGCTGACCCATTCAATTTCAAGTGGATCAATTTCAAGTTGAAGAGAGAGCTATACAAAAGTATTTAAATTACACCTCAACTGACAACGGTTGACAATAGGTGACGGGGGAATCCGTGGTTACTATAAGTATTCTTCTTGCGAAGCCGAAGGGCAGTTGAGCCAGAGCACTCAAGTTACAATCAAATCCTTAATTTATAGTAGGCATGTTATTGTTAGGGGACTTAATCTGAACGGCTGCGGCAGGGTCGTGGTCATGTTTTAAAGGACCGAGCTGAATCGCACGGCCACGACCCTGCAAAGGTGCAAGGTTTATAAACGAGCGTTCAAAACTGAGTCACCACTGTTAAATTCCCATTATTATTAATGCCCTTTTTTTTTGCATAAAAATGTCGGAAAATCTGAAAAGGTTTTTTTTGTAAACTTTCAATTCTTGTCGCGTCCTCGGGCTCCAAGGTGTTTTCTCCTTTGTAATAAAGGGGAACCTCTATGAGGAAATTGTAAATTTCTATTGGAACATTTAAAACTAAAAGGGCACCAAGGCAATGGCCAAGGGCATGGAGGCAATTGCCGATGGAACATTGTTTTCACTACATCATTTATCAAAAATTGTAATTATACTATGTCAGTTTGAGATCTTTGAAGTCAAAACTTTTGATTTTGTTTCAGTTTTTAAGACTAGTGTACTACTCATGAACTGAAGTCAACATCCCAGACAAGATGTCCGTTTCAGCTCATACTAGCACGATCAACTTAAAGGCCCATCAAAACAAGGTCAACCCCAGCAATATCGTCAAGAAAGAGAAAGTGACAAACGTCAAGAAACAACGGAAGCGCAGAGGGTCTGTTGGGAGTTCAGTCAACTTGGGTGGTGACAAAGTGAGTCAAAATCTTAATCCTGACGCGTCTCAAAAAGGCATCAAGATTCGATCACTATGGGAAATGTTTTTACTTTTAAACCCTGACTGCCTAAGCCCACTTGCCCAAAGGTGACCTCAATCCTCCACTATCCTCCACTCTATGGTCACTCAACACCAAAATGTTTGGACTCGGGTAAGGTTGGTATGCCTGGCCCAGTGTTGAAGCAATAGTTATTTGGGCCTACAGCCCTCAATCCTCCACTATCCTCCACTCGATGGTCACTCAACACCAAAATGTTTGGACTTGGGTAAGATTGGTATGCCTGGCCCAGTGATAAAGCAATTGTTATTTGGGCCTACAGTCCTCAATCCTCCACTATCCTCCACTCTATGGTCACTCAACACCAAAATGTTTGGACTTGGGTAAGATTGGTATGCCTGGCCCAGTGATAAAGCAATTGTTATTTGGGCCTACAGTCCTCAATCCTCCACTATCCTCCACTCGATGGTCACTCAACACCAAAATGTTTTGGACTCGGGTAAGGTTGGTATGCCTGGCCCAGCGATAAAGCAATTGTTATTTGGGCCTACAGTCCTCAATCCTCCACTATCCTCCACTCGATGGTCACTCAACACCAAAATTTTTTGGACTCGGGTAAGGTTGGTATGCCTGGCCCAGTGATGAAGCAATTGTTATTCGGGCCTGACGTCCTCAATCCTCTTCAATCCTCCAACTTCTTGAAGAGTCTTTTTGAAGATAAGGGCTTAACAAAGTTGCCTTGGGTCACTCTGGCTTTTTGTCAAAATTTGTTTTGATTTTAATTTTTAATAGCTATTTTCATAGTTTCAAGAAAAGTATGAGCTTCTTAATTAAGGTATTGCCAAAACAAAAAAGCAACAAAGATAAGTGGTATCAAATTATAGACCACAAGGGAAACTGACTGGATAATTTTGTTTAAAATAACTTTGGGTTAAAGGTATCGTACACGTTTGGTAATGACTCAAAACAAATATTAGCATGAAAACTTACTTGGTAACAAGCAACGGAGAGCTGTTGATAGTATAAAACATTGTAGGAAACGACTCCCTCTGAATTAGCGTAGTTTTTGAGAAAAGGTAATTTCTCACTAAAATGATAAAAACTTCTTGCAAGAAGTTTTTATTCCTATCTGAAAGCACACAAATTTGTACAACAAGGGTGTTTTTTCTTTCATCATTTTCTTGCAACTTCGATGACCAATTGAGCCCAAATTTTCACAGGCTTGTTATTTTATGCATATGTTGGGATACACCAAGTGAGAACACTGGTCTTTGACAATTTCCAAACGTGTTCAGTGCCTTTAACGTGCCTGCCCTCTTCCAACTGAACTATGCAGCCCTATGTTGGGGGTCTCCCTATTTTGTCAATATCTTTGTTCGAGGGTGCCAGTCAGAAGCCATTCACAACCTGTATAATAAGTGGTAGTTAATTAAAAACTGAAGGTGAATTACTTATGAGATCTCGACATTAAATCACGTTCATCAGCAATGTACAAACAATTTTGCATGTTACATGTTTTTTGTGCATTGTCAGTGGCATAATGCAAAAGTTGTTGTATTCTTTTTGTTTCGAAACGGCATCATCTGTCAAAATTCGTTCAGGAAAAAAACAAAACTATTCGGTGAAAATAGGACCATGCATTTTTAAAATGTAAACGAATCTGACTGTCCTAAAATATTTACCAAAATGAGAAACGTATTCTGTTTTCTTTCAATGACAATTTTAATGATTTTTGACTTGCAGTATTCTTCCTCATGGATTCGGCAAAACAACATCGAGATGCGAGAATGCATCCGTTATACAACAGCACCGTTCAACAAGAAAAAACCAGACCTAATGTGAGTTATATACATGTACTTTAAGCCTTTAATAGTACAATTTGTAAGTATCAACGATTTTTGGAGACCAACTTTTTAATTTCGCCTTATTCACAGTTAAAGAGGGGGCTCCACGGTCAAATTCAGTTTTGTGATGAACTCATTTTCCAATAGATAGAAACCTCATGAACTTGGGTATACCAATTAAAAATAGCCAGTCATTAACCTTCCGTTATTCTTCCAGGTTTGCATACAATAGTTTTGACTTAAACCTGCCAAAAATTGTTCGTCCATGCAAATGTTTTATTTCTTTTTTCTTCTTAACCCAGACCCGAAGATCCAATGTGCCAGTGCGGTAAACGGAAGTCACAACACGATTCACGTTATCTCAAGAATCCCGACCCGACCAGTAGGTGGCGAGTGGAGACGCATACCCATGCTAGCGCCACCAACGCCTTCGGAGAGATAGAGTTCATCGGAGCTGCCGGAGTGGGTCCTAGCACAAAACTCCGGAAGGTTAGTGAGATTTTGATGAAACAATGCTTGTAATAACTACTTAAAGGCACTGTACACGTTTGGTAATTACTCAAAATATATATTAGCATAACAACTGACTTGGTTACGAGCAACAGAGAGCTGTTGATAGTATAAAACATTGTGAGAAACGACTCCCTCTGAAGTAACGTAGTTTTTGAGAAAGAGGTAATTTCCCACTAAAATAATAAAAACTTCTTGCAAGAAGTTTTTATTCCTATCTGAAAGCACACAAATTTGTACAACAAGGGTGTATTTTCTTTCATCATTTTCTTGCAACTTCGATGATCAATTGAGCCCAAATTTTCACAGGCTTGTTATTTTATGCATATGTTGGGATACACCAAGTGAGAACACTGGTTTTTGACAATTGCCAAACGTGTACGATGCCTTTAAAGGTAGAGTAATACATTGGTAAATACTCCAATTGATGAATATAAAAACTTACAAGAAGCCCTGCAGCTGTTAATAGTATAAACTATTTTTTGAGAAAGGATTCTCTTCGAAGTAATATGGCTTGGGTAATTTTGCACTGAAAAAAATTTGAATCTGAGAAATGATTCATGCATGAATCGTTTCTCAGATTTCTGAGGGTTGGTGCCGGTTTGCGAACGCTGCAGCCAGAGATGCAGTTGGCACCATGAGAGTTTGTTGCTGTTTTCTCAGCAAGTAAACACTCTATTCAGCTGAAACTTTCATATATGACTTTTGTTGTAACTTTCTTTATAACTTTGCTTATAAATCAGTACTACTTTGCATGAAACGCTTCTCAGATTCAAATGTTTTGGGGCGAAAAAAATGTCCAAACCATATTATTGTTGGGTGTCTCCCTATTTTGTCAACATCTTTGTTCGGGGTTCCTTTTTGTGGTTCCGAAAAAAGCATACGATAAAGTATACCTCCCAAATCGCAGATTTAATTCCCGTTTGAGTAAATTTTTCTTTGATCACTCCAAAATTGAATTGAAATTTTACCCAGTCAGGTTTCCTTTGTGGTTTATTACTTGAGATAACCGATCTGTTCTGTGATTCCGTTCTTGAAATTTACTGAAAGAGCACCTCCAAAGAATTAACCCCAAGTTTGAATATAATTGTTGTTGTTTTTTCTTTTTGTAGTATGTCCGAGTGGACCATTCTATTCATCCTGGTAAGTTAATGCAACTGATGAATGATCACTGGAACCTAGGCATCCCTAAACTGCTCATCTCGGTGACTGGTGGAGCCAGGAACTTCGCCATGAGCAACAAACTGAAGAACGTATTCAGGAAGGGTTTGATGAAGGCAGCTTTAAGCACAGGTACGTCTGGAGTGGAGGTAGCTCCCCTGTAAGGGGGTCAGGGGTCAGGGGTCAGGGCCCATTTTCATAGAGCTGCTTAAGCAAAAAATATTGCTTAACAATTTTGTGCTAAGCAGAAATGACCAGGATACCAGTCACAAATGTACTGTGACATGGTAGTTTGGCTGGTAACTTTATTCTGGTAAGTGTAATTTTGTTATGCTAAGCTACTTTTTGTGCTTAAGCAGCTCTATGAAATTGGGCTCAGGAGAGAGCAGAACGGTTAAGAATGGATGATTAAAGTTTTACATGGTGTGGAGAATACACTGTGCCAGTCTTGTTTGTTGTTGAACTTCCGGGACGAAGTTGGTCCCAACCATATGGAGTTTTACGTATGCACGATTGTTTTTTTATTGTTTTATTCAAATACTTTAGTTTCACATAGTTTTGGGCTATAACAATTATATGTTATTGTTGGGAAAGTAAACTTTAGCCATGAATTATATGAAAATAAAATACTTTAACAATTCAACAAAGAAAACCCGAGAATAAGACTTGACCTCCGTTTCCGGTAACTTGTAAACAATTAAAGATATCATCATAATCACTATAAAACAAAGGGTTTGTGTGATTTTGATGTTTTTAAATGTTTTGTTAAACCCTTTCAACTCCTAGATGACATTTTCTGTAAACATTTTCAAAAAACTAAAACGCAGCCTAAGTAAATATTTGAAGAATTGTTCTTGTTTTGCCAACATGAATAACCTTTCTTCAATCATCTATTTCCTACCTATGGATTTTGAAAAAATATCAGCTGAAAAATCTGGAAGCCAAATTTGACTGAAAAGATTATTTAAACAAAAAATAAAAAAAATAAAATTGGGGTCGGGGGTTTTGTAGTGTCGGGCGGGGACGATCAACAATTTTTTTTTTTCTTTTCTGTGGCCTATTGTAGAAAAAGTCACATATGGCTTTAGATACTGAATAAACGTGTTCTTTGTTTCTCAGGTGCGTGGATCATAACGGGAGGAACCCATGCAGGAGTCATGAAGTACGTAGGTGAGGCCGTGAGGGATTACTCCCTGCTAGGTACGGCCGCGGGTCAAGGGAGCGTCGTAGCCATTGGCTTTGCATCCTGGGGAGCCATTGACCAACGGGAGGGACTCATTGATGAAAAGGTAGTTGACTGCTCTATGTTCCAACACCCCTATATTCCGATAAGCATATGTTCCGACACCCCTTTGTTCCGACACCCCTATGTTCCGACACCCCTTTGTTCCGACAACCCTATGTTCCGATAACCCCATGTACCAACACCCCTATGTTTTGACAACCCTATGTTCCGATAACCCCTCATGATTTACGCGTTAGGGTTCGGGTTGGGGTTAGGGTAAGGGTTGGGGTAAGGCAGAGCTGTGTATTGAGAGAGGTGTGACATCTTGCATTAAGAAGCCATTTTCAATTCCCAAAAACGTGTGTGCGCACACTGAGTGCCAGACTGGACTGCACATTGGGTTGTGTTGCATTTGGACCAAAAATGGCATCCAGCAACCACGTGACCAAAGAAAAACTGGTGTCCCCCCCCCCTCACACGTCGCAACTCTCTCAATACACAGCTCTGGGGTAAAGTGTTATGGTTAGGGTTAGGAAAATACACCAGGGGTGTCGAGTGACATCTAGCGTGTAACGACTCAATTATTGTCAAGGGACAGGAGGACAAACAAAAGAAATTGATAATAATTGATAATAAATTATTGTGTTCATCTTTCCACACATTTCTCTTACTGTATTTATGTTTGAGCTCGGAAGTTTTCCATATCTCGGTAAAATTTCTACTTCATTAAGCAAATGTTATTTTTCCATTACGCCATCTGATTCCCGTATAATGTTGGCCACTGTGCTACAACTGGTATAAATCTGGCAGTTTTACCGTTTTGTTAAAACAGCTTGTCTAAAGTTTCTTCTTTTTTCAACAGATAAAATGTGGGTTTTTTTCTGATGACTGTAAAGTTGTATTCTTGCATTCAGGTTCAGCTTTTTTTAAGCTGTTAAGTGGGAAAAATACCAATAACTTGCTTAGCAGAATTTAGCTGGGAACTCACATACAAACAAACAATACATGTCTGCTACCACCTTGGTCGAATTTCATAGATTTGCTTAAAATGCAAAAATAGCTAAGCAAATCAAAATCTTGCTTACATGAACAAGGTTACCAGCCAAAATACCATGTCAGATGTACAATCTGTTACTGGTATCCTGCTTGCTTTTGCTTAGCAGTTGGAAACTTGGGTGCGATCCGTGGTTACACGGCAGTTAAAGGTTGTATGGCTTCTGACTGGCACCCCGGAACAAAGATATTGACATAATAGGGAGACCGCCAACATAGGGCTAGATAGCTCAGTTGGTAGAGCGTCGGCACGTTAATCCAGAGGTCGTTGGTTCAAGTCCCACTCTAGTAAATTTTTTCGTTGTTCACCCCCATCAGATATTTTTGTTTGTGATATTTTCTGCATGTAAGCAGCTCCATTAAATTGGACCCTGTCTTTACCAAAGTTTCCCGTTTGAACTTAGCCAAGATGTGGACGTTATAATTTCTCTTGGTGTTATCTTAAGTCAGTTTCGGTCTAGCCGTGTCTCTCATACTTTCAGGATGTTAAACTGTAGCAACCCTCGACGCCGTGGTCAACTTTAAGATCTGTTTCTGTGCCAGTTAGGTCGTAACCTTTGACCTTTTGTTGCTCTACTTGCATGGCAGTATTTTTGTTAATTTTGTGTGTGTTTGTTGTTGTTTGGGGTTTTTTCCTTTTATTTTTTTGCATGTGATGCTGATTCGAGTTGTTTCGAACTCGGTGAAAGTTTGGGTCAAAAATTGTTTCAACTTCTGACGTTGAGATCCATTGTATTTGTTCGGGAGACAACTGCTGGCAGTGGGTGGGTGACAGGGTGACTCAACACAAACCTCTGTTAACCGTACTTTTGACCCAAATTTGTGGGCAGCATGTGACAAGTTATGCACAAAATATTTGCTAAATAACAATTTTGCTTTGTTTTAAAATGCATGTTTTCCAACTACTAACTAAACTTGATCAGATATTTTATAAAAAGTTGTAATTCAAATAACTCATATGTTGTAATTTAAATAACTCATCTGTTCCAATTTTAAATTGCATTAATTAATTGCTACTTTTTTTCCAATAATTTTTGTTGCATCAGCGATTAATAATATTGTCATATATTAATTTTCTGATGATTTGATTGTTCTCTGGTAATTTTGTAAGTCGTTACATAGGATTCTTATTCAATAAGTTGAGTTTTAAAACTCCATTTTTGCTACTGCACAATATTGATAATTTGCATTCCAAGCGTTGGGTTTCATAGGGAAAAGCTGGGTATTTTTTTCCCTGTCTAATTCAGAACTAGTGATATTTCTTTTTTGAAAATTTCAAACTTCACTTTGTCAGAGACCATGAATTATATGATTTGGGTTTCGCCCTACACTGGCGAATAATAAGCTTTTTAAAACATCAAAATCCTGTAGAAAAGAAAATCCACATGCGCCTGAGGTTTGATTCAAACTCAAGATCCGTGGAAGTTGAGGGGATTAAGACATCAAATGATACGCATAAAGGTTGTGGGTTCGAATCCCACCCTAGCTTCCAATGGATTTTGTTTCCCCTCAGGTCCAGAAATTTCACAGTGTACATGTACAGTGCTCATCACAAATTGTTGTAGGACAAAACTAATAAAAACAGAATTGCATTCTATTAACCCCCCTCCCCCACCCCCTTTCTCCCAATCAACAGGGACGTTCCCCTGCCTACTTTCATATGGACACCAAGAACCCCAAGGGGGTGCTACTAGACCCTAACCACACCCATTTCATCCTGGCAGACAACGGCACGGAGGGACAGTTTGGGGTGGAGATCAAACTACGAGGCAAGATGGAGAAGGAAATCTCAGATCAGAAAATGTCTGGAGTTAAAAGTGAGTGGCCTGCCGTAGATTTTTACTGATTATTATAACCCAACCCCCCTACCCCTACTGTCTGACCATTCAACATCATCAACTATGGTTTTGAATAAGGGAATAAAAGAGTAGGTGACAAAGTCCTTAAAGGCCGTTTAAATCCGGCAGGGTCGAGGACGTGCGGTAAGGACCAAGCCGAAGTCAAGGTCTTCATGGCTCGGCCACGACCCTGCAAGGTTTCAAACGGCTATTTTAGAGTCGCCACTCTTTTATTCCCATTCATAAATACCTTTCCATTTAAAAACATCCAGAAACCTGTACAGAAAATATCTGACAGTTTAGCCACAGCTTGCCTCGACTCTGCTTTGAATTTCTATCCATGTTGGACGCGAAGTAGTTCCTCATTTTCTGGTAACGGTTGGCTGCAGATTGCACCACAGCGTCTCGTAAACCGTTTCATGGTGATATGTAAGCAGGGTCTTTTAGGGTCTTATATTTTGAACACAGCACCGCATACCTTGCAGAAAAAATAATAAGCACTTTAAGACGCCTTCGGGTGTGATAAAGTGCTTTATAGAAACTGCGTATTATTTCTTTTGAATTTGTTTATCTGAGACGCTCAGAGGCCAGAGGTCACCGAGACTAATTTACTTGTTTTTTTATAGATGTATCCGTACCCGTGGTGTGTGTCGTCGTGGAAGGAGGCCCAAACACCATAGCCACTGTGTATGAAGCTATCATGAACGGCACCCCGGCTGTTATAGTAGCTGGATCGGGAAGAGCCGCTGATATCCTGGCATTCGCATTCCAGAGGGCGCCAGAAGTTGAACGCCAAGTGAAGGATAGCGCAGGGAATTTCAGGAAAGAGTAAGTGCCAGGGTCTGTTTGTAGTGCTTTAGGTAGTATCTAAAAAGTTGGGAACGGTAAGGAATGTTCAATTTGGATCGGATAAAGCGCGTGCACATGGACTGTTCCGTTGGACCGCCAGGTTTTCCGTTGGAACATTCGAAATACAAATGCGGGTATTCGCTCATGGAGGATTGCTCCTGTACTTTGGCACGATGTCTTGCTGAACGCTCTAGTGGATTGCCAGAGCTGCCAACTCTCCCTGATTCTGCAGAAAGTTCCCTGAAAATAAACCAATCTTTCCATGTTCTGATGAACAAATTTGAAAATCTCCCTGATTATGGAAATTTTGTCCCTATTATGTTGCATGTAATTCTGGAAAACTTTTCGATTGTTGTACAAAAACTCCCTGATTGCAAGATGGAAATGTTGGCAGCTCTGGATTGCGGGTGTGTGCCCATACGAACATTCTTTTGCGTCTAGAACGTGCCCGACTTTTGAGATGCTACTCTTATATACAGGGTACGAAGAACAGTAAAATACAAAACATGGCTGCAAGACTGGTTACTCAGTCATGCAAGCGATCACACATCACTCCTATCCTAAAGCAACTCCATTGGTTACCAGTAGAACAAAGGATAGTTTTCAAACTTGGTCTCCTGGTCTTTAAATCATTGCACAACATGGCGCCATCCTACATCTCAGATCTTGCCACTCAATACACTCCTTCACGCAGTAAACCTACGATCAGCCGATCAACGTCTCTTGGATAGAACACATGGCCAAGAACATGGGGAGCACGTTCATTCGTAGTGACTGCAGGGAAAGTGTGGAATAGTTTTCCTTACCACATCAGGACTGTTGATACGACATCATCATTTAAAACTGCTCTCAAAACTCATCCGTTTGAAGTAAATGTTGACCAGTGATATTCAACATACATATTTGTTGTCCTTTTCTTATGAACTGGTTTTTTGTATCATGAGCGAGCGCCATGAGCGCCTTTTTGGCGGATACAGGCACTTTACAAGACTCCATTATTATTATTATTATTATTATTATTATAACTACATTCCAGCAAAGTTTAATGCTCTGACTCGTGCTTTTGACTCTTCTTTGTGATAGAAAACGAACGGTAATAAGCGACTCGTTGTCAGTACGTCTTGCCGCCATGCTCTCCAAGGAGTTCGGTGATGCTGATCTTGACACTCATCTGACGCGTATAAAGGAGATGTTGAACAGGAGACACTTGATCACCGTCTACGAGCTCGGAGCCGGGTCGGAGAAAGCCGACATCGACAGTGCTATCCTCCATGCTCTTCTAAAAGGTACATTTCTCACCAGGTTCAATTTTTTGCATGGCACCTCTGTTGTGCGAGTTTATCATTGTTCCCCCCCTTTTTTGTGGCATGTCATGGCCGAGCGGATAAGAACACCGAACTCAAGCTCTGGTGTTTCTGATCAGCAGAGTGTGGGTTCGAATCCCAGTCGTGACACTTGTGTCTTTAAGCAAGACACTTAACCACATGCTTCGTCCTTAAGAACCAGTGCACTTATTGTAAAGAGAAGTGGTTCGCCCCGGTGTTCCTGGTTTGATTGGCTGCATATTCCGCCACATCACCTTGTAAACCATTACATGGTGCTATGCAAAGGAATAGGTCTCATACTTCAACACGTAGGAAAAATACTGAGCGCTTTGAGACACCCATCGAGAGTTTAAAGCACTATATAAGAACTGCATTATTATTATTATTCCCAATGTGTTGTTGGAGTTTCTCGTGGCCTAGAGCGGTGGACTCATGTTCTGTCATCTACACAATGTGGGTTTGAATCCTCGCCTGGTCGGTCACAACACTTGTGTCCTTGGCACTTTATCATTGTTGGTTCTCTCCACCCAGGAGTACAAATGGGTACAGGGGTCGATTTCACAAAACTCTTCCTAACTTAGGACTAGTCCTAGGCAATGCTAAGAGATAGGACTAGTCTTAAGTTAGGACCAGTACTTAAGACTAGTCCTATCTCTTAGCATTGCCTAGGACTAGTCCTAAGTTATAGGAAGAGTTTTGTGAAATCGACCCCAGGTGAGAGCTGGGGAGTAACCCTGCGATGGACTGGCATCCTGTCCAAGGGGAATAGAAATATTATCAGTCGCTTATAGCCAATTAAAACCCGGATATAAACACCGGCGTGATGAGCCATGCTGGTTCAGGACAGACGCATGACGTGTTGACATGACCACCGCCAAACACGCACAGAAACTCAAATGCCAGTTTATGACACCGCTGCTTGGTGTTGCATAAGAGTTTTGCTTCCTCCGAAGCGAACTGGTTACAAAAAAATTACAGTGTAAAGTGAAGACAAAGTCCACAGTACACAAGACATTGGGTTTCCATATAATACCAGCTGTACAAAAAAAAGAAAACCATAAAGCTTATGCTAGTTTGTGCAGTCTGTGGTACCAGTGTCGGCTGTATAAACAGAAGAAACCCATGCACCCAATGCTAGCCTGGAAGGTATGGTACTTTGTGGCAGTCTGTGGTACCAGTGCCAGCTGTACAAACAGAAGAAACCCATGCACCCAATGCTAGCCTGGATGGTATGGTACTTTGTGGCAGTCTGTGGTACCAGTGCCAGCTGTACAAATAGAAGAAACCCATGCACCCAATGCTAGCCTGGAAGGTGTGGTACTTTGTGGCAGTCTTTGGTACCAGTGCCAGCTGTACAAACAGAAGAGACCCATGCACCCAATGCTAGCCTAGAAGGTATGGTACTTTGTGGCAGTCTGTGATACCAGTGTATTGGAGGGCTTTTAATGCATGGCGTTACTGCAAACCTTCATCTTGTAACCATACCATATCCCTCAAGTCATTCACGCAGCACCTACCTAAATGTAAAAGGCAATTTGTTGTGTTTTAATCGTAGCTAATAAGGGTCACGTACAGGACCAGCTTCAACTCGCCCTGATCTGGAATCGTGTTGACGTCGCCAAGAGGGAAATCTTTATTGAAGACAGAGACTGGAAGGTAAGTTTGGGTCCTCATATTTGAATTATCCCGTTGCTCAAGTTTTGATTATATTTAGGATTCCAACTGCCTTTAGCTACAACTGGGCAAGCTCAGTGGCCTAGTGGTAAGACATTTGCACTAGAATGGCAAAAGGTGTGGGTTCGAATCCCACCCGAATAATATGCCTGTGGATTAGTGGTGTTTTTTTTGCAACATCCCCATTGGTTTTGTACGAAAGCACATCTAGGATTGTCCCTGGGTTGTTAATTTTACGGGATCCCTTTTATTTAAGTCCTCAGTTTAAATGCATAGACACGCCAATGGGTGTATGGGTAACACACAAATAATAACCCAGTCTTGCACATTAATTTCTAACAACCTACTGCTGGGTATGCTATCTTTACGTCCTACTGCCGGACACACAATGAAACAACCTATCATTGCTGTTATTATTATTATTTTTAGCTTTATCATTGCCGTCTTTGTTCAACCTGTCTGTCCGTACGTTCTTGTTCCTGTTTACGTTCTGTTTGTCTGTCCTTCAGTCATCTCACCACAAGCCTCGGCTTCTATATGATGCCTCCATACTTATTTAATTTTCTGCCTTGTAAAAAAAATGCTTTTTTGGTTACTTCTTTAAACTAATGTTTCGGCTATGTATTGTTTGGAAATTTTCATGAAGTATGGAAATAAATTTGAGTTTTGAATTGAATTGAAATCATTCTTGCCATTGACAGAAAGGGGAGCTTGACGCTGCGTTGCACTACGCATTGGCCAATAACCAAGTGGACTTTGTCAAGTTGTTCATGGAGAACGGAGTCAGCCTCAAGAATTACCTGACAGTCCGGGAGCTTACTCTGCTCTACAACGAGGTTAGAAAGTTTCAATCTTTTCTCTAACATCTTAGGGCCAGTTATCCTGACACTGAGTAGAGCAGGGTAGTCAAAATGTTGAGACCATTAAAAAACTCACTCTGCTGCAGTGAAGTTAATAGCGAGAAGTCCCCTCGATCCACTAAGCGAAAGTGGTAGTCCCAGCCGATTGATTTCCTACCTTTCGCCCAGGTAGTAGTTAATAAGCAGGACAGTTCTTTTCAGAACTAAGTAGTCTCCTGAATTCCAATATATACTCCGCGGTAGTAGAATAAATAGCAAGACAAGTTCGCAAAGAACAAAATCTACACAGCAAAGTAGATATATACACATGGTGTTACCGCAAACCAAATTCACATCTCGGGACCAATTTTGTTTAGTGTTGCCCGGTGAAGTGAGCGTTGATGGAGCATCTAAAAAGTCTTATTATCTCAAACAAAATTATAATTTTATTAATTGGTTTGTTGCTAAAATCACATTGCAGCCAAAGGCTGAATTACATGAAATTTACAATATTAAAAAATTACAATATAAAAACTCAGTACAAGAGACAAAAATATACAGAAATGCACACTAGAAAAGACAACCAGTCCATAATATGTAGATAATGTAAATTTGATTGATTAAACTTTGGAGATAAACTTAAAACAGACAGATGAATATATACACCTGAACAAATATTGGTTAAATACAAGATACAAGATCGTATGGTGGATTTAGAGGAGAAAATGCACTATTTTCCATTCAACAACTCGGTCATGTAAGGCAGAGGGTTTGTCCTGAATCTGGTGGGAACGTTCTAATTGGACCAGTTATGTATTCCAGTGGGCGTACATGGATCGGTCTGTTGGACCGCCGGAACATTCCATTAGAACGTTGAAGTTGCTAACGCGCGCATTTTAACTTGTGTGTAAAAAAAATTCAAAAGTTTCGGCACAAAGTTGGCCAGAAGAACGCTTAAAAATACTTTTGAGTCCAGTGAATTTTCTGTGTTGCATGTCCTGTGAATGAGTGGAGAATTTTGTTTAATTCAAGTTCGATTCAAAATTATGGGAATAATTTGAGGGGATGTGGGAGTAGTGAAGGTAAAGAGCTGTGTCGCAATTATTCATAGGAAAAGACGGAACAATCTGAAACTTATTTAACTCAAATTTGTTTGTTTTTTGTTTTTTTCCTTTTTAGATTAAGCCCAATACTCTTATTTATGAGCTTCTTGAGAAAGTTAGAGGAAAGGTAAGACACGTACGAAGTGAAATGTTATTTAAAAGTGATTGTGCAACATCCGTTTGTTTTTGTAATTAGCATATTCATTTCACTCACGTGGTTGTTAAAGGTAGTGCCATACATTGGTAAATACTCCACAAATTAACAACTAGGAAAACTTACTTTGTGAGAAGCACAGTAGCTGTTGATAGTATAAACTAATATGAGAAAGGATTCCCTTTGGGGTAAAGTGGTTTGGATCATTTTTCACCCAAAAACATTTGAATCTGTGAAACGATTCATGCATGAATCATTTTTCAGATTTCTGAGGGTTGTGTTCGTTCTCGAATGCTGCGGGCAATAATGCGGTTGGTACCTGCTGTCACCTCGCTAAACGTGGATGGATGCAACATTCTTATACAGGTTGAATTCGTTCAATTTAGCGTGAAGTCTGGGGGGGAAAAAAGGCGAAGATAGCGACGCCATTTTTCTACCTGTGCAGGCAAACTTTTGCTACGATAAAGGTCTGCGATGTTTACCGAGCGCTGTGCTTTCACGTTTGTGTTCATTCACTCTGTTGTACCATAAAATTTTTAATTTATTTATTGACAATTTTACTTATTATTTTAGTGGTTGTCATTCTGGTAATTTTCATTTTGGTCGGAAATTCCTCACAATGCCAAGATGCATTTTTTTTTTTCTTCTAAATAGATTTGGAACGTTATAAATTCCGATTTATATTTTTTACGTAGTTCATACGGAAGTTTAATCTCATCGACGTTGGCAAAGTGATGGAAGAGTTGACGATGGACACCTATGAGCCCCTGTACATCCGCAACCAGAACAAGTATTTACTGACAGAGTCGGAGATACTTGGAGAATGTACCATCACCAGCGAGGAGGCATTTGAAACTGGAGCGACGAAGAATGGCATGGTCACCAAGCGGCGTGGCAAAAAGGCTCAAACTGGGCGTAAGGGTGAGAAGAGATTAAAGACGAAGAAAGACACAACGCAAAAGACCTTGCAAGTCTCGCACGTCTTTGAACATTAGGACCCGTTAAAGTGCGCGAGTTTGTTTCCATCACATAGCAAAGCAATGTGGCATTTCGTGGCCGAGCGGATAAGGACACCGAACTCGAGCTCTGGTGTTTCTGATCAGCAGAGTGTGGGTTCGAATCCCAGTCGTGACACTTGTGTCCTTAAGCAAGACACTTAACCACATGCTTCGTCCTTCGGATGGGACGTTAAGCCGTAGGTCTCGTGTGTTGTGTAATGCACGTAAAAGAACCCAGTGCACTTATCGTAAAGAGAAGGGGTTCACCCCGGTGTTCCTGGTTTGATTGGCTGCATATTGTGCCACAGCACCTTGTAAACCACTACATGGTGCTATGCAAAGGAATAGGTCTCATACTTCAACACGTAACTCCACTTACATTGTAGGAAAAATACTGAGCGCTTTCAGACACCCATCAGGAGTATAAAGCGCTGTATAAAAACTGCGTATTAATGTACGTGGGACCAACAAGGTGGTCCCAAAAATGTTTGAATACACGCGAGACTTGCACGGTCTATCTCTTGCGTATCTCTGCTCATCTTCAGGAGAACCAACTGAAGACAAGCAGAGTATACGGAGACCACAAAAGTTCTTCTTAGAACCAACACTTCTCCCGAAAGAGTTTCATTACATGGTTCGTACTGGCAAGTTTACTACTATAGGTTTTGTGTTATGATCGACACCATGCAAAGCTTCAAACATCCCTGTTTTTTTTTTCTTTGACATTGCCTGGATTGCGTCATGTGATGTGACGCCGAGGTGTTGAGATGGTTTCAGGAATACTTAAGGAATCAAGCTATGGTGTTCCTGATCAGGAGAGTGTGGGTTCGAGTCCAGTTCATGACACTTGTATCCTTGAGCAAGATACTTTACCATAATTGCTTCGTCCTTCGGATGGGACATTAAGCAGTAGGTCCCGTGTACTAGAATTGGTAGTGCATGTAAAAGAACCCAGAACACTTAAGAATATAGGGGTTAACCCCGGTGTTTCTGGTTCACATAGCAAGCGCCCTTGTTTACAGGTTTCCTCAGGCTTGAGAGCTACAGTGGTTAAGTTCACTTATGAGGCATCCTTTGTTTCATTACCAGAAATATATAATATTAATAATAATAATAATATAAAGGCCTGATGATTAGTGGCACTAATAGTGTAAAGATGCTGTATAAATTGGTTTAAAGGTGTCGTACACATTTGGTAATGACTCAAAACAAATATTAGCATAAAAACTTACTTGGTAACAAGCAACGGAGAGCTGTTGATAGTATAAAACATTGTAGGAAACGACTCCCTCTGAAGTAGCGTAGTTTTTGAGAAAGGTAATTTCTCACTAAAATAATAAAAACTTCTTGCAAGAAGTTTTTATTCCTATCTGAGGCCACACAAATTTGTACAACAAGGGTGTTTTTTCTTTCATCATTTTCTTGCAACTTTGATGACCAATTGAGCCCAAATTTTCACAGGCTTGTTATTTTATGCATATGTTGGGATACACCAAGTGAGAACACTGGTCTTTGACAATTTTCAAAAGTGTTCAGTGCCTTTAAAAGTGCCTAATAAATGCCCTTTATTTTGATGACTTTTTATTTTTATTTCGATGACTCCCTTCAGATTTCGGTCTGGATTTGAGTGACCGATTCAGCAACCCTGTACGTGAGCTCTTCATGCTCTCTGTGCTGCAGAACCGTTCCGAGATGGCGCACATGTTTTGGGAGGAGAGCAGTGACGCGATGGCAGCTGCTCTTTGTGCCGGTATGTTTCTCAAGACGATGGCATGCAAGGAAGATGATGTTGATCAGAGCACTGCAATGCGGAAGCATGCCGAGTAAGTGGTCGTTCTGTTTTTCATGCAAGGTTGATTTTTAGTTGTTTTTGGGGGTGTTTGTTTGTTTGGGGGGGCGTGTTGTTACAAAGTTACAAATATTGTCAGTGTCCTACAAAAACCATATTTTTACCCTCCTGATCTTGGTAACATTTTCCATGGAGTTGATCAATCATTTGAAATCATTCAACTGAGGGGTTGTGTATGGTTGCACAACTGTGCTCGGAACTAACTATGTATTCTGGAGATGCATTCACTTGTGACTCATATTGCAAGCTGGCGTAGTTCATCTATCATTCAAAGCCACAATGGATGATATTGAATGGTCAAACGGTAGGAGGGTTGAATGTATACTGTGTAGATGCATTCACCACATGATCATATTGCAGGCTGGCATAGTTTATCTATCATTCAAAACCACAGTGGATGATATTGAATTGTCAAACAGTAGGAGGGTTGACTGTGTACCATGCACCACATACTACCACATTGAAGGCTGGCATAGTTTATCATTTAAAACTACAGTCGGTGATATTGAATGGTCAAACAGTAGGAGGGTTGACTTCATACTGTGTAGATGTTTTCATCACATAATTTAGGAGTGATGAAACAGTCCATTGATAAGCTGTTCTAATTCCACAGGGAGTACGAGGAGCTAGCCATAGGTGTGTTTAATTTGGGAGTGATGAAACAGTCCATTGATAAGCTGTTCTTATTCCACAGGGAGTACGAGGAGCTAGCCATAGGTGTGTTGAATGAATGCTACAACGACGACACGGAGCGGACCTCCGTCGTCCTGGTCAGAGAACAAGAAGAGTGGGGTAACGTCACCAATCTGGCTATAGCCAAACATGCCGAGAACAGGAACTTCATCGCCCACTCGGGAGTGCAGAATCTACTGACAGAGATCTGGAACGGCAAACTGTCGGATGAGAACAACTACTGGCTGGTGAGTCCCCCTTTGAAAAATTGAAGTTAGAGGAGGATCTGCTTTAACTGAGATGTTATGAGTTTAACCCTTTAGATATCATTCATTTCTGTAAAAGGCCACATACCCTCCCAAAAATTGTTGATTGTCCTTTTTTTGGGGGGGGGGTGGGAGGGCATATCTTTTTTTTTTTTTTTTTTTTTACATGGAAACATATGAAATAAAGAATAAAGAAATCATTACAATCACTATAAAACAGAGGGTTTGTGTGATTTTTGATATTTTTAATTGTTTTGTTAAACCCATTTAACTCCTAGATGACATTTTTTGTAAACATTCTCAAAAAATTAAATTGCAGTGTAGCCTAAGTAAACATTTGAAGAATTGTTCTTGTTTTTCCAACATGAATAAACTTTCTTCAAACATCTTTTCCAACCTATAGATTTTGAAAAAATAGCTGAAAAATCTGGGAGCCAAAAAAACCCCCAAAAAACCAATGGGGTTTAGGGGCTTCCTAGGGTCGGGCGGGGACGATCAACAATGGGGTTTTTTTATGTGGCCTAATCATCACAATTCAACCAAACATGGCTAATGTTGTTGATTTTTGCACTGTATTTTTACCAGTAAAAATGTCTTTAAAAACAAAATATAAACAGAAAGTCTCTTTGTTTTTAATACAAATGTAAATAGTATGTCAACATGGGAAACATTGGAGAATGTCAATTCTGGACATGACTTTGACTATGTCCTCTTTGTGTGAATGGAAGTCGATCAAATCATGCGGCCATTTGCGGCTGCTATTGGCATTTTGGTACAAGCCATTTGTGGCCGGTATGGTCTCTAAAGGGTTAAGGAGGGTGCAATGGAACGAAAAGATTTCCTTTTAGCATGGGATAATCAACTTTTAAGTGATCTGTTCGGTTAAAGGGATTTGTGCCTACATCCGAGCACTTTCAGCAAAGCAAGATGATGTTTTTCCTAATTTAATCTGAATCTAATAATACCAAAGTCTTATATAGCGCACATATTTACCAGTGAGGTACTCAAAGCACTTGAACAAAAAGAAACGTGTAAGACAGGTTTTTGAGCTTTTTGAATTATGAGACCGATTTATGAAGCTTCTTATAATGGTTTACAAGGTGCTGCGGAGCATTTAGCAACCACTGCCAGAAACACTGGAGCAAACCTCTTCTCTTAGTGATAAGTGTAAACTGTGTTCTTTTCGAGCATTACACAACACAAGGGGACCTACGGCTTTACGTCCCATGCGAAGGACAAAACAATAAAATGGTTAAGTGTCTTGCTTAAGGACACAAGTGTCAAGACAGGGACTCGAACCCACACTCTGCTGTTCAGCAGAGCTTGAGTCCAGTGCGCTTGTTTGCTCAGCCACAACACGGCACAATTTGTTTAATATTTGTTACCCTCGGACAATAAATGTTGTCGCCCAATTCACCTGACGTCATCACCCATAAATCTTGCTTAGAGCCACTTTAAAACCCTAACCACCCCAGGCCTACCAAAATCAAACAGATGGTTTTGTTGAAATTAGGATGGTCTAGTACTGTGAAAAGTACCCACTAAATCACAGTCCAGAAGCACAGGACCTGTTGGAGTATGATGGGTTGTGTACTGTTCCAGTACATTAACTGTTGGAGTATGATGGGTTGTGTACTGTTCCAATAAGTAAACTGTTGGAGTATGATGGGTTGTGGAAGCTTTCTCATGTTTCTGGTAGAAATGCTTAGGGGGTTAGGGTTAAGAGTCGGATTCTCCTAGTGTTACTGTGCTGTGAGCATCTAAGGCAAAGCACGTGCAGATCACGTGCAGTGGCGTCAGTGCATTTATTCAACTTGTTTTGTTTCCTTCTCCTGCTAGCTATGGTTGTGCATGTTATGCCCCCCCATCATCCCCTTCACCGTCACGTTTCGAGAGGACGAGGCTGAAGAAGAAGAAGAGCCTCGGTATGAGCCGAGACAAAATGAAGAACAAGTGGTAGGTCCATATCTGTTGCTCGTTAGGACTTGAAATATTGACTTGAAGCAACTAGCCAAAGCTGGGGCCAATATTGCTGATACTGTGCTTACTTTGCAATTTCCATTTCATAGCGCTGCTACCCGTAAGCACGGGAATAGGCATGCTAACCTTCCGGCACTTACCGTAAGCAAGTCGTAACAATGCAGATAAATGGTTAATCCTTAAAGGCACTGAACACGTTTGGAAGTTGTCAAAGACCAGTGTTCTCACTTGGTGTACCCCAACATATGCATAAAATAACAAGCCTGTGAAAATTATTCGTCCTGCGTGGACATAACCGCTCCAGATTTTTGGCAATATCTAAAAAAAACGCTACCACCTTTTGAAATTAAATTTCCACATGTTAGTTTTATGGTATATATCTACAACTGTATAGGATTTGAAACAAACAGTGGCTTCCAATTACTAAATGTATACAATCCCTTTAAGCATGTACACACATAAGATATTTAAGATATAAAATTGATTCGTTAGGTTTCTAACTGGAACCATCTTCCAAAAAGTTCAACAAATGAAAAATATGAAAACAAAAAAATGTTTTTTGTCGTGCAAAATCTGTTTGGTCCAGCGAAAGTTCTCATGCTGCCAGCGAACAATGCGTCCAATATCTGACTGCATGAGGGCGCTTTCAATTGCTTTTGAAGGAGCAGAATCACGTGCAGAGGACATACCTCATTCAGAAGCGCCCTCACTAATAAAAAATAATGCGGCGCATGGCGATCATCTTTTCTCAACATTGCTGAAGACCCAAAGATTCTCTACAGTGATTACTAATATAAAAGATCTCGTGATTTGTATAATTGATTCGTTTATTTGTATTTTTATTTTTTTGCTTTTTCAACAATGTCTTCGCAGATTCTTCCATTTCATCTAGAGGGAGACAAACTGGACAACGGCATGCAGGTGGTCCACGTTCATAATGACGAGCCGGAGAGAATAACAATGAGAGACGTAAGCCCAGGGATTGGCTCTTCATCAAGCAGAACACGGTAAGAGGACAAGCTGTATGCCCACCCCCGTCAGATTTACACGAGTGCCATTAGGTACTGCAGCCAGTAGACCGTCGGGAAACGTGTATAACTCCTTTGTAATGTTGATTTCATACTTTTTTCAAAGCTAATAACCTTTCCAGATGTAGAGACAGTTTGAAGAAAGAAAAAATTAACAAAAATTAATTTTTAATTTTTGTGTGTTAATTAGTATGTGTTTTCACTGTAAAACCGCAGTATTTTTTGTGCACAAGTCTATGTAGAAAGTGTTTTCTAACTGGGGATTCCGAGCCCATGAGTCACACTGCCTATAGGGTCATAGACTATGTAAATCGAGCCTGTCTGAGGATAGAACTTAAAGGGTTTCAACTAGTTTTGCTTAAAACTTAATGAGTAATTAGCTAAAATGTGTTTTCGGTCTACTGGCTGCAGACCGTTTGGCCATCCGAGGGTTAAACTTATCACTCCATACCAGCCTAATTGCACACTCCAGCAAAAACTAAGCAGTGAACCAGTCAAAGACAGTATGTGTGGCAAGTATATTGGCTGGTAACCTTATCCTGGTAATTAATTTGTGCCTTTCGGCTCAATCAGCTCTATGAAATTGGGCCCTTTTTCGAGACCAGGGCACATTTTCATAGAACAGCTTGAGCAAAAAAAGGTGGCAAGCACAAAACAATTTTGCTTACCAGAGTAAGGTTACCAGCCAAAATTCCATGACACGCGTACCATCTTTGACTGGTTTCCTGCTCAGTTTTAGGTCTTTTAGCCTCAGAAATCTTAGCGTTTCGGAATTATTATTAGTATTGTTTTTTACATTTTTCGAACTTGTAGGTAGAGGTTTGAAATTGGAAAGCTGAAGTATTCTTAAATACAATTTTGAAAAGTATGTATTCAAACATTTGGACCTGTCAAAGTGCGCAAGGGTCTTTCCTTCACACAAGCAATGTTTGTGAGACTTGCACGGTATATTTGTACAACTGTTTCCGCTCTCGTGGGACTTTACCGTTAATATTAAAATAATTAACTGTTTGGTTGTTGTTGTTTTGGGGGTTTTTTCTTCAGACTTTATGATGGTGATGAGGAAGCAGAAAATAGTGATGATCACTATAAAGAGACGGCAGATATTGATATTATCGACAGCGGCAAAGAACTGGTCTGGTGGCAACGCTTCACACTGTTTTATGATGCCCCCATTATCACCTTCAGACATAACGTGGTGAGTTAAAAAAAAAAAGATTAATTAAAGGCACTGTACACGTTTGGTAATTGCTCAAAATATATATTAGCATAAAAACTGACTTGGTAACGAGCAACAGAGAGCTGTTGATAGTATAAAACATTGTGAGAAACGACTCCCTCTGAAGTAACGTAGTTTTTGAGAAAGAGGTAATTTCTCAGTAAAAAAATAAAAGGCTTCTTGCAAGAAGCCTTTTATTCCTATCTGAAAGCACACAAATTTGTACAACAAGGGTGTTTTTTCTTTCATCATTTTCTTACAACTTCGATGACCAATTGAGCCCAAATTTTCACAGGCTTGTTATTTTATGCATATGTTGGGATACACCAAGTGAGAACACTGGTCTTTGACAATTTCCAAACGTGTTCAGTGCCTTTCATTCAATATCAATTTAGTTGAACAATCAATCAGTCGCTCGAATCCCACCAAAAGTAACATTCAGACTTTTGTTTTCGTAGGACTCTAGAAGCACCGAGTATCTAGCTTTTTTTTTACAAATCAGTGTGAGGATAAAAAAATCCATATATTTGTTATCCCTGATGCAACTATTTTGGAGCAGTTTCATGTCCACGCAGGAAGAATAATCTGCAATTTGAATACACAATCTGAGAAACTTTTCGGACAGAACCGCTTCTGAGATTCAACTTTGTATGGATTAAAACTGATATCTTTTTCCATAAACACATTACCTCAAAGTGAAATGTTTCTCAAAATGCTTTGATACTATCAGAGGCTGCTGTACTTCTTACCAAGTAAGTTTTTATTGCCATTAAATTTATGAGTAATTACCAAACGTATACACACCCTTTAATGAGACTATGTCTTCTTTTTTTCTGATGCTCCTCAGGTGTCGTTCACATGTTTTCTGATCCTGTTCAGCTATATCATCCTGATGCGGTTCACCATGGAAGTGACAAATTTTGAGATCGCTCTGTACGTTTGGGTCGTATCGCTCTTCATGGAAGAACTCAGACAGGTGAGTGTGGACCACAAACAGGGCCTGGAATTTCATCTTTGAGAGGGCAAGGTCATTTTCATTTTTGCAAAGGGCACTTTCATTGGATAATCTGTAAAGTCTGTTGGAAACTTTTGAAGGGGCATCAAGGCCAAGACCAGGGGCACGGCCTTCGTGTTATTCCAGGCCGGCACAAGCCTCGGCTTATATTCCTTTCTGGCTTTTTCTCTTTTTCAACCCCCTCGCTCCTTACCCTTACGGACCAGCGAGTTGTCTTGGATCACTTTTGGGTCTCTCTTTAACGATTTGTGAAAGGGGGTGAATGTGCCACAAAGTGACTGAGAGAAAAAAACAGTTCTGAAACCTCTTGTGTATTATACCCACTATGAGTCACCGATTGTGTCTATCGGGATACGGCCTGAGTTTAAAATGTTGTTTTTCTGTTTGATTTCTCTACCAGATCGCCCAGGGCGAGTCAAACAGCTGGCGGATCCGATTCATGTACTGGATCTCGGAGTATTGGAACCTGGCAGACCTGTCCACGCTGGTGTTGTTTGGCATCGGAGTCTCCCTCCGCTTCAACAGTGAGACCTTGGACGTCGCCCGTATCATCCTGGCCATTGACTTGGTCATCTTCTACTTGCGAATCCTCCAGATCTTTTCCATCCATAAAAATCTCGGGCCAAAGCTGATCATGATCCAAAGAATGGTACGTGGCAGAGTTGTCTGCGGTACACCTAGGGGATGCTTGTATGAGAGTTTGCCAAGGTTTGCAGTCCGTTTCTGGTTGAATGAGTTGCATACCGCCAAAGTTGGGGAATGTTTGCAACAGACGGCGGACTTATTGTAGAGGTTTGCACGCCAGACGTACATTATGAGATTGCCAGAACAAAAAGTCAAGTAGACGACATTGTTTTGTTGTCGGGGAAAAATGATCAAGAGTGTGTTTTTCAGTAGTGAGTATTACGCAGTAGTAGGGTGAAGTTTCTTTTTGTGCAATGAATAATAAGGAGGCTCTATGAAATGTTATGGGGTGTCAAGGCTTGGCAGTCTAGGACGGTCGACTCGAGTTCTGTAATTTACAGAACGTGGGTTCGAATCCTGGGCTGGTCAGTCACGACACATGTGTTTTTTAGCAAGAAATGCTTCTCTCTCTTTCAGGAGTATGAATGGGTACCGGCGAGAGCTGGGGAGTAACCTGCGATGGACTGGCATCCTGTCCGGGGGGGAATAGAAATATTCTCAGTCGTTTAATGCCAATGAAACCACATATAAACACCAGCCTGATGAGCCACATTGGCTGGGACAGACTTTACTTTTTTACTATGAATTTCTTTTTTTATATGGCATGACTGTGGGGTGACTATGTTTCCTGGGGGCTGCCATTGTTTCAAAGTGTAATTACAAACAAGCAGACGATCGATCGACCCATGGCGGTATCGATCTTAGCTAAAAATAGAATACATTAGAAAAACTCAGAAAATGATGCGCCCTCTTGCAAGAACCCGAATAAAACCTAGAGAAAAAGGTCGTACAAGTACAAAATTGTATAATACGTAAGTGTGGTAATGCCCTCTCGAGATGACATGCATATTATGGGTCGTACATGTACGAATGATGTTACTTTTTGAGTACACAAAATAGATCGTACATGTACGATATTGGCACTTTTGGAATACATAAAATAGATCGTACATGTACGACCTTAGCACTGAAAGAGTTAAAGGCACTGAACACGTTTGGAAATTGTCAAAGACCAGTGTTCTCACTTGGTGTATCCCAACATATGCATAAAAAAACAAGCCTGTGAAAATTTGGGCTCAATTGGTCATCGAAGTTGCAAGAAAATGATGAAAGAAAAAACACCCTTGTTGTACAAATTTGTGTGCTTTCAGATAGGAATAAAAACTACTTGCAAGAAGTTTTTATTATTTTAGTGAGAAATTACCTCTTTCTCAAAAACTACGTTATTCCAGAGGGAGTCTTTTCCTACAATGTTTTATACTATCAACAGCTCTCCGTTGCTTATTACCAAGTCAGTTTTTATGCTAATATTTGTTTTGAGTCATTACCAAACGTGTACGATACCTTTAAAAGCAACAAACAATTTTTCTTTGTAATCTTTTTATTTTCCTCTCTCTCTCTCTCTTTGTAGATGATTGACTTGCTGTTCTTCATCTGCATCTTGTTTGTGTTTATGTTGGCGTACGGCGTCGCCTCCCAAGCGATCCTCAACCCCAATGCCACAACCTTTGGTAGTCTTTTCTATGGCGTTGTCTACAAGTCTTACTTTCAGATCTTCGGCGAACTTTTTTTGGATGAAATCTTAGGTATGTGATTCAATATACAATAGGTGTTAAATTTGCATCGGGGATAAAGAATATTATTTGGTTTTACCCTTAAACCGATGTACAATAAGCACTGTATACTTAGTACCTTCCCGAGTCCTGTGAAAAATCCACAGGCATATTACTCGGGTAGGATTCGAACCCACAACCTTTGCCATTGCTAGAAAAGATGTCTTACCACAATGCTTTTATTAATTTGGCTTTTTTTGTGTGTGTAAGGTAGAACGTTTTGAAATCCTTAAAAACGTACCTCCAAAAATAGCAGCTTTTTAATAGATGGACCGGAAAGGTTCAAAAATCGTTTTGTCGTTCATGAAGCTTCTCCCCGTGTCTCTATAAAATTGGGCCCAGCAGCCGAGATTTGTAAGATTTTTGGAGCACATTTGCATATTTTGCATAATTTGCATAATTTGCATAATTGCATAGTTTGAAGGTAGCATAATTTGCATAAATGCATAATTTGCATAATTTCATAATCTGCCTTGTTTCTCTTCAATTGTAGGCACAGTCGGCTGCTCCGGCGGTAATGCAACAGAAGTCGCCAATGGATCAGTGACCTGCGGGGGGACATCGACTATCGGTATCATCCTCCTAGCCTTCTACATGATGATGAGCAACGTGCTGCTCCTCAACCTGCTGATTGCCATGTTCAGGTCAGAGGTCATGTCGTGTAGGGACTCATGCCGGGGGGGGGGGGGAATAAACCTTGAGCTCTCTTCAATGAGAATTTTTTTTAAATGTCTGGTGCAGTTGACCCAATTGTTTGGTCACGGTGGAATGCGCAAGTTTGAATTCCTTCGACTATAAAGGTCATGTGACACAATGCAATAGACCCCTTGCACATGACGTCAAGAGCTTAAAGAGCACCCTCGCTGAGGTCGAGAAATACCTCTCATTGGTAGGTTGTGTGCGGCGCGTACGCGTACACACAGGTCATTGTTCGATACCGGTTATGGCAGCAGATGCAAGGGGTCTGTTGACGTGCAGGCACAATCCCAAAGAAGAAATAACAATGAACAAAAAATTTTCGCTTAAAGGGTGTGTACAACATTGGTAATTGCCAAAGACCTGTATCCAACACAAAGACCTGTATGAACACTCTGCATCAAATGTCTGTATTGCAAAAGGTCACCAGATCTTGACTGTATGTGTTTTTTCTATTATCGCAGTTACACCTTCTCGGCGATCCAAGAGAACACTGACGTCTACTGGCGATTCCAACGCTACGATCTCGTCCAGGAATATTTCACCCGGCCCCCCTTCGTCCCCCCGTTCATAATCATCTCCCACGTCTTCTTGGTGTTCCGCTTTATGATTCAAAAGTCCTGCAATGTCTGCCTAAAGTACCGATCTGGAGAAATGAGTAAGTATATTTGTTAAGTACAAAGTAAACTTGTGTGAGGTAGTGGCCGAGTGGTTTAGCGCATCGGACTCAAGTTCTGGTTGCCGAGACATCGGGGTGTGGGTTCGAATCCCGGTCAGCAAGACAATTAACTATAATTGCTTCTTGTGATTGATTTAGCTTAGTGCGCTACATTACCTTGCAGCACAGGCTGTATACTCCCGAGGGTGCTGAGATGGTTTAAGAAATGGAATAAATGGCCCAGTGGCCAGGGGTTAATAATGTTCAAAGCGCAATGATCATTCTTTGGAATTGCGCTATATAAGAGTCGATATTATTATTAGCAGAAACTTGGTCCATTTTTATAAAGCTGTCAATGGGAAATAAATGTCAGTTGTTTATTGTAAAAATTTACATATATGTAAATATTTTATTTAATAGTATTGTGTTATTATTGTTATATAAAATAAAAAAACTAAATCAATAAATAACAAGTTCTTATATAGCACATTTTACAATAAACGTCTCAATGCGCTTTACATTAGTGCCCTGGTCATTGGGCCAATAACATTCCTTTAATCTTTCTCAGCTCCCTGGGGAGTATACAGCCCTGAGCTGCCGTGGCGCTCCGAAGGCTTTTTCAAACACAATATCAACCTCTACCCTCGCAGGTACCCATTTATACCCCTGGGTGAAGAGAAGCAATTATAGATAAGTGTCTTGCTCAAGGACACAAGCGTCATGGCCGGGATTCGAACCCACACCCTGTTGACTTTACCACGAGAACTTGAATTCGATGCTCTTAACCGCTCGGCCACAACACCCTACTTAACTAATTTTCATGCGACTGACAAACTTGATATTAACTTATTTGGATGTGTAAATTTGTCGTTCTCCCATTGGATAAATTAAACTTTGGGGAAAAATTAACTGAGCTACTTTTCACACAACTGACGAACTTGAAATGAACTAATTTTGATGGTAGTCCCTTTTACCCTCAACCCAACAAGTTTTCTTTGATATTGGGACGTGACGTCTGAATTTTTTTTTGTATTTTCTTCACAGAGCAAAGAATTCCACAAAGTAAAGTGAAACAGATTGTTTTGTGGGAGACCATCCAAAGCGACGAATACATCATCAAAGAAAAGCTGAGACTTTCTGAAGATATGAACGTACAGGTCAAAACAACCTCAGAGAGGTGAGTGTTAAAGGCACTGAACACGTTTGGAAATTGTCAAAGACCAGTGTTCTCACTTGGTGTATCCCAACATATGCATAAAATAACAAGCCTGTGAAAATTTGGGCTCAATTGGTCATCGAAGTTGCAAGAAAATGATGAAAGAAAAACACCCTTGTTGTACAAATTTGTGTGCGTGCAGATAGGAATAAAAACTTCTTGCAAGAAGTTTTTATTATTTAAGTGAGAAATTACCTCTTTCTCAAAAACTACGTTACTTCAGAGGGAGTCGTTTCCTACAATGTTTTATACTATCAACAGCTCTCCGTTGCTTGTTACCAAGTAAGTTTTTATGCTAATATTTGTTTTGTGTCATTACCAAACGTGTACGATACCTGTAAGGGATGAATTCAAAATTAAACAAGCGGTAACTCAGGGTAATTCCTCCTTTCACCCCGAGGTGTTCCGGGGTAAAAAGATGTTTTGCTTTAATGAGCTCATTATCTACAGTTCAATGAAAAACACTCTTGCAGCCACAGAATGCGAGGTCTACGTCTTTGATATCTCCGCCGGCCGGGCTGCGGTTTGGCAAGCCCTCGGTTAATCCGTAATTGATATAGTTCAACAATAGAAATGTAGAGTTTGCGTTCTATTGGTTTCTTTAAGACTTTGAATGCAACAAGGAGGCCTAAACTTGCCCACTGAGAAATTTTAGCGAGGGTGAGCTCCCCACTCACAGGCTGGACTTGCAATCCAGCCGAGGAAACACACTTGCCCCAAATTAACCATGACCATTGCAGCATCTGTTTAGTCTGCACCAAACTGCTCTTGCCAGGTGACATCCTTGCACCTTGTTTAGAGACCGCTGATCACATTTTTTACACCAACGGTTCTTTTCAGAACCTCCACAGTTTAACCATAAACTTTCTTTCATTCAAAATTTCAAATCCTACTTGACTTCGGTGGGGGAGATTGGTGTCTTCACCTTCTCCAGTTATTTTGTATCTATGCTTGGAGGATGATCCAGAATTTGTGAATGTTTATTCGTAGAGTTGAGGATCTACTCGGGAAGATGGATGAGCTGTTTGCCGATCCCGAGACAGGGATGCCGTCAAGAGCTTTAGGGTTACTAGGAGAGAAGGCCATGGAGGAAAGATTGAACAGACTGGAGGACCAGGTAAGACTCGAGATTCTTCAGTGACTTTCTAAGAAGGCTGTGGTTGAAACCAAACAAAAGTCTAGGGTAAGGTTAAAGGTCAAGAAGGTTCTTGATTAGAAGGCTGTGGAGGGAAGACAGAACGGACTGGAGGACCAGGTAAGACTTGAGATTCTGTAGTGACTTTCTGAGAAGGCTGTGGTTGAAACCGACCAAAAGTCTAGGGGTAAGGTTAACCAGTTAACGCCAGGGGTCTCCCATTTTTTTACTTCCACCCTGACAGGATTATTTGCTCAGAATTGCTAGAAATGTTTTTATTTGAGAGTACTGCTGGCACAAAGAAACCATGACTCGACAAAGCCAAGAGAAAAAAGATTATGTTTAAAGCACTGTTAATTTCTTGTCTTTCGTATTGGACTTAAAATAATCAAATAACTCATTTGTTTGGTTTGGTAACCCCCCCAAAAAAGTCTGATGCAAACCTAAGTTTTACACTTCTTTTTTTTTTTACTTCAGATGGAGCGAACCAACCAGGCAATGGATTGGGTGATTATGGCCCTTCAGGGTAACAAGCTAGGAGTCAAAGAGGGACCACCAGATCTCAAGGAGATCATGCCAAGACAAGGTGAGGAGATGATTTTGTTGCACCTTAAAGGCACTGAACACGTTTGGTAATTGTCAAAGACCAGTGTTCTCACTTGGTGTATCCCAACATATGCATAAAATAACAAGCCTGTGAAAATTTGGGCTCAATTGGTCATCAAAGTTGCAAGAAAATGATGAAAGAAAAAACCCTTGTTGTACAAATGTGTGTGCTTTCAGATAGGAATAAAAACTTCTTGCAAGAAGTTTTTATTATTTTAGTGAGAAATTGCCTCTTTCTCAAAAACTACGTTACTTCAGAGGGAGTCGTTTCCTACAATGTTTTATACTATCAACAGCTCTCTGTTGCTCGTTACCAAGTAAGTTTTTATGCTAATATTTGTTTTGAGTCATTACCAAACGTGTACGATACCTTTAAATGGTTTCTGAGGGTGCGTTCGATTAGCTTCACTGGGTTCGACCCAGGTCTGACCCCCAGTGCGTTCGAGTGTAGCTTTGACGTCATTGTTGTGGCTTACCCAGGTCAGACCCAAGTACCCTGCTGGTGGAGCGGGTTACTTGAGGCTGACCCAGGTGCATGACGTCACAACGAAAAACAATTCTCAATGGCGACCATTTTCTTTGTAATTCAGCGGGACACTTTCAGGAAGTTTGACACATATTCTTAGCCTTAAAATAGCGACTTTGTGAGCATTCAGTATTGTTTTTTATTCAAAGACGCGTACTTTTGTATAGATGTGTGCATGTAAAATATTTTAACGTTGTAGTTTTACCATTAGAATAATTATTTTATCTTATTCGTGAATCCATGAAAATATTTGGACATAATGCACACAATCAAAGTAGTTTCGGTCGGCTGTCCCAAGATGCATTGGTGTGAATGCTGGGGGAAGTTGGCATTCGATTAGCTCATGTCAGGGGCTCACCCTGATGAGCACACTGGGGTCGACCCATGAAAGCTTATCGATTGCACCCACTATGATCTTTATGACAGCTTTGGTGTCGGAATGAAATTAAAGGTATGAAACAGGATTGGTAAAGATAAAAAACATTGTATAATTTTAGTCTGAAAAATCTCACTGATTATGAAGTTAATATTGGAACCATTTTTTTTTTTCCTGTGAAATGTTTCCCTCTTAAAAGAAGTCATATTCGAGAAAACTGTATCTGAGACCTAAAGAAAAAATGCAGCAGCTGATTTAGGTTGTTACAACCAAAATTAAGGACAATGTGTTTACATGCTGAAAATTGTGCATGATTTTTCCCTAATTTCTCCTGACTCGCACAACGGATTAAGCCCAAATTTTTAACAGGTTTGTTATTTCATGTATGTGGTTGATCACACAAAACATGAACACTGTCTGCGACTATTTTGTAAGCTTTGCCAATCCTGTATAAAACCTTTAACTTGATGACCGTTACACAAAAACCTCATTTTTTTTTCCCACCTGACTGATTTTGATTTTTTCCTTCGCAGCTGATGATAACTTTTACGACGAGCAAGAGGAGAGAAAAGTTCCCACCACGCTGCAAGAGCTAGGCATTGCACTTCACCAAAAGGCTCGGGCCAGTCCCTACCCGGGGACAGCAATGCGTAGGTTCCATGTACCAGATAACAAAGTCCCATGGGAGGTAGGTGCTTGAAAGCCACCCTTAAAGGCACTGTTCACATTTGGTAATTACTCAAACTTGGTAACGAGCAACAGAGAGCTGTTGATAGTATAAAACATTGTAGGAAACGACTCCCTCTGAAGTAACGTAGTTTTTGAGAAAAAAGGTAATTTCTCACTAAAATAATAAAAACTTCTTGCAAGAAGTTTGTATTACTATCTGAAAGCACACAAATTTGTACAACAAGGGTGTTTTTTCTTTCATCATTTTCTTGCAACTTCGATGACCAATTGAGCCCAAATTTTCACAGGCTTGTTATTTTATGCATATGTTGGGATACACCAAGTGAGAACACTGGTCTTTGACAATTTCCAAACATGTTCAGTGCCTTTAAATCTTGCTGACTGACAGTGTCGGTAACAATCACGACCACAATGACAGAAGCGTTCAAAATGCTGAGGAATTTTGGGACTGTCTCAAAAACCGGCATGATATTCTTTCTACTTTAGTCTGATTTTGGGCCCTTGGGAAAATCTGAAAAATTGTGATTAAATAGCCTGAAAAGTCTAATAAAGCCTACACCATGTATACATGTAGGTCAGCTCTTGTACTCAGTGAAATGTTCCTACTATTTTCTAAGGACCAAATATCATGCCTGCAAAAGTTGGAACGGTAGGAACGTTGTAGATCGGTTAATAGCGGACGAACATCAGGGTTCTCCCAAGGTTTTTTTCAAAACTTGGGGGCATTCTGGACCCAAATTTTGGGATCTTTGGCCGAAGCACGCTAAATTGAAACAAGGTCTTTGGAACGTATTCTACTTGGTGTTTATCTTGGTTTTAAAAGCCTTACTGTACAATCTGGAACATTCGATATGGTTTTCTCTTGATAGTTTTTTGGGTTTTTTTTGGGGGGCATATCAGCTGAAATTTGTGCATATCGGCACGCAAATCGCGTGAATCAGCACGCAAATCGCGCGTATCGGCATGATACACTAGCTTGTGCATGGGGATAACCCGGTAACATGTAACACGTTCCATAGTGAACAATCAAAATGATAACATGCATATTCTCTTGTGTAGGAAGAATATTCTTGTAGTTAAGCACAATTTGTCCGTCCAGCAGAACGTTCTGGTGGTCCGTCCACTGGATTGCGGGCGTATGCCTAGGGGTACCCGACTTCCGAGATGACCAATTAACTCTTGCAGTGTTTCTGTACCTCATACACTTTCACTGTTCACAAGAATCAGGCGTGTGATTTCTAAGGATTTTTCCTGATTTCAGGATTTTCTCAAAACCTCCTTGATTGAGCCTTCAAATTTTCTTGAAAAAAAAGTCAAGCAATCAGCAAAGGGAGAAAAAAATCGTCCACATTGTGTCCAAACCTGTAACTTTGTGTTTCTGGTGATGCACAGAGTCTGTAAAACCTCCTGAATGCTTTTCTGTGTATATGTTTTCTTTCATTTTACTAATCAATGTGTTTTTTACTTGTGACATTAATAAAAGAAACAATTTCTTTCAATGCCTCTTTTAAAAGCTTTTGCCTTTTCGATTCCTCCATCTTAGAATGATTACCACGCTTACAAACCTGTCAGCTACACCCATCCCAGCGTCCTGGCCATGCCGCACTACGCGGACAAGGATCTCCTGCAGTTCAACAAGAACGAAAGACCCGTCTTGAACTTCAACACCTACGACACGGACCTTAAGGTGGACCGGCGCAGCTTCTCTGGGCATTACAAAATCATGGACGGCATTCCACAGTGAGTCTTGGGCAGGCAAGGAGGGGGGTCATTTGGGAATGAGTAACAGAGATGTTGCTCAAACTATTGACAAAAGACAACCCTTAAAGGCACTGAACACGTTTGGAAATTGTCAAAGACCAGTGTTCTCATTTGGTGTATCCCAACATATGCATAAAATAACAAGCCTGTAAAAATTTGGGCTCAATTTGTCATCGAAGTTGCAAGAAAATGATGAAAGAAAAAACACTCTTGTTGTACAAATTTGTGTGCTTTCAGATAGGAATAAAAACCTCTTGCAAGAAGTTTTTATTATTTAAGTGAGAAATTACCTCTTTCTCAAAAACTACGTTACTTCAGAGGGAGTCGTTTCCTACAATGTTTTATACTATCAACAGCTCTCCGTTGCTTGTTACCAAGTATGTTTTTATGCTAATATTTGTTTTGAGTCATTACCAAACGTGTACGATACCTTTAAAGGTAGGGCCATAGATCGTAACATTATGCTGATTTATCGGCCAAATTGTCAATAAAGATACAATAAGGGACCTTGTCAAAATTAGTCCAGGACTACCAGCAGATAAGTACCGTCCGGGACAAGGTTTTTTACCCACTGTTAATTCACATTGTTTCAAATTGGGTTTCGGAGAAAACATAGGAGAAGTTCACAGTGCCTGGGGTTACATTTGTCTACAAACCGCAGAGACTTTTTAGATCGCTATCTACTGGGTAAACAAGTAGGGGGGGTCTCTACATGTCTCACTAAACAAATCACACCACACATCTTAGTTAAATACAATGACCTCCAAACCTTCCAGATCGCTCCAAAGTTTGTTAATACTGCATTTAATCAGCCAGTCAAACCCGAGAGCGCTCAGCGAGGTGCATTGGAAAAATTTGACATTGGAGAATTGTTGTCCGACCACCTGGATTAATTTTAACAAGACCCCTCGGTCACATGTTTAAGCTGAATACAGTGTCTACTTGTTGAGAAAACAGCAAGAAAACTGTCACAGTATTTTCATCAAGAACGTTGAGCCTGTCAACGTATAGCGAGGTGATGCGGGTACAAACTGCATCAAAAATCTTACAACGTTATTTTGTAAAGTTACAAAAATGTAAAACACATCACAAAAGCAGGGTGGGTGCATGATAATAATACATGAACAAAGCAATTAAGACTATACATGCACAAAGGATAACACCATCGCACTGCAGTTCAAGCAAAAGAGAGGCAAATATGTCAGAGCTTAGATAACTTCAAAACAAGATGGAATAAACAGAAGCCAGTAACCGTCAAAACGGCAAGATTCAGACTAACCAATACATGAAAGTCTGAACTCTAAAACATTTTAAATGTCGTCTAATTGCAGTAATTGAGTACGAAAGTCAATGTTGGCCGTACATGCTAATTAAATGTTTGAATTACATCAACTGTTTCACACCTACCTCTTTGTGGGGTCTTTAATTCTTGTCGTGTTACTCTGATCTTATTCTCTTTCCATTCCAAACATTTTTATTTTTAAAAAAGTGTCAAGTCGGTTCACTCTGTTCTCTCTTTTCACCTCTGCAGAAATCCACGAGGTCGGACCGGAATGATCGGCCGTGGACTGCTGGGTCGGTTTGGACCCAACCACGCCGCAGATCCAATCGTCACAAGGTAACAACAATCTAAATCACTGGAGTCTTACCAAAAATCTTTTAAAGAGGTTGTCTATATATATTGAGGCAATGAAAACGGAAGTTAAGAAAATAAATCTACAGTAGTAAACTCGCGGGTACAACCATGTATAAATAAACAAATAAATTTGCTATTAAAAAATTAGATTTTAAAATAATGTTTTTTAAACTGTTGTCTTTATACTTTTATGGTGTTCATGCAATCTAAATGTATAACAAGGTTTTTAGTGATTGTGAGTTTTTATTTCTTCATTGTGTGCTTTTATTTTATGGTACATAATTAGTTAATTATTTGTTTACTGGTTTGCTGTATATTTTTGTTGTGATTTTCTGTACAGCGTTTTGAGATTTTACTTAAAACACTATATGAAGAATAAATTATTAGCATTATTATTATAAAACTTTTTTGGGGAGAAGTGTTGGTTCTGAGAAGGAACGGTGTGGTCTCGACATTTCAAATAGTATACTCTGCTTGTCTTCAAGAGAACGCCTTTTCTCCTGAGACGAGAAGAGTATACTGTTCGAGACCACAATGGTTCTTCTCAGAACTAACACTTCTCCTCACCAGACTTTTACACATGGTTGTACCCCATCGTTCACTAGTCCTACTATAGTTTTTCACATGATCCACATCATACAAAGCTTCAAACATCACTCAAAATGAAAAGTTGCAGTCAACTGACAGAGCAGTTTTGAAAACTTATAAGATTTATTGAATTTCTTGAGTCTGAATCACTTTGCGGCGCGTCAGATACATACATGTAAAACAGGTGCATGAGTTGGAAAACATTGTTCAACCAATTGTGCATTTTTTGGTTCAGGATATACCATGCATGATATGTGAAAGAGGGTGTCCCGATACAAAATGTTCCCGTACTTTTTTTCACACTCTTTTCCTCTTGTACAGAAGTACACCCTTCAAATCCTGTAAAGAATTCCTTAGATTCACAGAACACAATGAAGACACAATAGGAGGGGGGTACACCATGCTCCATATCGAGCACCAGAAATCAGTTCAGGAGGGAAAAACAAGTTGTTAAAGGCCCTGTACACTATTGGTAGTATCGAAAAACACAAATGTTCACAGATTCACACACAACTTACATGATTTAAAGTAAGTAAGGGTAGAAAGGGTTCCTTAAAATATTTTTGCCTAAAATGCTATCGTTTCTGAGAAATGGGTAAAACAATAGTTTTTATCATGGGTGATATTTTGAAAAACAGAAAACACATAAGGTCTCTTTTTCACTATTCTCTCGTAATCTCGATGACCAATTGAGCTCAAACTTTCACAGGTTTGTTTATTCATGCATATGTTGAATCACACAAAATGTGGACACTGATTTTGAGCTGTACAATACCTTTAAGTTTTGTTTTTTTCAAGTTGTTTTTTTTGGGGGGGGGATGGAAGGGAATTTTATTATTTGTTTTTGTATTTTACAGATTTGGGAAGATATCTTGTAGTTTTAAGTATAAAAAGGTTCATGTTTGTGAAATTAAAATTGTAAAAAATATTTCAGATGGAAAATGACGTCGGATGGAGGGAAAATGGAAGACAATGGATTGATGGTCCTGGAGTTCATCGCGATACAGCGGAAAGACAATCAACAGTGGGCCATACCAGGGGTAAGTAGATAAGAGTGGCACATGGGTGTGGCACATGGGTGTGGCACATGGGTGTGGCACATGGGTGTGGCACATGGGTGTGGCACATGGGTGTGGCACAGAAGGTGTTTTGGGTGTTTTAAAGGTAGGGTCATCATAGATTGGCTTTTATCAACGTAATGCTGAGTTATAGGCAACATTAAACAGAGAGATACAATAAAAGTCACCTGTGAAAGTTTCAGCTGAATACAGTGTCTGCTTTTTGAAAATCGGCAAAAAAACTGTCAACATTATTTTCACAAAAAATGTTGAATCCATCCTCGTTTAGCGAGGTGACAGTGGGTACCAGCCGCATCTCTGGCTGCAGCATTCACGAACGGACACCATCCCTCAGAAATCTGAGAAAGGATTTATGCATGAATCATTTCTCAGATTCAAATGTTTTGGGGTGAAAAGTTGGTTCAGCCTGTACAAAGAATTGTCCTTAATTTTTGTTGTAGCAACCAAAGTCGGCTGTCGCGTTTTTGTTAGGTTTTCAGATACAGTTTTCTCAAATATGACTTGTGTCAGAGGGAAGAATTTCACACAAAAAATGGTTCTAGTATGATCTTAAGTTTTGAGACTTAAGTAAAACATTGATGTTTTTTATCCTTTCCAGTCTTGTATAATATCTTAAACCAACCTACTTTTTGGATGAGCATGGAACTTAAACCTAACCATCCAAAATTCTTATATATTATCCTCATTGGCAACATGAAGGTTTCAGAAGGACTGAGGGCGGCTGTAGGCCGAAACAACAGTAGACTGTGCAAGTCTCGGGCATGTCGAAAACGGGGGAAAAAACGAACGAAGACTTAATTTTTCTACGAAATCAAATATTCTTTTTAAATTATATTTATACAAAATTCTTAAAAATAAAAATACCCATAGCAAATTGTTATAAATAAATTTTCCATTTTTGTAAAATACAAATAACTTGTTGAAATTAACATTGAAACAAAATTAAAACTTGGGACGAGGATGCTTATTGTTAGAAACCCCATTTGCCAATCACGCCCGAATGTGTGTGTCTATTACATAGGATTAATGACAACATGATCGTCAGTTGGGCAAAATTCTTAATTTTGTACAAGTAACCGGAAACGGAGGTCAAGTCTTACTCTCAGGTTTTCTTTGTTATTTTGTTGAATTGATTTTACTTTCATATTGTTAATCATTTAGTGTTACATTCCCAACAACATGTACTTTTCATAGCCATAAACCATGTTAAACTAAAATATTTGACAAAACAAAATCCCGCCCACGTAAAACTTCATATACAATGGTCCCGGAATTTCAAATATGCGCGAGACTTGCACAGTCTATTGCTTATCACTGGGTCAGGGATTTCAATCTTATCCAAGTCCAAACAAAATGGTGTGAAGTGACATAAGAGAGCAGGAGAAATTCTTTTGGAGTGAAAGTTGATACGTTTATGAAATAGAAAAGGGTGTCATTTCCTATATTTTGATTTGATTTGATTTGATTGTTATGTGTATTTGTTTTAAAAGCTTACTCTACCATAGTACTTTGTTTGGCCGATTGTTCATCCTGTAGAGTTTAATGTCCACACTGTTCTAAACATCGAATTGATTTTGCTCAGGGTATGGTTGAGCCGGGAGACGTCGTCAGTGCCACACTCCAGAGGGAGTTCAGCGAAGAAGCTCTGGGATCAATAGATAAATCAGTAGAAGAGATCGCCGCGGTAACCAGGAAGATTGAAGATCTATTCAAAAACGGCGTGGAGGTACGAAGAGTCAGCGTTTCTAATAAATCTTCTTAGAGTCTGTCTCAGCGTTTCTAATAAATCTTCCTAGAGTCTGACCAATCAATATCATCCACTGTGAACGCGTCTATGCAGTACACAGTCAACCCTCCTACTGTCTGACCATTCAATATCATCCACTGTGAACGCGTCTATGCAGTACACAGTCAACCCTCCTACAGTTGAATTGTTATTATAATGAAAATAAGGGGGGGAGGAAGAGTTCCTAAGCCTTAAGAACTTTTGTTACTTTTGCAAGGAAATAATAGGACGCCAAGATTCTAGGTGTGTTTTTATTATTTACTAGTGGCCCTCTTAATCACTGATGTAAAAGTGTGAGATCGTTTAACCACCTTTTTCTCTTTCAATTGCTGAAATTTGTTGTCTCAGATCTACAAAGGCTACGTTGATGATCCGCGGAATACAGACAATGCCTGGATGGAGACCGTGGCCATGAACTTCCACGATGAAGACGGAACCTCGGTCGGCGTCTTGGAATTAGAGGTAAGTTCATCACTTTCAAAGTTACTTTCAAAAGGAGTGGTAGAATTTTATTGATGGTCCAAAACAACTAAATTCAAACTTCTTTTATTGTAATATTAATTGTACGCATGACCCTTTTTTTGCATATGTGTATTGCTTTGCTGTATATATATAAGGTTGAGAATTGTTGTACTACAGTGTTAATATGGCATGTTGTTGTCAGTGTGGAAATAATGTTTCTTCAATTCTATTCTATTCTATCATCAGCAATTTTGTATTTCATAGCGTGTCGTTGCCGATCGGTTTAGTGCACCGGACTTAAGTTCTGGTGGCTATGTCACCAGGGTGTGGGTTCGAATCCCGGTCATAACACTTGTGGTCTTTTGGTAGTCTCTGTATTTTGTGTGTGCAAATTGTAATTACATATTATATTGTCATTTGCCGGCAGAAATTGAATGGGTTTTTTTAAAGGTGGACAATAATGCCTGTCTATACTTGGCTGTGTAGGGTTCAATTTCACAAAACACTGAGATTTATCTTAAGATGAGTTGTAAATATTTGCCATAGTGATTTGTATTGAATACAGTGTCTACTTGTTGAGAAAACAGAAAAAAACTGACTGCAGTATTTTCACAAAAATGTCAAATCCATCCACGTTTAGCGAGGTGACAGTGGGTACCAACCACATCTCTGGCTGAGATTGATGCACATCTTAAGAGGATTCTTAGCATCTTGTGAAATTGTTGGCTGACGGCTGTATACTTGACCTGGTTTTTAAAGCAATAGAACCATGCTCTTGTTTCACAGGCTGGTGATGACGCTCAGGGCGTGCGATGGCAACGAGTCAGCTCTAAGATTCCTCTCTTTGCGAGTCACCAAGCGATGCTGAGGAAGGTTGCCGAGTTACACAACGCTGCCTTCTAAAACTCACACCCATCCGTGTCCCCCCCCCCTCCCTTCCTTCCTGGTCTCCGCTGATTGACACAAAAGTACCCCCAACCACCACCCACATCTAACCCATCAAGTACCCCCAACCACCACCCACATCTAACCGTTCAAGTACCCCCAACCACCACCCACATCTAACCCATCAAGTACCCCCAACCACCACCCACATCTAACCCATCAAGTACCCCAACCACCACCCACATCTAACCCATCAAGTACCCCCAACCACTACCTACATCTAACCCATCAAGTACCCCAACCACCACCCACATCTAACCCATCAAGTACCCCCAACCACTACCCACATCTAACCCATCAAGTACCCCAACCACCACCCACATCTAACCCATCAAGTACCCCAACCACCACCCACATCTAACCCATCAAGTACCCCAAACCACCACCCACATCTAACCCATCAAGTACCCCCAACCGCCACCCACATCTAACCCATCAAGTACCCCCAACCACCACCCACATCTAACCCATCAAGTACCCCCAACCACCACCCACATCTAACCCATCAAGTACCCCCAACCACTACCCACATCTAACCCATCAAGTACCCCCAACCACCACCCACATCTAACCCATCAAGTACCCCAACCACCACCCACATCTATCCCATCAAGTACCCCCAACCACCACCCACATCTAACCCATCAAGTACCCCCAACCACCACCCACATCTAACCCATCAAGTACCCCCAACCACCACCCACATCTAACCCATCAAGTACCCCCAACCACCACCCACATCTAACCCATCAAGTACCCCCAACCACCACCCACATCTAACCCATCAAGTACCCCAACCACCACCCACATCTAACCCATCAAGTACCCCCAACCACCACCCACATCTAACCCATCCAGCACCACCCCCCCCCCCAGCCGGCCCCATCGCCCAACCCCAATCACTGTACCAGAGTCCTCGATGACCTGGGAAATCAGTCAATTAGAATTATGCTCCTGCCCCCCCCCCTCACCCCCTTCCCCAATGTGATGAAATTCAAAGGACTAACCTCAAATCCCCCCCACTATTTACCAGATTATTGCCTTATAATATCCAACATTCCCCACCCTTTTGCTCCATAATGGTAAACAAAATCCCCCAAGGAGTGACGGAGGACTGAGGGGGAAGTTGACGGTTACTTAACTAAGCTTCTTGTCTTTGGAAGCATTCTTGTCTGGCCAATTAATCTCCGTTTTTGAGGGTTTGTATGTCTCGTTTTTCACAATCCATCGATTTCATTGTGGGTTGCAAAAGTTTCTGTTTCTAATTCGCTGTATTTTTGACCGTGTGAGGGCGTTTGTGGACCAATTTTTACGTGATGAAAAACAAGTAAAAAAACTTTTTTTTTAAATTTTTTGTTATTATTATGCTTATGTGTTTCGTCACTGATGCAAGAAAACTACATACAGGCAATTAAAATAAGATGAAACTGTAATTGTGATGCAAGACATTCCCTGAAGAAAGCGCCCTCATGCGGTCAAAAATATGGCGAATTCAGTATCGCCACTAAAATCTATCTTTAGTATATGTCTTTGTCTCTGGTGTTTTCTGAGGGCGAGGTTGGTGATTTACTGAAAAGGCAAGATAATTGGACCAGGTCGTTTTTCAGCAAGTCGCTGTTGGTATTCAATTAACTGGCTTTCATTCACAATGTGTCTTTCAGAATCATAATAAAAAAAATTAAAAAATCCTGTGCCTTAAATTATACGACCTTACTTGAATATTACGCAGAAATATGAATGAATTTACAGAATCATCCCGCATTAACAACATTCCACAGTTTTAAGGCTGTGTTTTTAATTAAAATGTATTGAACAAAAAGAGAAATTTATAATGTAATTTTTTTTTAACGTATATGTATATCAGTATTTTTGATGAAGATTCGTAAACATTGAACTTTTTCTTGTAGGGGATCGTCATTTTAAAGAGTGGCTTTGATTGGCTGAGGCCGGAAGCCCAATGCACTTTGAGCCAATCATGGTCAGAGATATGTAACAAAATATCAAACGCCTTGTCTTTCAATTGAGTGCTGTGTGTTGGGATATTGTAAATTTAGTTTATTTATATATTTTTATTCTTTTTTTGTTTTCGTGTGAAACTATCTACCATCTTTTATACTAGGTGACAACTTGTTTATTTCTTTTAAAAAAAAGGTCATCATAATGTTGTAAATAATTTCTATTTTTGATAGCAGGTGTGTGATTTCTCAGGTTTTTTCCCGATTTTGAGATTTTCTCGAAGACTCCTTGAGTTTTCAAATTTTCTTACAAGAAAGTAAAGCAGTCACTAACATGGGAAAGAAGTATCCCACAATGTGTCCCAACTTGTAGATTTTGTATTTTTGGTGATGTACAGATTCTGTAAACCTCCTGATTTTGTAAGATCTGGGAGGTTCCGGGTAAGAATGAGGGGGAACCCAGGCCTCGAAGTTATTTTTTCAGGAAAGTTCACTGTCGTCAAATTTCATCCTAGTGATAGTTTTGTAAATATTCACCTTTTAAAACAAAAGAGATGAATGAACTAGCCTGTAGCTACCGGGCAAGCTCTATAGTCTAGTGGTATGACATGTGCACTGGAAGGGCAAACAATGCAGGTTCGAATCCCACCCAAGTAATATGACTGCAGATTTTGTATTATTATTATTTATCTTTATTTATTTATTTTTTATTTTATTTTTTGGGGGGTCCCCAAAGTACTGAGTATACAGTGCTTAACACACATATAATATTTATCCCTGATGCAAATTCCACATCTTTTGGAGATTTTAAATGTCAACTTTGATTATCTTCAGAGTTTACCGTCAACTGAGATATTTATTGTGAGAAAGTTTTTTTCTAGAATTCAGTTTGGAGCAAAGTATGAGAATTATGTAACTTTTATATGTATAATATTAGACATTTAAGATAATTTTAAGTGTTTTTTCCACCAAACTTAAAATGTATCTTTTCAGAAGTTTACTTATTATTAATTGATTCCTAAGTTTGCTTGAAGATTTGTTGAACTATCTAAGTCTTACCTTAGTTTTTTGTTTTCAATTTCTGAATTATAAAAAGTTTTCTTGTGCAATATATGTTTAGTTGAAGACAACCAAAGCTTACATGATGTAAAGTTTATACTTTTTGGAATCATAATATCATAAAGGATAATTGAACTGGCATTTGAACCTGTGACTTTTGAATTGCAATGCAGTTTTTTCTATCACCTAAACTACCTATTTTTCAGACTAGAGTGTAGAACTCCAGTTTTGATCATACCACTCCACAGAACCCCAGGGCTACCCTGCCTTCATGTCAGCATCAGGCATGGTTACATTGTTTATTTAGATTACTGTGGTAGACAGCACTGTTGTAGTACTTGTACTAGGTACTCAAACTTGAGTACTACTCGAGTACCGTTTCTGGGTACTCATATTCGGTACTCATACTTGAGTACTTCTTGAGTATCTTTCTGGGTACTCGTACTTGGCACTTGTACTTGAGTACTACTCAAGTACCGCTTCTGGGTACTCGTACTTGGTACTTGTACTTGAGTACTTCTTGAGTATCGCTTCTGGGTATTTGTACTTAGTTCTCATATCTGAGTACTTCTTGAGTATCGTTTCTGAGTACTCGTTCTTGGTAGTCGTACTTGAGTACTTGTTGAGTATCCTTTCTGGGTTTTTTTACTTGATACTTGTACTTGAGTACTTCTTGAGTATCGTTTCTGGGTACCATTTCACGGTACTCGTACTCGGCTATCAAAATACTCGTACTCAGTCCATACTCGACACTCCACTGAAAAATAATCTGTACTCGAAGTCATGCACTCGATACTTGACTGAAAATATAGTTGGACTCCAATTTCAAGTACTTGTGTGTCTTCATGATCATAGTCTGCTTGTGGCTGGCATTGAAGCATGAACTCTCAACCAGTCACTACACGCGCGCACACGTTGACCGTCACATGACATATAAAAGCGTTCAGGGGCGCCGTCATCATCGCGTTCTCGTTTGCAGCAACTGGGTGAGAGTTCAGAATTTAATGTCTGGCTTCAGACTCGCTGTGATCAAGAAGACACAGCCCCTTTAACTTCAACAATTTGAAATAATACCAAATATTTAAAATGACAACCTTGTGTGAAAGAAAAATAATCCGAATTTCAACAACTATCGACGCCTTACCTCCCACTCTTCTTTGTGAGGTTTTTTTTTCTTCTTCTCTCTCATCTGGTTGTTCATTATTGTACAGGTAGAGATTTTGTTAACGGTTCTTATTAAACAGATTACCATGGGCCGATTTCACAAAGAGTTCGGATTGATATTAACTGTATATCAATCTCAATTGCTAAGCAAAATATGATGTCATAATGCAAATCATTGTGGTGATATTGACAACTCATCTTAAGATGAATTCTTAGTGTTTGTGAAATCAAGCCCAGAGTATTTAAAGTTCAAGAACAACAGTGCCTACTGTTGGTGTTTTTGTAAACTAAACCTTCACGATGTGTGAGAAGTGTACTTGATAGTCGACTATAGTAATAAAGTGGTTTTTATTTTATTTACATAGATGTGATTAATTCTGTTTCAAAATCATGTATTGGTTTTCCTTTTTTACAAAACCAACGTCTCAATCCCTGCCTCAATCCAGCTAACCTTTGATTTTTAAAATAATTATTAATTGAACGAACTTCACTTACATATTCCCCCTACCCAATCCCCAAAACTCAAGAGCAAATAGTTTTTTTATTTCAAATGAAAGGAAAAATTATGATTTTTGTCCCCTCGGAGAAAAATGTCCATCACAAGTTTCATTGGCTGATTTGTTTTGCTGAAAGATAATATTAATGTCTGTTCTCCGAAAGGATATCGAAATATTAGGGTTTTTTTACTCAATGTCTCAAATGAAAATGTATAGTACTTCCTTAAAACAAACAACAACAACTTTTAATTTAAATTTTAAAATAGACCCAAACTTGGGCTATAAATCTTCGAGTAAATAAGTCAACGATCGGCTGTTTTTAGCACTTGAGCGTCATTTCAAAAACTTCTTACTTGTTGTGATTTAGCAAGTTTGTTGGTTGAAATTTTCTCTCTCCTTGAAAAAAAGGTGGAAGGTTTCTTGGACTCTACAAACTAAAATAAAAATGAACTTCACTTACACATCTTCTTTCACCTCGTCCCCACACCTCTAGAGCAAATAGTTTATTTTTTCCAGTTGAAATGAAAATAGTTATCTTTTCCCATTATTTCCATTACAAGTTCCATCGGATGAATTGTTTTGCTGAAAAACTAAAAAACATTCTTCCTTTTTCCTCAGAACGAATGTAGAAAGATTAGTTTTTTTAAATACACAGTACAACAACACTTAACTAAAATTTTAGAGAAACCCAAATTGGGCTATAAATCTTCAACGATCGGCTGTTCGTAACACTTGAGCGTCATTTCTAAAACGTTTTACTCATTATGATTTAACAAGTTTGTTGGTTGAAATTATTTCTCTCCGTAAATACACGTGAAAGGTTTCTTGGACGCCACAAACTGGGTGTGGTCAGCCTCGTAGCGGGTACCATTGTTGAGTTGACAAATTCGCTCCCCTGTCCCAAAATGCTGCACGTTGAAGGAGCGACATCTGGGGTCGTAGTCGCACATCGTGGCGCAGGCACGGACGTTGCTAGTCGGTATCTCTCGTAAGGTGTGGCCGGTCAGACACGACGCAAGCAGGCGCCATTGCTTCAACTTGGCCTGGGTTGCCACGACTTCCTCGCCTTTGCAGATGGTGGAACATATATGTGCATTGTACATCAAGCCATCCGCCGTCTGTATCAAATTGAATCATAGCACAGTTTTCTTGAGTTCCACCATTTGGCTCAGTCCACCTTGTGTACCAGTTCATATACCCGCCGTTGTCTGGAGTGCAGTCCCACCGTCCTTCCATCTCCAAATCATTGCAATTGATCCACACTCGATAGTTGGTTTTACTCAGTATATAGTTATCTTCTTCCAGTGATGAAGGCGCAACCATCTCCCCTCCCATCTCCTGACATTTGAATCTCCCTTCATGCCAAGTCATTGGTTCTTCAAGAAGTTTGTAGCATGAGCCGCTCCATGACTCCCAGCCGGATGGACAAACCATCTGAGGCTTACACGAATGAGCAGAAGTCATACCAATGGTGAAGAGAACCAACAAAACAGAATGCAAACAAAATCCTCCCATTATTTCAAGAAAGTCAACGGTCTTTCAGAATCCCTCTCCGCTTGTGCAAAATAAAAATGTAACAACTCAGATCAATTTAAGAGCAATTGGCACACCGATCATCAGCGGTAGCTCACTTTTCAATACTGTGTCTAAATCTTGTAAAACTGAAGCGATGTCTCTTAATTTGTTCTTACTCGGTGGTTGTTTCTTATTCAGCATAGCTTATATGAAAACATCAAAGGGTAGAACCCAGTTTGCACCTGTGCAGTCGAGGTTGGTCAGAAAGCTCGCTGAATTTTCACGCTTTGGTCGGCTTTATTAACATTTTATCACGCGTCTCACTTTTGAAGAAAACGTAAAGTTTCCATGCTAATTTCAACCCGGAGTAATAATAATCACTTATAATTAATCTTGCCTGCCAATAAACGGAAATACTACTCAACAGATGTTTTTGTATCGATATTGCTGTTCCCTTTGAGTAATACACTAATTGTCAGACAAGATTACGCTTTAACCAAACTTAATAACAGATAATTGGCTAGCTTTAATTCGAATAATAACAATAACATCAGTTCTTTATGAGCGTGCCTCCAAGTCACAATATACACAAATATTGTTGTACTCATCTTGCAGTTTCAATTTATCGCTGCACTTGGCAAGACTATACGCAGTGGCAACCTTGGCTTTTGATATGGAGCAAACTGACTTATGTAAACAATGTCTAATAAAGCGCAGTGCCTTTACGGGTACGCCCCACTAAAAAGGGAGCTAACAGAGCGTCGGCCTCATTAATATTTTGTAGGCCCTCAAAATATTATTCTACATCAGACAGATTTGAGAGCCCAAAAAGGGGGAAAGTGTAACAAATTTGCCCAATCGTAACATGGGAGTTGTTGACTTCCAATTTGAGGCATTGGTGTAATTGGCCAAGAGGTGTATAGGGACATTTTTCAAGATTGATGCTCGGACGTACAATTGGTAGAGGTCTACTTACATTAATAATAAGAAAGAAGTAAATGAGAAGAAAATGTCATTGAGATGGCAGAGTGAGTTTACCACATTACCTTTTGTATATTTTTATTTTAAACACCATACAGATGGGTTATTGGAGCTTTATAAGACATTAATACATTGAAACGAAGTAATTGAGAAGAAAACAATAATTGAAGCAAGATGGGGTGTGTTTTGTCGACCAAGACCGGAAAACAAATTTCTGGCGTGAAATTCACTGACCGAAACCATTTCCGAGAGCTAGGGGGCCTTCGCGAAAACGGGTCGATAACCATGACGCAGGTACATGTCTTGAAAATTCATGTTCCTAAAATCTAAACTTTCATTTTATTTTCAAGTAGGCCTGATGGAACTTAGTCTTCGTAAATTTATCAACATTATTTAACTGTTATGCTTCAAAGTATTTCATTTTTAAAAGAATTCCATCGAAATTTGTCGATAGTTTTTTTAAGTCCGCCATCTTAAAACCAAGCCTAACCGAGCCAACAAGTCGGTTACGGTTTGGTCGGAACAGCCGCGTCACCGCGGTTCAACCGAACACGCGAAAACGCTTAACCAAAGACCAAAGCTCAAACATGTTTCTGGTGGGGGTCGCCAACACGCACTCCTGATTACTATAACGTGTCACTGTAATCGGCCATCCTCTGCTCGGCCACGCACAAAAAGCAAAAATTGTAATAAAGGAAATAGGAATCAAAATGTAGTAGGCCTATTTAGAATTTGCTATCATTGAAATAAAATACTCGAATTGCTACCGAAAAAAATGGGTTTAAATTGGTGCCTGACTACATCTCTTGTGAATTCTTACACTATAGAGGCCCATTGCATTCCAAATCTCTACAACTACCGGTATCCAATCCCATTCAAACGCAATTTCTAAAAAGCAACCAGCGTTTATGTTGGGTTGTTACGATGACTTCGTACATCGTGGCGCACGCGCAGACGTTGCTGGCCGGTATCTCTAAGGTGTGGCCGGTCATCACGACGCAAGCAGGCGCCATTGCTTCAACTTGGAATACGTATTTGAGCTTGCAACATCATTCCATCTACCGCCCCATTGGAATTAAATCTTTGCAGAGTTTTCTCGAGGTGTCTGAGGTATAGGGGCCTACTTGATAGTGGGCGAGTAATACGGTTTAGTTTATTTACATAGATCTGATTAATTCTTTCCCGAAATCATAATATTGGTTTCCTTGTTTTAAAGATCGACATCCAAAGAGATCCCCATCATCACTGTCAAGCTCTTACCTTTGATAAATGTTAATTAAAATAAACTTCACTTACACATCTTCTTTCACAACGTCCCAAAACGATCGGCTGTTGGTAACACTTGAGCGTCATTTCTATACTTATTACTAATTATGATTTAACAAATTTGTTGGTTGAAATTATTTCTCTCCGTACACACACGTGAAAGGTTTCTTGGACTCCACAAACTGTGTGTGGTCAGCCTCGTAGCGGGTGCCATTGTTGAGTTGACAAATTCGCTCCCCTGTCCCAAAATGCTGCACGTTGTAGGAGCGACATCTGGGGTCGTAGTCGCACATCGTGGCGCAGGCACGGACGTTGCTGTTCGGTATCTCTCGTAAGGTGTGGCCGGTCAGACACGATGCAATCAGGCACCATTGCTTCAACTTGGCCTGGGTTGCCACGACTCCCTCGCCTTTGCAGATAGTAGAGTGATTCGATGAGCAAAGATAATCATTCCATCCATAAAATTTAGGTCTGAAATCAATCAAAGCACATCAGTTTTCTGCAGTTCCACCGCTTGGCTCATTCCATCTTTGTTGCCAGTGCCTATACCCGCCGTTGTCTGGAGTGCAGTCCCACTGTCCTTCCATCTCTAAATCATTGCAATTGATCCACACTCGATCGTTGCCTTTACTCAGATAAAACATGTGGGTATCTTCTTCCAATGATGAAGGCGCAACCATCTCCCCTCCCATCTCCTGACATTTCAATCTCCCTTCATGCCAAGTCATTAGTTCTTCAAGAAGTTTGTAGCATGAGCCGCTCCATGACTCCCAGCCGGATGGACAAACCACCTGAGGCTTACACGAATGAGAAGAAGTCATACCAATGGTGAAGAGAATCAACAAAACAGAAGGCAAACAAAATCCTCCCATTTTTCCAAGAAAGTCAACGGTCTTTCAGAATCTCTCTCGGGTTGCGGAAATTAAAGTTCGAAAAACTCAAATTAATCGAAGAGCAATTGGCACACCGATCATCAGCGGCTTTACACGGGAGCTGACTTTCCAATACTGTGTCTAAATCTTGTAAAACTGAAGCGATGTCTCTTGAATTGTTCTTACTCGGTGGTTGTTGCTTATTCAGCAAAGCCTTATTATGAAAACATCAGTGGGTAGAACTTCAGGTTGGCACCGGTGAGGTCGAGGTTGGTCAGAAAGCTAAGTGAATCTTTACGGTTTGGTTGGCTTTATATGCGGCCCATTTTTGAGGAAAACGTGAAGTTTCCATGGTAATTTCAAGGGGGGTTCTAATTAACAGTTACTATAATTAAGCTTGCGTGCCAATAAACGGCAACGCTATTCAACATGTGTTTTTGTATCGATCTTGTGGTTAAGTTCCTTTGACCAATAATTCAATTATCTTACAAGAATACGAGCGTTGGCGTGGAAACGAAGCAAAACAAGCTACCTTGATATTTTCTATATAAAGCAACAGGTCTTAAAGGGACACGTTGCCTTGGATCGGGCGAGTTGGTCTATGAAAGGGGTTGGTACCGTTTGTTATAAAATGCATGGTTAGAAAGATGTTTTAAAAGTAGATTACAAAGATCCACACAAATATGCCTCGAAATTGCGTAGTTTTCCTTTTACTTTGCGAACTAACACGGTCCGCCATTTGGTGGAGTCAAAAATTTGGCTCTATAAAATGGCGTGCCGTGTTAATTCACGATGTAAAAGGAAAACCACGCAATTTCTAGGCATTTTGTGTAGATCATTGTATTCTACTTTAAAAACATCTTTCTAACCATAGTGCATTATATAACAAACGGTTACAAATGCTTTTCATATATAGACCAACTCGCCCGATCCAAGGCAACGTGTCCCTATAGGTATAGGGTCATATAGATTGGCTTTTTTTCAACGCAATGCTGATTTAAAGGCAACATTTTAAATAAAGATACAATATAAAAGTCACATGTGGAAGTTTCAGCTGAATACAAGGTCTATACTTGCTGAAAAAACAGCCAAAAACTGTCACGGTATTTCCCACACGAACGTAGAAAGACGTTATAATCGTAGAATACAATGACCCACACAAAATATATATGCCTCGAAATTGCATGTTGCGAACTAACACGGTCGGCAATTTTTGTACATTTTTGACCCCACAAAATTTCCGACCGTGTTTGTTCACGATGTTAAAGGAAAACCACGCAATTTCGAGACATATTTGTATGGATCACTTTTAAAACATCTTTCTAACCATATACATTTTATAACAACGGTTAGGCCTACTAATGCTTTTTATAGACCAAATCGCCCGATCCAAGGCAACGTGTCCCTTTAAGCCCGGAGGGAAGAAACAAGTGAGCACGCAAAGTGAGTCTACCACAATTATTATTGCATATTTCAAACACCGTAATAAGTGGAGCTCTAACTTACATGTACATTAATAATTAGAAAGAAGTAAATGAGATGAAAATATCATTGAGCATGCAAAGTGAGTTTACCACATTACCTTTTGTATATTTTATTTTTAAACACCATACAGATGGGTTAAGTGGAGCTCTATACGACATTAATAAATTGAAACGAAGTAAATAAGAAGAACAAAATAATTGAGCCAAGTTGGGGTGTGTTTTGGCGACCATGACCGGAAAACAAATTTCTGGCTTAAAATTCACTGACCGAAACAATTTCCGAGAGCTAGGGGAGCCTACGCGAAATCGGGTCGATAACCAAAAACATTTCATGACGCAGGTAGGCCTATATGTCTTGAAAATTCATGTTCCTAAAATCTAAACCTTCATTTTATTTTCAAGTAGGCCTGATGGAACCTAGTCTTCGTAAATCTATCAACATTATTTAATTGTTATGCTTCAAAGTATTTCATTTTTAAAAGAATTCCATTGACATTTTTTGATAATTTTTTAGAGTCCGCCATCTTGAAACCAAGCCTAACCAAGCCAACAAGTCGGTTACGGTTTGGTCGGAACAGCCGCGTCACCGCGGTTCAACCGAACACGCGAAAACGCTCAACCAATGACTATAGCTAAAACATGTTTCTGGTTGGGGGTCGCCAACACGCACTCCTGATTACTATAACGTGTCACTGTAATCGGCCATCCTCTGCTCGGCCACACACAAAAAGCAAAGACTTATTAAATAAAGGAATCAAAATGTATTTAGAATTTGCTATCATTGAAATAAAATACTCATATTGCTACCGAAAAAATATGTTTACATTGGTGCCAGACTACATCTCATGTGAATTCTAACAGTATAGAGGCCCATTGCATTCCAAATCTCTACGACTACCGGTATCCAATCCCATTCAAACGCAATTTCTAAAGAGTCACCAGCGTTTATGTTGGGTTGTTACCATGACTTCGTACATCGTGGCGCACGCGCAGACGTTGCTGGTCGGTATCTCTCTTAAAGGTGTGGCCGGTCAGACACGACGCAAGCAGGCGCCATTGCTTCAACTTGGAATATGTATTTGAGCTTGCAACATCATTCCATCTACCGCCCCATTGGAATTCAATCTTTGCACAGTTTTCCCGAGGTGTCTGAGCCTGTACTTGATAGTGGGCGAGTAATTCGGTTTAGTTTATTTACATCTGATTAATTCTTTCCCGAAATCATAATATTGGTTTCCTTGTTTTAAAGATCTACGTGCAAAGAGAACCCTATCATCACTGTCAAGCTCTTACCTTTGATAAATGTTAATTAAAATGAACTTACACATCTTCTTTCACCACGTCCCAACACCTCGAGAGCAAACAGTTTACATGTTTCAAGTTGAAAGGAAAATGGTGACTTTTCCCCTTTTTTCCATCACAAGTTCCCTTGGATGATTTGTTTTGCTGAAAGACTAAATAACATTCTTCCTTTTTCCTCGGAACAAATGTAGAAAGATCAGTTTCTCTAAATACAATACAACAACACTTTATTTAAATTTTTAGTGTAGACCCGAATTCGGTTTATATAAATCTTTGAGTAAAATAAGTCAACGATCGGCTGTTCGTAACACTTGAGCGTCATTTCTAAAACTTATTACTCATTATGATTTAACAAGTTTGTTGGTTAAAATTATCTCTCTCCGTAAATACACGTGAAAGGTTTCTTGGACTCCACAAACTGTGTGTGGTCGGCCTCGTAGCGGGTACCATTGTTGAGTTGACAAATTCGTTCCCCTGTCCCAAAATGCTGCACGTTGAAGGAGCGACATCTGGGGTCATAGTCGCACATCGTGGCGCAGGGACGGACGTTGCTGTTCGGTATCTCTCGTAAGGTGTGGCCGGTCAGACACGACGCAAGCAGGCGCCATTGCTTCAATTTGGCCTGGGTTGCCACGACTTCCTCGCCTTTGCAGATAGTGGAATATATCTGTGTGCATTGTACATCTAGCCATCCGCCGTCTTTATCGAATTGAATCATAGCACAGTTTTCTCGAGTTCCACCGTTTGGCTCATCCCACTTTGTGTACCAGTTCATATACCCGCCGTTGTCTGGAGTGCAGTTCCACTGTCCTTCCATCTCTAAATCATTGCAGTTAATCCACGCTCGATCATTGGTTTTACTTAGTATATAGTTATTTTCTTCCAATGATGAAGGCGCAACCATCTCCCCTCCCATCTCCTGACATTTCAATATCCCTTTATGCCAAGTCATTGGTTCTTCAAGAAGTTTGTAGCATGAGCCGCTCCATGACTCCCAGCCGGATGGACAAACCATCTGAGGCTTACACGAATGAGCAAAAGTCTTGGTGAAAAGAACACCAAACAAAAATAAATGCAAACAGAATTTCACCATCATTCACGTCACAGGAAACACCAAAAAAAAACCTCTGCAAACTCTCACGGATTCTCGTAGTAAAATACTCGTTTGGAAAAGAAGAAAAAAAAACACAGGTGAGGAATTTTTGTGATCAAACAGATCAACGGCAACTGTCCATTACGAACCCAATGATACATGCGGGGAAAATGTCAATTATATATACCACCGGTGCATGTTCGATCCTTATACTGCCTTTTTTTTGCTCTAGCTAATCATTTTATGTTATGAAACTACTCATAATTATCAATAACCTGTTCTTATACAATACCAGTAAAACCTTCAATTGCTAAGACTTGGACAATAGGGCTTGACTTAAAGGCACTGTACAGTGTACACGTTTGGTAATTGTCAAAGACCAGTATTCTCACTTGGTGTAACCCAACATAATATGCATCAAATAACAATCCTGTAAAAATTTGGGCTCAATTTATTGGTCATCGAAGTTGCAAGAAAATAATGAAAGAAAAAACACCCTTGTTGCATAAAATTTGTGTGCTTTCAGATGCCTGAAAAGGGCTTCAGGCCTGAAGTCTTTTTCAGATTCAAATATTTTAGTGAGAAATTACCTCTTTCTCAAAAACTACGTTACTTCAGACGGAGTCGTTTCTCACAATTTTTTATACTATCAACAGCTCTCCGTTGCTCGTTACCAAGTAAGTTTTTATGCTAATATATATTTTGAGTAATTACCAAACGTGTACAGTGCCTTTAAAGGCAGGGTCATCGGGTTTCCTCTCTCTCTTTGTCAACGATGCTGATTTATAGGCAAAATTATCAAGAAATGTACAATAAAAGTCATCTGTGAAAATTTCAGTTAAATACAGTTTCTACCTGTTGAGAAAAAAAAACAACAACAACAACAAGGCCTAAGCTTTCACGGTGTTTTCATCAAGAACGTCGATCGAATCCATCCATAGCGAGTTGACAGCTTCTACCAACCGCATCTCTGGCCGTATTGAAGGCGAAATTCAAACGGTCGGAAATTTTCCAAGACGCCTACAGGTGATTTTTGCAGATTCTTGTTCTGTCGACATACTTTATACCAACAGACAGAGGCATTCAGATGAATTTCACAGGATGCTTACTATACCAGCATTTCTTTATAACAAGTAGGCTTTCGGATACAAATTACACAATTTCTTTTTGGATCCTTTACGAAAGTAAGAACTTACCTTTAAAGGCATCGTACACGTTTGGTAATTACTCAAAATAAATATTAGCACAAAAACTGACTTGGTAACGAGAAACGGAGAGCTGTTGATAGTATAAAACATTGTGAGAAACGACTCCCTCTGAAGTAACGTAGTTTTTGAGAAAGAGGTAATTTCTCACTAAAATAACAAAAACTTCTTGAAAGACGTTTTTATTCCTAACTGAAAGCACACAAATTTGTACAACAAGGGTGTATTTTCTTTCATCATTTTTCTTACAACTTCGATGACCAATTGAGCCCAAATATTCACAGGCTTGTTATTTTATGAATATGTTGGGATACACCAAGTGAGAACACTGGTCTTTGACAATTACCAAACGTGTACGATGCCTTTAAGTGAAAGCTGATCCCTTTCGCCGTCAATTCCCTTCCAAGGTCTTGGCGTTCTATGCGGTAGGGATTTTCCTGTCCCTCGACTCCGAACCAGTTAATTAAACCGATAGAACAATAAAACCAAAATCAGTCAATCAATATTCCCAATGCCCGAATAAAATGACTTTAATTGGACTTTGATAATGTATAACCATCATTCCAATTCCCTCTGACGATCTTAGGGACACATTGCCTTCAGATTGGGCGCTTTGGGCTATACAAAAACCCCAGTTAGAAGTAACTATAAATAGTAGTAAACCTGCGGGTACAACCATGTGTAAAATCTCTTTTGGGAGGAGCGTTGGCTCTGAAAAGAGCCGGTTTGGTCTCGACGTTTCGAACAGTATACTCTGCTCGTCTTCAGGAGACTCTTGAGCAGAGTATACTGTTCGAAACGTCGAGACCAAACCGGCTCTATTCAGAGCCAACACTCCTCCCAAAAGAGATTTTACATCGTATGGTTGTACCCGCAAGTTTACTAGTATTTATAGTTACTTCTTACTTTCAACACCATGCAAAGCTTCAAACACCACTTAAAAAACCCAGTTGTTGTGAAAATGAATAAGGTTGAAAAGATGTTTTAAAAGTGGAATATAATGATCCACACAAATACCCCTCGAAATCTAGGGTGTTCATTTTACTTCTTGAGCTCACACGGTCTGCCAAGTTTTGAAACAACCTTTGCACTCTACACATAGCCCCTACGGACCGTGTTAATTCACGCAATAACAGGAAAACCACACAGTTTGGCGAGGGATATTTGTTTATATTATTTTCTACTTTTAAAACATCTTTACCATTATTCATTTCATAACAAATGCTTTTTATAGCTCAAAGCGCCCAATCCGAAGTGTCTCTTCAAGCATCTCCCTTCAGTAGCTCTACACTGGTTTAGAAACAAGGTCGCGTTCCTCGTCGTCGTATGCAAGTAATTGACGCATGTTGGAAAGAGAAGGGTAATGCCCCTTGTTTGTCATTTTTTCTTTATTAAAAGAAGTTTTGATGTAGGCTTATTTATATTTTTTGTTTTAGTATAACGATCCAACATCTGAGACTTTATACACTGAAATTTGACGTGGACACTGTCTCTCAAAGATACTGACATGATTTTTTTCATTTATTTTAAAATACCTGCCCCCCTTGCTCTATGCTAAAACAATGTTTCGCCCGTTCATGACCGAATAAACACTACTAGGCCTAATGTATCTACACTGTTTATTTTAAGATATGATTTTTATGTAGGCCTGTGACTGTAACATAGCCTTCATCGATCATACTCGTAGGCTTAATGTAAGGCCAAGTAACAAAAATAACGAGTTTCTCGTCCGGACTTTTAAAAAAAAAGGAGGAGGCAGGGCTTTACTATTTACTATTTTTCAATTTTTTGCTATTTCTTTCAAAGATGGCCGCCATGCCAAAAATGGCTGGCCAAGGTATATTTACTCACAGATATTGTGCTATTTGAGTATACTGATGCAGTGTATGACAAAACTAATGATTTGTATCATTTTAGTCCACTTGCTAAGAAAGTTTCAAAATTCAGAAAGTGTAACGGTTGTATTGCAAAGGTGAAAGCTTAAAAAACAAAAAAGTAAAAAGTTAAAAAAAGGAGGCGGCGGCCTAAAAGGAGGCGGGCGGGGACGAGAAACTCGTTATTTTTGTTATTTGGCCTAATTAAAAACCCTCATTGCATTGGCTGAGCGCCTACGATCTTCGGTGTACACACAACATGTTGATACTGCATGGATAAATACCCCCCCCCCCCACCCCGCCCACGATTTTTTTTCCTGAACCTTTCGGGCAGTACAGTGTACATTTGTATAGGGCCATTGAAAAAATCGAAAAGTGGTATTATGTGACGTCCTCGCTCTGATTGACTTAAACTCCACGGACACTGCCTGAAAGGTTCAGGAATTTTGTTTTCGCACCCCGCCCATGTGTCATCCATCCCCGCCCCCTTGCTGCTTTTACTATAGTCCGTATATCCAGCCACCCACAATGCATTACCACGTAACATGTCAATTGAACTGTAAACAATCTAAGAGTGCGGTAAGTAAACGTGCCGATATTATTATAATGAGGCACGATCGCAGTGTTTACAACAAATGGTTAAATTTACCACTTAATATTTGTTCACGTTTAGATATTAAACTCAAGTGCATTCAGTCCCCCCAAACGTACAATGTGAAGGGGATTTTTCGGAGAATGGTCATTGACCACTCGCATTTGTAAAATGAAAGATCGAGACTCAGACTCGGAGATAAAAATCGTGTGGCCGGTGGTGAGTATTGCCATTGGATTTGGAATTTATAAATAATTATGCATTGGAAAGCCTGCCCGTCATGTCCGTCACTCTCAAGGCGCTCTATATAATCTTAGGTCTCTCTCCGTGTTGTCACGGTGTACTGCATGCTGTGTATGGATGCGTTCATATTATTTGACCACATGGTCTACCTCCATGATTTGACCGTCCTTGGGTCTTACTTATTGTTGAATCATGAATGAATGAAGCCCAATTTGAGTTCCATAATTAATAATAATGTTAATCAATGTCATGATTGTTTTGTTTTTTTTGCAACCATATTGTTGCGACAATCGAGGCAGCTAACCGTCTGGCTGTATTAAGAAATGCTGAATGTAGACAGCTACTACTGATAATGTCAAAATTTCGAAAAGGAGTACAGCGCCCCAGCTATGGGTCTATGCTGAATGATGCTCTAAAAACAGCCTAACTAAAGACTTAGTTTAGAGTCTAACGATTCGGATGTATTGTTTTGATAGTAACATCCGAATCTAACCATAATTCTACCCCTTTAATTCACTCATAATTATATATGGGATGGAGGTAGAAATAGACTGAATTCAGAAATCAAACAATGGCTGGTTATATTTTGCCGGCACTGAACATGCGCAGTGACTGTTTCTTGTGTCTTGGACCATAGAGCAAGAGCACGGTAACTTGAACCATGGAGGTAGATTTGGACCATTGATGAATGTTATCTTGGATTATTAAATGCAGAATGCGTCTGGTTGATAAGTAGGAGGCACTAGTCTCCACTGAGTTACACAGCTGTCGGTGGAAAATCCCTGCAATTTAATACGATATTGGCTAGCTCGTGTATGCGTTAAAAAGGGCACTACGATCTGCCTGCTAAATAGCGTTTAGTAAAATTTAGCTGGTTAGGAAATATATCATTCGTTGAATGTAAAGATATGATTTATCCATGTTCAGCGGTGTCATGGTGTTGACACTTGGGCTATATAGGGCCCAATTTCATAAAGCCTGTAAGCACAAAAGCTTGCTTAGCACAGAAAAATCTTGTTTAGCAGAAACAGGTTACCAGCCAAAATTCCTTAAGGTTTATATTGTTGCAACTGGTGCCCCACTCATTTTTTGCTTAGCAAAACAATGCCTTGGAAGCATTTTTTCCCGCCTAACAGCATGATTATAAAAATCACAGCCAGCCTACATTGATGTCACTGTCAGGGTCTTGGGAAAGCATCGGTCTTCATTCTCGGTGAACAAGATCATCTGCTGGAATGTTACGCTTTCAAAATTATAGGAAGATGGCAGTTATTAGAGGGATTACCTGATTTACGGGATTAGTTGATTTATGGGATTAGCTTATTTATGGGATTAGCTGATTTTCGGGATTAGTAATCCACAAAATACACTCTACCCCTGTTGCATGGTAAATCATGACTGAAGCACTTAAACAACCCCATTTATCATATTAACTTTTTCCATAATATTATACGAAGTTGTATCATATAAGTGTTTCAAGATGCTTAGTACATTTTTGCTTCATTTGTCATCACAAATATTGGCAAACACTTTTAAAACAATTTATTTCAGACATTTCTTTCTAATGTCGACATTATTGCAAACCTAAACATTAATTTACCCATTTATACATTTTAAACGTTTTATTTAGACATTTTCTACTTGACATTCTTGCAAAAAATTTAAATGATAAATTTATCCACTTTTATAAATTTTAACATTTTATTTAGACATTTATTTCTACCTCAACGTTCTTGCAAAAAAATAAAATAATATAAATTGTATCCATTTATTTCCAGATAATGTAAATTTGAAAAGGTAAACTTCAAGACGTTTGAAAGTATGTCTGTGAGAGCCAGCTCCGTCAGCTTAAGAACCCAGCACAATGTCATCAACAGACCCACATCACCCACCGGTCTGGTGCAGCTAGAACCACCAACTTTCAGGAAATATCGTAAACGTAGAGTCTCATTCAGCAGCACAATCGATTTAGCTCATAAAGTAAGTATCTTGTAGTCGTAAAATTTCCATCAAATAACTGATTTGTAAGAGATGTTTATTTTGCATTTTTACAGAAGGTGAAATGTTTATAGCGCCCTCTGTAGGCCAGAGTGACAACACTTTTAGATTAATCTATGATACTTTAATTTGAATGTTTAGATAGTTGTCAAATTTGCTGGCCTTTGTATAATCTACAGATAGTTTGTAAAGAAAAAAACCCAGACAAAATGTGTGCATATTGCAGCAACCATAAAGCATCGCTGAAACTCGGTCTTATCAGAATTAAACCACAGCAAGTGTTTATTCAATTTGTTTTTTATAGCAGTCATCGTTCACCAAAAAGATTTGATAGCATACATGCAACTGTGTCGTCAGGGTATGCTTAGATAGCCTGATAGGGTGACTGCTCTATATTCCGACACCCATGTATGTTCCGACAACCCCCTCATGATTTAGGGTTAGGGTTAGGGTTAGGGTTAGGGTTAGGGTTAGGAATAGGAAAATACACCAGGGTTGTCGGAACATCTATGAGGGGTGTAATCGCCTGATAGCACTGATAGCCCTCATGCTGTACACAGGTAGTACTGCAGACTGCACACAAAGTACCATACCTTCTAGGCTAGAATTGGGTATCCCCATGGTTTTGGTGGTGTTTTATTTTACAGTAATTTAGTAAATTGTGTAAACCCCATGGCATGTGTACAGAGGAGTTCAGGGTACTGCATTCTGTTAAAAACCTTCGAGGGATTATGTGAGGCTCATATATAAAGCTCTTTGATATTAATCTGGATTATTGACTTACTGTTGAAATCACCACATGTGATTCATTTGTTCCACTGGGCCTTTGGGAAAAGTTTTGGTTACACATCGTTGACGTTCCAATGGGTGGCCTTTTTGAGTGAGTGCATTGAACTGTGAATGGAATTTGGGTGGGTTATAACACTGGCCAAATATCAACCCAGTGTATACACACCACTGTTGAGTAGAATCAAAGGTTGGCATGTGAACTTTTTGTAATGGTGCTGTGTGGTACATGTACACGAAGGGTGTGTTAGTGATAATCTTATGATGGCTGCAGAGACAATTCATTAACCATGAACAGGAATGGTAACAGGGTGGCCGCGAGCCGCTTCTCTGACATCAACCAAGAAGATCATGACAATCCTAAACGAAGATCTGGTCATAATCATTGGCCGTTATTAAACAGTCAGATGAGTCTTCACCATTCCTTTGGTTCGGACGAGCGTTTGGAACAGTTGATTCTTGATTCCAAGGTAAGCAAGTCTGCCAACACATCTTGACATTACATGAAAGCTCCATTAGAGAATTTCCGAGTTTGACCTCAAAAACTGGGAATTCAGTGAGTGAGTGTGTTTACATTGAATTACTTGTGTCATTAAACTTATGTGTAATGGATGAGCAGTTAATTTCCCTCGGGCTTTTAGCAGCAATGCTGGTTTGTGCATGATTCACTTAACTGTTTGGAATACCATGGAGAACAGGTTTAGCTTGCCAGATGAAAAGGATGTGTCTTTTTAGCCTTTTTCTTTATAATGGAGCATTCCCGTAATGAAAAGGTGAGTTTTGAGAGTAACTTTGAAAATTTACGAATATCTTGAGGAAACTCGTTCCAGAGAGAAGATCCAGCATGTGCGAATGGACGATCCCCCATAAGGTGTGAGTTTTAGGAACAACAAGTGAAAATGAATTGGAGGACCGAAGATTAATCCTAGAGGGATGATATTGAATGACAGAGTGGTATTGTATTCAGGAGCAGAACCTTCTGCTAAGCAGAAATGAGCAGGATACCAGTCACAAATTGTACATGTGAGATGGTAGTTTGGCTGGTAACCTTATTTTGGTAAGCAAAATTTTGTTGTGCTTAGCTACTTTTTGTTTTTGGGTCCAGTAAGTGCACTGTCCTGAATGGTATATACAGTACATGTATTACACACACTGTTGTGCAGATTTTTCACATAAAGTCTAAACAGTCAGATGACCTTGATGACCCTCATCAGTATATGTATAAATTTCCAGACACAACATGAGCCGTAACTGGGACTATACCACTGCCATGCTAGTAATTGCAGTCAGTTGGAATGTCAGTGAGGGTCGGCCTTTTTCAGTTATACTGGCCAGCAGAACCAGTTTGAGCTTGTCATTTGTCCCGTTAGCTTTGTCACTGGTCAAAACTTCAAATGAAATAGGGATGATTTTCAACACTGAACTAGTCAGCTGTACCACTTGGAGTGAATTTTAACTGGTCCTCGGTCGTTTTAACTGGTATTTGGCCAGCGGACCACTGTTAGTGTTAAGGGAGAACGCTGAATGTTCTTACAGTGTGGATAGCAATCCCAGCACATTAATTACCCCTGTGTACATGCTGGTTTTACCATGGTGTACAAGGTATGTCGATCATGAATGGGGGCTATATAATTAGACTTGTGGACAAGTCGTTGCGGTGATAGCGTAACGGCTCTCACGCGACTCTCGCGAGACTGCTGCTCTCTCGCGAGACTGCTGGCTCCCGACTACATGTACCTTCCTGATTGATAGCGTAACATCTCTCACGTGACTCTTGTGCACTCCTGCTAGCTCTCGCGAAACTTCTGCGAGCTCCTGCGAGACTTTTGCTCTCGCGACAACAGGTGGTCGGGTGCCAGCAGTCTCGCAAGAGGGCAGCAGCAGTGCGAGAGTTGCGTAAGAGCTTAACATCTCCGCGACAAACATGGTACTGACTTGTCCACAAGTATGCACAATCCATGGTTAGGTCTAAATGCTGGGAAGAATTTTATTACCCATGTTAAAAAACAAATCAAACAAAATAGTTAATTCACGAAGCATTTTTCTATCAGTGTTATGTCTTGATTATTATTAATTAAGCTTGTGGCCAATTACTATTGATAATTGTCAGAGACCAGTATCTGCTCTTTATGTGACCCATCATACACTGTACATGAAGTAACAAACCTGTGAAAGTTTAAGCTCAATCGGTCACCGAAGCCACAAGAAAAAAAAAGTGGAAACCCCCCTTTTCACTGTCTTTTTAAACATCAGGTTTTTGACTCTCGAGATCAAAACTAGTTTTTCTAATTTTTTTAAGCTATTAAGCGTAGCAGTTCAATCGAATTTATGTCAAGTTTTTCCTTATGACCATGTTTCCTGTGCAAATCTGGGGAAGTTGTAAACTGGACTTTTTGGCAGCATTACCATGGAGGAAGGAAACTCTTTCATGGTATTTCATCAGGTATTTAAAGGGGCTGTGTCGTCACGATCAAGGCCTTTGGCTATAATCGGAATTCTGAACTCTCACCCAGTTACTGCATGCGCGTGCTCTCCATAGATATGTTATGGACGGAGGGCGTGCGCATTCAGTAACTGGGTGAGAGTTAAGAATTCCACAGGCCTGCTTTGATCGTGTTGACACGCTCCCCTTTAATAGACTGTGCAAGTCTCGCGCGTATTGGAACGAGAAAACACGTCAAACGAAGAACATTTTTCTTCTTCTGAAATCCAATCTTTGTTTTAAATTATATCTGATGACAAAGTCTGAACAACAAAAACATTCATTGCAATTTTTATAAAATTAGTTTTAGCTTGTGAAATAAATACACAAAAAATGTGTTAATTATTATTGAAACAATTAGTTAAAACTCTTGGACAAGGATGCTTATTTGATCTTAACGTTTTATAAATCCCTTACATGGATTCGTGATGGTCACAAGGGCATAAAATGACTCTTGACGCAGTTGAAAGAGGACGTGATGCCTCAACAACCATAGACTGCCATGAAAAAGACTTCGCGTTGCAATTACAGCATCTCGCGATTATCATCGCGCATCCAAAACAAGCGTTTACATAAGTTTTGTGATCGGAGGTGAGCACAAAATTCTTAAATTTTTGCAGTAACCGGAAGCTGAGGTCAAGTTTAATTCTCGGGTTTTCTTCATTATGTTGTTGAATCAATTTTACTTGCATAGAATATGTTTTATAACTAAGTATTACATTCCCAACAACATATAATTTTCATGGTCATAAACTACGTTAAACAAAATCTCGCCCACGTAAAACTCCATATGGTTTGGACCACAATGGTCCCGGAAGTTTGATTGCGCGTGAGACTTGCACAGTCTGTGACATCACATACATTTGTACATATGTAGTTTATAGTTAAAAGAACCAAAGTCCCTGGACTTCCTGCAGGCACAATTTGTACACATCTCAATGGAAGAATGCATTAAATCTGATATTTTATGGAGATTGCACTGTCTGATTTTTATCAACTTTTGATATGAAGAAAGGGGGCACATCTCAAAACATGTTTTATAACTGTTAATTTATGTGGAAATTATGACACAAAATGTAAAATTTCCATTTGACCATTGAGGAAGGAAAAGACCAACTCTCGCCTGCCAGTAGAAACCCTAGAAAGTACAAGGTCACTCTCTTTGTAAACAAAGGTTACATGGTCCATGCTGTTTGGTGCCATGGCTGTCAGAGCTCGAATTTGAGGGGAAAATCCACAAGACCTCAGAGCTTGTTGCTCAAAATATTTACTGGACCAGAATTGCTTTTACAGGACCAGAAATCTTCCTGAAACAACATGCATTTTACTGTTTTTTATTTCCCAACTTGTCTTCATTAGGCCTACTGAATAGAATTTAAAGGTATTTCATCAGACTCAAAGTCAACATTTGTTCAAGTTTTAAGGCCTACACATAGTGAAGTTTTTAATATTCAATTTAAAAAACACATGACCGCCGGACTTGTCCGGTCATGCAATTACTGGCCCGACACTAAAACTACTGGCCTCAGGCCTGTGGCCCAGTGTAAAATTCGAGCCCCAGCTGTTTGTATTTGGAGGTGCCTGCATTAGACACAAGTTCACTTTTAAAAAACCACAACACGGACTTTACTCTTTACTGGTACATGTAGCTAGTTGCATTCAAGGTAACAAACTTTAATTGGTTTCACAGACATTTGTTGCAACTTGGGAGAGGAGTGGGAAGTCCCATTTAGGTCCTACATGTGTCTATGAAATATTTTGTGGGTGAGGTAACTTCCCTTTCCTTGACCTCGAATCACATGTTGTTAGTGGATGTGTAGGCCACATCATGCAGGTAGAAATTCTACCTCCATGGCCACATAAAAAAAAAATTGTGGAGTGCCTTTTTGGGGGGGTGAGAGGGAGTGTTTTTTTTGATATATTTATTTTGTATTGAGTTTTTGTTGTCATGGCAAAATATGGAATAAAGAATAAAAAAAAATCATTACAATCACTATAAAAAAAGGGTTTGTGTGATTTTGATGATTTTCATTGTTTTGTGAAACCCATTTTACTAGATGACATTTTCTGTAGAACAAACATATTCAAAAAAACTAAAAATGCAGTGTAACCTAAGCAAATATTTGAAAAATTGTTCTTGTTTTTGCAAGATTGAAGCCTGGGGTCCGGGTTGACGGAACTGTGTGTGCCACGCAGAACAGAGCCAAATTTGACTGAAAAGATCATTGAAAGGGCTGGGTTTAAAAAAAATATATATATATATATAACATTTAAAAATAGGGTCGGGATTTAGTAGGTTCGGGCGGGGACGATCAACTTTTTTTATTTTTTATGTGGCCTTAAATGTCAAGTGCTCTTATAAAACAACCACAAAGGCAGGATGTACACAGATTTTGTTTATAAAGTTTTACTTCCATGTCATTGTTTATGAACGATACATCTAGCTGTACAAGACCTTCGTGGAAGTTTGTCAAGTTTGAGGAAACTTCAGTCTTTATGTTCGTTTTGTATGGACGAGTGAATTAAATCAAAAATGTCGGCGGTGTCTTTGCGGAAGACAGCCTCACTACCAAAGTGGGACTCCAATGAGAAACTTCAGCAGCTTGTTTGTGATGACGAGTATGAGGTATTCATTAGTTTAACACAATTTCTGAAAGACTATATAAATACTTAAATTTAAGAATGTGTTAAAACATGGAGGAAGTTATTGCTAGCTGTGAAAATATTTGCACAATCATTGTCCAATAACTCGATAGGACTGCGATAATTTGTTTATATAATTGATTTTTTGTATTACATGTATGGTGTACAACCAGTATAGTTTTACTTTTGAATATTAGCATGCCAGTCAGACCGGTTGACCGGCCATCTAAAAGTTTTTCCTTTTGATCGTGTTTTTTTTTATGAGTCAACGCCGAATATGTCAAACAGGTTTCCTTTTATAGTGTCAACACTGCCATAAACAAATGACTCCATCTGACATGTCTAAAGCCATAAACATCAGTTACAGGGCTCATATTTTGGGGGATAATCCACAAGACCGCAGGGCTTGAATCTCAGAATCTCTGGATTTTATTTACAAGACCAGAATCAAAATGAGAAGAGACTAGAATCAAAATGAGAACACAGTTTTATCATCTAAACTGTTTTATGTGAACAAACACTAAGAGAAGATTTACCTCTTCTGTTTTATGATTGATACTCAGCAGGATTGAAATAATATTTGTGAGACTCAAACTCAACATTTGAACATCATTCTTTTGAGACAAAAATGTTGAATTGAAAAAAACAAGACCACCGAGCTTGTCCTGTCTTGAGTTTACTGGCCCGACACTGAAATCACTGGCCTCGGGCTGGTGGTCCAGTGTACAATTTGAGCCTGGGTTACACACTTATGATCCAACACCCTTACCTAGTGTATTTTGTAACCCTAATCCTAACCCTAACCCCAAATTAGGAAGGGTGTTCATCAGAACTGTTATTGGGGCGTGGAACATAGACCAGCCACCGCCACAAACCATCTGGGGAGAAAGTAGTGAAACCGTGCACACACACACGCAAGTGTGTAAACACCTGCAATCTGGGACCCCCACTTGTTCCTCTTTTGTTTATATTTAACTCTAACTTTTTAGCAACAGCTCCCAGCTCTCCAACCGGGGACCTTTCTCAACCGGGGACCCTATTGTCCTCTTTTGTTATAGGTCCCCGGTTTGAATGTGTATACCTACCCACGCACACACACGCAATTGTGTTAACACCTGCAATAATCGGGGACCTCCTGTTGTCCCTCCTTTGTTTGTACTCTAACTCTTTGGCAACAGCTCCCTTTGGTTTTGTACATGCTCACCAACTGGGACCTTTCCCCAACCAGACCCTATTGTCCTCTTTTATACGTGTCGGTCCCCGGTTTGAATTTATATACCTATCCACCCACACACTGTAATTACATGTATACACGCATGTACATATGTATGTACATTGTGCAGACACAAAAATTAGTATGGTTTCTTCATAAAGTAGCCTTACACCAGGAAGCAATGCAATCAATTTTGGGTTGAAAAATTTACCAAAGGGGGACTTGAAGTCCACGACCTCGGGATTAATGTGCCGGCGCTCTACCAACTGAGCCATCTAAATAAATAAATAAATTGACATAATGTGCAAGGTGCGAAAGTCACTTTTTAAAAAACTGACATCTGTTGCAGTCCACGTACTTAATGTGTATACTGTGTTGTTTGTCAACGTCAATTAGTATTGACTTATGTAAATGACATGGACTGATAGAGAAGACATCGTGTACCAGCATGTAAATTAAAACAAGATATAGGCCTATAGGATTTGAGGCATTGCATGGTGAGGTATCAATATATGTTTGGTTTGCGGTAACACCATGTGTATATCTACTTGCTAGGTAGATTTTGTTCTTTGAGAACTTGTCTTGCTTATTATTCTACTGCCGCAGAGTAGAATATTCAGAATTCGGGGGGACTTCTCAGTTCTTAAGATAGGCCCTCTAATAAGCAAAGTCGTTGGAAACAAGTCGGCTATTTTTTCTTTACTGAATGTGCTAACGTTGTATTTACATAAAATATAAACCAGGAATGATGAAGAAGAGCAGTAATGTGAGACTAAAAAAAAATAACTGATCAAAATAAAGTATTTATAGGCCTATTATATTTTATTTCATTATACATGTACCATCAGCAGGGAAAAGGCCACCAGTTACAGGAATGGCGTTAAAAAATATAAAGTTAAAAAGAGTTATGTTAAATTGGAGTAAAAAAGAAATTAAATTTACACAAACTGCTGTAAAAATGGCAAGATAACACACACAAACACACCCAGATATACCCCCCCCAAATGTAATTGATATAAAATTATTCACAAGACTGTCCATGATTATAATTAGGTGTGGGGGTTTTTCGGGAAAGATTGAAAAACAGGAAGTTGCAAAAACTGGAATAATTAGGGGAACCCAAATCATTTAAAGGCACTGAACACGTTTGGTAATTGTCAAAGACCAGTGTTCTCACTTGGTGTGTCCCAACATATGCACAAAATAACAAGCCTGTGAAAATTTGGGCTCAATTGGTCATCGAAGTTGCAAGAAAATGATGAAAGAAAAAACACCCTTGTTGTACAAATTTGTGTGCTTTCAGATAGGAATAAAAACTTCTTGCAAGAGGTTTTTATTATTTTAGTGAGAAATTACCTCTTTCTCAAAAACTACGTTACTTCAGAGGGAGTCGTTTCCTACCAAGTTGCTTGTTACCAAGTAAGTTTTTATGCTAATATTTGTTTGAGTCATTATCAAACGTGTACGATACCTTTAAATATTAAAAATAATTTTTTTAGAGGCTATTCAGAATAATTTACGTTTAAAACCTTTGATCTTTTTTTTTCCAATTTTGTTTTGACCCACCCGTCCACAAGTACATGAGCCCCCTTCCCCCAAGATTTTGAAATACTGACAGACTATTTTAAGGGATTGTATACGTTTTGTAATTGGAACTCACTGTTTCAATCCTATATAGTTGTAGATATATACCACAAGACCAACCTGTGAACATTTCATTTCAAAAGGTGGTAGTGTTTTTGAGATATTGCCAAAAATCTGGAGCTGTTATTTCCACGCAGGAAGAATAATCTGCAATTGGAATACACAATCTGAGAAACATTACTGTCAGTAACGCTTCTCAGATTAACATTTTGGGGGATAAAAAGGTGACATCTTTTTTTCCATAACCGCAGTACTTAGAAGTTAAAAGTTTCTCAAAATGCTTGATACTATCCAAAGCTGCGTTACTTCTTACCAAGTAAGTTTTTATTGCCTTTAATTTTGAGAATCATTACCAAACGTATACAGACCTTTAAAGCTATTTAAATGGGAATATTATGATTATTTACATGAATTTGTGAATCTCTGATCAAAGTTGAGTCTTTGTACTTACCAGTGATGTTTTTAAGAAATTATGGACTTTCAATTTGCAAACCTCGTCGACCAGGTTTCACCTACTCGTACCAGCAGTTTTATTTATGGTCAGTTTTGTCTGCAAAGTATAACCTCGTTAAATGAAAAGGTTTTATCCATTGTAAGTTTTGTTGTTTGCGTTTGAAGACAGGGATCACTGGCTGTAAAAATGGCGAGGTTGCGACAGGTAATGTGTCGTGACTGTCTTAATCCATTCCTTTGTGAGCCTCTTAATGTTTAAAAACAAAAACCATGTATCATCAATTTCTTCACCTGTGAAATGTCTCGCATTAAAGGTAGGGTCATAAATACTCCAAAAATGAATGATCATAAAAAACTTACTTGGTTAGAACATGGAGCTATAGCTCCATGGTTAGAAGCACTGCAGCTGTTGATAGTATAAACTATGTTGAGAAAGGATTCACTACAATTTATGGTTTGAATAATTATTTACCCCAAAACATTTTAATCTAAGTTCTGAGGGTTGGTGTCCATTCGTGAATGCTGGGGCCAAAGATGCGGTTGGTACCCGCTATCATACCAAATTTTTAACAAACCCTAAGTTTATCGTGCGTTGTTTCGTCGTTCTTTTTTCGTCCAGTGGCCACTTATTCTTCACTTTTATTTCGTATGCACCTTGCCAGTGACGTCACTTCTGCACATCCTAGTATAGCTATGGCAAAATAAGGATATCATCACTCAAGACTCAAGACTGGTATCACCTAACTAAACGTGGATGTGTGAAAATACCTTGACAGTTTTTTGCTGTTTTACTCATCTAGTAGACACTGTATTCAGCTGAAACTTTCACATGTGACTTTTATTGTATCTTTCTTGATACTTTTGCCTGTAAATCAGCATGACGTTGACACAAACCAATTTATGACCCTACCTTTAAATGTTGTGATTATTGCAAGGGGAAGATTTCGTAAGTTAAGTAATTAACTCAGCCCTTCCTCACTGACTGTGAAAGGTTGGTGACCTACAATACAAAGCAATTGTACAGGGTTTGCCCTTAAATTTGTTAATGACTAGCCAGCAGGACCAGTGTTCACTTAATATCATACGTTTGGTAATTGGACCCACTGTTTGTTTCAATCCTATATAGTTGTAGGTATATACCATAAAAATAACCTGTGAAAATTTCATTTCAAAAGGTGGTAGCGTTTTTGAGATATTGCCGAAAATCTGGAGAGGTTATGTCCATGCAGGAAGAATAATCTACAATTGGAATACACAATCTGAGAAACGTTACTGTCAGTAACGCTTCTCAGATTCAAATTTGTTGAGATAAAAAGTGATATATTTTTTCATAACCGCATTACTTCGAAGTAAAAAGTCTCTCAAAATGCATAATACTATCCAAAGCTGCTGTACTTCTTACCAAGTAAGTTTTGATTGCAATAAATTTTCAGAGTCATTACCAAACGTGTACGATGAATGATCCTTTAAAGGTTTTTTCCACTAGCATTTGGCCAGCAGACCACTGTAAACGGAGAACCCTGTCGTATGATCTGTACTTGTAACTTTGTGAGCTGTTTTGTTTTTAGCAGACATACATGAGTCTAATTTATGTGCATAATTACCCTGAGTGATGGTTTAAATAATAATAATAATAATAAGACTTGTAATGCGCACATATCCACCCTGCTGGGTGTTTAAGGCGCAGGTTTATAAGTAAGTCAGGAGTGCGCACTTTAGAAACACGCTGACATTTTTGTGCCACTTCTGGCACCGAAACTGGTACATGTGTTTCTTTCTGTGTTATTTTCCCTAGCCAAACTTTCCATCTGGATTTAAAAAGAACCAGACTTTAAAGTACTGTGCATGATTTGTCACTAGTCTAGATTTGTTTTCCCCAACCAAGCTTTGTGTTTATTTCTTTCCAAAAATACACTAACTGGTACTTATAGGTACAAGGTCGTACAAGGTCTTTAGCATATTGTCAAAGGATTCTGCTTTCTCTGATCGGAGATTCAGAGAAGTACAAAACAGAATAGAATGGGGGGAAAACTTGTGTCTGCCTGCTGGGACCTAGATGGTCCAGTTAGCTGTGATTGTGAAACCACGTTATGGGCAAAAACAAAGTATCATTGCGATCAGTTTCCATAAAAGTACCTCACTTTGAAACTGTGGTTTCCTGATCGAAAGGCTCTATACTGATTTATTTTCAATATAATAACGAAAGTTTGACTGGCCTGGCCGACTGCAAATGAATGTGTTTTGCTTTGACTTCTGGCTGTTCTCACTGGCATTTTGGGGAGTGGGCGACATCAAGTGGGCGACCTGGTGATCAAATGAGTGGGTGACCTGTGGATCAAGTGGGCAACCTTGGGAAGGGGGAGGGAGGGGGAAGGTGCATGATTGCTAAGGTATGCTTTTGAGCATTTCCTTGTTTTGCAGTTATTTAAAAATATATGTTGACAGTTTTTTTTCCGTTGACTGCTCCATGTTCGAACACCCCTACAATGTATGTTCTGGCACCCCAGTTCCGACAGCTCTATGTTCCGACAATCCTATGTTCCGATTTGTGATCTACACGCTAGGGTTAGGGTGAGGGTTAGGGTTAGAATTTAGGAAAATACATACATTGTTGGAACAGAGGGATGTCGGAATTTAGGGGTGTCGGAACAGGGGTGTCATAACATACATTGTAGGGGTGTTTTTAGTGGAACATAGGGGTGTAACTATTTGTTTCCATGTGAAGTATTATATTTCCGAGTAGGCCTTGAGAAGAGACTACATAAAAACGAACGCATTGTGTCCGTGCTGTATGTTTGTATACCCGCTGGAACAAACAACAATGTACTATTATGATACTCACTTACCAAAGTGACACATTACTTTGTTGTTGTTGCAGATCCGTGCAGCAACACAGGGACATGCATGCAAGCCCCTTTTTTCTTTGACGTCACTCTGCAGGGTTTTGAATTTCAAGAGAATCTCAACTGGTCTTTTTGCTTAAAACTTTCACTGAACCAGAAATATTTTTTACAAGACCTAAAAGTTTGTGTCCCCCTTTCGTGTATTTGCTGAACTTCGAGGAGAAGGTGTGGAAATGGAATTGAAAAGTTTAAAAGTAAGACTGTTTTCGAAACCAAGGCTTGGGCTTGGGCTCCGGCTTTGGCTCTGGCTTGGGCTCCGGCTTGGTTTCCGGCTTGGACTCCGGCTTGGGCTCCGGCTTTGGCTCTGGCTTGGGCTCCGGCTTTGGCTCCGGCTTGGGCTCCGGCTTGGGCTCCAGCTTGGGCTCCGGCTTTGGCTCTGGCTTGGGCTCCGGCTAGGGCTCCGGCTTTGGCTCTGGCTTGGGCTCCGGCTTTGGCTCCGGCTTGGGCTCCGGCTTGGGCTCCAGCTTGGGCTCCGGCTTTGGCTCTGGCTTGGGCTCCGGCTTGGGCTCTGGCTTGGGCTCCGGCTTGGGCTCTGGCTTGGGCTCCGGCTTGGGCTCTGGCTTGGGCTCCGGCTTGGGCTCCGGCTTTGGCTCCGGCTTGGGCTCTGGCTTGGGCTCTGGCTTGGGCTCCGGCTTTGGCTCTGGCTTGGGCTCCGGCTTTGGCTCTGGCTTGGGCTCCGGCTTGGGCTCCGGCTTTGGCTCTGTCTGGCTGTTTGAAGCCCTGTAAGGAAAGCACAGTTTTCTAAATAACTGACCGGCCCTGAGCCCAAAGCTCAAAGCCCAAGCCATAGAATTTGAAGACGGCCTATGAATCTTCAAAAATACATTGGTTCTGGGGTAATAGCCAAACCTCAAATTAAAATTACTGAACTGCTCTATCCTGACCAATCGTTCAGCAGACATCAGCTTAGTTTTTGATGCATAACAAAACCCACAACTTTCATTCTCTTGACCCCCTGCACTGACCTCACACGCGGCTAACTGTCCGCCCATGGTCTGTTTTTTTTGGGGTGTCAGTTTGCACATAAAGATACGATGAGCTTGTGCACGTGTGCGTTTTGCCAGAAATCATGCACACTACACACTGCAGGGTTCTCTCCATGCACAAGCTAGCGTATCGCTGCCGATATGCGCAAATTGCATGCCGATACGTGCAATTTTGGCCGATACGCAAAAAAATAATATTAATTTTTTTGCAAAACACATCAAGAGAAAACCATATAGAATGCTCCAGGTTTGCACAGAAGGGCTTTTAAAACTAAGATAAACACCAAGTAGAAAACATTCCGAAGAACTTGTTTCAATTTGGCGTGCTTCGGCCAAACATCCCAAAATTTGGGTCCAGAATGCACCACCAGTTAAAAAGAAAATCCTGGGGAGAACCCTGCACTGACTACACATTGTAACACATCTAGGGAAACTGAATCCCGATATGGCGCACCCACGAGTTATTTTTGTAATGGCCGCAGGTGACTTAGGTCTTTTTACCCTCTATCTACAGGAAACGGCCAGTGAGCAATGATAGGACTGATCCATAAAATGTCATCAATTTATTATTTGATTTACGCTTTTCTAGGATTGTATAGCGAACCGAAACTTGTTTTAAATGTAAACAACTGTCATATCTGATGGATGTGCAGATTGAGCCTGTATTCAAAACAGTTTGTACTCGGTGAACAAAACTAGATACTGCAGGTCATACAGTAATTATAATGGAAACCACTTCAGACAGAACTTCATAAATGCAATCATTACATGATATCCGGGTAGTGTTGCTCAATGTTGAAGGTGTGATGATACAGAAGAGTTCAATTGGTGTTCTTTATACACAATGGATTACCTGATAGAATGGTTCAGATCTTTGATTCTTCAACGGACATCTGCTTTAATCAATCGTCTCCAGTTCTCTGAAATTGGAATCGGCTTTCTTATAAAACACCAACTTGAGTTCTAATAAGCCACCCCAAACTAGCAAGCCGTTGTTCTTCTACTAAAGCCACCCCAAACTAGCAAGCCGTTGTTCTTCTACTAAAGCCACCCCAAACTAAGCAAGCCGTTGTTCTTCTACTCCGGATATGTAGTATGTAGATTTTGTTCGGAAACATCCACATATTTTCACCCCATGCCTTGTGTATATATTTTGCCAATATATACACTGTTCAGGGTTTACCCTTTGCCAGGAGGACCAGTTATAGCTTGTCACTTCACTAGTCCACCAGCTTAGTCACTAGTCCATATTTCAAATGAAATAGGGATGCTTTTCAACGCTGAACTAGCCGGCCGGACCGTATGGAGTGAATTCTGACTGGTCCTCGGGTGTTTTAACTGGCAATTGGCCAGTGGACCACTGTTGAGGGAGAACGCTGCTGTTACAAGACACTGTTCCAAGATGCGTTCTTTCCTTTCAGCACTCGTTCTTTGATATTGTCTAGCTCTTTGGCTCGACTGGCAGAGCACTGACTGTACTCCTCAAGATTGCTTTGGTTTTTGAACCTTCCGGATATATAGTCACAACTTTCATGTGTCATTTCGCCATGCACTTAGAGACTGCTCCAAGATGTAAATATGTTCTCCAGCACTCCGCAATCTCTGAGAGTACTGTCAGGATAAACTCCAACACCTCAGCTCAACTTCAGCTCAGCTGTGACCAATGTTTCTCTACATGTAGATACAGCAGATTTTGTTTGAAAACTGCCGATGGTTTGATTTATAATTTTGTCGTCAACTTTTTGTAGAGATATTTTGACTTGACGTTTCAAGGAATTTCCAAGATGGAGAGAAGTTCCATGAAAGCGGTTAAGCCATCTAAGTGTTTCATAGTGCCAAAACTGAAAGAACTTGTAAGCTCTAAAGATTTATTGTATCAGTAATTAATTATAATATTTGTGTCTTCTTTGTTGATTAAAGAAAAAATATTATTATTATTTTTGTGTGTGAGATATCGCCAAACATCATAAGGCCGGACGGCCACTTCAAGGTGAGGGCTACACTTAACTGATTTGGGCTATCGACCCAAATCAACTGTCACCAGGAGCACATTGCCACCTACTCCTGGGGCTGAAACAGGTTTACCCCCTTCACAGTCCGTAAGGATGTAGGCATGGGTATCTTCCACCATACTGGCTGGTAGAGCAGAATGCACTACTTTTTACGAAGCGATTTTTACGAAGCGATTATGGTTAAGTACCTTGCTCAAGGGCACAAGTGTCATGAACCCACACTGATGACAACACCAAAGCTAGGGTTTGGTATACTAGACCGCTTGGCTACGACACGCCATTGGTTAACCATACAGGCCTTTTCAGTCCATTCTGTGGCACTAATTGTGCCAAAGATTCCAATTTCAGCAGGACGCCTGTAGCAAAAACCTGATAAAGATAATTTCTAACAGGTTTCATTTCTCTGCTCTGAAACCTTGAAATGCATGAGTTTTCATCGGCTTTTTTAGGCGCTTTGAAATTCACCCTCCAGGTGTCATGTTTAATTACTTGCCGAACTTTGTTTTTTATTTGCAGAACAATCCATCATGGATCAAGAAAAACATTTGCATGAAGGTGTGTATACGCTTTACACCGGTACCCCACAACCCTGCAAAACCTGACCCAGAGTAAGTACCAGTAATCTTAGACCATAATTGCGAACAGCGCTCAGGTAATGTCGGGAAACCACGGTTTACTCACAGTTTGTTCTCTCTTAAAGGCACTGTACACGTTTGGTAATTACTCAAAACAAATATTAGCATAAAAACTTACTTGGTAACAAGCAACGGAGAGCTGTTGATAGTATAAAACATTGTGAGAAACGACTCCCTCTGTAAACGTAGTAACGTAGTTTTTGAGAGAGAGGTAATTTCTCACTAAAATAATAAAAGACTTCTTGCAAGAAGCCTTTTATTCCTATCTGAGGCCACACAAATTTGTACAACAAGGGTGTTTTTTCTTTCATCATTTTCTTGCAACTTCGATGACTAATTGAGCCCAAATGTTCACAGGCTTGTTATTTTATGCATATGTTGGGATACAGCAAGTGAGAACACTGGTCTTTGACAATTACCAAATGTGTTCAGTGCCTTTAACAGTGATCAGCTGGCCAAATGCTTGTTACAATTTCTGAGGCCCGGGGACGAATTACATAAAGCAGTTCAAAAAACTGCTGGCCAATTTCTTTGCTACAATGCAAACAATGAGTGGGGCACCAGTCGCAACAATGCCAAGTTTATGGAATTCTGGCTGGTGACCTGTTTCTGCTAAGCAAGATTATTCTGTTCACAGTAAGTTTTTGTGCTTACTACAGCCTGGCTGTATGAAATTGGGCCCAGTTGAAATTCTCTCCGAGTGGTCCGGCTGGCCGAACCACCGAGATTGTTCATTTACTACAAATTACAATTAAAAGATTAGATAACATGGACTAGTGAAATGAGAAGTATATGGTCCTGCTGGTTTGTCATTGAAACAGTTCAGGATTAATCCTGATTCATGTTGATTTTAATCCTAAGAACCACAAATCTTGTGGTCTGCATTTCCTTTTTGGCTACACGTACTTGTACATTAAAGGGTCTGTATACGTTTGGTATAAATGACTCTAAAAAAAAAGGTCAGTAAAAACTTACTTGGTAAGAAGTACAGCAGCTTTTGCATTTTGAGAAACTTTTCACTTCAAAGTTCTGCGGTTATGGAAAAAGATATCACTTTTTATCCCAACAAGTTTAAATCTGAGATAGCGTTACTGCAGTAACGTTTCTCAGATTGTGTATTTCAATTGCAGATTATACTTCCTGCGTGGACAAATAACCGCTCCAGATTTTTGGCAATATCTCAAAAACGCTACCACCTTTGGAAATGAAATTTTCACAGGTTAGTTGTATGGTATATATCTACAACTATGTAGGATTGTTTGTCATTGAAACAGTTCAGGATTAATCCTGATTCATGTTGATTAACCTTAAGAATCACAAATCTTGTTGTCTGCATTTCTTTTTTGACTGCACGTACTTGTACATTAAGATTGTTGCTAAAGAACGCACAAGTCACACGCATTAAACCAGTTAACACTGGGGGTCTTCAAATTTTTCCACCCTGATGGGATTACATTTCTCGGAATTGCCGAAATCAGTTTTCTTTGAGAGTAACATTTGGAACAAAGAAACCATGACTTAACAAAGCCAAGAGAACAAAGATTCTGTTTGAAACATTGTTTTTGTTTGTTTCTCTTTCGAGAAAATACCATATTCACGCAACCTGGAATCGCAAAACCTTTTGTATGAGACATGGCCGCCGATTGGGTCCATGGCCTAAACCAAGACCAGAGTCTCAGTCACTTTGACTGACCTCCATTGAGACGAAATACAATGAATGGTGGAAGACTCTCGATGCCTCATCATCCTCTTCTTACAACAAAAAGACAAAGGCCGGAATAATCCTCTTCTTACAACAAAAAGACAGAGATCGGGAAATGAGGGTTTACACGCAGAATTCCAGCATTAATTCTACCGCCATCTGCCTTCTTTGTGTGGGTGAAAACGAAGCATTGCACCGATGGTGAATGTTGTGACATGCCCGCTCCGAGGTGAAATACGGCCGACCTTTGTGACACAAAAATCCAAAAGTGGCATCCAGGGAAAAAAATTGCCTGTTTAGAACATGGCATCCGGCGTCAACTGGTTTAAGTGTGCGATTTTTTAGGTTCAATGACAACGTTTGAATATCTGTGAAACTTGATTTTGACAGACCGAACAACCCCCTCTGTCAGTGTGGCAAGCGCCGGTTGTTTCATGAAGACGGATACCTGTTTAACCCGGATCCCAAAGCCCCATGGAAGGTGGAGACTCACACCCAAAACTGCAAAACCAACGCCTTCGGAGAGATAGAGTTCATCGGCGCTGCAGGAGCTGGTCTGGGATTAAAGCTAAGAAAGGTAAAGCCGATTCCAAATCAGTGGCTTATGGCTGCGACTGCATCATCATTTGTTGAAGCATAGGCTGCCCTTAGCAACTCCCTTAGCAACAGCCGCAGCTGTAGCCCTAGCTGCCACTTGAGACACGACCTTATCACTTCCTCTTCAGCAATTGGGCCGTGTGTCGAATTGGCGGCTAGAACTACGGCTATTGCTAAGGGAGTTGCTATGGGCATCCTAGATGCTTCAATGTTTACTCAAGTGATGATAGAGCCACAGACGCAGCCAATAATTTTCTCTAACTCTAGGATTGAGCCCTCTTTATTAAAACTTTGAGCTGTGTATGAAAATAAGGGTCTCACAATTAACCAAAACTCCCTTGAGTGATTTACTAGGATCCTTTCCAACTCTAACAAAATACCAACACCTTATGGTGAGTCAACATCCCAAGCTGTTAAGACTCTGATTATGGTGGTATGCCTGATCCCATGAGTGATTTACTAGGATCCTTCCCCACTCTAACAAAGTTCAACACCATATGGTTACTTAACACCCAAACTGTTGGACTCTGATTGTGGAGGATATGCCTGATCCAAGTACATGTATAATCAGTTTACTAGGGCAGTCCTCAGTTCAACATAATAAAACAAAACAAGCTGTTGGATTTTTGAATGGTTGGAGGTAGGTAGGATTGATGTATTGGCTTATCACAACTATAGTCCCTAGGTACCAGTGTTCTGTAGGACCAAGGCATCAATTTTAAGTAGGCCCTAGACACTAATGTTAAGTAGGCCCTAGGCACCAGCGTTCGGTAGGCCCTAGACACCAATGTTGAGTAGGCCCAAGACACCATTGTTAAGTAGGCCCTAGACACCATTGTTAAGTAGGCCCTAGACACCAATGTTAAGTAGGCCCTAGACACCAATGTTAAGTAGGCCCTAGACACCATTGTTAAGTAGGCCCTAGACACCAATGTTAAGTAGGCCCTAGACACCAATGTTAAGTAGGCCCTAGACACCAATGTTAAGTAGGCCCAAGACACCAGTGTTAAGTAGGCCCTAGACACCAATGTTAAGTAGGCCCTAGACACCAATGTTAAGTAGGCCCTAGACACCATTGTTAAGTAGGCCCTAGACACCAATGTTAAGTAGGCCCAAGACACCAGTGTTAAGTAGGCCCTAGACACCAATGTTAAGTAGGCCCTAGACACCATTGTTGAATAGTCCCTAGACACCAATGTTCAGTAGGCCCTAGACACCAATGTTAAGTAGGCCCTAAACACCAATGTTAAGTAGGCCCTAGACACCAATGTTAAGTAGGCCCTAGACACCAATGTTAAGTAGGCCCTAGACACCAGTGTTCTGTAGGCCCTAGACACCAATGTTGAGTAGGCCCTAGACACCAACGTTAAGTAGGCCCTACACACCAATGTTCAGTAGGCCCAAGACACCAATGTAAAGTAGGCCCTAGACACCAATGTTAAGTAGGCCCTAGACACCAGTGTTCTGTAGGCCCTAGACACCAATGTTGAGTAGGCCCTAGACACCAACGTTAAGTAGGCCCTAGACACCATTGTAAAGTAGGCGGTAGACACCAATGTTAAGTAGGCCCTAGTCACCAATGTAAAGTAGGCCCTAGACACCGGTGTTCTGTAGGCCCTATACACCAATGTTAAGTAGGCCCTATACACCAATGTTAAGAAGGCCCTAGACACCAATGTAAAGTAGGCGGTAGACACCAATGTTAAGTAGGCCCTAGTCACCAATGTAAAGAAGGCCCTAGACACAAATGTAAAGTAGGCCCTAGACACCAATGTTAAGTAGGCCCTAGACACCAGTGTTCTGTAGGCCCTATACACCAATGTTAAGTAGGCCCTATACACCAATGTTAAGAAGGCCCTAGACACCAATGTAAAGTAGGCGGTAGACACCAATGTTAAGTAGGCCCTACACACCAATGTTAAGTAGGCCCTAGACACCAATGTAAAGTAGGCCCTAGACACCAATGTTAAGTAGGCCCTAGACACCATTGTTAAGTAGGCCCTAGACACCAATGTTAAGTAGGCCCTATACACCAATGTTAAGTAGGCCCTAGACACCAATGTTGAGTAGGCCCTAGACACCAATGTTAAGTAGGCCCTAGACACCAATGTTAAGTAGGCCCTAGACACCATTGTTAAGTAGGCCCTAGACACCAATGTTAAGTAGGCCCTAGACACCAATGTTAAGTAGGCCCTACACACCAATGTTAAGTAGGCCCTAGACACCATTGTTAAGTAGGCCCTACACACCAATGTTAAGTAGGCCCTAGACACCAATGTAAAGTAGGCCCTAGACACCAATGTAAAGTAGGCCCTAGACACCAATGTTAAGTAGGCCCTATACACCAATGTTAAGTAGGCCCTAGACACCAATGTAAAGTAGGCGGTAGACACCAATGTTAAGTAGGCCCTAGACACCAATGTTAAGTAGGCCCTAGACACCATTGTTAAGTAGGCCCTACACACCAATGTTAAGTAGGCCCTAGACACCAATGTAAAGTAGGCCCTAGACACCAATGTAAAGTAGGCCCTAGACACCAATGTTAAGTAGGCCCTAGACACCAATGTTAAGTAGGCCCTATACACCAATGTTAAGTAGGCCCTAGACACCAATGTAAAGTAGGTGGTAGACACCAATGTTAAGTAGGCCCTAGTCACCAATGTTAAGTAGGCCCTAAACACCAATGTTGAGTAGGCCCTAGACACCAATGTTAAGTAGGCCCTACACACCAATGTTAAGTAGGCCCTACACACCAATGTTAAGTAGGCCCTAGACACCATTGTTAAGTAGGCCCTACACACCAATGTTAAGTAGGCCCTAGACACCAATGTTAAGTAGGCCCTACACACCAATGTTAAGTAGGCCCTAGACACCATTGTTAAGTAGGCCCTACACACCAATGTTAAGTAGGCCCTAGACACCAATGTTAAGTAGGCCCTAGACACCATTGTTAAGTAGGCCCTAGACACCAATGTTAAGTAGGCCCTAGACACCAATGTTAAGTAGGCCCTAAACACCAATGTTGAGTAGGCCCTAGACACCAATGTTAAGTAGGCCCTACACACCAATGTTAAGTAGGCCCTACACACCAATGTTAAGTAGGCCCTAGACACCATTGTTAAGTAGGCCCTACACACCAATGTTAAGTAGGCCCTAGACATCAATGTTAAGTAGGCCCTACACACCAATGTTAAGTAGGCCCTAGACACCATTGTTAAGTAGGCCCTACACACCAATGTTAAGTAGGCCCTAGACACCAATGTTAAGTAGGCCCTAGACACCATTGTTAAGTAGGCCCTAGACACCATTGTTAAGTAGGCCCTACACACCAATGTTAAGTAGGCCCTAGACACCAATGTTAAGTAGGCCCTAGACACCATTGTTAAGTAGGCCCTACACACCAATGTTAAGTAGGCCCTAGACACCAATGTTGAGTAGGCCCTAGACACCAATGTTGAGTAGGCCCTAGACACCAATGTTAAGTAGGCCCTACACACCAATGTTAAGTAGGCCCTACACACCAATGTTAAGTAGGCCCTAGACACCATTGTTAAGTAGGCCCTAGACACCAATGTTAAGTAGGCCCTAGACACCAATGTTAAGTAGGCCCTACACACCAGTGTTAAGTAGGCCCTGGACACCAGCGTTCTGTAGCCCCTGGACACCAGTGTTCATTAGGCCCGAGGTACCAGTGTTCAGTAAGCTCTAGGCACCAGTGTTCCGAAGGCCCTAGGCACTAGAATTCTGCAGGCCCTAGGCACCAGTTTTCTGTTCTTCGACACCTATTTCTTTTCAATTTTTTGCACTTGTACCATTCGGTCATTTTTTGTCGGCAGCTATTTTTCAACATTTCCTTCTTTCTACTTTTCTCGGCAGTTTGTGAGAGTCAACAACGACATCGACCCTAACATACTGTTACAACTCCTCAACAAACAATGGAATCTCGGCACTCCGAAACTCCTAATCTCGGTGACCGGTGGAGCTAATAACTTCCACATGGGCAACAAACTAAAGTTGGTGTTCAGGAAGGGGTTGATCAAAGCAGCCCTCAGCACCGGTAAGTCCAACTGGGTCAAAACTTACCTCTTGCTAAAGATCCCCAACGTCATCTTGTTGAGGTAGGGTCATACTTTGGTAAGTACTCAAAAACATTAATGGCCATAAAAACTTGCTTGGTGAGAAGCAAAATTTTGCCAAATTTGTGCCATATAAATTTACCAAAAAGCGTGGATTAAGAATAATTGGTTCTGATATAGCGCACATACCCTAGTAGCTAGATCAAGGCGCTTTACAAAATTGATTATCCCTGTTCATTGGGCATACTTTTAGACCATTCCTGACCATTCCTCTAACTTACATGTACTCAACTCCCTGGGGAGCATACAACTCCAAGCTGCTTAAATTAGGGCTAAGGGGTTAATCCAACACAATACTGTCTTAGCCCTCTCAGGTTCCCATTTATACGCCTGGGTTAAGAGAGGCAATTATGGTTAAGTGCCTTGCTCAAGGACTCGAGTGTCATAACCGGGATTCGAACCTACACTCTGATGATACAACCATCACAACTTGAGTCCAATGCTATAGACTGCTTGGCCGCAACACTCTTAATAGGCGATTCCAAATCCTAGATTTATTACTCCTAATCAACCAAACTTTTGCGGTATTTTTTTGTCCAGAGGCTTGGATAATCACAGGAGGGAGCAATTCCGGCGTCATGAAGTACGTAGGCGACGCGATCAGGGATTACACCTTGGCTAGCGGCAACGCTAATCGCCCTAAAGTTGTGGCTATCGGCATTGCATCATGGGGTGTCATCGATCAACGAGATAAGCTGATTGATGAAAAGGTACATGAAGGTTTAGCTGGGCCCAATTTCATAAAGCATGTTAGCACAAAAACTTGCTACGCACAGTTAACTCTTGCTTAGGAAAAATAGGTTACCAGCCAAAATACCATACAGTTACCATTAATAATAATAATAATAATAAATCATTCTTGTAAAGCGCATTCCGTCCATGGCAAGACCCCAATGCGCTGTACAGGCATGAAACTTATTTAAAGAACATAAACAATTCTTAAACTACACATTATTATACAAAAACACATGACAAAAATTTGACAAGATGAAGTGAAACAACTGGCAGTAGAAATTTTAAAAAAGTCACTTGCTAAGCAGATGGGTTTTATATGAACTCTTGAACAGATCTAATGAGTTTGCATTCCTTACATGTGTTGGAAGCCGGTTACAGAGTTCGGGAGCTGTGTATGCAAATGATCTCTGGCCGTATGTAACTGTATTCGTGGTTTTCATTGCTGTGACTGGTACTACCCCACTCATTTTTTGCGAAGCAAAGAATTTTGCTGAGCAGAATTTTCTGCTAAGTAACTTTATGAAATTGAGCCCTGCTGAGTTGGTGGTGGTGTCTGGGGGAGGGGGAGGTGGGGAAAGGGCTGACTCGACAGAAATTGACTTCAAAGTAAAAGCTTCAACCTAAGTTCCAGGACATGATATCATGAAAATTTGTGAGCAGGAACAATTCCTTTGCACTATACAATTTCACGTAGCAGAGAAACAGGTTACTAAACACAAAATATTGTTATGTTGCATTATATCACAATGACATCATTAGTTATAATAGTTTTTTTATATAGCGCTTTTCACGCCCGAAGGGCGTCCCAAAGCGCTTCACATTATTACCCCTGGTCACTGGGCCTTAAATCATTCCTTAAACCATCTTAGCTCCCTGGGGGAGTATACAGCCTTGTGCAACAAATGCGCTACTCGGCTAAATCAATCACAAGAACCATCTCTGCCCTCATAGGTACCCATTTACCCCTGGATGGAGAGAAGCTTATGGTTAAGTGTCTTGTACAAGGACACAAGTGTCAGGACCGGGATTCAAACCCACACTCTGCTGATCAAACACCAGAGCTTGAATCCGGCGCTCTTAACCGCTCGGCCATGACACCCCATTAGTTGCCATGGAAATTTGACCACCAGAGGTCATTATTTTTATGGGACGTTTTCCTTTTGTGCATTTTCGATAAAGAGAAATGTCTGAAGTAAATCATACACTTCTCGTAAAGATTCTACATTAACCCTCCTACTGCTAGTCCATTCAAAAACCCATTCCAACTTCCAACTCTCACATTTCCCCATTGCTATTGTACACACACATGGTATTATCATTTGAATAGTGTTGACAGCAAGCTGTACTACCATTCAAAACCATTCATACAACTGGTGGATACACTTCCCTTTTGTGTGTTACCGAAGCCAAATGGTTTCAGATGGCGAATGTTCTTCACAGTGAATGGAGTCTGTCTTTGTGATCACTAGAAGGTCTAGTCTTTGTGCAAGACGTTCTTACATTGAGTAAGTAAAACCATGTGCACTCAACGCTGCATACACGTCGCGACTATTCCACCAATAGAGGGCTTTCTCTGGAAGCCATGAGGTTGGTGATGGAAGACTTCCAAGTTCTACTAATAGCGCCCCCTATTGTTTGATAGTATTGTGCGCTGCGTGGAGCGGGTAGAGTCGCGATCTATCAATCTTGCACCATATCCCGCAGGACGTTTGGCGCTACGAATTTTCACTCTCCATTCTTGCCTATCTTGCGCTCTTCGGTGTTCCAGGTAGAAGGTGCTGTTAGCGATAATGTCATTTTCCCATCTCTTCCTTGGCCTACCCCGCCTATTTTTTCCAGTTACTGTTCAGTTACTCAAGTAGGATGCATTTTGGGGGTCTGTTGTTTTCTATTCTCACTATGTGGCCAAACCAGGCAAGTTGGATCTTGTAGATGCGTGAGGTGATTCACTCTGGTGAGGTTACATCCAGCTTGTACTCTCCTCCACACCTCTTCATTTCGCAAAGGAGATGTTCAGGGGTTTTGCGGAGGTAGCGCATCTGGAAGGCTTTTAACTTATTTTGGTCTGCCTTCGTGATGGTCCAAGCTGCTGAGACTTATAGAAGGGCAGGATACACAAGTGTATTCACAAGGCGCAGCTTCTTCTTTTTTTTGGCGCGATGGTTGAGTGATAATGAAAAACAACTTCTTGCACCAAGACTAAACAAGGTCATGTATCAGCACACCTGCCATTGAAAATCATTTGGGGAATCAACACTGTACACAGTTATTTCAACATTCATAAACCACAATAGTGAATGGTTTCAAATGGTGCATCAATTTATTTAAAAAAAAGGTACCCACAGTGGGAGGGTTAAACAACAAACAGTTTGGCTGGAATGGAGGAGGGAGGTTGTGCCAGGCCTGTGATTTCTCAGGAATTGTTCCTGATTTCAGGATTTTCTCAAAAATCTCCTTGAGCCTTCACTTTTTTCTTGAAAGAAATAAAGCAATCACCAAAGGGAGATTACAGTCCAGTCTCCCAAGCCGGTAGTTTTTTATTTCTGGTGATGCTCAGAGTCTGTAATCCCCAAGAACTGTAACATCAGTGAGGCTTCGGTGTATAGAATAAAGAGGAAAACCGAGGGCCTGTGAGCCATTTTTCAGGAATGTTCACATTCTTCAAACTCTGGGTGCAACTACCATTAGTCGTCTTAAGAGTTACTCCCTATTCTGCATATACACCAGGCTTCATTTCCATTTGATGTGGATTTTTTTTATTCAGGGTCAATTTCCGGCCACATACCGCATGGACACCAAGAAACGGAAGGGGGTGTTGCTGGACCCCAACCACACCCACTTCATCCTGGCCGACAACGGCACGCTGGGACAGTTTGGGGTGGAGATCAAACTACGAGGCAAGGTGGAGAAGGAAATAGCGGAGCAGAAAGTATCTGGTAACACAGGTATGAATGGGTAGAAATGCAGAAAATATTGATCAGATTGTAACTTCAGACTTTAATTATGCAGGATTCTCCCCATGCCCAAGCTAGCGTATCTGGCTGATATGTGCAACTTGGGTGCCCAAGCTAGCGTATCTGGCTGATATGTGCAACTTGGGTGCCGTTAAGCGCTAATTTTGGTCGATACACCAACAAATATATATCAAATAATAAACCACAAGGGAAACTGACTGGGTAAATATTTTATGTTTTGGGGTTGAACGAAGAAGAATTGACTAGAGCGGGATTCGAACCAACGACCTCCGGATTAACGTGCCGGCGCTCTACCAACTGAGCTATGTAGCCCTATGTTGGCGGTCTCTATTGAAATAATCAGGAGACCATGAAAACTTGGTGTTTGAAAACAGTGAAAACATACAAGGGGGGTTTGCACTGTTTTCTCATGACTCCGATGACCAATTGAGCTTAAACTTTCACAGGTTTGTAGTTTCATGTACATGTTTGGTCACACTAAGTGTGGATATTAGTCTTTGACAATTACCAATGTTATCTACGTATGCTTTAACTCTAGCGGACGAAATGTATTTTACAGGGCAAATTTGAAGAAAAAAATTTGTTTAATTTTGTTTGAAGTGTGGTTTGGAGGCAAGCTTTTTCACCTCTTCCTTTTTAAAAATTTTCTCGTGTAAAAAGATGTGGCGGTACCAATCGTGTGTGTCGTCGTGGAAGGAGGCCCAAACACCATAGCCACTGTGTATGAAGCTATCATGAACGGCACCCCGGCTGTTATAGTAGCTGGATCTGGAAGAGCCGCTGATATCCTGGCATTTGCATTCCAGAGGGCGCCGGAAGTTGAGTGCCAAGTGAAGGATAGCGCAGGGAATATCAGGAAAGAGTAAGTGCCAGGGTCTGTTTGTAGTGCTTAGATTTATACATTGAACACGAACGGAATGGCTCTAATTTACATCACTGAACTGCTCCACTGACAGCCTCCTAGATCTCTCCGCTCATCTTAAAAAAAAAAAATTTAAAAAAAGAAAGTATTGTACCCATCACTTCTATGAAGTTTTCTTCCTGGACGAGCTGTCATTCCCAACAACCACCTTCAAGCACTTCCGTTCCTCTGCTGCAGGGCATTCCTACTTCCTACAGTATCCCCTCTCTCCGGGCGTTATGGAAGAGCCCAGACCCAGCTGGATTAGGACAGGAGTTTTCTACCAGTTGCTGTAAAAAATCTGGAAGTAGTATGGTTATTTGACCTCATGATGTCACGTGTAGCATCATTTGCAAAATGATCATCTAGAAGATTATCATCTGAGATGATCATCAAGATTATCATTTAAAAACGAAAGAAACAGAATCAAAGTAAAACAGTCAAACACACTTTTGAAAAGGTTGTGTCAGTGAAAACAATGTAAAAAACATGGTCAACTACTTCAGTTATTTCAAATTCTCTGAAAACAGAAAAAGACAAAGTTATTGTTGATGGAGAAACGAGGTAAATAACAGAATAAAACAAGATAAAACAGGATTTTTCTGTAGAAATTCTACAAAAGTCATTTATGAATAGGAAATTCTCAAAGCGTACAAATTCTCAAAGTGTACAAATCTACTATAAACTGCCCTGTCTTGACTCTTCTTTGTGATAGAAAACGGACGGTAATAAGCGACTCGTTGTCAGTACGTCTTGCCGCCATGCTCTCCAAGGAGTTTGGCGATGCTGAACTCGAGACACATCTGACGCGCATAAAGGAGATGTTGAACAGGAGACAATTGATCACCGTCTACGAGCTCGGTGCCGGCCCGGATATTGACAGTGCTATCCTGCATTCACTTCTTTCAGGTCGGTGTATAATAATAATAATAATAATAATTGTATAATAATAATTTAGAAGACTGCTAATCATCCTCACTCACAGCTGAGAAGCTGAATAGACTGTGCAAGTCTCACACGTATCGGAACGAGAAAACACGTCAAACGAAAAACTTTTTTTTCTTCTCAAATCAAATCTTTGTTTTAAAAATTATATCTAATGACAAAATCTGAACAACAAAAATACTCATTACAATTTTTATAAAATTAGTTTTAACTTTTATAATAAATACACAAATAATGTGTTTATTATTATTGAAACAAAGTTAAAACTCTGGGACAAGGATGCTTATTTGATCTTAACTTTTTAGAAACCCCTTACGCGATTTGTGATGGTCACACGGGCGTAAAATTAACGCTTGACGCAGTTTATAGAGGACGCTGAAGCCTCAACAACCATAGACTGCAATACAATTATAAATGGTTTTATCTCTTTGTACAGCAAACAAAGGAAGTGTACAGGACCAGCTGCAACTTGCCTTGACGTGGAACAGAGTTGACGTTGCCAAGAGGGAAATCTTTATCGATGACCGAGACTGGACGGTCAGTGAATGTCTCTAACAGTAAACCTCTGTGGGAAAACAAAAATATAAAGTAATAAACCACGAGGGAAACTGACTGGGTTTGAACAATTTACGAGAGTGGGACTTGAACCAATGACCTCTAGATTAACGTGTCGGCGCTCTACCAACTGAGCTATGTAGCCCGATGTTGCCGGTCTCCCTATTTTGTCAATATTTTTGTTCGGGGGTGCCAGTCAGAAGACATGTACCGTTAGCTGCTGCGAAGCCACGGATCGCACCCGAGTTTACGATACAACCTGGGAAGACGCAGCCAGGGGATCACCTTAGAGGGGATGCAACTTTTTTTATTTCAAATATCAACTGATAAACCAAAAGGGAAACTGCCTGGGTAAATTCTTATTAATTTGGGGTTGAATAATTTTTGGGGTTTCTTACACACATCCACGTAATCAGAGATGCCAATTTTCCGGATTTACCCGTATTTCCATTTAAAAAAAAAACTTCCAGTTAAAAAATAAATCAATAGAAAAATCAAGCCTGAATAAAGTTATAATTGTTTGGCCTCTAAAGCAAGTCCGCTTTGCAATAAGCGATTTTCTCTGAAAATATTAGTTTATATCGTAAATGTCGTAATTTTCCTCTTTTTACTACTCGGTGAGTTGTATGCCTGACTTGAACTTAAGTGCTTGGCGGTGCTACTCTTTTTAGGAATTCAATGTTGGCATCTCTGCGATGATTGCTCTGCGATAATTTGTCACAATGGTTACCACTGCATTTTATAACCAACGCTTTTTACAAACCAACTCGCCCGATCCAAGGCAACGTGTCCCTTTAAGGGGCATTTTGAAAGAGCTGAGCGATGTGCTAGATCAAATATTTATGGGGAGACTGTTCCACAGACGAGAAATAATTTCTTCTTTTAAAGATTTTGATCTTCCTGATTGACAGAAAGGAGAGCTGGACAAAGCACTGCACTATGCGTTGGTCAACAATCTCGTCGAATTCGTCAAGCTCTTCATTGAGAACGGCGTCAGTCTAAAGGATTACCTGACGATAGCAGAGCTCACGTCACTCTACAATGAGGTAGGACTATCGCGCAGGGCCATTTTCACCAAACGATCTTGGATTTTGGTTAAAGTCAGGAAGGATCCTAGTAAATCACTCATGGAATCAGGCATACCACCATAATCAGTGTCCATTAGTTTGGGTGTTGAGTTACCATATGATGTTGGATTTTGTTAGAGTTGGGAAGGATCCTAGTAAATCACTCATGGGATCAGGCATACCACCATAATCAGTGTCCATTAGTTTGGGTGTTGAGTTACCATATGATGTTGGATTTTGGTAGAGTTGGGAAGGATCCTAGTAAATTACTCATGGGATCAGGCACACCACTAATCAGAGTCCAACAGTTTGGGATGTTGACTCGCCATAAGGTGTTGGATTATGTTAGAGTTGGGTAGGATCCTAGTAAATCACTCATGGGATCAGGCATACCACCATAATCAGAGTCTTAACAGCTTGGGAGGTTGACTCGCCGCTTAAGGTGTTGGTATTTTGTTAGAGTTAGGAAGGATCCTAGTAAATCACTCATGGGAGTTTTGGTTAAGGGGAGAAACTCAACGCATCGGTGTTATAATTGTCAGACCTCATTTTCATACACAGCTCAAAGTTCTAATAAAGTGGGCTCGATCCTAGAGTTGGAGGAAATTATCGGCTGCGTCTGTGGCTCTATCATCACTTGAGTAAACATTGAAGCATCTAGGATGCCCATAGCAACTCCCTTAGCAACAGCCGTAGTTCTAGCCGCCTAATTTACCATATTTTTGACTGCATGAGGGCGCTTTCATCAGGGAATGTCTTTCATCACAATTACAGTTTCATCTTATTTTAATTGCTTGTATGTAGTTTTCTTGCATCAATGACGAAATACATAAACATAATAACAAAAATGAAAAAAAATGTTTGCTTACTTGTTTTTCATCACGTGAAATTGGTCCACATACGCCCTGAAGCGGTCAAAATAACGGCGAATTGCTGAAGTGGAATTACACAAAGCCTATCAAGGACTGTAATGATGGTCAGCCGGTACACCCTTTGAATAAGGATAAAATGTTACCCTGAAAGGATTTAAGGAAAGGATATTATTTCAAATTTTGGAAAGATTTCATTTCATTTTATCTTTTTTTTTTAGGTGAAGAAGGATACCCTGTTATATGAACTGATGGACAAACAAAGGGCAAAGGTGAGATCAAAGATGGTTATAAAAGAAGGTTTTTTAAAGGTTTTTATTAAAGGGTCTGTATATGAAAACTTACTTGGTAAGAAGTACAGCAGCTTTGGATAGTATTATTCATTTTGAGAAACTTTTCACTTAGAAGTAATGCGGTTATGAAAAAAGCTATCACTTTTTATCTCAGCAAATTTGAATCTGAGAAGCGTTACTGAGAGTATCGTTTCTCAGATTGTGTATTCCAATTGCAGATTATTATTCCTGGGTGGACATAGCCGCTCAAGATTTTCGGCAATATCTCAAAAACGCTACCACCTTTTGAAATGAAATTTTCACAGGTTAGTTTTATGGTATATATCTACAACTATATAGGAGTGCAACAAACAGTGGGTTCCAATTACTAAACGTGTAAAATCCCTTTAAGGAAAATATGTTTTCCATTGTGGAATGTTGGTGCCGTGTGGTCTGTCACTTCAGAGGGTGGGTTCGAATCACGGCCTGGCTGGCTATGATGCCTATGTCCTTGAGCAAGACACTTAATAATCATAAATTGCTTCCGATAACCCAGGTGTACAAATAGGAATCTGTGAGGGCCAAGCTGGTATTGCGTCGGATTATAATAATAATAACAATATTAATAATAATTAGTTCTTATATAGTGCATTTTGCAATTACGTATCAATATGCGTTACATTAGTGCCCTGGTCATTGGGCCAATAACATTCCTTTAATCTTTCTCAGCTCCCTGGGGAGTACACAGCCCCGAGCTGCCGTGGCGCTCTGAAGGCTTTTTTCAACACAATATCAACCTCTACCCTCGCAGGTATTTACACCCCCTGGGTGAAGAGAAGCAATTATAGCAAAGCATCTTGCTCAAGGACACAAGTGTCATGACCGGGATTCGAACCCACATCCCGATGACTTAACCACCAGAACTTGAATTCAATGCGCTAAACAGCTCGGCCACGACACCCCTTTATACTCATAAAAAGCAGCTTGGGGGTTGTATGCTCCACCGGGAGTTGAGAAAGTTTGAGGAATGATCCAAGTGTGCCTCACGAACAGAGATAAAAATGCGCCTGGATCGAGTTACAGAGCTTTATAAAAAACAAATTTTATTATAGTGTTATTCGTTATTTACTGAACACCTTTGAATGGACACTTTATGAAATGCTCTGTGGCTGCAGACTTATCAAGGGGGCCCACAATTCTTTGAAATAAGCGCATGTTCTCAGAAACCCTGACCTATATATTTTTAGGGGGATTGTTGCATTCAGCAAAAAAAAAGGAACTGATTATTATGTCTTCTTTTCAAAGTCTGTTTCAAGTTTCTTCTTTTTTCGTCCTGTCAGTCGGCGACGAAGTTTGTGCTCACAAACCCTAACCAATATATGTATTATTATTATTATTATTTTTTTTTTTGGGGGGGGGGATTGTTGCATTCAGCAAAAAAACATAACTGAATGTTTTGTCTTGTTTCAAAGTCTGTTTCAAGTTTCTTCTTTTTTCGTCCTGTCAGTCGGCGACAAAGTTTAGCCTGATCGACGTCGGCAAGGTGATCCAGGAGCTGACGATGGACACGTACAAGCCCCACTACCTGAGCTGCGATTTTAAGAAGAAGCTGGAGGAGGCACGAGAGGGCGCTCCTCTAGGTAGCACGGTGGACATAGGAGCTGGGATCAGGCAGATTGCCAACGAAACAATGGGACTTGGTGAGTGTCAGTCAAGCCAAGTCAGTTAAACACCTTTAGTTGTTTTTGGAAGATTGAGGCAGTAGGGATCCTACATAAACTCATATCAGTTGTTTTTGGAGGATTGAGGCAGTAGGGATCCTACATAAACTCATATCGGTTGTTTTTGTAGGTCTAAAATTGCAACTTATATCTCAGGGGATAGGATTTAGCTATTACCATCATTTAATAGGATGACTTTGTAACATTTACGGGGAAAAAGGGTACTATTTTTTTCCTATAATTTGTTTTAAGTACTGTATATTCAGTACTTTCCCAAGTTCTGTGAAAAATTCCACAGGCAAATCACTCATGTGGGATTCAAACCCGCTCTAGTCAATTTTTCTTTGTTCAACCCCACATTATATAAAATTTACCCAGTGAGTTTCCCTCATGGTTTATTCCTTGATATACATCTATAAATTAACATCTATTAAATGTTTGACAAGGTTTTCTAGAGAAATTTGAAATTATTGAAGGAAATGGACTAGTTGTTTCTCTGTTCACTTCTTGTACAAATAATCCATCTTTGATCTTAATATTCAGAGTCAACCGAGAAGCCCAAGCGAGATTTCTACAATCCGATTCGGGAGCTCTTCCTCTACTCCGTATTGCAGAACCGTGACGAGATGGCGCGCATGCTGTGGGAAGAAGGCAAGGAGGCACTGGCTAGCGCCCTGACTGCTAGCAAGATATTGAAATCCTTGGCCTCCAAGGAGACTGACCCTGACCAAAGCATCGTCATGACGTTTCATGCTGCGTAAGTTTTTTCTTTTGCTGGAACCTTCTTTGATTTGTAAGGGCCTTCCTTATTTCAGGAAGGTTAGGGGGTTCATGTCTGGTACCCTATTTAAATATGAAGAAGGAAAGGAGGAACACGCCAGTGCCCTGTCTGCTAGCAAGATATTAAAGGAGCTATGAAGAGGTGGTGTTGGGTGAAAGCGCTATATAAGAACCCAGTATTATTGACTTTGTTCAAACTTGAATTTGCAGGAGCTATGAAGAGGTGGCAATGGGCGTGCTGAGCGAGTGCTACGCCAACAACCAAGACCGCACCTCCCTCCTCTTGGTGCGGGAGCAAGAGAACTGGGGTAAGACGACGAACCTCAATATGGCCAAACATGCCGAGAACAGGAACTTCATCGCCCACTCGGGAGTGCAGAATCTACTGACGGAGATCTGGAACGGCAAACTGTCGGATGAGAACCACTACTGGCTGGTGAGTCCCCCTGGGAAATTAGTTTTTAATAATATTATCAAGTTATAAACCACAAGGGGAAACTGACTGGGTAAATTTTTAAACGATTTGGGGTTGAACAAAGAAAGATTCTCTAGAGCGGGATTTGAAGAACGACCTCCGGCGTGCCGGCGCTCTACCAAATGAGCTATCTAGTCCTATGTTGGCGGTCTCCCTATTTCGTCAATATCTTCGTTGGGGGGTGCCAGTCAGAAACCAGTAAATGTATTATTAATATTATGGTTCTTGTGATTGATAATAATAATAGATTTATTGAGCGCCTCACGCTCATCCAACCCCGAGGCGTTTTACAACATTAAAAATGTTGTAAATCATGTGAATGAAGTAAAATCTGTCACTCACTTACGCTCATGGTGCTCCAACATTATTACTCCCTGGTCAGTGGGCCATTTGTTTCATTCCTTCTCAGCTCCCTTGGGAGTATACAGCCTGTGCTGCCAAGTATGTAGCGCACTAAGCTAAATCAATCACAAGAACCATCTCTGCCCTCACAGGTACCCATTTACCCCTCGGTGAAGAAAAGCAATTATAGTCAACTGTCTTGCTCAAGCATACAAGTGTCTTGGTCGGGATTCGAACCCACACCCTAATGACTCAGCCACCAGAACTTGAGTCGGATACACTCAACCGCTCGGCCACAACACGCCACTGTCAACGTGGGGCCATCTTGGTCACTCTCCCATTCAAACCAACGTAACCAAAATGAGGCTAAAAGGCAAAACAATAGACCCCCCTGCAGAGGCTGCCATCATCGAGGTAAAACTATGGAGACATGCTGTAAGAGGTTGATGTAGACTACATGTTAAAGTTGTGGAATGTAATGAGATACCTAGGAGTGCCCACACAGGAAGGCTACCAAGCCTTCTGTTACAATAAAACACTTCGATATAGACCATCACACAAGCCACAGTGTCCATGTGTCCTTCCATGCAGTGTACATAAAACTTGGTGTCAGAAGTGGGATTCGGACCCACGCCCCCATCGCGCCACGCACAAATCTCAACCAATGGCAGGTTTTCCTTTGACTTCAGTAGGGACACTCTTTGATCTTCTGATCTCACATGCAAGAAGTTTATTTGTTTTTTTTGAAATCCTATTTAAACGGGTAAACTGCAGGCATGTGATTTCTCATTTTTGTTTCCTGATTTCAGGCTTTTCCCAAAATCTCCATGGGCCATCTTGAAAGAAGTAAAGCAGTCACTAAGATACTTAATGAAAGATACTTAATGTTGGAGCACCATGAGCGTCACTGAGTGACGGATTTGAGCGCTATATAAGAAGCCACTATAAGTATTATTTATTTTCCTGTTCATTCTGTCTGTCAGGTTTGGCTGTGTTCGTTCATCCCCCCATTGATTCCATGCCTCATCAAGTTCAGGGAAGACGAGAAGAACGAGGATGGGGACTCTACCATGTTCAAACAGAGAAAGAGCATCAAGAGGAAAGAGGTGATTTTAATAATAATAATACTGATTACAATTGTGTAAACTTCTTCTTCTTATCGTGTCCACACACGCTAGATGTTGTGTTTCAGCCAGAACTGAGCACAGTCTTTGGCACTTTCATTGAATTCAGCTAGGTCTCTAGCCTCACATTTCTGCTCCATTTCTGCTTCTGCTCCAATTGCCTGTATGTAGTTTTCTTGCATCAATGACGAAATACATGAACATAATAATAACAACAATGAAAAAAACCCAGTTTGTTTTCTTGTTTTGCATCACGTGAATTCGGTTCACAAGCGCCCTCACATTGTGAAAAATACGGCGAATTGTGCAATATGTTAACCCCTTTTATTTGGCCATATTCGGTCAGAGCCTTCCTATTCTAAGGCCAAGTCCGAGACAAGAGGTAATAGAGATCGTGATCTCAGTATAAAACCAGCCCTTTCAGGGCAGACTGCTTTCTTTGCAATGATGTGCCCAAAGGCTCTTTCCGTATAAAAAAACATATGGATAACTCCTTGAATTCTTGTTGGCAGATGGTATCCCAGGAGGGCTCGTACAGAATTGTTGAGGGGAATAATGAAGCGCTTCAGATGACTGAGATGGAAGATGCCACGAACAAATCAAATCAGAAAGACGACGAGGTCAATTCCAGCAACAATTCCAGCAACAACGAGTAAGTCCTATTTAGACTCCGCGGCAGTGTAGTTATTAACGAGAAGTACCCCCCGATCCACAAAGCGAAAGTAGTCGTCCCGACCAATTTCCTACCTCCCGCCCAAGTAGTAGTTAATAAGAAGGACAGTTCTTTTCAGAACTGAGAAGTCTCCCGAATTCCGAATATTCTACTCTGCGGCAGTAGAATAATAAGCAAGACAAGTTATCATAAGAACAAAATCTACCTCGCAAGTAGATTTCAGAACTGAGAAGTCTCCCGAATTCCAAATATTCTACTCTGCGGCAGTAGAATAATAAGCAAGACAAGTTCTCAAAGAACAAAATCTACCTAGCAAGTAGATAGACACATGGTTTTACAGCAAACCAAATATATTGATACCTCACCATGCAATGCCTCAAATCCTATAAACGAGTAAGTCGTTCACAAGCGTAACTTCCTGCAGAAGTTTCAGTTTTTAGTTTAAAAAGCTTGAGTTTTTAACAATTTTGGGGGATGACCAGGTTGGCTGAGTGGTTCCTTTTCCTGCCTCACACCTCTGTAGACCCCTGGTTCGAATCCCTCCTCAGATCAGGACCCAATTTCATAGAGCTGCTTAAGCACAAAAAGTAGCTAAGCACAGCAAAATTATGCTTACCAGAATAAGGTTACCAGCCAAAATACCATGTCACATGTACAATTTGATCTGGAGGTTCTTTTGAAAAGTTTTCAACTTGAATACCGTCAGAGTCCCGGTCGTGGCGTTTTTGTCCTTGAGCAAGATACTTTACCATAATTGCTTTGTCCTACGTACATTAAAACAGAGGTCCTGTGTAATAGGATTGATAGTGCACGTAAAAGAACCCAGAACACTTATCATGGAAGAGTAGGGCTGAACCCTGGTGTTTCTGGTTCACATAGCAAGCATCCTTGTTTACAGGTTTCCTCAGGCTTGCGAGCTACACTGATTAAATTCACTTGTGAGGCATCCTTGGTTTCATTACCAGTAATATATAATAATAATAATAACAGTCCAGAAAATTGCAGTTGGAGACCCCCAAACCACATTTTGTTTTTTTGGCAAACAGCAACGTGTACAAAATCCCACTTATAACCCATTTTTAATTTTTTTTAAAACTAAAACGTGACAATCTAATTTGTTGTATGATATCATCGCGTCAGTGTAAAATCGTTGTATCTCGCACGAAAATTCTACGTGCAAAACGTTGCATCTCAGCACGTACTTGTGTTGTGTGTACTTCCGTGCTATTTTAAGCGAGATACTATATTTTGACAATTTCAAACTTGCGCCTAACGTAAGTTTTCTTTTAGGAGAACTGACACAACGATATGTTTATGGAAAACTAAGAGGATGAGAATAAATTCGTACTAAAAAATACTTCATCAAATCATCACTGAAGATGCTCGTAATCTCTTCATCTGTTTTAGTCCGAACGAGACATCGGAGGATCCACTGACCAACGAGAAACATTACCAAGAGACGGCCGATATCGACATCACTAACAGCGGCAAGACGCTGTCGTGGTGGCAACGGTTCAGCCTCTTCTACAACGCCCCGATCATCACGTTCAGGCACAACGTCGTAAGTCCACTCTTTCATGACTCGCACTAGTGCTCATGGACGGTTGACTTTTTTTCCTTATGGCACTGCGGACTAGTGTTTGGCCTTAAAGGTATCATACACGTTTGGTAATGACTCAAAACAAATATTAGCATAAAAACTTACTTGGTAACAAGCAATGGAGAGCTGTTGATAGTATAATACATTGTAGGAAACGACTCCCTCTGAAGTAAAGTAGTTTTTGAGAGAGAGGTAATTTCTCACTAAAATAATAACAACTTCTTGCAAGAAGTTTTTTATTCCTATCTGAAAGCACACAAATTTGTACAACAAGGGTGTTTTTTCTTTCATCATTTTCTTGCAACTTCGATGACCAATTGAGCCCAAATTTTCACAGGCTTGTTATTTTATGCATTATGTTGGGATACACCAAGTGAGAACACTGGTCTGAGACAATTTCCAAACGTGTTCAGTGCCTTTAAGGACTTGCTATGACAAGGTTGCAGGTTTGACTCCCAGGTTGACAATATTACATTATGCAAAATATCTTGAATTACATCATTTTATAGGTACAGATCTCAGTTCGATGATTAAAGTCACCTTCAAGCATAACATGGAAGTCGACTTATGGCTCACACAGACATAGTTTTGGTAAAATGTCATGCCTGCAAACTGACATCATCAATACGAAGGTCTATTAACTATCACTTACATTGGTGGTTATTTCTTGCAATATTTTAAATGAAAGCTTATAACTTTCTTGAATCGATATTTAAAATGTTAATCTAAATTTTCGAGTGGTCAGGTTGGCGTAGTGGTATGTTTCCTCGCCTTCCACCTCTAGGACCCCGGTTCGAATCACGCCGGGGACACTATGTGGATTGGGTTTTCAGTCCCTACCTGACTGCGTGGGTTTCCCCTGGAATAATTCTCTGGGGTTTTCCTCCCTCATCTAAAACTGAAGCTTCCTTCCTTGTCTTCTCTCCATTGGGTTCTTGGCTAGTACAGTGATTAAGTTCGCTTTTCTGAGAGTCCTTGGCTTCACAACCAGAATAAATGAAATGAAATGAAAGTCAATTTGGCCCAAAATCGGACCTAGCATCTTGAAGTGGTAAATTAATTTTTATATTTTATATTTCGGAATTGGTTTTGAATCTGAAATAGAGGACCTTCCAAACATGATGAGGGATAATCACTCCTGGCATGACGTTGTGAACGGGATCTCGGTTGCGACCGCTAGATGATGATATATTTTATTGTAACGGCCGTTTCTTTGTTTTGTTCATTTTCCTTCCACAGCTGTCGTATTTTATTTTCCTAATGTTGTACAGCTACATCATCCTAGCCAACTTCACAGCAAACATATCCATCTTTGAATATGTGCTTATCATTTGGGTCGGCTCGCTCTACTTGGAGGAGTTGAGGCAGGTAAGGTGTGACTTCTAAAACAAATTTTCCACCCGGAATTGGTTTTGGTGTTTTTTTTTTATAGAGAGGGGATAGTCTTTATTTTCTTTTTGAAACTTGCCTTGTATTAAGATTGGATTAAAAGATAATTTTCTTGAGAATGTGATCATCTCAGAATAAAATGTTTCTGTGGACCCATTACATGACGCGTAGCGCACTTCTGATCGCCCATCTCGCCCACCATTTCGGGAGTCAAAATACACCCATAGGAATTGGCGCCCAAAATGGCGGAAATGTGTAATAAATGTTTTTAGTTTGATGCATGTTGTCAGGACTAAGGAACTTTATTCTCATTTTGATTCTGGTCTTGTACACAAATTTCTGGTCCAGTAATAATAATAATATCGACTCTTATACAGTGCAATTCCAAAGATTGCGCTTCAAACATTATTACCCTTGGTCATTGGGCCTTAATTTCATTCCTTAAACCATCTCAGCTCCCTTAGGAGTATAGAGCCTGTGCTGCCAAGTATGTAGCACACCAAGCTAAATCAATGACATGAACAATCAATGACAAGAACCATCTCTGCCCCTCACAGGTACCCACTGCCCTCACAGGTTCCCATTTACCCCAGGGTGATAAGAAGCAATTATAGTTAAGTGTCTCGCACAAGAACACAAGTGTCATGACTGGGATTCGAACCCACACCCTGATGATTCAGCAACCAGAACTTGAGTTCGATGCACTTAACCGCTTGGCCACAACACGCCAAACATTCTTAGCTACAAGCCCTGCGATCTTGTGGATTGTTCTCCCAAATTCAAGTCCTGTCCTGTTTTTTACTTTTATTGTTCACAGATAGCTCAGGGTGAGGCTAACAGTTGGCGTATACGTTTCTGGTATTGGATAACGGACTACTGGAACATGGTGGACCTGGCAACGCTCGTGCTCTTCACCGTCGGGATTGTCTTGAGATTCTTTGAGGATTTCCTCGACTCCGCTCGTATCATCTTGGCACTAGATCTGGCCATCTTCTACATTCGCATCCTGCAGATATTCAGCGTCAGTAAGAATCTGGGACCGAAGCTCATCATGATCTACAAAATGGTAAGACTTTTTAGCGCTCGGGTTTAGGTGGGGGAGCGTGGCATGTCGAGGCCGAGCGGTTAAGGGCGTCAGACTCAATCTCTGGTGTTTCTGATCAGCAGAGTGTGGGTTCGAGGTCTGGGTTGTGGCATTTGTATCCTTGAGCAAAATACTTTACCATAATTGCTTTGTCCTTTGGATGGGACATTAAGCCATAGGTCCTGTGTACTAGGATTGGTAGTGCATGTAAAAGAACCCTGAACACTTATTGTGGAAGAGTAGGGGTTAACCCTGGTGTTTCTGGTTCACATAGGGAACCCAGGCCCGCAAGCCATTCTCAGGAATTGTTCACATTTCCAAATTTCATCCCTGCTTATCGGGCATCCTTGGTTTTATTACCAGAACTAAATAAAATTAATAACAATAAAAGACAACTTCTTCGACTGTGTTCTTTAATTTTTTTTTTTGTCTAGATGGTAGATCTCGCTTTCTTCGTGGCCATCCTGTCTGTGTTTCTTGTGGCTTACGGCGTTGCATCCCAGGCCATCCTCTTCCCCAATGGGTCCAGCTTTCAAGAGGTCATCACCGGTGTTTTCTTCAAGGCGTACTTCCAGATGTACGGGGAACTGTTTCTGGACGACATCCAAAGTAGGACTGTTGTAGATGGAGTATCATGGTTAACTCTTTCACGCGCCGTACGGGATGTTTTGATTCATACCTGACTTTCGATAATATTTAATCAAAATGTTCTTAAATTTGACCTTTTGACTCACACAAATTTCCTCATTGGAATGTAAAGATCATTTAGATGTTGAAATCCAATGATGTCATGTTTCAAATTTCGCTCTGAAAAAGTCAGTTATGAACCAAAACATCCCCATACAAAAATGTAGAGACCCACTTTTCTCGGAACGATGTCATCAGATGTTTTGGATGTTGACAAATTTGGCTGGAAGAGTATCGAATACAATGGCAATTTACACCATTCTAACGTAAGGTTTGAGACTTGTAATTTCGCCCACTCACATGAAGACTCTCTATTGGAAAGTATTGGAAAGTAAAGCTTTGTTGTCACACAGACGTTGACTCTGATCTCTGGTTTTTTTTCCCCCACAGGGGAGGACGATTGTCCGAGGGATGCAACAATGATCGAAGCGGGGGCTCCACGGTGTCCCGAACACTCAACCATCGGCATCTTCCTGTTGGCAGTCTACATGATGCTGAGTAATGTCCTATTACTCAATCTACTCATTGCTATGTTCAGGTAAGGTACCTTTTCAAAACTGATCCAGGGTAAATTACGGGAAAGTTTATCCACAAATAATAATAATGGGAACAGCAAGGATCCTGAGAAATACCCTTGAGATCTAAGGCTACGGGACGTAGCCCGACTCGAGGAGTTACCGGCATAAAGGAAAATGTCATCTTTTTGTGTGCATACTGTGATAAAATGAAATAATAGATCTGTTACAGAAGGCAGTGCTTTTGGGAACAGCAAGGATCCTGAGAAATACCTTTGAGATCTAAGGCTACGGGACGTAGCCCGACTCGAGGAGTTACCGGCACACAGGAAAATGTGATCTTTCTTTTGCATGCTGTGATAAAATGAACTAATAATAGTAATAACAATATCGGCTCTTAATAGCGCAATTCCGAAGAGTGATCATTGCGCTTTGAACATTATTACCCCTGGTCACTGGGCCATTTGTTTCATTCCTTAAACCATCTCAACTCCCTTGGGAGTATACAGCCTGTGCTGCCAAGTATGTAGCGCACCAAGCTATTTCAATCATAAGAACCATCTCTGCCCTCACAGGTACCCATTTACCCCAGGGTGTTGAGAAGCAATTATAGTTAAGTGTCTCTTGCTCAATTGTCGTGACTGGGATTCGAACCCACACCCTGAGGACTCAGCAACCAGAACTTGAGTCCGATGCACTAAACCGCTCGGCCACGACACGCCACAAAGGGTAAATCATTGTGGATAAGTTGCAGATGGATATTGTCATGCTTAGATGAGCTAAACCTCAGGCGGGATTCGAACCCGCAATCAGTCAGACCTTGAATATGATGCTCTAAAACATTCACCCACGACACTATCATCAAAACCATGCTCCAAATTTATTTGTGATTCGTTCTGCCAACAGCTACACCTTCTCAGCAGTCCAAGAGAACACGGACGTCTACTGGCGATTCCAGCGCTACGATCTGATTAAGGAGTACTTCAACCGGCCGGCCTTCGTGCCTCCATTCATCATCATCGCTCATGTCTTCTTCCTGTGCCGTTTCCTTGTTCAGAAAATCTGCTGTTGCTGCCTCAGGTATCGAGTAGGAGAAATGAGTGAGTTGTAAACAAGTTATAAATATAACCCTCTATAAAAATTGTTAATTTATTTATTTATCTATTTATAAGTATTTCATTTGTGTATGTCTTTTTTTTTTCAAATGCGAAGGGAAAACACCAACAAATATCCAAATGTTTCCTATCACTTCATAACTAAAGTATATTCTATGTTCGTGATTCGCCAAAACTTTATTGCCAAATTTCATAAAGAGCTGCTAAAGCAGCTCTATGAAACAGCCCAGTTTGCGTGAAGTGATTATATCGCACCTAAACTCATATCTTCAAATGTCTACATCACACAGCTCCCCAATAATAACTCCATCATTGTATTCACGATTGATCTGGGCTTCGTTCCTGTTTTGACCACACAGGGCTCTCAGTATATACCTAGACCCCAAAAACTTTTTACTGATAAAAACCTACTCCATCTCCAGTTCTAAAGTCTGGACTAATAATGCCCTGCACCTTGGAACAGTCAACACCATCTCGTCAGTCAAAAAACTTATTAAAACTTTTTATGGCGTGTCGTGGCTGAGCGGTTCACCGGACCCAAGCTCTGGTGTTGTCAGCAGCAGAGTGTGGGTTTGGATGCTGGTCATGACACTTGTGCCCTTGAGCAAGGCACTTAACCTTACTTGCTTCGTAACAAGTTGGGAAGGTAGTGCATTCTGCTCTACCAGCCAGGCTCCTAGTGGATGATACCCATGCCTACATCCTGTGAAGGGGGTAACCCTGTTTCAGCCCCAAGAGTAGGTAGCAATGTGCCTCTGGTGGCTGTTGATTTGGGTCAATAGCTCGAAAGTGTAGCCCTCAACTTGAACTGGCTGTCCACTCTTGTGATGTTAGGCGATATCTCATTAAAAAAAACCCTACAAAAATAACTTACCTGTTTCCGGTAGTTCAGTAAATATCGTTATCTTCTATTGTTGCTGAGCGCCATGATCTAGATGGAATGGCGCTTTATAACTTCTGTGATTATTATTATTGTTATAATTAAAATGGGATCGGCCCTTTTGTCATCTTATCTGATTTCTCACTCCGTCAACTCAGCTAACCCAGGCTATCGCTCATCATTGAGAAGAGTGAGTAGCATCATGAGTGACATGGGGAAAAATACTCGCGGCCTTTTTGCCGGTAAAAGGCACTTCCAAATCCAGAGTATGTAAGCCGTTGCTCTTATTAATGCATGGGAGTTGGTAACCGGTGCTTCATCACCCACCTTTGTTTGCATGTTGCAGACTACCAGTCTTCTTTTTTGGATGCGGGTGTAGGTTGCCGGCCAATGATGTACGTCCTTGTGACATCAGTGAGGGCGCTGTAGATTTGCTGGACGTCTTTGAAATAGACACCAGTCCACTGCAATATCCTACCAGTCAGCTATTCGCCTTTTGCATGGTCAGCCATTTGCGTGTACAGCCTCGAATTGGAGACAGCAGTGAATAGAAGCATTATATAACTCTGTATTGTCACGGTAATGTAATGACACTTTCATCCAATCAAATACATAAATACCGTGACAGTACAAATGAAGTCGAGGCTCTACATGCACATGGCGGATCCGTGCAAAGGGCGAAGCGGCACAACCTTACGGATCGGGTTTGTGGGGTCCTGCTATTGTTGTTTTTATTATTCCCTTTCTTAAAGAATTTCTCTGTGGGGTCCAAGTTGAACAAAGACAAACTTTGTGGGGTATATTGTTCCATTCTGTAAGGGCCCTCTCGTAAGCTCTAAGGCACGAACACACCCAGCCTTCGTGTGTTTACGCACCAATAGCATCTCCGACCAATGATGTTGACTTGACTTTACATAACACCGGTGTGACACCAATTTAAAGCCTGCACCTAGTGTGTACCCGAGCGTTGAAGCTTCCAAGTAATGGCTGAAAACTCTGGTACAAGACATATGAAATTAAACTCAAATGGGTGGGTCTATAGAGCATTCATGGTTTTACAGTTTTAGAGGTAGGGTCATAGATTGGTATTTATCAATGTAATTTATAGGCAAAATTATATAGAAAGATGCAGTGAAAGTCACATGTGAAAGTTTCAGCTGAATACAGTGTCTACTTGTTGAGAAAACAGCAAGAAAGTGTCACAGTATTTTCACAAGAACGTCAAATGCATCCACGTTTAGCGAGGTGACAGCAAGTACCACATCTCTGGCGACAGCATTGGCAAATAGACACCAACCCTCAGAAATCTGAGAAACAGATTTAAATGTTTTTGGGTGAAAAATTATCCAAACCCTATTACTTTCTCAAAATAGTTTCTTACCAAGTAAGTTTTTACGGTCATCAATTTCTGGAGTATTTACCATTTTCTATGACCCTACCTTTGGGGACAGGTTGGCTCAGAAGTTTCTTTCCCTGCCTTTCACCTCTGTGGACCCTGGTTCGAATCCAACCTCAGACCGGAGCCTTGCATGTGGATTGGGTTTTCAGTCTCTACCTGATTGCGTGGGTTTTCCCCCATCAGGGTTTTCCTCCCACATCTAAAACTGAGCATTTCTTCTCGTTTCCTATTCGTCCTGTTATTGGCGCTAAGTGTGCTTTTGGATGTATAATCAAAAAATAATAATAAAAATAAAAAATGAAAACATAAAAAAAGCAAATTTCAGGTGATGGGTCACATGAATTGCAATGTATGTTCAGGTGATGGTGTTGATATAATTTGCACGGGGACTTGGTTTGGGTGAAACATAGATGGATGTTGTTACACTTGTCAAGATCATAACAAGTTCAAAAAAGAAAGCAGTGTAAATTATCAGAAAAAATGGTTGGAAATAATTCAATGCATGATCTGGAGTTGTTTGTTGTTGTAGTCCTGTTTGTTGTTGGAACTTGCAATATGTTGTCCAACATGAAACCCCAATCAATTTATCAAACTTGATCCAGAGCAGGTTGTTTCTGTATTTTGTCCATCGAAACCCTAACCCTCCCAAATCCTCTTCAGGAAGTTTTCTGATAGTGGAGGATTGTAGGTCCAAATAACAAGTGCTCCAATTGTCACTGGGCCAGGCAGACCAATCTTATCCAAGTCCAAACCTGTTGGTGGTGAGTGACCATAGAGTGGAGGATAGTGGAGGATTGAGGACTGTAGGCTCAAATAACAATTGCTGATCTCTGGGCCAGGCATACCAATGTTATCCAAGTCCAAACATGTTAGTGGTGAGTGACCATAAAGTGGAGGATAGTGGAGGATTTGGGACTGTAGGCCCAAATAACAATTGCTTATCACTGGGCCAGGCATACCAATCTTATCCAAGTCCAAACATGTTGGTGTTGAGTGACCATAGAGTGGAGGATAGTGGAGGATTGAGGACTGTAGGCTCAAATAACAATTGCTTATCACTGGGCCAGGCAAACCAATCTTATCCAAGTCCAAACATGTTGGTGTTGAGTGACCATTGAGTGGAGGATAGTGGAGGATTGAGGACTGTAGGCTCAAATAACAATTGCTTATCATTGGGCCAGGCAAACCAATCTTATCCAAGTCCAAACATGTTGGTGTTGAGTGACCATAGAGTGGAGGATAGTGGAGGATTGAGGACTGTAGGCCTAAATAACGATGGCTTTTCACTTGGCCAGGCATACCGATCTTATCCAAGATTTCATGTTGGTGTTGAGTGACCACACAGTGGAGGATAGTGGAGGATTGAGGTCACCTGGGGGCAAATTGGGGAGCAAGGGGTTAGTAGCTGCCAAACGGTCAAGTGCACTGGACTCAAGCTCTGGTGTTTCCGATCAGCAGAGTGTGGGTTCGAGTCCCGGTCTTGACACTTGTCTCATTAAGCAAGACACTTAACCATTATTGCTTCGATCTTCGGATGGGATGTAAAGCTGAAAGTCCCGTTTGTTGTGTAATACACGTAAAAGAACCCAGTTACACTTATCGCTACAAAGAGAAGGGGTTCGCCCCAGTGTTTCTGGCAGTGGCTGCTGAGTGCACCGCAGCACCTTGTAAACCCTTATAAGGTGCTACATAAATTGATCTCATAATTCAAAAGATTTCAAAAACCTGTCTTAAAAAAGGTTTGTCTTTGTTCAATCGTCTTGAGTCCCTTCATTGGTAGATACATGCGCTATATTATAGGACTCCGGTATTATTAACGGAACCATAATCATTCTTGATTAAAATCAAACAGTTCTGATCTATAATTCTGTTCATAACACATGAGTTTTTATCAATGAATGCAAAGATTTTGCGGTTGAATGTTCTGTTTAAATTTGATTGACTCTAAACAGAGCAACGCATCTCCAGGACTCAAGCGAGGCTGCTCATCTCATGGGAAGCCATACAAAGCGATGACTACATCCTGAAGGAGAGGTGCCGCCTGCAAAGCGACATCAGTGAACAAGTCAGGACTACCGGTGAAAGGTGAGTTGATGTGCCCCCCCCCCCCTGCCTAAGAGCTCTGTGGCAGGTGTTTGTCCTGGCTGGCGAACTCGGCGAGGTGGTAAAATTTCAAATATTGGATGACGAGTGAAGGAAAAGTTAAGCTGCCTTCAAACTAACAAATGCATACACAAATGCACGATGATTCCATGTACGCATTCAAATTTTGAGTTCTTGATACCAGTGTTCTCCCCATGCATAAGCTAGTGCAAATTGTGGAAGACACGCAAAAACAAAAAAAATTGTTATATTTTTTTTTTTTTTATTATTAATATTATTATTATTATTATTTTTTTTTTTTTTTTGGGGGGGGGGGACTTCAGATACAAATCACAGATTGCACAGTAGGGCTTTTGAAACTAAAGATAAACACAAAGTAAAAATCGTTCTGAGGACCTTGTTTCAGTTCAGGGTGCTCAGGCCAAACTTCCAAAATTTGGTTCAAGAATGCCCCACAGCTTAAAACAAAATCTTGGGGAGAAATCTGGAAACATAAAAGGTAAAGGAAAAAGCTCATAAATGAAACAAACTAATAGAAATGAACGAGGTGGTCATTGAAAGTAGCAAGGTGAGCTGCCTCGGGGGGGAAATACTACTCTGTAGACCCGGGTTCGAATCCAAACTTGGACTCGAGCCTTGTGCAAACATTGTGACTTTTCATGGTCTGTGAGATTTCTCAGTTTGGGGTTTAACTCTCGTATTGGAAAGATAATTCTTTCGTCGTTTTCTCTTATAACTTCCAAGGATCTATTGGTTTCATTTTTTTGGAAAATAATTATATTCTTCTGAATTTGATTACTCTGTAAAGGTTCAACCCGGACTCATACAAAATAAAACCTCTCCTTCTGATTCAGGGCATCATTGTCAAACCCATTCTCTCTCTCATCTTAGACTATTGGTTTCTTTCCAGAGTTGAGGATCTACTCGGGAAGATGGAGGAACTCTTTGCCGATCCTGAGACAGGGATGCCGTCAAGAGCTTTAGGGTTAATAGGAGAGAAGGCCATGGAGGAAAGATTGAACAGACTGGAGGACCAGGTAAGACTCAAGATTCTTCAGTGACTTTCTAAGACGGCTGTGGTTGAAACCGAACAAAATTCTAGGGTAAGGTTAAAGGTCAAGAAGGTTCTTGATTAGAAGGCTGTGGAGGGAAGACAGAACAGACTGGAGGACCAGGTAAGACTCAAAATTCTGTAGTGACTTCCCTAGAAGGCTGTGGTTGAAACCAAACTAAAGTCCAGGGTAAGGTTAAAGGTCAAGAAGGTTCTTGATTAGAAGGCTGTGGAGGAAAGATTGAACAGACTGGAGGACCAGGTAAGACTCGAGATTCTTCAGTGACTTTCTAAGAAGGCTGTGGGTGAAACCGAACAAAAGTCTAGGGTAAGGTTAAAGGTCAAAAAGGTTCTTGATTAGAAGGCTGTGGAGGGAAGACAGAACAGACTGGAGGACCAGGTAAGATTTCAAGATTCTTCAGTGACTTTCTAAGAAGGCTGTGGTTGAAACCGAAAAAAAGTCTAGGGTGGGGTTAAAGGTCAAGAAGGTGCTTGATTAGAAGGCTGTGGAGGGAAGACAGAACAGACTGGAGGACCAGGTAAGACTCAAGATTCTTCAGTGACTTTCTAAGAAGGCTGTGGTTGAAATTACCGACCAAAAGTCTAGGAAGGTTAAAGGTCAAAACAGTTGATGTCACTTGATGAGAAGGCCATTGAGGAAAGATTGAACAGACTGGAGGACAATGTAAGACTCGAGATTCTGTAGTAAATTCCCAGGAAGGTTGTGTTTGAAATCGACCAAAAGTCTAGGGTAAGGTTAAAGGTCAGGGAGGTCAATGTCACTTGATGAGAAGGCTGCGGAGGAAAGATTGAACAAACTGGAGGACCTGGTAAGACTGAAGGCCAAAAGCCTTGGAGCATCTTGATATATTAGACTGTTCAGGAGAGTTGAGCACATTAATAAGTAAGATCGTTGTGTAGGTGCAAAATTGTTGTATCTCCTAAAATAGCCCTTGTGTTACGCGCAAATTGTCAAAACGTATCTTGCTTAAAATAGCCCATATGTACACACACAAAAAGTATGCACCGAGATACGTTTTGCACGGAGCATTTTTGTGCGGTAAACGACGTTGTGGCAAAAACGAAATTCAACGTTTTTGCACTGACTTGACAATACGTTTGATTGTTAATGCATTATCACTTGTGAACGTTTAACCACTGTTAACCTCTAAACCTTAAACTGCTAATCTCTGACCTGTAACCCTAGATGGAGAGGACCAATCAGGCTATTGATTGGATTATTTCGTCCCTGCATGATCATAAACTGGGGTCCAAAGAAGGTCCACCAATGCTGAAAGAGGTCAAGCCAAGAGAAGGTAGGCTTCCTTTAATAGTAACTTATGTCGAGTCATTGTCTATTGACCCAATTAGCCATTTGTGAGTTAGATTGGAATAATGTCTGGTACAATGACTTGCTTAGTCACAAGTTACTGCTTAAATTTAAATTCCTTGGACTAAAGTTGCTATGTCACATGTTTTTTCTTTATCTAATTTTTCATATCAGTGGAAGAGAACTTCACCTCTGAGAATGAGGATCGAAAGGTGCCATCAACGCTGGAAGAACTTGGTATAACTCTCCATCAAAAGGCGCGCTCAAGTCCTTATCCCGGAACCGCCATTCGCCGGTTCCCCGTACCCGATGAGAAGGTGCCCTGGGAGGTATGTTCCAAATCCAAGCTCCCTTAGGGACCATGGATAAATTATGTCTAGGACAGGGCCGCAATTTAACGCGTTCCTATGTGTGCAAGCTCAAACAAAGAAAAACCCACCCAGTATCACGCATAGGTCCGGTCTTGAGGGAGACTCACTGTATAACAAAGGAACAATGCTGTTGGCCAGCTTAAGCCAAATATCACTTTGTAGTTAAAATCGGCTTACTAGATAAACCATTGTCCGGTATACCTACCTGAGCTAGACCGCAAACACTAATCCTTCACTTCTTTGTGGGCTACTTTCGAGCTGCCCTGTCCATGTAATCCGACCAACAAAAGGCACCAACAATAGAAATTGATAATGAGGGAACCTAATAATCACTGGAGCGCAAATTCAATGGTTGCACGGGGCCGTGAAAATTTGTGAATGACTCTGTGCAGATTTGATAAATTTAGGCTTTAAAGTTGACCCTATTTGGCTTGCGAATTGGAAGAGTGCCTCATGAAAATTTGCAGCATGTCGGTTTGGAAAGGAAACATTTTTAGGGCGGGGGGGGGGGGGATTTCTTGGGTAATTAGCCAAAATTCCAAATGGCTGACCTGCCAAAAATTGAACAGAAATCTGAAGTTTAGTTGTCTGAAAATATATTTGATTGGTTTTCAAGAGACTGAGAGACTTTAAAATATTTTTTAATATTTAGCTTTTAGCATTGGTTGCTATGGGAGTTTATTTAGTGTGGTGCACCCCGATGGATTTACCGTTTAAGTCTGCTGCCACCTAGTGTCCCAAAAAATTGTCCATTGTATTGAACTGATGTATGAGAGTAGAGTATACAGTAGATCATGTTTTATTTAAAGGTTTAAAGGCACTGAACACGTTTGGAAATTGTCAAAGACCAGTGTTCTCACTTGGTGTATCCCAACATATGCATAAAATAACAAGCCTGTGAAAATTTGGGCTCAATTGGTCATCGAAGTTGCAAGAAAATGATGAAAGAAAAAACACCCTTGTTATACAAATTTGTGTGCTTTCAGATAGGAATAAAAACTTCTTGCAAGAAGTTGTTATTATTTTAGTGAGAAATTACCTCTCTCTCAAAAACTACGTTACTTCAGAGGGAGTCGTTTCCTACAATGTTTTATACTATCAACAGCTCTCCGTTGCTTGTTACCAAGTAAGTTTTTATGGTAATATTTGTTTTGAGTCGTTACCAAACGTGTACAATACCTTTAAAGATTAATCAATAGACCCCTTGTATAAAACGTCACAAGCCCAAACAGCGCCCTCACTGAGGTCAAAGGAATACCTATCGTTGGCTGAGAGTTGTGCGCGGCGCGTACACGCTTAACATTGTTTGGCCTCTGCGATGGCGGCAAATATGCAAGGGGTCTACTTCTGTAGCCTGTGGTAAAATAAAGTAAAAGAAAATTAATAAGAAACGCTAAACAGTGCAACATTTCATCAAAAATCTTCCACAGGTTAGCTTCCGTCTCTATAAGCCAGTCAGCTACACTCATGAGAGCATTCTAGCCTTACCACATTTTGCAGACATTGACCTGTTGAAGTACTCCAAGACTGACGTACCCATTTTGAACTTTAACATGCTCGACAAATCGGTCAACTACGACCGCGTTAGTTTCATGGGAGACTACAAGGTGACGGACGGTGTGCCACAGTAAGTTCAAGTTGTGATTGTTTTGTCATCTGTAAAAGGGAAAGTATGCCCTTGTTTTTGAGAAAAGCAAATTCATCATCCGTTGGTTTTCAATAAACACATCGTGTAACCACAACTTCTTCAAATGTCATTAAATTCGGTGGTTCTGTTGTGATGAAAAATAACTGTAGTAATTCTCTGGAGGATTTGTATCGGTTTGAATTTTATACTCGGATTACAACTAAGCTAAACTGTTTTAGTTTATAATTAGATCGAAACTATTATAAACTGTTTATGAAGCTTATAATTGGATTGAAACTAATCTAAACTGTTCATGAAGTTTATAATCGGATTGAAACTAAAATTAACTGTTGTTCATGAAGTTTATAATCAGATTGAAACAAATATAAACTGTTTATGAAGTTATAATCGGATTGAAACTAATCTAAACTGTTTGTGAAGTTTATAATTGGATTGAAACTAATCTAAACTGTTGATGAAGTTTATAATCAGATTGAAACAAATGTAAACTGTTTACGAAGTTTATAATCAGATTAAAACAAATATAAACTGTTCATGAAGTTTATAATTGGATTGAAACTAATCTAAACTGTTGATGAAGTTTATAATCAGATTGAAACTAATATAAACTGTTTACAAAGTTTATAATCAGATTAAAACAAATATAAACTGTTCATGAAGTTTATAATTGGATTGAAACTAATCTAAACTGTTGATGAAGTTTATAATCAGATTGAAACAAATGTGAACTGTTTATGAAGTTATAATTGGATTGAAACTAATCTAAACTGTTTATGAAGTTTATAATCAGATTGAAACTAATATAAACTGTTTATGAAGTTCATAATCGGATTGAAACTATTCTAAACTGTTGATGAAGCTTATAATCAGATTGAAACAAATGTAAACTGTTTATGAAGTTATAATTGGATTGAAACTAATCTAAACTGTTTACGAAGTTTATAATCAGATTGAAACTAATATAAACTGTTTATGAAGTTCATAATCGGATTGAAACTATTCTAAACTGTTGATGAAGCTTATAATCAGATTGAAACAAATGTAAACTGTTTATGAAGTTATAATTGGATTGAAACTAATCTAAACTGTTTATGAAGTTTATAATCAGATTGAAACTAATATAAACTGTTTATGAAGTTCATAATCGGATTGAAACTAATCTAAACTGTTGATGAAGTAAATAATCAGATTGAAACTATTCTAAACTGTTTTTGAAGTTTATAATCGGAACGAAACTAATCAGTTTGTCTTTTTCGATTAGTACCAATCAATACTTTGTTTGGAAATCTTTTACCAGAATGCTGGATTGGCGTTAATAACCTGTTAGGAACCAGTTTGGTTTATAATTTGTTTTAATTCAACAATCATTATAGAGGTTAGCCCATTCTACACATCATCATTTGAGGCAACTTTTATAAAAAATAATCAAACCAGGATAAATAACAGATAAAAGCAGCAACAATACTATTAACTCATATCTGCCTAACTACAAGATTTCCCGTAGAACACACAAACGCTGTTAGCGCCTAACTACGGGAAAACCGGTAGATGAACAAGAAGCTAGTGACTTTCTTTATGTCTTGATTGATAGTGATATGAGATGAGAAACATGGCAAAATATATATCATGTTAAAGAGAATTATGTGCTCTTTGTAGCAGTCTGCAGTTTGTTGGGATGTGTCTATTTGCAAGGCAGTAAATAATGAATGTTTATTGTTACAGTAATAAGTGCTATATGGGCTTAGGCAGGAACAGTGTTGACGTACTGTGACCAGTCTGTCTGGCTGATGATATGGGTTAAAGAAATGATAATGAAAAAATGATGGCACACCATTGAGATAAATGGAGAGAACACGGTTTTCAAGATCAAACTTATATGTGTAAAATTGTAGGAAACAAAATAATAACTTTGATTTGTTATTTTTTTTAAAATTTATTTATGGCCTGGGGTAGAAAATAAGCAGATTTTTATCAGAACTCGATCTAAGATGATACCAGAATTCCTGATATGATTTCATATTGTCAATTTTCCTCAGGAATCCACGAGGTCGAACCGGAATGATCGGCCGAGGACTGCTGGGTCGATTTGGACCCAACCACGCTGCAGATCCAATCGTCACAAGGTCAGTTTAACTGCTGCCAGATCTGAAGAGTTTTCTTCTGTGATTATGGGGGTGGGGGGGAGGCGGGAACCAGCTAGTGTTTATTGAGGAGACCATGTATTAGAGATGTCTGTTGAGAGAGTTGGGACATGGAGGGACCAGTTTTCTTTAATCACGCAGTTGCTGGATGCCAGTTTCGGTCCAAATGCAGAACAACCCAATGTGCAAGTCTAGCTTGACACCCAGTTTGTGTTTTTTTTTTTACCAAAATGGCTTGTAATCGCAAGTTGTCGCAACTCTCTCAATATACGGCTCTGCTATGTACACCCCTTCCAATGCTCAAGCTTTCAAGAAACATATTTCAAACAACTTTCCTTTCATTGTGTTTTCTTCAAATTCATGTATATGCACCAATTCGGATTATTATGGCCTTAGCTCTGATATAGAAACTAGTCTGTGCCCACATCTAGAAAATGAGCAACTTCAATGATTGACGGCTGTGGGTTCTGGACTCCATACTGTTCATGTTGTTAACGAGTGTTGTTGGTTTTACTTCATTAAAGATGGAAGAAGAGTCCAACTGGCTCGATGATGGAAGACAACGGACAGAAAGTTCTGGAGTTTGTTGCAATACAGAGGAAGGACAATCAACAGTGGGCCATACCAGGGGTAAGTGTAGACCCCCCTAACACTGACTTCACACGCGTCCCAAGGTCTGCCATTTTGGGAACCAAAAGAGCATGTGAAGATATGGTTAGCGTGTAAACGCTGGTGTACACGTCGCCCAAAGTGCTCACTACACAGTTGGTGCTGGTCTGTGTAAAGTAGGCTTTGTTTGATTGTTCATTTACACCACTATATGTACACCACACTAAATAGGCTCCCCCATATCAACCAATGCCAAATGCTAAATATATTTGCTGGCAGCTATAAGCTTATTTTTTTCTTGTCAAATTAGGTAGGTTAACTGATGAACTTCTTAGCTATGCTAATAGTAATATCCAAAATGCCAAACTCCATCTTGGAAAAAGGGCCACTTGTCAGCAAAATAGGGGTTTTTATTTTAGGGCTAGTGTTCTCCAAAATGCTCCAGTTTGAAAGTCAACAACCCCAGGGGTACAATATTTGACTATTTTTCAACAATTTGGGCCATCGCCTTTCAATCTTTGATTTACAGAATTTTAAAAAAATGTTTATTCATGAGGCTTGGCGTATGATTTTCTATCTATTAAGTGTCGAACACCCTGATAGTATACTAATGCTTTGGGTTGGAAAGCCAGGCAGGAAAATTAGGGGGCCCCAGGGGCCACAAGGCTAAACAAACAAACAAACAAACAAACAAACAAACACCCCAACAAACAAACAAACAAACAAACAAACAGGGCTGAAGTGTTTATAGTAACCAGACAGTTTGATCTGTTTACCCCCAATGGTGTTCCATGTACAAGGTCTTGGTTCAGTTGTTCTAAACACACTTGGGGTAACCGTTTCTTTTTCACATGCTGTACCATCTCTTTGGAATGCTCTTCCACTGAACCTCAGACTAGTAGACACTCTCTCCAGCTTCAAAACTAACTTGAAATCTCACTTGTTCAGTCTTGGTTTTAAGTGCCGTCATTAGAAGAGTTCCTTTTCTATGCGCCAGGAGTGTCTTTCTGACAGACATGGGGCACTACAAATGTATATTATTGTTATTATAGTATTTGGTTTGCGGTAACACCATGTGTATATCTACTTGCTTGGTAGATTTTGTTCTTTGAGAGGTTGTCTTGCTTTTTCATAATTCTACTGCTGTAGAGTAGAATATTCGGAATTCGAGAGACTTCTCAGTTCTGAAATCTACTTGCTAGGTAGATTTTGTTCTTTGAGAATTTGTCTTGTTTATTATTCTACTGCCGCAGAGTAGAATATTCGGAATTCGGGAGACTTCTCAGTTCTGAAAAGAACTGTCCTGCTTATTAACTACTACCTGGGCGGGAGGTAGGAAATCAGGCATGACTACTACTTTCGTTATGTGGATCGGGGGGGACTTCTCGTTAACACTGGACTACACTGGACTACACTTCGACTAGCTTGCTCTAGTCATCGTCATTATCATTATTATTATTATTATTTTTATTATTTTGTTCAGGGCATGGTTGAGCCGGGAGATGTCGTCAGTGCCACACTCAAGAGGGAGTTCGGCGAAGAAGCTCTCGGATCAATGGATAAATCAGAAGAAGAGATTGACATGATAGCCAAGAAGATTGATGAACTATTTAGCAGCGGTGTGGAGGTAAGAAATGGAAAAAAACGGAAAGATTAACTGACTAAGGAGGCGTATAAGGTTATTCAAATAGAAAATATGTTTCAAAAGATGTACAGTCTTGTTAACCCTCCACCTTGTGGTAACATTTTTCCAGCGAGCTGACCAACCATTTGAAACCATTCAACTGCCTGGGTTGTGTATGGTGGCACAACTGTGCACAGAACTAACTGTGTACATGTGTGTACTGTGTAGATGCATTCAGAACATGGTATCATATTGCAGGCTGGCATAGTTTATTTATCATTCATAATCACAATGGATGATATTGAATGGTCAGACAGTAGGAGGGTTGACTATGTACTGTGGAGATACATTCACCACATGATATCATATTGCAGGGTGGCATAGTTATTAGATAATTATGGCAGAATCTTTGAAAACACCCTTTTTAAAACTGTTCGCACCAAAGCTAAATGTTTTTAAAAACCGTTGTTCCCCTTTTTCGATTTAGACACTTATATTTTGTCCTTCCTTTCATGTTTTCCTGACTCTACCTACTTTGTATATTTCAGTAGCGTTTAATTTCATTAACTATTATGTATATTGTTTAATGTCTTAATTAGCTTTTGTAACCTTGTTGACGTTTTTATTCAGTGGCAGTTTGGCCCTGGGGCAACGACTGGTAATTTTAATAAATAAATCTACATCTAATCAAAGATATTTTCTTTGAATCTCTGAAGGTCTACAAAGGCTACGTTGATGATCCCCGGAATACGGACAATGCGTGGATGGAGACCGTGGCCATGAACTTCCATGATGAAGACGGAACCTCGTTCGGCGCCTTGGAATTACAGGTAAAACAAGTGTTTTCAAAATCTTTCTCAAATTTGTGGTTGACTTGATTAAAACAGTTTGTCCTGACCTCGTTAGTAGATTATCTTTGATGGGACGCACCTGCTTGATGAGATTTTTTGAATGAGTTTTTAAATTTTTTTATTTCCTTCTCTCAGGCTGGTGATGACGCTCAGGGCGTTCGATGGCAACGCGTTGGCTCCAATATTCCTCTCTTTGCAAGTCACCAAGCCATGCTGAGGAAGGTTGCCGAGTTACACGATGCTGCCTTCTAGACTAAACATCAACTCATATTTCCCCAACTGCCATGTCACCACAAAGCCATATCGGCTCTATACAGCACCAGTCCCAAAACCTAGTGCCCCTAAAACCTAGAAAATTCCCTCTACATAGTCACCAATATTAGTGTTGGTTTAACATTTTACAAATCAAATCTACAACTTTCATAGTTATTAGGTTGTATCCAAATTGGCGGCTACAGCTATGGCTACGACTGTTGCTAAGGACATCCTGTACTTCAACGCATGATGACATGGCGATCCAGCCGTAGCCGTAGCCGTAGCCGTAGCCATAGCCATAGCCGCCTATTCGGACACCGCCTTCATTGATGTAAAAATCACATCGGGGATAAAGAACTTGATTTCAGGTTTACCCTTACACAATGTGTGGCCTCTTGACGCCGACACACCATGATGACGTGATGACCAACCCATGATGACCAGCTAAAGAACTTGATTTCAGGTTTACCCATACACCGATGTGTAGACTCTTGAAGCCGAGCACACAGCGTTCAAGTGGTAAAGACACTGCAGCTCTAGAATGACATGGGTCAGGGGTTCGAATCCAACCAAGTAGCCTGGGGAATTTTTTCTTCCTGCAGATCTTGGAAAGGATGAAAACAAAATCATATGCCATAGTTTTATTTTGTAGTTTTTGTACAAAAACAAAATTGTCTGAGGAAAGTTATCTTTAATATTTCTATATCCTACGCTGATATATTTTATAAACATGCAACTGGTTTTTATAAGGAAATTTTTCTTCACAATGTTAATACTCTTTTTGGGTAATATTAAATGTAAGTAGGACATTTACAGGTAATTGATAAGGACATTTTTTTATTTGTAAATAGAAAACAAGAAAATCAACTCATTTGAAGGCAAATTTGTTTCCATGAAATTGAACACCAAAGTCTCGATTATTTGCGATTTTTCGCATAAATATTGAAAGAAATATTTTGAAATTTTGTTTTTGTCTGTCGGCTTCCACTAAATATTGCCATAATAGTGTAGTAATTGAAATAGATTGCTGTGTAAAAGATTGTTATGATATGAATGAAATACCTAATGCTATTGTTCTAGGGTGTGCACAACATTGGTAAAATAGAAACTATAAATGTTCACAGATTTGCACATATTTTGCGTGGTATAAAGATGGTCATGGTGGAAAACCAGTCTGAAAGTTCACTGATTATAAAGTTCAACCAGTACCAATCCGCCAGAGAAATATTTCCGGCTGAAATACTGTTGAGTAAACAACATTGAAAGACCTTTCAAATCAACTTTACTTATTTTGATTGCCAAAATCAAAATAAGCCCCACGTGCAGTTAACACCCAAAAAATCTTTGCCGTTTTCACCCTAACACGACCATCTGGGCCCAATTTCGTAGAGCTGCTGAAGCACAAAAAGTAGCTAAGCACAACAAAATTATGCTTGCCAGTATAAGGTTACTAGCCAGAACACCATTTCACATGTACCATCTGCGGCTGGCGGCCTGCTCATTTTTGCTTGCAGAAAATTGTTAAGCAGGTTTGTTGAATGGTGGTTTGTTTACTAAAAACTAGAGGATAGGAATAAAGTTACTCTTCGGGAAAAAACGACGATGAACTTTCCTTTTCCGATTTTGAGTTCGTACACCCTAATTTTGATCATGATACAATTATTAATAAAAACGTAATTTGAATATATAGTGATCAATGCAAATAATTCCCAAAATAAACTACTGAATTGTGTATGCAAAAAGTCTGCCATCAATGTTCATTTCACCGAACTTTTATTGCCAAAATATTTAAGATATATGTCATCTTTGAAGATATTTAATTGAAGGATTTTTGTTGACTGCTTTCAACTCCAGAAGTTGCCAATTGCCATGAAAATTGCCAATATGTTTCTCACTTTGGCAAAATTGTTTTCAAGTAATGAATTACCAATTACATTCACGTTTATATTATTTGTTTTGTTGTTATAATTATTAGATTATACTATTACAGTTACATATATTTTTTTCAAATTTTGAACTCAGTTGATAGTTTCGTTTAGTAGAAATGCAAAGTTGTTGCCAATTATGTTTTTGAAGTACAAATATAGCTACAGCTTGTTCTTGTGTTTTGTGTGTGTGTCCCCCCCTGTAAACAATGGAGCAATGCTTTCTCACAAGTCTTTCATTGTTCAAAAGGATTTCTTCAGAAAAGGGAACAATAGGGTAACAATTGAGGGGGACCCCACAAACTGCATCCATAAGTTTTAGTTGTTAAAAAAACACACAAACAAAAACATGTATTGGAGTCAGGAAATTAAAGTCAAAGTATACCTTTGGTTTTTGGAACCGTTTGATCGTTTCAATCCTATATAAATGTTAATATATTCAATAAACTAAACTGTGAAATTTCATTTCAAGAGGTGGTAGCGTTTTTGAGATATCGCCGAAAAATCTGGAGAGGTGATAAGTCAAAGCGGGAATTATAATCCCCAATTTGAATACACAATCTGAGAAGTTTCATGCAGAAACGTTTCTCAGATTGAAATGTTTTTGAATCCCTCTCCCTAAAACCACATTCCTTCTAAAGGGATTTGTTTCTCAAACTGTTATACATTATCAACAGCTGCAGTGCTTCATACCAAGTATAAGTTTTTATGGTCGTAAATTTTTGGAGTAATTACCAAAGGTGCACTCTCCCTTTAAGTCGTTTGTCAATTATGAAAAGACAAATTCAAGTGCAGTAATTATTCAATTTTTTATAAAAAATATTAACTAAAGCGTTTTTCGATCATGTAATTTTACAGTAGACAGTGCCTTATAAATTGATAATACCGCACAAATAATATTTCTGTATGTATACTACCTTTAATAAAAAGTGAATTATGAAAGTATGAAAGTTTGCCGGGTTTTGTCTGACATACGTGTTCAAGTTATTTTTATTTATTCGGACGAAATCACTGAATGTTTCCTGGATTCGATCTGCTTAGTTGCCATCAGATGTTCTCAATTCAATTCAATTCAACCCAACTTTTAGTCACAAATTAATTAGTTGCCAAACAAGTAAGATCTTGATTTGCGAATATTGGGAATATCAAGGATTTCAATTTGTGAAAACGAATCTCGGGAATGTTTCACAAATCCATGATCTAAAGTAAAGTAAATAAATAAAAAACATGACAAAAATTCTATTTTTTTGTTAAAATGTCCTCAATAGTGCCTCCTGCACCATTTTCTTGTGATAAACTCAGAGTGTGAAATTGTTGCCTGAAGATGATCAGAATGCAAAATATAAATTGTCATTATTTTTCCCATTTTCCAAATTTTTATTTCAATTTGATTTAATCAAATGACACAGGAACAAACAATGAAGATGTTTCGTAAATACAAATCTTTGTTGTTTTCTCAAAATGATGAAAATGCAATTATGATTTCTGTTGTCAAACTTCGGTCTATACCACTCGAGAGTCCTCCTTCCTCCTCCACGGTTTACCCAAGTAATGAATAATGCATGACCTCGAAGCAATGAGGTCAATCGAGGTCACGACGTCAACAAACAGGGTAGTATATGCAAGATGGCTTCTACTATCTGTAGGATCACCTCGCAAAGAGTGCTGCAAAATGTAACTGTTTTCGGCCAGACGAAATTGAGATATGAAAGTCTCAGGGCCTTATCAGGTAAATGAGCATCATATTGTTGCTTCACATGGATTGATTTTAGCCTAAATGTTTTTGGTTTTCTGTAACAAAGCGGGATTCATCCCGTTCGTTTACGTTAATAGTAATACGCTACAGCCCTGCGTGGGGCCGGGAGGAGTCCAACCTGGGCTAGTCAATACCTGCTTTGCGTGCTGGTGCTACCGTCCGTACCACTGTACCAGTTTACACATAATCAACCATAGACATGATAGAGCAAGGACAAACTTGCTCTATGATTTACAACATTTGTAATTATTTATTTATTAATTAATTTTATATAAAAACAATGTTTGGAGGAGGGGACTATTTTGTTTGCAGTTTTTTCGTTCTCATTTGGGTGGGGGGGGGGGGGTAAAAAGGGGGGCAAGTCAGTGTTCTAAGTTGGGGGGGGGGCAAGGGTTCTAAATGGGGGAGGGCTTCAGCCCCCCTCCATTCCCCAGTGGTTACGCCATTGATCAAGTCAAGGCATTGCTTTTTGTTCGTACTTTCGTGTTTATGTGGTTACTTATGAATGATCATCGTAATCAGTTTGACTCAACCAAAGGCGTAGGCCCTACGTTACATCATGGAGGAAGGTGGCCCACCTTGTTGAGCTGTAATGGCTCTCTTTTAACATCGGTCTCATAACACTCACCATTAATGGTGAGTGTTATGAGACCGATGTTAAAAGCAAGCCATTACAGCTCAACAAGGTGGGCTAGGACTGCAGGAGGAAGGTATTTCCTTCAGGATTCCATTGACCATGGTTACACCATGGATGACGGAAAATACATGTATTTTCCTTTCTCCATGGTTCCATCTTGACCTAAATGTAGGCTTAAATTAAAGGAAAAAAACTAAGTTTGAAAACAGACAGAAATGTATGTTTTTCATCCATTGGTGTTGTGTCATTTCTAAATTTGTGATATATTTCTATTTTTCTCTCTCTCTTATCCCACCAGGGTCTTCACAGCAGAAGGTGAGATTAATACTGATTATTTTATTTTTAAAAAGCACTATTTATTGCATAGTTGTGATGATCACAAACCTAAGTCTGGTCAGGGATGGTTACGATCATTGCGATTTAGTGCACAAGAACATCAAGGAATAGACCTTACGCATTGTACCTCAAGCTGCCATCTTAGAGGTAAACCAATGATGAAACAAGGGAAACCCACTGATGTGTACGGGTGGCACAAAGGACTGGCAAATGAGAAACCTCTTCTTGACCTCTAGGCAATTAAATTTTGGTTGTGAAGCCAAGGACTCTCACCTCAGAAAAGCAAACTTAATCACTGTACTAGCCAAAAACCCAATGGAGAGAAGACAAGGAAGGAACTTTAAGTTTTTGATGTGGGAGGAACGCCCACACAATCAGGTAGGGACTGAAAACCTGATCCACGCAGTGCCCCTGGCGTGATTCAAACCGAGGTCCTAGAGGTGGAAGGTAAGGAAAGATACCACTACGCCAACCTGACGACCCTCGTAGGTTCTGATTTTATTAATTTATGAATGTTTAATCCTTCATCTCCAGGCCTCCATGACACCCGTTGGTTTCATCGGCCTGGGTAACATGGGCGCCCACATGGCCAAGAACCTAATAAAGCAAGGCTACCCACTCATCGTTCATGACGTGTACCCAGAGGCCGTCAGCGAGCTGCAAGACAAGGGTGCGCAGATCGCCGACACAGCAGCAGAGGTTGCTGAGAAAGCGGATCGAATCGTGACCATGCTACCATCCAGTCCAAACGTTATTGAGGCGTATAACAGCAGAAATGGCATATTATCGTGAGTTTTGGAAAAATCCCCAAACTACCAATTGCTTATTTCAATAGGGCCTACCCTACAAGCATTACAATGGCGTCCTGTTCGGGACCGCATCATCTTTAAGATTCTCCTTATCATCTTCCACTACCTGAATGGCACTTCACCTGAATACATCAGTGACTTAATTCATCTGTACAAACCTCCCAGACAGCTTCGCTCCTCAAACAACCTGCTCCTCAACATTCCACAATCCCTGCACTCCTGGGGTGATCGTTGTTTTTCACATGGCGGGCCATCTCTTTGGAACAGCCCCCCCACTTCAACTCGGACAAGCAGATACTTGTTCTCAATTTAAAACACGTCTCAAAACCTATCTATTTCGGAAATCATAGCTTCGGCCTTTGGTTGTCTTTTGTGTAATAGCAGAGTTCTTGTTTTTGCGTCAGGAGTGTCATCCTTGACAGACATGGCACACTAGAAATGTTCAATATTATTATTATTATTATTATTTACGCTTTTTTCAGAACTGTGAAAAAAGGCACTTTAATCATAGACAGCAGCACCATCGATCCTTCAGTTGCGAAAGATATCGCTGCTCAAACGGAGTTGAAAGGGGCTGTGTACATGGACGCTCCAGTGTCTGGTGGTGAGTAATGAATGCTGAGATCTCAATAGCAACTCAGGCTGTGTCCGAATTGACGGCTACAGCTACAGCTGCGGCTGGATTTCTGCTTCATCATGCTTTGAAGTATAGGATGTCCTTAGAAACGCTTGAGCAACAGTCATAGCTGTAGCTCTAGCCGTCAGTTCGGACACGGCCTCACTCTCTGGTCCCTATTTCATAAAGCCTGTAAGCAGATATTTTCTGCTTACGAAGCGACCATTACCACAGTCTAAACACTGCTAAGGGTAAGCAAAACAAAAGGCACGCTAGCTTGCCGGTGGTTCTTGTAAGCAGGGGCCAATTTCATAGCACTGTGTAACGGTAAGCAAATTTTCGTGCTAACTAGAGCAGAAAAACTTGCTTAAGTGTAAGCGTATTTCACAAATTAGCAAGAAATTAAGCGGCCAGCTTGCACGTTCACCATGGATTTGCATTGTTACGTCATTCATTTTTATGCAAGGAGTACCGTAAGGTTAGCATGCCTTTTCGTGTGCTTACGGTAAGCAGCTCTATGAAATTGGCCCCTAATGAGTGAACCAACAGTGCAAATCCATTGTGAACACAGACATGTGCTGTCAAACCTTCTTGATCGTTGAAATACACTATTGCTAGCGCATGCTTTTCTGCTATAGTAAGCACACAAATGTGCTTATCGATAATAGCTTTATGAAATTGGGCCTTGGCTATTTAGAACAAAACTTAGCTGGTTAGCACAATTGGTGAAAGATGGCTGGACTCAATTCTAGTTTTTGTTTTTCTTCTTCTTCTTCTTCCGTAATATTTATCCAACACACAAAAAAGTGCTGCTGAGATTAGAATGATTATGAGCTCCCTTGTACCGAAAGAGCTTGCAAAGCAGTGTCTGGAACATTGCAAGTACAGCACATAGGCCAAGTGTCCTTCTGGTCACCTGGGTCCAATTTCATAGAGCTGCTTAAGCAGAAAATAATGCTTAACATTTTCTGCTAAGCAAAAATAAGCAGGATACCAGTCACAAATTGTATATGTGACATGGTAATTTGGCTGGTAACCTTATTCTGATAAGCATAATTGTTTTGTGCTTAGCTTCTTTTGTGCTTAACCAGCTCTATGAAATTGGCCCTGGTCTTAGGCCCTCCAGTGGAGGGTAATATTGAATGACTAGGAGGAGTGGTCAGAAGGCACCCCCAGGGATAATCACTCAAATGAAAAAATAAATATCAACTGTCTTGTTTTAGGTGTGAATGCTGCACGGGACGCTATACTTACCTTCATGGTTGGAGGGAAGCCTGAGGAGTTTGAAGCGGCCAAGGAGCTCCTACAATGCATGGGGAAGAACTTGGTCAACACTGGGCCAGTGGGTACCGGTCAGGTAAGTTGGCTGTCCAGTGGGCCCAACACATTGGCATTTTTTGAAAACCTTAGGCTCCGTCATTTATTGTGAAAACGTGTGCTTTTGATGAGGGGGCTTTCAACAGGTGGACAGAACCTAAGCTACAGCCGCAGTTTCAAAATCAGCTATAGTGTAAGCAAGAGGATCTATTGGCAGTGTTGTAGCTACGCCGGACGGGTCTGACCGGCACGAGCTTTGGTCGATCGGGACCGAGAGCAAATAAACAAACTCCGACCTGCACAAAAATTATGTAAAAACATTTTAAAATATCATTGAAATATCTAAGAAATAAAATAAAAACTACACGTTGTATAGTTTTTTCGTAAATAAGCTACAATATGCAGACCATGCTGTCGGCGGCTTTTGCATGTGCACCAGTGACGACAGTGCTGTATACAGTTTTAGAGTGCGCAGTAGCGATGATTATTGCAATTTCGAAAAGGGTCTATGTAAACCAAACAAGGGCTGGATGTGGAAATAGTCTGGCTCCATTGTAGTATAATTAGTATTAGTATTCATGATGGACTATTGCATACAGGGAGCAAGACCAAGATGGTAGCAGTACATGGGAATCAGAATGTAGAGGGGAACTACATCTTTCTCTCATTTTTGATTGATTGATTTATTTATTTTCAGGCGGCCAAGATATGCAACAATATGATGTTGGGTATAGCTATGATGGGAACGTCAGAGACAATGAATTTAGGCATCAGGTACGTGGGTTTTTTCAGGTTTTTTATTTTAATTGATTTGACATTAACCTTAACCATCCCCAACCCTCAAAATCCATCTGCATGTTTTGTTTGATTCTGTTGAACTGCACTTTTAAACTGATCATGCTTTACATTGGATCAGACATACCACTGTTATCAGAGTTCAACATTTGGGGTGTTGAGTTACTGTAAAGTGTTGGACTGAGGACTGCACTAGTAAACTGATTATGCTTTACATTGGATCAGGCATACCACCATAATCAGAGTCCAACAGTGTTGAGTTACTGAATGGTGTTGGACTGAGGACTTCACTAGTAAACTGATCATGCTTTACATTGGATCAGGCATACCACCATAAATCAGAGTCCAACAGTTTGGATGTTGAGTTACCATAAGGTTTTGGATTTTGTTAAGAGTGAGGAAGGTCCTAGTAAATCACTCTAAGGACTTGGAGTTAATGCTATTTCAGTAGTTATTTATGTTAACGAACCATCGGTCCTTCAGAAAGCAGAAGTAATGGTTTAGATATTGGAGGAAAACACACAAAAATAGTTTAGATCGCTATTGCGTGTCGTGGTCGAGCGGTCTAGTGCACTAGTCTCAAGCTCTGGTGTTTCTGATCAGCAGAGTTTCTGATCCTTGAGCAAGAAACTTAACCATTATTGCTTCGTCTGTCGGATGGGACGTAAAGCCCTAGGTCTCGTGTGTTGTGTAATGCATTCATGTGCATTCACTTTATGCGTTGCACTTTATACAAATATGGTTCAAGTCAACTTTTCTGTGAATTATTTCCATTAAAAAAAACTATGTGCTCAATTGTTGTCCCTGAAAACTTGGTTCTCATTTTGAAGCATTTAAATCAAAAATAGCACATGACCGAGCATGTGATTGTAGTTTATAAAAGTGATTCTGAAAAATATTTGTGACATTTTTTCCACGTATTTACAGGTTAGGTCTTGACCCAATGATGTTAGCCCAGATTTTAAACACCAGCAGTGGGCGTAGTTGGTCTAGTGACACCTACAACCCAGTACCAGGGGTGCTTGACGGGGTCCCCTCCAGCAATAACTACAAGGGAGGATTCAGTACAGCCCTCATGACAAAGGTAACGTCAACAGGGCTCGAAATTAACACAAACTTGCAACCGTACAAGTCTGGCAGTCTTGTGTTTTTGAATAATAACACCCCACTGTTATTTTTAGTTTAAAATGATAAACACAAATATCTTTCAATTCTGTTGAGTATTGAAGTATTACCCATAAGAAAAATTAGATAAATCTTCTCTTGGTGCTTGTTCCAAAAACAGCTCAAATGTGAAACTGTGTAGATAGTGTTCTTCTCATTTTGATTCCGGTCTTGTAATAAATTCTCTGGTCCAGTAAAATTTTTGAGCTACAAACCCTGCAGTCTTGTGAATTTTTCCCCAAAATTCGAGCCCTGATCAAGTGTGAACTGTCTATTTCCACCATGAAATGCCCCAAACCGTATCTTTCATCAATTTCAACTCAATCCGGTTGACTCAGTGGTTATTTCCCTGCCTTTCACCATGTTCACATCTATGGACCCGGTTCGAATCCTGGACTGGGTTTTCAGTTCTTACCTTGATTGTGTAGGTTTTCCCTATTTGGTGTTTTCCTCCCATATCTAAAACTGATGTTTCCTCAAGCTCTTCTCTATATAGGTATCTTCAGGCCTACGGGTCACAGTGCTAGTCCCTTTTGAGGCTCCCTTGGTTTGATTACCTACGCAGGTATCTTCAGGCCTACGGGTCACAGTGCTAGTCCCTTTTGAGGCTCCCTTGGTTTGATTACCTACGCAGGTATCTTCAGGCCTACGGGTCACAGTGCTAGTCCCTTTTGAGGCTCCCTTGGTTTGATTACCTACACAGGTATCTTCAGGCCTACGGGTCACAGTGCTAGTCCCTTTTGAGACTACCTTGGTTTGATTACCAGAAAGATAATATAAAAGTAGCTTCCCTCAGATTGAAAACAAAAAAACCCCACAAAAACTGATTAAAAGTGATTGATCTTTCTCTACAGGATCTCGGCTTAGCCCAGAATGCTGCGACCAACACAAAGAGTCCGACACCGCTGGGATCTTTAGCTCATCAGATCTACAGAGTCATGTGTAATAAAGGCTACAGCAATAAAGACTTCTCGTCTGCTTACCAATACCTTAAAGAAGAAGAATGATTGCTCCGAAAAATCATCTCAACTCGAGGAGATGGAAGCTTGGAAAGGGATGATGTAGTATTAACGGTAGGGGCATAGATTGGTAAATACTTAAAAAGATTAATGGCCGCAAAAACTTACTTGGGAAGGTAATGCAGCTGTTGATAGTATGAACTATTTCCTTCGAAGGTAATATGGTTTGGATAATTTTCACCCCAAAACAATGAATCTGAGATGCTTGAATCGTTTCTCAGAATTCTGAGGGTTGACTGTTTATACAAATGTCTGTGGTGTCCGTTTGTGAATGCTGCGGCCAGAGATGCGGTTGGTACCCGCTGTCACCTCGCTATTAAATGTGGATGGATTTGACATTCTTGTGAAAATACCGTGGACAATTTTTTTAGCTGTTTTCTCAAGAGTAGACACTGTATTCAGCTGGAACTTTTACAGATGTGGTGACAGTTAATGTATCTTTCTTGATAATTTGGTCTATAAATCAGCATTACGTTGACAAAAACCAATCTACGACCCTACCTTTAACTCCAAAGGAGGCAATGTTCATACTTCACATGAAAGCAATTGCAGACAACATTTTTGTGAAGGTTTGTCCACAGCAATCTAAGGAAATTTGCTTTGCATTTGCAATTCATGTGAAACATGAGCCAGACGTAATTCAACCCGTTTGTCTTCAACAAATTCACCCCAAAACTGAGGACCATATCACCTTGTTTAACAAAAAAGAGTGAGCTTGTGCATTCCTTGGCATTTCCTGGCAGGCAAGATACTACACTGTTGCTAGGAAATTGTACATCATGTATAGTAATTTCAACTTAAACTCAATTTTTATAACAGCAACTGAACAAGTGTTTAGATGTGCCCACTTCCTTCAGATCAAGGGTAGACGAAACAATGCAAGCTGCCATCTCCATAATAGATTAGATTTTAGGTTTTCCTTCCAGAGAGCTGTGTACAAATTTTCCTGCAGGAAGTCCAGGCTCTGTGGCTCTTTTGTAAAACATGTTGGTTCGTGACTAACATGGTTTATACCTTCATCTCTCAGGGCAAGATAACGGTCCTGAAAGGCCTGGTATGGTTGAAATTTTTCAAGGAATGGTATTCTAATTTCATTGCATTCGCCTCCAAGAAAAATTGTCAAAGTTTAGCGCCAGTCGAAGTGTGCCGAATTTGAAGCGTTTCCCTTATCAATATGAATGTCATGTTGGAAACGTACCTGAACTTACGATAATTGCCTTTTTGTCGGTGCCTTTTCTTTAGTTAAGGGTCAACTAGTGGTTCAGTTTCAATTAGACTATTGTAGGGGGGTAGGGGCAGCCAGAATTGGGTTGATTAGTTTGAAATACAGTAATGTTTATGTCAGTGGAAGAAGGTTGTTAAAATGAATTAAAACCTTGTTGTGAATATTAAAGTATTTCATAACAGTATAAGATACATCTTTCTTTCTTTGTACATGGCATAATATTTGGCCCTTTGGTGAAAAAAAGCTGGAAAATTCTGCCAAGTACAAGGGCTGACCTACATTGTACATATTGTAACGTTTCAGCTTTTATAGAATATTTTAACCCTATTTGATAACAATTTTGCTGATTTTTTCTGAGGGTAAAAAAACCCCGGAAATCAGATTAAAGTAGGAAGAATATCATGCCTGCAAATTCCTATATTTATCAGGGATGAGATTTAAGGAATGTGGAACTTCCTGAAGCGTAGAGTCCGGGGCCTCGGTTCCCCCGTATTCCAGACTCAGACCCTCCCTGATGTTAATATTCAGGAGGTTTACAGACTCTGTGTATCTTCAGAAATACAAAACTACAGGTTTCGACACAATGTGGACAATTTCTTTCTCCCTTTGGTGAATGCTTTACTTCTTTTAAACAAAACTTAAACAGCCAAGGGGGTTTTGAGAAAATCCTGAAATCATGAAAAAATCCTGAGAAATCAAATTATCTGAATGTATGCACATAACAAATGAAAAGGGATACATGACTTTGTTGCATAAAGCATAATGTATGTTTTTGTAGTGTGCACAAATTTGGTCTTTTTCCAAAACGGAGTTACGATCTTGTTAAACTGACATGGTGAAATAGGTGAAAAATAAAAACAGGGTTTAACAAAACTACTTTTAATCTTTAACAACTGAATAATCTCTGGTGTTTCAAAGGTAAATGTATAAACTGTTTTTCATTTGATTGTTTTCGTGCCGGAAGAAGGTGATGGTTTAAATTCAGTTTTAAAAAACTTGTGGGAATTGGTTAAAGGCAATGGACACTATTGGTAATTACTCAAAATAATTATTGGCAGAAAACCTTACTTGGTAACGAGTAATGGGGAGCTGTTGATAGTATAAAACATTGTGAGAAACGGCTCCCTCTGAAGTAACGTAGTTTTTGAGAAAGAAGTAATTTTCCACGAATTTGATTTCGAGATCTCGGAATTAGATTTTGAGGTCTCGAAATCAAGCATCGATCTGAAAGCACACAACTTCGTGTGACAAGGGTGTTTTTTCTTGCATTATTATCTCGCAACTTTGACGACCAATTGAGCTCAAATTTTCACAGGTTTGTTATTTTATGCATATGTTGAGATACACCAAGTGAGAAGACTGGTCTTTGACAATTAATAGTGTCCAGTGTCTTTAATTTAGGACTTAGCTACCTCTATTCTGTACTATATAATGCATTGCCTGCTATTGACTCAAGGTACGTTCAGGGCCAAAGTTAAAATCTTATAAAAACTTTACATTTATTGGTGTAACATGTTACTCAATTCCCACACCTATGATATTTGTTTTATGGCAAGCCTCGCAGGTTGGTTTACCTGTTGTAGACCTTGGCCGAGTTTTATAGCTCTGCTTACTGTGAAAGTCTGCGCTTGCAGTGCCCTGTAATTCCATGGGGCGTAAGCAGAGAATTTCGCGCTAAGCAGTACTATGAAATAGGGCCCTTTATTACTAGGTCAGGTTCCTAGTGTACGCAATGGTATGATAATTCTCATTTGATATACATGGACCAGACTAGAGTTTCTGCCTTCCAGCCTCCGTTTGGTTAACATTGGTTGGAATGGGAGTGAAGCAAGATGGCAGTACAGTGATTAAGGTACGTTGACCCCTTGCAGACGCAGCTACTGTCTGTCAGGCTTGCCACTTTGAGACTCATGAAAATTACATATTTGAAAATAAGGTAAGCGTGTGAACACTGTGTGGCCTTAAATGCACACTAAACTGTTATATTACACAGGGACATCCCACAAATGACCCAACCAAGATCATTGTGATGACAAGGTCCAATGAATTGGGTCAGCGGAAGAGACTCCTTTCATGTGACGTTACTAGCTCAAACAGCGCCCTTAATGAGGCCAAGGGATGACCTATCATTAGCTGAGAGTTGTGCATGACGCACACAAATGTGCACATTTCTATCGTTTGATCTCAGCGATGGCAGACCTATAGATTCCGCAAAATCAAGGGGTAAACATTACATGTACATGTAAAGTCGAGACAAAGTTTTATGTTTTTATTGTACCGGGATGTGCAGGAATTTGTACTTTTTATTTCGAGTAGACATTATTTTACTTTAAGCTGTAACCATATGAAATCTTGTAGATACATTTACATAGGCAAACTCCATATTTTTATGCGAAATAACAATAATGAAATGTTTTCATCCATGTTTTAAGTCAAACAGTTACCTTCTTTTGACAAAATACAGGTCGATTTGATTTCACCAGGTAACGTTTTTACAATCATGGTATCAAAAAATTGGAAAGTGTTCTTAATTTTAGTTGATATTATCAGTGACCCAGTTTCACGGCTCTGTAAGCGAAAAGATAGGCACCTATAATTGCAGACAAGTCCACACTTGGTTAGCAAGAAACTGTCAGCTTGTGTTACAATCCCAGAGCTGCCAACATTTGCATTTTGCATTCAGGGAGATTTTCGTACAACAAGCGGGGAGATATTTAGAAATTACAGTCAACATAGTAGGGAATTTTCTTTTGGCAGAATCAGGAAGATTTTCAAATTAGTTCATCAGAACATGGAAAGATTGGTTTATTTTCAGGGAACTTTCTGCAGAATCAGGAAGAGTTGGCAGCTCTGCAATGCATTCGTAGTTTTGAGAAGCCTAGTGCTGAAATTTGACGCAAACCTTTGAAGCGGAGAGTGGCGACTGTAAGCGCAGAATTTTCGCAGTAAGCAGAGCCATGAAATTGGGTCCGGATGATGGGAATCTTGTCACATGCTTTGTGTATTTTACAAGTTCTTGCTGATTAAATTGTAAATGAGCAAACGATTTGATTATATTGTCATGGCAATGAAAGACTTTTTATTTACAGATTATCAGCATCCTATGCTGTGGCAGATATTGTCATGACAACCATTGGTATTGTAAACAATATCGTCATGACGACATAAAAGCTACAATGCCAGCTTACACATTTGTGATTTTGTAGCAGTAAAACCAACATATTAAAATGCTACTGGCATAAAATCAATATAATGCAAATTATGTAGGAGGGCTACAGTGTCTATTGCAATCAACAGCACAACAAATAAAACACAAAATAACGGTACTTGAAAAAGGCAAGAATTTGAATAAATCATAAGGGGTCAGTCCAGAATTTTTATCAAATTTTTGACAAGTTTTAAGTTGTGATTTTATGCTCTAAAACGATGCAGTAGAATGTTCTGATTCTTTTTTATATAACTTGTCCCAGAATATTAAAGCTATAAACTTTTGATTTTCCTAATTACAGACCCAAATTGATAAAAATGCTGGACTTACTTTTCATTTTGGACCCAAATTTGATAAGAATGCTGGACTTTCCCCTTGTGATATTTTCAATATTTTGCCAAAATTTGATAAAAAGGCTGGACTTACCCCTTGTGATTTTGTTCGGACAAAATTTTATAAAAATGCTGGACTTACCCCTTGTGATTTTTTCAATTTTGGACCCAAATTTGATTAAAATGCTGGACTTACCCCTTGTGATTTTTTCAATTTTGGACCCAAATTTGATAAAAATGATGGGCTTGCCCCTTGTTCATTTTGTTCATTTTGAACCCAAATTTGATAAAAATGCTGGGCTTACCCCTTGTGATATTTTCAATATTTGGCTAAAATTTGATAAAAAGGCTGGACTTACCCCTTGTGATTTTGTTCAGACAAAATTTGAAAAAAAATGCTGGAATTACCCCCTTGTGATTTTGTTCAGACAAAATTTGAAAAAAAATGCTGGAATTACCCCCTTGTGATTTTGTTCATTTTGGACCCAAATTAGATAAAAATGCTGGACTTACCCCTTGATATTTGATTCATTTTGGACCAAAATTTAGTAAAAATGCTGGCTTTACCCCTTGTAATTTTTCTATTTTTGAAAAGGGGTAAGTCAAACATTTTTTTAAAGTTTGGATCAATCACAAGAACCACCCCCACTCTCACAGATACCCAATTACTCCTGGGTGAAGAGAAGCAATTACAGTTACATGTCATGTGGTATTGGTAAGTTGTGAACAAGTACTGGTAAACATAATCAATTGAAAGCGTTATTCGTTACAAACGATCTTAAATTACTAAGAACCAAAAAGAACCACAAATTTCAAAAATAACCGATTATCATCAAGCATAAATTTCACAGCTCTCGGACACATCACTTCTGTTTAATTTTCAAGCAAGTGAGACATTAGTAAAGCACCCAAATAATTAGTCAAATAATCCTCCGACTATATTTTGTTGAGTCAATAACAAGAGAGAAGCACCAAAGCTCAAGTTTAAGGGATTTGTTTGTTCGTTTACCACCACAATTGTTATTCCAAATTTAAAGGGTCTGTATACGTTTGATAATGACTCTGAAAATTAATGACAATAAAAACTTACTTGGTAAGAAGTACAGCAGCTTTGGATAGTATAATATATTTTGAGAAATTTTTCACTTAGAAGTACTGCGGCGATGGAAAACAATATCACTTTTTATCCCCCAAAATTTGAATCTGGGAAGCGTTACTAACGTTTCTCAGATTGTTTATTCCAATTGCAGATTATTCTTCCTGCGTGGACATAACCGCTCCAGATTTTCGGCAATATCTCAAAAAAGCTACCACCTTTTGAAATAAAATTTTCACAGGTTAGTTTCATGGTATATATCTACAACTATATAGGATTGATACAAACGGTGGGTTCCAATTACCAAACGTATACAATCCCCTTTAAGTTAAATTGTAAAAACTGCAATTAAAGTTGATTATTGAATTGTGCGCAACTTTTCAGGGGCTTTAGAAAACTATTGGGCTGTGAGAAACTGTTTGCATTTCATGCCCCCACACTAACAACGTTCACTGCTGATTTTGAATGCATGTATAAATACCACAGGACGTTTTAAAAAACTTGTCCTTACTTTTTGAAAGCAACATTTTTTTAAACATATTTTTGTGGTCCCTCCAAGAGGGGTATTAATTTAAACCACTTTCGACATCAATATATTCCATTCCTTTGGCAAGTACAGATATAATTTATCAGTTTCAAACGGCAATATCAAGTCATAACAATCACCTTTAAATAACACCATAACCCGCAAATATTTTGTTACGATGATCAAACATTTCTTGTAATATTTACAAAACAGAGAGAAAAATTATTCACATCAAACGATTAACATCACAAATCGATACATCTGGCAAATATGCCGTCAACTATCTGAAACACTAAAGGCACATTGCCTCGTTGTATTTTTGTTACTGATCGCCAATAACCGGGTTCTGAATTAATAACTCCCCAGGTCTGTTTCTTTAGGATCCTTCCTCACTCTAACAAAATCCAACACCAGATGATACGTCAACTAACCAATTCATGTCGGTATTTTTCAAAATTGTAAAGAAATAGTGCATAGACATAGTACAATCTCATTTTGAAAACTTTGTAAGTGAATTCTGCACAACGGCCAAGCAAGCATTTATAACCAGATTTGAGATGGATCCAGTGTATGACACATTGCGGATATTTCAAATTTATTTAGCTTACTTATAATCTCTGGCAAACTTACAGGCCCACTACTTCATCACCATTCATTATTAACGGCTCAGTGCGGAAAGCACACAAATAATTGTTATCATTTTCTTCTCCAACATAGACCCTTCTCACTGATGCCAAATTTCTATAGCATCACGGGAGGTCTGCCATTTTGGATCACTCTGGATGATTTTGGATCACTGTGGATCATTTTGGATCACTGTGGATTATCTTGGATTGCTGTGGATTATCTTGGATCACTACGGATCACTTTGGATCACTGTGGATCATTTGGGATCACTGAGGATCATTTTGGATCACTGTGGATCATTTTTGGATCACTGTGGATCATTTTGGATCACTGTGGATCATTTTTGGATCACTGTGGATCATTTTGGATCACTGTGGATCATTTTGGATTACTGCCATTTTGGATCACATGTTCCTGCAGTTCTAGTAATGTGTGTTTACACGTGTAATTACTCCAGCATGGGGAGCGATCAAAAAGTGTCATCTTGGAAGGGTCTATTGAAGGCTCAGAAGTCTTGGACTTGCCTAGGAGCCCAAAACATTTTGTCCGGGTTTGTGTTTCAAAACCCTGCGAAAAACATCTCCACAATTTTCGATCAAAATTTGCTGATCATTCATAATAACTTATCAAAATCCGAAGGAAAACAAAAGAATGCATGCATTAACTCTAAAGAAAAGAATAAATTATGAAGTCTGTTTTATCAGCTTGTACTCAACGAGGATTCTTCCCCACCGTGTGTATCGCTGGGTGCCCCACTCTGTCCATCAGATGGTGCGTCACTGTTTGTGTCATCCTCCCCTGGGATGTCGTCTCCATCCTCGGGATGATCCGCTTCTCCTCCATCCTGGGCTGATCCTTCTGCCTCGGGGTTCATGAGAGGGGCGGGGGTCGGCGTGCCGGGGTTGGACGAGCCCAAATCGGAATCCGACTGGCTGCCGCCATCACTGGCGTTGCTGCCTGTTGCTTGTGGCTGGTTCCCGGAGACTGTGTATTGTCAATGAGGCAAATGAAGGGTATGTGAGATGTGGATAGAGAAGACAATGAGGTGGGGGGAGGGGGGGATGTGGAGTGGAGGGAAATGGTTTGTAGGATGATGTTATAAATGAATGCAGAAGGAAGGTTGCACACCGGGAGTAACCGGCAAAAATAGAGGGCAAATAAGAAAGGATTAAGAGATACTTAAAGACATTCAATATTGGAAGGAGTGAAAGAGAACACAGGAAAGATGAGAAGATTGCAGCCAGGGAGTAACGGACAAAATAAGAAGTACATGAGAAATATGAAAGAGTGAGTGGGTATCTTAAAGGTATCGTACATGTTTGGTAATGACTCAAAACAAATATTAGCATAAAAACTTACTTGGTAACAAGCAACGGAGAGCTGTTGATAGTATAAAACATTGTTAGAAACGACTCCCTCTGAAGTAACGTAGTTTTTGAGAAAGAGGTAATTTCTCACTAAAATAATAAAAACTTCTTGCAAGAAGTTTTTATTCCTATCTGAAAGCACACAAATTTGTACAACAAGGGTGTTTTTTCTTTCATCATTTTCTTGCAACTTCGATGACTAATTGAGCCCAAATTTTCACAGGCTTGTTATTTTATGTATATACACCAAGTGAGAACACTGGTCTTTGACAATTTCCAACCGTGTTCAGTGCCTTTAAGAATATAGAAGGAAACACCATAGAAAGGAGTGATAGAGAACAAAGGGTATGTGGTCAGAGGAGATAAAATAAAAACCAAGATGGAGGAGAGGAAAAATGAGTAGGAAGGATGGTGGACAGAAGGATCAAAGGGCAGAAGAGCAGGTATTGGCGCTGAGAAGAAATTCAGAATCTTAAAGATTTACAGAATTTAAGGAATGAGTTGTGAACGTGTATTTACCCCGTTGAGGAGAGCCTTCCCTCTGGGGAGGCGGTAATGCAACCGGGAGAGGAGGGGCATTAGGACGAACTTTCTTGGATGGGTTTAAGACTCCACAGTAAGCACACTTGAAGGCTGAAACAAAAAAAGAAACAGGGTGTGTGTGCAACGGTGAAATCTCCTCATACATTATTACAGCACATTGCCTGTGGTCAGGCAGAATGTTCTGGCATTCCGGGAATGTTCTTTGGTACTTTGTTTTATTGTTATTTTTTTTATGAGAGATCGCCTTACATCACAAGACTTGCCGGCCACTTCAAGGTGAGGGCTAAACTTAATTGATTTGGGCTACTAACCCAAATCAACTGCCACCAGAGGCACGTTGCCACCTACATGTACTCCTCGGGTTGGTAGAGCAGAATATTTTGTGTGTGTGTGTGTGCGAGATATCGCCTAACATCACAAGGCCGTACGGCCACTTCAAGGTCAGGGCTACACTTAACTGATTTGGGCTATCAACCCAAATCAACTGCCACCAGAGGCACATTGCCACCTACTCCTGGGGCTGAAACAGGGTTACCCCCTTCACAGTCCGTAAGGATGTAGGCATGGGTATCATCCACTAGGAGCCTGGCTGGTAGAGCAGAATGCAATACCTTCCCAACTATTTACGAAGCAATTATGGTCAAGTGCCTTGCTCCAGGGCACAAGTTTCATGACCGGGATTCGAACCCACACTCTGCTGCTGGCTCGAGTCCAGTGCGCTTGACAGCTTGGCCAAGACACGCCAAAGCAGCTCTACGAAATTGGGCCTTGGTTGTGGCTGAGGGAAGTCCACCATCAACACAGGCCCATCTTGCTAAGATAAAGTTAGGGTTCAACTGCTTACCTAGGTACTCAAACTCTTCCTGCAGCGCCATGCCGTTATGTGAATAACAGTGTTTACAGATCAGCGCGTAGCGGCTGGACGGCCCGTCACCGACTAAGAAGTCAACCAGTTTATCCACTGTGCCTCTTTCTCTGGGCAGGATGGGGCGAGCCGTGGTCTGGGGTCCTACAAAAGGGGGCACATGACAAAAGACACAACAACTCTATGAATATGCATTAACTCGTACTCAAAAGGCAATTTTCAATCGTACATGTGGCCTCAATTCTTCAATATCCTTCTCTCCTTCCGTGTCAAACCAAAGTTTTTGGTATTAGATAAGATTGGAATGCCAATATGATCAAAACAGTTTACAAATATGGGTGCTTTACAGCCCTTTTCGAACAGCATGGCCACAGCTCTAGGCTTTGGCTTTTGCTCTGTTCACAGGATTGATGCCACATACCAAGAGCGTACAATTTAAAAATAACTGAAGGAGCCCAAGACGGAGCCCAATCCGGAGCCCAAGCCAGAGCCCAAGCCAGAGCCCAAGCCAGAGCCCAAGCCAGAGCCCAAGCCGGAGCCCAAGCCAGAGCCCAAGCCGGAGCCCAAGCCGGAGCCCAAGCCGGAGCCCAAGCCGGAGCCCAAGCCAGAGCCCAAGCCAGAGCCCAAGCCAGAGCCCAAGCCAGAGCCCAAGCCGGAGCCCAAGCCAGAGCTCAAGCCAGAGCCCAAGCCAGAGCCCAAGCCAGAGCCCAAGCCGGAGCCCAAGCCGGAGCCCAAGCCAGAGCCCAAGCCGGAGCCCAAGCCGGAGCCCAAGCCGGAGCCCAAGCCGGAGCCCAAGCCGGAGCCCAAGCCAGAGCCCAAGCCAGAGCCCAAGCCGAAGCCAAAGCCGGAGCCAAAGCCCAAGCCGGAGCTGCGGTTTCAAAAAGGACCTACATGTATGCTGACATTTTGGTTATCTATTGGAATAGTCTGTTCGATACTCACTCATCATAAGTTGCTGCTGTGGAGTGAGTCTTGGCGCCAGACTAGGTGGGCCTCTGATTGGGGTTCTCTGCATTGGTGTGTTGGGGGTTCTAGCACCCCTTGCTGTCATTGGTCTCTGGCGAAGCTTAGGAACTAGGGGACAAAAAACCCAAAGAAGAAACGATTTAGCAGAACAAGAAAAAATCTTGCAAAAACTGAAACTGAAATTCTTCTGTGTGTGTTTAAACTCTTTAAAACGTCAACGATTTATACCAAAAAGAATACAAAGAATTTAATTGTCAGTGGACATTTTAATCCATTTTGGTAAAGAAATAGGCACCATATACATGTATTCATATCACATACTTAAGAATGCTTGATGAATTTGACTGATGAGATTGATAAAATTGAACCTACCTGGTCGGGCAATGGCTGAGGACGGAGTGGCTTGTTGGAGCGGAGGAGGAGAAGAGGCTGGGTCGAACCGATCCAAGATCTCCTTAGCTTTCTTGTAGCTCTCCTTGTCTTTAACCTCTTCAAGCTATCGGGGCAAATAAACAACTCTTCTTTTAAAAAATTGTTTCCAGTATTTGGAGACAGAATTCCATTGAAATGATTTACAGGAAACTGTGGGCGACTTCTTCTGTTTCCTAGAGGTCGTAGTGTTGAAGTATTCAGTCCACACGCTCCAACCAATCAGAATTCACCTCTATGTCTCGTTTGATTCTGTTGGACTGAGGACTGCACTAGTAAACTGATTTTGTGCTTTACATGGGATCAGGCATACCACCATAATCAGAGTCCAGCAGCTTGGGTGTGTTGAATTTTGTTAGTGTGAGGAAGGATCCTAGAAAATCACTCACGGGATCAGGCATACATGTACCAACATGATCAGAGTCCAACAGTTTGGGTGTTGAGTTACCGTATGGTGATCCTAAATCACTCAATGAAGTTAGGGTGAAAAAAGATACATAATTTGTAATTCCTTGAAATTCAATCAAATTCCTTAGTTTCACTTACTATTTTCTTCTTCTCTACTCTCAAGTCTTCCAGTGCCATTTCTAAAGAAAAGAGAATAAAAAAAAACCTTCCAATAAATCTCTGTCACGATCGGTATACTTTCCTGCCCAACCGGCTCATGCCACAAAATGCCACAGGAGACTGTGCAGACTAAGTCCACTGTGCACAAGCCATGGGGTTTCCTGATAATACCAGCTGTACAAACAGAAGAAACCCATGCTCCCAATGCTAGCCTGGAAGGTATGGTACTTTGTGGCAGTCTGTGGTACCAGTGCCAGCTGCACAAACAGAAGAAACCCATGCACCCAATGCTAGCCTAGAAGGTATGGTACTTTGTGGCAGTCTGTGGTACCAGTGCCAGCTGTACAAACAGAAGAAACCCATGCACCCAATGCTAGCCTGGAAGGTATGGTACTTTGTGGCAGTCTGTGGTACCAGTGCCAGCTGTACAAACAGAAGAAACCTATGCACCCAATGCTAGCCTGGAAGGTATGGTACTTTGTGGCAGTCTGTGGTACCAGTGCCAGCTGTACAAACAGAAGAAACCCATGCACCCAATGCTAGCCTGGAAGGTATGGTACTTTGTGGCAGTCTGTGGTACCAGTGCCAGCCATACAAACAGAAGAAACCCATGCGCCCAATGCTAGCCTGGAAGGTATGGTACTTTGTGGCAGTCTGTGGTACCAGTGTCAGCTGTACAAACAGAAGAAACCCATGCACCCAATGCTAGCCTAGAAGGTATGGTACTTAGTTTGTGGCAGTCTGTGGTACCAGTGCCAGCCGTACAAACAGAAGAAACCCATGCACCCAATGCTAGCCTGGAAGGTATGGTACTTTGTGGCAGTCTGTGGTGCCAGTGTCAGCTGTACAAACAGAAGAGACACATGCACCCAATGCTAGCCTGGAAGTACCCAATGTTAGCCTGGAAGGTATGGTACTTTGTGGCAGTCTGTGGTACCAGTGTATCGGAGGGTTACAAAAGTCACAATTTTTGCATTTATACACCAAGTCATTTTGTTCGGTAAACATTTTGCAAAAGCTTATTCATTATTGAAATAAAATAAAATAAATTAACATTGAAATACCCGTCTGTGCATGAGTTCAAAGATTTGACTTTACGGAGCCTAAATGGCCCATTTAACATTCAACATTTAAAATTTGAAAAACAATATGACATATGGAGTCATTTCTACTCTTCATTTCCTAACTGATGATTTTTGAAATGGTCTCTGGGATCGTTGATTCGGGGTAAAAATCAGCGTCCTAGTAAGGCTGGACTAAAAATTTACGCTGGACCACAGACAGTGATTTTAGCGCCAGGCCAGCAAACTCATTACCGGACATTTCTGCTGATCTTGTATTTTTCATTTGAACAATAATACCTCACTGTGTACAAAAAAAATGATGTACAAATGTAAATTTTTGGTCTGATAAATATCTTTCAATTATGTTGAGTATAGCGAAAGTCCACTCCAGCCAAATGAGATAAATCATCTCTAATTACCGCTTGTCAGATCAAAATAAGTTTATTGCATATATGTAAAAGTGTGTGGATAAGATTTGTTTTCTCATTTTGGGGGGTCGATTTCACAAAGCACAATGATTCATCTTAAGATGAGTTGTCAGTAGTACCATAGTGATTTGTATTGTGACGTCACACTTTGCTTAGTAATTAAGATGGATTTGCACTTAAGATCAATCTTAACTGTTTGTGAAATCGGGCCCTGAGTTAAGAGTTAAGAGTTAAGATTGATCGTAACTGCAAATCCATCGCAGTTGCTTAGCAAAGAGTGATGTCACAATACAAATCACTATGATAATACTGATAACTCATCTTAAGATGAATCGTAGTGCTTTGTGAAATCGACCCCAGGTCCTGAAAAATTTTTGAACAGCCCTGTGGATCTTCCCCCCAAATTCAACACCGCCCCCCTCCCCCCTCCGATATGTATAAATAGTAAATACCACTTACGATTCCTTGCAATTCGCTTCACAAAATACCACAGAAGTATCTTCCGTATAACATAGATCCTAAGAAGAGAAGACAAAAATAATTCATTCATTTGACTTTTTTTTTTTAAAGGTTCGATTCATATCATGCCTTCCCCCAAAGAACAATCCTATGAGTGGCATTAGTGCAAACTGTCATTATAGGCCTATAGGCTTTTATGGAATTTTTCAGGCTATTTAATAACAATCTTACAGATTTTCCGAAGGTACAACAATCGGAAATCAGATTAAAGTAGGAAGAATATCATGCCTGATCTCACAACTGTTATGCTACAACTTCCCTTCAAGTTTGACTTTCCAATTCCAGAATTGACTTTTAAACTTTAACCTAGTCACTTGTGGCGTGTCGTGGCCGAGCGGTCAAGTGCACTGAACTCAAGCTCTGCTGTTTCTAATCAGCAGAGTGTGGGTTCGAGTCCCGGTCTTGACACTTGGGTCCTTAAGCAAGACACTTAACAATTTTTGCTTTGTCCTTCGGATGGGATGTAAAGCTGTAGGTCCCGTGTGTTGCACCTTGTAAACCCTTGTACGGTGCAACATCAATGGGTCTAATACTTCATAAACTTAAATAACATGTCTTTTAAAAGGTGTTCCTTTGTCCAAGCACCTTGAGCACCTTGATGGATAATATATCTGCTGTAAAAGACTCCACTTACAATACTGGAAAGAGAAGAAACGGTAGAATCTGCGTGGCGCGACCTTTCCAATCTTTGGCCTCGTAGTAGAAGTAGAAGAACAGCGCCATCATGAGGTACAGGATGACCGAGTAGAGCAACAAGGATCCCATGTACTGCTTCTCCCGTTGTGTGTCACGTCGTTTTAGGTTGAGGAGCGCATCCATCCGTTTCTCGATGGACTCCAACTGCTCCATGGTGGATTGCTTCCGCTGATTATGTAAAAAAGAATCATCCCAAAATAACAAAGTGAATTTAACTGATTTACTTTTAGCAGAAAATGAGATAAAGATCTGTCAGGGCTATCCCTTAACACTAGCCTGGTGTAGCTTGTCTGGTAAATACTGCTACGGGCTAGGGAACGCCACTTCTCAACTTGCCCTGTGGGCTACTGCTATGACTATTTTAGGAACCCATGTGTCTTTATTTCTAAATTTAAGCTATTAATTGTTAAAAATATTTTAATAAATGAACTCGTAGTTTATTTTTCATATTTGATCTATAAAAAACAACTACAAAATTATTTAAAAAGTACTAAAAGAGGAAGGATACCCAATAGACCCAGTAACTGGGTTGCTGTACTCCTTTTTGGAGGGTTAAATTTTGACATCTGCGAATGACCGCAGATTTCAAAATTTACGCGCCCCAGTTACTGGGTCTACCAAACATTAGTTGTGATAATCGTAACCCTCCTCTCCCGACGGTCGCAAGACCGTCGGTCGCAAGACCGTCGGGAGAGGAGGGTTACGATTATCGCAACTACAGTACCAAATATAGATTTTGAATTGAATAAATGACATTCGACCCAACACAGGGGACCACAACAGGACTGAATGATGGACCATAGAGGACAATTTCCTTCCGCCATGGTTGAACCATGAAAACTTCCTCCCTGGTTGGACTACAAAATACAATCACAAAACACTGAGCAAATCCACTCTCACAAGCATGCAAGATGCATGAGACTCGGACTCTCGGAGTAAATCATTTATCATGGAGGAAGGAAATTAACTTGCTTTAAACCATATTTATTTCCGGGTTTAAAATCACATTAAAATTCAAGTTAAGTAACTCTGAAATACGAAAATTAAAAACCCCGTTTTTACAACAAAATGAATGCAGAGGGTGCACAATATTAATTTCTATTTTTTAAGGATGGGAGTCAATGGGCATGATGGGTGGGGAATGGGAAGCGGTAAAACTGAAATCAAATGAAAATACTCACCCATAACTTTGAAATAAATTTCCCCATGGGAGTTCTATTCTTCACGGAGCTTGGAGCCCTTTTGAATCAACAAATCATTTAAAATTCTGTCAAAAAGAAAAAAACTACTGTTGACAGAGATCTGGGCGATGTTCTATCTTTGGTTGAGCAAGAATGTGTTAAAACCATCAATCACACAATTTTGATAAAAATCGTGCAGCATACCTGACGACTGGTACCTATTTATTCAACGTTTACTTATCACAGACTAGCAGGACTGTCACCAGACTAGCCCAAGTCAGATCCCTAAGTCATCTTTTATTGTTTACCATTCTTAATCACGATAGAGACGCCTGGGTTTAATCTTACAAATTGGGGCAGAAAGAAATTGACAATAATTATTCTGAAAATTATCTTTATCCCTTGATTTCGTCACTTTGAACTTTGAAAGGAAAGATTTGGCTTTCCCCTTTTCAAACAACAAGCTAACAAGTGCATAGAAATGGCTGTTGGTCAATGTTCACTATTCCCTGTTGAACACGTGTGCGTCGCTGCTTAAGCAATTAAATTATTAGTTACACGTAGACTTATCGCGGATTGGTCATTTTGTTGGTTTTACGATCCCGTTATATTCCTTAAAAAAAACATTAGATCACTAATCTGCAATAATCACTTCATTCTGTTCGGGGAGAAGTGCGTCTGCTAGCAGAAAAATGGCCGCAGAGAACTTCGGTCTGAGGAAATTATGGACGGTTTTCTTTGTAATGCTGATCCTTGCAGCTCTGCTGGAGGTAAATGCCGTCAAGAAGAAGGATTCTGACGAAGTCAAGAAGAAGAAAAAGAAAGATATTCGAGACTACAATGATGCGGACTTGGAAAGACTTTTCGATGAGTGGGAAGTAAGTTGGAAAAAACCCAGGATTTACGATGTTTTGAGTTACGGGTGGACTTACTTTGATTGGTTTTTGGAGATTGCCAGTCATGTCATTGTCAGTGAAATACTGATTAAAACCCAGAGGAATTTGTGTTTGTTTTGTTTCATTTATTTAAAGGCACAACTTAGTGTTTGACTGTCAACAGTGTTATGTTATAACATTAAAACATATTGAATTTAGTGTTTTCTGTCAATGACTCTGGTCTGGACATAATGTACAGAACTGTAGTGTGTAGGTATTCACCATCGAGTTGTTCAAGTCTCGCCTTGAGACTCATCTTTTCAAACAGTATTTTTGTAACATTGCAACTTATTGAAAGGTTTGTATCTATTATTCATTTTCTACAACATTTTTTAACTAGTTCATCTTTTTAGCCTGTGTATTTAGCTGGTCAAGATGTAATTTTTTGTAAAATTGTTTAATTATCGTTGTTTTTAATATAATTTATGTTGTTTAATCCATTTTTGCTTGTATTCAGCGCCTTGAGGCGGAACCGATCTGCAACTGTTTGCGCTTTCTCTTTATTATGATTATTATTATGATTATAGTGCAGGCTGGCATTGTTAAATCTATTATTCAACACTGGTCAAACAGTAATAACACATGATTGGATCAGCGCACATTGTCAACAGTCAGTGATAATGACTTGTTTAACACAAATTCAATTTAAAGGGATTGTATACGTTTGGTTATTGGAACCCACTGTTTGTTTCAATCCTATATAGTTGTAGATATATACCATAAAACAAACCTGTGAAAATTTCATTTCAAAAGGTGTTTGCGTTTTTGAGATATTGACGAAAATCTGGAGCGATTATGTTCAACGTAGGAAGAATAATCTGCAATTAGAATACACAATCTGAGAAACGTTTCTGCAGTATTAATGCTTCTCAGATTCAAATTTTGGGGGATAAAAAGTGATATATTTTTTCATAACCGTAGTACTTCGTAGTGAAAAATTTCTCAAAATGCAGTATACTGTCCAAAGCTGCTGTACTTCTTACCAAGTAAGTTTGTATTGCCATTAATTTTCAGAGTCATTACCAAACGTATACAGACCCTTTAATAACTGGAAACGGTATGGAAGAGCATCCTCTACACAACAGCTTCCAAGTTAACCTAAAAGAGATTTTCTTGATCAAACCAAATTGTAACATCTATAAACTCTTATTACATTTTAAATCTCATTTTTACAGGATGCCGAGGATGACCATGATCCAGATGATCTTCCGGAACACAAGCGACCTTCTCCGACCTTTGACATGTCCCAAATTGACCTCACCAACCCCGAGGCTGCCATGAAGCTAACAAAGAAAGGCAAGACGTTGATGGTGTTTGTCTCCGTGTCGGGCGAGCCGACGCAGGATGAGACTGATGACATTACAACCAGATGGCAGAGTATGCTCTTCAATGCTCACTTCAATTTCCAGAGGTTGGTTTGGAGTGCTGAAGCGTAGTGTTAATCTTGTTAGTGAAGGGTTGGGATCAAGAGTTGGCGTGTCGTGGCCGAGCGTTGAAGAGCACCGGACTCAAGCTCTTGTGTTTCTGATCAGCAGAGTGTGGGTGCAAGGTCCAGGTCATGACACTTGTATCCTTGAGCAAGATGCTTGACCATAATTGCTTTGTCCTTCGGATGGGACATTAAGCCGTAGGTCCCGTGTACTAGGATTGGTAGTGCATGTTCAAGAACCCCGAGAACACTTATCGTGGACGAGTAGGGGTTAACCCCGGTGTTTCTGGTTCACAATGCAAGCACTCATGTTTACAGGTTTCCTCGGGCTTGCGAGCTACAGTGATTAATTTCACTTAATGAGGCATCCTTGGTTTCATTACCAGATATACAATTATAATAATAAACTTACAACCTCTTTCCCACCGTAGCTCTGTAGCCAGCCTCTGTCTTTACTACATATATTTTCATGGTAAATGTGCCACCAGTGTGTCCGAACTGGTTCCTCCTATCAGGATGTTTGAGCTTGAAACCAGGCTTTCTGCTTCTTCTCACCCATACACTCTTGCTTTGCTGAGATGTAGAACAAAGTACCATTCCAACAGCTTTATACCACATTGGAACTCCTGGTCTGGTGCATGTTTCCCTTTGTCCTACAACCTAGACTTTACTCAAAAGGAATATATCAATTCCTACTGTTAGCTCCCTCAAGTTATTTCATCTTAAATGTTTTCTTCATGAAGCCCTTTACCAAAAGTGGCTTTAGCCTTGTTTGGGGCGAACTTGCATTTAACAAACAAAATTAATTTAAAAAAAGGCCACGTAAAAATAAAAACATTACCGTACAGGCTTTTAAAAAAAAGGAAGGAATCCCCTCTATTTTGAAATCCAAGATGGCAGATTTTCCGCCCCAAGAGCCTGCTGGCTAGAATCAGGTTCACTCCCTACATTAGCTGATTTCCTCTGTTTTGGTTTCTCCGCTGTCAACATCATCATCAATTCCACATGCTCGGTAAGAGCGTATAGCGCATCTACAACGCAGTTTCCAGTCCAGCTAGCTCTGAGCTGTGAATTGAAAAACACAGTGCAGAGTCTTGATGTGCCTGGCACTTTCCTCCTTGGTTGACAAACTGCAGTTGCGTAAGTGTGTTTAGGCCTGGAATCTCACCGAGACCACAGAGGCCATGGCATCTGTTGCCCCTGGTCTTTGTCTTGGCCTCGCCCTTCAAAGTTTGCCATAGACTTTAAGATTTTCCAGGCCTTTAAGAAATTCCAGGCCTTTTGTATATGGTACTTCTTAGCATCCGCAGTTTCAAATCAAAACAATTAGTTGGGGTTGAACAAAGAAAAATTGACAAGAGCAGGATTTGAACCAACGACCTCCGGATTAATGTACTAGCGCTCTACCAACTATCATCTAGCTCTATAACAAAACAATAAATTTGCTCTTCTTTTTTGTCCTCCTTTGCAGATATCCCGTGAGCAGCGATCGCGTCATCTTTCTTCTGACCGACGGAAGCGTTGCCTGGGACATCAAAGATTTCCTGATTCAGCAGGAGAGGTGCAAAGAAGTAACAATCGAGAGCCACGTCTACTACGGCAAAGGTTCCGGGAGGGAAGTCGACGGAAAGGGGATGCCAATCGAAAACACGCCCAAAGGACCCGTCACGAAGGAGGCGCACAAAAAGGAGAAGAGAGAAGAGTCGGTCGAATTTCTGAAAAAAATTGTGGACGATCCCGAACATGCTGAGCAACTCCAGAACTCATTTGACATGTTTGGGGAAGCTCCGCCAGATGTTAAGACGGCATTGCCAAAGCCCCCACACATGCTTAAAGGTGAAGATGAAAAGATTAGCAAAGATAACAAAGATGAATTATAAGATCGTCCTCGAGTTATTGGGACGGACCTTGAAGGTTGTGGTTCAAAATATCAGTACTCTTTGCACGTATAGACTTGTGGACAAGTTGTTTTGTTTGTTGCGGTGATAGTCGAGTCGCGGTGATATACGCTATATACACTCAGCTCTCCGCGATCGAAGACTGCTCTGGCGAGATCACTGCTCTCGCACTAGGCTGCTGGCTCCCCGACTACTGTAGTCGTGAGAGCAGTTGTGGGGGCCAGCAGTCTCGCGAGAACTCGCCCGTGTCGTGAGAAACGCGGAGAGAGTTGGAACGCTATCATCGCGACAGACATTTATCGACTTGTCCACAAATATATATGCACGTACTATTAGTGAGTGGAAAACACTACATATCAGTTTCGTTTACGTGTGTACACAGTTCAATTCTCAAATATATTCAATCATTTTTAAGACAAGGGCCCAATTTCCAAACACAGCTTAATCAGAAAATACTGCTTAAAGAATTTCCTACTGAAAGCAAAAATGAGCAGGACACCTGTCACAAATGTGACATGGTACTTTGGCTGGTAACCTTATTCTGGTAAGCATAATTTTGTTGTGCTTAGCTATTTTTGTGTGTGTGCGTAAGCAGCTCTGAGAAATTGATATCTGCTTGGTCCCTCATGCATTGCTTTAAAAACGTGAAAGAAACAAAAACACACACACTTTAATGGATAGATGAGACTTGCATAGTCTGCTCTTGCTATCCCGGAATTTCCTGAGCACATTATAGCGTTATATGTAGGAGCAAGACCATAATCCTGCTCTGATTGGGGTATACTTGTACACCGGAGGATGCAACGGGGGATTATCCTGCTCTGATTGGGGTATACTTGTACACCTGAGGATGCAACGGGGGATTTATCCCGCTCTGATTGGGGTATACTTGTACACCTGAGGATGCAACGGGGGATTATCCTGCTCTGATTGGGGTATACTTGTACATGGAGGATGCAACGGGGGATTTATCCTGCTCTGATTGGGGTATACTTGTACATGGAGGATGCAACGGGGGATTATCCTGCTCTGATTGGGGTATACTTGTACATGGAGGATGCAACGGGGGATTATCCTGCTCTGATTGGGGTATACTTGTACATGGAGGATGCAACGGGGGATTATCCTGCTCTGATTGGGGTATACTTGTACATGGAGGATGCAACGGGGGATTATCCCGCTCTGATTGGGGTATACTTGTACACCTGAGGATGCAACGGGGGATTATCCTGCTCTGATTGGGGTATACTTGTACATGGAGGATGCAACGGGGGATTTATCCTGCTCTGATTGGGGTATACTTGTACATGGAGGATGCAACGGGGGATTATCCCGCTCTGATTGGGGTATACTTGTACACCTGAGGATGCAACGGGGGATTATCCTGCTCTGATTGGGGTATACTTGTACACCTGAGGATGCAACGGGGGATTTATCCCGCTCTGATTGGGGTATACTTGTACATGGAGGATGCAACGGGGGATTATCCCGCTCTGATTGGGGTATACTTGTACACCAGAGGATGCAACGGGGGATTTATCCCGCTCTGATTGGGGTATACTTGTACACCTGAGGATGCAACGGGGGATTATCCCGCTCTGATTGGGGTATACTTGTACACCAGAGGATGCAACGGGGGATTTATCCCGCTCTGATTGGGGTATACTTGTACATGGAGGATGCAACGGGGGATTATCCCGCTCTGATTGGGGTATACTTGTACACCAGAGGATGCAACGGGGGATTTATCCCGCTCTGATTGGGGTATACTTGTACACCAGAGGATGCAACGGGGGATTTATCCCGCTCTGATTGGGGTATACTTGTACACCTGAGGATGCAACGGGGGATTTATCCCGCTCTGATTGGGGTATACTTGTACACCAGAGGATGCAACGGGGGATTTATCCCGCTCTGATTGGGGTATACTTGTACATGGAGGATGCAACGGGGGATTATCCCGCTCTGATTGGGGTATACTTGTACACCAGAGGATGCAACGGGGGATTTATCCCGCTCTGATTGGGGTATACTTGTACACCTGAGGATGCAACGGGGGATTATCCTGCTCTGATTGGGGTATACTTGTACACCTGAGGATGCAACGGGGGATTATCCCGCTCTGATTGGGGTATACTTGTACACCGGAGGATGCAACGGGGGATTTATCCCGCTCTGATTGGGGTATACTTGTACACCTGAGGATGCAACGGGGGATTTATCCTGCTCTGATTGGGGTATACTTGTACACCTGAGGATGCAACGGGGGATTTATCCTGCTCTGATTGGGGTATACTTGTACACCTGAGGATGCAACGGGGGATTATCCCGCTTTGATTGGGGTATACTTGTACATGGAGGATGCAACGGGGGATTATCCCGCTCTGATTGGGGTATACTTGTACACCTGAGGATGCAACGGGGGATTTATCCCGCTCTGATTGGGGTATACTTGTACACCTGAGGATGCAACGGGGGATTTATCCTGCTCTGATTGGGGTATACTTGTACACCTGAGGATGCAACGGGGGATTTATCCTGCTCTGATTGGGGTATACTTGTACACCTGAGGATGCAACGGGGGATTATCCTGCTCTGATTGGGGTATACTTGTACACCTGAGGATGCAACGGGGGATTATCCCGCTCTGATTGGGGTATACTTGTACACCTGAGGATGCAACGGGGGATTTATCCCGCTCTGATTGGGGTATACTTGTACACCTGAGGGTCCAATTTATTATACATGGTCACACTTTTGTTTTCAATTTTTAAAAAGATTTCTGTAAAGGTGCAGAAAATGGTTGGAAAACCATGCTGTTTCTTTGTTCATCATTTTTGTTCATTTACTTCAGTATTTTTTTGTTTTTTAGAGGGTAGGGTCAGAATTTTATATTATTATTTTTTCCAGGTAAACAATAATTCAATTTCAAAATTTAAGTGGTACAATTGTTTCTATTTCTTTATTTATTTGTCTTGTTTCAAATTTTAAATTCCAGTACTCCATTTCTCAAAGCACCAAGATTGCGATAATATTGCCAAAGTGATTTGTATTGTGACATCACACTTTGCTTACCAGTTTAGTTATTTCTGCTTGATTTTACTTCATGCATTCCCAGACACCGTGGTATTGCAGGGTCTTAAAAATATCCATGTAAATAAAAATTTCAAAGAATTATAGAGGATTTCTTGTTGCCCACCACCACCAGAGAAGTTGGTGATTTAAGCGAAATGGTGCTTGATTATTTTGTTGAATTATGTATAAGAGCTAAAAAGTTCAAATTTCAAGTGCCTTGAAAACTTTATATTGTATGATATATGTATCAATTTTTTTCTTCTTTTCAAGTATTTTGGTGTACATTATAGTAAGTAACGCCCGGTTCAGACAGGCCCTCTAGAGTCGCATTGAACCAAATGATTGAATTAAGTACATGAAAGTTTGACATCTGAAACAGTTAGGATCGACTGGACGCGCTGGAAGTCGAAAGATCGACTGTTGCAGTCGACCAGAACAACTCTGGAGCATCTTGGTTTCAGATACAATCTTGTCAAGAGCCGAACCTAATATAAATGTTATGTTTAGTTCGCCTTGTCTGAAACCGAAACTTATTTGGGTCGACCTAGAGTCGCTCCTAATCTATTTGGTTCAGCGCAACTCTGGAGCATCTGTCTGAATCAGGTGTAAGGCCGTGTCAGAAATGGCAGTTACGGCTACGGCACGATCACCTCGTCATCATGCGTATAGGACATCCGTAGCAAACCCTTAGCAACAGTCTGCCAATTCTGATACAGCCTAACCTTCATATATCATATTCTTAAAGCCAAGTTTCTTTTTTGGGGAGATAAGGTGATTCATGTCGAACTCAAGAAGCGCATCAGTCACCCAAGAAATCGACAAATAATGGTGTATTTTTCGTCGGGTATTTTATGCGTTGTTGTTATTTTGATTTCGCATATTATAATAATAAAAGCAAGGTTTAAAACAAATTTCAGTATTTCAGATGGACTTTTTTCCTCCAGTTAATTGAGCTACCACTATATTAAAACAATTTTTGTAGACAGATTTCCAAAAATTCATCCCCCCCCCCCAACATACCACTGAAGTTAAAGGCATCGTACACGTTTGGTAATTGTCAAAGACCAGTGTTCTCATTTGTTGTATCCCAACATATCCATAAAATAACACGCCTGTGAAAATTTGGGCTCAATTGGTCATCAAAGTTGCAAGAAAATGATGAAAGAAAAACACCCTTGTTGTACAAATTTGTGTGCTTTCAGTTAGGAATAAAAACTTATTACAAGAAGTTTTTTATTATTTTAGTGAGAAATTACCTCTTTCTCAAAAACTACGTTACTTCAGAGGGAGTCGTTTTTCACAATGTTTATACTATCAACAGCTCTCTGTTGCTCGTTACCAAGTCAGTTTTTATGCTAATATCTATTTTGAGTAATTACCAAACGTGTACGATGCTTTTAAAGATAGGGCCATAGATCTATAGGTAAATACTCCAAAAATTGATAACCACTTGATGAGAAGTACTGCAGCTGTTAATAGCATTAACTATTTTGAGAAAGGATTCCCATCGAAGTAATATGGTTTGGAAAAAATGTTCACCCCAAAACATTTGAATCTGAGGGTTGGTGTCCGTTCGCGAATGCTGTGGCCGATGAATCGACATTCTTGTGAAAATACAGTGACAGCTTTTTCTGTTTTCTCTGCAAGTAGACAGTGTATTCAGCTAAACTTTCACTTGTGACTTTCTTGTATCTTTCTCGATAATTTTCCCAATAAATCAGCATTACGTTGACAAAAACCAATTTATAACCCTACCTTTAACACATAACACTAAAAGAAAACCAACACAATCCTGTGAAGTCAAATACAATTTTTTTTTTTAATTTCCAGAAGTTCCTACACTGAAGTACATATTACTCTTTGTACAAATATCCGAAAAAATATTAAAATTACTCCATTTTCTGAAAATCGTTTAATGTTTACTCTTGGAAGAATCTTCAACTACTTTTAATAGTAATATATAGCAAACCATTTTCAAATTTCATTATTCACAATGTTTTGTTGACCAGACACAAAACATTCTCTGTAAAGTGTTTAGATCCATCACATAAGTTGAAAAGTCACAATAAATAATATAAAATGGGAAAATTCTGACAGTTCACTGCCAGTTTTTTGGGGAGTCCTTTTTTATTTCACATACTCCAAGGAATGGCAGTTAGGAATTTTTTTATTTTATTGATACACAAAACAATAAATAAATTGTTAATATTTCATTGTCGAATCTACACAATGTTCACTGGAAAATAACAATCAAATGAGGCCAAGGAATAAAGCTAACACTATGACCATGGATGAGGTTTTTACGAATGTGAACATTCCGGAAAAAAGGGCCAGCAGGCCCGAGTCTCCCCCCCTTATTCTAGACCTGGAACCTCCCACATGTTACAATTCAGGAGGTTTACAGACTCTGTGCATCACCTGAAATACAAAACTACAGTTTTGGGCACAATGTGGACTGTTTCTTTCCAACTTTGTGACTGCTTCTTTCAAGACAATCTTAAGGTTCAAGGAGATTTTGAGAAAACCCCGAAATTAGCAAAAGTCCTGAGAAATCAAACGCCTGTAATAACAATAATGTCGTCTTGTATAGCGCCGGTATCCACAAAAGTGCTCATGGAGCTCTGTACAGAACGTGCTTCATTGTCTTTTATTTTGCCTCGTGTGCATGGTCAAAATTACTTGCATTTTATAAAGAGATGAACATTTCTATCAAAGTAAAAACTATTTACTCAAATATTTAGTCCATGTACTGGCGCATCTTTGACCTCAAATCACCGAATATTTTTTTTACTAGGAATCGCCACAAACTCATAAGTTTTGGGTACACGTTCAACCAGAATCCAACGGCAGTAGCACATGTATTGTAGCCGCAGTACTTGTTTACATTTTTTAAAACAAAAATTAGGGAAGTTCACATTTATTAGGCTTGCAACTGTTTGACAACGTTCATAAATGTCGTTGTGGAGCATTCCATTGTTCATGTTTATAAATATTTTGACCTTATTTAAGTTGGCAGATTACTATAATTGTCTGCGTTTGGCTATTGCATGAAAAACCAGGTAGAATTTTGACTACAAAATAAAATTGGGAGTAATGTTTTTTTAAGTTGATCCTTTGAACTGATGTAAAATGCAATGGAATAGGGCGAGCTGGAAGGACAGGGAAAATAAAAAATTCTGAGAGATTTATGCACTAATTAGTGGTTTTGCTGAGACAGGTAAAAGTACACGTGCTTCCCCAGGGGGGTTTTAACCCTTTAGAGACCATAGCGGCCACAAGTGGCTTGTACCAAAACGCCCATAGCGGCCACTAACGGCCGCAAGGTTTGACCTACTTCCATTCACATAAAGAGGTCAAAGTAAAGGTCATGTCCGGATATGAAATTTCCCAATGTAGTATGTTAACATAGTATCCCAATTTCTAAACACAAAACTAAATTTTCTGTTTCATGTTATTTCTGTTGACATTTTTACTGACAAAATTTGATTAGAGAAATGAACAATATTAGCCATTTCAGGGCGTTTTGAGACGACTATACAGAAATGAATTATCTCTAAAGGGTTAAACTCAGCCCAGGAAAAGTGGCTGCTTTGATCAGCCTCGCCCGACTTCAGGAACCTGTTACAGCGCTGAAACCGTTTTCAACATAGGACAAACTCAGAGACTGGGTTTCAGGGGGCTTTGGCAAGTACGAAGCAACCAGCCATGCAATTTCTCGGCGCATCGGCTGAAATTTGTGTCATTAAGAGTCCAACATCCAAGACAGTTTTTCCTTTTTTGAAAATTACAAAATGCATGTCCTGATGTAATGAAAATTGCTTTATTCTCACAAATTATGTGACGCCGATTAAATAAAAGCACTTGTGACTTTTGTTCATGGGTGCTCACAGCATATGGAGGTTAAATTAACCACCAACAACTTTTTGCTTCGAATCGCTGTCTAATTTGGCAGTGCTCAATTTCACTCAGAGAGCTATTAATAGCACTATAATTTGTCCAAACCACCGTCCTCCATCCTTTGTCGAATACAGAGCTGCCAACATTTGCATCTTGCAATCAGGGAGACATTTAGAATTACATTCAACATAATAGGATAAAAGTTTCAATATCGGGGAGATTTTTCAAACTTCCTCATCAGAACAAGGAAAGTCGACAAAACTCTTAAATTCATTCATTATTAATAAACATTTAGAAACCGACACGTTCAGCTTCTTTCCATGTGTGGTCTTCAAATATTTAGAAAATTAAAAATGAAAACGGTGCGTAAATATTGTGTCTCCCCTGAAATCGAATGAAAATTCATTCAGGTATTTTTTGTTGTGCTGTTTTGTACAATGGCCCTGATAAAAAATAAATTACACAAAATACTGTAAACTTGTATCATGATTGCCACCATCTTTGTCTTGTTCCCAATGCGCACTGGCAGTAGTAAATACTGGTTTGCATATTATCAAAAAGGGAGTCAGACTATTTTGCACTTAAAGGGTCTGTATACGTTTGGTAATGACTCTGAAAATTAATGGCAATACAAACTTACTTGGTAAGAAGCACAGCAGCTTTGGATTTAGTATAATGCATTTTCAAAAACTTTTCACTTAGAAGTACTGGAGTTATGGAATTAGATACTATTTTTATCCCACAAAATTTGAATCTGAGAAGTGTTACTGCAGTATGTTTCTTTTAGATAGTGTATTCCAATTGCAGATTATTCTTCCTGCGTGGACATAACCGCTCCAGATTTTCAACAATATCTCAAAAACGTTACCACCTTTTGAAATGAAATTTTCACAGGTTAGGTTTATAGTATATATCAACAACTATGTAGGATTGAAACAAACAGTGGGTTCCAATTACCAAACGTATACAATCCCTTTAAAATCTCTCGGCCATGTACAAATCGATAGACTATGGCTATGGCTGTAGCCAATGGCTGCACAATTTCAGTGGGCCGGCTATCTGGCTGTCGAAGCTGTCCGTTCGTACACGGCCTTGGTTTGGTTCAATCAAATGGGAGGATACAAACACGATAGCCGAATCATGATAAAGGTTTATAAAAGCTACATCACCAAAGGATTGGCTCAAAAGTTTGGACTTGTATTAACCTGAAGCCTTGAAGGCACTGAACACGTTTGGTAATTGTCAAAGACCAGTGTTCTCACTTGTTGTATCCGAACATATGCATAAAATAACAAGCCTGTGAAAATTTGGGCTCAATTGGTCATCGAAGTTGCAAGAAAATGATGAAAGAAAAAACACCCTTGTTGTACAAATTTGTGTGCTTTCAGATATAGGAATAAAAACTTCTTGCAAGAAGTTTTTATTATTTTAGTGAGAAATTACCTCTTTCTCAAAAACTACGTTACTTCAGAAGGAGTCGTTTCTCACAATGTTTTATACTGTCTCTCTGTTGCTCATTACCAAATCAGTTTTTATGCTAATATATATTTTGAGTAATTACCAAACATGTACTGTGCCTTTAAGGTTTGTTTACACTAACAACACCCCTCTCCACAAATCCACCCCACTCACAATGCCCATCTTAATTTGAGCAAAATTAATTCATCAAAAAAAAAGAGATGTAATCATTTTTTTCAAATAATGCCCCCAAAATCATGACTTCTCACATTAACATTCAACAAATTAAACTGGTATTTGGCCAAAATCAAATCCAAATCCAACGTGATAAGACAACTTTTGAAGTGTCCAATATCCCATGTTTCCATGGTAACTAATCTATATTTATTCCAATTAATAAATCTACCGTGAAAATAAAGTTGGATTGATACAAATTTCAACTTTTTTTTTTTTTTACAAATACTCTTCAAAAATCAGACAGTCGGAAACAGCAACATAGTGACCGAGAAAAAAATAATACACAGCACTATGTCATGAGCAGAGACCAGTTTCCCAAAAATACGCTCCGCACAACAGCACCGACGCCGACGCCAAGCGAACATTTCTTTGCACAGTCAGTTTCCGAATGTCAACACGTCATTATTTCAAAACCAATCAATTTACAATTCATCAAGTATTTACCGTTACTTTTTGGATTTCTGTCCAAGAAACAACGGTCCGCCAATAAACACAGGAGACCTCAATACAAAGTCTTACCACGTCTTACACTCAGCGGACAAAAAACAAACAAATCTTCTTTAAAAAAAAGTGGTTACATTTATGACTACATATAGAATACCATCATACTTCCAACATTAGTTAATAATAACAATCAAAATCACATCAAAAAAACCAGAGAAGGTTGAACTGTACAATGTGTTTTTTCAAATCTATTTACAAGGAATAAACCAATTTGTTTTTATTTGTTTACAAAATATTCACAGACTGAGACAAAAGCATTCAGTAACTTCCAAGTCCACTGTTTAAAAATGCGTAACGCGTCATCCAAAATTATCATTTTAATGCATTTTTATTTATTTTTGGGGGTGAGATTGTTTGTGTTTTTGTTGACATATTTCACACAGAGAACCTAGGCCCTTTTCAAAATTTCTGACAAGAGCCCGAGCATACATCCTGAGCATCACACGTCTGGTCCGTTATTTGTGCTTTACCCATACACCCCGATATTGGGTAAGCACTGTATACTCGATATAGAAAATCAACAGGCATATTGCTTGGGTGGGATTCGAACCTTGACCTTTGCAATTCCAATGTCCTGTCCAATTATCGTATTGGGAAGTGCATCATGCGTCCAAGTCAAGTCAACAATAACAGGCGCTGAATAAGGCCCCACTCTTAACCAAGCTTCAAAATGCTTTGCACCTAAACCCTACCCCAGTTTATGGGTGTAACCCTCTTGATGATATCTTTTGAGTTTGCAGCATCTGGAAAGAGTGCACTTTATTTACAAGCCTTCAAACAGGTACAGGAGCCCAAGCCGGAGCCCAAGCCGGAGCCCAAACCGGAGCCCAAGCCGGAAACCAAGCCGGAAACCAAGCCGGAGCCCAAGCCAGAGCCAAAGCCGAAGCCAAAGCCAGAGCCCAAGCCGGAAACCAAGCCGGAGACCAAGCCGGAGCCCAAGCCGGAGCCCAAGCCGGAGCCCAAGCCGGAGCCCAAGCCGGAGCCCAAGCCGGAAACCAAGCCGGAGCCCAAGCCAGAGCCAAAGCCGAAGCCAAAGCCGGAGCCCAAGCCGGAGCCCAAACCGGAGCCCAAGCCGGAAACCAAGCCGGAGCCCAAGCCAGAGCCAAAGCCGAAGCCAAAGCCGGAGCCCAAGCCAGAGCCCAAGCCGGAGACCAAGCCACAGCCCAAGCCAGAGCCCAAGCCGGAGCCCAAGCCGGAGACCAAGCCGGAGCCCAAGCCGGAGCCCAAGCCGGAGACCAAGCCGGAGACCAAGCCCAAGCCCAAGCCGGAGACCAAGCCGGAGCCCAAGCCGGAGCCCAAGCCGGAGACCAAGCCCAAGCCCAAGCCGCAGCCCAAGCCGGAGCCCAAGCCGGAGCCCAAGCCGGAGCCCTAGCCGAAGCCGGAGCCCAAGCAGGAGCCCAAGCAGGAGCCGAAGCCGGAGCCTAAGCCGAAGCCCAAGCCGGAAACCAAGCCAGAGCCCAAAGGTGTCATGATTGTTTTCCAAAAGCCACTCTCCAACTGCTTGGGACCAAATTTCAGGCCTGCGTCCAACTTCTATACACTTCTCACCGCAGAAATTCTGCACTTACGGCGAACTTTAAAGCTTCTATGATTCTATGGGCTGTTAAGGACAGAATTCTGCAGTTAAGCAGCAGCATGAATGTGGGGCCAGCCTAGCCCTTAAACAGAAATACATACAAAAATGAATTGCTACGCAAAACATGGTAGGGAGTCAGCCACAAATGATACTCATTACATGGCATTTTGGCCGATATCCAATTTTGCTAAGCAAATCTTGTGCTTATTCAATATAGGTGCCAAAGGTGAGGTTGGCCCTGTTTGGCACACAGATTTCTTTTCAAGACAAAAAACGAGTTTGTGGAGGGGGGAGGGGGGAGGGGGTGGATTTGAAATGCTTGTTGTCTCAGGACGTCGTTGGTACCTTGTCTGCCTCAACCTCAAAGTAATCCACGGTGAACTTTCGACGGATGCCATTGGCCGACTTGACGTTTCTGCTGGCGGTCTCACACGGCACAAGGTCGTCCATTTTACCCATAAACCAATTCTCCACGTCCGCTTCCTGCCGCCTCGTGATGTGCTCGTCCTTCCAGGCGTCCAGGAATTTGTTGAAGCGAGCTGCCAGGCGTTCTGTGACGCGCCAATGTGACTGTTTAAAGAAAGAAAGAAAAACGGTCAAAAGTCAGTTTCACTGAAAATAAATTGCGCCTTGGTCTGATGACATCAAATACATATAATAATAATATTATTAATAATAATAATAATAATAATAATAATACGCAGTTCTTATATAGCGCTTTATACTCCCGATGGGTGTCTCAAAGCCCTCAGTATTTTTCCTACAAGGTAAGTGGAGTTACGTGTTGAAGTATGAGACCTATTCCTTTGCACAGCACCATGTAATGGTTTACAAGGTGCAGTGGCGCAATGTACAGCCAATCAAACCAGGAACACCAGGGCGAACCCCTTCTCTTTATGATAAGTGCACTGGGTTCTGTTACGCGCATTACACAACACACGGGACATACGGCTTTACGTCCCATCCGAAGGACACAGCAATAATGGTTAAGTGTCTAGCTTAAGGACACAAGTGTCACGACTGGGACTCGAACCCACACTCTGCTGATCAGAAACACCAGAGCTTGAGTTCGGTGTTCTTATCCACTCCGCCACGACACGACACACAATATGGTCGACAATGGACGGCATATTAAACCTGAACCACACAAAACCACAAACAGTATTTTACTACTTTCTTGACGTTAAGAGTAAAATGAAAAATATATCCACCTCTTTAGCTTTCTTAAGAGCAGTCCTCCTGTACATGTAATCTTCCGAGTTGACCACGTACACCATCTTGTAGGAGTTGAGGTTAAACTTGCACTCCATGTTGTTGACGATATCCACGCCTTCGAGTGGATCCACCTCTTTCTTATCCGCCGCTTTCTCTGTCTTCTCCTTGGGTGCGTCGGGTTTCTCTTTCACAGGTTCACCACCCTCCTTCTGGTCCTCCTCTTCCTTCGGCTCCGTTTTGATCCCCTCCGTATTTTCTCCGGGCTCTATTGTCTTGGTGGCAGCGCCATCGCCTTCCATTTTTGGCTCGGACTTTATTTCTGGTTTCGTAGAGGAGGAGGAATCATCCGATTTTTCCTGGCTTTCATCTCCGCCGGATGCTGAATCGTCATCGCTCACCGTTCGTTGCTGTCGTGTCCGTCGGATATTTCTGTTTAAAAAAAATGACATCTTCTCTCAATATTTCAAATAACATTATCTTAGAATAATCAGCATCAAAACTAACAACTATTCATTAGTCATTACAAGACTAAACCTTTAGAGATAATTTATTTCGGTATGATCATCACAAAACGCCCAGACATTGCTAATATTGTTCACTTCTTTAATCAAATTTTGTCAGTAAAAATGTCAACAGTAATAACATGAAACACAAAATTTAGTTTTCGGTTTGAAATTTGGGCACTATGTTTACTTGATTGAAAAAATTTCATATCTGGACATGACCTTTATTTTGACCTCTTTATGTGAATGGAAGTAGGTCAAACCTTGTGGCTGCTATGGGCAACTTGGTACAAGCCGCTTGTGGCCGATATGGTCTCTAAAGGGTTAAAGGTATCGTACACGTTTGGTAATGACTTTGAAAATTAATGGCAGTAAAAACTTACTTGGTTAGAAGTACAGCAGCTTTGGATAGTAAAATGCATTTTGAGAAACTTTTCAACTGAAGTACTGCGGTTATGGAAAAAGATAACTTTTTATCCCCAAAAATTTGAATCTGAAAGCGTTACAGCAAACGCTTCTCAGAGTATGTATTCCAATGCAGATTATTCTTCCTGCGTGGATATAACCGCTCCAGATTTTCCGCAATATCTCAAAAACACTACCACAGGTTATATATCTACAACTATATAGGATTGAAACAAACAGTGGGTTCCAAATACCAAACATGTACGATACCTTTAAGAAATAAAAGCTCTGACAGCTTGATCGATTCGACTCACCTGGTGAGGAACACCGGTTTCTTGGCAAGTTGGTCCCTCAGTTCAGCTGACGTGTCTTCACCTTTGACAAACTTGTCCACATAGTCGGACCATTTCTCTACCTCCACCGGATCATCGCTGTGGTCCTCTTCGGTATCGAGCAATTCAATGGAGAGCTTCTTGTCACTTTTATTCTGAGAGTCAAACAAATTTGTATTTCAATTTTAAATTCTATTATAAATATTATTATAAATAAATCCTTATACTCTACTTTGTCCAGTAACTTGACCAGAACTATCTGTGTACTGTGTAGATGCATTCACATAATATCATATTGCAGGCCGGCATCGTTTATCTATCATTCAAAACCACAGTGGATGATATAAAATGGCCAGGCAGTAGGAGGGTTGACTGTGTACTGTGTAGATGCATTCACATAATATCATATTGCAGGCTGGCATCGTTTATCTATCATTCAAAACCACAGTGGATGATATAAAATGGCCAGGCAGTAGGAGGGTTGACTATGTACTTTTGTTCAGTCAGTTTCCGTGATACTCGAGGCCTGCTGTTCAATATGACACCAAATGTTTGTAAACAAAATAAAGACGGAAGGGTGTGTTTTCGCGGTAGTAACAACTTTTTTGGTTGAATCGGCCGTTGATTAATCACTGGCCAATAACCAAATAGTAAAATACAGAGCAATCAAGAAAAAACGTGAATCAAAAACAGGAAACTGAGAGTAAAAACAAAAACAAAAACAAAAAACCATGAGGGTAAAGAGAAAAGTTACAAAAATGTAAAAACACATTACTAAGCAAAGGTACATGAGAATATAAACATTCACTAAAGAAATAAAACTACACGCATAGACCCTATGCCAGTTGACTTACGTATGTGACTTTGAAGCAGTTTTCCTCGTTGAGGAGTTGCTCGGCCCGCCGCTGGTAGGCAGCCTCGGCGCTGACACGCGCCGAAGCCGACGAATGCGTTCCTCCCGCTCCGCCGAACTTCATCTCCGAGATGTATTGCTCCATCACACTGATGCAGGTGTCCTCTGACACAATGTGTTGCAGCTGGGAACAAATTAACATGTCATGAATATTCACCAAGACTTATAAATAATTCATAAATATCCAGTATACATATGCACCGTATCGGCAATGCATTTTCAAGAAACCAAAACCACTTGACTCTGGTTTTGTTTTGTTTTAGATTGTGTTATTGTTATTAATATTGTGTAAAACCACACAAGCAGCCACAGAGTTGAAGGAAAATAAAACGGTTTACAATAAATATCCGAAAAAATAAAAATTATATTATATATATATATATATGAGTAAATTGCCAAGAACACACCTGAATCAAAATCAATGCAATAATATTCAATACATTTAAATTTAATAAAAATATATTAATTTTGGTGTTGAACAAAAAAATATTTTTACTAAAGCAGGATTTGAACCTGTAACCTCCTGATCAACGTGCTGGTTGGTGCTCTACCAACTGAGCTATCTAGCCCTAATGTTGGCGTCTCCCTGTTTTGTCAATCTTTGTTCAGGGGTGCCAGTTAGAAGCCATTCAACCTGCAACTGCCGAGTAGCCAGGGATTACACCCAAGTTTACGATACAACCTGGCAAGCGGCAGCAGAGGGATCACCTAAAGGGGATGCGACTATTTATTTTAAAATAGTGGAGTAATAAAACCACAAGGGAAACTGACTGGAAAGTTATTTCAATTTTCACATAATTTTGCAGCTGTTCAAAACCCCCGATAGTGAGACACTGTTGAGACACTGTTGGGAAAAAATGTCCTGAGTGTTTTGTTTGCATCCAGTGCAGTTTTGTCTCCCTTGAAGTTCCCTTGAAATATTCCTTTGTGTTACAAGCTCCTGACAGTCACAGTGAGTACTTTTTATCTTGCAGTTCATGTGTGAAAGGTGAGAAACTAGAGACTGGTGTTGCCCACGTCAGTTTCCCTTTATTACTTGACAAATAAATTAAATACACAAAGGCATTACATTCCAGATCATAAATTCAAGATAAAATTTTTCACAAAAATCCCAAAATCTCAAAGAACTTTGCTTACCTGTCGCACTATATTCTGCACGACCTTGTCCATGGTGAAAGCGATGTAGGCGTGGATGCCGTACATCTCGCGCAGTTGATCTTCAAATGCGTTACTCTCCATGTTACCGTCTAGGAGATTCCGTACCATGTCAAGAAACGCCAGGTAATATTCCTCGGGCTCGATCTCCACTGCCAAGGGTATAAGTCAAGATTAGATATGAGTTAGGTGGAATTCTTAGTCAGTATCTGGAATAAGGGTGTTCAACCCTGATCTGTGAATATGGGTTAAATACAATTTAAAACAATAATAAAACAAACCACAAGCCATTTTGCCAGCTAATAATATTTTTACATTTTAACCCCTCCAAATCTTGGTAACATTTTCCAACAAGTTAACAAAATATTCTCATCTGGCCCCCTGCTTACTACAATTTGCAATGTTGCGACGTCACGCATGGAGGAAGAGGGCGCTCTACAACCAAGCCTTATTCATCATTACTCACATGGCTGTTTGAGGCCGAGAGCCACTGCAGTGGACTCCTTAGCGGCGCGGCGATTCGGACCGCCCTCCGTCTTGGCTATGACCTCCGCCCTCTGGTACATCTTCTGCAGTCTCTCGCACAAGATGTAGTGTAACCTCATGAACAGGTACCAGTTGTTGTTGACGAAAAACAGATGGTAGACATCATCCTGGGTGGGGTAAATCGATACACAGATAGATTTCAATCATAATGAATATTTCACTTAGGAAAACCATTAGAAATATTGTTGAGTCAGGCATGATACTTGACCCTTAGAACACAGTAGGACAGTTTTATTGAGTAAAAGGGGTGAGCTACATGTACATATGGTATAGGCTTTGAAAGACTTTTTAGGCAATTTAAAAAAAGAACAAATTGGATATCAGACTAAAGTAGGTAGAATATCCTAGGTGTGTCGTGGCCGAGCAGATAAGAGCACCGGACTCAAGCTCTGGTGTTTCTGATCAGCAGAGTGTGGGTTTGAGTCCCGGTCATGACACTCGTGTCCTTAAGCAAGACACTTAACCATTATTGCTTCTCTTCACCTAGGAGTACAAATGGGTACCGGCGAGAGCTGGGGAGTAGCCTGCGATGGACTGGCAGCCTGTCCAGGGGGAATAGAAATATTCTCAGTTGTTTAATGCCAAGGAAACCGGATATGAACACCAGGCCTGATGAGCCATATTGGCTTGGGACAGACTTTTTATACAAAGGGTATGCAACTCACCGAGTCCCAGGTCGTGTTCTCACATGGGCCGTTGGTCATCATAAGAGATGGTTTCTTGGATTCTTTCTGTGATGTCATATTTTCTGAGGGCGTGGTGTCCATTCCCGCCAGAGCGATGGCTGCCTCAACGGCTGAATGGAAAAAAACCAAGACAGAAATATTAAAGTCACACTCCCCGCGTTCAACAGCGGAAACTAATACCGATTCTCAGTTTACCAAAAGGGTATCTGACTATTTTCCCCCTTCCAGCCTCGGTTTGGTTTCATTGCATTGAATGGGGAGAGAAACAAGATGGCTGCATTATAATAAAAGGTATAAAGGATTTGCAACCATCAGCAGAAATGATGTTTGTAAATTTGAGAAACTTAAATTGGAACAAAGTTGGTACTTGATGCAATCACTGACAACCTTCTTGAAGACCCGACGATGAGGGGACTCAATCTGTCAGCTGGATGGAGACTCGTCAGAACCGAACCGGTTATTGCGGTGTACCCCCGATCATGCGGAATTGATAATGCAATCATCACACTGCTAAAAAATTGTATTCTTGAATAAGAAAGTCTTATTTCAAGAAAGCGTTTCTCGTGTCTCTCTCAAAAAACTTAATATAAACATTTCTAGGGAGTGACACAAAAATTCTTTTTTCTAAACACAATTTTTTTTCTTCTTGAAACAAGCTTTTTATTCTTATTTCAAGAGCACCATTTTTAGAAGTGCAGGGTAAGTCAGTGGTAACTCAATTATCAAAAATCCTCTTTTTTTTGCAAATGATTTCCTTGACTTTATTTTTTCACATTTGTTTTTTGATAGTTACAGACCTTAAAGACATCGTACACATTTGGTAATAAGAGCCTATTGTTTGTTTCAATTCTGTATAGTTGTAGATATATACCATTAAACCATGGAATCCACTCTCTGAGAAGCATTACCGTAACGCTTCTCAATATTCAAAATATTTTTGGGATAAAAAGTGATATATTTTTCCATAACCGCAGTCCTTCGAAGTAAAAAGTCTCTCAAAATGCATTATACTATCCAGAGCTGCTGTACTTCTTACCAGGTAAGTTTTTATTGCCATAAATTTCAGAGTCATTACCAAATGTACACGATGCCTTTAACCCTAACCACCCAAATCCGACTGCACACTTTGTTTTGATTCTGTCAGATTGAGGACTGCAACAGCAAAACGGATCATACTTTACGTGGGATCAGGCACACCACCATAATCAGAGTCCAACAGTTTGGGTGTTGAGTTTACCATATAGAGATTGCCATGTGGTATTTTGTTAGAAGAATGAACGATCCTACTAAATCACTGAAAGGAGTAATCAAGTCATTTTCAAAGAAAGGTTCAACAAAAGTTTTTAAAAAGGAAGGGGAAATGTCAAATGAGTGCAACAAAAAATTGAATTTAACATTTCCCTTCTCTTTAAACTCCTGTGACCTGTGTGACTGTAAGGCATGCCGTTATAAAATTGTGTTTGCAACGATGTTATTTTTCCCGACCGGTGCCTATTTTTTCTCCCGACTTACTTTCTTCTTCTTGGTCGTCCTCATCGTCGGACAGCTCTCCTCGTTCCAGGAACATGTAGTCAGGAAGGAAGTGGTGAAGAAGCTGTTTAATCTTCTGCTTCTCCTCCTTGTGGATTCCTGTCAAGACAAACCCAAGATAATAATACCGCAGTCTTATATAGAGCACGTATATCTACCAATAACGTTACTCAAGACGCTTGAACAAAGAGAAATGTTTAAGACAGGTTTTTGAAATTTTTGAATTAAGAGACCGATTTATGTAGCACCATTTACGGGTTTACAAGGTGCTGCGCAAACACTAAGCATCACTGAGGCAAACCTCTTCTCTTAGTGATAAGTGTAACTGGATTCTTTTGCTTCATAATGCGAAGTACAACAGGCACAAGCAAAAATTATTTGCTAATCTGCGAAATACGCTTCCGTCTGGATTTGTCTGCCACTCTTAAGCGCAGATTTTGTGCTAATGGTATCAGCATAGTGCACAACTCTATGGCCTTGTAATAGATGTTAATTTTGCATCGGGGATAAAATACTTTTTTTGTTTTTTTACCCTTACAGACACCGTTGGCATTAAGCACTGTATACTCATTACTTTCCCCGAGTTCTGTGAACAATAAACAATCCACGGGCATACCACCCTGGTGGGTTTCGAACCCACAACCTTTGCTATGCAAGAGCACTCTTATGTCTGTGGATTTTTATTTTTGTTCACAGAGCTCGGGGAAATTACCGAGTACACAGTGCTTAATACACATCGGTGTAAGGTCAAAAATCAAATAGTATTCTATGGTGTTTGCCCACCAATAGAAATTTTACCAATGCGTGACTGTAATTAGCATATTTCCAGGAAAGGGCGAGCGAATTGACAACGTCTTAATAGGGATCTTTGCCATAAAGTTGAACGCCGTCTTGAAACTGTTTCTTACCTGTATGCCTCTTCATGTGATGAATGACTAGTGCTGCTGAATCGTCAATGATGTGTTTGTCCATGTAGGTAAACGTCAGATGGGGCGAGTTATTATCCCCCATTGCTTCCTGCCTCTGTCAATTTTCAAAACGTCATTAAGGTTACATTAATAAGAAGAAAAAAGATCAACAACATGGAACGAACATTTGCATTTGCCGTTTTCTCAATTATGTAAGCAGAAATTGTGAAGATGTTTTTAATAGATGTTTAAAATCTGCAACGGCGATAAAGAATATTATTTGTGCTTTACTCATGCACTGTGTGGTATACATTCCCCGAATCCCGAGAACAAATTGTGAAGAATGCTTTGACGGGTTTAATCATGTATCGTATGTGTGGATCATAAACCATTTCTGTACCAACCAGCCCTAACCCCCCCCACCCCCTTTTCTAGATAGACCCTGTAACCTTCTTTACAAAAAGAGTAACCATGTACATTCCAGGGCGCTTCATGGCAGTCAAGATTCTATGCTGGTCATGTGAGAAGTTTTCCCTTTTTTACCTTCTGAATTATCACATAAAAATCAAGCACCGTAAAAATAAAAGCTGAACAAGTTTTGAGATTAGACCCTATTCATCCTAAACAAAAATTGATAAAAGTAATACGGTGCAATCTCCATAAAAAGGCAAGATTTCATAATTCCACCGCACAGTGTACGGCGTGTGCCTGCAGGAAATCAAGGCTCTGTGGCTAACATGATGTCACAGGGCACAAGGTTTATTTCTAACAGTTGGGCGGATTTCCACCTTTACCTCATCGAATATGGCCTCTATCTCGTTGAGCAAACTCTTGGAGCGCAGTGCCTTGGTGTCGTTCTGCTTGAAGTTGATGCCCTGGTGGTCCAGAGATTTGAGGTAGTACTTCTCATTCTGCTCTCTCCAGATCTTATTGAAGTTGCGCTGTGCCTCCCGCCACTCATCCTCTTTAGCTTTTAACCTAAAGGTAGTTTTACAAAAAATGGTTTCAGGAATTTTGGAGAGCGATATAATAGCCAGATGACAATAATAATAATAACAATAATATGTAAGAATAGTATTCGGCTGTTGCCCGAACACCTAATACCAATATGACAGCATTCCTTGATACCCTTCATAATTAAAAAAATACAAAAGTAGTAAGTTTAAGAAGATAACATGTGAAGTAATAAACCACAAGGGAAACTGCAAACAAAATCTAGACAAACAACAAATATTAAAAAATCACAAATACCAAGAAATGTATTTAAGCACACAGAAGGCACTGGACACGCTTGGTAATTGTCAAAGACCAGTATTCTCAGTTGGTGTGTATCCCAACATATGCATAAAATAACAAGCCTGTGAAAATTTGGGCTCAATTGGTCATTGAAGTTGCAAGAAAATGATGAAAGAAAAAACACCCTTGTTGTACAAATTTGTGTGCTTTCAGATAGGAATAAAAGGCTTCAGGCCTGAAGTATTTTATTATTTTAGTGAGAAATTACCTCTTTCTCAAAAACTATGTTACTTCAATGTTTTATACTATCAACAGCTTCCCGTTGGTCGTTACCGAGTCAGTTTTTATGCTAAAATATATTTTGAGTAATTACCTAACGTGTCCAGTGCCTTTAAGAGATTATACATTTTTACATTGTTTACATTTTGGCCCTTTAGTATGTGTTTGTAATTTTTCCTGTGATTATATTGTTATCATTGTTAAGTGACCCTTTCAGCTACTGCTGCTGGTCATTTTTTCTGTAAATACAAAAAAAAAAAAAAAAATGTTTACCTTCTAAGAACCAGTGGAACAGCAACAGCAGGGTTCTTCTTCAGCCCTTCAATAATGTCTGGCGCCTTGTCTCCATATATTCTGAGACACAGAGTACAGGGTAAACATCAAAAATGGTAAGTCCAGTCTGGTGGCTTCAAAAGTGAAGACTGCTATCAATTGCCGGTAATTTGGTCCGGAGTAGTCAATAGGGAAAGCAATATCTCCTCGTAACTATATCGTCACCTTTGTTTCAGAAAGACCGTTCAAGGGAACTATTTGTTTTGTTGTTGTTTCTTTTCTTCATCTAGTTTTATGGAGGGGCACCAGCCCACTACCATACCTGCCAATATTGAAACCTCAGAAATAGGAGCACCAGTTTTATGAGTCCACAGATAGCGACGCAAGAAGTTGTGCGAGTAAAGCTTATTACATTTACACATACAAATGAGGTATGTATTTCAAACAAAGTACATAAATCACTGTATCCCGTAAGAAAATCTCTGTCGCAAGCAAATGGCACCCTCTTTTGCCAGAACTTTGTTGATCTTGTTCATTGCTGTCTCTTGTCAGATATAGGAATGTTTTGATTTGTTGCGGCCTGTAATCTCAATAAATCTAGACAATTCCAACTAAATCTGAACAGTTGGCAGTTATGCACTACCCCTTGATTTGTCTCTCGCCTATAAGCACGAGTCATTGGTCTGATGACGGCCACACCTGAGCCACTTACCTATGTATGGCCTTGCGGTGGATGGTCTCTGAGCTGCCTCCCAGGCTGTTGTCCAGTCGGAACTTGGAAGACTCCTCCGGCGACATCCGAGAGAGCTTCTTGGCGACGTGCTCCAAGACACGTATTGTGTGAGCGTTCACTTCGATCACAATGTCCAGCTACAAGAAAAAAACATCCCTCAGAAGTCATAAAAGGTTTGAATCCAAGGTCTTTTCTCCTGCATTTTATCCAGGGAACATTGAAATTTGTCAAATTACAAATTACTTGACAATAACACCTCAAAATGAGGGTGTTATTTATTGTAGTAAAACCATAATGGTTGACTAATGAGGAGTAACAATTTCTCCAGCTATCTTCCCCATCTCACCTCGTATCGTTCATCCTCGCAGCGGTAGATGTGCTCCTCGTACTGAGTCTTCCTGGATGCAACAAACGTGGAGTCCTCAGACCACGATGGAAATGATACCCAGGTGTCGTTGATGACCTCGTTACAGAGAGCTGTACGCCCGCTACACCTTGGCTGCTGGTAACTCTTGGGTAGAGCCCTGTAGCTAGCACCGCAACGCTTACAGTTGGCAAAATCTTCAAGGGGGACCGGAGAGAAAGATTTTGTAAGTAAATAAACAAGACGAACAGAGTTATACTGTTCGAAACGCCAAAACCACACAGGCTCTTTTCAGAGTCAACACTCCTCCAAAAGAGATTTTACACATGGTTGTACCCACAAGTTTACTAGTTGTAGTTACTTTTTGCATAAACAAGGAAAAGATTTGAAGAATGGGAAAATTCCAGAAACCTGGTTCGTGGGCCTGGGTTCACTTATTCTAGACCCAGAACCTTCTAGATATTACAATTCAGGCGGTTTATCGACTCTGTGCATCACCAGAAGTACAAAGCTCAAAGTTTTGACAAAATGTGGACTATTTCTTTCTCTCTTTGATAACTGCTTTACTTATTTCAAGAAAGTTTGAAGGCTCAATAAGGTAAAATCCTGAAATCAGAAATAAAACCTGAGAAATCACAGGTCTGAATAATACATCACTTGGCAGAATCATGGGGCAAAACAGAGACAGTTCAAACCTAATACTAATATTTTTTTACTTCTTTAACAGAATAACATTATTCTTCGAATTTATTTCTGGTGATGAAACCAAGGATGCCTCATAAGTGAATTTAAAAACTGCAGAGCTCTCGCAAGCCTGAGGAAACCTGTAAAAAAGAGTGCTTGCTATGTGAACCAGAAACACAGGGGTTAACCTCTACTCTTCCATGATAACTGTTCTGCTGAGTACAGCACCCATCTAGGAAGTGTTTGGTCAGTGGCTATCGTTGTTCAGTTGATATGATTTACCTATTTCCATGGCCAGCTCTCCTTGGTTCCGTTCCTTGGGAGCATGGTGGGCCTCGATCCGATCAGATTCCTTGTAACCAAGGAACTCCTTGAACCATTTTAGCAGCTCAGGAAATTTCCTACGTCAACAATAAACAAAAACTCAAAATCAGAAATAGCTACATCTTTTTTTTAAACACATATAAAAACAGAGCAAAATAACATGGCAAATTTTCATCAAGAAAAATAACAGAAAAAAACATCACAGTACAACCGAGAAAAATACAAAACAGCAAATTTCTTTCAAAGATAACTGGCAGATACTTCAACACCGCAAATCTCTGCAAATTTGTATCTAAAATCAGGGATAGATGCAAAGACTGATTAACAAAAGTATACTTAATAGATAAAATTAACAAATCAAACTCACAAATACTTAGAAGTTTAGTAGAAAACAAATTATTAGCAAGAAATACAAAATACAGAAAAATGGCTTCAACATTTTGTCATACACAGACGGAAACCAAGATAAAATACATACAATTTTCTTTATCAAAGACACATTAAACACTATATCAATATTTAGTTATCTGTAATTTTCGTTACATACAAAAAGATAGCTCAAAGATAAACAACAAATATTACAAAATCACAAATACCAAGAAATTTATTTTAAGCACACAGAAGAAAAAAAATTTGAGAAAAACTTCTTCCATAAGGGTTTTACACATGTTGTATCCGCAAGTTTACTACTATAGTTTTTCTTAAGAGTCTAGAACCTAAGAAACATAGCTCACCCCAGGAAAGGTGTGACCAGCTGAACCAGCTCGGCCCTAGAGACAATCTCTTGATTGTACAACACCAAACATCGCAAGAAGTTCTCGTATACCTCCTGGCTACGCAAGGCTTTGCGCACCTGTCAAGAGAAGAGGGTCAAGATGACGTCAGGTTTTGAAAAATTCAAATAAAGTCTGTTTAATTCCATTTCTTCATTTGTAAATCACGCGAAAATTGTAAATTTCAATTCAGGGAAAATATTGGTTTAGACCTCTTTGATTTGAGAAATTCAATAATAAACAAGGTTAAAATATTAATTTGAACTTCTTAAACCTTCTACTGTCTGACCATTCAATATCATCCACTGTGGTTTTGAATGATAGATAAAAGTATGCAAACACGCAATATGATATCATGTGGTGAATGCATCTACACAATACACAGTCAAGTTCAACCCTCCTACTATTCGACCATTCAATATAATCCACTGTGGTTTTGCGAGACAGATAAAACTAAATGATATCATTTGGTGATTTCATCAACACAGTACACAGTCAAGTTCAACCCTCCCACTACCTGACCATTCAATATCATCCACTGTGGTTTGGCGAGACAGATAAAACTATGCAAGCCATCAAAATTAAATCATGTGGTGAATTCATCTTCACAGTACACATATACAATGAATAGTTCTGTGCACAGCTATGCCACCATACACAACCTGTGCATTTGAATGGTTTCATATGGTTGGTCTACTCACTGGAAACCATGACCAAGTCTAGGTTTAAAGTGACAACCGTAACATTACAATTAAATTTTCGCAAACATGAGCCGGCTTTTTCGAAACTAATTTGAAGTCAAATTAAATGAAGATTACAAAATCATTTCATTGCTGCAAGTAGCCTGAGGTGCCATCACTCAACTACTTTTTTCAAGAGACCTATATTTCACAAGAGTGTCTTACCTTGTCAAAGAAGGCGAATTCACTTAGGCTACCGTGCTTTCCCGCTTCTGCTAGAGACACATCCTTCACTGCGCCACTCTTTGGTTTCTGGATCATCACAAGAAATGTGTGGACAATAAGTACACGTTTGGTAATGACTCAAAACAAATATTAGCATAAAAACTTACTTGGTAACAAGCAACGGAGAGCTGTTGATAGTATAAAACATTGTAGGAAACGACTCCCTCTGAAGTAACGTAGTTTATGAGAAAGAGGTCATTTCTCACTAAAAAAATAAAAACTTCTTGCAATTAAGTTTTTATTCCTATCTGAAAGTACAAAATTGTACAACAAGGGTGTTTTTTCTTTCATCATTTTCTTGCAACTTCGATGACCAATTGAGCCCAAATTTTCACAGGCTTGTTATTTTATGCATATGTTGGGATACACCAAGTGAGAACACTGGTCTTTGACAATTTCCAAACGTGTTCAGTGCCTTTAAGCATGGTTATTTTAATTATTGGTTTATTTAAATCCACCCCAAACAAGGCTAAAAGCCACTCTTTGAAAGTGGCTACAAGAAGACAATATTTAAAATGAATGTCGGGGGAGCTGAAGGTAGGAATTGATAGTCCTCTTAAAACAGTCTAGATTGTAGGATGGAGGGAAACATGCACCAGGCAAGGAGTTCCAAAGATATGCAGTACATGGAATAAAGCTGTTGGAATGGCTCTTTGTTCTACATCTCAGCAAAGCAAGAGTGTATGGGTGAGAAGAAGCAGAAAGCCTGGTTTCCACTCAAACATCCTGATAGGAGGAACTAGGTCGGACACACTGGTGGCACATTTACCATGAAAATATCTGTAGAAATGACAGAGGCTGGCTACAGCCCTACGGTGGGAAAGAGTTTGTAACGTTGATCCCAACCCTTCACCAACAAGATTAACAATATGCTTCTGCACTCTATCTAGTTAACCCTTACCCTCCCAAATCATCGAGGCTCCCTTGGTTTGATAACCTACACAGGTATCTTCAGGCCTACGGGTCACAGTGCTAGTCCCTTTTGAGGCTCCCTTGGTTTGATTACCGTCAAAGGCATCTTCAGGCCTACGGGTCACAGTGCTAGTCCCTTTTGAGGCTCCCTTGGTTTGATTACCTACACAGGTATCTTCAGGCCTACGGGTCACAGTGCTAGTCCCTTTTGAGGCTCCCTTGGTTTGATTACCTACGCAGGTATCTTCAGGCCTACGGGTCACAGTGCTAGTCCCTTTTGAGGCTCCCTTGGTTTGATTACCTACACAGGTATCTTCAGGCCTACGGGTCAAAGTGCTAGTCCCTTTTGAGGCTCCCTTGGTTTGATTACCTACGCAGGTATCTTCAGGCCTACGGGTCACAGTGCTAGTCCCTTTTGAGGCTCCCTTGGTTTGATTACCTACACAGGTATCTTCAGGCCTACGGGTCACAGTGCTAGTCCCTTTTGAGGCTCCCTTGGTTTGATTACCTACACAGGTATCTTCAGGCCTATGGGTCACAGTGCTAGTCCCTTTTGAGGCTCCCTTGGTCTGATTACCTACACAGGTATCTTCAGGCCTACGGAACACAGTGCTAGTCCCTTTTCAGGATCCCTTGGATTCAAGAAAGATACAAAATTGTAATAAAATTACCTTCGATGGGATCTGGGCAGCATTAGTTCCTGGTCTCTTAAGATGGCCAGCACTACCCGATCCGCTGTTGCGATTCTTGTTGTTAGACGTGGAACCCGGCTTCTTGGCTATCCCTGTATGGTCATTACGCACAGCAACACGATTCATCATGTCCTGGAAGGAGAACTGTCAAGACAACAAGAAGAAAAGTCAAATGAAAAATATGGCCCGACTAGTCAATCAAAGTCATAAGAATTCCCGATAATCGTTGAACCCCGAAGTGTAGGATGCCTTTGGAAAGCATTTCTCTGTCTAAATTCATGCTCTTTATTTTGGTCTTGCTCTTACACCGATGTGGTCAAATGTAGAAATTCCTGAAAATGGCTTTTGGGTTTGGGTGACCCGAAACCTACCACTGCTGAGCAGTGACATCAAATTGGGCCCTGCTCAGCAGAAAATACTGTTTCGTAATTCTTCTGCTAAGCAACATTTTTCAGAGAACCAGTCAAAATCAATAGACATTACACTGGCAACTCACTGGCGCTAAACAAACCAAATTTCTGTGCTTAGAAGGATTGCAGCTCTATCAAATTGCTGCGAAGAAAGGGTTTGATGTATTAAAGGTTTAAGCACTTACATTGGCAGGTCCTGAAATCCCGGAGCCGTTTGCATCTGGCAGGAACTGACCAAACTCCTGCAGCAAGTCTTCCTGATTCTTGAATAGCTTGGCCACCTGCTCAAACACTTGAGCTTCGGAGAGGGTCGGGATGTAGGTTCCCCCAGACTCCTTGACGGCACGCTGCTCCTTCTGGTAGGTGTGGAGTATCTCCAGGAAGGCTTTATAGATCTCAGGCTGGCCTTGGAAACGATTCTGTTCAAGAAAATAAAAAGCGACAAAATTCAATACAAATGTTTTCAGGATTCTTAACTTCAGAATAAGAGAAGTATGGTTTGCATAGCTGGTTCCAATATATCTACTTCACAATTTCGCCCCCCAACATGGGCATATGGAGAGTTCCCGATAGACGCCATCTTTACAGGCAAATTAGGTTCTACAGTTTAGCTGCGTCAAGCGTTCAAACCTTTTTACGCAGCCAAGTGGTTCACCAACCAATCATGCAAGGAATTTGATAAAGTCCCATGTGCCGCTTGCGGTATTTATGCATATAATAGTTGTGCGTTCAAAAAGAATGATTTGCCCGTAAAGACTGCTGACTTTACAATGTGTGACGTCAAGTGTGGACTATCTATTTGATGGTGACATCGTTTGTAATAAGACTATAGTTACCAAAGGTTAAAGTTAAATTTCTAGAGGTCAAAATCAAGACCATCAAATGAAATGAAACTATAAGACTAGCCAAACCTTGATTTTGTTGACGTAGTTGATGGCATGATTGAACTCCACGGGCTGACTGGGTTGTTGCTGTTGTTGCTGCTGTTGCTGCTGCTGTGATTGCTGCTGCACTTGCTGCTGCTGCTGCTGATTACCAGCATGGCCATGCTGAGGGGAGGCAACGACTGCCGTTGGCGGAGGGTGACCCTGGTTCGATGGAGGAGGCTGGGAGTAAGTGTGGCCCCCAGTAGCTGCCTGGCTGGCATGGTGATGGCTTGATGATACTGAATGATGGCCAGCCTGAAAAAACATTTTATTCAAAAAATAAACATTTTAACAATCAACTACTTTAGTATATACATGATATAAGATTTGAGGCATTGCATGGTGAGGTATCAATATATATTTGGTTTGCGGTAACACCATGTGTATATCTACTTGCTAGGTAGATTTTGTTCTCTGAGAACTTGTCTTGCTTTTTATTCTACTGCCGCAGAGTAGAATATTCGGAATTCGGGAGACTTCTCAGTTCTGTCCTGCTTATTAACTACTACCTGGGCGGGAGGTAGGCAACTACTTTAGCAAACCAATAATCAACTTGTTCTGACTTTATTTAGAACCAGAGTTAGGAACAAGTCATGATGTGGGCCTAGAATAATGGAGCCGAGTAAAGTTTGACTGGCAATCAGACAATCGTCTCAGACAATTTTATCTCCCTTAACCTGAGAGTGAGTGCGACTGTTTGACCAACAACCCAATTCATTTCAGTACTAATACCAGTGTTATGGATGTGATTTCATTTAAATGGCAAGTGGGTTTATGGTCTTCCCTGGATATGTAGAAGATGAACCCTGTTAACCTCCCAACGTTACATTTCCTGAGATATTACAGACTTTCCACATGGTCGTACGTCTGGATAATAACACCCCAGCCAAGAAGGCACTCGACATTGCTCTCAACTCCTGGAAAGGTCAACCCCCCAGCTCCCGGCTGGTCGAGGCCAAGAAGAGGCCCAAGAAGACCCTGGAAGGATCAACTGAGACGACCAAGCGAAGAAGAAAGTGCCTGCTGTTAGACCTGGGCATAGGAGGTCAGCGTGACGGACCAACACTGTCTTTGTGGATGAGTGCGTGAGTGACAGTGAAATAGTAAAAGCTAGAAGATTAAACATATATTGAACACAAAAAAACCCTGTAATGAAACGGACCAAGCTAATATAACAGAAGACTACTGTAAGAATTCCAAGGGTAGTGTGATACCTTTGTTGTATGCTGGGCATGATACTGCGGCTGGGTATGTATCTGCTGCTGCTGCTGCTTCTGCGGCGTCATTGGCTTGTTCTGATGCTGCTGCTGCTGCTGCTGATGTTGAGTCGTTGGTGTGGGCTGAGGTTGATGGGTCATTCCAGGGCCGGTAAGCGGGCCCCCTGTGGTATGCTGGGTGATGTGCCCTGTAGGGGTGCTAACATTGATCCTGGTTGGATCGCTAGCCTGGACTTCAATCTTGTATCCGGGAGGGAGGAAGGTGTTGAACCCAACGATGAGGTCAGGGTGGCCCTTGAAAAGGTTTGACACCCGATTGATCACTCCGGGCGTGTCAATACTATAAAATACATAAATAACAAAAAAGTGTTATTTCCAATAAAATAAAAGTGTTTTTTGGGTTTTTTGTGCGCTTGTTTCATATACCGGTCTCGTTATTATCTTTTGTTATTCATTGTGCCTGTTGTTGATATGAATTGTATTATTATATAACTACTTTCCATCTTTGACATGTGTTTTTTTATGGTTTTTTTCTTTTTTCTTGGGGGGTGGGGGTGGGGGTATGTACAAGGCATCCCAGCCTACAAGCTTCTGCTTTTTACGGGTCCTGCCTCCATACAGATCAGAGTCTTTGTTAACAAATTAATTTGTATGTTTTGATTGATGTATGTAAAGAAACAAAATGTTGATGAATTGATGTTAAGAACATGTAGGCCCTTGGCTTTCGAGATGTTACACGCTGGACAATTTTCAAACATGTTTGATTCATCGAAATTCCAACCCTGCAGAAGCCAAATTATTTACAAACTCAAACAGTCCTAAAGGTGGGGTCATAGATTGGTTTTTGTCAAAGTTATTCTGATTTATTGGCAAAATTATAAAGAAAATACAATAAAAGTCACATTTGAAGTTTCAGCTGAATACAGTGTCTACTAGCTGAGAAAACAGCAAAAAACTGTCACAGTAATTTCACCAGAACGCAGCAAGGTGACAGCGGTTACTAACCGCATCTCTGGCCGCAGCATTCGCGAGCGGACACCAACCCTCAGACATCTGAGAACCGATTCATACTTGAATCATTTCTCAGATTCAAATGTTTGGGGTGAAAAATAATCCAAACCATATTACTTCAAAGGGAATCCTTTCTCAAAATAGTTTATACTATCAACAGCTGTAAGTTTTTATGATCTTTAATTTTTAGAGCATTTACCAACCAATGACTCTACCTTTAAGTACTCCAACTGAACGAACCAAATTTAGATCAAAATAAAAATGGGTAAAATCGGCAAAGTGGTTCTGCTCAACATCTACCTTTGTGATTTGAATTCCTTCATGATATCCAGAAAGTCATTGTACACCTGGGGTTGACTGCCAAACTGCAGCTTCACTTGGTCTAGATAGGATAGGGCATCCTCTACCTTCAGGCGTTGATACTGCTGCTGCTGTTGCTGCTGCTGCTGTTGTTGCTGCTGCTGCTGCTGCTGTTGTTGTTGCTGCTGCTGCTGGTGACCTTGGACCTGAGAAACTTGTGCCTGCAGTGACAAAAAAAGTTACATGAGGAGTAATACTACTTTATGGGGATAGGGTAAGGGCACTGAAGTTTAGGTTGACAAATTTTCAAAAAAATCTCAAAGGACATAATGTTGAAAGAGACATGGTGTGCAGCGGCTTAACCAGTTGCCCATGCTAAGAAACCTCCTCCCAAATGAGATCATAAAAATGCACAAAACAATGGCTTTATACATCAAAATGAAAATATTGTCTCTAGTTGTACCCACTGATGGGCTGGAATGGGACCGTAGTGCCTGATGCCTCACCTGTGCCTGTGCATGTGTTTGATGGACAACCTGCTGCTGATGGGCCACAGTGGCCACCTGCTGTGGATTGGCTGGATGAGGGTGGGCATGATGTACCCCACCATGGTGACCTGGAGCCTGTCCCACGTTCTGTACTCTGCAAAGGGGACAGAAGTTAACACCTTTAAGGCCTTGGCACTAGAGGAAATTTTTACAGGCAGGGAACGATTTCGTCAAGCAATTTTGCATGCAAAATAATTGGACTGAACATTTTTTTGTACACACTGAATGCTAATATTGAGAAGCAAATTATGATTTTTGAGTAGCAACTGGTACATTTTGTGCAGCATTTTTCTATGCATAGATACATGGGAAATCGTTCACTGATAGGCAACCAATAAGCCATATGCAAGTTAGATTTGAATAATGTCATGTACAATGACTTGCTTAGTCACAACTTACCGCCTCAATTCGAAAACCTCAGATTATAGAGACAGTTGCTATGTCAAATGGTTCGAGGCAAGTTTTTGTATAGTAACCTCCAGATGAGCAAACCCTGGTACCATTGTGCAATACACATTTATTCAAAATTGTATGGGTGTTCGCCGTCTCTTACATAGGGCTACGCAAATGTTTGCCCCGAATCATGTGACATAGCAACTGTCTCTTCAAAATTGAGGCAGTAACTTGTGGCGTGTGGGGGTTTTTTACTCGACTAAATCTAAAAACTTAACATTTCTTCATAGTCTCCTGTTCATCCTGTTTTGGGCGCTTGCGCTAATGGGTGTGTAATAAATAAAAAATTATAACAAATTATCAAGTCTACTTACGGATACGGCATTGGATGGAACTGCAGACTGCTCGCCATGTTGCCTTCCTGAGCCTGTTCGAACCCCGCCACGGGGGCCGGTGCAAGCACCCTCTGGGTAAATGCAGACTCTGGACCAGGGGTGGCTCGACGCTGTTGAAATGGACCCTCCTGAACCTCGTTCCCACGTTTCATAGTGTCATGGGAGCCAAGGAAATGGACGGAGTGTGCTTCCTACGCTGGTTGTCTGGAAATTCAAGACAAAAATAACTCGTTATAATAATAGTGGCTTCTTATATAGCGCACATATCTGTCACTCAGTGACGCTCAAGGCGCTTTTAACATTCATTATTTTCCTAAAAGGTATTGTGGAGCTACGTTTTTGAAGTATGAGACCAAGTCCTTTACATAGGACCATGTAATGGTTTACAAAGATACAGTTGAGGCATCTTGCCAACAGATGAGTTCCAGTCACTTTTCTCCTCAGACCACAAAACTTTGGAAGTAGAAAATCTTTAGGCTGTGGCTTTGATGAATCAGCAACAGCAGAATTAGAAGTCCTTTTAATGTTTTGTACATAAGTATGTGACCAAGTTACAAGTATTTGCTATTTAAATTTTGGGTTGAACAGAGACAAATGGACTAGAGTGGGATATGAACCTGCAACCTCCAGATTAATGTGCCGGCACTCTACCAACTAAGCCATCTAGCCCTAATGTTGGCAGTCTCCCTATTTTGTCAATATCTTTGTTTGGGGGTGCCAGTCAGAAGCCATTCAACCTGCAACTGCCGTACATGTATAGCCAGGTATCACACCCAAGTTTTTACATACAACCTGGGAAGCGGCAGCAGAGGGATCACCTTAAGATGTTGACAAAATAGGGAGACCGCCCACATTAATCCGGAGGTCCCAGGTTCAAATCCCGCTTCAGTGAATTTTTCTTTGTTTAACCTTAAATTATTTAAAGTTTGCCCAGTCAGTTTTTCTTGTGGTAATTTACTAACTTGTAAGTTTGAGTAGCTCTGTAGACTTTTCCAAGAGTCAGTAAACTAAGTAAGGTAACTGGGGCTCATCACATGACTCAACAAAATGTTACATCGACTATTAATAAGCCTTCATATCAATCAATCAATCAATCAATCAATCAATCAATCAATCAATCAATCAATCAATCAATCAATCAATCATCAGGCATTTGTAGAGCGCCACCATTCTAGTTGCCTATTCCGAGGCGCTTAGCAAAGCGAAGGGAAAATTTAAGACAAAAGAGTTTACAGAATTTCATGTGGAGATGACAAGTGCAATGGAGTAAATGTAAGCAGATTTGAAGAGATGAGTCTTAAGCTGGCTTTTGAAGATCTGTAAGGAGTCAAGTATACGGAGTTGATAAGGGAGATCATTCCATAGCTTTGGTGCACATGAACCAAAGCTTCTATCACCTGATGAAGAATGAGATCTAGGAATGTTGAACAGTAGTTTGTTTGATGATCTCAGATTGGGCCGAGGATGGTATGTACACAACTTGTCTCTTATATGAAAGTACACTGGGGCTAGACTATGAAGTGCTTTCCAAGTCAACAGTAGGATCTTGTAATTAAACCAGATGTCTAGTTTTGTCTGTGTGGTTTGTTTCACTAGTCACTTTCACCCGTTTGAGGGTAGTTTAAGCTGTGGTTTTCCTTCCATGTCTAGTTCAAATCTGGCAAATTGTATATTTTCACAACAGAACCTGCTTGCATTCTGTTGGAAGGGACACAAGATATACATGTATGTAGTCCTTTGAGGCAGATGGGCAACCGTCCGTAGATGTGGGGGGGGGGTGGCAAGGAGGCAGTTTCCCTTCACAAGAATGTACTTAAGGATCAAGGTCCAAGTTCAAGGTCAAGAAGAAACAACCAATAATCTAAGACTAGACCTAATTATTTCTAATTTCCTATCCATCCTGTACCGAGTAAATGTTTCAGCAAATGTCGAATGTGTTGTTTGTTTAGAATGAAGGTAATTTACGTTCCACACCCCGTGTTCACATCCATCAAACCTGACAAACAGCGGATGTGTATGAATAGAAATTTTTATGACATCAAACACAAAGAAGTTATAATCAAATTACTGCGATCTTCACTGCAAACCTAAACGTCAAGTACTAAATTTAACGTGACAGGGTATACAAATTCTTAAAAGACGAACAAGTCCAACGGTCTTGTGTTTTTCAATTGAACAATAAAAGCACACTGAGTAATATCTTAAACAAAAACAAGTGATGTTAAAATGCTGACTTTGAGACTGATAAACAATTACTTAACAATTCTTTTAGGCGTACAGTGTACGTCAAAGAAGAAGCAGTGCATTCAAATTCAAAGTAGCGTGTCCAGTAAGACATCGAGACACCCCACTGGCTTACAAGATTGTAACATTTTGGGTTGAACAAAGACGAATTGAACAAAGCGGGACTTGAACATGCAACCCCCAGATTAACGTGCAGGCACTCTACCAATACCAACTAAGCTATCTAGCCCTTATGTTGGCGTCTCCCTATTTTGTCAATAGCTTTGTTTGGACACCCTGTTTTAAATTTAGAGTAGACACCCTGTTTTATTTGTCATTTACATGTAAATGTATTGTAAGTAAACAATTTGGACACCCAGTTTTTAAATTTCCAGCAAATTTGGTCACCCTTTTACCAAATCCTGGCTAAAACCTGGTTAGCAGCGATTGGGGATTTTTGTTATACTTAAGAGAAAATACATGTAAAAGCAAACAGGCCTAGTCTGTTGATATGTACAAACTCTTATGTCAAGTTAACCTTTAATGTTAAAGCTTTTAGTTTTAGTCTAAATTGCAAAACTGGCATGTATCCATTGTAAATCTTTATGAGCTTTCCTACTACTTTATTAAAAGAATCAGAATCTTCTCAATTTGGCTTAGACATGTATTAAGCCTTGCACTAAATATTCAATCCTAAATTGATCACATTTTCACGTTTTTTAGCTTCATGGTTAAATTATTGTATTTTATCTTTAAATGCTCTACATAAATGTCTTTCTTTTCTTACAAAATTCACTTATGGTAAAAAAAAAACCCCACCTATTGCAATGTTATGGTGTTTCAGGACTCTCAATGTAAACATGTAACATAAACAGCCTCTAAGAATTGTAGTTGTATATCTGCACACAAGACTGAACATCGTTACCGTCTTGGCAGTTGGAACATTGCCAACAACATGTACAGTCAGGTCCCTCTAGGATAAGTAGCAAGGCCGCCTTCGAATTTATGGATTCAAGCATAGTGTTAGCCAGAGGGGTGTCTGGTTGTCTTTTGGACACCCTGTTTTAAATTTGGACACCCTGTTTTATCTGTCATTTAAATTTAGCTGTCAGGTTGGTGTAGTGGTATCTTTCCTCGCCTTCCACCTCTGGGACCCCCCCCCCCCCCCCCCCCGGTTCAAATCCCGCCGGGGGCACGATATGGATTGGGTTTTCAAGCCCTACCTGACTGCATGGGTTTTTCCTGGAATAATTCTCTGGGGTTTTCCTCCCACATCTAAAACTGAAACTTCCTTCTTTGGTTCTTGACTAGTATAGTGATTAAGTTCGCTTTTCTGAGAGTCCTTTGCTTCACAACCAGAATTAATAAATGAAAAAATGAAATGTAAATGTATTGTAAGTGGACAATTGTAAGTGAACACCCAGTTTTTAAAATCCAGCAAATTTGGACACCCTTTTACCAAATCCCGGCTAAAACCTTGGCTTCAAGAGTGGCTATGGCCAGAGTAAAAGGGCTATTCTTCAACAGTGTCGCTGACAGCAAACAGCTATAGCCGTAAGTGGCTGGATTCGGATGTAGCCTGCACATCCCTGATCAGCAACCCTTTTGTTTTCTCAGCTGTACAATTTGTGTACAATTCTACGTAACCAAACGGCGGTTTCTACTTGTAACCAGGGTCCAATTTCATAGAGCCACTTAAGCACACAAAATAGATTTAAGTACAACAAAATTATGCTTGCAATAATAAGGAGACCAGCAGAATTACCATTTCACATGTATGATTTGTGACTGGTATCTTGCTCATATATGCTAAGCAGAAAATTGTTTAGCAAGAACAGCTCTATGAAATTGGGCTCAGAAGATTTTTCTTCTTTATCACACACATTTTTGCAAGCGAATCAAAACATACGCAAACTTACTGGTAGTTTCGTAAACAATTGAGTAACAAAAATGATTAGTACAAATCTATCATGACTTGCACATGAATAATGCGTAATCTTTTGAAAAAAATATATACATTTGCTTGGCAGAAATGACAGGGAATCCGATCGTTCCCTACTTGTACAAGATTTTTATTTTATTATATATATATATATATTTTTTTTGGGGGGGGTCAGGGTACTTAAATTCTTTTGATAAGCAAAATTTATCAGCACTCGGAAAATATTCCTTGTAAAACCTCTTTGTTTAATTATTGCAGCACATAAGAAAGCGACAAACTGTTTAAACGACTCGAGTTTGTATTAACTACGTCACTGTCACTTCATAGAAAATTGGAAGAAAAACAAATCACGTTTACAAACAACGAAAACTTCCATCTTACTGATTGTCTTTTAAAAACAAACCAAATTATTTGACTTGAGATTTCCAATTGAATTTAATTTAAAAGCCAATCATGGACAAATGAATTTTTGAGTCAAAAATTGTCTTTTCGTCATTAATTTAAATGGCACAAATAAGAATCAGACAGCGTTCATGGCTTATTTAAAATATAAAATAACAACCACAATAAGCATACAATATTTGTATTTGTGTCACAAATGTTCTGCTTAAAACTACAAAACACAGGCATGACAGGTTTGACAAAAACAGCTGCCCATGTTTTGGGGCAGTTTTGCCACACTCACACACACACTAAATTTCTGTGGGCCATTTCAACAAAATATTCTGTCCAGTATTTCTAATCTTCCACAAAGATTCATCAACATGAAGAAAATACTAAAAATTTCACATGAAACAGCTACACTGATTCGGAGTGCCGTGCATACATTTTCGGGAAAATGCATTTATTCTTGAACACGACCAAGGCGGGTTACGCTGCGCTTACAATTCTAGAAAACATGGCGACTGGGGTTCACGCTATTTCTACTGTCTGAAATGGGGGAGGGGGTCGGAGCGAAGTTGGTAAAATAAATTCTTAACGGCCAAAAAGAACACAAATGGGCAATAAAAAAGTAAATAATGTTGATTTATAATCTTCTTTCAATTAATCTTGCAGAGAAATACTAAAAATAACATCATTTTTATCAAAATACAAACATTGAAATGAATATGTATTCGGTAGAACACCCCCATTTTAATTTTGGTTGAGACCAGTAAACAACTTGTGTGTATAAACCTGCAATAAGGAAACCACTCAGTCAAATTTGCCAAAGACACTACCCAAATATCTGAATCTCTCCAAGAAAGTACGCTAATTTCATATTAATAATTGGTGTGTTAAAAATCTATATGAAATATGACATCTACCTATAGGAATGAGAACTTTTTTCAAACCCCAGAAATATTAATTTTCTCCCGACGAAATTTGGAGCGAAACTCAAAATGTGATGATTTTAACCAATGCTTCGCTCCGTATAGAATACATGAATGTTTTGTACTCGAAACTCTGCCTAAAACTGGAATAACCGCCCGCAGTATTGGAATTTCACCACAAAATATATATCTATGCAATGTATAGATACAGTTTTCTTAAAAATTAGCAAAGACTTGTGTTTCGAATAATGAAAAATTACAACGAAAGCGAAATGGTGCTGATTGATCAGCTGTGTGTTCGCTATCTATGTGTTTGCGCACGACAAGGTACGAGTCGAGAGCCCGCAAGAAGTTGAATCGAAAATAACATTAAAAAACCCTTTACACATTAAAAAAAAGAATTAAATTACAATATAAAAACAAGAGACTAAAGAGGACAACTTAAAGATTACATCACACTACATTTAGTATAATCAGTAGCAAACAACTGGACGTACATTACAAAAAACATTAACGAGGTTGAAACATTGACGATCAGTCAAACCATACAACGAACACAACCGTACGCTGGCCGTGCGTATTGTACACATACATGTAGTATAAGCCAGGAATTCCTAGTGTAGCGCTAGCGGAGGCGATATGCAACATAGAGTCGAACGCATATCCTTTGAAAATCAACCGCTGTAATTTGATTATTAATAAAAATGACCACAGTATTTGTTAAAATAACATACGAGACACTTACAGAGTGAAATTTACCGTGATTGAAGATCTGATGGATGTGATTCCACGGGATTTTCGTCAGACGATCATTCCGAAAAGGCCCTCCTCTCAACAACAGTCAGTGTAAAATTTCAGTGGCGAGAGCTGGTGACATCATGCAAATTAGAAAACGCTGACCAATCAGATGTTTATTTGCCCTTCAAAAGGGCCCCGCGTAAAATGCATGAATACTTCCGGGTTTAGCGCTAAATTTAAAAATCAACTTTTGTTATTCCGGAGTTAATTTATAGTAAAAAAAAAATAAAGACTAATGTTTAATGTTTGACGGTTACCAGTCAAGCTGTTTATGACACGTATAGTAATGAAGAAATCGTCCTGGTTAAACTTGAGGAGAACAAACTTGTATCAAATGCTGAAATTAAACTCTCATGGATATTATGGCAGGCTTGAGATTTTAAACAATTAACAATCCAAACAGCTTAAGCTCAAAGTGGCTCATTAAAAATTATCTTGCTCCCCCATAAAAATAATAATACAATAAAATAAATAAAATAAATAACAGTGGGAATCCCCCCCCCCAAAAAAGAGAGATTTTAAAAATGCACGAATGAAAGGTTTGATGCATTTCTAAAAACAATTGTACATTTGCACCCAATGATTGTAGTAGGTAGTAGCAATGCCGTTGATAAATGAAGACAATAATGAAACAATAATAATACAAATAATGAAATACAAATCTTCATAAATTATTTGTAACCCCCTCCAGTGAGGCCCCCAACCCAACACTCATTGAAACTAGGCACTGTTTTGTTCTTTGCATAAAACATGCCATTATTTCATCTTTAAAAATAAACTTTGCTGGACCATGGAGCTGGTAAAAAACTCTCTCCACTCCACCACCATCGATGTTTATTTTAAATGGTCTTGTTGTAAATACTTTTTTTAAACGTGCTAACCTCGCATCACTTGCAGGGAGGAAGTTTTATTTCATTTTCTGAAATTCAACCACTATCACAATGAAATTTAAACAAATGTGATACGAAATGTTGTCTTTCTGAAAGACTTATTTGAACATTAAAAAGATCACTAGGATCATTAAAGTATAGCTGAACCTATAAATAATTGACATTATAAAAACAAAACAAAAAATAACCAAAACCAAAGTCACAAATGTCATTGTCTGAGTATTATTTATTTGTCATCTGTCAAACTATTAATATTCATAAAATAAATGTTACAAATTTTCGAAAACTTGATACAAAAGACAGCCCGTCACCAAAAAGTTCATTTCATTAATAAAAAAGATATTCAATTGATATATTGTAGCAATTTAAATTAAAACACGGATAGAAAACTGAATACAAAGTAATTTTATCAGCATTTCTGAGTGAACAACATTTTACTGAAAACTGAAACTGGGTACAAATTTAAACTATTCTTTGCACAAAATTGGCACTTATATTATCTTTAATAACAAACTTTGGCGGACAAAACAGGCACTCCACACCGCCATTGATGTGTTTTTTAATGAGCCTTGTTTTAAATGAAAACTCCTATGCTAACCTCAAATCTTGCAGGGAGAAAATTTTATTTTATTTTCTGGAATCGCCCAGTATTAAAATGAAATTAAAAACAATTGTGATACAATGCTTTGTCTTTGAAAGACTATTTGAACATTAAAAAGTTCATTAGAATCATTTAAGTATAACTAAACCTATAAATAATCAGAAAAAATAAAATAAATCAAATTTACCAAAACAAAGTCACACATTTCTTTGTCTTATTTATTTGTCATCTGTCAAAGTGTAAACATTCATAAACTTGATATAAAATTTAGAAAACTTGATACAAAAGATAGCCTGTCACCGAAAAAGGTAATTTCATTAATAAAAAAGTTATTCAATTGATATATTGTAGCAATTTAAATTAAAACACGGACAGAAAACTGAATACAAAGTAATTTTATCAGCATTTCTGAGTGAACAATATTTTTCTGAAAACTGAAAATTGGTACAAATTGAAATTTGATGTGTATTTTAATTATCATTGTTTTAAATGAAATCTTCTATACCAACCTCAAATCACTTGCAGCGAGGCAGTCTTATTTTATTTTCTGGAACCACCCAGTATTAAAATGAAATTAAAAACAAATCTGATACAATGTTTTGTCTTTGAAAGACTATTTGAACATTAAGAAGTTCATTAGAATCATTTAAGTATAACTAAACCTATAAATAATCAGAAAAAAAATAAAAGAAATAATATTGAAGTCTTATATAGCGCATGTATCTACCAAACAAGGTACTCAAGGCGCTTAGTATATACTTTTTAAACAGAAAGATGGGTTATTGAAGTTATGAGTTATGAGACCCAATTATGTAGCACCTTATAATGTTTTTTACAAGGTGCTACTTACAAGGTGAAATCAAATTTACCAAAACAAAGTCACACATTTCTTTGTCTTATTTATTTGTCATCTGTCAAAGTGTAAATATTCATAAACTTGATACAAAATTTTAGAAAACTTGATACAAAAGATAGCCTGTCACCGAAAAGGTAATTTCATTAATAAAATAGATATTCAATTGATACATTATAGCCATTTAAATTCCAATTAAGCCAGAAAACTGAATACAAAGTAATTTTATCAGCATTTCTGAGGAACAATATTTTACTGAAAAGGAATTCTTCGCTCAACAAAGAAATAGCATTTGCTTAACAGAAAATTGCAAATGTTCCCATACAAAAAAATCTTGTACAGAAGTAACCTCCCCTCCCCCCCTAAAAATCCTCAAAAGAAACAGAACCCAGGACACAATGAAGACAAAATGGGAAGAGGGGGGGGGGGGTTACACCTTGCCACATATTGAGTACCATTTATATCAGAGCTGTGCATTGAGAGAGTTGCGACATGGAGGGACCAGTTTTCTTCGGTCACGTGGTTGCTGGACGCCATTTTCGGTCCAAATGCAGCACAACCCAATGGGCAGACTAGTCTGGCACCCTGTACTCGCCGATGCGTTTTTGTTGACATGAAATGGCTTCATATCGCAAGTTGTACGAATTCTCTCAATGTACGGCTCAGCCAAATGTACCTGAAGGGCTCCCTCTAAAGCCTCTACCAAGACTGTGGACAAGAAATTATCATGTAAACCTTCTTCATGGCAGGCATTCACTTCTCCAAAGTAATTAAACCCAAATTTGACAGAAATTTAGTCTGGTCCCTTCTTTAGAAAAATTATGACCAGTATTTAGATCTCTCTTATTGCATAAATGGAACAAGACTGCGATGGTGGCGTCATGATGAAAAAGGTTTACTGGATAACGATCCAACTCTAAAGGTTAGCAGTGGAGGCTAGGTAGATATCTGAAGTACAGTCACCTCCTGGATAACGAATCTCATGAGCAAGGGCTGGGCCTTCTGGCTCGTTTCCAAAGTCCACTAGGAATTCCTTGTTGATGGTCAAGCCACCTACCTCCGTATTGACATCAATTTGTAGCATCACAGAGCCGCTCCTGACAAAAAAAATAGTAACAGCATTCAAAATATATTATTTGGTTTTACCCATACACCAATGTGTGTAAAGTACTGTATACTCAGTACTTTCCCGAGTCCTGTGAAAAAAATCCACAGGCACATTACTTTGGAGGGATTTAAATCCACGTCGACCTTTGCCATTCTAGAGCAGATATCTTACCGCTAGACCACCGAGCTTGCCCGGTAGCTAGCGGCAGTTAGAATCCTATATTTTAACAGCGGGTATCGCAACAATTTAATAATGTTAAATTTGCAATCGGGGATAAAGAATAATATATTTGGTTTTACCATTACACCGATGTGTGTAAAGCACCGTCTACCCGAAGAATATACCTGTGGATCTTTTTTCACAGGACTCGGGAAAAGTACTAAGTATACAGTGCTTTACACACATCAGTGTATGGGTAAAACCAAATAATATTCTTTATCGCTGATGCAAATTTAACAAATCCAAATCACAAATAGTATGGCCTGCTACTCTTACAGATTCACAGAAAGTTCTGATTTAAGTTATCAGGTTACACCTCACCAGCTTACACCATACACGACAAAACTCATTTGTGATTTGTAATTGTCAATTTCTATTAAAGTTCAAATAATTCTACGTAACCTTTTCAATGAACCCCTAGATTTTCCTTGCTACAGGTCCATATTTTGAAATATTAAACATTCATTTTTATTAGAAAACCAACTGGCAGCACAGAGCTGAAATATGTGGCTACAAGATAAAAGAAATTGTAATTTTTGTTTTTTTGATAAAAAATATAAAAATAGAAACACTGAAATACAGGGATACAGATATGCATGTAGATAAAAGTATTCTTTAAAAAAAGAAAAATTAATTTAGTATAACAGCGAAATGGCATTACAAAATAAATACAATGCACAGAGTACATAGGAACCTCCTATACATCGAAAATCCCCCTTGACAGAAAAACCTGTTTCTTTGTATAAAATCAGAATCTTGGCGGAGTGGTTTCAACCTAAGAATAGACTGTGCAAGTCTCGCGCATATTTGAACTTCTGGGACCATTGTGGTCCCAAACATATGGAGTTTTCCATGGGCGAGACTTTGTTTTGTCAATTATTTTAGTTTAACATAGTTTATAACCATGAAAATTATATATGATGTTGGGAATAAATACTTAGTTATAAAAAATATGAAAGTAAAACAAATTCAACGACATAGCGAAGAAAACCCGAGAATTCAACTTGACCTCAGCTTCCGGTTACTGCAAAAAATAAGAGCTTTGTGCTCACCTCTGATCACAAAACTCATGTAAATGCTTGTTTAGGATGCGCAATGATAATCGCTACATGCTGTAAATGCTATAAACTTTGTCACAAGTCAATTTTACGCCCGTGTGACCATCGCGAATCTGCGTAAAGGGTTTCTAAACAGTTAAGATCAAATAAGCATCCTTGTCCCAGAGTTTGAATTTTTGAAGTTTACAAGGTACTTTGGCGCTTTCAGCAGCCACTGCCAGAAACACCGGGCCAAACCCCTTCTCCTAGCGATAAGTGTAACCGGGTTCTTTTACATGCTTTACACAACAAAAGAGTTGCTTGCTGAAATGGCATCCGGTGCACATTTCACATTTCAACCCAAGTTCTCCAACTTGCGCCTTCGGTGCTCTATAACTCTTTGACCACAACCACCAAGGAAGGATTCCAACCCACTTTCGATGAACAACCTGGGCCCATTTTCATAGAGCTGCTAACCACAACAATTTGCTTAGCATGAAATTTCTTTCCTTGATAAAAACAGGATTACCAACCAAATTTCCACGCGATTTTCAGGATAAGCAAACAACAGCTGAATACCAGTAGCAAGCAATATGCAACACATGGAAATTTGGTTGGTAATCCTGTTTTTATCAAGGAAGAAATTTCATGCGAAGCAAATTGTTGTGCTTAGCAGCTCTATGAAATTTGGCCAAGAAGAAACACTAGCACACTCAGCTGCTTCTCCAATCATGTCCAATCATGGTTTACGTTTACACAAAGTACAAAGGGTAGAATTACTCTTTCTTTCTTTCTGTACAACTTACTCGCACATATCTGGATAAAATTGCTTATCCCAGCCACTGTAGAGAGAGTTGGTGACGAACAGACGTTTTCCGTCCAAGCTGAGCTGGATCATCTGGGGACCACCATTGACTCTTTTACCGTTCATGTAGAGCGGATCAGGCTGTTTGGACAGCTCTTTATCGTCGGTTACTTTCACCGGGCAATCGGTGCATACAAGACCTCCTAAGAAAATCTGCAGAGTAAAATTCAAAAACGTACATCTTTGATAATGGGCAATTCCACACTAATGGGCACAAAAGTGTGACACGGGAGGGGAACGTTGGATAGTAGTAACAAAATGAAGTATATTGTCATGTATGTTTGTCTGTGTACATTCAGAAGCACATGAGGATTGTGGCTAACAAAAAAAGAAGGTAAATGACCGAGTATTTAAGAAACTGGAGGAGATAGTTCTTCAAGATTTATACGTATAAAGGACAGACACTTTTGTTATCATTTGATAGAGGTTATATTAAAATAAATGTATTGCCCAATGTTGTCCAGATACCAATTCTACAGACCCTTCGGGATAGTTACCAGCCAAAATTAAGAAACTTCTTCCCTGGCTATTTAAGAAATTTTAAGTTTTAAAAACAAATTTATACGTACAAACAAGGACAGAATTTTGTCACAAAAGCGTCTGTCCAATGTTCGTACGTGACTTATTTCCCATTGTTATTGCCTTAATACCCACGGCAACATCTCAGTTTTTTTGCATACAATCTTTAAGGGTTAGGAAAGTTACTGACACAGTATTTTGTAACTGGTTTTTTTCATTCTTTCTTTCCTTTCCAGGCCATATGTCTGTCTTTGTTACATACGTAACACATTTTAAATGACCTTGTAATTCCTAGAGGTCACCGAGTAATTTGTTATTTTTTACTACAAACAATCATAAACAGGTTTAAAATGTAAAGGAAAAGACTGTAACAAAATAGTTACTTTTGTCTCGCTCTCACATGCCTATCTTACAAAGTTATGTTTTGGCCCATTAGTGTGGAATTGCCCATAAAGGGAATTATATTCCAATGCCACGAACGGAAAAAAGGTCAAATTGTCATCACATTTGCATACAACATAATAACCTCTTTGAAAAGAAGTGCAATGTTGTTTTGTTTTAGTTTTGTTTTGTTTTTTTTTGGGGGGGGGGGGTTGGGGGAGGGCTAGTACACAACATGTAGTTTTGTCCAGTTATGTTTTTGTGCTTAGCACATTTTTGTGTTAACCATCTCTTTGAAGTTGCCCCTGATCTTGTATGATACTGTGGCAGAGGAAAAAGTGGAGCATTCTGCTGTTTTGGCTTGACGACAGCCAATCGGGTGTACCGATATGGCCAAGCAGGTTTCTAAATTCTGATCAATTACCGGTTGACCTTTAATTAGCAGTCAAACTTGAACCTGGACACCCCAAAAACCATCTTTCTTGAATTTGATCGATTTGGTACTGCACTCAAACATTAATCTCTCTTTATAGTAGAACTGGCAAAAACAATTTGTAAGTTAACCCTCCTACTGCCTGACCATTCAATGTTATCCACTGTTGTTTTGAATGCCTAGACAAACTATGCATCTACACAGTACACAAATGGTTAGTTATGTAAACATTTGTGCCACCACATAACATGTGCAGTTGAATGTTACAAATGGTTGGTCAGCCACCAAGATGAGAAGGGTTTATACCTGTGCTCGCATTGGACTTTTCGGGGGTAAACTAATCGAGCAAATGGGTAAATTGACAATTTTAGGTCCAGTGTGAACAACCCAGGAAAATCTCACCCTGGTAACTGAACCGAGTCCAATGGGTAGTTTAACCGGCCACCTTCTGCCCAAGTAAAGTGACCTGGTCAACATAACCAAGCCAAAGAGGCCAGTGCGGACGACATGGTCCCGGTAAAACCAGCCGGAAAAATTCCACGTCCGGCTCAATGCACAGCCAGGATCACATGACACACATGGAAGTAAACTACAGTAACATACATGTATTGGCAATGCCATGACAACGGTGGTATACAGAACTCAGAAATGGCGTCCCCTTAGCTTGCATACTTTGTCTTACTTTTATTTGACACGCTTCTCTGCAACCATTGTTTACAAGCTAGGTCATATTGTTTGTCACATCTGGGTAAAGGTCGACTGTTGTAGCGCCCTCATGTGTTTATACTTAGTCACTAAGTTTGTTTCACCATCGTCTCAGTTAGTTTACATAAAATATGTCAAATAATCTAAGTGCAGAGACAATGGTACCCCTTGGAATGGCACCCATGGTCTCAGTAAATCCAATGAAAACGCAGCCATAAGTCATGAAAGGAGAAAAAATGTCTCAAGAATAGGAGGGTTTAGGTTTTTGAAGTGTCTCGATTCATCAAACTGCCTACCTGACCGACGAGTCTTGGATGGGCTGTATCAGAGATGTCATACTGTCTTATGTCCCCATGGAGCCAGTTACTGAAATACACAAAGCGATCATCCATTGACACGAGAATGTCCGTGATCAGCCCTAGAGAAGAAAAAGGGTTTAATACAATATTAAGTGTTGTTTGAAGCTTTGCATGGTGTGGAAAAATAAGAAGTAACTATAAATAAATAGTAAACTTGCAGGTACAACCATTTGTAAAATCTCTTTGTGGGAGTGTTGGCTCTGAAAAGAGCCGGTGTGGTCTCGAATTTCGAACAGTATACTCTGCTGATCTTCTTAATACAATATTATTAAAGATGAACTACTTCATTGTTTTTTGAAAGAGTAAATCCATTCCTCTAGCCAAATGGTTTAGTGCATCAGACTCTGATAACTAAATCATCAGGGTGTGGGTTCAAATCCCGGTCGGACACTTGTGTCCTTGAGCAAGATGCTTTACTATATTTGCTTCCCTTCACCATGTTCACCCAGGGGTAAATGGGTACCTGTGATGGCAGAGATAGTTCTTGTGATTGATTTAGCTTGGTGCGCTACATATTTGGCAGCACAGGCTGTATACTCCCAAGGAGCCGAGATGGTTTAAGGAATGAAATAAATGGCCCAGTGGCCAGGGGTTATAATCTGGGGTGAGAGTCAGTGCCCAGAGCAAAAAGGACTTACATATCCTGCAAGCACAATGGGGTATATTAAGTTCATTCTACTGCTGAATGGGTCTTTCTAGGTCTTATACGTTCTTTCTGCTCTGAGCCGACTGGGTCTTTCTAGGTCTTATAAGTCGTTTCTGCTTTGAGCTGACTGGGACTTTCTAGGTCTTATAGGTGCTATCTGCTCGAGCCGACTAGGTCCTTCTAGGTCTTGTACATCCTTTCTGCTCTGAGCTGACTGGGACTTTCTATGTCTTATAGGTCCTTTCTGCTCTAAGCCGACGTTATGTACCAACAATTCATATTCGACCTACTGCCAAGTAATGCCTGTTTTTGCAAAAGACTGTCATGGTTGGTGACTTACCTGGCATGTCAGGTAAGGCCCACCCTTCCACCTTCTTCGCTGGAATATCAATCACCTTCTCGGTAGCCCAGTCACCATTCTAAGAATAATAAAAAAACCAAAAACTTTCAGTGTACGACAGTTAAAAGAAACAAAACTATTGGTTTCATGCAATATTGTTGGATACACACAGGGACTATGTATAGATGAAGACGCAACTTTGTTGCCCTTTCGAACAACTCTGATTGCAATAATTGTTGTCACGCCCAAACAGGGAGTTTTCCCAAGGAAATTTGACTTATTTGAAAAGTGGTTTTGGTTTTTACAAAATCAAAACGTTCATAGCCCCACGAACTGACGATTGGTGCAGCAAAGCCAAAACTCTGTGTTTGCAGAAAATTGCAATTGAAGTAGAACTATTTTTCAAATTGTTTTGGAGACTGCTTACTTTATTTTATGATATTTTTAAACACCCCCCCCCAAAAAAAAATACCAACCTATGAACGCTATTTTGAATTGGCATGTAATCGGAAGCAGAACGCTTCGCTTTTTTGTTTTACTGTTTTATTGCAAATGTCAATTCTGTACGATCTATCGGCCCCCATATGGTACTAATTCAACTGGCTTACGCTAGTCTTGAAGAATCTGAAGACATTAGAGCTGAGAGCACAGCCAACGAAGCCCTCGGTGGCGAGAGGGTTGTGAAGAAACCGAATCTCCAGGGGTATGGCTCCTTCGTCTCCCATATCGATGTCTTGAATCAGAGTGTGCTTCTCCCAGTCCCATACATGAAGGGTGTGACCGTACAAACCTGAAATTTAAATACCAGTTTTTAGTTATGGTTTTTTTCCCCTTCCAAAATGTGCAAGTAGGGAGACCGCCAACATAGGGCTAGATAGATAGCTCAGTTGGTAGAGTGCCGGCAGGTTAAACCAGAGGTCGTTAGTTCAAATCCCGCTCTGGTCAATTTTTCTTTGTTCAACCCCAAATCAAAAATGTGCAGTGTAACAAGTTAGTGCAATTCCAAATGTATATCAATCAAAAGGTTAAATTTAAAATGTGCCAATTCACTGTTAAATTCGATGCAGGCAGGATATTTGGCCCTCGGAAAAAAGTAGGAACATTTTATGGAGTAAATGGGCTAACCTACATGTACACATAATGTAGGCTTTAATTGACTTTTAAGGCTATTTAATCATAATTTTTCTAATTTTGTTTAAGGGCAAAAAAATCTGAAATTTGACAAAAGTAGAAAGAATATCATGCCTGCAATGGACAATCATATGAAAGTGTAAAAACTTAACACGACATACAGAAGAAAAAGAAATGAAAAAACATGAGGATGATTGAAAGCAAATGTAATTCTAAACTCTTCCTCGACCCCAAATTGAGGAAGTTTGCAAGAATTTAGATTTTGTTCGCTTACCGTTGGCGTAATCTGCAGGATCAAAGCCCTTCAGGAAGGCCTTAGGTGCTCCCCACTCTGTGCTGATCATGACGTTATGAAATGGCTGATACCAAAAGTCATATCCGAACGGCACGCTGTTCCCTTCTTTCTCCCAGTTCCCAGTGACAGAGAAGTCCTTCCCGTCCAAGATAATAAATCCACCTGCCAAGTCATCAAAACAAAGAGAGTAATAACCACAAGGAATGTTTTATTTATTTTGTTTTATTCAAGTTCGTCCCAAAAGCCACGCTTGTTATAGGGGCTACAAGAAGAAAATATTTAAGATGAAGGGTAGCTGAAGGTAGGAATTGATATTCCTCCTAAAACAGTCTAGATTGTAGGGTGGAGGGAAACATGCACCAGGCAAGGAGTTCCAAAGAGATGCAGTACGTGGAATAAAGCTGTTGGAATGGCTCTTTGTTCTACTTCTCAGCAAAGCAAGAGTGTATGGGTGAGAAGAAGCAGAAAGCCTGGTTTCAGCCTCAAACATCCTGATACGAGGAACAAGGCCGGACACACTGGTGGCACATTTACCATGAAAATATCTGTAGAGGCTGGCTACAGACCGGGGGGCGGGGGGTATGTTCATTGCCAGGTTGCCCACGCAATTTGTTTGGGATTGTAGATAGCTCAGTCTGGTCACAATGTGGACTATTTCTTTCTCCCTTTAGTGATTGGTTTTACTTCTTTCATGAATATTTTAATGCTCCAGGAAGCTTTGAGAAAATCCTGAAATCAGGAAAAATCACGAGAAATCAAGAAGATTGGAAAAGCTAGGCCTGGAATTACACGGAGGCCACAGAGGCAATGGCCTCCATTGGCGCTGGTCTTGGCCTTGGTGCCCCTTCAAAAGTTTCCCATAGACTTTCAGATTGTTCAATGGAAGTGCCCTTTGCAAAAAGAAAATGGCCTTGCCCTCTCAAAGATGAAATTTCAGGCCTGGAAAGCAGTACCAACTTCACACAAAGTGAACATAGTGCTCCAGATTATCTCGCTTCATCACTTTTTGAATCTATGACTGCTCGTCCTCCCTTCGAAGCTATGATGCTATCTCCCTCGTGGTGAACAAGTCACACAAAGAAGCCGGTGAGAGAGCTTTTACCACTGCTGCCTCCCGCCTATGGAACGGTCTTCCTGTCCCCATTAAAAACGCTAAGACTGTTTTGTCCTTCAAAAAGGGTCTCAAGACTCACCTAATCTCTAACTTGTAGCTGGTTGTCCCCATTAGTTTGGTCTTTCTCTTTCTCCCTTTACCGCCTTGCATCCTTTGGTAATTTGGCGGTATATAAATCCAGTTATTATTATTATTATTATTATTATCTAAACAACCACCAAATCGTCTAACCTTTGCCCTCTCCTGGGCGTTGAGCATCCCCCATTGCGCTGATCATGATTTGCCCGTCAGCCAGACAGTGAGTAGTGTGTGGGACAGCCAGACCAGACTTGGAGGCAACCTCTTCCGGTTCAACGACCTATTTGTGATCAATTTAGCACACGTCAGATGTTATTTGCGTAGAACTACACTGTGCACAGTGGACCACTGTTCAGGAAAAGCACTGAACACATCAAGAGCATGAAGGAAACATACAAAGAGGTGCAGATGACTGAGTCATGCTTTGGTCCTGGACCTGGGGCCGATTTCACAAAGAGATAAGACTAGTCTTATCTGAAGTTAGGACTAGTAACTGGTCTTAACTTAAGACTGGTCCTATCTCTTAGCATTGCCTAGGACTAGTCCTAAGTTAGAAAGAGTTTTGTGAAATCGACCCCCCAGGGCCCAATTTCATAGAGCTGCTTAAGCAGAAAAAAATTGCTTAACAATTTCCTGCTTAGCAGAAATGAGCAGGATACCAGCCACAAATTGTACATGTGACATGGTATTTTGGCTGGCTAATCTTAATCTGGTAAGCATAATGTTGCTGTGCTTAACTACTTTTTATGCTTAAGCAGCTCTATGAAATTGAGCCCAGATGGTCGAGAGATAGGAATAAAGTAGTGTCATAGATTGGTTTTTGTAAAAGCAATGCTGGTATAAAGGTGAAAATATCAGAAAGATACAATAAAAGTCACCTGTGAAAGTTTAAACTGAATTGTGTCTCCTTGCTGAAAAAACAACAAAAACTGTCATGATATTTTCATCAAGACGTCGAATGAATCCATCCATGTTTAGCGAGGTGACAGCATGTACCAACCGCATCTCTGGTCGCAGCATTCCTGCCACGGAAATTTCAATTTTCAGTCAATCCTCAGAAATCTGAGAAACCATGCATGCATGAATCGTTTCTCAGATTCAAATTGTTTTGTGAACAATTTCCAAACCTCATTACTTTGATGGAAATCCTTTCTTTCAACAGCTACAGTGCTTCTCACCAAGTAAGTTTTTATGGCCATTCCTTTTTGGAGTATTTACCAACCTTTGACTCACCTAGTAAGTAAAAGGGAGATAGAAGTTTGCAGGCTGGACAATGTTTTGGGAAGCAGTTGAACAACTTCCTGAACAGGATTTGGGAGGAATTGGGAGGATTTCTGAGGCTTTTTTTCCCCTTTCTCATTTAATCATTATAACCAAACTGAGGCTGGAAGAGAACGTATAAGCAGCCTGGTCCCTTTTTGTGAAAATACAAAATCAGTATTCATCAAAGCTATAGCACGCTGGGAACAAGACCAAAATGGTGACAGCATGGTAAATAGTCAAGTTTTCAGTTTTTTACGATTACAAAGGGCGGTTTACCTTGTGGAACCGGGGTTTACGCGGCTCGGTTCCAGTGTCAATCACATAAATACGAGAGGAGTACAGTGACGGAAGAATGAGACGGTTGCGGCACATGGACTCATCGCCATAGCAACTGCTGCAGGTGTTCCAGCCGCTGTGATGAAGTTCATCGTTGAGATGTGGCATCGGCAACCGATGGATCACCTAGGAGGAGAAAATGTAAACAGAGTTAGACAATTTGAACAGACAAATCAGATCAGGGTTTGCCCTCAACTTTTCTAGCGACTGGCCGCGTATTATTTGTTTACACCGCAGCGAGGGGTTTTGTACTGTAACACTGTCAATTCCGTCTTGAGATAGAAGACTACGTCTAACCCTAAACCCTAACCCTAACCCTCATCCTAGCCCTAACCCTAACCCTAACCCTATACAGGCATAAATGTTTGTAGTCTCATCTCAAGACAAGAATTGGCAGTATTACAGTACAAAACCCCTCGCTGCGGTGTAAACAAAAAAATATGCTGACTGGCCAGCAGGACCAGTTGGTTTGTCATTTCACTAGTCCAGAGCTGCCAACATTTGCATACTTGCAATCGGGGAGATTTTGTACAACAATCAGGGAGATATTTATATTAGAATAACATTCAACATAATAGGGAAAATGATTCCATAATCAGGGAAAGTTTCAATTTGTTTATCAGATCATGGAAAGATTTGTTTATTTTCAGGGAACTTTAAGTGCAAAATAAGGGAGAGTTGGCAGCTCTGCTAGTCGATCAACTTTTTTCACTAGTCCGTAATTTCATATGAAATACGGATGCTTTTCAACACTGAACTAGCCAGCCGGACCACTTGGAGTAAAGTTTGACTGGTCCTCAGGTGTTTTAACTGGTATTTGACTAGGGGACCACTGCTTATGGTAGATGCTGCAAATGCATCGACTATTAGAGCTTGTATATAAACAAAAAAAGAAAGAATCTTGAAAAAGGTTATACTTTGAGGCATGTTTTTATAACTTGTATTTGGTATTATTTTTCAAAGCCTTTTTTTGTGAAACGGTTTGCCTGAGAGATTGTGTAATGAGCCTACCTTGACTTTTTTTCCCTTCCATGTACTGGCGTTTACCGAGTCATTGATTTGTATTTTTTTTGTTCAGAACTCTCTTGCTCCGTTTTACTTAGTCTTCTTTGCTTTTGCTTTTATGTCACTGGTTTAGATTGCTGTTGTTGCTTAAAGTATTGTACACGTTTGGTAATGACTCAAAACAAATATTAGCATAAAAACTTACTTGGTAACAAGCAACGGAGAGCTGTTGTTAGTATAAAACATTGTATGAAACGACTCCCTCTGAAGTAACGTAGTTTTTGAGAAAGAGGTAATTTCTCACCAAAATAATAAACACTTCTTGCAAGAAGTTTTTATTCCTATCTGAAAGCACACAATTGTACAACAAGGGTGTTTTTTCTTTCATCATTTTCTTGCAACTTCGATGACCAATTGAGCCCAAATTTTCACAGGCTTGTTATTTTATGCGTATGTTGGGATACTCCAACTGAGAACACTGGTCTTTGACAATTTCCAAATGTGTTCAGTGCCTTTAATGGGTTTTGTTTTCATCCATGTCATTTTCTTTGTTTTGATGTATTGTTGTTTATTACAGGGCCCTCGGGGAGAACAGTATTCTCACACTGATGGGGCTACCCTGTATAAATAATAATTAATAATAATAATAATAATAATTGTTTGAATTAAAAATGGTGTATTAAGATTCGACCATAGCAGCCAACAGCTGAATGCGCCATTTTCAAGATTAGATTTGAATGATGTTTGGTACCACGCCTTGCTCGGTTACAAGTGAATGCTTAATTTGAATTCCTCAGACTACATCCAGTGCTGCTAGTCACGTATTCACTGAAGCGCTATTTCCTATTATGATGAAACATTTCGAAGGTTGGTTGAATGGTACAGTTTATCGTAAGCTAGATGACCGCAATGTATATTTTTTGGTTCTTCCCAAAAAATGTTTGGGTTGGTCTTTAAAGCACTGGACAAATTTGGTAATTGTCAAAGACTAATATTCTCACTTGGTGTATCCCAACATATGCATAAAATAACAAGCCTGTGAAAATTTGGGCTCAATTGGTCATCAAAGTTGCAAGAAAAAGATGAAAGAAAATTTGTGTGTTTTCAGATGCCTGAAAAAGGCTTCAGGCCAGAAGTCTTTTAATATTTTAGTGAAAAATTACCTCTTTCTCAAAAACTACGTTACTTCAGAGGGAGTCGTTTCTCACAATGTTTTATACTATTATAACCTTTGTTTGCAAAAAGAGTGACCTCGTACTAGCCAGGGCCTTTCTGGCAGGCAAGATAATAAACTGGTTATAACAGTATGGGAAGTTTTAAATTATGTTAAATAAGTACCACCCAATTTTAAGATTATAAAAGTAACCGTTCGTTGTAGAAGTTTTGAAATGTGCCCACTTTCTATATATCAAAAGTGGATACAAATCAGACAGTGCAATCTCTCTAAAACATATTAAGAATGTTTTCTTCCGTTGGGCCGAGTACAATTTGTGCCTGCAGGAAGTCCAAGTTCTGTGGCTCTTTTGTAAACAATGATGACACAGGTAACATGGTCTATACCTGACAATATGTAGTCGACCTGGGATCGACATCAACGGTGGCTAGGTAGTCTGGTTTCTTGACTGCTGTGTTGCGATAGATACATGGCAAGTAGATAAGCTCCTCTCTTGGGCCCTTCATGGCCTCTTGAGGGCTTCTGTAGCCTGGTCCCTTCCCTCGACATACTGGAATCAAATAAAAAAAAATCAATTTCAGAGTTGTCAAAAAAAAAAGAGGGAAAAAAAACCTACCGATGCCACCTGCCATTAACAGCAACTGCATGACCGAATTTTAGAGACTGGGTATGCTAGCTGGTCCCCTGCATAGTCATGGGCGAACCCAGCTACAGTTGGGTCGTCCCAACTGAAACACTCAATTTGGGACCAGTCCCAACTATAGTTGGGGTGATTCTAAAGTTGGAACGGAACATTGATCTAGGCTTCCAATGATGATGAAGGTATTTGATTTACTTGGTTGCCATAAAAAATGGAGCTGTATGGGAATATCCCATTGTTTTTCCCCTGAAGTTGTTTTCAAAGGGGTTTTCGCCCACCCATAGGCTCGTCAAATGAAATAGTGACATATCTATAGCTATTGTTTTATTGTTCTTTTGTTGTTGTCTGTACTGTTTGAATTAAGGCTGTTTTAAATTTTGACTGTGCGTGATAATACATTTTTTATCTATCTATGCTGCTGTTTAATGCATAGTGCATTTACACCGATTCTTTGTGTTTGTTATCAAGGATTATGTTTTTATATCAACAGAATATAAATAAACTAGACATAAGGTTTTGTTGAAAAAACAAAGGTGTTCCATGTATACATGTACAAATTAGCAGAGCTAGTGAAATATAAATGATTTTATATCAAAAGTATAATTCATAAATTGATTGCTCTTATAATTTGATTTGTTGAATAACAAACCAACATTGTCAATACCCAGTTAAAACTGGTTTCCATTGACAATGGAAACCAGTTTTAACTGGGTATTGACATTACTATTGACAATGTTGACCATTATTATGTAACCTTTGTTTACAAAACGAGTGACCTTCTAAATACAAAAATCAAAAAGTTGATAATAAACTGGACAGCGTTATCCCCATTAATGTTCTCTTCCAATAAAGCTCTAGGTTCTTTCTGGGTCAAAACGTGTGAAGACAGGAATTCACATAGAACTCAAAGCCATACAAAATACACAATATAAAAACAATTGACACATGATGATGATTGAACGATTTTTACCTCAACATTGAAAGCAGCGGATTCGTCAAACCTAGTCAATCGCAAACGAACACTACTAGCTACAAAGTGAGCTACAGTTGCATCACAACTAGCCCACCTTGTTGAGCTGTAATGGCTCTCTATAACATCCGTCTTATTATAACACTCACCATTACAGCCCACCATCCACACATGTCTTAAACGCGTAGTAAAAAAGTACGAGCAAGTCGTACCTCTTTGATCGCAAATTTCTCCCACTTATAAATACTACATACTACTCCAACCTCCCTCACTTTGTTCCTTACATCTGGCGAATTTTTGTCACAGATTCCAGGTATCACCAAATGATGCCTTTGTCCAGATAAGATGATTTGAAAATGGCAAAAAAAATTGTGTACAAAAATTACATTGAAGTTCGTCTCGTAACGGGGCCGCCATTTAACTTCTGCTTCACTGCCTGTTGATCGTGAGAAAGTCAGGGCGCCCGGCTGATCATGAATATGCACGAGCGAGGAACCTCGTAGTTTTTTTAGCCTACAGCATGCAAGCGCCGCGCGACGTCACCTTATGCATATTCATTAATTGCCGTGCACGCGCGCACACATCGAGCTCCGAAGTGCTGCAGCTTCCCGTGACGTCATCTGATGCATATTCATGATACGCCATACACACACACACACTCACACACGTACGCACACACACACACACACACGGACAGATCAGCCGGGTGCCCTGACTTTCTCACGATCAGCAGGCAGTGAATCATACGTAAGATGGCGGCCCCGTTTTCAGCGTTCCCCGTTGGGGGTAAATCCAAGAAACGATATAGCCGAATCGGTTGGCTTCACGTGCTTTAGACCGATCCATATGTGCAAGTGCTACACGCTGCTGTGGCTACGCCATCATTGCTGGGGCGCTGCTGGCAGCGCAATGTTCTGTACACGAAGACATGGAAAACCCGTTGTCTCACTACTTTACTTTTTATGCGAATGATTTACTCACTCTCCCTGACAGGACAGCTATAAAAAAATTATGTAGAACATACGAATTAAATATTTGAAACTAAACCGATACTGAAATTCTGTCGAAAAACCTTGCCGATGTAACACATTTTAAAGGTATCTTACACGTTTGGTAATGACTAAAAACAAATATTAGCATAAAAACTTATGGTAACAAGCAACGGAGAGCTGTTGATAGTATAAAACATTGTAGGAAATGACTCCCTCTCAAGTAACGTAGTTTTTGAGAAAGAGGTAATTTCTCACTAAAATAATAAAAACTTCTTGCAAGATGTTTTTATTCCTATCTGAAAGCACACAAATTTGTTTAACAAGGGTGTTTTTTCTTTCATCATTTTTCTTGCAACTTCGATGACCAATTGAGCCCAAATTTTCACAGGCTTGTTATTTTATGCATATGTTGGGATACACCAAGTAAGAACATTGGTCTTTGACAATTTCCAAACATGTTCAGTGCCTTTAAACCAGACCGTGCAGCTTCCGCGTCTATCAAACTCACCTGCGCCGTTTTCAGGATTCAGTTTCTGTTTAGTTTCTGTTTAGTTTCTTTTTAGCCTTCGAGAAAGACTCTGCTAGGGTCGAAACGTCAGGCCATTAACTATTTTTTGTAGTTGTAAATATCATTGTGTTCTATACATCGATGTCATGCTGTCCTGTCAGGGAAATTGTGTAAATCGTTGAGAAAGACAGTTCACATACAAAGTTAAAAAGAAGACGATTTGCCCATGTCTTCGTGTACACAAATTGCGCCGCGAGCGCCTCAGCAATGGTGGCGCAGCCATGGCAGCGTGCAGCACTTGCGCGTATGGATCAGTCTATAGACTTGTGCATCATTATGGGTCAACTTTAAAGGGTCTGTATACGTTTGATAATAACTCTGCAAAATTAATGGCAATAAAAACTTACTTGGTAAGAAGTACAGCAGCTTTGGATAGTTTAATGCATTTTGAGAAACTTTTCATTTCGAAGTGCTGCGGTATGGAAAAATATATATGTTTTTATTCCCCAAAATTTGAATCTGAGAAGCGTTACTAACAGTAACGTTTCTCAGATTGTGTATTCCAATTGCAGATTATTCTTCCTGCGAGGACATAACCGCTCCAGATTTTCGTCAATATCTCAAAAACGCTACCACCTTTTGAAATGAAATTTCCACAGGTTAGTTTTATGGTATATGTATCTACAACAATAAGACTGGAATAAACAGTGGAATCCACCAATTACCAAAAACGTATACAATCTCTTTAAGCGGCAAACTGTGCACAAACTTCTTTTGATAGCGCCCTCTTTTGAATCATCCTCCAGCCCATGTTAATTTCCCGTATTGGGGACAGAATCTCCGGGGGGGGGGGGGGGACAGATTTCCCTGGGACAACGGGCGTCTCGCAAGCGCTCAATAGACTGTGCAAGTCTCGCGCGTATCGGAACGAGAAAACACGTCAAACGAAGATTTGTTTCTTCTTTCTGAAATCAAATCTTTGTTTAAAATTATATCTATAATTACAAAATCTGAAAAACAACAAAACTCATTACGATTTTTATAAAATTAGTTTTAGCTTTTATAAAAAATACAGAAATAATGTGTATATTATTATTCAAACAAAACTAAAACTCTGTGACCTGGACGCTTACTTGATCTTAACTTGGTCACACGGGAGTAAAATTAACGCTTGGCGCTTAACGCCTGGCGATTATCATTATAGAATTATAGAATTATAGAATAATTTTATTGTCCACGTTAAAAACAAAGAAACTTGACATCCACTGGCCAAATTACAAGCATATACAATCAATATAAAAACTATGTAAGTTACAAAAAGTAAGTTAGAAATACAAAGCAACAAATACAAAAGACCCGCACACTAAAAAATGCACCAGCCAAAACAACGCCAACCGGTCACAATAGGACATCAAGACAACAACAGGCTGGGGAAAAAAACCACTACTCCTACCCCCTTGTAGCCACCCGTGACCAGCTAACGCTGCCCCGACCAATCCATTCCAACAGAGCGAACAATACATTAAATACAAAACCATGGTAAACAGTTCTAACAACCCTTAGTAACCCTGCTAGCATTGTTGTTGAACATGTGAATAGCATTAGGAACAAATGATCGTCTAGTGCGGCATAGTGAAGTCCTAGGAACAGAAAGACGAATACCTGACCTATTGAATTTAAAACAATTGTTAAGTGGGTGAGAGACGTCTTGCATCGCGCATCCAAAACAAGCGTTTACATAAGTTTTGTGCCCAGAGGTGAGCACACCGTTCTGAATTTTCTACAGTAACCGGAAGCTGAGGTCAAGTTTAATTATCAGGTTTTTTCTTCGTTAAATTGTTGATTTTGCTTCATATTTGTTATCACAAAGTATTACATTCCCTGACATATATACTTTTCATATAAGTCATAAACTACGTTAAACAAAATCTTGCCCACGTAAAACTCCATTGGGACCAAAATGGTCCCGGAAGTTCAAATACGCGCGAGTTTAAAGATAAAGCATAGGGTGCGTTCGATTAGCTTCCCCGGGTCGACACCAGTGTGTTCATCCGGGTGAGCCCCTGTCATGAGCTAATCGAACGCCAACTTCCCCCAGCATTCACACCAATGCATCCTGGGACAGCCGACCCGGAACTACTTTCATGTTGTGCATCGTCCGTGGGATTCACGAAAAGATCGTAAAATAATTATTCTGAAGGCAAAACTGCAACGTTAAATTATTGTACAAGCCCAGGTTGATACACAAGTTCTCGTCCTTGAATATAAAAATACTTAATGCTAATAAAGTCGCTGTTTTAAGGGTGAAAATGTGTGTCAAACTTACTGAAAGTGTCCCGCTGAATCACAATAAAAATGGTGGCCATTGAGAAAGTGACGTCATGCACCTCGGTCAGCCCCAAGGGACCCGCTCCATAAGCAGGGCACTTAGGGCTGACCCGAGAATGACGTCAAAGCTATTCGAACGCAACGGGGAAGATCTGGGTCGACCCGGGGAAGCTAATCGAACGAACCCAAAATTTGACCCATTAGTACCTTGTTGGGATTGGAAGGTGATGCGTACGGTAATTTTGGTTCTGGGCCAAAACGCTCCTGAGGCACTGTCGATCGATAAAGAGCACAAAGGAACAATATTGGGGTTTTTTGTAAGTTTTGTGATTTTGTATGAGCGACGAATCTAGGGTAAAATATGAGGGGGGGGATAGGGGTGTGCCATTTTTGTTCTAGGGTGCAATTCATTCTGGCCATTTGAAAATTTTCGTTTCCATTTGCATTTTTAAACAAGGCCCCTTTCAGAGTTCTCTTTATTCCCATTTAGCCTACTATTAGATGATCTACTGGAGGTAAAATCACATTGTCTGTGTGTAAATAGAAAAACAATTTGAATTTTTGTTTAATGTTACATTTTATTCTGGTATTGTATACGTTTGGAACCCACTGTTTGTTTCAATTTTACACCATAAAACTAACCTGTGGAAATTTCATTTTAAAACGTTGTACAGTTTTTGAGATTTTGCCGAAAATCTGGAGCGGTTTTGTCCACGCAGGAAGAATAATCTGCACTTGGAATACACAATCTGAGAAACGTTACTGCAGTAACGCTTCTCATATACAAATTTTTGGGGATAAAAAGTTATATCTTTTTCCATAACCGCAGTACTTCGAAGTTTCTAAAAATACATTATACTATCCAAAGCTGCTGTACTTCTTACCAAGTAGTTTTTATTGCTACTAATTTTCAGAGTCATTACCAAACGTAAACAGACCCTTTAATTTCAAAAGTGTTAAAAAGGGGCATGGTTGACCTTTAGGCCCTACTTATGTTATTCTAAATAGTGCCGAGTCATGCCCTGATACAGTGCGTCTCGATTACCCACAGCAGGTCAACGTCTATTGTATACGGGAAAAATAACAATATTTTAAAGTGACCTTGTGCAAAAAAAACCCTGCAACGCTGGTTTTCTGAAGTGGAAGATAAATTCCCAAATAATATTATACAATTAATATTGGAATTAGTATTAGGTCCAATGAGTGCAACTCTATGGTACAATAATTGTCGCTATGACGATGTGAAATCTGGCCTTTTCCACCCGCATGGTCGTGCAAGGGGAAAAGCCAGATCACGGAGTGATTTCATTCAGCAACAATGCACGAACCAAGAGCATTCGCTTTGTTTCATGTAACTCACTCACATATCCTTGTCATGAACTATTGTTTTTCACAATAAACACGAAAATGGCACTATCTTTATAACAATCCAACCTGTGAAATATTGCAAAAATAGGTGGACACTAAATTTTCTCAGCGGCTTTGTACATGTTCAATTGACATGTTTGACAGGTTTCTCTCTCTCCCTCTTCAATATGCTTTTATATATATTTTTTTATCTGCGGCATCTTTAAAGGCACTGTACATGTTTGGAAATTGTCAAAGACCAGTGTTCTCACTTGGTGTATCCCAACATATGCATAAAATAAAAAGCCTGTGAAAATTTGGGTTCAATTGGTCATTGAAGTTGCAAGAAAATGATGAAAGAAAAAACACCCTTGTTGTACAAATTTGTGTGCTTTCAGATATAGGAATAAAAACTTCTTGCAAGAAGTTTTTATTATTTTAGTGAGAAATTACCTCTTTCTCAAAAAACTACGTTACTTCAGAGGGAGTCGTTTCCTACAATGTTTTATACTATCAACAGCTCTCCGTTGCTTGTTACCAAGTAAGTTTTTATGCTAATATTTGTTTTGAATAAGTACCAAATGTGTACGATACCTTTAATGAGGGTAAACTCCAATCAGCGCCCAGCACTGTTTTCCTGGAGGCCCTCAGTATAAATACTGTATTATTAAAAAACATATTACACCATCAAAATTGTTTGAAAAGAAAGACACCATGGACTCCAGTTAAAAAAGCACATTTTTACAGAGAATTTGAGACCTTAATTTCACGGCAGGGGAATTATTTTTTCTGGAGAGTTTGGTACAACCTTTCAGCAACCTTTTAAAACGATTACAATACTGCCATTTTTGGTAAATGTCATACGGTTTGATTTTTGTCAACGTGCTGATATAGGCAGAATTACCAAGAAACATACAATAAATGTCACCTGTGAAACCCAAAATTGCAATTACAATTTACCCAGTCAGTTTCCATTGAGGTTTATTACTTGATATTTAAATTTTAAAAAGTCCAAAGTATGACCCAACCTTTAAAGGTATCGTACACGTTTGGTAATGACTCTAAAACAAATATTAGCATAAAAACTTACTTGCGTAACAAGCAACGGAGAGCTGTTGATAGTATAAAACATTGTAGGAAACGACTCCCTCTGAAGTATAATGTAGTTTTTGAGAAAGAGGTAATTTCTTAATTAAAAACTTCTTGCAAGAAGTTTTTCTTCCTATCTGAAAGCACGCAAATTTGTACAACAGGGGTGTTTTTCTTTCATCATTTTCTTGCAACTTCGATGACCAGAGCCCAAATTTTCACAGGCTTGTTATTTTGTGCATATGTTGGATACAAGTGACGGAGAACAATGGTCTTTGACAATTTCCAAACGTGTTCAGTGCCTTTAAGTATATCTACAAGAACAAAGGTTAAGTAATCATAAAATACTTCACTGGGATTAAGTTAATGCAATTCTTCGCCCCCAGTCAAGAGTAAATAGATCGTTGTGGGTTAGCTATAGATCCAATTTGCAGATTTATCGATTACATAAATATTGTTAGATTATTAAAGGCACTGGGCACGTTTGGTAATTACTCAAAATATAATAGCATACAAACTTACTTGGTAACAAGCAATGGGGAGTTGTTGATAGTATAAAACAGTGTGAGAAACGACTCCATCTGAAGTAACGTATAGTTTTTGAGAAAGAGGTAATTGCTCACTAACATATTTGAATCTAAAAAAAACTTCAGGCCTGAAGCCTTTTTCAGGTATCTGAGAGCACACAAATTTGTGCAACAAGGGCGTTTTTTCTCTCATTATTTTCTTGCAACTTCGATGACCAATTGAGCCCAAATTTGCACAGGTTTGTTATTTTATGCATATGTTGGGATACACCAAGTGACAATACTGGTCTTTGACAATTACCAAACGTGTCCAGTGCCTTTAATAATACAGTACTTCGTGGCTTATATAGTGACAGGCAATCTTTCCCTTACAAAAAAGTTCTATAGAATTCTATAATAAAAAAGCTATAGAATTTCTATAAAAAATTCTATAGAAAAATGTATAGAATATCTATACAAAATTTCTATACAAATTCTATACAAATTCTATACAATCTCTATAGAAAATCTAGGTTTCTTTAGAATTTCTATAGAATTTCTATACGATTGTATAGAAAATTGGGCCACTTTTCTAAAGAATTTCTATAAGAACAATGTATAGATTTCTATAGGACAATGTATAGAATTCTATGTTTATATTTCTATAGAACAAAATGTACATGTTCAATGGAACAATGTATAGAGTTTTACAGAACATAGTTCTATAGAACATCCTGTAGAATAATTAATCAATTTATTGATGTCATTTTCCCATTTTATGTCCACATTAAGCCCGTTGTAATTAGTTAAAGGAATTAGTGTATTATTATACGTTGTTAATTCATATTTAGTAGTTATGTTATTTTATTTATGAAACTACCTACATTCTACAGTCATTGTAACCTATATACTTCTTATTGCACACCATGTCATATATATACGGTCCAGAATCCATAGACTTTGTAGTCATAGTTAAACCCTTTTAATTAAAACTGTTCAATTTTTAAATCACCTTGTGCAAAGTACAAATCATTTGTTGTGCTTCTGATGTACTTGTTTTTTTAGTAGACAAATGTGAACACAAAAGTACAAAAACTAACATTAAATATAACTAAATTCAACCAAATCGTATGAAATTTGTTAAGAAAACTCACAAACTTTTACTTCTAAGCCCCGCGTACAAAATTTGCATAATGTCAACGTTGGCCCAATGTATAGAGTTATATAATACAATGTATAGAGTTCTATAGAACAATGTATATATTTCTATAGGACAATGTATAGAGTTCTATAATACAATGTACAGAGTTCTATGTTTATAGTTCATATAACAAAATATACATGTTCAATGGATCAACTTATAGAGTTTTATAGAACGTAGTTGTATAGAATATCCTGTAGAAAAATGTATCAAGTTCTACAGAGAAATGTATAGAAATAGAACGTAAAGAGCCGTTTATTTGGACATGGCTTTAACTTTATAAATATTTTTTTTAAAAACTCTCCACATTGTTGTACAGTCTATATACTTTCCTATAAATTGTTCTAATGAATTCTATGAACTTTTCTAATGAATTTAATACATTGCTGGACTTTTCAGTTGCTAGGACTTGTCAGTGATCTGACCAAAACCACTGCTGAAGCCATTAAACCGGACATGGCTTTAACTTGATAAATAATTTTTTAGAACTATCCGCATTGTTCTACAGAAGTCTTTATTCTCTCCTATAAATTGTTCTAATGAATTCTTTGAACTTTTCTAATGAATTAATACATTGCTGGACTAAAATGTACATATTTATTGTAGACAAAATTAAACACAATTACAACCCGAATAATACAAAATACAAATTAAAATGTGTTAGTTGATTCACTTAGTTTGCAGTTCAGTTTTAAACTACATGTATCAGTAATAAATCTTTGATAGACATTTTTCTACTTTGTATAATTGTATTAAATATTTTCTGTACTGACAATTTGCTTCAATTTTTGGTAGAATTCTATAGAGAATTTTCTCTATAGAGAATTTGCTTTCTACAATACTTGGTAGAATTCTATAGAGAATTTTCTCTAAAGAGAATTTGCTTTCTACAATACTTGGTAGAATTCTATAGAGAATTTTCTCTATAGAGAATTTGCTCTTACTAGATTTCTATAGAAATCTATTAAACATTTTCTCTACTGACAATTTGCTTGAATATTTGATAGAATTCTATAGAGAATTTTCTCTATAGAGAAGTTGCTCTTAGATTTCTATAGAAATCTATTAAACATTTTCTCTACTGACAATTTGCTTCAATATTTGATAGAATTCTATAGAGAATTTTCTCTGTAGAGAAGTTGCTCTTAGATTTCTATAGAAATCTATTAAACATTTTCTCTACTGACAATTTGCTTCAATATTTGGTAGAATTCTAAAGCGGATTTTCTCTATAGAGAATTTGCTTTCAATACTTGGTAGAATTCTATAGAGTTGCTCTTATTATTTCTATAGAAATCTATAGCAAATCATTATTCTATAGATTTTGTTTTTACTTTCTATAGATTTTCACAATTTCTATAGAGATATAAACAAAAATAGAGCTCTATAAACCCTTCTATAGAGTTCTATAGAACTTTTTTGTTCGGAAAATTACAATAAAAATAGCTTTAAAATATAAATAACAACGAGCATAATTTTGTTATGCAGTTACACTCTGCACATGCCATGAGTTTTCAACGGCGAAGGCTATTTTGAATTAGGACATTCACAGTTTGGGATTTATTGAGAAAGGATCGGGTTATAACAGGCATAGAGAAGATAATATATAATACCGTGCGAGTATTGAGAGCAAAATATAACAGCATACGTTAACCAACACTCACAGAGATTTACGTCGAAAACTATAAAAACACCAAAGGTCCTTTTAAGTGTCAGTCTTACAAGATTATATATCACACGGAGGAAGGAAATTAAATTGCTAATTATAACACATGGCTTGCCCGTGTAAAAATTAACCAACATAACAATGTACATGTACTTACGTCCAGCCATTTTTATTGTGCTATTATGGTAATGGTCGCGATTAATCTGGTAAAAACCACACAGCACCTGACTCTGATGCGATGCGGGTATCCGTTTTTATCGGAGTATAGTATCCAGATCCAGATCCAGATCCACCTGGTTACTGCACCGGAGCTCAAGCCACACGAACGATAGCTAGCTGCAGGCCGTGCACTTCGTACTATACTAGGAGGGCGCGTTGATGATTCCGGTGTGTATTGGCCTTTAGTCAAGTCGTTCGTAGTGGAATGGTATTTATACAACACAAACAGCGACCGCTGCAATATGACGGGAACAAAACTAGTGGTGGCAGGAGATTCTGGTCCCCCCCCATACGACGAAATGTGTAGAAGTTTCGCCTGATAGCAACCTCTTCTGTTAATACCGTATGGTTTCACACACACACCCATTCTTATTTTTGCATCCCTGTGGAGACATCTAATTGTTCTTTTGTCCCTGTAGTTAAAGGTATCGTACACGTTTATGACTAAAAACAAATATTAGCATAGAAACCAAGCAACGGAGAGCTGTTGATAGTATAAAACATTGTAGGAAACGACTCCCTCTGAAGTAACGTAGTTTTTGAGAAAGAGGTAATTTCTCACTAAAATAATAAAAACTTCTTGCAAGAAGTTTTTATTCCTAATCTGAAAGCACACAAATTTGTACAACAAGGGTGTTTTTATTTCTTCATTTTCTTGCAACTTCGATGACCAATTGAGCCCAAATTTTCACAGGCTTGTTATTTTATGCATAATTATGTTGGGATAGGCCTTAACACCAAGTGAGAACACTGGTCTTTGACAATTTCCAAACGTGTTCAGTGCCTTTAAGAATCTCCCACAGACGTTGTACATAAAATTCCTAGTGTACCAACCCAGTCTTTAGAAATTCCCTCTATGGAGACCCTTTGTTATTCCTTTTCTGTTTTGTTCTCGGTCTCGATCCATAGGTAGTGACTAGGAAATAAATATTTCCCGCGCTTCGCAGTAATAGCGGGAAATAATTGTCTTGGCCATACGATAGCCGCATTGTGTAGCAATGGGTGTTTACAGTTGTATTACGTAATACCGGGAATGCAACAAGCGGGTTTATATAAACTGCTCACAAAAAGTTAGGAAACTTTTTTTAATCGAGTATATTTTTATTATCTATTACTCTCTTTGTATATGTTATATATCAATGCAAAGCTGAAGTGTTCCTCTTTAAAATGATACCACATTTGCAATGATTACATGTTGCTGAATTTGGCTACATGAATGACAATGAGGCAAAGTCACAAATCAAATGTGCCAAAATTACCGCTTGTTTGAATTACAGTGTCAATTTGTTTGTTCACACAGTAACACAAAATTGCTAATTTTGGCACATTTGATTTGTGACTATTGATATGCAACATAATACAAGAGGGTAATAAATAATAAAAATATACATGATTAAAAAAAGTTTCCTAACTTTTTGTGAGCAGTTTAGCTCCGGTATCGTTTAGGAGATCAGTTCTAGCGACAGCACCACACTGCCACGTACACCAATTTTCTTTCAAATGAATTTATTTATTTAAAATGTATAACGGAATTAAATGGAGACAGTTCAACATGTTGGGTGAAGTCTGACACCTACACTGAGAGGGGCAATGACAGCTATTGGACACAGGTTTTTCAGAGCCAACTTCTCTGTTTTTTGCCTGGGCGTCTTGTTTCCTCGATGAGGTGTTAACGGTCATTAAGTTCGTAATGATCAACGTGAACTGAAATTTACAGGGAAAACTATCATTGCAGTTTTGCTTGTAATAGTATTAGGAACGACAAAGCAATTGGCTAGATAAGTAAATCTGGGCTCAATGGATTATGGTTCATTTTAATGTTAACGAGACAATAACGGAATATTTTGTTAAGCAGTAGTTATCATATTATATATATATTTCAAGCACGTGTATGAAGAATAGAAAAGAAAAGAAAAGAGGAGATAAAGGATTAATAAAAGGTGAACACGTGCCACTTTAGTGCTACGCTATCGCCAAAGGTTACAAAAGGTTGTCTTTGTCAATTTAGTAATGAGAAGACTATAAAATCACCGGGGGACACTACCCCGATGACACATTCTTCTTCTTTTTTGTTAGCAGTGGTGGCGCTGTTCGTGTTGCGTACCACTCCCGGAAAGCAAATGGGCGTCTTGACTGCAGGCTAGATGCATATAAAATGGCGGCGAGTTTACTCAAGCGATTATCTGAGTGTATAGTTTACATGTTCATGAAGGTATAACCTGGGTTTTAAGCCCATTTGTTTGCTTAATTAATTAAGTTTTTATAATTTGGTTTCATCTATATAGGTTTGGAGGTTTATATGGTTTCATCTACCAACGACAATTGACATAACGATTTTGTATACACACAAAGGATGGTGGCAGAGTTTTGTGCTCCCCGCCCTTAAATCACTGACCCCTGATTGACACTCCTTCTAGGACGTGTGGCGTGGTCTACCTATGGGAAACCTTTGTGAGCTGACGAGTCTGTACGATGTGGTTAAAGGTATAGTACAAGTTTGGTAATGAATCAAACAAATATTATCATAAAAACATACTTCGCAACAAGCAACGGAGAGATGTTGATAGTATAAAACATTGTAGGAAACGACTCCCTCTGAAGTAACGTAGTTTTTGAGAAAGAGGTAATTTCTCACTAAAATAATAAAAACTTTATGCAAGAAGTTTTTATTCCTATCTGAAAGCACAGAAATTTGTACAAAAAGAGTGTTTTTTCTTTCATCATTTTCTTGCAACTTCGATGACCAATTGAGCCCAATGTTCACAGGCTTGTTATTTTATGCATATGTTCGGATACACCAAGTGAGAACACTGGCCTTTGACAATTTTCAAACGTGTTCAGTGCCTTTAAGACAATGGAATTAAAATTATGTCAGCATACAGCAGCCCTCACTGTATGGTTTCATAAGGATCTGGATAAGCATAGAGCAAGGACTTACTCTGGGATAAGCTAGTTTGTTTGTTTGTATGTGTTTGCCTTTTGCGTAAGCATTAAAGGGGATGCATTTATCGTTTAAAGTGAAACTTTGATTTAGTAGTAGGAACAATGGGGGTTCTGGACCACCTTGCTTTGGGGTATATACAAATAGAGCACATGGGGTTTGCTCCCAGCTTTATTGATAGGGCTCGCCCCGCTCTCTTAGCGGGCTGCTGGTTCTAGACCACTTTTGGGTTGGGGTATATATACAAATAGAGCACATGGGGTTCTACTAAATTTTCGTATACGAAAATTAGGTTTTAATAGGGCTCGCCCCGCTCTCTTGGCGGGCACGACCCACAGCCAGCAACTCCCAACCTTAACGCCTCATTTGGTATATACAATTAGACATATATACCGCACGTGTATACACGATGGAGTGTGATAAGTGCCACCGATTTTTTAAGAGGTACTACAACCTGAAGAGACACCTGGAGAACCGTAAGACACCTTGCTTACAAGAACCCCGGCAATACATATGTGTGGATTGTGGTGGGGAGCTGAGCTGCAGCTTCTCCTTGTGGAGGCACAAAAAGATTTGCCCGGCACAGCGCAGAACAAAGGCCGTGATATAACTTTCGTCTACAAAAGTTGAACACGAGCTAAGAGCTGTGACAACACCAACGAAAACTGTTGTTTAGCTTTTTTTTCTTGAGATAAGTACCTATGTCTTATTTTATCTCGGCCACAGTTTCGACATAGCTGTATTTCACTCTGAATCCCAGTACCACAAGATTTACAGGGTATTGAAATCTTTCTGCTTTTACGAATCTTTACTAAGTGGTACTTACAATATTTACCGCAGCAGCTCCTATTACAGAGATCAACTTCACCAACTTTAACCCAAGCACAAACATTGTGTCCTTTCATTTCGCAGATTGAATATCTCAGGTATGCATTTATGTCTAAATGGTTTTTTATCATTAGGGGAACCCCAATTTATTGCGCAATATGCATGGGAAATTCCTAAGTTTTGTAAAATGAACACTTCAATTAGAGATATGTGTGTTGTAGGTTATGCTATCACCAGCAAACCTCATGCCCTCTACTGTTGGGTTTTGTGTGTTAATGACTCTCTATTAGAGAAATACGTCGTAGCTTATACTATAAATGACGAGTACTTCAAAAACGTTTAGAACGGTACAAGACTACCAAAATGAGATTCTAGAGCAGTTTGAATATAAAGAGACGGATGAGCTAGTCTTTAGGCAGACCCCACGGGTGATCGGGAAATATCTGCGGGGTTGGCAGATGGTTGTGCCCAAAGGGCATCTCCTTAGCGCAGACCCCAGAGCCTTTCTGGACGACGTGCGCTCTCAGATTTACCAAAAACTTGAGGAAGAGCTTAAAGCTTTTAACGGTATTAAGTTTCAGCTGGCTCTCAAGCTTCAACTTCGGAAAGACAACCCTGATGAGAGTGAAGAATACACAGATCCCGTGCTCCGCCACAAACAAGAGTCTGTTTTGCAGGCTAACGATATTAATGATGCACTAGACAGGGCCTTTCCCCGCATCCAGGAGACGCTTGAAAAATTTACTCAAAGAGGCTCGGGGTGGACGGTTGACCACGTAGAGATGCTGTGGCTTGACATTGCTCGGTACCAGCCCTTGAGAGGCGGCTCATACATTCCACTACCCGCAGCGGTGAAAAGCAAGAAGGCGGTCATCAACGTGAAGAACAATGATGATCACTGCCTGAGATGGTCCTTACGGTCTGCTCTCTTCCCCGCCAGAGCCCACACGGATAGGCCTTCCCAATATCCCACTGATGATGGCCTAGACTTCACGGGGATCGAGGCTCCTACTCCCTACTCTCAGATCCTGAAGGTTGAAAAACAAAACAACCTAGCTATCAACATATTTGGCTGGGATAAGGGTGTTATCGTTCACGGGCTAAGCAAAAAGCCCATGGACATGCCCAGGATTAACCTCTTGCTGATCGAGAAGGCAGGCAAGTTTCACTACACCTGGGTCAAAAACCTAAACCGTCTTCTCTACCAAGAAAACAAGCACCGGGAGCGTACGCACTTTTGTGAGAGATGTCTCCATGGGTACTCGAGAAGACCTCCTAGAAGCTCACAAGCCTGAATGTTGTGGGATCGGTCAGACGGCGGTGAGGGTAGAGATGCCAGAAGAGGGGAAAAATAAGCTGACCTTTCAAAACCACCACAAGCAGTTTCCCGCCCCTTTCATCATCTACGCCGACTTTGAGGCTCTAACTACAAAGGTAGAGGGGCCCGAGCTGGACCCCACGAAGAGCAACACTCGGAAGACGCAGCACCACGAGACTTGTGGCTATTGCTATGTAGTCGTTCGCTGCGATGGACGGACAAAAACACCTGTAGAATACCGTGGACACGACGCGGCGGAGCACTTCTTAAAAGCGATCCAGTATGAGGAGCGAAAGATCAAGGAGGTGCTAGCCAACCCTAAAGCAATGAAGATGACCGCTAATGATCGGCGAGCCTTTAAGGCAGCCACCACCTGCCACGTGTGTGAGAAGCCACTTGAGGGAGATACTGTCCGCGACCACTGTCATATCACTGGAAAATTCAGAGGTGCTGCACACAACGCTTGCAACTTGAAGCTGCGCCTGAGCCCTAAAACCACAACCATACCTGTGGTCTTCCACAATTTGCGGGGCTACGATTCTCACCTCCTGATGCAGGCTATTTCCAAGGTAGAGGGTAAGATTTCTTGCATCCCGAACAACACCGAGAAATACATTAGCTTCTCCCTCGGTCAGCTCCGATTTATCGACAGCGTCCAGTTCTTGCCGTCCTCTCTTGACGAGTTAGTAGCAGCCAACCTGCCCGAGGCTTTCCAAATAACGGGCCAGTACGAGCCATGTAAAGAAAGGCGCAATCTTTTGTTGCGCAAGGGCGTCTACCCGTACGAGTACATGGACTCTTGGGAAAGGTTTGCAGAGCCAGGTCTCCCTCCGAAGGAAGCCTTCTACAGCAAGCTGAAAGACGAGTACATTAGCGAGGCCGACTACGTTCATGCACAAAAGGTGTGGGAGACCTTTAGATGCCACACTATGGGAGACTACCACGACCTCTACAACCGCACAGATGTGCTCCTTTTGGCAGATGTCTTCGAGACTTTCCGGAAGACCTGCATGCGGCAGTACGGCTTGGACCCCGCACATTACTACACCAGTCCTGGCCTCTCTTGGGACGCGTTGCTCAAAAAGACGGGTGTAGAACTCAAACTGCTCACAGACTATGACCAGCACCTTTTCATCGAGAAGGGGATGCGAGGTGGTATCTCCATGGTATCTAAGCGCTTTGCGAGAGCTAACAACCCTTTGGTTAAGGGCTTTAACCCCTCCGAGCCGAACAGGTACATTTCTTACCTGGATGCTAACAACCTATATGGGTGGGCAATGAGCCAGTCGCTGCCTACAGGCGGCTTTGAGTGGGTGGAGGAGCTGTTGTCTACAAAAGTTTTAACGGAGCATCCGGCAGACAGCCCAGAGGGCTACATCTTGGAGGTAGACTTAGAGTACCCTGTAGAGCTCCACGACGCACACAACGCCTATCCGTTAGCGCCAGAGCGCATGGTCGTTCAGAGAGAGTGGATGTCCGAGTATCAGCACAACCTAATCTTTTGCAAGCAAAAGATTATTTCTACAGAAAAGTTTTCAGGCAAGATTAGGTTCAACAGAGGTTGAAAAGCTGGTACCCAATCTCCGTGATAAAGAACGATATGTGCTACACTATCGCAACCTACAGCTGTACCTCTCTCTCGGCATGCGCTTGAAGAAGATCCACCGGGCTCTTCGCTTTGAGCAGAGCCCTTGGATGGAACCCTACATCCGGATGAACACGGAGCACCGGAAGGAGGCAACCAGCGACTTCGAAAAGAACCTCTACAAACTCATGAACAATAGTGTATTTGGGAAAACGATGGAGAACCTACGCAAGCGGGTCGACGTTAAGCTGGTGCGCAGTGATGAAGAAGATAGGCTAAGGAGACTTATTGCCAGCCCGGCCTTTGCTCGGGCAAACATCTTTGATGACAACCTCGCGGCGATCCAGGTTCATAAGAGCCGCCTGGTACTCAACCGGCCCGCCTACGTGGGTATGAGCATACTCGACCTTTCGAAGCACCTTATGTACGACTTCTACTATAATCAGATAAAGGCTCGGTATGGTGATCGGTGTCAGCTCCTTTACACAGACACAGACTCTCTCCTCCTTGATATCCAAACCGAGGATGTGTACAAAGACATAGCCGAAGACCAGAACCTCTACGACACATCTGACTACCCCAAAGAGCACTACCTCCACAACACGGTAAACAAGAAGGTATTGGGAAAGATGAAGGACGAGTGCGCCGGGCGCCCCATCGCCGAGTATGTGGGGCTGCGGCCTAAGATGTACTCTATCTTCGAGGCTGGCGGGAATAACATCAAAAAGCCAAAGGTGTGAAAAAGTCTGTTGTGAAGAAACAAATTCGACATGAGCAGTATAAAGAGGCTCTATCACAAAAAGACCTTCCGCCACGGGATGGATGTGCTGCGTTCTGAGAGACATAGAATTTACGGTCAGCGTCTGAACAAGGTATCACTCTCCCCTTGGACACAAAGAGGTGGATAGCTGAAGACGGTGTCACCACACTAGCCTATGGGCACAAAGATATTATGCCTAATCTTTTGCCTGCAAAGATTATCTTTTGCCTGCATAAAAACTAATCTTTTGCCTGCAAAGATTATCTTTTGCTTGCAAAGATTAGTTTAGTTTATCAACGAGATTGTTTGAGCAAAAGTTTAACAGGTGGCACCTGGGTGTTGGGAGGCACCACAAGTAGCTCTTCTCGTACAAACCCACGAGCTGGTACCCCACGATCTTTCATAAGATAATAAAGAACAGGCTCTCCGGGTTTAGTGACTGAACGCCCAAGCCGGTGCACCCGGAGGGACCATACTGGGTCAGTTGCGCGACGACGCCCACCTTCTAACTCACCTGGCTGGTAGAGGTACCGAACGCCCACGCCCGAGGGGAGCTTTTGCTCGTTGAGACCAACAGGGCGGTCTGCAATGGTAGAGGGCTTTTGTTTTACCGATTTTGCCTTGATGGCTTCTGAGGGCTTTTTCCGTCAATCTGGTAACCTCTGTGTTCAGAGCTAAGACAACGGCGGGAAGTCGTGCTACCCACTCAGTTGACCTCTCATCATCTGGGAGACGCAGCTCTACCGCATACTGATGCCCAAAGAGCTTTTCTGCTAGAGTTCGGTTGAATCTTTCCACGATGCCCTGCGCTCGATGCAAATCTTTTTCACCCCGTCGGACTTTGACACCATGTTTCTCCAGAGTTTGGGATACGGAGCCCATAAACTCACGCCCAGGGTCAACCTGCAGCACCTTCGGCCACTTTAAAGGTCCCCGCTTGTAAATGCGGGACAAAGCAGTAGCCACCTCGGTGGATTCCTTTGAAGTCAGTGGTTCAGCTTCTTTGTAGCGGCTGGCAACATCAACCACAGTCAGGGCGTATTTGTAAATCTTTCGGCCCCTGGGCAGGCGATCGTGTGGAAGAAACAGTAGGTCAGCTTGGTGGACTTCATTAGGCACTGAAATATCAAATTTTGGGCGAGGCACATGGCGAGGGGCTGGGAGATATATCTGCCATATAGCTTGTCTCTTGAGCCAATCTTTACTCACATCTTGAGTGACTTTTGCAGCCTCGGCTAGTTTTTGTATGGCCGCAAGTCCCTTCCAGTATCCTTGGGGGCTGTAGTACAATGCAGACAGTTTAGTATCCATATAAGTTTACGCCTGCAAAAGTCTAACTAAACTTTTCTGAAGAAAATTTTTTTTTACAATCAAAAGATTATCTGTAGAAAAAAAAATCTTTTGCCTGCAAAGATTAGTTTGTGATTGCAAAAAATAACTAAACTAAACCTAATTTTTTCAAGCAAAAGATAATCTTTTGCAGGCAAAAGATTAGTTTACTTAACAATCCAAACTTTCGTCTACGAAAGTTTATAGGCTGCGAAGAAAGTAACTCCAAGCCCCATGATAACGAAAGCAATTTCGCGATCACGTTGCTCTGGGGACGGCAAGTAGAAATCTGAGAGTTTGGGTTTTGGTTCTTCTAGCGTGGGGGCCATTGAATCACTGCCAAACTTTTCTGTAGAAAAGTTTATAAGATTGTACTGGCGAATAGCTTCATCAACATTGCGGAAAGTGTGCACGGCATGTCCTTGGCGGCGAAGCTCTTCATTAATCCAGTCTAGGCGTTCGGCCCTCTTGCGTGACCATTCAGACTGCGCAGCTTGAAGTTGTTCTACAGCCTTGTCATGTCGTTTTCGCTCTTCATCGGCACCTGGATCACGCATCATCGAGAACAGAAAATTTGACCCAGAGAACGCAAGTGCGTTCACGACCGCTCCGCCAACAAGCATTACAATAGAAGCCATCAAACTTAAACTTTTGTAGACAAAAGTTTTTGTAGACAAAAGATTAGTTTAACTTATATTTGTATAATCTTTTGTATTCAAAAGAGAAAACTTATACATCTTTACTTTAATATGTCTGCAGGAGTATCCCCTGCTTGACAAGCATGTCTTTAGTGGCCATAGCTAGGCCAACATCTAGTATGACCATGCCAACATCATACGGCGCAAAGTCTAACTTTGGCGTAACACCTTTATGATTTTTTTACCAAGAGTAGCGTATCCCACAGCAAGTCCACTTACTACGGCGGAGTGGTACACCAAATTAGCAAGCTGTTTACCATCAGTACTGGGGGTAGTCATTTTTGTTATGCAAGTAGGAGATTATTATTGCATATAATGAGGATTAGTTTGTTTGTCTAATATGTTTGTCTTTGATTTTTGAGATACATTTGGTAATTGTTTTGCAGGCGTATACGAAAACTTAGCATATACCACAGCTCCAACAGCTATAACAGCCCCTGCAAGGAGCAAACAATCTTTTGCCTGCAAAAGATAATCTTTTGCAGGCAAAAGATTAGTTTCTGATTGCGATGAGATTTCACTTTTATGTTATGTTTATGTTTAAGATTATCTTCAGACTTGAGACTCTGTTTGGCCTTTCGCAGCTGCTCTTTCAGCGCTTCTTGTTTTGCTTTTCTAGCTGCTGCACCTTTGCGGCCAGCCTCAACTTTTTGTGGATCTTTATTAGTTAAAACTTTTGCTGGCAAAAGTTTAGTCACTCTCTTGACTTTTAACTGCGTCGATGTCGTCTCTAGGTCTTGCGCTGCTGTCATCTCCAGAGCTTGTGCTGCTTCTGTCGATGTCGTTTCCAAGTTTTCTGTCATCTAAACTTTCGTGTACGAAAGTTTTACTTATACTCGTATAAGTTTTGTCTTTAAATTGACAGTGCTTAGCAGTTGTCATCGCTGCTGTAAGCGGGGCTAAGTACATACCATAGCGATAATACAGCTCGCAGCAGGCTGTCGTCAGCGCATGTCCGACAAAGGGGTCCTCCTCGAGGTCTATGACGAGCTGAGGCTTATTTTCGGGTGGAATTGGTAGAAATGTGCTAGCCGCTAGTGCATACATCTGCAGCGCAGACGCCCCGAGTTTTTGTCATTGAGGCCCCTAGTCGTGCCTCATAGCGGCTATAGTGCTTAGAAATCTCGTCATCACTCATCACATCAAGTTGTGCAAGGGTTAGTCGGGTTCCTATGTATTTTTGGGCTGTGCCGCCAGCCACAATTGCCGCCAGCCGGGTCCGTTTTTGTTCTTGCAAACGATCCAAACTTTTGTAATCTTTTGCTGGCAAATCTTTTGTAGACGAGGTGCAGCTCAAACTTTTGTCTACAAAAGTTTTGTTTAGCGTCGAGACGGTGGTATCGGTGCTTTCATCGGGAACCTCTTGCAACAATTGGTTGATCAAATCATCACAATCCATCTTAACTTTTGAGATCAAACTTATACTCTGTATAAGTTTATGCGCATGAGTCTAACATACTTGACAAACATCACAAGAACTACTGCCAGATGTATAGTTTGTATGGCTAGCTGTGTTTGCTCCCACATAGAACTTTAGTTTAGCAAGCTATTAAGCTATGTTAACAACTGATAAGCAACCGGCTGAGCAGTCTTTAGTATAAGCTTAGCGTGTTTAGCTTTAGATAGCTGCTGTCTAAGCGCATCTCGCTCCTCTCTCGTCGGGACAACGTCGTTTTCTCGCAGGCAATCTTCAAAAGAGTCCCTGTCCTTGCAGTGGAAGAGCCCTATCCACTTAGTCTGCTCGCGGAGATCTTTAAGAACCGAGTTATACTTTTGCGTCAAAACCCACACAGATTGAGAGGCGTGGCGCCCCGAGAACGCAAGCTCAGACAGCATGTCTTTCTTTTTGGTCAGAGCTTTACTAGCTGAGCAGTCGTCGATGATGTACAATGTCGGCTCGCCAGCAAATATCGAGTAAAAAGCTCGCAACCACTTTTGAAGCTGATCGCCAGGGTCGACGATATAGACCTCTGGGTCTGTCCACACCCAGGATCGCTCGTGGTACGTTTTGTTCCAACGAATTGTGGGGCAGAGTATAACGATGTGCGAAAATTCGCCGCAGTTGTGATCTTCGAGAAGGTTTAAGATAAAGACTGTTTTCCCACAGCCAGTCTGGCCACAGATGATGGCCGAGTGGGATAAAAACTTATCCTCGTATAAGTTTTTACTTTTGTCTAAACTTTCGTGTACGAAAGTTTTACTTTGAACTTTCGTTGACGAAAACAATCTTTTGCCTGCAAAAGATAAGTTTGGTTTAGTAGAGCGCACTGATATATCGACCATTTTCGATGTTGAGCTGAGCATCCATGATAACATACAAATACATGTTCAATGTGCCCGCCGTTTCTGCCTTTTTGGTGATCTGGACTGTGACCCCTCACTTGCATTTTCTATGCGCCTGCCGCTGCCGTGCAGTGAGTCATCATCGTTGCTTCTCAAGTCCAGCCATAGGCCGTACTTTGTTGTCAAATACTCTCCTACCGTTACATCAGCTAATGCTAAGTCTTTGGTGACCATTGCAGACGTGGGGTGGCGCTTGGTTGAAGGGCTGCTAGCGAAGTACTTTCGAACTTCATCCCACTGTTGGTACCCGCGCATACCCTGGGCATACAACTGGTTTGGCTTCCTCGACTATGACCTCAACTTTTTCGATCTTGGGGTTATAGAACGATTCTGTATTTCGGTTAAACGCGGTCGCCGCTCCAGCATCCTCGAAGAGCATGAGTATTCCCTTAAAGCTTCGGGCTGGAATATTAAGATTGACGTTCCACAGCGTATCACTCTTGTTGAGGGTGACCTTTCGGTGGCGCAAAATGCGGTCATACAAGATGGCAACTCGCGCAGTATACTGGTTGCGAATCATTCGGGCTAAGTTTGGCTCGCTCATAATTTCAAACTCGAGAGAGATGTTGTCGATGACGTAGCTAGCATCTGTATCACCTGTTGCCATTATAACGCGGCTGTAGTCATTAAAGGTAAGCTCGTACTCCAATCGGTCACCAAGGCCTGACTGGAAGAACGGCATGTGGCTCTCCAACAGTTCAAAGTCTAGTGGAATGCTAAATCTGTTGCTGTATGCATCTGCAACAGCCTTGTCTTGCGCCGTAGAACTATCACCATCTCCGGCGCCCACCCTCAGTTTAAGCATGTTAGCGTCTTCCGCCACATCAATACCCTGGTAGACCTGAGACCGGCGCTCTCCCAACGTTTTCCAAAGGTCGGTGTAGCAGCCGATAACATCGCTGTCATCTATAGACATGACCTCATTACCACTGATCCTGATTGTCTTTTTCTTCACAACGGCTTGGCCAAGGTTTTGAACCACTGTTCGATTGTCGTCGGTCGAGGTGAGGGCGATGGTAAATGCGAGGCGGGCTGTTCCAGGAACAATCACATCCTGGGCGCCAAGGTTGGGAAAGCGGACCAAGAGCTGCTGATTTTGGTCGATAGTGGAGGGGTTGTTGGTTACAACCACGCTCTGCCGTATGCCTTTGATCCCGAGTGGATCCCGCAGGCTTCTAAGAGGATTCAGTTTGCGTCCGTACTTTGACGATGCCATTCAAACCAAACTTTATCTTTTGTCTATTAAACCTTGGCGAGTGTTCAATATAAGTAAAGCCAACCTTTGTATTCAATATGGCAGAAGGTGGCTTTGAAATGAATGATTTTGATGCACCCGAAAAACAACCAGAAGTCGAAGAAGAAACCAGTTTTATTTCCCCTGAACCTCCTATCGGGGCACCCTTAGATGGGCTATCGGCTAATGAATACGGCGACCGCATCAACCAAGCGCGCGACGACATCCGTACAGACAAGTTGCAAGAACAGCGAGACCGTTTAGTAAATGCTTTCTATGAGGAGATAGGTCTAAACAATGGCCCTCGACCTACGATCATAGAATACAAACGGTTTCAGGTCGGCGAAGATGGTAAAACACTTTACTGGGTAGAAGGTGATAAAAAGGTTCGGATGAGCGCTACTAAAGGCCCTAAAAAGTTTTTAGGATTGGGTACTATTGCCCAAAGTTTTGGCTCTGGGGGCTCCAGAGCTATTCGAGATTTTCTCAACCTGCCTGGGTACGACAGTACACTGCGTCGTCATTCTCGACCTACCCTTCGCGAGTTAGAAAAGGTTGCTGATAAAGCACAAAATGCAACACAAGCAGATGGTGATGTACTAGATCAGACAGTTAATGTTTTAGATGATTTACTTATTAGTAAGTCATCTGAGCCGCCTACTGAGGAAGAAAATCTTTTGCCTATGAGAGAGATTCTAGGGCTTGACAAAGCCCTGAAAACTTTGCGTGCCACAAAAGCGGTGCAAGAGAGCAAAGTAGTTTCTCTCCAGCAGCTAATCGAGGGCTATCGCGAAGAGCTTAAGCAACCCGGGACAACTGAGCGAGCGGACCAAATCGAACGTGAAATTACAAAAGCCGAAGATGATCTCGCAGCGGCTCGAGACAGCGTTGATGTCCTCAACCAACAACTTCGGTCACAGTTCCGCCAAATTCGTGAGACCATATCTAGCGTTCTAGATAAAAACAAATCTCTGGCCGATCGGCTACGGACCCTGTTCCGCGAGCAGGGTGTGACCATAGCCACCATTATCACTGCACTGGGCTTTGCCATCAGCACTCTGGTTCTTGCCTTGACTGGTGGGCCAGCTGGCAGGGTTACACCGCCAACACCTCCCACGCCCCCCGCAAGTAAAGATGGGGTAAAAGAGTGGGCGAAAAAACATTTGCAAGCTCTCGGGCGCCTTCTAGCCCAATTAGCTGGAAAGGCTGCAGCCGCACTACCGGGCATAATCGGAGGCATTATATCGTGGCTCCTCAACCTCTTGAGTAAAACTGCTGGCTGGCTCGCGGGAAACCTATGGGCAATAATTGTTGCCATCGGCGGTGTACTGTTAACTTTAATCTTTTATAAATAATAAACTTTTGCAGACAAAAGTTTTTTGTAGACAAAAGTTTTTTGTAGACAAAAGTTTTAGCGTAGAGCGAGCCAACCGAGACCAAGAGCAACGCCACCAACAACAAGTGCAGTTCGCCCATCATAGTGCGCTAAACTTTCGTCTACGAAAGTTTGTCTTTCATCTACGTCGATATCAGGCTGTGCCAAAACCGGTCCCATCAAACTAACTTCCGGAGTTTGAGCTAGGTGTGCTGGCCTTGCAGGAGGCCCCTCCATATCCTTTACAGGTAACAAATTCTCGACAACTGCATTTATACCGTTGTTAAAGCCCAAAGTTTGCCCCTGCTCCGCGATCACAATCTCGTTGTTGTAGTCCTGAATAGTTCCAATCTGCAACTCCATGTTGCTGGGAGCCATATACAAACCAATTCCGAATACATAGTCAACCTTAGAGCGGGCGTATCGAAGCATGTCTTGGTAGCGTGCCACCGCACTCGGGAGATCTACAGGGCTTGAGACTGCATCCTCAACATTCGCTAAGAACTGTTTCTGGGTGTCAAATGCGGCACCGGTGCCAATAATACTCGAGCGAATCTGCGCCTGTGCGCCTAGGATAGCCCACACGTATGTTCGGATAGAGTCGTTGATTCTTTCAACCCCAGGTTGGGTAAAGCCCTCCGACTTGTCGAGAACAAATGTTGTCCATGCTTGGTCTCCTTCTGGCCCCTGACCGATGTAGTCGACGCTGAACGTGGCTGGTCTATCACCAAAGCTCATGCGGTCTTTTCTATAGTCGTTCGACGAAACACCGAAGCTGGGGTTAAGACCCCCACTAGCAACCAAATCGTTGCTCACTTCTTTAATAGAGAGCACTGAACCTTTCCACCAATGATACGGCGTTCCAAGACCACTATTTTGGTCGATGCTCTGCCGCCAGTCGGTGTGCGGTGAGACACCAAACTCCGCGCAAATTTGCTCATATACCCTCTGGTTGTATGGGGTATCAAAGGCATCCCAAGTGTCATCCTGTGGGAGTGGCACCTGCATCCCTTCAAGAATCCTTCGCACCTGGTAGTATACGTGAAAGCGGTAGACTGATCGCACCATCGGGACTTTAGAGCTAAGATGGTCTTCTGCAGAGACACCGCAACCTGTGGTAGCACACCACACTGCAAAGTTAATCTTATTTTGCCAAAATTTCATCGGGTTTGAGCTCCACGTGTCCACTACATCATCACTTTGTACGTGTGGCAGCCTATACCGCTCCGCCGACAATATATCCGGAAAGACGGTGTCAAAGCTCGCCACCCCCGTATCAACCTGTATTGTAACATTTTGCAATACGGGTTGAGATTTTGCGGAGTATACCCCACCTGTTTGGTAAGATGCATCTGTGTTAAAGCTATAAGCTTGGTTAGACATAACTGCACAAACTTTGCTTGCAAAGTTTAAGTTATACTCGTATAAGTTCAAAAGAAACTTTTCTGTAGAAAAGTTAAGTTCGCTATGTTTGTTACACAAACCAATATTCAAAATAAAGCGCCGCTCTTCCAACCCGCAATTAACAATGTAAATGGTAAACTCTGTGTTGCCCTAAGAGAGTTGCATTTAAAAAAAACTAACACTCTTGATGTTGACTCTACTGTTGATCTTAAGTTTGACCGTAATAATAATCTTAGTTATACCTCGATTAAAGTTGTTCGAGGAATGTACACCTTTGAAGATATACAACAGTTTTTCAAAGCAAATATACCCCAAATAGGACTCCAAATGAACAAAACAACAGGGTTTGTCAGTATCAATGCCAGTAGTAGTTCTATGTATTTTAAATTTGATGATGCAATGTGTTCACTATTGGGCATTCTCTCTATTCTTTTTGACGATCATTGGTTCCAAGGAAGAGTAGATGGAATTAGACCCTCAAGGTTCCATACTCCTAACCTAGTTTTTATACACCTCAATCAACTTGATGCGGCTTCTAATACTATTGATGGCGCCCCCTCGTCGCTGCTAACCATAACCCCGTTCAAATCTGAAAGCAGTGTAAACGTTAACCTTGCTTACCCTATGTACAAAAAACTTAAAGCAGGACATATATATCAACTAAACTTTCTCGTGTTAGATGAATATGGTAAAGATATGCGTGACAATCCTATCTCTATGACTGCAGTACTTGAAATTAATCTTTTGCAAGCAAAAGATTAGCTGTGTTGAAGCTATAAGCTTTGTTTGGTATAACCGCATTAACAATCTTTCGTAGACAAAAGATTAGTTATGTTTGTGACACTAACCGATATTCAAAATGAAGAAGCGTCGCTTCTCCAGACTGTAATCGATAATACAGATGGCAAGCTCTATGCTGCCCTCAGAGGTTTGCATTATGAGGTTAGCCATCGAAATATTGGGCATTCAGCTGGAATTTTGTGGCGTTCTACCTTGGATGATAAACCTCGAAAGATTATGATCCCTGCTGGATTATATACCTTTGAATACCTACAAAATCTGTTCACAAAAGAGCTGCCCCAAGTATCGGTCGAGATAGATAAAGCAACAAATCTAGTCATGTTCAGCATTCCAACGGGCGGAGCCTTAAAAATACCTTCTGATATACGCCGCCTGTTGGGTATCAGCGAAAAAGGTTGGATTGATGGGGAATACGAGGGAGACAGACCCTCTAACTTCGATATTCACAAGTGGGTATACATACACCTCGATCAACTTTCTACAACCTCCAACATCGTTGATGGCGCTCCTTCAACACTACTAGCCATAACCCCAGCCGCACCCAAAGGTGTTATAAACATTAATCCTATTTGTCCTATGTACAAACAACTTGAAGTTGGGCACATACATCAATTGAACCTTCGCGCGTTAGATAAACATAACCTGTTGCTACAAAACCATAGCAAACCCATAACTGTTGTGCTTGAAATTCGAGAAAATGCCTAAGATACCAACAGCTCCTACCATCGAAACAACTGAGCGATTGTATCCCGTTCTTGAGCCTGAGGACAACAACACAGGCTCTAATTATCGCCTGACTGAAATCCGCAACCTCGAACGCAAACTTGAAAAAGAGATAGAAGACAGAAGTAAGCTGTACAAAAAGTACCGTAGATCTATCAATATCGTTGATGGTATTGACACAGTGTTGATTCTATCATGCCTTGGAATGGGAGCTACTGGTGTAGGATTGCTCTCCACAATTATAGCTGCGCCTATTGTCATTGCACTTGAAGCAGCTGCAGGTGTTTGTGGTCTTGCCGGTATTGCCGGCAAGTTCGTCTCTCGGCGGCTCCTTGTAAAAGCTTTTAAACACGATGAGATTCGTGTTCTCGCTCTATCTAAGCTCAACAGCGTTTCAGATGTGATCTCAGTAGCGCTACAAGTTGGGCACATCTCCCTGAAGAGTTCAAGCTCGTAATAAACGAAATAAATAAATATCGACAAATAAAAGCTGATATTCAGAAAAAAAGCCGCAAAGTATACGCAGCTCAAACCAACGAAGTAGCAAAAAACGAGCTGATGGCCGAAGCCCGAGCTTCAATAATGAAAGAGCTTGCGGCAACGACACTGAAATAAAGTGCGGTTGCTTTGCCAGTTTTAAATTCAGCCGTGGTAGCAAACTTAACGAACCTCCACCCAGTTATTCACAAACGTAAACGTCTACAGTTGGGTTCACTCATTGTGTATACTGTGCTACACTGAGGCGCCCCATGTGCTCTATTGATATATACCCCAACCCAAAAGTGGTCTAAAACCAGCAGCCCGCCAAGAGAGTGGGGCGACCCCTATCAAAAAAGCTGGGAGCAAACCCCATGTGCTCTATTTGTATGTACCCCAAGCAAGGTGGTCCAGAACCCCATGTGCTCTATTGATATATACCCCAACCCCATGTGCTCTGTTGATATATACCCCAACCCAAAAGAGCACGGGTAGGTGGTCCAGAACCCCCATAGTTCCTACTACTGATTTACCTTCCCAGAAGACGTTCTACGCATGAGCGTATTTGCACTGGTTCAAGCAGGGTGTGTTTGAACATAGCCGAACTTTCCTCCATGGTTTGTTTGAGCGTGGAGGATTAGTCCTCCATGGTTGAGTGAGGGTGCGTGTGTGCGCACCCTATGACTTTAACCACTTATTTACCCCCCCCCCCCCCCAATTGCCAATAGACTCATCAACATTGAGGGAGTTTGGGAAATTTGAAGAAAAGTTAGCGGTTTTTTTCGGTGCCTCGGCGATACTTATTAGGGTAATGAGCGGACATCTTAAATCCAGAGTGCGGCTTTGGCGAGACCTGTTATCTGCATGGTTAAGCGGTTTGGCCTGAAAGTAAATATTTACCTTTCTACCTGGAGAGGCGATTGTGTATATGAAGAGTTATATATGACTCATACAAAAAGATGCCACACGCGTTGATGTGGACACCATAATTAATAAACTTGTTCACGTGTCTCTCCATTACATGTGCTCGATATGGGACCTGTGTTGGTCATATTTTACACTAATTCCGAGTCATACTGATCAAGAAATTGGTAAGACCCCCACGGGACCTGGATCCGGGTTAATTCCGACCAGGAGACGATTTCACAAAGAGATAAGACTAGTCTTATCTGAAGTTAGGACCAGTAACTGGTCTTAACTTAAGACTAGTCCCATCTCTTAGCATTGCCTAGGACTAGTCCTAAGTTCGGAAGAGTTTTGTGAAATCGACCCTTGGAGTGTTTTAGAGATTGGTGTTCAACAACAGTCGGATTCTGGAGTCGGATCCGGAGCTGAAGCTGAGTTTCGGAACAAAGGTCTGGTACCAAGCGTATCGATGAACGCGAAACTCTCGAGTACATGATCATTGTTAAGTTGGAATGGTATTTTTTATTCTTTTCTTTTCATTTACCCTTATACACATTATAACAAAATATCAACAAGAGACCCCTATAAATGATATTTTGGGTTCACAATGAAGTATTTTATTTTTGAAATAAATGTTAACAGTTCAAATATTCTTTATCAAAAGGGTGTGTACAACATTGGTAAGGCTGAAAATATACATGTTCACAGATTTGCACATAACTTACATGGTATAAAGATGGTCATGTAGAAAACTTCCCTTGAAATAGTTTTGCTTGAAATGCTATAATTTTTAGGAAAAGAGTAAAACAATTAGTCTTTATCGCTGATGATAAAATCCGATGTTTGAAAACAGTGAAAATATATAATGGTTTTTTTTCACTGTTTTCTCATGACTCCGAAGACCGATTTAGCTTAACTTTCACAGGTTTGCTATTTCATGTATATGTTGGGTAACATCAAGTGTGGATACTGGTCTTTGACAATTACCAATATATTTGCTTTAAGAATTGATATCGTCTCCAACAACTTCCATATACTCTGCGTACGCTTGGCGCCAATCTGGTATTTCCTGCGACTTCCATCCGTAGAAATCTTCCCGCCACTGCCATTCTTCTTCGTCTGTTTCGTCTGTAAATAAATCATTAAAATAAACGGTTGCATTATTTTCCAGCACTATGTAGTGAAACCTTCCCACCTGCAAGCCATGAGCCATTGATATTAAACAGCTTCTACCTATTAGGCGTCTGGGCTCCAGATTCTAAATAATAATGTTTTGAAATTGGTGACGTTTTAAAAAAGGTCAGGCCTATTCAATGAAATTGGTTCATTGTCCTATTTGGCCGGTTTTGGGCTATCAACCAATCTAAACAGATCGAAAAAGTTCAAAAACGGGTTTGTAAAATGATTCAGGGTAACAATACACTTCCTATACACTGATTCTCTTAAAGCATGTGAACTTGGCTCTCTGTCTGCCAGGAGGCGTGAGCACTGTGTTAAATTCGCCCAAGACTTGACCCATAATAATATCCGTACACATTCCCTGATTCCACCTACTAGGCAAGACATTCATAGGAGAACCCTTCGCAACAGTCACCATTTCCCTTTACTGCCTACAAGAACTAAACATTTTTATAACAGCCCCATTCCCCTTTTTACTAGAATTTTAAACAAATGATTCTGATGCTTTGGGAATTGGTACTTTTGTGATGCTTGTATTGCCTTTGCTTTTATTTGTATGTTTTGTTTTTGTAGAAGGCCACTGCAAGTATACAAAAGTAACGAGTTTCTCGTCCGCACTTTAAAAAAAGTAGGAGGCAGGGCTTTACTCTTTACTATTTTTCAATTTGTTGCTATTTTTTCCAAAATGGCCGCCATGCTAAATATGGCTGGCCGAGGTATATTTATTCACAAATATTGTGCTATTTGAGTATACTGATGCAATGTATGACAAAACAAATGTTTTGTATCATTTTAGTCCACTTGCTAAGCAAGTTTCAAAATTCAGAAACGGCTGTTGTATTGAAAGGTGAGAAAAGAGTCTAGACAAATTCTTGGCAAAAATAAACCAAGGAACTTCGGGGTTTTTTCTTCGAATTTTATTTTTTTGTGTCTTTTTCTGAATAGTAAATAGTACAAAAAAAGGAGGCGGCAGCCAAAAAGGAGGCGGGCGGGGACGAGAAACTCGTTACTTTTTTTACTTGGCCTAATTATAATTGTATAATAATTTTATAATAATTACAATGTTTTTTCAAAAGATTCATGTTTTTCTTTTAACCACTTTTTGTACCTTTTAAATATTTTTGTAAGAACGCATGCAATTCGGCTCTGGCTACGATTTGTATTTGTTTTCAATAAATACCAAATATCAGACATTATTGACTTTCAAGCAATCCACTATATAATTTTCGGTCAGTTTTTTATGCAGTGTTCGAACAGTGTTTTTGGATAATTTGTTGCAGCCATTTTCGTTCAGTTTCGACCAGTTTTGATAATATCGACCAGCAGGTAGAATCTTCGACACCAGTTAGACCAGTTTGAAATCAGTTTTTGTGCAGTTTTACGTCAGCGAGTCACTTTAACAACGTTAACATTATTTTTCCCAAACGATGTTATTATATCTATTTCAATAGCTGTCCACTGCAACATTCAACATTATTAGCTGTTCCGACACAGTAGTCGGAACAGCTATTGCCTGGTTCAGGCTCACTTTTCAGAGAATGGCCCAAATAATCACATTTCCTAAACGATACGGTATGTCGTCAATTCATAATTGTGGTGCCATATTGTAGCTTATTGCTAACAATCTATTCAAAAACGTGACCCCAATTTGACCTTTCTTCCGGTCCAAACGGGAAGTTCAAATTAAAAAAATACAACTTTTGAACCAGGTGGGGTGAGGGTACGAATAAGGGTTCTATAGCTCATGGTTCAGTTAGAATGAAGGTAAACGTTAGAGTCAAGTTAAGGGTCAGGCTTAAAATCAGTTTTAGAGTCAGTATCAGAATGGAGATCAGGTTTAGGTTTTTAGGCTAACTTGAAGTCAAAATAATGGCCTGTCAAAGGTGAAGGGTCTTCTATCTCAAAATCAAACTAACTTTGAAGGTATGGAGCGTTAATCAAAGGGAAAAAACACAAACCCGGAACAGCTTTGTGTTTGTCCTAAGGACAAATACATAATGTCTAGTTATGATTTGAAGTAACTAAAAACCATTGAGTGTACCTATAAAGTCGTTGAGTTTCGGTAGATACGCGTTCCAGAATTGGCACTGTGCACTTCTCAACGCCCTGCTGTCCCTCATAGAGGGCGCTATCTCCTTATATGCCAGCTCAGGAATCGTAAACTTTGCCCAGTTTGTCTCTTCGTCTCTGTTCTCAGACTGGCCGACAAACTCCAGGTTCGGATTTCTACAAAGAATAAATAAAACAGACCCGGGGATCAGTTGTTTATCTTTGCCTGTATTACCATAGTAATTGTACCATCCATCTGCCTACAAAACCCATTGGCAAGTTAATACGCCTTTTGACTCACGGTAATAAAAAAGTGATTCATCAAAAATAAAACTGTGCTGAAAAAAAAGGAGGGCAACCCGTCAGCAGAAAAAGTCTGATAATGTACAGGTTTTATGAAATTGCTTCCTGATCACTTACCCGGTTTTGGCAAAGTTGGTCCAATATCTCATTAAATCTATAGTCATATTCATCTCTACTGCCGTTATGTTGACTGGATTATCCAAGAACAACCCGTGCCCGAATACAAACGTGATCTCGTCGGAGTGAGCGACGACATCAACCCACGGTATATTCTCCCCAAAGTTACGAACCGACGGCACGTACGTCATGTGGTACAGGTAGGTGTTAAGACCCCTTTCGGTGTAGGCTCTGGCACCGGCATCTACCGGGCACACAAACGGCTCGTCTGTGGTGATGCGGACGAAAGTCCAGAAGTAGTTGGTGTCCGGATCGTCTACATCTGCCCAGTCGTAGTATTCCTGCATGATGGCGTCCAGAATCAGATCATTGTTGAAGCTGTAGACATAGGTGCCCAGCTTTGTTTCAAACTCTTCCCGGGTAACGACCGGGCGAGTCGTGTTGATTTGTCTGGGGAAAGCTCTGGCAGCTAAGATGGTCCCCTCGTCCCTCATCGATCCCGTCATGATATCGCACTTTTTAAACTTGCCCCTGTTTAAGAGGTTGAGAGGATTGTCTGTGATTAATTCACCGTCAACAGTTGGAACGAATGGAATGACATTCCTCGTCTTCAAAAGGACCTGTGGGGAAAAGAAGAACATTTTTGAGCAGTAAGTCTTATTTGCAATATTTATCAACCTTAATTTTCACTCCAATCTCTTGCATTATTCCTGAGTTTTGGAGATCAACAGTGGATGACTTTGTTTGGGGTGACTGCATTGTTGGGAACTTTGAAGTTGGCAACGTGGCTAGAGGCGAGATGACTGGTTTTATTTTAACTGTTATATGTTTATTGACAGAGAAGTCAGTACAAATCTGTTTAAAACAAAAAAACTTTTCAACCAGTTTGTCTTGCCATATATGACGCATGGAAGCGAAAAAAGGTCTTTGAGTATTAGGAAATGGAAAGGAAAAAACAAACAGGCCAAAGAAGCATGGAACGGATGATGCTTGGATCCACAATTGGAGAGACCACAAAACAAATGCTTGGATCAGGGATCAAACAAAAATCAATGATGCATTAGTAACAGCAAAAATGATACAAATGGAGATGGGCTGAACACCTAGGCAGAACACAAGACGAAAGATGGAGCAAAATCACAACAGAATGGCAACCTCTCTCAGGGAAAAGAAAACGTGGCAGACCTTGAACAAGATGAGAGAGATGAGGTACGGTAGTTAACCACGTGGGATCAACAGCCTGATGGCAAAGACATACACAGTACAGGAATACTTAGCACAGTTTGGGAGAGGCCTTCCGACATGGGCTAATGATGATGAAGATGATGATGGTAGTTAACATAATAATAATAAAAAGCGCATTTTACAATAAAGTATAATGCGCTTTACATTAGTGCATTCCCTTCATCTTTCTCCGCTCCCTGGGGAGTATACATGCCCCGGGCTGCCGTGGCGCTCCGAAGGCTTTTTCAAACACAATATCAACTCCTACCCGCGCAGGTACCCATTTATACCCCTGGGTGAAGAGAAGTAAAGCATCTTGCTCAAGGACAAGTGTCGTGACCGGGATTCGAACCCACACCCGATGACTAACCACCAGAACTTGAATTCGATGCTCTAAACCGCTCGGCCATGACACCCTACATAATAGGCATCTATATTGCCCACAATGCTCTGATGCCTTGAGGGTGTATTGAAATTAGGGTATTTATATATAATGTTGAAAAAAAAAACCCATTAGCATCAGAATATCTCACCGCAGTTGTTGCCGCATTGAGTCTTTCGGTGTCAACACCCCGTAGACACTTGGCGAGCTCTGCACTGGTGCTGCTCTCTCCGCACCCGGCGTTCCTACCGACGTCGAAGGCGTCCTGTCTCGCCTTTGCCTTGTCCAACTCCAACGCCCACGGGGACAAAGCATGTCCACTCTGCGTAAAACCCAACACAATAATAATATAAGCCTTTGTTAATCGGAAAATGAAGCTCAGAAAATGTATTCTGAAATTGATTTTAAGTATGTTTATTTTTTACATGGAACACTTCGTATTGAGGTTAAAACCCCTTTGCTGAGTGCCGTCTACTGAAAATCAAAAAAATGTTGTACATGTCGTATGGTTGCAGTGATCTTTAAATAATTTGTGATGGGAGGGGGGGGGTGTTGCTGGAAACCACAGAGCTGCTCAGAGTGCCTGGCAGACATCTACGGCACCGCCTGATACAACAAAACAGATGGCTGGAATGGTTCCACTTTATCATAGAGTTGGATGTGTGTGGGCTGTGTTGACCCTGATGCTAAGACATGCAGCAGATTTTGTACGCTGGGTATGGTTGTGTTTTTTCCCCAAGCCCATATAAGAACACTGCATGAATTGACTCCCCCTCTTAGGTATATGGAATTGTCCAGTCTGGGACATCAATGACCTTCAACTCGCTCTGGGCTTTGCAACTGGGAAAAACAATGAAATATATAACTTGTGATTCCAGTAGGAGGAGATGGGGGCTCGTCCCAGGACATGAAGAAAAAGTATACAGAATAAAAGTTATAATGAAATAAACAATACTTGTAGATTTGTAAAACCTGAATTTGTTTAAGGAGCCAAGAAGCTGCTCATACCTGCACGATTGCCCTGTCGTAAAACTCCCAGGCTTGTTCCGCCAGTGTTAAGAGACTGACCGACCCAGCACCAGCGCTCTGTCCGAAAATGGTAATCCTATCAGAGTCTCCACCAAATGCTTGAGACAAAAATGGAAAGAAATAATGGTGTCAAACACTGCTCTGTTAAAATGTTTTACATTCTAAAATCATTAATTCATTTGAAATGTTTGCGGTACCCAGTTCAAACTGACCTGTCGTCACGTGAGGGGATGGAATGACGTCATCGGGGAGGGTGCTTATACTCTCATTCATTTGAAACTAAATCTAAAATTATTATTCGATATTTGTGGTAATGAAACTAAGGATGCCTCATAAGTGAACTTAATCACTGTAGCTCGCTAGCCTAAGGAGACATGTAAACGAGAGTGCTTGCCATGTGAACCAGAAACACCGGGGTTAACCCCTGCTCTTCCACGATAGTGCTCTGGTTTTGTTTTAAGTGCACTACCAATCCTAGTACACGGGGCGCATGTCCCATCCGAAGGACAAGCAATTATGGTAAAGTATCTAGCTCAAGGATGCAAATGCCACGACTGGGATTCGAACCCACACTCTGCTGATCAGAAACACCAGAGCTTGGGTCCGTTGCTCTTAACCGCTCAGCCACGATACACCACGAAATGCTTCATTTTAGGAACAGTAGAACGGTTTTGAACATGGATATAACCTCGATAGTTGACTAATCCTACCAGTTATATGTGTCTTCACCCACTTAAGTGCTTCACGCTGGTCCCATAGCCCGTAGTTGCCTGGTAACTCTGGATCACCTGCAAAACGAGCGTCAAGTAGAAATGATTTTTAAAGAAACTTTAAGTTTAAAAAGTCAAGAGATGGAGTTAAAAACAATATATGTGTATACATCCACGCATCATGTATTATTTTCACTCTTTCCAGACAAGAAGGTGCGGTATACCAACTATTGTGATTGTGAGAAATTAAGTTACGGTGATAACAAAGTGGATAACATGTCTATAGGAGGGGGACCAACCTCGTCCCCATGGTTTACTTTATTTTCAACCATGTTTACAATAGTAAACCCTGGGAGGGAAACTCCTTACTTGGACCCTGATTGGACAACGACTGGTGTACAAAAGTCCAACGTAAACAAGTTAAGTTGTACTCGTTCAGTATCCACCATGTTCACAGCCAGACTATTCTAATTTGCATACGTATCCAAAAATTTTGGATATGCAAATGATGATACCAGGGTGAGAGAGCGGTCAACCTCGTACTGCTCGAAACACCATGGGGACGAGGTTGGAGGGGGACAAGTTTTCTGAGGCCTGGGGAGTGGGGGGGTAAGCCCATCCCTCCTATTAGATAGACCACTATTCTGGTATGAACCTGGTAATCAATGAGCCCTCAGATGAAATTTGTATTCGATAAGTCTGTACTTTTTTTAAATACAATGTTCTTGTGTGGGTGGTGGTTGTTTTACCTGTAGTGAGAAAGCCGAAGCTGCCTAGTCGGTAGTTACAAGTCACAACGATGACGTCTTGATATGCCGCGAGCTGCGTGCCGCGGTAACCCTTGTAATCTCCTGCCCCTGTCACATACCCACCGCCGTGGATGAACACCATAACGGCTGCTTTGGAAGGCTACACAAATCACATACAGGAGTGGTTTAGAATCTACGTGTGAATATTCAGTGTTATTTCATTACTGATGTGTTGGAATGCATTTCTTTTTTCAAACTCAAAGCATAAGTTTTTATTGTATGCCCCCCTTTTTGCTGGAGAAATATCAATAATTTATTTAATAAGACATCTGCAACTTACAGTTAAGAAAATTATTTTAAAGTAATTTCTAATCAGATATGAAATTATACATATTCATTTGAATGTTGAGACCGATCTTTCTCATGATGTTGATCCTCATAATTCTACCAATTATTTCTTCTTGTCAGATATGGATATATACCGGTACAATAATTGATACTCGCATTTCACAAGAACGGCACCAGAAAAAAAAGAATGTTTGCATGTAAAAGACGACTGTACACTAAAAAAGGGTGCCGGTGTCACGGGGAATTTCGCCCCACGGTGTGCCCTTACACACATGCCAACTTACGGGGTACTTTTAACAATAGAACAACGCTACCCCACAAGGTTTTCTTTGTTCAAGTGGTACCCCACAGAGGATTTCTTCAGCAAAGGGAATAATAGAACAACAATAGAAGTACCCCGTAACTGCCTTAAAAGTATGTGTGGGTAGGTATACACATTTAAACCGGGGACCTATAACAAAAGTGGACAATAGGGTCCCCGGTTTTAAGGCAGTGGACACTATTGGTAATTACTCAAAATAATTATTGGCATAAAACATTACTTGGTAAGGAGTAATTGGGAGCTGTTGATAGTATAAAACATTGTGAGAAACGGCTCCCTCTGAAGTAACGTAGTTTTCGAGAAAGAAGTAATTTTTCCACGAATTTGATTTCGAGACCTCGGAATTAGCTTTTGAGGTCTCGAAATCAAGCATCTGAAAGCACACAACTTCGTATGACAAGGGTGTTTTTCCTTGCATTATTATCTCGCAACTTCGACGACCAACTGAGCTCAAATTTTCACAGGTTTGTTATTTTATGCATATGTTGAGATACACCAAGTGAGAAGACTGGTCTTTGACAATTACCAATAGTGTCCAGTGTCTTTAAGAAAGGTCCCCAGTTGGAGAGCTGTTGCTAAAAAGTACAAACAAAAGAGGGACAATAGGAGGTCCCCGATTGAAGATGTTTACACACTTGTGTGGGTGAGCGTGTCTACCCGTTTAAACCGAGGACTTTAACAAAAGAGATCCGGGTTTTTGACAGAGGGCGCTATCAGATGACATTTATTTACACAATATTTGTAGAGATACACTTTTCTTGACATCAAGGGTTTTGGTTTCTGGAATCGATGTCCAGCCTTGATCTTTTGCCTACTTAATTTACTGTGGATCTAGTTTTCTCCGTATCTATGCAAATGACCTAAGCAATCATCATTGGGATTTATCTAAACTTATGTAACAGTGTAAGCTATGTAGATCTGGTTAGGTAGCAAGGTAAGATTTGAAATCATAAAATATCGTAGCCTCAGTCTGAAAGCTCACTGATTAGGGTATTATTTAAAATAATCATAATGGAGAAAAATTTCCGTTCAAATACTGTTAAAGTCGAGAAAGACAAATAGAATCCCCTCTTTACAAAAAACCACTGTACTGCTACTTATTTATATTGCAGCGCTCGAAATGAGCACGTAAAGCGTGCACAAGATCTCAGCAAAATTGATAAGTAGGGAATTTGATTAATACTTTCCCCAAAAAAGAAACAAACAAACGAACAAACACCCCAACAAACAAAACAAACAACAACAATAGGTTTGCACCACCCGTGTATTCATTTTGCCACATATGAACAAACAAACAAACGAACAAACAATGTATATATTATATATATAATGAGTAGGGTATAGATGGCCTTAGCTTTCGATCCAGACCGGACCTTCTTCAGAGGCATAAAACAAGTACAAACAAATACATATCCATTTATAGAAAAAGAGAGGGGAAAGGGATTATATATATTTTAAATTGATGCCTATACTTGCATTTATTCTCCTTATACACAGGGAAGACAAATTTCACACTTTTTACCATGACAATAAATACAAGCAACAATAAGTTTCCATCACCCCCTTTAATTTGTGTAATAATTTTACCAACCTCCTTTTCCAAACATCCCATGTGAACCTAAACTCTATTAGAAGATTGCAATCTTTGATTGTAAACGAAACATAAGCTTTCCAGCAATCATTGTATATGGTTCGATTGAGTAAATCATTGACAAAGTAGGACTCGCAGTTTGATGTCCTTAAACTATTTATGTAAACACAGCTTCAATCGAAACCACAGTCATTGGAATAAGAGATAAAGAAGAATGTGTACATCATTCAAGAACGAGCTTTTGAGAACTATTCCCGCTAAAAAACATAAAATAGGTGAATTGCACATGACGTCACATATCACACAATCCTCTCTGAATGGTTATCGTTCGCTATCTTTGATGATTGTAACATTTAGTTTTCCATAACAACGAAATCAAGAGTACGGCAGGTAGATGATGGGATTGTGTCTTTGATGATACAAACTTGGAATTTGGAACAAAATCAGGGTATTTTATGAAAAAAGTACTTGGCTCATATAGGGCAATCGCAGATTTGTTCTTTGAACAAAATATAGGACAGAATAACAATCATTTTTCAAAATTATCAAAATGGCTGACATTGCTTGTTATTTTATCTATACTTTTTTTTCAAATGACAAATCTGCCATGGCCATAATAGCCAGATATCTTTAGTGTTACATAATAATTAAGACTAAGTGCCGAATTCCATGCTGGGCCCAATTTCATAGAGCTGCATAAACACAAAGAGTAGCTAAGCAAAACAAAACTATGCTTACCAGAATAAGGTTACCTGCTGAAATACAATGGTACATGTACCGTCTTTGACTGGTATCCTGCTAATTTTTCAGCTCTATGAAATTGAGCCCAGAGGTATCAAGGCATCACATATTTCCCCTACCTGCCCCACAATAAAGGCTATACTCGCAAACTTTTATTTTGAACTAGTTTCACTATACTGACAATTGGTTAATAAAGGAATACAATGACAAATAATTAAACACATAATAAGAGCAACAACATTTATTATTCTTGGCTGATGATATTGGATCTGCTCTGCATCATTCATTGCGAATCTCAGTGACATAAGTTTGCAACTCTTGTCCGCCTTCTATTAACTCACTTCTCCAATGGTGTTCATTTACAAAAAATAATAATACTAATAATAATATAGATAACAATAACAACGTAGTCCTAAATGGTCTGAAACTATTAAACAAAACAAAAAAAGTAAAAAGTAAAAAAGTGTGTTTGTAAATACTTCCACGCAAATAAAGGCCTACATCAAATTGTGCAATTTCCACATCAAACGTTTCAAGCTTCTTGCGGTTCAAAAGCATAACGTAAAAACTGAAACTGTATATTTATCAAAACTCATCTGTTGTTTTTATTATTCCTTTTGCCTTTGTTGTTCATAAGGTAAACAATACACATTTACCTTTGGGTTTGGTACCCACACATTGAGGAAGAGGCAATCTTCACTGGTTCCCTCGGTTAGCGATTGCGGGCACCTCTCCTTGAAGTTGGTCGCGTTGAACTCCCCAGACCACGCCTTCGGTTGCGGCTTCGAGAACCGGACGGGCTTCTCGGCGTACGGGACCCCGCGGAAAGCGTCGACAAAGACGTCTTTGGCTGGGTTGTCGTCTCGGAGATAGTGGATCGTCTCTCCTAGTAGAGTACCGAGACCGTCCAAGCCCACCCTGGGCTGGCACTCCACTCCAAGAACACCAAACACGAGTACAGAAATTTGAAGGAACGCGAGCATTTTGACTTCTCAAAATCAGCAATTGTCCTTAAATCTGTTATGTTATAGTCTGCCAGTGGATTTATATCATTTCTAAAGCCATAAATCAAGTTGCTGGTGGAATAATTAATTTGTAAACAAATCTTTAGTTGTAAAACAACTCACCAACCCCGCGAGGCAACCTTTGATCATTGTTTACATAGAGTTCCACTCTTAAACGTAGCCTGGCTACACCTTTCCTGAAATAAACTTTTAAGTATCTATCATTAGATTTGCCTTGTAATTACAAGTCCAATACATCCATGGCGATAACTTTATCATGATGTCGTGTTCCCGTGTTCAAACAGCAACATTGATTGCTCATTATCGTCATATATCGAAATGGTTCAGACTAATCCACCACCCAGCTTAAGGTCGTGTCCAAATTGGCGGCTACGGCTACGGCTACGGCTACGGCTACGGCTACGGCTACGGCTGTATCGCTGGAAAGGCATTCATCATCGTGTTAAAGTAGTAAAAATGGCCGCAGCTATAGCCGTAGTCGCTTTATTCGGACATAGTCACGATGTCCTTGTTTTTGACAATTGTATGTACTTGTGCATGTAATAAGAATCACACTTCGACGAAGAGTTCAACTGAACTGCATCCGATCCCCTAAATTTATATCCATGACGGAGGAATTTTAAACGCAGTTGTTTGGCCCGATTACATTTTTAAATGCAAATGAATTTAATTAGCGCCCTCTGCCGACTTTAAGGCTGACCGAACGATCCACCCTTAAAACCCTCCACGGTTTTTATCCCAACTTCATATTTCAAGGTAATGGACAAAGCCAGGGGATCGGTCTGGCTTTTTCTACAGTAGAGACGTTTGGTGTATTTCATGGACCATCATTGTATTTTGCGTATTATTCTATAGACCTATTATACAATACGCACCACTTGGGTCAATGTATGAAGCGATTTTTGACACTGAAACCTTATGGTGCAAGAAAGACATCACTTTAATACTAGTGTCATGATTATGAATATAACTACATAGACAACTTGGCACAAGTAATTACCAAATAATGTGAGATCCCATAGCATGGAGCACTGCATATACCTACACTAAATAATCATATCTAAATCCTCCACGTGTCTATACAAAAAATATGGTTGTTGTAGCTAATTGTCTTACCTCAATCAAGCAAGCAGGGCACAAGGTAGGCCCATCTCATCTTTAACCACGATGTAATGAAGCCAACGGAGCTAACTGTTCCGGTTGAGTGCGTACGGTTTGCAGTACAATTACAGACTCATTGTGTTTTTAAAGAGTGGAATGTTTTAGGAATGACCGAAAGGGTGGAGTAATAAAAGGTAAGGGAATCTACTTAAAGTTAGGTTAATAAATTGGTTTTTGTCAACGTAATGCTGATTTAAAGGCACTTATTATCAAGAAAGATACAATAAAAGTCACCTGTGAAAGTTTCAGTTGAATACAGTACATGCCTCTATGGTGAAAAATAGCACAAAAACTGTCACGGTATTTTAATCAAGAACGTCGAATCCATCCACATTTTAGGGAGGTGACAGTGGGTACCAGCCACATCTCTGGTTGCAGCATTCACAAACGGACACCACGGAAACTTGAATCTCAAAACCTCGCCTTGTGGTAAGTTTTGGAGATTCACAATTTTCGGTTTTATTGGTTTCTAATCAACGGGTCATTTCGAACAAAATAATTTCGCAGGATGCTTATTGCTACCAATTACCACTTTATAACAAGGAGGCTTTTGTATAGAAATTACACTTAATTTGTTCGGGGTCATAACCAAGTATTTCCATACCTTTAACAGAGGGTCAGACAAGTTAAGTAACAAATTAATGGTAAAATCTATAGCCCCAAATTATGGCTGAGACACTTGCTTAGTGCTACCGTACCATTAACGTCTCCTGTGCTTGATTCCACAAAGAGCTAAGATTAATCTTAATATTGACAAGCAAACTGCGATGTCCCAATATTATGACTTTTATTTCCCTTCTCACTCGGTGTCCCTTTATATTCGTGTCCAAGTTAATTGAGCCTTTGGAAATAATTTACTCTTCAAAAACTTTTGTAAAAAATATGACCCCTTTAAATTGGTAAGTGTTGTCTTTTTTTTATGTTTTAGGAGTCAGGGATAACTCTAAAGCTTCATATTTTAATTGATGGTGGTGTCATAGGGTATTTTGCCCGCCGGTGTGTGTGCCCCCCACCCATACGGTAAATTAATTAACACGCGTTGAAAGAAGTTGATTCAAAAGACGGCGTTATCAGACAAAATGTCCACACAATATTCGACGTATGAGGGGAAGAATCACCGGGGGACCGGGAGGAAGGACCACCACAGAATCTCATACCACACCGTATTTACATGTTTCTAATATTAGGGAATTTTTTTACTAAAATAAAACAATGTATTATTATTAATGAGTTTAAGTTTGACTCTCGATGGACTCCTCAGAGTTTGTTGATAATTATTTTTCAATAATTGATCGATAATTAATCAATAACTGTGATAATTGATCAATTGTTCCGTAATTGATTACTAATTGCCGGTAGCTGCTTTGTAATGGTTGAACTGCTCTCTCCAGTCTGCCATGTCTTTGTACTTCCAGGCGCTGTACGATTCTCTCCATTCAAGCTCAGTAGTATCCATATCAGCTGTATTTTAACATGAATAAATCAAACATTTACAATATGCAATAAGCTTCTAATTCTGCACAATGATGAAAAGTACATCTTTGAGTTTTGCCAAATGTTCGTGTGTATGATCATGACGTCATGGTGACGTCATCGGTGAAGTGCATTTTTTTAATCACATTCTTAAAAACATTACTATCAACCCTTTGTGAATAATATTTCAAGTCTAATCTCTTCAAGCCAGGTCAAGTCAACTCAGGTCATGTTCAGGCGAGCCTAAGCAAGACACTTAAACATTATTGCTTCGTCCTTCGGATGGGACGTAAAGACGTAGGTCCCGTGTGTTGTGTATAATACACGTAAAAGAACCCAGTATACTTATCGTTAACCCTCGAACAAGTCATTATGGGACAGCTGTCCCCAACCAATTGGTTTTTAATCTGCCACCCCTGGAAAAAAAAACCACTGGACCTGTAATTACAGTTTATCCTGTAATGGGACATTTGTCAACACCTCAAGGTTGAATTGCAGACATTGCCGCCCAATTTAGCCTGGGGTCAGGGAAAAACCAGCTGGTTAGTCCATCAGCGCCTGTCTTAGGGATTGCTGTGGTTAATTAAGTGTGAACAATATTTTCTTCCAGAATTAAATAAAAACTATCGACATCTCCTCAGGATCATTATAGCATCCATACAAAGTTAGAAAAAGCATAAAGAAAGTCATTTATCCACATTCTGAACTCAATTATGATATGCAAGAACATAATAGGGACTGCAATCCCCATGCACCGAGTCAATGTGCGCGAAATGTAGGGGGCGCTTTCCAGTTTCGGCCTGGTGTTTCTGCAGTGGTGCCGAGTGCGCAACACCACCTTGTAAACCCTTATAAGGTGCTACATAAATGGGTCTCATAATTAAAAAAACGTCAAAACCTGTCTTTAAAACAAAAGTGTTTCTCTTTGATTCTTGAGCACCTTATTGTTGGATATACGTGCGCTATATAGGCCTTGTGACCTTTGTTTACAATAAGTGTGACCTTGTACATTCCTGGGCCAATCTGGCAGGCAAGCTACTGCACTATACCCATATGGGAAAGTTTGCATTTTGAGTCATAATTTCCACATAAATCCAAGAGTTTTAAAAGTAACAGCTGAACAAGTTTTGAGATGTGCCCCCTTTCATCATATCAAAAGTTGAAAAAAATTAGACAGTGTAATCTCCATAAAATATAGGATTTTATGTTGTCTTCCATTGAGCTGTGTACAAATCGTGCCTGCCGGAAGTCCAGGCTTGTTGACTCTTTTGTAAACATGTGATGTCACAGGTCACATCGTCTATAAGACTCCAATATTATTATTGTATTTTGTCAAGAACAATTATTTGAGATTTTTACTCTCTCGAAACCATGCTTTACTCCATCCTCCACTACAGAAGAATGGTAGGACAAAACAATTTTGTATGGCGTTTGAATGTGCTTAATTACCTAGCATGGTCTGAAGCTGTTCTATGTAGGAGTTCCAGAAATGAGCCTCGTTGCTCTTGAGGGCGCGACCTGTCGCCATGTTGACGTTCAGCTCCTTGTACCCGAGTTCAGGGACGGTAAACTCGGGCCAGAAATCGTCGTCAGATGCCGGCAAAGAGCCAGGAGTCTTTGTTCCTGGGTTTCTGTAAAAGAAAAAAAGACCAAACCACTAAGACAACACCAGTTCACAGTTTCAAAACATTAGTTAACAAAATTCTGCTAAGAACAAAATGAGTAGGATTATGGATACACCAGTCACAGATGGTAAACGTGACATGCTGTTTTGGCTGGTAGCCTAAATCTGGTAAGCATAATTGCTTTTGTGCTTAGCTACTTTTTCTGCTTAAGCAGGCAATTTTGCTTACAAATTTTGTGCTTAGTGAAAGATAGCAGGATACCAGTCAGAAATGGAGCATGTGACAAAGTATTTTGGCTGGTATTCTTATTCCAGTAAGCATTGTTTTGTTGTTCTTAAGCAGAGCTATGAAATTGGGCCAGGTCCCAATAAACCTTTCCAATGAAATTATGTAAATTGCACATCGCGTGTGCGAACTAACTATACTGCTTGATAAAGCACCAGGGTCCTATTTCATGGAGTGTGACACCATCACAGGGTTTGCCCTTAACTTTTTCAGTGATTAGCCAGAAGGACTAGTTAGCTTGTCATTTCACTGGTCCCTCAGCTTTTGCATTATTTTGTCCATTATTTATAAAATAGGGATGCTTTTGAACACTGAACTATAGCCAGCCTAATCACTTGGAGAGAATTTTGACTGGTCCTCGGGTGTTTTAACTGGTATTTGGCCAGCGGACCACTGTTAAGGGAGAACGCATCGGAATATACGCACTCGCTTAAACCATCGTACTGTTTCCAACAGTACCTTTTATAACAGTATGTAATATTTTTGTGTAAGCACAATCCCTTTCAAATGGTCTGAACCATCAGATATAAAAGTCTTCAGACTCTAACAAATTCAAAGCCAAGTTGATGCCTTCTGTCGAAGACAAGATTGACTTCAGCCAGGAGCCATCTTCATGTCACTTTGCAGCTGCACTCACCCAGTATTGACGAAGTTTGTCCAGAACTCCATGAATTTCACTGAGAGCGCTTTCTCCACATCTTGAAACTCCTCTCGCCTCACGGCAGCCTCTGGGATGAACGGAACCCCGAAGACGTAGAGAACATCCTCGGCATGGCCCGCCCCCATCCAGCCCGGCCCGACCCCCACGCCAACATCCCGGTAAGACACACTAGTGACGTGGGTCATCTGATACATGAAGACGGCGTTGCCTCCCTGGACGTGGTAGCGAGCAACTAAGTCGGCTGGGCTCGCGAAGGAAAAGTCAGTGAAGAATTCCTTGACTGCATCAAAGTAATCCGCGGTGGCATTGTCAGCTTGAGACCAGTCGACATACTGCAGTCTAATAGCGTCTGCTATCTGAGTATTGGCTCCTGCAAGAAATGAATCTGTTTGTTATTTTTTGTTTGATGGTTATTCCTTACAGTGTAACCTCTGTTTACAAAAAGAGTGACCTTGTACATTCAAGGGCTTTTCTGGCAGGCAAGATACTTCACTGGTCAGATGGGAAATTTTACGTTTTGTGTCATAATTTCCATATAAATTCAAGAGTTATAAAAACAACAGTTGTAGAAGTGTGATTTACAGTTTGCATGGCGTAGTCATATTTAACTCATTTTGATATACATTATCAACTTTTACATACCCCAATACGGGGTAGGTGAAGCTTTGCAAACTCATTGTTTTGCTTTTCTCTCAACACTGTATTCAACTGAACTTTCCACAAGTGAGTTTTGATGTACATTTCTTAGTAATTGTCTCCAGCATTACGTTCACAAACAGACAAATAATGACCCTACCTAGGGAGAAGACCCTACCGTATGATATGACCCTACCTTAGGAGGTGACCCCACCTTAGAAGATTACCCTCGCATTAAGAGATGACCCTACCTTAGGATATGACCCTATACCTTAGGGGATGACCCTACCTTAGGAGGTGATCCCACCTTAGAAAATTACCCTACATTAAGAGTTGACCATACCTTAGGATATGACCCTATACCTTAGGATATGACCCTACCTTAGGTTACGACCCCAACTTAGAGATGACCCTACCTTAGAAGATGACCCTACCTTAGGATATGACCTTACCTTAGGATGTGACCCTACCTTAGGATATGACCCTACCTTAGGATATGACCCTACCTTAGGTTATGACCCCAACTTAGGAGATGACCCTACCTCAGGAGATGACCCTACCTTAGGAGATGACCCTACCTTAGGAGATGACCCTACCTTAGAAGATGACCCTACCATAGGATACGACCCTACCTTAGGATACGACCTTACCTTAGGATGTGACCCTACCTTAAGATGTGACCCTACCTTAGGAAATGACCCTACCTTGGGATGTGACCCTACCTTAGGATTATGACCCTACCTTAGGAGATGACCCTACCTTAGGAGATGACACTACCTTAGAAGATGACCCTACCATAGGATACGACCCTACCTTAGGATATGACCTTACCTAAGGATGTGACCCTACCTTATGGATATGACCCTACCTTAAAATGTGACCCTACCTTAGGAAATGACCCTACCTTGGGATGTGACCCTACCTTATGATATGACCCTACCTTGGGATGTGACCCTACCTTAGGATTATGACCCTACCTTATGGATATGACCCTACCTTAAGATGTGACCCTACCTTAGGAAATGACCCTACCTTAAGATGTGACCCTACCTTAGGATGTGACCCTACCTTGGGATGTGACCCTACCTTAGGATTATGACCCTACCTTATGATATGACCCTACCTTGGATGTGACCCTTTAGGAGGTGACCCTACAGGAGGTGACCCTACCTTAAAAAGAGGTGACCCTACCTTAGGAGGTGACCCTACCTCAGGAGGTGACCCTACCTTAGGAGGTGACCCTACCTCAGGAGGTGACCCTACGTTAGGATATGACCCTACCTTAGATATGACCCTACCATAGGGGATGACCGCAGGGAGTCTTACCGTAGTGAATACTGACTTGCTGGTTTACGATCTCCTCGTAGTTGTCTCTACTCACGAAAGGAGGATCCGGTCGTAGGAAATACTCGGGAAAAAGCAGGAGCAAATTGAACGTCCCTTCGTCGGCATTTGAACCTAGAAGGATGTCTACGTGGTTGTACTGTCCGGTGGAGTAGAGATTGGGCGGTGCGTCCTCGATGTATTCACCGTCAACAACCAGAGAGCTTAGAAACGCTACCTGAAGAATCATCAACAAGGAGGTAGTTAAATGGATTGTATACGTTTGGTATTTGGAACCCACTGTTTGCTTCAATCCTACATAGTAGATATAGACCATGAAACTAACCTGTAAAAAAATGATTTTAAAAGGTGGTAGCGTTTTTGAGATATTGCCGAAAATCTGGAGCGGTTATGTCCACGCAGGAAGAATAATCTGCGTTGGAATACACACTCTGAGAAGCGTTACGGCCGTATACAACGCTTCTTAGATTCAAATTTTGGGGGATACAAATTTTGCTCATCTCTCAGTGAAATCGAGCCCAGAAATATTCGGAGATTCTGTTAATCCCCGAGGCGTTGTGTTCAGTTTACAAAGTCTTGTCCACCTTGGGCTCAATTTTACAAAGCACTGAGATTCATCTTAAGTAGGATTCTAAACTTTGCATGGTGGGATTCAATCAGGTGAGGTTTGCGGTGACACCATGTGGTTAATATCTTTTGAGTGGTGGTGGTTCTGAGAAGAACCGGTAGTTTGACAACTTGATGTTTCGATTAAGATTTGTAATATTGTCATAGTGATTTGCATTGTGCCAGCACACATTGCCTATAGCAACTAAAGATTGATACACATGTTAAAGGAGCACATTGCCGTCAAATCTCTCAAAATGTTGCTGCTTGGGATTACTCCGTATCCTTATCGAGAGTTGGCGCACAAAAGCACCTACAGTGTGTTGTAATTAGTGAGTAGTGATTGAACAAACATAAATATTTCCTCTTGAAAAATACAACCAACGGAACATACGGTCCCCAATTTCGTGTATTAAAAATTTGGTTCTACAAAACAGCGGACCGTTCTTTGTCATGAAATGACACAAAAATTACACATTTTTCAGGGACATTATTGTGAATCATTATATTCTTCTTTCAAAATATGTTTCCAGCCATGTTCATTCTAAAACAACCGCCTCTTATGGCCCAAAGCGCCCAATCCGATGGCAATGTGCCTCTTTAAGATCAATCTTAAATCTTTTTGAAATCGAGCCCTGGACACATTGTAACTCAATGCTAGAATTTGAAAGTAAACGTTCAACTAGTTCGGAAATAATTTGGAAGCAATTTGGCAATTGGGGACATAAACACTGGTTATACCCATTAGTTTCTTCAAGACACAAAACATTTCCCACTTCCAACAATCTCTTCAAACACATCTTTTCAGATTGGCCTATGGACACATCTGAGAATTCTTTAATTGACCTAGACCGGCGCCTTTGAATGTTTAACAGATAAAGTACGCCGTAAATGCTGTGTTAAATGTCGAGGTAATACCTCTTCTGACGCGGTGAAGAGAGCCGTCGGGTCCTGCTCTCGTAAACACTCAACTAGACCAGCCGTGTCCTCAGCCGTACAGCCGAATTTGGCACCAATCTGAAACGCCTGCTGTCGCATTAAATCTTGATCTTCCTGAAAGGACCACTGCGCTAGAACATTTCCGCTCTGTATGGGAAAAGAAATCTCACTCAGTGTATGATATTCCAGTGATAACATAGACAGTAAAGTTGGCACCCAATTCCCAGTTCACTTTTGCTGTACATTTGCCCTGACGATATTATGTTCACAAAAGGAAAAGAAGAAGTCACCAATCATAGTTGTTTATACACGATTAAAATAATTATGATTCTTTTTTTCACCGAAATAAATTTGTTCAGAGAATGTTTGTCTCTGAACGAAATTTGACACTGTTTCAAAACGAATACAAAGACAGTCGTATATTACGCCACGACAATGCACAAAATACATGTAACATGCAAAAATAGCGTAGATGGCTGATGGACGTGAGACAATGTCGGGATCCCAACAATAATTAGTTTTTAGTTTTTAATTAACTACCACTTATCATTGGCGGATGTTTTCGTGCAATGCTTTAATTGAAAGCTTGCATCTTTCTCGAATCTATGAACATATATGTCGGGTAATTTCGGCCAAATATCTGACCTTAGATCTTGTACAAACAGGGCTGGGGCGTTAGGTGAGGCACTCCATATTTACGACGTCACAACATCGCGAATTGTGATAAAAGTGTCCCAGGAAAAAAACAGTTTATTCGCTAAAGTGGTTTATCAGACAAATAAAGATATTATTGACTTCAGACATAGGCTACTTACAACAAATAACTTGACTTCTTGGGTGAAAACTTTCACGTCCGAATCAGCAGTATTTTTTAAGTTATCGTAGTGTGAGTTTCACTGACGATTTGGGAACCCGTAAAACAAACTGGCAATGCGAAATAGTCTTACTTGCCATCTTTCGAAGGACACGGGAACAATGTTTGTACCTGCATTATAGCTTGGTGGAACAACCCCTCATTCTGCTTAGCCAGTATATGAGCACTGACGCTATTTGATCCGGCACTCACACCGAAGATGGTGATGCGATCACTGTCTCCTCCAAAAGCTGTCATGGTAATTGGGATAAGACGCAATAATGAGACTTTTAAGACGAGAGCGGGCGTCCCATCATCGCCAGTCCTTTTTCATTTTTCTCAGCGACGAGAACAGAAGAAAAAGATCGTTGAGTGGGACGCCCTCTATTGTCTCAAAAATCTACCATTATGCGGAAAAAATTAATGATGTTGGAAAGGTATGTGAGTCTGGGCCTGTTGGAGACCGGAAGTGGTGTTTGGGGGCTTCCATAAGTGTTATAAATAAGTAACAAGAGAGCACATCTAAAGACCCCTTTACTATGATGTCACAAGCACAAACATCGCCCTCACTGAGTCATAAAGACGTATCTTTGGCTGTGGATTGTGCGTGTGACGCTTACAAGTTTACATTGTCTGACCTCAGCAGTTTTATACAACGCCTTTGTAATAGTGAAACCATTTTCGCTTTTCTTTCATTCAAATCGGTGTGACCAAACGAGGCTGTGAAGGGCACAGAATAATAGTCTGGTTACCTTTGGGTATAAAGAGACTACAGAATTCATGATTACTCTTACACGCATGGGAACACGACAGCAAGGTCCATTGTAGCCTTTCGTTAAAGACTTTGTGGCTTTAGACAGCTGTGTAGCCGGGAAGCGACTCGAGAGAAGACCAAGTCAACGCGCAAGAGTGGTTCGCCACTCGCGCATTTGGTCCAGTCGGCGTTCAGGTTAAAGTCAATCGATACAAGTCATCCTAAGAAATACTCAACTGCATATTGAGAGAAATGACCTTAAAGTGACCTATTGAACTCTAACCTTCTATGTTCTGTTTGATCCACTTGAGGGCAAGACCTTGATCTTTAAGGCCGGCATTTCCTGGAGAAACCTCATCACCTGAAAACCGACAATGAACATTCAAAAATGAAAATGAATAAGTAGAATATGTAAATTTATTACAATTCTTTAATGTAAAAGTACGTGTGCTCTATGGTGTGCTCTACTTTATTGTTTCCACTTTTTAATATCATTCGAACATCCCATTAATTTAGTCAAACTTGACAATCTCACCTGTGGTTAGGAAGCCAAACACATTCAGCCGATAGTTTACAGTGACCAAGATGACGTTACCTATAGCAACCAATGGCTGGCTTCGGAGATCAGGGAGCGATGCGCTACCAGCTCTGAGACCACCGCCATGCATGTAGACCATAACGGCAGCGCCCTCTGGCTGCAAATAAGTAAAACAAAACCAATCAGCTAATTAGTGTTTACATCGTTGCACGTGAGAATTTCAATCAATCACAACCACCGTGATTTAGCTTTGTACAACTGGTTGCATTTAGGCTTCATGTGCTTCTTGGCTTAAAGATTGGCAAGTCTGGCACGTATACTCGAACATAATTGAGAGCCTCTGGTTCTGACGCACATTGCTTTTTAATGAAGAAACACAAATCTCGCACTTGGATGAGCCCCAACATTCGAATACTCGCGAGACTTACACAGCTACGATAACCTGTTTGAATATGTGTGACTCATTGTTATACGTCGTGGTAAACTGAAATGATGCACGGCACTCCTACCATCTGATGACATGACATGCAACGAAATTTTTTTTAAACAGACTTACAAGCTTTGGATTTGGCGCGTAAATGTTGACATGAAGACAGTCTTCACTCATCTGTAAGCCAAATGGGTAGACATTTGCCGTGTCCTGAACGCACGCATCTCTGAAGTACGTAGCGTTGTAAACCTCGCTTCCCCAACTACTCTTCTCCACCGGAGCCCTGAATCGCAGCGGTCCAACGGGTGGCTCTGCAAACGGTATCCCCTTGAATACATCGATGTTCTTGGTGATATTGATGAACTCATCTTCCTGGAAAGTCACGGTCGTACCAAAGAGGGCACCCTGCTCCACCGTGACCTGCGGTTGCTGGGAAGCTGAGAAGCCCACCAACAACCCCAGTAAAAAGGCTGCCGACACGGGCAAAGTCTGACCAAATACAACCATACTTGTTCAATTTAACACAACTGTTATAACACTACCACACCGTGTACAACAGCCTTGCCTCTCTCTCTATTTGTTATAAGAATGCAGGGGTTTCTGTACCCGCCATATAGTAAGCTTGTTTGCGAAAACGATTATATAGTACCATCGATCTTTGTGAATAGACCGTGCTTGAAGTTGCTTAAAAAATACCCCTCTAGTAAGGAATTTCTATTTAAGGTTGTCTTTATGATTTGTGCGTATTGTATCGGCACCAAAGCACACAGAGCCACCAAGCACAGAGTGGCACGCGCTCAGCAAGACCAATCTTGATTTTGACCGCTGGATCATGACCTGACAGTTGGTGTTTGTTTTTTTGTTCAATGCAAAAAAGTCTGTATAATGTACATGTATTTTGATTTTATAACGGTTTTGTCTTTGCTCAGGCCGGGCCACAACTTGTACGCAGCCAAAGGACGAATAGTTTTTAGGTAAGGCCTATCATGGAGCAATCTATAGTTTATTGCTCCATGGGCCTATACATGACAAATTGCCTGTCAAGCAGTGACTGAAGCAGTGACTGAAGGGGCATTCACCATAGACTGGTCCCATGCCTTTTATCCGCAAGGAAATAAGGCAGGCACTGGTCTTACAGGCCCAATGATTTCATTGGATGATTTACTTGGATACACGTGCAGTGACGTAAGCTTGCATAATGTGTGTACTTAATGTACGTATTGTTTTTTTATTCACTATGTAATATTGTGGACATGTACATCTACGTGTGAATTGATTGCGAATCTCCGTGTGAAATGAATGCGAGGTCAAAGGTACATCTAGCAGCATCCGGTCAGGCAGGTATCTGGCGTTCACGAGCCTCGAAGTGTGACGTCAGATGTTCGGGCTATATAGAACTTTCTTTTGTTGATAAACAAACCGCGCTGGTTGGCATGGGCGGCCGAATGTTAGCAAAACATTCAATCGTGTTGACAGATGTTGTGTCTAAATTCAACATTTCTGTTAACTTTCAATTAAAACAAAATACATACCATGATTGGTTGCTTTGTTTCCAACAAATTCAACACTTTTGACCGCGTGAGGGCGTATGTGGAGCGATTTCACGTGATGAAAAACAAGTAAACAAACGTGTGTTTTTTCATTGTCGTTGTTATTTTGTTTACATATTTCGTCATGATGATGCAAGAAAAGTACTTACAGGCAATTAAATTAAGATGTAACTGTAATAGTGATGCAAGACACTCCCCGATGTTAGCGCCCCCATGCGGTCACAAAATGGCTGAGGGAGGAACTTCGGGAAGTTAATACATTGTGTGGGCCAACAAAAATGACTAAGGAAATATAGATGTGATTAGCGGCTTGTAAACTGTAAACATCTCTCTCATAAAAAACCCCACCCCAAAATCATAATAAAACTATAAAAACACCAACAAACAAACAAACACCCAAGACCCAACAAACAAACGAACAACCACAGCAAACCACAATGGGAAACACTTTTACGAACGAGTGGTTAACATGACAGATAAACTCTCCCCACAGCCTGCTTTTGATATTCAAATATTCCGGTACATTCAAAATCAAAATTGGAACTGAAAATAACGGTCAATCATGTTCATAAGTCATTACGTCACTTGCTTCAATTCGTATCTGCTGGACGCCCAAAGGTTTTGTTACTTCCGGCTCAAGAAATGGCATAGTGTGTGTGTAATTTGACAAACCCCCACGGCTAACCATTATTTTCTACGAGTCGACAGAATTGTTTAATTCTGAAAAGATCTTTATTTGAAGAACGTAATGTCAAAGCCAAGTTCAATACAAAATTTCTTCAAAGAAACTAAGCTCAGTGCAACTCCGCGTGGGCGTGGCTTACAGTGGAGTTATGTCACACCCTTCCTCCATGGTCACACTTAGTACGAATTGGACATACTGTCTTCTTGATTAATTTCACTTACCAGTCAAGTAATAACATTGAAGAACTGTACCTTTTATGATAAAAACACATGAGTTGCGGCACTTTCAGCATGTTTTGAAAAGGATTTGTTGTCATTATTATGGTCATTGCAACTTCGCCCTTATAACAAAAACGGTGGCCATATTACAGAAGTGCCATCACTGTGTGCACACAATATGTACACATAACCTTTGTACTAAGGGTGAAGGGTTATCAAAAATTTCTTAATTGCTCCACCATACTTCAACCAATTTTACTGTAACATGCCACAACTGTAGGTCAGCTACATAACGTCACAATGACGTCATCAGTTTTGTCGTGAAAAATCAATCGTATAGGCGCTTAGACGTGGATGGTTTTTTTTTAAATATAAATTTGAGTTTATTTGCATAACGAGCCACCCTGGAATAAGCAAAATGTAAGACTAACAACTTTAAAATAAATTATAATAATATGTTTTTCGGGATTATTACCAAAGTATGACCATACCTTAGAGGGTCAGACAAGTTTATTAAAGTAACAAATTAAGGGAAAAATCTATAGCAAGAGACACGTGCATAGTGCTTCCGTACCCTAAACGTCTCCTGCGATCGATCCCCCATAGAGCTAAAATTAATCTTAATATTACCAAGCGAAATGTGGTGTCACAATATTATGATTTGAATTTTCCTTCTCTCTCGATGTCCCTTTATTCGTTTCCGAAGGTAATTGAAAACTAGAAAATTGGAAATAATTTACTCTTCAAAAACGTTTGTAAAATAAATATGACCCCTTTAAATTGGTAAGTGTTACCTTCGTGTGGTTCACAACATGAGTCCAGGATTACTCTAAAGTTTCATACTTTAATTCCCGGTGTCATAGGGAATTTGCCGCCGGTGTGTGTGTCCCCCATGCGGTAAATTAATTAACACGCGTCGAAAGAAGTTGATTCAAAAGAGGGCGGTATCGGGGGGGGGGGCATATCCTGCCACATCGGATCTACATGTTTCTACTATTATTGAAAAAGTTAACTACAATAAAATATAAAATATTATCAGTGAGTTTAAATTTAACTCTCGATGAACTCCTCAGAGTTTGATGATCAATAATTGTTCCATAATTGATCACTAATTTCCAGTAGCTGCTTTGTAGTGGTTGAACTGCTCTCTCCAGTCGGCCATGTCTGTATACTTCCAGGCGCTGTATGATTCTCTCCATTCACGCTCAACAGTGTCCATATCAGCTGTATTTTAAATGAATTAATCAAACATTTACAATATGCAATAAGCTTCTAATTCTGCACAATGATGAAAAGTAAATGTCTTGGTGTTTTGCCAAATTTTCGTGTGTATGATCATGACATCATGGTGACGTCATCGGTGCAGTGCATTTTTTTTAATCAAATAGTTAAACTGTACTATCTACTCTTTATGAATAATATTTCAAGTCTAATCTCTGCAAGCCAGATCAAGTCATCTCAGGTCAAAGTGAAGTCAAATCGTGTCATGTTCAGGCGAGCCTATTTAAGCAAGCCTTTTGACGGGACGTAAAGACGTACCGTAGGTCCTGTGTATTGTGTAATGCACGTAAAATAACCCAGGTAAAGTTATCGTTAAGAGAAAACCCTTATACAGATTATACGGAGCTACATAAGTCGATCTCATAATTCAAAAACTTCAAAACCTGTCCTTAAAAACAAAAGTGTTTCTCTTTGATTCTTGAGCACATTATTTGTGGATATACGTGCGCTATATAAGACTCCAATATTATTATTGTATTTTGTCAAGAACAACCATTTGAGATTTTTACCCTCTCGAAACCATGCTTTACACTCCATCCTCCACTACAGAAGAATGGTAGGACAAAACAATTTTGTATGGCGTTTGAATGTGCTTAATTACCTAGCATGGTCTGAAGCTGTTCTATGTAGGAGTTCCAGAAATGAGCCTCGTTGCTCTTGAGGGCGCGACCTGTCGCCATGTTGACGTTCAGCTCCTTGTACCCGAGTTCAGGGACGGTAAACTCGGGCCAGAAATCGTCGTCAGATGCCGGCAAAGAGCCAGGAGTCTTTGTTCCTGGGTTTCTGTAAAGAACAAAGATCAAACCGTTAAGACAACACCAGGGCACAGTTTCAAAATATTAGTTAACAAATTCCTGCTAAGAAAAAAATGAGTAGGGTACCATCACAGATGGTAAACCTGACAAGCTGTCTTGGCTGGTAACCTAAATCTGGTAAGCATATTGGCTTTTGTGCTCAGCTACTTTTTCTGCTTAAGCAGTTCTGTGAAATTGGACCTTGTTCCCAATTTCATAGAGCTGCATCCGGATTTTGTTTTGCTTATTCATGTTATGCATAGTGAAAGATAGCAGGACACCAGTCAGAAATGGTCCATGGAACATGGTATTTTGGCTGGTATTCTTATTCCAGTAAGCATTGTTTTGTTGTGCTGAGCTACTTTTTGTTCTTAAGCAGAGCTATGAAATTGGGCAAGGTCCCAATTTAATAGTCTTCCCATGAAATTATGTAAATTACATATCGCATGTGCGAACTAACTATACTGGTTGACAAAACGCCAAGTCCTATTTCGTGGAGTGCGACACGATCAGAATCTACGCACCCATCTTGAAAAATGCATCCTTGTGGAGCATTCTTTTGTTCTTTCCTTTGTCCCTGCACTTAAAGTTTCTCTCAGACTTTGTACACAAATTTCCTTGTGGAGCACCCCGGTCTTTAGAATTCCCCTATGGAGTCCTTTTATTTTCCCTTTTTTGTTTTGTCCTTGGTCTCCATAAGGTACCAAAAGTGAGCCCACTCGCTTACACAATCTTCTGTTTCAAAACGTACCGTTTATAACAGGATGCAATATTTTGTGTGTGAGCACAACCCCTTATCAAATAGTTTGAACCATATATAATAGTCTTCAGACTCAATAAAAACATATTAAAACCCAAGTTGATGCCATCTGTCGAAGACATGATTGACTTCAGCCAGGAGCCATCTTCAAGTCACTAAAATACATATTGCAGCTGCACTCACCCAGTATTGACGAAGTTTGTCCAGAACTCCATGAATTTTACTGAGAGCGCTTTCTCCGCATCTTGAAACTCATCTCGCCTCACGGCAGCCTCTGGGATGAACGGAACCCCGAAGACATAGAGGACATCCTCGGCATGGCACGCACCCAACCAGCCCGGCCCGACCCCGACGCCAATGTCCCAGTAAGACACACTAGTGACGTGGGTCATCTGATACATGAAGACGGCGTTGCCTCCCTGGACGTGGTAGCGAGCAACTAAGTCGGTTGAGCTCGTGAAGAAAAAGTCAGTGTAGAATTCCTTCACTGCATCAAAGTAATCCGCGCTGGCATTGTCAGCTTGAGACCAGTCGACATACTGCAGTCTGATAGCGTCTGCTATCTGAGTATTGGCTCCTGCAAGAAATGAATCTGTTTGTTATTTTTGTGTCTTGGTTATTCTTCACAAAGGCTATAGACCATGTAACCTCTGTTTACAAAAAGAGTGACCTCGTACATTCAAGGGCTTTTCTGGCAGGCAAGATACTACACTGGTAAAATGGGAAATTTTAAATTTTGTGACATCATTTCCAAATAAATTAAAGAGTGGAAGCCTAGAATAACAGCTGTAAAAGTTGTTTCCCTTTTTCTTTATATCAAAAAACTGCTAAAAACAGACGGCGCAATCTCCATGTGTTCTTCCATTGAGCTGTGTACAAATCGTGTGTGCAGGAAGTCCAGGCTCTGGGGCTCTTTTGTAAACAAGTGATGTCACTGTTCGCATGGGGGTAGTCAGCTCATTTTGATATACTTTATCAACTTGTACATGTGTAATAACACCAATACGGGGTAGGTGAAGCTTTGCAAACTCGTTGTTTTGCTTTTTTTCTCATATGTAGGCTCTGTATTCAACATGTGACTTTTAATGTATATTTCTGGATAAGTTTGACTCGAAATCAGCAATATGTTTAACCAAAACCAAACGATGGCCCTACCTAAGGAGATGACCCTACCTTAAAGGAGATGACCCTACCTTAGGAGATGACCCCAACTTAGGAGATTACCCCAAAAGAGGATATGACCACACCTTAGGAGATGACCCCAACTTAGGAGATGACCCTACCTTAGGAGATGACCCTACCTTCATGACCTTAGGAGATGACCCTACCTTAGGAAATGACCCTATGAGATGACCCTACCTTAGGATATGACCCTACCTTAGGAAATGACCCTACCTAAGGAGATGACCCTATATGAGATGACCCTACCTTAGGATATGACCTTTAGGAGATGACCCTACTCTAGGAGATGACCTTACCTTAGGATATGACCCCACTTTAATAGGATATGACCCTACCTTAGGAGATGACCCTACTATAGAGGATGACCGTAGGGAGTCTTACCGTAGTAAAGATTGACTTGCCGGTTTATGATCTCCTCGTAGTTGTCCCGACTCACGAAAGGAGGATCCGGTCGGAGGAAATACTCGGGGAAAAATAGAGAATCGTAGAGCATCATGAAAGTCCCTTCGTCGGCATTTGAACCTAGAAGGATGTCTACGTGGTTGTACTGCCCGGTGGAGTAGAGATTGGGCGGTGCGTCCTCGATGTATTCACCGTCAACAACCAGGGCGGTTAGAAACGCTATCTGAAGAATCATCAACAAGAAGGTCGTTTAAGGGATTGTATACGTTTGGTAATTTGAACCCATTGTTTGTTTCAATCCAATACCGTCAAACTAATTTCATTTCAAAAAGTAGTAGCGTTTTTGAAATATTGCCGAAAATTTGGAGCGGTTATGTCCACGCAGGAAGAATAATCTGCAATTGGAATACACAATCTTAGAAACGTTGCTGCAGTAACTCTTCTCATATTCAAATTTGTGGGGATAAAATGTGATATCTTTTTCCATAACCGCAGTACTTCGAAGTGAAAAGTTTCTCAAAATGCTTTATACTATCCAAAGCTGCTGTACTTCTTACCAAGTAAGTTTTTATTGCCATTCATTTTCAGATTGGCCTATGAAATCATCTGAGAATTCTTCGATTGGCCTAGACCGGCGTGTTTGAATGTTTAACAGGAAATACGCCCTATACAAATGCTGTGTTAATATTATTAGTGTAATGTCTAACGAATACCTCTTCTGACGTGGTGAAGAGAGCCGTCGGGTCTTGCTCTCGCAAACACTCAACTAGACCAGCCGTGTCCTCAGCTGTACAGCCGAATTTAGCACCAATCTGGAACGCCTGCTGTCGCATTATATCTTGATCTTCCTGAAAGGACCACTGCGCTAGAACATTTCCGCTCTGTATGGTAAAAGAAATATCACTCAGTGTATGATATCCCAGTGATGAAAATGACAGTAAAGTTGGCACCCAATTCCCAGTTCACTTTTGCTGTATAGTTACACTGAATATATGTTCACAGGGAAAAAAAGAAGTCACCATTCATAGTTGTTTATACACGATTAAAATAATGATAGGTTTTTTTTCCAGCGAAATAAATTTGTTTGGAGAACATTTGTCTCTTAACAAATTTTAACAGACGGTGCTGTTTCAAAACGAATACAAAGACAGTCGTATATGCCACGACAATGCACAAAATAAATGTAACATGCAAAAATAGTGTAGATGGAAGATGGACGTTACACAATGTCTGGATCCCAACAAGAATTCGTTTTTAGTTGTTAATTAACTACCACTTATCATTGGCGAATGTTTTCGTGCAATGCTTTAATAATGATGCCATCAGACTGTAGTCCACTGTCCGGGTCTAATTCCGCCATTGTTTTTACCAAATAGCATGGTGACGTCTTGTTACCATCCGGGGGTCTTTTTCACACACAAAAATTCATCAATGACCAGCTCTCCCGGAATTCCCATAGGAATTGCACAGCAGTTGCTTGACCTTGGGGTCAATAGCCACTACTGGGTGAAATGAACCATATAGTTTCCATATGGCTTTTTCTGTATACTTGTACAATGGCTGTAAGCAGTGACCTGGTTGTTTATTTGGATGAATTGAGTAGGGTCCATATCTAATGGTTTGGGCCATTTGAAATTGATTGGGTTCTCCACAAAAAATAATTACACGCAAAATACAAACGGACTGTAGCCTACTGACCGATGGCCTCACCGTGTGATTTGTTTTTGATGATGTCACGCAGAGTTAAATGAAAGGGTTAAATGAAAGCTTGTACCTTTCTCAAATCTATGAAAACAGCTGTCAGGTCATTTCAGCCAAAAATCGGACCTCAGATCTTTAATGTATACAAACAGGGCTGGGGCGTTAGGCGAAGCACTCCAGTATGACGTCATAACATTGCAAATTGTAATAAAAGTGTCCCAGAAAAAGATAGTATACTCGCTAACGTGATCAATAAGACAAATAAAGATATATTATTGACTTAAGACATAGGCTAGAGTTTTGCACTTACAACAAATAACTTGACTTCTTGTTCGAAAACTTTCACGTCCGAATCAGCAACATTTTTTTAAGTTAACGTATTGTGCATTTTATTGACGATATTGGGAACCTGTAAAACAAACTGGCAATGCGAAAGAGTCTTAACTTATCTCAGGTAAGTTAAATGTAATTTTGTTGCCATCTTTCAAAGGACACTGGGAACAATGTTTGTACCTGCATTATAGCTTGGTGGAACAACCCCTCATTCTGCTTGGCGAGTAGATGAGCACTGACGCTATTTGATCCGGCACTCTCACCGAAGATGGTGATGCGGTCGCTGTCTCCTCCAAAAGCTGTCATGGTAATTTGGAAGAGATGCAAAGTGAGACATTGAGACGATAGCGGGCGTCCCACTCGCTAGTCCTTTTCCACTGTTCTCTCAGCGAATAGAACAGTGGAAAAGTACCGTTGATCGGGACGCCCTCTATTGTTTCAAAAGTCCTCCATTATGCAGACAAAAATAATTATGTTGGAAAGGTATAATGTAAGTCTGGGCTGTTAGAGACCGAAGGTGGTGCTTGGATAAGGGGCTAACATATAAGTGTGGTCCAGTCGCTTCGCATCTACGTTCAGGTTAAGTCAATCGATTATACAAGTCATCCTAAAATTGCATACGAGAGAAATGACCTTAAAGTGACCTATTGAACTCTGACCTTCTATGTTCTGTTTGATCCACTTGAGGGCAAGACCTTGATCTTTAAGGCCGGCATTTCCTGGAGAAACCTCATCACCTGAAAACCGACAATGAACATTCAAAAACGAAAATGAATAAGTAGAATGTGAGCTTTCGTTACAAACTAGAAACACATAGAGAGTCTTGTTGTGTCAGTTGTAGCAACTTAATTTTTTATGTCCTCATCTTGTTCTTGGTATCTCTTTATAGGCATGCGCAATAAGACATAACAAAACAAGTAAACGCAATCAAGTGTATACGGTAGTTATGAATATTCTTATACACAAAACACAATTCATTGATTGAAATAAATATATATATAAGTGTATATGCGTCGTCGTCGAACGCACAGCAAAGTTCTTATTTATCTCCCTTGAGAACGTAGCCACACAATTATTATTTTACCGCAGGGCCATAAAACCAAGGCAAACTTCGTCGAGACCACACCAACGGCTCTTCTTAGAACCAACTCTCCGACCAAAAGAGCATTACACATGGTTGTAACCCTCAAGTTTACATATCAATAGTTAGTTTCTATCATCCATGCTATGGACAAACTTCAAAAATCACTTGCAAGATTCGTTTGGGATCACACAAAAATTATGTCAAAGTACGTGTGCTCTACTTTATTTTCTCCACTTTTCCCATATGACTCGAAAATCCCATTAATTTAATCAAACTCGACGATCTCACCTGTGGTTAGGAAGCCAATCACATTCAGCCGATAGTTCACAGTGACCAAGATGACGTCACCTATAGCAACCAATGGCTGGCTCCGGAGATCTGGGAGCGATGCACTGCCAACTTTGAGACCACCGCCATGCATGTAGACCATAACGGCAGCGCCCTCTGGCTGCAAAAAAATTAAAACGAAACCAATCAGCTGATTAGATTTTCATCCTTGGTGTGGTTTATTAAGGGATAGTGCTCTCGAAAAAAATATTGATGGTGAAATCGGAATCCATTGGGGGCGGGTCTGACGTGCTCATACAATGAAAGGGCTTGAGATATACACTCCCGGGTCAGAATAGACCTTTATCATGGTGCGGCCATCTTGATTTTCTCCCATTCAAATCAATGTAACCAAACCGAGGCTGGAAGGAGAAATAGTCTGGCTCCTTTTTGTACAATGAATATTAGCATTCGTTACTGTTATTTGATACAGGGAACGTGACCAAGATGGTGGTAGCATGATAAAGGTCTATTGACTCAGATTCAGGTCCCGTGGCGCCTGACCCGTTTCTGGGTCAGTATGACCCGGAATATTATGTTAATAATGACGCAGAAATGGGTCAAACTGATGCAGAATCTGGGTAAGAATCCCATCCCTGAACCGGAAAAGGGGTCTGGTCTCCTGGGACCGGGAATCCGAGTCCATTCTGACCTGGGAGTTTTTAGGGTGTATAAACAAACAAATATGTTTATGAAGCTATAAACACACAACCATGCACAGTTGAATACGTGGGTTGTAAACACTACACAGATCAATGAAGCCACAGCCATTTAATAAGAGTTCAAGGGTGTGGGTGGGGTTTACTGTGAGGGTAGGGGATGGGTGTCGGGGTCGTAAGGATGTTCCTGGTATGGCTTGGGGTTGGTTACACGGGTAGGATTGGTATGTAGGGGATGGATGTTAGGGTAAGGGGTTGGTGTCAGGGTTCGGAACGAGTGTGTCAGGTTGGAGAATGACCGGGAAAAGACCATAATTATAAGACTCTGCACGTAGGAATTTCAATCAATCACAACCACCGTGATTTAGCTTCGTACAAATGGTTGCATTGAAAGGCACTGAACACGTTTGGAAATTGTCAAAGACCAGTGTTCTCACTTGGTGTATCCCAACATATGCATAAAATAACAAGCCTGTGAAAATGTGGGCTCAATATTGGTCATCGAAGTTGCAAGAAAATGATGAAAGAAAAAAACACCCTTGTTGTACAATGTGTGCTTTCAGATAGGACTAAAAACTTCTTTCAAGAAGTTTTTACTATTTTAGTGAGAAATTACCTCTTCCTAAAAAACTACGTTACTTCAGAGGGAGTCGTTTCCTACGACGTTTTATACTATCAACAGCTCTCCTTTGCTTGTTACCAAGTAAGTTTTCATGCTAATATTTGTTTTGAGTCATTACCAAACGTGTACGATACCTTTAAGCTTTAAAAAAATGCTTCTTGGCTCTTAGATTGGTAAGTCTAGCACGTACACAAACATTGAGAGCCTCTGGTTCCAGAACGCACATTGGTTTTAACAAAGAAACAACAAATCTCGCACTTGGAGGAGCCCCAACATTCGAATACTCGCGAGACTTACACGGCTTCAATGACCTCTTGGATCATGTGTGACTCATTGTTACGTCGTGTAAACTGAAATGATGCAACGTCATTGTACAAAACCGTCCAGTCATCTGATGACGTGACATGCAACGAAATACTTTTTGAAACAGACTTACAAGCTTTGGATTTGGCGCGTAGATGTTGACATGAAGACAGTCTTCACTCATCTGTAAGCCAAATGGGGAGACGTATGCCGTATCCTGAACGCATGCATCTCTGAAGTACGTAGCGTTGTAAACCTCGCTTCCCCAACTACTCTTCTCCACCGGAGCCCTGAATCGCAGCGGTCCAACGGGTGGCTCTGCAAACGGTATTCCCTTGAAGACATCGATGTTCTTGGTGATATTGATGAACTCATCTTCGTGGAAAGTCTCGGTCGTACCAAAGAGGGCACCCTGCTCCACCGTGACCTGCGGCTGCTGGGAAGCTGAGAAGCTCACCAGCAACCCCAGTAAAAAGGCTGCCGACACGGGCAAAGTCTGACCAAATACAACCATAATTGTTTTATTTAACACAACTGTTCCTAAAACAAACTGCACACCGTGTACAAGCCTTGCTTATCTTTCTATTTGTTAGAAGAATGGAGCGGTTTCTCTATCCGCCATGACATAAGCTTGTTTGCGAAATCGATTTGTATCAATATTCCATGTCATAGGTCGCTTATTAACGTGCCTCGAGCTCTATTGTGATCACAAAAATACGCTTCTAATAGGGGATTTCTATTCAAGGTTGTCGTTATGATTTGTGCGTGTATCGGCACCCAAGCACACAGAGCCACCAAGCATAGAGCGGCACCGAGGGCAGTGCAGCACCAAGCGTGATTTGTACCGCTGAATCACATGACCTGATCGTTGGTGTTTGGGGTTTTTTCTAATAAAAAAAAGTCTTCATGTATAATGTACGTGTATTTTGATTTTATAACGGTTTTGTGTTTGCTCAGCGACCGGAGGATTTGCTATATAAGGACGTCCTTCAGCGCATACTGACGCAGCGATCCAGCCGACACGGGCAAAGTCTGACCAACACAACCATAATACTTCTTCAATTCAACACAATTTTTATAATATACTCAAAGAAACTGCACACCGCGTAAGAAGAATTCACCATTCATAGTTGTTTATACAGGATTAAAATAATTATGGGGTGTTTTTTCCCACCGGAATAAATTTTCTGGAAAGTCACGGTCGTACCAAAGAGGGCACCCTGTTCCACCGTGACCTGCGGTTGCTGGGAAGTTGAGAAGCTCACCAACAACCCCAGTAAAAAGGCTGCCGACACGGGCAAAGTCTGACCAAACACAACCATAATACTTCTTCAATTCAACACAACTGTTATAACGCTACCAAAAGAAACTGCACACCGCGCACAACAGCCTTTCTCTTTGTTATAAGAATGGAGGGGTTACTGTACCCTCCATGACATAAGCTTGTTTGCGAAAACGATTACATTGTACCATCGATCTTTTTTGTGAATAGACCAAACCAAAAGTTGCTTATCAACGTACCTTGAGTTCTATTAATATCACAAAAATACGCTTCCACTAAAGGATTTCAATTCAAGGTTGTCCTTATGATTAAGTAAGGTATCGGCACCAAGCGCACAGCGGCACCAAGCTTGATTTTACCCGCTGAATCATGACCTGGAAGTTGGGTTCAGTTTTTGTTTTTGTTTTGGTTTTTTTTTTTGTGTGTGCTTTTTTTTGTGGGTTTTTTTTTGGGGGGGGGTTTAAATGCAAAAAAAGTCTGCGTGTACAATGTACATTTTTTGGGGGATTTTATAATGGTTTTGTGTTTACTCAGCGGCCAGAATTCGTACACAACCCAAGGACGAATAGTTTTTAGGCATACATGACAAATTTCATGTCAATGGACTGGTCCCCTGTCTTTTATCCGCAAGGATAAAGACAGGCACTGGTCTTAAAGGCCCAATGATTTCATTGGATACAATGATTTCATTGCATAAACGTGCAGTGACGTAAGCTTGCATAATGTTTGTACATCATGTAATCACAAACAACCCAAGACAGACAAACAAACGAACAAACACCACAGCAAACCACAATGGGAAACACTTTTACGAACGAGTGGTTAATATGACGGGTAAACTCTCTCCACAGCCTGCTATTGATATTCAAACATTCCGGTACATTCAGAATCAAATTCGGAACTGAAAATAACGGCCAAAGGTTTGGGCTTACGCCATCGGACAGTAGGCTACTGTCCGTTTGTATTAGCATCTAATTCATTTTTGTGGAGAACCCAATCACTTTCAAATGGGCAAAACCATTAGATATGGACCCTACTCAATTCATCCAAATAAAGAGTCAGGTCACTGCTTACAGCCATTGTACGAGTATACAGAAAAAAAGCCATCTGGAAACTGTATGGTTCATTTCACCAAGTAGTGGCTATTGACCCCAAGGTCAAGTAACTGCTGTGCAATTCATATATAGGAATTCTTGGAGAGCTGGACATTGATGGGGTTTTTTTCGGTGAAAAAGACCTCGGATGGTAACAAGATATTTACCATGCTATTTGGCTATAGGTGTAGATGGGGAATGTTGAATTGTTTAGATTAAAAACAAATAAAACTGGAGGAGTACTGCTTATTTAATTAAAAACGGACAGTGAACCACAGTCGGATGGCATCATGCAAAGGGCGAGTTTCATGCTATTGTATCATAACATGCACATTTTCTGCACTTATCTTCTGGACTTTACGGAGAAATTGTGCATACAATCTGTTATATATGCTGGGGTATGTTCCATCGTCATTTACAAATGGAGTCACAAGAGCCGTGGGTATGAGGTAGTTAACAACCTCGCACACGGAAGCTCGTTTGACGAACTTCTAGTATCAAAAGCGCACTCTATTTCTGTTTGTATAAGACAAACTAATTACAAAACAAAACTGACGTTTTTAATAATACTAATATTTATTCGGAACGAACACTAACTTGATACACTGATAAAGTGTTTACTGTACGGAAAAATATAATTACTAATTTATTCATTATAAAAGTTCAAAATGTAATAAACAGATAAAAATAGGCTACATGTAAAAAAGTTCCGGTAAATAATTTCTTGGAAATAAAACAGTAAATTGAATTTGTTTTGATCAAAAGCAGTCGTCGATTCACACCTGCTTCTCTGTGAACTATAATTTCCTTTTGTGAACCTTCGCAGAAATTTATTTGTATAGATATTGTTATTAGAAAATTAATCAATTGAAAGGTTAATGAGGAGCAAACTTGTAATAAGTTGTGGTTAATGTTTCTTGAAAATATGACAGAATAGTCGTTGTTTCACACCTACCTACTTCATTTACACTCTAAAAACTCCGGGTCGGAATTGACCCGGATTCCAGGTCTCAGGGGCCCTGACCCTTTCTGGGTCAGGCTGACCCGGAAACTGGTCAAAGGATTCTGCGTCAGTTTTTGGTCATTTTGGACACAGATTCGGGGTCATTTTTTACCAATAAAAATGGGTCAGGCCCCATGGGACCCGGATACGGGTCAATTCTGACCCGGGAGATTTTAGAGTGTACGATATTATTCCGTGTTAATGTTAATGTTAATGTTAATGTTAATGTTAATGTTAATGTTCTTACACAGGATTGTCTGGGAGGGCAATGGGGGACTTTTGAGACACTAGGTGGCAGCAGACTTACCAGGTAAATCCATTGTTCTTGGTAATGTGCGCATGCTCAGAACTACGTAAACAATGGAAATTTACCTGGTAAGTCTGCTGCCACCTAGTGTTCCAAAGTCCCCCATTGGTGCATTTAAAATAGTTCCTGTTGTTTTGGGAACAAAGTTCGAATGTCATGGAGTCCATTGCCACCTCTTTTTATGACGTCCATGAGGGCGCTCTATATTAAGCTTGTGATTTCAAATGCAAGGGGCTTCTATGAGGCTGTTTCTGCCATCAATTGCCGGTTGCTGCCTTGTACTGGTTGAACTCCTTTTTCCAGTCTGCCATGTCCGTGTACTTCCAGGTGTAAAAAGACTGTTTCCACTCCCGTTCAGTGGCCTCCTGGTTTGCTGAAATAAATAAATATAAATAACCAAACGAACTATTAGGTAAATAAATATAAAGCCAACGACAATAATAGTTCTGAGGAATCACGGTTGAGGGCGCGCTATAGTATCAGCCACCAGAGCTGTGTTTTGTGAGAGTTGCGACAAATTGCGATTATACGCCATTTTGCGATCAAAAAATACATATGCGCACACAGAGTGTCAGACTAGACTGCACGTTGGGTTGTGTTGCCTTTGGACCCCAAAAATGGGGTTCAAGAACCACGTGACCAAAGAAAACTGGTTCCTCCATGTCACAACTCTCTCAATTCACAGCTCTGGCAGCCACCATATTGTTTTCAACCCTACCAAATAATTCTGATCCTAGAATCGTTAAAACATTAGAAAGAGGTGCCATATTTGTAAAAAAAAATTGGTACTTTATTAATTTTGTTTAACAATTTTACCCAGCATGGTTTGCAGCTGCACCAGGTAGGTGTTCCAGAAATGACACTGTTCACTCTTGAGGGCGCGTCCTGTCGCCATGTTAGCGTTGAGCTCTTTGTATCTCAACTCTGGGATGGTAAATTCGGGCCACATATCGTCTGCTGCGGCAGGGTTTCTGTGGTAAAAAAGGTACAGATGTTCGAATTAATTTTATTTTATTTTAGCATTGCAATGTGGTAAAGGATAGTATATAATCTGTTAGGTACACAATAGGGAGAAATTGTAAAGATTTTTTGTTTACACGGTGCATGCGAAAGAAGACACAGTGACAAATATTCTTGTAGTAAGACATGAGTTCTGAAGCTTTACTCACCCAGTCTTCGCAAAATTAGTCCAGTATTCCATAAATTTGACAGAAAGTGCTTTCTCTGGATCAGGCACCAAGGGAGACAGATAAAAAAACTCGGGGTTGAAAACAACTCCGAATACGAACAGTAAATCCTCGGCGTGAGTCGCTCCTAACCATCCCGGCTGCACACCATTTAAATTATAAACAGACACAGTGGGGACTTGTGTCATCTGGTACTGAAACACAGTATCGCCCCCTTGGGCGTGTATGCGAGCAACACTGTCAGTTGGGCACACAAATTGAAAGTCTCCGGCAAACTCCACAAACGCGTTAAAATAATCGGCAGTCTCGTTGTCAGCCTGAGACCAGTCAATGTACTGCATTCTGATTGAATCAGCAACAATGGGCTCGTATGTTGGACCTGTGAGAAAAAAAATATATATCAAATTGGCAAAGTTGAGTCTGATACTAATAATTGATAACAAGAGAATTAGTGGGATTTTCACGAAAATAGTGCGCCACCAAGAGTACCCAAGCAGATAAATCTTCTAATTCGACTCCCTTAAAACACACTTACATTGAATTATGCACACACTGGACACATATTAAGTCGTTTGTGTGTATATACGTGTATCTACATGTATGTGTCAGTTCAGTTAGCAAAGTTCGAGCTATTTTGTGAGGGTTTCGGAAATTTTCTAACCAAACTAAAGTCATGTGATTACCACATGACTACCAAGTCAAAAAATAGTCTCTTCCGGGATTTGTTTAATGGCGCACCATTTTAGACTCCTCGTATTGTTTTCGACAACAAAAATACACTGCCTGGAGATTCAATCAGACTAACCATAAGCGTAAGTGAGCTGTACACTCAGACCACGTTCGAATTCATCCCTGTCTATAACAGGCGCCACCTCCGAGGAAAAATACTGTGCATAATCCGTCAAGAGATTAAACGTCCCCTCGTCGGCATTTGTACCCAGGAGGATCTCGACGTGGTTGTACCGCCCGGAGGAGTAGAGATTGGCCGGCGTGTCCTCGATGAATTCTCCGTCAACAACTGGGGAGGTTCGGAAGGGTATCTAGAAAGAATCAAGGAACAAATAAACAATGATAACAGGAGGATACCGTTATTCAAGTGTTTCTAGATTTGCGTTTGGAACATGTGAACTCCATAATACCACAGGAACAGTGTCATATAAATGTGAGAATAATAATGTAGGGATGGATATCAAGTGCGCCCTCAGTGTTCATGGGCCTGATGCAACTTTGTAATTTACATATTTTCTTGAAACACTTGAAGTTTGTGTGGACATGTGAACTTGTGGACTTTCCTCTTTTCTGTTGGACTCTGAGCGAGAAAGAGCACGTGCACTATTTCATTATGGCAATTCTCCTTAATTTGTATAAGGAGAGCTCTTGACATGAATGTTTGATATGTGGGAGGGTTAGCCAGTATTAAAATATTGTGCTTGTTTGGTAATCACGTGGCGTGGCGTGGCCGTACACTTGTGTCTTTAAAAAAGACACTTAACCATATTGCTTTGTCCTTTGGATGGGACATTAAGCCGTTGGTCCCGTGTACTAGGATTGGTAGTGCACGTACAAGAACCCAGAACACTATCGTGGATGAGTAGGGGTTAATCTCGGTGCTTCTGGTTCAAATAGCAAGCACCCTTGTTTACAGGTTTCCTCGGGTTTTCGAGCTACAGTGATTACGCTCACTCATGAGGAATTATTGTTTTCATTACAAGAAACATTATATAATAAAACATATAAAAAAAAACAATCAAACCTCTACAGAAGCCGACACAAGAGCCAAGGCGTCCTGTTCCCTCAAGCAGTCCACAAGAGCGGCGCTGTCTGAAGCACTGCAGCCAAATTTCGCCCCAATCTGGAAGGCCTGGCTCCTCATTTCGTCCTCTTTATCGTAAAAGGCCCAGTACGAAAAAGCAGTTCCGCTCTGAAACCCAAAAGGGAAATAGTTATCACGTCTCGAAACGAGACCAAGTTTCCTCAAAAGTGAAAGGCGGTTTCCAAGAAACGTGGTTCAAAGAAGAGGGTGGAAGAGAATAGTAGTTTAAGATAAGATATGGAAGGTGGAGGAGGGGGTAATCCACGTTCGAGAGAGAGGTCCGTTGGTAAGAAGCGTCATCCAAAATGGAGTCCATGACACCGCAGCATAGACTGGGCCCCTGTCTCTGTTCGTAAGGATAACGACAGGCACTGATCGCACTAATACAATGGTTTTATTAGATAGACGTAGACGTTTAGACAACGCACCAGACTACCACATCTCTGTTTTATACTGACTGCAAAGCCGGTCTGGCCTAAATAAGTGTGCACAATTTCGTGAAGTCGTCACACACCGGCGGCCATTTTAAAACTCGCCAAAAAAAAGAAAGAGTTTAAGACAATGTCCGAATTGGCGGCTAAAGCTGGATTTCCGCATCATCGTGCGTTGAAGTAGAACACGTCCTTGGCAACACCCTTAGCAGCAGTCATAGCCGTAGCTGTAGCCATCAATGGGAGTATTTGGAACGCTAGGTGGCAGCAGAATTACCGGGTAAATTTCCATTGTTTACGTAGTTCTGAGCATGCGCACATTACCGAGAGCAGTGGATTTACTTGGTAAGTCTGCAGCCACCTAGCGTCCCAAAAGTCCCCAATTCGGATACGGTAAACTTCAATTGATCGTTTTGAACAGAATCACAGCAATATAAATAGCGACCCACTGCTGACTAAAGCTTGATACTACAATCGCTTTTTGTTTTAAAGGACGAACAAAGAAATTATTTTTCCAGAGGAACATTTGAGGAGGCGAGACAAACCTGCATAATCGCCTGGCTGAACAAGCCTTCTGACATTGTGGAGAGGATGTGGAAACTGACGCTGGCACTTCCAGCACTCTCACCGAAGATGGTGACGCGTTCACTGTCACCACCGAAAGCTGTTATTTAACAAAATAGTACATGATTTAAGTTAGGTGCGTAAAAGTCAAAACTCAAAAGTCCATTATGCATGTCCCAATGTGCATGATCGGCGAGCAAAATGATTCTTGGTGAAATCCGAGTCCAAGCAACACCGGCAGCCATCATGGCGCACTGATTTTGAAACAATGGAGCACAACATAAAGCTTGTCCTTTAAGGGTCTGTATACGTTTGGTAATGACTCTGGAAATTAATGGCAATACAAACTTACTTGGTAAGAAGTACAGCAGCTTTGGATAGTATATTGATGTTGAGAAACTTTTCACTTCGAATTACTGCGGTTGTGGAAAAGGATATCACTTTTTTTCTCAAAATATTTGAATCTGAGAAGCGTTACTGACAGTAACGTTTCTCAAATTGTGTATTCCAAATGCAGATTATTCTTCCTGCATGGACATAACCGCTCCAGATTTGGGTAATATCTCAAAAAAGCTATCACCTTTTGAAATGAAATGTTCACAGGTTAGTTTATGGTATATATCTACAACTACATAGGATGAAAACAAACCGTGGGTTTCAATTATCAAACGTATACAATTCCTTTAAATAGCTGAAGTGATTTTGCACATTCGGTAATTACTTAAATTTGTTTGAGGAAATTGACAAGAAAGATTTGTTTCTACCTGCAATGTTGTTCTTGATCCATTTGAGGGCCATTTGTTGATCTTGGAGACCTGCATTGCCTGGCGAAGCTTCATCGTCTGCGTGGAGAAATATTCATAGTTTCAAAGTTAACCTCTGGCCTCAGTTCAAGTAACACATGCAGCTCACACCACATCAATGGGAGACTTTGGAACGCTAGGTGGCAGCAGACTTACCAGGTAAATTTCCATTTTTAACGTAGTTCTGAGCATGCGCTCATTACCGAGAACAATGGATTTACCTGGTAAGCCTGCTGCCACCTAGCGTCCCAAAAGTCCCCCATTGCAAATCAAAACGCGCGTCAAACTATGAGCGGTGACTTACACTCTAAAAACATGCGGGTCAAGACCCGCATCCGAGGCCTGTAGGGCCCGACTTATTTCTGGATCAGATGACCCAGAATCTTTGGTACATGACCCAGAAATGTGGTCAAAATGACCCAGAATCCGGGTTAAAATCCCATTTTTTTAAAACCACTTTCCGGGTCAGTTTGACCCAAAAATGGGTCAGGCTCCATGGGCCCGGAGTCCGGATCAATTCTGATCCAGGTGTTTTTAGAGTGTATAACTAGCCCGCTGCGTTCGACTTGACGAAAGACTACAGTGATGCCCAAATTAACTCCACCCAAATTAAATTGTTTAAGGAGATCTAGGTACTTCACAACATTATTAGGCACAATTTATATAATTCGACAGACTGGTTTGCATTTGGAGTGTTTCCTTTTAGTTTTTAACAAGATCATGAAGAGAAAAAGGTTAAGGTATAGTTTAATAGACTTACCCGTGTTTAAAAAGCCCAAGACGTCGAGGCGATAGTTAATCGTGACCACGATGACGTCACCGACTGCAACCAATGACATTCCATTATACTGTGGTTGACTTCCACTACCGACAGTAAAACCTCCACCGTGGATCCAGACCATCACAGGAACGCCCTCCATCTATTTTAGAAAAGGTACAATTTTCAGTTAAAGTGAAAACGTCACTGCTGGTGAACTTTTAATTTTGAAAAAAAAAAATGCTGTATCCAACCACACTCTAAAAACGCCCCGATTTACGGGTCCCACTTGGCCTGAGCCATTTATGGCTTTATGCTGACCATTAACTGGTTTAAACAAAAATAGGATTTTTACTCGTCAGTTTTGACCCTTTTCCGTGGCGTGTCGTGGCCGAGCGGATAAGAACACCGAACTCAAGCTCTGGTGTTTCTGATCAGCAGAGTGTGGGTTCGAATCCCATCGACACTTGTGTCCTTAAGCAAGACACTTAACCACATGCTTCGTCCTTCGGATGGGACGTAAAGCCGTTGGTCCCGTGTGCTGTGTAGTGCAACCCAGTGCACTTATCGTAAAGAGAAGGGGTTCGCCCCGGTGTTCCTGGTTTGATCGGCAGCATATTGCGCCACAGTACCCTGTAAACCATTACATGGTGCTACGTAAAGGACTTGGTCTCATACTTCAAAAACATAGCTCCACAATACCTTGCAGGAAAATAATAAACGTTAAAAGCGCCTTGAGCGTCACTGAGTGACGGATATGTGCGCTATATAAGAAGCCACTATTATTATATTATTATTATTATTTTGGCAGAGATTCCGGATAACATTGACCCAGAAATGGGTCAGACCACAATCCATGGGACCCACAAGTTTTTAGAGGGCACTGTGTAAGGAATTTGTTTTGCTATTCCCTCTCGAGGAACCGGTTAATTATTCACCTTTAAACGTTAACTATTGACTTCAACGTTAATTATTGACATTTAAAACTAAACAAGAAAAACACGCGGACATTCAATTTCGCGGCCCAAAGAAACTGTGAAGACATAGTATAGACATACTTATATTGTCATGATTTTGACACTTTGTTGTAATTAAAAGCTCATCTCTGTATATATTCTGTAAATCATTCTTTGCATAGTAGTAATCCCTAGTATAGGAACTGAATGTCTATACGGCAATTTAACATTCCAAAAACACTGGATTCAACCGTGTTTGTAAAGTGAGTTTCTATTGTAATTTACATAAACATCAGACGTGATAGTTATAATTATAACGAGTGCCATTGCAATGTATTGATGAACCGCGGGTATACAAGTTCAGAAAATACAGACCGTAAAAATTCAGCTCTTCAAGTTTTCAGCAAATAGTGGAGCTGAATTAGATAGATAATTGCTTATTGTTTATTTCAGTATGGAAGGATGAATGAATTGTACAATGTGAAAAGAGTTGTTTGTGATTGAAAACTTTTCAAATTGTTCGTAAGTCCAACAGTTACTTAAAGGTATCGTACACGTTTGGTAATGACTCAAAACAAATATTAGCATAAAACCTTACTCGGTAACAAGCAACGGAAAGCTGTTGATAGTATAAAACATTGTAGGAAACCACTCCCTCTGAAGTAACGTAGTTTTTGAGAAAGAGGTTATTTCTCACTAAAATAATAAAAACTTCTTGCAAGAAGTTTTTATTCCTATCTGAAAGCACAAAATTGTACAACAAGGGCGTTTTTTCTTCCATCACTTTCTTGCAACTTCGATGACCAATTGAGCCCAAACTTTCACAGGCTTGTTATTTTATGCATATGTTGGGATACACCAAGTGAGAACACTGGTCTTTGACATTTACCAAACGTGTTCAGTGCCTTTAACAATTCATAGTTTAAAATCTATAAGGTAAACCACGGTCATACTTACACGTCTAGAATTAGGTGCGTAGATGTTCAGGTACAGGCAATCTTCGTTTGTATTAACGCTATTCTGACCACCATTGCCTTGTATGCATTCATATCTGAAGTAAGTGGCGTTGTAAACCTCGCTTCCCCAACTACTCTTCTCCACCGGAGCCCTGAATCGCAGCGGTCCAACGGGTGGCTCTGCAAACGGTATCCCCTTGAAGACATCGATGTTCTTGGTGATATTGATGAACTCATCTTCCTGGAAAGTCACGGTCGTACCAAAGAGGGCACCCTGTTCCACCGTGACCTGCGGTTGCTGGGAAGCTGCGAAGCCCACCAACAACCCCAGCAAAATGCCGGCTGACACAGTCATAGATTCAGAATACATAATGGGTATAAATGGGGGAAATAAACTGGGCTAAATTCAGCACCGGTACTAGTCGGTCAGAGTACGAGTTCTCTTCAAAACTGGTTCCAGCTTTTATTTCTAAGCTAGCCCGTTGGCCTTACAATTTAAGCCGCCCGGATTTACACACAAACATGCAGCAGTGCTGCCCGTAGGAAAACATATAATACAAAAGATAGTGACGTTATGGTCGAGATACTCACTATCATTATTCTAATTTGCATGTGAATGCACAACACAGCCTTCGGGATGCAACCCACTAAATAACATATAGCATACCGGTACAGTGAAAAGTTTTGGTGGCCCTGAAGGGACATCGCATATTGCAAATATGTGCGCAGGCGTATGCAATGTCGTGAAATTAATCGCAAATAGTGTGCGCAGACGTGTGCGATGCCGTGAATTAATCGCAAATAATGTGCGCAGACGTAGCCCCCCCCCCTTATGCAATGTTGTGAATATTCGCAAATAATGTGCGCGGACGTGTGCGATGTCCTAAAACGAGATGAGTCAAGTGGGTGCGATTTTCGCGGTCGTAACTAAGAACTGTTTCGGTTGAACTGGTCATAGGTTAAACATTGGCCAAAGACCGAAACAGTTAAATTTGTTACAGCCGTCAAAACGCACAACAGATTGGGTAGTAAACTCGCACAAGTTGACCCGTTGTTTCCCTCAAAGGGCCATGGCCCCAGTTGTCACAAAACCGCCATTATAAAGGCTTACGGCTATTAATTTACTAATTAGTGTTTACTAAATGGATTTGACGCAATGCAGCGAGCAGAAAAAAAACCACACACGAGTGAGTCATGTTCCAGAAGGGCGCAGAATAATAATCTTACTCTATTTTGCAAAGTCCTCATGTTTTGGACTTCTAAAGATAACATGCAAAGATAATTATAACGGTATGCAAGCAGCCGCCCTTTATAAACAGACCTTTAAAAAGAGGTACCGCATTTGCCGTTCCTAGCCCCCCTATAGTCCCCTGCCGGGTATGATATAACGGCATCTTTTGACTCAATTCACCAGACGTTTATAGGGGGTTCACCCCATTAAATAAACTCCAATAGCATACAGTGCAAAATGCTAAATACTCAAAAATCTTTTAAAAAAAAAATGCTTAGAAGTCTCACAGCTTTTTACAGTAAATAAAAAAGAAATTCCAGTGACTCTTGAACTTTTGTCCTCTGCTTAATATGGGGAGTCACAAGGCCCGGAGAGTTATTTTCCCTCCAAATAAAAACACCCCTACAACAGTGAAATTTTCCAAACGACCGAGCATCAATCTTGACAAATTTCCCTACACCTCTCGGCAAATAGGACCATTTTTGTTGGACCTATGTCATCCAAAATACCTCAAGTTGGAAGTCAACAACCCCACGTCCAATCGGGCATCATTTTTACACTTTCCCCCCTTTTTGGGGCTCTCAAATCTGTCTAACATAGAATATTTTGAGGGCCTACAAAATATTAATGAGGTCGACGCTCTGTTTACTCCCTATTTAGTGGGGTGCACCCATAGATATCGATTGTTTCTCTCAATGATAGTTTCTATTGTGTCACTGAAAGGACAGACGCGGTACCAGTGTGGCAGGAGATTCTGTGGCCCCGGATATTCTGTCCCCCCATAATGGCGAACTGTGTACAAACTTCTTTTGATAGCGCCCTCTTTATGAATCATCCTCCTCTAGCCCATGGGACAGAATCTCCGGGGGACAGATTTTCCCTGGGACACCGGAATAGACGATTAAACTCTTTGACACCACTCTAGGATCTTTCAATACTTCTACTAACAGAAATTGTAAAAGAAGATGTTGACGGCGCAATACCAAGCACTCAACCGCACAAAAGCAATTTGATTGGTTACACCGAACTGCATTACGTAATACCAATAACATATTCAGCTCGAGAACAGATAGAAAAGTAAAGATTACATGGAAATAAAATCGCAGCATTTCGGAAAATATGCATGAAAGATATAGCTCAGCTGGTAGAGCATGCGCCGGCACGTTATAATCCGGAGGTCGCTGGTTCAAGTGCCGCTCTAGTCATTTTTCTCTTTTCAACCCAAAACTTTCAATTTGACAAATCAAAAGTTTTGGGTTGAACAATTTCAAACAATGTTTGAACATTTATAAAATCAGTTTTAGCTGTCTCGACGAGTCCCCCGTCTATAACACCTTGACGACGAAGACAGTAGAGGAAGGGGAATGACCAATTCAATTTTGTGATGTACTAATTTTCAAATAGATAGAGTCCTCATGTAAGTGTGGAAAAATACCAAGTCTCTAACCTCACGTTAAAATGGTGTAAATTGCCAATGTATTCGATACCCTTTCAGTGCAAAATTTGTCAACACCCAAATCATCTGATGACATCATTTTGAGACAAATGGGTCTCTACATTTCTGTACAGGGATGTTTTGGTTCATAACTGACTTTTTAGGAGCGAAATTTGAAACCTGACCTCATTGGATTTCAACAACTAATGGTTCTTTACATTTCAAGGAGGAATTTTTTCTTCGGTCAAAAGGTCAAATTCAAGGCCGTTTTGAATAAATATTATCGAAAGTCAGGAATGAACCAACACATCCCTGTACAAAAATGTAGAGAAGGTCCAATCATAAATTCTCAGAAACTGTCTTAATGGGCGAGGTTATCACGAAATCAAAGGGATACACGAATCCATGAACAGATAATATGAAACATCAAATCTGCCCAAATTAGTGGCAACATGTAAATTATAAAAAATGTTGGATTCAGTTTGGGTTTTGGTATGAGAAATCAATTCAATTGAACAATATTCCAACAAGATGAATGAAGAAACCATGCTATAACACAGTAAAATAACAGTCACATAATCATATATAGTTTATTACAATTTCCTATGATAACCTATACTGACTGTTTAAATGACTCAAACTATTTGATATCTTGCACACAAACTGTATGAATAAACAAGTATTCACAAAAAACTTGACATTAAGTCTAAGACTGTATAAAAAGCTTGACAAATAAAACAAAAACAAAAAAATGAAGGTAAGAATAAAAGGTTATAATTAGGTAACAAACACTCAATAATATCCGTATAATATTGTGAATAAGAGACCACATGGGTTCAATCAATCTTGAACAACATAAAACAAATATGCACGCTCTAAAAGCTCTCGAGTCAGAATCGACCCAACCTCGTTCCCATGGTTTACGTTATTTCCAACCATGTTTACAATAGTAAAACCCTGGGAGGGAAACTCCTTACTTGGACCCTGATTGGACAACGACTTTACAATGTATAAACAGGCTATTAAATCTGGTACCGGACCACGAGACAATGACGAAGATGTGAATTTTGAAAAGCAGCCAGACTATTCTAATTTGCATAATGCAAATGATCCAATACCAGGGTTAAAGAGCCGTCAACCTCGTACTGCTCGACACACCATGGGGACGAGGTTGGAATTGACCCGGATTCCAGACCCCCAGGGGGCCTGACCCATTTCGGGGTCATCATGACCCGGAAACTGTGTCAAACTGACGCAGAATCCGAGTCAAATACCCCTCTCGTTTTTAAACCAGCTTCCGAGTCAGCCCGATCCACAAATTGGTCGGCCCCCTTGGACTCGAAATTCGGGTCAATTTATGACCCGGGCGTTTATAGAGTGCAATTTGAAACGTCAAGAGAAAGGTCGTCCGGATACAATACTTTAAAATTACTGGTTATAATGTTTTTCTTGTCGACGTCAATATTAATTGTGCATTATTCTGAAGACCTGACTAACTGTATTCGTACGAGAAAGCTATTTCTTGAGCTCCCAAAGTAGTTTCTTTCACAATCGGGTGGTTTGTGCATCCTGTTTTAATGGGAGCAAGAAGCCACTTTTGATTTAGTAGCCGGTAGCTGCTTTGTACTGATTGAACTGCTCTCTCCAGTCGGCCATGTCTGTGTACTTCCAGGCCCCGTACGACTCTCTCCATTCACGCTCGACTTCTTCCATGCTCGCTGAAAAAAATCAAGCCAAACAAAACCAGACGTCATCATTATTTACATACGCTATTGACACAATGGACTGGGCCTAATAGGGGCCTGTAGAGATATTTGTTTTCCACATTTTTTTTTCTAAACTAAATTCCCCCCAAGGAAAACCAAATTCATACAGAATGGGCCATTGAGCAAGCTTCTTTTGACCTCTCAAATGACGTCATGTGCATCGGGTCTATCTAGAATAAACCTCTTCTGCTGCTTTTTGTTCAGATATTTAAAAAAATATAAAGACCATGTCACGTGAGGCAATTAAATTTACAGGCAACCAGTTCCAGGCAATCTCCAATAAGAAAATATATTCACATTTCAGTTTTCTCATTATTTTCTTGGGGAAAGTGAGTTTACAGCTAGAAGAATGTCTCTTGTGTTGCCGAGGTGTTCCTTGTGCATACATTGCAGTTGGTTGTCTCGAAGTTCCCCGAACAAAATTGCCCTGTCTGACAATGTCTATTAGTACCAGGACATCGTGGCTTACGGTCTAAAAAACACAAACTCCTCCAGGAAAAAAACAACTAAACATGTATGGGGGAGAGAAGTTTTCAGAGCGCAGCACCAAAGCTTTGGAACTCTCTCCCGGACACTGTGAAACTCTCCAAATCACTCAACACATTCAAGAACAGTTTAAAAACTCATTTTCATAGAGAAGCTTTTTGTTAAGTTTATTTTCTTATTTTGTTGTTTGCTACTTTCATTGCTTGTTGTTCTTTTGTAGAGTAGCGCCATGAGCGCCGCTTGCGGCGGATACCGGCGTTTTATTAAGTGTCCATTATTATTATTAGTAGTAGTAGTCATCACTAACATTGAAAAGAGTTGTAGTGTTTTTATTTTACCTGTCGCGGTGTATAGCTGCGGAAGGTATGAGTTCCAAAACTGGCACTCGTTACTCTTGAGGGCTCTGCCTGTACCAAAGTTCATGTCTAGTTCCTTGTATCTCAACTCTGGGATGGTAAACTCGGGCCAGTAATCAGCTTCAGAGGCCGGCTGGGAACCAGGAGTCTCCAAACCAGGATTCCTGTCGAGATAAAAAACAATAATTATATTTCATCTGATTGATTATTGAGCTCCGTTCAAAGCGAACCTGAGAGACAACTACGCGGGCCCCTCCTCCGACGCCATCTTGAATTCACGGTCAAGCGGGTCACATGATGGCATTGATTGCTCTGATTGGTCAGTGCATCATTGGGGGGGGGGCGTTTTAAAGGATGGTGTTCAAGGGAAAGTGTCATATACTCTGCATAGGCTACTGTGTTCATTTCGGCCAAGAAGCCTATGTGCAAAAGTCATTTTTCAAGAACATCATTAACAAGACAAATAATGCGCTTGGAGTTTTCCTTCTAGAACGACTACAAATTGTACTCGTATTTATAGGGGGTACTATTCATACCGGTTACATAAGTGTGTAACCGGCATGAATATAGTACCCCCCCCCCATATAAATTTCGACTGCCTCAAGCTGCCAGGCAAGCTCGATAGTCTAATGGTAAGACATCTGCTCTAGAATGGCAAAGGTCGGGGTTCCAATCCCAACCGACCTTTTATTGTGACCCCCAAACCAACAAGGGCCACGTATATAAGCGTATCTAGCATTGGTTACCATCGCTCTGAGGTCAAACATTGGAAACTTTCACGCGTGTACGCGCTGCGCACAGCACTCGACCATTGATAGGTCTTCATTTACCTCAATGAGGGCGCTGTTTTGGGCTTGTATCGTCATAATGTAAGGGATCTATTGGTGGGGATGGTCAAACTCGTTGGCCCTGTGTTCTATTTTCACGTTAAAATGAGTATTATACTTTACCCTGTCTTAGCGAAGTTGCTCCAAAATTCCATAAACTTCACGGACATTGCTTTCTCCGAGTCGAGGAACTCAGCTCGTCTACTGGCAACCTCGGGAATGAAAGGTGTGCCAAAGACTAAAAGGATTTCCTCCGCGTGGGCAGCTCCGGTCCAACCTGGCCCGTAAAATTCCCCGTTGATCATAACATCAAAGATCGAGACGCTCGGGATGTGTGTAAACTGATACAAGAAGACGTCATCGCCACCTTGGGCGTGAGTGCGAGCAACTAGGTCAGTGTTGCACGCAAACGAAAAATCAGTAGTGGAATCCACGGCTGTTTGGTAGTAGTCGGCGGTCTTGTTGTCGGCCTGAGACCAGTCGGTGTACCAGGATGAAATGGCGGTTTCAAATTGACGGTTAGTCATGCCTAAAATAAATAACATGGTCACATCGGGTACAATATTAAGAGCATGTTCAATGTTATCCTAAATGAGATCATAAAAGGTAATTGGTCTTTAACTCTTTGTTCACTGAAACACAACATTGCTTGATTTGAAGATTACAACCAGAGTGGACTTAAAATAGTGCTAATGGGTACTGAGCCTTGTATTGAGAGAGTTGCGACAGAGGTGCCAGTTTTCTTTGGTCACGTGGTTGCTGGACGCCATTTTTGGTCCAAATGCAGCACAACCCAATGGGCAGACTAGTCTGGCACCCTGTATTCACCAATGTGCTTTTTGGACACAAAATGGCTTCTAATCGCAAGTTGTCGCAACTCTCTCCATGAACTTGGACACACATCGTCCTTCAATACAAATTGGACGCGCCCCAAATTGTGGGTGGCATTGGTGGCTATAGTGCGTATAAAGCACTCGCCTCTCCCGCAATGTGGCCCTGGTTCGATTCCAGGCTAAGGCCAGATGAGTAGAGTTGAACGATGGGTTTTTTCTCCGGGCTCTCCGCTTTTCCTTCCTCAGGAAAAATCAAACACTTTCGATCTCTGGCTGTGCTTTTTATGGATCGATTTGCCCGGCTGCCAAAGACGCCTCTTGCATGCCTGCGGCTCGACACGTTGTAGCCACGTCCTTCGCAGTTCAGCTTCTCATTAGCGAGTAAGGATAATTAGCCTCCCAAATGATAAATTATAATTATAAATAATACAAAACAATAATTCGCTGTTCATTTGGCCAAAGGAGCTATAAACAAACAAATAAATATGCCTGAAAATTAAGAGACCATTTCATAAACGCTTTAAGGCAGATGCTGTGAATGTCACCATTAAAGGCACTGAACACGTTTGGTAATTGTCAAAGACCAGTGTTCCCACTTGGTGTATCCCAACATAAAGAAAAAGCACCCTTGTTGTACAAATTTGTGTGCTTTCACATAGGAATAAAAACTTCTTGCAAGAAGTTTTTATTATTTTAGTGAGAAACTACCTCTTTCTCAAAAACTACGTTACTTCAGAGGGAGTCGTTTCCTATACAATGTTTTATACTACCAACAGCTCTCCGTTGTTTGTTACTAAGTAAGTTTTTATGCTAACATTTGTTTTGAGTCATTACCAAACGTGTATGATACATAAAAACCCTTTTTAAACCGTGCTTGTTGTTTCAGAATACTTCGCAGTTATTTCAACTCCACACATTGGTAAACGAATGAATTATTGACCCGACGTCCAACGTCAATTTTTGTTTAACTTACCGGTTAGAAGGCGAAGCTGATCTGAGATACCATCCTCGAAACTCTCTCTACTAATGAAAGGTGCTACTTCGGACGTGTAATACTCCGTCAGTCTTGGGTCTAGCAAGAAAAACAGCGACCCGTCGTCGGCATTGGAGCCTAGGAGGACGGTGGCGTGGTTGTACCGCCCGGAGGTGTAGAGATTGAAAGGCGAGTCCTCCAGAAAAACTCCGTCGAGAACTGGAGCGGTGCGGAAATCCTGAAAAGAAGGACAACACACACAGAAAACTAATCAAATTACAGTCTTCTATAATCATTTGACATTTCTACGGAGCTATGGCAGTGCCATCTAACTTTTTGAGATCCTGAGATAGTTTACTGCAGGATGATGACATCATACGTAAGATGACAACATTCTAAGATGATTTATCTCGGGATGACGATATCTTGAAGGAAAGGTTGTCTTACAGATATATTTTATCTCAGGATGACGACATCCTGAAAGTAGGATGTGATATTTTCAGGATGTTATCATCTCATGATGAATTATCGAAGGATGTCGACATCATACTTTCATGATGTCGACATCCTAAGATGAAATGATATATCAGAAGACGACATATTGCTTTAAGATGTCGTCATCCCGAGATAAATATCTCAGGATGTCGTCATGTTACGTTTATGATGTCATCATTATTCGTCGTTTTTACTAATTAGTGTAATTACGAAACTATTACGCATTAGGTATTGAAACTTGCTTGAAAATGTTAAAAGTAATGAGTATATTAATAATTTTTATAAAAACCGATTTGCAAAAATGTATGATTTCTGACAGATAGGTCACTTCGTGGTAGGCCTACGCGTGACGATATGGATAGGGTTATAGAGGCGTCTGTCTCCTTAAAATGTCAACACATTATGCCAGCAGGGATAGGTTTAAAGTAACTAATAGTTCCCTCTCGGCGGGAGAGACGTAGACCTTTATCATGCTGCCACCATCTCGGTCATGTTACTTGTATCTCATAACAGTAATGGATGCTAATAGCCATTGTACAAAAAGGAACCAGACCATTTGCCCTTCCAGCCTCGGTTTGGTTACATTGATTTGAATGAGAGAAAATCAAGATGGCCGCACTCTGATAAAGGTCTAAACTGTGGTTTGGGCATTGTACCGGTGATCAAAAACCTTGGCTTAGTTCGTTAATGAAATTGATAACATTTGTTTCTACCAAAGTTGAAAGGGATAATATAATCATACCTCCTCGATGCTTTTGGCTAGAAGTTCCTGGGCGTCCTGTTGTCTCAGGCAATCAACGAGGGCGGCACTGTCTGAAGCAGTGCAACCAAACGCCTCGCCGACCTTGAAGGCCTGCTGTCGCATTTCTTGCTTGTTCTCGTAATATGACCAAGGAGCAAGGGCAGTCCCGCTCTGAAATAAAGAATGGTGAAGATGCAAAGATAAGGAATTACGTTTTGCAACAGTGATTAAATAATCATAATACTGGGTTTTTATTTATCACAGCGCCCAGATAGGTCAAGGTGCTTTTAACATTACATCCCTGTTCATCGGGCATACTGAGCTGAGACCATGCCACAAAATTACTGAACTCCCTGGGAGCATTCAACCCCAAGCTGCTTAAAGTAGCGCTGAGGGGTTCCCAACACAATACTGTCTCAGCCCCTCTCAGGTTCCCAAGTATACACCTGGGTTAAGAGAAGCAATATTGTGGTTAAGTGCCTTGCTCAAGGAGCGCAAGTGTCACGACCGGGAATCGAACCCACACTCCGATGCACTAGTCCGATGCACTAGACCGGTTCACCACTACACGCCACAGGATATAAAAAATCGTATTTTTTTGAGAAGCAAAAGAAACAAGAAAGAGAGATAGAAACCTTTCACTTTTGAGATGGCTTCGAAATTGAGGAGAGAATATGACGAGGGTGCGGTCTGAAATGTTGTGTCCAGAAATTTCGCGCCATTTTGGGTTTTTTTTGCTATTGAATCAAAAACACTTAATAGGGGCCTACTGACTTGTGATTATGAAATTTAAGATAAAATAACTTGATGCAAACTGCTTACCAACCAAACTGGCCTGATGATGCTTCAAAAATAAATTCTCGACACTTGTTTAAACTTGTATGCGTATGTTGTATGCCTATGCATATGTTGTATTGTCAGTTATAGCCCCTGAGAAAGACTGGTCGGAACTTGAGGACAACATTTATACAATATGGAAACGGTTTTTTTGGTTGGTGAGCTAAGACGAGCTGATTGAAAATAAAGGAAATTGAGGTGACATTTTACCAGAGATGAGGGCAAACCTGCCATCCAGATTTATTCCTGTTACCTGCATAATAGCCTGAATGAACAAGCCTTCTGACATCTTGGAGAGCATGTGGAAGCCGACGCTACCTGCTCCAGCACTCTCACCAAAGATGGTGATGCGTTCACTGTCACCACCGAAAGCTGTATTATTATAGAATAATAATAAGAAGAAGAAGAAAGAAAGATTTATAAAGCGCAAACAGTTGCAGATCGGTTCCGCCTCAAGGCGCTGAATATAAGCCAAAAAAAAAAGTATGCATGACTCATTTTGTAACAAATTGTCTTAAAATGGCACTAATATTACTACCAAGGGGTGTGTGTTATACTCTTTCCTAGTAAATCGGCCTTGCGCCCTTCTTGCAGGCACACAATGAATATTGTTTGTTTGGTGTTTACCTGCGATGTTCTGCTTGATCCACTTCAAAGCCATGGCTTGGTCCATAAGACCCGCATTCCCTGGCGAAGCTTCATCGTCTGCAAGTTAACAGTAAATAGAAAGTGCTTACTCATGGCGATGCAATAATCCTTTACTTACACGAGTAGATGCAAACAAACTCCAGAAAAGACTGTAAAGAGGTGAAAACCAGGGGTGAAGATGGAAGACAGCCCAATGGCGTTGTAACCAGACTATGTCATTGGGGGTGGGGGCAAGCTGAGCACAGATTTCTTTTGGTATCGAACCTTTCATTTTGTGCACTTTTCTGATCTCATTTGGTGAGGGGCCAGCGGTAAGAGGGGGCAGGGTTCTAAGTGTGGAGAGGGGGGGCTCTATCCCTGCTTACGTCATTGAGACGGAAGCTGCTTAAAAATATTTAAGGACAGTTTGCTATAGACATATACGCTCAAAAATAAACTTCACACTAATCCTTGCACTGTTTTCGGACATATTATTTTATCCTTTCGTCCATTATAGTTTTGTACATATTATTTAATATAAGAGAGTGATAACTCACAAGAGAATATCACATACCACATTCACACACTTTGAGGGGAATAGTGTTTGAATGCTCGTTTACATTGCATAACACATGGCCATACCGATTCTTATTTCTATTTTTTTGTAAGTATTTTTGATTGCAAGACTTTTCGCCGTCTATAACTTCGTGTTGTAATAAGACAACAAAAATCAGCCTTGATAATACAAACAATGTCTTCGATTAACAGTTTTGATGGAATGAAATATTTCGTTGCTATTTTTGTTTATTTACCTGTGGTTAGGAAACCAAAGATGTTTAGGCGATAGTTTATGGAGACCACGATGACGTCACCAACAGCAGCCAATGCAAACCCGTTATATTCCGGAAGATCTGAGCCGCCAGTTGTGTAGCCTCCCCCGTGAATCCAAACCATGACGGGAACGCCCCCTGGCTGCAGAGGACATACAACAGAAATAACCTTACCCAAGGGACTCTAACCTGTTAGGCATGAATGTATTGTTTTTGACCTCTGTACCTCTTATACATCTACTTAAAGGGAAGGTATATGTTAGAATTAATGGCAATAAAAACCTACTTGGTTAGAAGTACAGCAGCTTATGATAGTATAAAGCATTTTGAGAAACTTTTTACTTCGAAGTACTGCGGTTATGGAAAAAGATCACTTTTCATCCCCCAAAATTTGAATCTGAGAAGCGTTACTGACAGTAACGTTTCTCAGATTGTGTATTCCAACTGCAGATTATTCTTCCTGCGTGGACATAACCGCTCCAGATTTTCGGCAATATCTCAAAAAACTACTACCTTTTGAAATGAATTGTTCACAGGTTAATTTTATGGTATATATCTACAACTATATAGGATTGAAACAAACAGTGGGTTCCAATTACCAAACGTATACAATCCCTTTAACACACTGAGGAACATGTAGCTGTCTTCGAAATAGTAGTTGATAAAAGTGTGGATTCACTAATAAAGTGTAAACATTGTGAAAAAGGCTCTGGAACGAAGCGGGACTCGAACCGGGGCTCACAGAGGTGAATGGCAGGGTGAGTTCATCACGCAGCCACAGAAAACATTATTTATTTATAATTGTAAAAATAAGAAGTGAGCATCATGGGGTACTGACGGTATACTTACAACTTGAGGGTTGGGTGCGAATATATTAAGATGCAGGCAGTCTTCACTTGTCTTCAACGGATCTGTCCCGAGTACTGGGGTCGCGCCTTGAATACATGATGCTTCTCTGAAGTACGTGGCGTTGTAAACCTCGCTTCCCCAACTACTCTTCTCCACCGGAGCCCTGAATCGCAGCGGTCCAACGGGTGGCTCTGCAAACGGTATCCCCTTGAAGACATCGATGTTCTTGTTGATATTGATGAACTCATCTTCCTGGAAAGTCTCGGTCGTACCAAAGAGGGCACCCTGCTCCACCGAGACCTGCGGTTGCTGGGAAGCTGCGAAGCCCACCAACAACCCCAGCAAAATGCCGGCTGACACAGCGAAAGGCCGACCGAACATGGTTGAATACTATGTTTCTTGAGTGAACTCTCCTGAAGAAGTGATCGCTTCTTCAAGCAGGTCGGCCTGTAAGCCTCGTTTGGACCTCCCGTGCATGCAAGACAAACAGTTCGATCACCTGGTTCTCATTGCCATTGATGTGCGTCTCGGACCAACACACTGTTTACTAATGCTGGGCACGTGTACCAGCGATTGACAGTGAGGCCCCTTGGAATGCACACAATCCCAATATATCAATACAAACTCAAATGCGATGAGGTGAATTAAAGTTAAAGTTATTGAGATATGCAGATGAAGAGGACTTGCATTGTCAAGTCGTCCTTCTGGGCAAAAGTTGTCTATTCATTTGGTACATTTCTTCACCCAGGTGTGCAAACAGTTAAAACTAGTTCCCCTTGTGGCTCTGAATCAATCACAAATTGTTACGTAATTCTTGTTTATTAAGTAATAAACCACAAAAGAAACTGACTGGGTAAATTTTAAACTTAGGATCGAACAAAGAGATATTGACTATAGAGCTCTACTTGAAACTGTGACCTCCGGATGAACGAGCCGGTGTCCCAGGGAAATCTGTCCCCCCCGGAGATTCTGTCCCCATACGGGAAATTAACATGGGCTGGAGGAGGAGGATTCAAAAGAGGGCGCCATCAAAAGAAGTTTGTACACAGTTCGCCGTATGGGGGACAGAATCTCCGGGGGGACAGAATCTCCTGCCACACCGGCGCTAAATTACGATACTAAACAATATCTCAATTAAATGAAAATTTGGAAACTTGAGAATAAACCGGAGGGTATGGGCTTCCGTTAATTAAGTAGCAAACTAAATATTATGCTCAGCACCCACACAATTTACTAATTTTAAGAATAAACAGTTCGCAGGAAAAGGGGAAGCCTTTATATATAATATAATCTAAATATACTAAATTACATTTATATAATTTTGGAACCCGGGGAACTGATCAGGTTCGCCCAAAGGTGAACTAAAGCCACAGGGTTCTCTTGGAGTTCTTATCCAAAACAAGATTCAATCAAACACTGCCTTTACTTTCGTATATATATGTTATTCCTTGTGGAAAGGCTTTCATAACAAT